>OZ005741.1:209802167-211066334 GCA_963930735.1 Dioctria linearis | reverse complement strand
CTCTATATCGATGCGTTCTCAGGCAGTGTCCAAATATATAGTGGAAAACGAAAGTAAGTCCGTGTACAAAATTTCAGCTCTCTAAGTATACGCGTTCTCGAGTTATCGTGCGCACAGACGGACGGGCATGCAAACAATAAAATAACTTAATATTATGCGTGGGTGTCCAATCCATTTTGCTCTACAATCATTATTTCGAGGTGTTACAAACGGAATGACAAACTTAGTATACCCTATAGATTTCATCTAGGGTATAATAAAAAGAGTAAGTGGTCAGGTGTAGTGAGAAAGTGGAAGTATTTCTTCCCCAAAATTTACTGTTATCTGCTATTCAAATACTTAATATTAATTTTTCAAATCCTTAAATACAGCTCAGCAGCATTTTGGGACATTTTTTGAAATAGTTTGCACTGGAACCCTGAACAAATACATAAAAGAATGATAGGAGTCACATAAAAAAAAAACGACATAAGTATGGCATAATTGCGCAGGAAATCTTTTCTAGGCATCTTACCTGTAGCCAGAAATCCGGGTGTTAATGCCAATCTTTATCCAGATGAAATAGACTTTCTCATCACAGTATCTTCTTTCCTTATGGTAGACGTAACTTTTTCAAGTAAATTATCCAAATCGGTAGCTGGCATACGCAAACAATTTTAATGAAACCTTTCATCACCAATGAAGAAACCAAAGAGTTCTCTTTTCCTCGTTTTCTTTTAGTCTCAACATAAGCGGCTACCACGGCCTGAACAACTCATTCGTCCATCTGCAGGATGTTCCAGGAAAAGTATGCAGTATTGAAACCCCTAAAAGATGAGGTGATTTGCTATCGAAAATGTTATATTAATTTTTATCAAATTCATGATATTTTCGAAATTGCCGACTATACATGGAAATCTCATTAGATATGTGCCACCTGCTTATTTTTGTGCTTATGAACGTGCTGGCAAGTATTAGGTCCAGAACCTCTTGTCTAATAACGTTCATGAAGTTTGGCTTATTACCTTGATTTAGTATCTCTAAATTATTAGATAGTATAAAATCATAAATAAAGTTACTCACCCCGGACGTTGGTATCCGTGTTGCTTCATATCATGTGATGTGCATTGGCGTTGCATCCAAGAATGAATTGCTTTCCTCTTCGTTTGCAGTAAGCTCTGGGGGATGTAGTGTATATAATCCAGGAAAATAGGCCGAATTAATTATTTCGTAGTAACTTAGCGTAATTGTAAAGTACCTACTCGTAATTTTCGAATGGAGGTTTAGTAAAAATATGTAGTTAAATTTATTATTTTAGTTTTTTTTTTATTATTTAAATTTGATATATCGATGTATACCTATTTAATAGAATTACGAATAAAATTATAGCGCCTGTAAAATTAATCGCAGGTACACTTAAAATTATTTTAGTTTTAATCTGCCACAATTTGTATTTTAGACATGACAACGTTGATATCTACCTCGCCCTCGTTATGCGCACTACAGTGCAGTACAACCTGCTCTATCAGTAAGCCTTAAATGCGCGGTGACAACGGAAAGTTACGGTAGCATCGGACAAATCCCATAACACTCATTAGTGAGTGGTATGGGCCAGGTTAACTGTCCATGCGTCTAAACCATATCACGTATTAACTAAAGTTACAACTGGTAACATGGTGGTTTCGTTCTCGCATGACAACATATTTGTCAAACAACTCAGAGGGGAATGCAAACTCACCTAAATCAAGAACATATTACCAAAGAACATATAACTTAACAAGAAGCTTCATCTGGCCTGTAAAAATGCACAAGTTGTATGGTTATTTGATGATGCGGTCGGAAGGTAGCAGACGGGAAGAAGCACAGATTTGAGACTGAGAGAGTATTGCCGACGCCAGCAGCCATGCACAGTTTTATGTTTCACTATAGGCTAGTTTAGACGGCATAGTTTTTGCGCGCCATCCTATCCATTCCGGTCATCTTACTATTCTCCCTCTGTTCTGCTGCAATGCAATGTAAATGAAAATTCTCTCAAACAAAGTATTCTTGATGAAACCGGTTTCTTAGAGAAGAGGTAAAAGAAGCAAAGAGAACTGGCAATGCCATGCATAAGCATGATGCGGACTGCCGGCTCTGGCCTCTGGTTCTGGTGCTGCGCTGGTGCTTTGACGATGACGACCCGCTACTCACCACTGGTGGCTGGCAACGGGCCTTCATTTCAAGAATAGTTTTATTAAAATTTCTGAAAGCGGGTCGAAATATCACCACTGGTGAGTGGCGGATCCACTGACATATAATAAGAATGGACTGAGCGTTCTTGCTACAAAAATGGCACAAATATAGGACAGGCTGTGAAAACACTTTATTTCGTACAATTGCACACCGATTTATAATTAGTTATTATTTGTCGATTGGAAACACTAAAAATGTTGTAAAATAGTATTGCATTAAATGAAAATTGTTTAGGAAGTTAAACTCGTTTTAATTAATACAAAAATTAATTTTTAATATTACTGAAAAATGTGTTCATCTGCAGATTTGATGTCAAATATGCTTGAGCTTGTAAGAGATAGACGTATATAAATAATATATTTGTCTGCATTTTTATGTCAATTCTGATTTATTCCAATTAATACAGCCGTACTGTTTCCAAAATTGGTTACAGTTCAGTGTACATTTTGAGCTTGAAAGAGACAAATAGATTTTAGCAAAAATTTGTGCCATTTTTGACTATAGGATAGGATAGGATGGCTCAGTCCATTCTTATTGTATGTCAGGGGCGGATCGCTAACAAGCACAGAATTTTTTTACAATTTGTGAGAGCGGGTCGTAAATAAAACTTTTCAATATACGAGATGCGTATTCTTTGTGTTGACGTTCTTTGATATTACCCTTTTACAGTGGACTCTTTAACATATCTTGACTGGCTAACTGTGTTGACTTTAACAATTCTAAAATTATTGCTGCGATATTACAATACTCGCAAATTTTTTCTACAACAACTGTCCTTTTCTTCTTGAATTTTACTTTTATATTATCGTCGTAAGTCAAAGCACAAAAACCTATTTCGAGGAGAACTTCCTTAATTTTTGGGGCATCGTAAATCCAGGCAGAGCCAGTATTCTGTTTTTTGCTCGACCATAATTTGCACAATGTTGATGCAGTCTTTTTTCTCGGATCGAGTAAGTCAGGATTTTCTTCATAGTGGCAATTTGTTAATCCTGTATTGTTTAATTCTCGTGGAAGAAAAGTAAAAATTTACTAACGATACTTAAGAAATAATACATCGTATCTTTATTTTTGTAATAAATAAATTTTATTTTTAAAGTGAATGACAACCCATCATCTCCCAATATCATGTATCTGCAACCAAATAATTTTATATGTAAGTATTTAGTTGAAGATATGAGGTATTGGGAGATGATGGAGATGCGAGTTTGAACTCATTTTAAAAATAAAATTTTAGATTTACTGCTAATAATAGCATTTTGGTTTCATCGGTAATGTTAACCATGACAGATTGCACCTTTTCAATTTACCATATCAGGTTTACTGTGTAGATCTTTATATTAGAATTAATCATACAGTATGTATATAGCAATAAGTTTTTGTAATCTGTTTTTGAAGTAATAATAATTAGTTTAACCTTCTATATTTTTGCAGATCCTACTTCAAAATATACCTGTGTTTACTGTTTAACATAAAATTTCAAAAAAAGTTCCTAAAACTTAAAAATATATCCAGTACCAGGCATAATGGACACATCAAATATTGGTAAATACGTTATGTTTGTTATCTTAAGCTAAATGCTAAAAATATCAAATTTTCTTTAGATAATATCTATGTAGAGCCAAAAACTCCAAGACGCTCTATTCGTTTGAAAGTAACTGCAAGTACTCCTCTACTCAATGCTTCATTTCCAAGTGAAGCAATTCTACGACGTAGTGTTAGGAAACAGAAAACAGAAGCAAATAAGTCTCTGTGTGATTTGAATTCTGGGAAAAATATACGAAAGCAAGCACAGTCCACTCTAGATAATAATAAGAAAAAAAAGCAGAAAAAAGGAAAGAAATCTTTAAAAAATTATGAATCTAAGAGTGAAGAATCCGAAAGTACTGCGAACGATTCAGATAAAAAGCTGTTAAATGTAACGTTCGATAAAGACAGTTCCAGCAATAGTGATTGCGGGCAAGTGAATATACTTAAGCTGAGCAGTAGCGGAGAAAAATCAGTTAAATATTTCAAGGAGGACGAAAAGTCCTCTTCCCAAATCCAAATACATAGTCAGCAAAATATTCAAGAAAAAAATAAAACTAACTCATTTACTGATACTTCAAATGAAATAGGTGGTCTCACTTCCGATAGTAATGCTACGAAAAACGTAGAAGAGCAGGACCCAGTTAATGCTAATTCTCTTGAAGAGTATGCAAAAAAAGAAAAGTTTCCAATTAAATCTTCTTTTGGATATAATAATGCTAAGCTTGGTCCGTTAGCAGATACATATGGCTTTCGAAATGAAGGTGAAAATACTTTTCCAAATAAAGAAAACGATATAAATGCTGCCCAACAAATTATTGTAGTAGCTACTGATAAATTTGACCAAATTTCATCTAATAAAAATGGAAATGGCTGTTCTTCTGTTAACTTAGATGTCACAAAGGAAGGAGTTAACTTTGAAATCAACACCAGTCTTGATTTAGACCATTCTGACACACGGTTGAGAAATATAGGGTCTTCGGAAATGCGGATTCATAATAATAGCTTGACACCAGTATTAAAGGCAGCTGATACTATAACTCCAAGGAGCAAGAGGTTACAGTCGGGCAATTTAAAGGATTCCATTTCAAAACTTTCTCTAAAGAAATCATTATCAAATCGAATATCTACGCCCTTCCGTCGCAATAAAAGTGTACAGAAAATTATTGGGGAGTCTGTAGTACAAACGCTTCTAAGATCCGACATTGTAACTCCTGTTAATGTACTTAAAACGGGAGAGCAATTCAGAAGCATTAGTAAAAGATCTTTTTCTGAATCTGCAAAAAAAAAGAGGATAAATCGTGTCACTTTCCATAGTCCTTCGAATGTGGAGATTCCAATGGAATATATCGACGTTGCCATGGAAAAAGCAAAAGAAGAGAAATCAAGCCAAGATAAAGTCAATAATATTTGTAAGTACTAAAGAATTTTTTTTATTTTTTTATTTTTTTTATTACTACATACCTACATAAAAATTGCAGACGTAACAGAACGAAGGAAACGGTCTTTATCTGTGTCTGAGATCCAATCTGAGAGAAAAAATGCTTTTACTAATTTGAAATTAGAGCCTGATGAAGGTTTGTTAGCATTAATTTGAAATTTACCGCAGAACGTTTAAGTTAGAGATTGCATAATTTTAGAATGCACTCCTGCCAAATTGGAAAAATTGCCACCTCCTGGATCACGAGGAAAAATGCCCAACTTTAACGCAATTCCTCAACAAAAATTTTATGAAGTGGAGTCGATAGACGAACACATTGCACGAAAGGCTGAAAGAGCTAAATTGCTGACATCATCAACTGAAAAAAAATGTAGTACAGGTAATTTCTAAGCTAGTTAATCACGTTTACAGTGAATGATACTTCAAATGAAATAGGAGGTCTCACTTCGGATAGAAATGCTGCTATAAACATCGAAGAACAGGACCCAGTTAATACTGATTCTCTTGAAGATTCTAATAAAGAAAAGTGTCCAATTAAGTCTTATTTACTAAATTGCAGTAACTTGAATGAAGTCGTTCCTTCTATGGAAGCCGTCGAAATATCAAATGAAATAAGTTCTTTTGGATATAATAATGCTAAGCGTGGTCCATTAGCAGATACATATGGCTTTCGAAATGAATGTGAAAATACTTGTTTAAATAAAGAAAATGATATAAAAGCTGCCCAACAAATTATATTTGAGGAAAAGTGTTCTTCTAATATTGTGGGAGCTACTGATAAATTTGACCAAAGTTCTTCTAATAAAGATGAAAATGGCTGTTCTTCCATTAACTTAGATGTCACAAAGGAAGGAGTTAACGTTGAAATCAACACCAGTCTTGATTTAGACCATTCTGACACACGGTTGAGAAATATAGGGTCTTCGGAAATGCAGATTCATAATAATAGCTTGACCCCAGTATTAAAGCGAGCTGTTACTATAACTCCAAGGAGCAAGAGGTTACAGTCGGGCAATTTAAAGGATTCCATTTCAAAGCTTTCTCTAAAGAAATCATTATCAAATCGAATATCTACGCCCTTCCGTCGCAATAAAAGTGTAGAGAAAATTATTGGGGAGTCTGTAGCTCAAACGCTTCTAAGATCCGACATTGTAACTCCTGTTAATGTACTTAAGACTGGAGAGAGACTCAGAAGCATTCGTAAAAGATCTTTTTCTGAATCTGCAAAAAATAAGAGGATAAATCGTGTCACATTCTATAGTCCTTCAAATGTGGAAATTCCAACGGAAGATATCGACGAAGCCATGAAAAAAGCAAAAGAAGAGAAATCAAGCCAAGATAAAGTCAATAATATTTGTAAGTACTAAAGATTTTTTTTTAATTTTGTTATTTATTTATTTTTTATTAATACCTACATAAAAATTGCAGACGTAACAGAACGAAGGAAACGGTCTTTATCTGTTGCTGAAACCCAATCGGAGAGAAAAAATCTCCTTACTAAGTTGGAACTAGAGCCTGGTGAAGGTTTGTTAGCATTAATTTGAAATTCACCGTAGAAAGTTTGAGTTAGAAATTGCATAATTTTAGATTGCACTCCTGCCAAGTTGGAAAAATTGCCACCTCCTGGATCACGAGGAAAAATGCCCAACTTTAACGCAATTCATCAACAAAAATTTCATAAAATGGAGTCGATAGCGGAACATATTGCACGAAAGGCTGAAAGAGCTAAATTGCTGACATCATCAACTGCAAAATATAATACAGGTAATTTCTAAGCTAGTTAATCACGTTTACAGCGAATGAAAAATAAAATGAAAATTTGTAGGATCCATAATAAAAACAACGCTAACTAAAGGTGATGTAAAAAAACAGATAGAACCAAAAATTTTTTCGACAAACACTAAGAAAATCACCAGCAAAACTCTTGCAATTCCTAAGGCCCGTCAAAGAATTGAATTATCATATGTGGAAAACATCAATAATCAAAAGACGGAAAATTCTGTAGGGCATGTTAAAAGCTTACCGAAACCGTCGACTTTAACTGAGAAAACAGTCGATAAGTTAAAAAGCCGACAACAGAAAAACATGGAGCTCTACAAAGGTAGACCAAAAATTAATCAAAAAACTAAAAGGCTAGAAATAGTAAAGGGCGTTAGATCGAACCGTAGGTTCGAATTGCAAATGATGTGCCGCAATCGCCCAGATCATAACTGATAGGCAAAGTTATTGGTGACCCCAGTGTTTTAAATAAATTATCACATTAAATATTTTTGTATTATATATGTATTCTATTTTTTGTTTTTTTATCACTTTGAACTTGGAAAAAGGAAGATTTTGTTTTTCTTATATATTATTAACATGGACATAGTTCTAAGATAAGCTGTTAATGTTCTTTTCTATTCAATAAATTTTTAACTTAAAAACTCCTTAAGTCTAATTCAATATATTATTTTTAGCACGCCAGACTAACTCACTAACATATAGGGCATATTGCCTGCCGCAATGTTAAGCGAGTCAAAGATATTGCGAATGGCTAATTAAAATCTTAAATAGCGGATTGACAAGATAATAAAAAAAGGCTGTGTATTGATTAATGAGCACGTACGATTGCACGGAGGTGCGTAATTTTGTCAAGGAAGCAGAGACGAAGAAGCTCGACCTACTGCTAGGATGCGACGCCAACGCCCATCACACGATATGGGGTAGCACTGATATCAACGAACGAGGTGAGTCCTTATCGATTTTATTATAGAGTCAAATTTAAATATCTGTAATAGGGATGGTACTCCAACCTTTATTACGGTAAATAGGAAGGAGTATTAGATGTGACCTCGATTAGTAAATCAAACGTTCTAAAGGTGGTTAATTGGAGAGTCTGCAGCAAGATATTCTTCTCGGACCACTGCTGCATTATCTTCGAATTAAACCACTCTGTCGAACCTCCTTAAATCATGCATGAACCCAGTTAAAACAAACTGGTAAAGATTTAGTAATCCATAGGAAATCCATATAGAGCACGAGTGAATACGCTAGACTTAGAAAGGTGTTATCCAAGATGCCTAATGTTCCCTCCTCAAAAAGGGAGGACGGTACTGGACCGACACAGGCGAAGAAACTCTAAAACTGCTTATGAGTATCCATTTTCCTGGTAACTCTGAAGCCCACCATACTAACATCAATAACGAGTACGCAAATACTCCGTATTTGGCGGCTATATTTGACATATTAACCAAGAACAAAATGTGGACAATTCAAATCAGGAATTGACGGCATCATTCCTATCATGCTGCAGAAGTTACAAGAAATTGTAATTTCGGAGCTGATGATGACATGTAAAATCTCCTTACCCAATCCTATGTTCCCTGCATCTGGAAGCAACTGATCTTCATTCCTAAGGCAGACCAAAAGAGGCACATGACGAAATGCGAAAAACCACTTCAAAAATCATGGGTGACCATACGAAATTACATACGGTTATTCATCTAGGGTATCATAAGCCGCTGATTTAATTTTAATCAAGTCCCGAGCATCATGTTCAGTTTTTGTTGGGATCACAAAATACCCCTTTTTGATAAACGCCAAATAACGTAATGCCATTCATTGTCTTCCTTCTTTGGATTTTATTAGATGGTTTTTCACATCCTTCGGATTTTCTTGTTTAGAGCGTTGGAGCTTATCTTTGGCCCTCAGTTCGATTAGATGTCTTCTCTTTTCTTCTTTTTGATCTTTGGATTGGTTTTTGATCACCTCTCGTGCTGTTGTTTGTTATTTTTCTTACAGCTGTAGTTAATGGATTTCTAGCAAGAGTTTGTTATTAAATTTGGGAAGGAGTAAGGATTGGATATGTTTCGGGATAGAATTGGTCTTAGACAAATTTGTTACATACACAAACCCAACACACAATCCCAATGGATGTATGGCGACCGACATTCCTGCGGAGACGACTCCCAGAAAAACAAAAATATTAAATATCAAAAATTTAAAAAAAAAAAAGGTCCAAAAAATACTCTCGCGACAAATTTTGTCTTCAACAAAATTTGTCAACGCGGCACACTTTAAAAAAAATAAAAAGCAAAAGACAAATCGTACCTTCAGTACGATTTGTCGTGAAAATTTCAATATGTATGTACGAACGTACATACATATCACAAAAAAGCTTTCGTCGTGAGAAATGCGCGCCGCCGAAATACATTGTATGTATATGCGCGGCGCGATTTCAGATCGACAGAACGGTCGCGGATGTTTATCAAAGCATCAAATTCCAAACCTCCGTCCAACGAAAAAATATTCTGGACTTGTTTAATCAAGTCCAGAATAAATGAAAATTTTCTCAGGGTGAAAATGCAACTATGCATTTTCTACCCTGAACGAAGGCTCTTGATCGCGACAAAAGTGATCAAGAGCGGAGTTGTATTTTTAACTTGGTGGGGGCGCGGTCGTGCTGAAAGAAGATAAGTAGAAAAGGTTTTTTGAAAGGAATCGTTGTGTGTTAAATAAAAAAGTGTAAGTACCACCGCGAAGAAAATAGTTGATTTGGAAAGTAAAAGGGCTACGGATTCGGTCGGTTGAAAAAATAAAAGGCAAAAGAACAAAGGAAATAAAATAATTCATGTGAAAATAGTTTAAGAAAAAATTAAAGTAGAAAAGTGTATGCGAAAGTGAAACAAGTTTGGATAAAATTAAAGGAAATAAAATAATTCATGTGAAAATAGTTTAAGAAAAAATTAAAGTAGAAAAGTGTATGCGAAAGTGAAACAAGTTTGGATAAAATTAAAGAAAGCAAAATAAACGAGGCAATAAGGCGTGTTATTCAACCCCTCCAAATACCCCTATTGGAATACGCACGCAGCAGAACGGACAGGGCATTTAGCAGTGAGTACCCCAAGTAAATTAAACATAACAAAAATTTGCGCAGCCGGTAGGATAGAGGAAGCCTACTTTACAAAAAACAAAAGTATAAGTGCGCGAAAACCCTCTATCCTACGAATCAAAAGGAGTTGAGGACGAAATCGAATACTGGGCAAGACACCCTACCCTTCGCCTGAAGTTGAGTCTGGCTTCAGGAGTATTTCGATCTAGTCGGCTCACAACGCTCGGGGTCGGACAGCTTTAACTGCCTCTGTTTGAAAAAACACGCAGCCACCCCCTCATCAAAGCACAAAGTGCCAACGTGGGACAATAGCGGGCTTCATCCCAGCCCAGGAACATAAGACGTCCACAGCCGAAAATTTCAAAGCGAAACTTGAAGGAAGAATCCTCAACCGACAATCTGCGATCCGGAGCTGAAAGGGACTTCGAAGTAGGCAACGCGCCCCCCTTTCAGCTTTTATACAGGGGAATTTAAGAAGGCCACGGGCCCCCCCGGCAGCAAAAGAACTTCAATCACAAAAACCAGCGATCCTGAATTGAGAGGGACGTCGAAGAAGGCAATAAGCCCCCCCTCTCAATTTGAACCAAGGGAACTAAGACGGCAGAAGCCCCCTAGCTGCAAATTCTACATAGGGTGGTCCATGAGCGAGGAAAGCTCCCACCAGGAGACGCCGCCGGAAATCTCACCAATTCCACCAACTCCACAACAATCTTCCTCACCGGGCGACGCACAGGAAGATCCGTCCCGGTACGAAGGAGGCAACGAGGGAGCAACATCTGCAACAGAGGGTGCTAATCAAACACCCCCAACAAATTCAACAGCACCAGGAGTAACATTAAGGAGTGGGACAATCCTTACAGGTCCCCCACAAGTAAGACCTTCTAGTTTAAATTTAGAAAATTATTTAAAATATCTAGAGGGGAAAGTGCGAGACTCCTCCGAACTTTCTGTTATACAGTGCGATTCTATCGATAAACAGCTCAAAAGGACCCGTGAACGGCGTCTTGAGCAAATCGCGCAATTCAAAGAAAGTACGGAAAAATTTAAAGAAAGCTTAAAACAGTTTGGGGAACTCTCGCACTCTCTCGAACCAGAAATTACCAATAATAGTGTAGAATTAAGAGAAGGTGCCATTGAAGACAGTGTCAGTGATTCCACCGTGAGTGAAATCCTATTGAATTGGCTGGGCGACTCCCTTTTGGAAACCAGCATAGAAGAAACTAGCTCCCCAAAAGTATCAAACTTAAGCTTCAGAATCCCCAATATAAACATGGCAGATTACGCGAAAATCGCCAAGTTAACTGCCCAGCTCGTTCCCCTATTCTCGGGAGAGCAGCACCCAAAATTGAGCCTGGAGCTCCAAACTTTCCTAGGATGCTGCAGGCAGGTAATCCAGTGCATTTCGGTGGAGGAACTATCGGCATTTTTGCAAATCTTCCCCACCAGACTTCGAGGCGAAGCTTACCAGCTGTTTGCCGCAAATATGCCTACTACTTTCAAAGAGGTAGAAGAACGGCTAAATCGTACATACCTGCCTAGGGAAACTTATCAGGAACTGGTAAATAAATTAATTACTACAAGGCAGTATCCTTTGGAAAACCTCACAGCCTTCACGGCACGAGTGAAACAAATGCTGGCACTCTGTAATGAAGCAGCAGAGTCCAAATATGGCGCTACAGCAGCCCCCGCTGTGAAAACCCAGCTAGAAGACTTCGCGAAAAACGCACTAAAAACAGGCGTCAATAACCCGTATATGTGCCAATACCTTCTGACCATGACAGACGGCACGGTGGATGACCTCGTACAAAGAGCACTTGACATGGAGCGTCTCCAGCAAAGTGCTCTATTTCTGCAACCTCCAGGGCACTTTCAATTCAGTACAGTGCAGAACCCAATACCACAGTCAATAAATGCACCTGTGATAAGTAATCCGCAAGGGATTCTAAATAATTCGCCTGCAAATCACCCCATATATAATCCAGGCATAATACCATGCGCACAGGATACCTGGCAAAACAGTGTGCCCACCAATGCAAGCACCAGTACATTTCCATCACAGTTCACACAGGCCGGCACAGCATACATCAAACAGGAGCCAAGATCTCCTAATAAAAATTATAATGTACCAAATAAAAATAATTATTTAAATAAAATCAGTTGTAGTTTTTGTAATCTAAGAGGCCACACATATGCTGATTGCCTCAAAAGGAAAAATACGCCCTATTGTGTGAACTGTAAAATGTATAACCATGACGTGCGTGACTGCAGGAAAAACAATAATAGTTTCCAAAGACCACACAACAATGGTGGACCATCGAATCAACGCCCTAGAGAGCCGCAGAATTCCAATAACAATTCCAGAGTATATAACGTAAGAAAAAAGTGTGAATTTTGTGGTCGTTCTGGACATGCAGTAAATAACTGCCAACAAAAACGTAAATGGGAGGCCCGGAGTCAGGGAAACGACGTACAGTCGACCCAAAACTCCCCGGCTCGACTATAAATCTCCCGTCTAATAAAATAGGGTCCCCTCAGCAGCCCGATTCCAGTGTCGCTACAGTAAAACTACCCTTAGACATAGGCCTGAACGGCCAAGCTAAACTAGTAGTAGACACAGGCGCTGAGGTTAGTATAATAAAGAAAAGGTCGTTAAAAGATCTCAAAGAAATTAACCACAATGAGGCATGTACACTTCAGACCCCATTTGGTACCGGAAAGACGCTGGGAAATTGCCAGGGAAATTTCGTTTTCAAAAACAAAATTCCCTGCAAGTTTCAAGTCGTACAGAACTTGCCTGGCCTTTCCGATGATGGACTTCTAGGAAATGATTTCCTAGCAAAAAACTGTAACGTTGAGGGTCCTAATAAGGCACTAAGTTTTCCTCGCACGGAAACTAATCCAGACGAATTTGCTTTGCCATTAGAGTTTGAAACAGACAAGCCACATTCTGAAAAAGCAGTCGAAGTAAGAACACTTGCAGAAGAGGTAGAGTCTAAACAGGCTGAACTATCCACCTGCAGTGTCTTCAAGGCTTCTCAAACGAGAAAAGCTGGCTGCCAAGCTCCAAAAGAGCCCAAGGAATGTGAAAAAGGCTGTCTGGGCGGACAAGAGACCGATGAAATCAGGCAGCAATTGGTTACCTTTAAGGAACCAATCTGCATACCTGCCCGCTCTCAAATTGTTACCCCTGTCCCGTTACAAACTCAAGAAGAAATGCTCTGTTTATCACAAGAGATAAGCGATGGAGTCTTCTTGGCCAACAGTTTGCTGTCATCTGGAGAAGAATTAGTGCTGGTCAGTATCCTCAACGCTAACAGTCATCAAGTAGTCATACATAGCTTAAAGTTACAGCTATTTCCAATAAACGACTACATATTAGTCCCATTAACACACACAAAAGACCACAAAAGAACACACATTCCACTACCAAATTTAGAGGCAATATCAAACAACACAAGAGACGGAACTGAGTGTCTAAAGCCTGCCAAAAAGGTGCATATAACTCTTCCGTCCAAAATCCCGAGGCATAAATCACTCTTAAACAAACAACGGCCATATAAAAACGGTAGCGAGTCGCTAAAGCCTATATTAAAGGTGCATATTACTCCACCGTCACACAACACAAAAAATTCTACATGGTCAAAAAGCAGTAGCATTGACGCGCATGAGTATCCCACACAACCTAAGGCAAAGACCACACAGGTGTACCAAACTCAGCCGTCAACAAGGCAGGAAGCAAATACCCTGTCAATTATTAAGAGCCACGAAATACAGCCTCAAAAGCAATCGCAAAATCCTCATCTATTTACAGGTCAAAAACCTAAAAGGAAGAGTAAGTCAAACCAAGGTTCAGCCGACAAAACGGCAATATTACAACATGTACGATATCTATACCCGGATAATGAGACTCCGGACGACCCAAAACAATATCCGCGTATTTCTAGGTTAGAGCAAGAACTCAGCCTAGACCCTAATTTAACCGCGGAAGAAAAAATTTCGATATCAGAACTCTGCGAAGAGTATAACGATATCTTCTTCCTCAAAGGTGACAAACTCACCTATACAAATGCGATAACGCATAATATTCCATTGGTGCAAGATCAAGCACCAATCAATCAAAAAATGTACCGCTTACCTGAAACACAGCGGAAAGTCATTAACGAGCAGCTAAAAGAAATGCTAGACAGCGGGATAGTCCAGTCTAGTAAGAGCCCTTGGAATTCACCTCTACTAGTTGTCCCCAAGAAAGCGGGACCTGACGGTGAAAAAAGGTGGCGCGTCGTTGTCGATTTTCGTAAATTAAACGAAAAGACAATTGGAGATGCATTCCCGCTACCCCGAATCGAGGATATTCTCGACCAACTAGGTCACGCAAGGTATTTCACCACACTCGATTTGGCCAACGGCTATCACCAAGTCCTTGTCGACAAAAAAGATCGACATAAAACTGCTTTCAGCACAAGTTATGGGCACTACGAGTTCAAGCGTATGCCATTCGGGCTCAAAGGAGCCCCCGCCACATTTCAACGCCTAATGAATTTCGTCCTAACAGGCCTACAAGGCCTCGAATGTTTTGTCTACCTAGATGACATTGTCATCTATGGTAAAAATTTAAACGACCACAACGAAAAGTTGAGGAAAGTCTTCAATAAGTTGAGAGAAAACAACTTAAAACTGCAGCCAGAAAAGTGCCAGTTTCTCTACGAAGAGAAGTTGTTTACCTAGGACATAAATGTTCTAGCGAAGGAGCCCTACCAGACCCAAGTAAGACGGCCTGCGTCCAAACATTTCCTGTTCCAAGAACAGTAAGGCAAGTCCAGTCATTTTTAGGACTTGCCAATTACTACAGGAAATTCATTCCAGACTTCTCCAAAATTGTACGTCCAATCACAAATTTACTCCGAAAGGATGTAAAATTCACTTGGACAGAGAAATGCCAAGAAGCATTCCAAAGCATAAAAAATGCTTTAATATCTCCACCACTTTTAATTTACCCAGATTTTTCGAAATCTTTTAATCTCACTACAGACGCAAGTAACGAGGCTCTAGGAGCTGTTCTTTCTCAAGGAGAAGTCGGAAAGGACCAGCCCATTGCCTATGCAAGCCGCACATTAAACAAAGCCGAAAGAAATTACTCTACTATAGAGAAAGAGTTA
Source organism: Dioctria linearis (assembly GCA_963930735.1). Classification (NCBI taxonomy): domain Eukaryota; kingdom Metazoa; phylum Arthropoda; class Insecta; order Diptera; family Asilidae; genus Dioctria; species Dioctria linearis. Next base: position 211,051,132 of record OZ005741.1, on the reverse strand, counting down.
TTGGCTATTGTCTGGGCTACCAAGAATTTCAGGTGCTATCTTCAAGGCCGGAAATTCACGGTCTATACTGACCATAAACCTCTCAAAGGTGTCTTCAATGTGAAAGACCCTACTTCCCGTTTGGTGAGATTTCACCACAAATTATCTGAATTCGATTACAACATCGAATATAAACCAGGGAAGTACAACACTAATGCCGATGCACTAAGTATCCCTCAAGCATTAAAAGAAGACAGTTTAGGCAATACCTTAACGGTAGAAGCCCTAGTCCACCACACGATGGACTCAGATGTGGAGGAAAACAATTCCACAAATAACAAGAGAAAGAAGAAATCCGCTCATTGTTTCGTCGTGACTCGAGCTCAGAAGCAAAAGGCTCAAGAGACATTAAATAGCTCCAGTGTGGAGACAGAAGAGCACACGAAAGCGGACCAAAACGAAATTCAACACACTGAGGCGGAAACACTAAACCCAGCATCGCCTGAGCAAAAAGTAAGTACTGGTAAGACACCCGAAGTTATCACGAGCCCTATGGAAATCCGAACAATCTTAAAAGATTATCACGATTCTCCATTTGGTGGCCATCAAGGTGTCATAAAAACTTACAAACGCATAAGACGCAAGTATTGGTGGAGACACATGCTTAGCGATATTAAAAAATACATTAAAAAATGCCCAAAATGCCAGACGATGAAAGCATCTCCACAATATAAAATGCCAATGGTTATCACGGACATCGCAGAGCAACCGTTCGACAAAGTTTACCTCGATATTGTAGGTCCATTAGAAGAGACCACATCAGGTAACAAATATATCTTGACCTTCCAAGATAATTTAACAAAATTTGTCGACTGGTATGCAATACCTAATGCAGAAGCAGTCACAGTAGCGCAAGTTTTCTTTGATGAAATCGTTACGCCCTATCGCATACCCAAAAGAATACTCACCGATCAGGGAACAAATTTCCTGAGTGAATTATTCAAAAGAGTATGTAAGCTTCTAAAGGTAAAGAAGTTACATACTTCGGCATACCACCCCCAGTCTAACGGAGCACTAGAGCGTGCCCACAGGCCGCTGATTGAATACCTGCGAACAATCGTAGATGAAAATCCCAAAACATGGGACCAATACCTACGAACCGCTGCATTCGTGTATAACAATAGTGTACACGAGGGTACTAAACTTACCCCAATGGACTGCCTATACGGCTTCACAGCGGATGTCCCATCAAATTTAAAACGGGATCCCGAACTCGTTTACAATCATGAGAGCTACTATCATATACTGAAGTATAAGCTCCAAAAATCATATGCCACGGCAAGAAAGAACTTATTGGCAAGTAAACAGCGCTCAAAGGGGTACTACGATAAGACAGTACGGCCCTTAACTTTCCATGTAGGAGACAAGGTCCTCATCAAGAATGAAAGCAGAAAACATAAGCTTTCCCAAATCTGGGTAGGACCTTATCAGGTAATCGCAATACCAAGTGATGTGAATACCACAATCAAAATTGGTAAGCGAACGGTAACGGTACATAATAACCGTTTGAAACCATATTTCGAATAAAAATATATCAAACAAAAATGAACCAGGTTGACTTGAAATTCCCACTATAGTGTCCATTAAACCTCATTTCAATACCTCCCCATAAACATTTGCGGTGGAGTCACTCCACTGCCCAGTTTAAATCGGCACAATGTACGTACAAGTATGCTTAAAGGATTGTTTTCTTCTCCTGAATTGTCCACAGAAATGGCGCTAAAATTCATCATAGTTGTCCTCTTCATCCAGTACACAACTAAAGCAACCGCTGACAAACCTTATGTAATAATCCAGCTAAATGGCTCGGGTATATTTTTCGAGGACCTAGGAAATCTGATGGTATATCATGACACCTGGAATGTCCTCACCGAGATAGACTTGGAAGAACTAGATGCACAGATAAAGCTAGCAGAATATGCAGAGCACTTAGTGCATAAACTCTGCATAAATATAACAAACCCAGAAGATCTCTGTAACGTGCAGCAACTACACATACACGCTATTATAGACAGCGTACGAAAGCGCACGGAAACTATTAGGGAACTAGTACCAGGAAAACGCAAGGCCAGATCGCTATTTGATGGAATAGGCAATGCCATGCACTATTTGTTTGGAACTATGGACAGCAACAACGAAAAAGAAATTTACAGCAGGTTAGAAGAACTTGAATCGAATACACAAGCCCTAGCAGAGCTAGAGAAACAACAAATCAGTGTTGTAAAAACTACCTTGGAAAAGATTCAAAAACCGCTGGCAATGTTAATAGACAGACAACAAAAAATAGCCCACCAGATAAACGATCTCCACCATGTGGCCGATGATTTAACTAGGAGGCAACTGAGACAAGAGATTATATCAAGCTTATTGCTCCAAATCATCGAAGTTGAATATCGACAACAAGCCCTCCTGAATATAATAATGGCTAGTAAAACCAATCATATTCATCCACTCCTAATGTCTCCCAAAAATCTGTGGGAGATATACCGCAAGACGGCCTCGAATTGCCCAAATGACCAAAATTGTCTATCTGTCCTATATCAGACAGCAGGAGCTCAGTCGCTCCTTATGCAGAATAAATTGGTGGTGAGAATTACTCTCCCAATTTTCAATCTGCCAAAAATGAGGCTACAACAGATTCAATGCTATCCTGTATCCAAGTCAGCAAATTACTCATTAATTCCAGACCCTGGTTATTCATACATAGCCAATAGCGAAAAAACTCAGGAATTTCTCTTATTAAGAGGCGATGACATGAAAAATTTCAAAAAAATAACAAGTAATTTGGAAGAAAACACGTATGTAGGCCGGCTGAACACGCCTATAATCAAAGCGGCAACGTCCAACGAATGTGCCATTAAATTGCTATACAACCCTCTAAGCGAAGTGCCCAAATGCAAGACCAGAGTACAAATCCCACAAAAAGACATGCTGATCAAATTAAGTAAGCCCAATACGTGGCTATTTTCTTTTATCACCTCCACGGTGCTACACATCACATGTCCAGATCACCTTGTAATCTCGAAACTGGAAGGACAAGGGATATTAGAGATAACGCAAACATGTCAAGTTCAAATAGGTGACAAAGTGCTTAAATACGAAGGTCAGAGTAAATTTCCACTAAAAATTATTCAGCCGAATCAGTTTCCTGAGCTCAACCACTCTCTACTCAACGTAAACCTGACTGAAATTTTACAAGGAACTCAAAACCACAGTCTGGGGAAAATCGAAATCTTAACGGGAGACAATATCCATAAATCAATTTATACCGACACCCATTCGCTGGAAGAAATCCGAAACAAAATTATAAAATACCAAGAAAAGATATCAAGTAAAAACTCCCATATCCTGTCCACAACTTCTCTATCATTTACGAGCCTACTAGTTCTGGCCATAATGATCGCTGTGGCAGTAAAATATCTTAACCCTGTTGTCATCAAGATGAGACAACAGAGAAATCAACCACAAGGTAACCCCGAAATTTCATCAGAGGGAATTCCTTTAGAAGAGCGAACTCCCGCTCCCCAACCCAGTTTAAGGCGAGCCAGAAGCCTCTCCAAAACAAAATCAGTCCAAATTGTTTAAAAAAACGGAACACGGACACTGTCCACATGGCTCACCAAATAAAAGTAGAACTTGCAGAAAAAGTAGACCTGGACACATGTACAAAGCATAAAAACAAAACAAATTGTAGTAAAAATATAAACAGAAATAAAACAGACCTAAGGTGTCAAAAGGAAAAAATGTATTAAAATTAAGTTAAGTTAGAATGAATAAAAATAGGTAGTAGAAATGTTGGAATTAAAGAGAACAAAAAATGCATATAAACAGAAAAATGTATAAAATTAACAGAAGAAAAAAAAAACATTAATACCAGGCTACTAGGTAACAGCAAAATGGTTATAGGATTAAAATTAAACTAGTAAAATAATAAATAAAAACAGTAAGAAATTGTAACAAATACGTACAAGCTAATCAGAAAAACAAAAATTTGTTAACTGAGGTAGAGAACAACAAAATAAGAAAAGAGAGGTAAGAACCTTTCAAAAAATTAGAAAATTAAATCACCAAAATGTAACAGCCTAGCCGAACCGACCGCCGAATCCGAGCCGCCAAAATAGCACCCACAATAACAATAATAAAGAAAGTAGTAGAAATAAAATAATAAATAAAACAGTAAGAAATTGTAACAAAGAAAATAATAATTGTTGTTCCTTTAGAGATAAAAAACGAGATTGCAAAAACTTCCGATAGAGGTTCCCGAGGCATTGAAAGACAACATATACAAGATTATTATATAGAATATCATTTTTCAAAATATATATATCGTTTTTGGTGCAAACACCTGCCCGCGGGTTGAATCGGCGGCTGAAAATTTTATGAAATATCACTTTTTTTCTGATATCTGAATATTGGCAAATAAACGAAGTGATTGACTTTGGTAAATATATATCTCGTATAGACAAAAACGACGTCAGAATTCAATATTTGAGAATTTTGGTTATTTTTATTTTTCGGTTGCCGATTTTGGCTACTGGATGGTGTTTGCGCCAAGAATTACCTATATATTGTTACAAAATTGTTTTTTTTTCTGACTTTCGTAGTACCGACATATGTGTATGTAGATTCCTACCACAGCAAAAATTATATGTGTACCATAAATAAATGAATTCGTGCAAGCGGGCGATCCCAACAAACAGTATACGATTATAAATATATTGAGGAGGAAATGACTCGCTCAATCGCAGTTTGATTTCAATCTCTAAGTTATTCTCCACTCGATTTCGAGCCAAAAACGAAACAAAAAGATCACTAATTCGTACCGAAATGGCGGCTCAATATCGACTTTTCAAAGATTTCTCGTTTATTGTTACTATACCTACATAAAGGTCATATGTATTCGCGATTTCTCCGTGATTTCGAATTAGATAAAAGAATAAACTACGATTTATGAAAGTACTCCACCTCCAATTGAAACTAAACAAGTAAACTATGAGGAACATTTAACATTTCTCAAATGCAAATTATATTTTCACAGCACTCATTTCAATTTATAGTTTTTTTCGGCCGAATACTTGAAAAATAATGACACTGACACGCTTCCTTTGTCATGTACAATCTGAAAAAATCATGTATCTACCGGGCTTTAGCCCCTAAGTAAACCTAAAACAGAAAACCAACCTCAAACTCTCGCCACCGTACAACGTAGGTGTAACCAATAGAAGCAACCAAAAGGAAGAACATTATCAAAAGCCAAAAAAAAAAAAAAAAAAAAAAAAAAAAAAAAACACAAAAACACACATAAAAAGGTAATCGCTTTACGTAGTTTTTATTTAAAAAAAAAAAAAAAAAATTTTTTATACAATAAAAAGGAGAAATGGGAGGAAAGGCCGAGTGCCTTTCACCCCACCCCCGGAGTTACACTAGAATGAAATTAAACACAGGAAAAAGAAGAGAGAAAGTATAGTATAAAACTTGGTAAACCGGGAGCCAGATAATGGAGGGCAAACTTCAGTCCTCATATTCATCTTCATCGTCGTCACTCCACATTACCGTGGTGTTCAGATTCCCTGGGGGAGGGGTCGCCGTGTACATCTGCACCACTTCGGCCAAGGGATCCGAGAAAATGGGCCAGCAACAGGCACATAACCCGTGAACGCCACTGAGTACCAAGGTACCACCTGGAAGAACAAAGCAGGTTAGTAATTTGAATAACAATTCAAAAAACTATTAAAACACTCACCTACGGCAGTCCAGGATTGGCCTTGATGAGGGTATAAATTTAGCCGGACCTGGTAGAAGCGGCCGCTCTCAGCATCCCCGGCCCAAATGGTCAGGGGGCGCTCGCCCCGCCTGCGGAGCACCAAACGTATGGGGCCAACCCAGCCGGGTATTACGTGTACAACACATATCCCATACAGAACGGTACTTCGTCCCTCGGGACTATAAAAAGGTTGGTTGCTCAATTTTTGTGCAAATAGCATGATGAACTCCGCTTCAGTTTCAAATATCAACTGAATCAAAATCAAAGCCAAGTAACTCCAGCATCCCAAAGAAAAACCCACTTCATCCTGTAAAATGCTTGACAAGGAAAAAAAAAGATAAGCCATACAATATAACAACACCATGAGTATTCCTCTTCAAAGAATACTCATATTTTTCGTGTGGGGAAGGAATTGTTACATACACAAACCCAACACACAATCCCAATGGATGTATGGCGACCGACATTCCTGCGGAGACGACTCCCAGAAAAACAAAAATATTAAATATCAAAAATTTAAAAAAAAAAAAAGGTCCAAAAAATACTCTCGCGACAAATTTTGTCTTCAACAAAATTTGTCAACGCGGCACACTTTAAAAAAAATAAAAAGCAAAAGACAAATCGTACCTTCAGTACGATTTGTCGTGAAAATTTCAATATGTATGTACGAACGTACATACATATCACAAAAAAGCTTTCGTCGTGAGAAATGCGCGCCGTCGAAATACATTGTATGTATATGCGCGGCGCGATTTCAGATCGACAGAACGGTCGCGGATGTTTATCAAAGCATCAAATTCCAAACCTCCGTCCAACGAAAAAATATTCTGGACTTGTTTAATCAAGTCCAGAATAAATGAAAATTTTCTCAGGGTGAAAATGCAACTATGCATTTTCTACCCTGAACGAAGGCTCTTGATCGCGACAAAAGTGATCAAGAGCGGAGTTGTATTTTTAACTTGGTGGCGGCGCGGTCGTGCTGAAAGAAGATAAGTAGAAAAGGTTTTTTGAAAGGAATCGTTGTGTTAAATAAAAAAGTGTAAGTACCACCGCGAAGAAAATAGTTGATTTGGAAAGTAAAAGGGCTACGGATTCGGTCGGTTGAAAAAATAAAAGGCAAAAGAACAAAGGAAATAAAATAATTCATGTGAAAATAGTTTAAGAAAAAATTAAAGTAGAAAAGTGTATGCGAAAGTGAAACAAGTTTGGATAAAATTAAAGGAAATAAAATAATTCATGTGAAAATAGTTTAACAAAAAATTAAAGTAGAAAAGTGTATGCGAAAGTGAAACAAGTTTGGATAAAATTAAAGAAAGCAAAATAAACGAGGCAATAAGGCGTGTTATTCAACCCCTCCAAATACCCCTATTGGAATACGCACGCAGCAGAACGGACAGGATATTTAGCAGTGAGTACCCCAAGTAAATTAAACATAACAAATTCTAGCATTTTTTACTTGTTTTTCGGTATTAACTGACTTCATTGTTGGATTTTAGCTGTACATTAAAATTGGACTTTGCATACTTGAATTTTAAATTGCTTTTGTAATTTACTGGACTTTCAACTTCGGTTTTTGAACAAATACTAATTTGGTAAAAGATATTCAAAAAGCCACACAACCTTGGGATTGTTTGCATTATTCCAAGTTAGAATGCGCATAAGCGTATTAAGCCAAATCTGAAATTCTTCGTTTCCAAATTCAATTATCCTGTCGATAAAACGCCCTTTGTGCAGAAGAAAGCAAAGTATTTTTGAAAATTATTTTAAATTCAAATACTGTATGGAATGAAAAAGAAAAATTTATACCACAATCCATTATTGTCTTCTTCTTACAAATATATGAGAGATTCTTCAAAATTTAATTTTCCCTCTACACGGCCAATACAAAGATGGTTGCCTATTAAATGTATTCCGCCTGGTATAAATGAAAATATTATTGAAAAGCAGAGAATCTGTTTTGAGTTTAGATGAAATTGCTATGAGGTGGAATCTGACTTATAATTCTAAACTGGTTCAAATTGCTGGTTTTAAAAATTTAGGACATAATGAACTGCAGAACTGCGATTGGAAAAGAAATTTGTTTTTTTTATAGCAAGAGGAATTTTATCCAACTGGAAATTTATCATTGTATACTACGTGACAGAAACTAGTATCACTGGGGAAAGTTTATCACATAAAGTAAAAGAAATTCGAGAATGCTGTTCTAGTAAGCAATCAAGGGCCAAATAATAGAAATTGTTTCTCCCGATTAGGAGTAGGTAACAGCATTTAAGCAATGTTTTAATTTCAATAAAAGCTCTATATGATATACCTCGTGTAACTAAATCAATTAGGAGTATTTTGTTGGAGAGCAACATTGATGGTCCAGTTAAGATGAAATGCATTGCAGAGTTGGTTACCTACTATGGAGAAAAATAGTTGTTATGGTAGTATGTTGAGTGATTGGCTTGGACGTGAAGTCCAGACTGTCAGCATGAGCTGACAGATCACTCGGCGGACAGCGTTGACTGCAGGGCGGCACGCTAGCTTGCCTCGGCTATTGGCGAAGAGTGTGTGGGGGGGGGGGGGGGGTTCCACGAAAAGCCGGCCGCTGCCGCCTGCCATATACAAAAAAAAAATCTCGTTCCTTTAACCAAAAACGCCGGCACACATTCAGTCCTGAAGGGACCTTTACGTCACTTACCTATATCCATATTGAAGGCGCAGATGGTCTGCCTTCATTGCACGCCCCAACCACCCATCTGACTCTGAGGGCAGTTATTTTCAGAGTCCCTGTTAGACCTGTAAAGAGAGAGAGACTAGCGGACCCAGACGACCTTCATGGGAGAGGGCTCCAGGAAAGTGAAAGGAGAAAGAAAAGCGTTCAGCACTTCATTTTTACGTTATAATATTTCATTTTATTCACTACGTTAACAAAAGGAGCTAGAGCTCACCTAACCATTATCCAGTTACAATTGATCAAAATAAAATGCCTAAATACATCATGTGAACAATAATTTCACGCCGTAATAAAACCTTTAATTCGACAAGCACGACAGGTCACCTTATGGATGCCCGGGTATAATTAAATCTTCTCACACCACTGATATGGGTGATTGCAACCGGAAAATATAATAATATGTACCCCTATAGGTAATAATATAATGATTTACGCAATGATGTAACAATATAATATAAATAAAAGAATTTTACTCGACATAGACTTACATGATGCCACTCGTACACTCAAAGGAGCTCCCTGGAGGCGAATGGTTCTGTTAGCTGAAAAGATTAGAAGAAAAATTTTGTCGAACTTGGTTCCCTTTAACCTTAATAACTGTTTAGTTCAATGTGCTTGTCTAATTTATGGTTTACAATTCCCATGCTCATTCGCGAACTTTAAAATTGTTCTTTCCTAAATGTATTTAACTTCAGTAATCCAATTCACTAACGTAAGTAGTTCTATATCGTGAAACAGATTAAAAGGAGTCAATGCACGTCGCAAACTAGATTTAATTTAATTTAAACTAGAATACTCTGTCACGTAATTGTACACTGAGAATAAAAAAATGTATCCAAATTCAGATTAGAGGGGTTCAGCCAGAAGCCACCTTAAGGCTATATGAAATATCAGTTAGATACTGGCACTCAAGAATGTTAAAGTTGGGCTATTATTTACGTGAATGACTAATGATGTCTTTAACTTATCAATACCTCTATGGGTATACTACTGTAGGTATATGAATCCAAAAATATAAATGCATAAATCGATAGTGATAACTACTAGAATACGGGAATAGAATTTTTATCTCAATTATTCCCATATAATGACTAATGTAGCTAAACGTTATTCCTGCCAATAAGAAGCGATTAAAATTAATAAAAAAAAAACTTAATTAGAAACGAGAAGCAGTAAGATTCGACGTATTAACCTATACTATCTAATATGGTTATGTAGTATGTAGGTATATTATGAAACAAAAACTCAAAAACTATGTATCCATATCTTCTCAAACAAAAATATATAAAATATAATATTGCTCCACACCGATTTCTATTTCCCAAGACTGCTTCAAGATGCACATAGGCTCCGTGCCGTGCGTATACTGCAGAGATGACGTAGGAGATATAGCCTCCAACAATTCTTATTATAACTGCGAGATCCAGATATAAAGCAAAATCTCTGGATGAGAATATCGTCTTTAGCTGTCGACGCAGAGATCTCTATAACGGTGAGGCTGACTAAATCTCAACCCAACAGCAACCTAACCTTCGAGTAAATGTTTTCACACGAGCTGGACGTAGATACGGTTGTTCGGTCTCACATATAGTACATCCTTGTGGGGAAATGCACCAACTTATCCCGGACTGATTGCTAATTTAAAAAAAATGTGATAGAGAGAAAGCCAGCTGTCCTCTATATCCTCTTAATCCGTTGACGAGATAATTTTTCTGACTCTGGAGTTTCTCTTTTCTGCCGGATTACTTTTCCTCGGCCTTCAATGACTTAAAAAAATTAGATTTTCTTTTCCTTTTACCAAACTATTAACTTCCTTCCCTTCAAGGAATCACACCTCGATCAACAAGCCAATAACAACTTTCTTTCTTGACAGGCAAACTCTCCAAAAAGTAGTAGGAAGCGCTCTTCCTCTTCTTTTCCGCCACCTTTTCTATCTCGCGCGATGAAGTTTTTTTGGTCGTGTTCAGTGTCTATCGCCGCTCCGTCCACACAGATAGCAGTCCGTGCTTTCATGGCGCAGCTAGTCCCAGTGTAGCACAATGCTGCCTGCATTATGCTACGACCATAACATATTGAGGGTTTTGGTTTTTGCTTCGGTGTTAACCCTCATGTCCATTTTGTGTTCGATTTGCCAGAGTCATGACACTCGTGGCTCCCGAAGCTGTCACTTTCTGTTTTGGTTTGCTACTTGGGTTAACCCCGGGTTGAACCTAGCTGCTCCTGCTCTCGACTGGGAGCACCGCGGTTCTTGTTGAAATGTCAAAGAAAGAAGAGGAATTCAGTTGTTTACATCACATGTAATATTTATCTCTATACATATCTACAACAAACAAGAAGTGAGGTTAAATTTTTTGTACAATAATTATTGTGATTTGTGTTGCGAAATTTTTAATAATTAAAATAACATGGAGGATGTAACTGTAAGTATATTGTATTCCAAAAGTTGTGCACACTATTTAAAGGTTTGAAATGATGTTGTTATGTTAAAATAATCCTATGGAGAACGGAAAAAGCATATCGCTCTCTCACAAAGCTTAAATAGAGTGCACAATTTTTCGAAAATAATTTGTTAAGCCTGTAAAATAGTATGTATAGATAGTAAATATTGCGTTTATATACAGGATCTCCTAACAACTGTGTGTGAGAAATGCCACAAAAGGATAATCGGTCGAGATCTCTATAGCCATCCGTGTTTTTCGGAGGAGACGATATTTGTTTCCCCCGATTTCTTTGAAGAGCTGCAAACCAACAATTTAGTTGAAGGATCAGAGCAGCAAACGCAGCCTCAACATGAAGAAACGAGTACCGGAAATAGCCGTAAGTAGTTGTAAATTATACTTTAAGGAAAGAAAATTTAACAGATGTTTGGTTATAGGAGAATGGAACAGTAATGAAGTGCTGCAATAGATTGAGTGCTGGCATGACCACAGGAATTTGTTCAGTACTGGTGCACGGAATGCCAAATCAGCTTGGCAAAAACTAAAAACAGTTCTTGATGGGTTCGGCTTTAAGCATTCCGCAGAAGAATATGCGGCAAAATGGAAAAGTCTGAAGCGAACCTACAAGAGAATAGTTGACGACAATAAAAGTTCTGGCCGTGGGTACCAATCATGGCCATATTTCGATGCTATGGACTCAGCATTAGGGGACTGTCACGAAGTTCGGCCTGTGTCTAAGGGATACGAGATTCAAGGGCTTACAATAGCAGACAATGAAAATGAGATTGAAGAAATAAGTCCAGATATAGCATCCAGAGATCAACCGGGGCCATCCGGTACAGCTGTACGTAGGAAGAGGAAGCCGGTTTGGTTGCGGGATCTCCTTGAAGGCCAACAAAAGCGCAATGAGGATTTAATGCTGGCACAACAGAAGCGTCACGAAGAACGCATGTTGGCGCAACAAAAGCGTCATGAGGAAGCCATCAAATCCACCGACAAGCTGTGCTCGGTACTTGAAAATTTTTTAAACAAATAAAAAAAAGTACTAATTACGATGTGTGTTTAGTTTTAGTGTTTATTAATATTTTAAAGCTTATATAAATATAAATTAATATTACAAAAATTAGGTATTTGTTCTTAGATAACTCATTATAAAGTTCCGCTTTGCTTTTCCCCTGGTGCCATCAGCAAAAACATCTTGGCCGATAATGTCAGGTTCTTCTTCATCTTCAACTGTGACTTCTTCATCACATTCGTCTCCATATTCGATGAATATGTTGTGTAGAACAACACATGCCAGAACTATCAACGGTATCTGGTCTGTTCTATACATATATATATATACTTAAGTCTACGGAACCTTGACTTAAGTAAACCGAATGCCCGTTCGATAACGACTCGAGTGGTAGACAACTTTTTATTGTACAATTTTTGGTTTGCACTTAAAATGCCACTTTTTTTAAAAGGAACCAATAGAAATTCTGACAGAGGGTATGCCGAGTCTCCAATCATATGGCTGCCGCCAGGAAATAAGAGATTTTTCTGCTCTCGAATCATTTCGTACATATAAGATCTCCGCAGTACCCTTGCATCATGCATACTGCCTGGTGAACCTATGTCCGCGCTTATAAATTTCAAGTCCGAAGTGCAGACCGCTTGCATATTTAAAGCGTGAAAGTTTTTTCTGCAGATGTAGGATTCCGGATGCATCGTAGGAGCATTAATAGGTACATAAGTGCCATCAATAGCACCTACTATTCCAGGGAAACCGCAAATCTTTAGGCCACTGTATGAATTCCTTCCTATTGTCTACCAGCAAGTTGCAAATGCGAAAAACTGACTGCCAAGCGGTGGAAACGCATACTCCAAACCTGTCAGCCACTGATCTATAGTATAAAGATGTCTTAATCCCAAATCGAAAAGTATAACTAAATGTAGCCAGTACCTGTACACTTCCTGGTTGCCCAATATCCATAAGGTAATTTCCAGCTGCTTTTTTAATGTAATTTGTGTATTACCAACAGAGTCTCTCTTCATGCTTTTCTGGTTTAAGAAATCCAGTAATTTCTCAAACGAACTTCTCTTCAAACGGAAATGTCCCTGGAAATCTTAGATCCTTTTTGTAATTATAATAACAAAATATTTTACCTGCATCGGAATACAGCTCAACAATTTTTTCCCTGTGCCCGTGGATTTTGTGTTTCCGCTCCATTCAAAAATTCGCAATAAAAATTATATCGTCCGAATCGCTAATGACATCATCTTCATACTCCTCTTCTTCAATATTCACCGATATTTTATTAATAAAAGATGCTGTTGCAGCAACTACTATTTTGCGCGTCTCTGTCATTTAGAAAATTTGACGTTTGCTGCTTCCTGTGCACAAAAACACGAACCTAACACATCGGAGTTAATGGATTTTTGACAAGGTTCTGATATGTCCCCAGATGTCCCAGGTGTCACGTTCCGGTAGCAAAAACAAAAACCCTCATTATCACAAAAATAGTCTATGTATAAGCTTACGAAAAACATTGCACAGTCCAAATAAATAGGAAAACATTGATGTTTCGTTAGCTGTGCAAGTGTTTAATTCACTTTCACATCAAAAACAAGAACAGAAAAATGCAAACCGAGGAACTCAATTTATTCCACTTTAAAACAAGATTTTTGTTCCAATGATTAATAAAATCCAAAGAAATAGGATAAACTAAAAATTTTACTGAGAAAATAGTTATATTTATTTCAGATTTTGAAGAAAAACACATCTTTTATGTTTTATCGGCCGAAAAACTTTTTCGGCGGAAAAATTCGTCCGATAAATCATAAAAGTTGTTTTCTTAAAAATTCTAAGATAAATATACTATTTTATTAGTAAAATTATTAGTTTAACCTATTTCCCATGATTTTATTAATCATTGGAGTAAAAATCTTGTTTGAAAGTGGAATAAATTGAGTTTTTCGGTTTACATTTTTTCGATTCTTGTGTTTGATGTGAAAGTGCCTTTAGTCCCACTTGTGCGCCAGCAATGAAATTCACTGAACAAATTCGAATGTTTCCTGAAGAAGTTAGTAATAAGGCAAAATCTACAGTTCAATTCATTGCAAAAATGGACTTGATTGCTTAAACAGGAAAAATCCTTTTTGCATAAATATTTTTAAATTCGCATTAAGAAGAGAAGGGCTTGTAAAGCAATTCCTGGAAGAATGATTAAATATATAACGTCAATAACTGTAGAAGGAAAGCAAAGAAATTATTGTTTTAATGGTTAAGTCCAATCATTAGAGTTTCCAGATAAGTACAAGTTAATAAAATTTAATATAAAAACCTCAAAAAAATATATTTTTCTAGGCAGGCAGGTTACATGCACCTTTATTTTTCGGATATAGAATTAAGACTAAAAATTACAAGTTTCTCTAAACGTAAATTATCTCTAACTTAAAATTACCAGACGCGTGGTCAGCAGAAATTTCCTGGGAACCGAAATGTATTTTCCAGGTTGACGAAGAAGTTGTTGTCGCATCAAATTACGGCGAATGTTGCTTTTGGTGTTAACTCTTCCCCTCTTACGTTCGAATGTCCGCATTCGTCCTTTTCAAAGATCGTAAAATTTTCGTCTGCATGTTGCCTGAGGTGGAATTAATGTTGCTAAAGGCATATTGACTGATTTCATCTCGAGAGCAGTGACTTTTCCATGGGATGTTTCTTCGGTTTCCTTTTCAGGTACATGTGCTCCAGATTCATTCGATTGGCTGATAGTCGCTTCTTCTTTTGGTGTTTCCAGCTTCTGTTGAATGGTGATCTTAGCATTTCCGGATTTTGGCATCGCTTTAAGTATCCATATGATGGCTAATATGATGCAGATTACCATGGCTAGTCCATAAGTGGTCCATTGATTTATTTTCTTTTCAGTTTGTAGCAGCTCAATTTTATTGGTGTTGTTAATTTGGATCTCTTTCATCATTTCTAACGACAGGACTTCTTGGAATTCTTTTTCTTGCGGAGTTGGGTGTAAAATAGCTGGTAGGGCTTGAAGAGTAGAGGCTTCTCTTGATGTAAATGATCTGCCATTGATGTCGATGGTTATGTTGTGGAATTTTATTAAAAATGTTCCGTTAAGGCTATGTAAGGTATCTTCAACATGAATACTTCCATTAAATTGATTAAGAAGAATGATTCCTGGTACTATTTCATCTATGGTGGGTACGTGCTGATTGTTGATTTTGTTGCATGTCGACTTTAAACTCTTCAGAAGGTTCGGAAGACAGGTAGAATTTCTAATATCTACAACACTATTTTGATTACATATTGACAAATGGTTGAATGTTTTACAGTCTCTTGTGATACCAAAAAATTTTTCATTACTTTTTAAGATCCTATTGAAAGAGATTTCGTTAACTATATGATTCCTTTTGACAGCTTTAATTAACAATTCTTCATATAAATCTTCTGTTGTCATTGGGATATTTACAATATAAAGTAGACAAGTGCTATTTGTAATGATTTTAGTGGATGCGAAATCTAGAGCTTCCTCCGGTGTACTGTATGGGAGGTTTTCTTTATCTAAAGTACTAGTAGCTAGTTGAATATCTGTCTTAGATAACATCATTGAATTTATAATACCTAACCTAGACCAATGAATGGCATATCTAATATTAACTAATTCTTCTTTAATTAATTTTAACTTATACTGAAGATTAAGGGCTAGCAGACCATTGAGTATCTTTTCTTTTCCGATTGCACTTAGGATGTCATTTGTCATTTTAGTAATATTGTTTATTCTCTCGTTATGCAATTGGTTAATTATTAACTGCTTATTGTTATTTTTTAGTACGTTATTCATTTTATCTTTTATTATTTCAAAATCTTCGTGGTCTGGATTTCCAGCTATCCATTTCCACGCTGTACCTATTAAATTAATGGATCTTTTAATTTTATGTACCTTTAAGTTGTCTAATAAGTCCTGAATTTGAAGTAGCTCGTAATTAAGGTAAGGGAATAATGGATGTGATTATATGATTTCGTTCTCAAGGATTGGATTTATTTCGGTTACTAATTTCTGGTATCTGTCGAGCTCAATAACATGGATTAATTTGTAATTTCCGTTTTGTATCTTTGCTTTTCCAACACTAATGGCAACTATCTGGGAGTTGGAGTAATTCAGGATTTGAATTCCACTTGTAACAGCGCGAATAGCACATCTGAAATAAAAGACTAAGTAGTTCAATTCCTAATGTTACTTTTGTGTATGGTTTTCCCTGATTCTGTTATAACTACTGTATTCTTATTTTCTCTAACTATTTCTGCTTTATACCTAACTGTAAGTTTAGATCCTATTCGTTTATTATGCTTGACATAAATGGTTTGCCCTGGCTCGTAATTTTTTATTGGTTTTCTTTTCTTATTATGGTATTTAATATCTTTCTGCTGTTTCTGTTTCAATTTCTCTATATTACTTAAGCGCGTTCTTTCAAATTGTTCGGGACTAACGTTTGGATTTCTTCCGAAAAACAATTCGACAGGTTTTTTTCCTGTACTGGAGTGGATAGTAAAATTATATTCGTTTATGGAACGTTCTAAGAGTTCTTCGAAATTACGAGGCATTCCTTCTGTCTTCAAGCATCGCATGATTTCCGACAGGGTGGAATGAAAACGCTCGATTTGACCGTTAACTTCGCTCTTGTATGGTGGTGTTTTAAAAATTGTGATACTCAATTCATCTTCCATCATGGAAGTTATTGATGCGGAGTTTAACGCTTTTTCATTATCGATAACTACAATTTCAGGTATACCAAAGAAAAACAACAGGTCCCTTAGGGGTCGTCTAATATCTTCAATCGATCTAGATTTAATTACCTTGGCTTGTGCCAGTTTGGTGAATTTGTCTATAGCCGTTAATACTAATTTATTTTCTGTTGAGTAGATGTCGATATGGAGGGTATGGCCTGGATAATTTGGGATGGGAGTAGGATTAATGAATTGGTTATTCGGATGCCTTTCATACTTGTTTTTTTACAGACTGTGCAACGCTTCTTGGAAAGTAGAATTTCTCTAAGACTTGTTGTCTGTTTTCCTGTGGGTTACGATGGGCTCTGCGATGGATAGTTAATATTACTTCTTCCTGTTGTGTTTCATCAGTCACGTCTCTTACTAATGTTTGTGAATATCTAATCTTATAATTTTTGAAATGAATGGGATATATTTCTTGGATTTGACCCATTATTGCTTCTTCTGTCATTAAGCCGTTTATAGTATTTGGATTGAGATATCTTTTAAATATATTAATTAGATCACTTTCTGTATATTGGGGTTGAATTATCGTATGTCTTGCGTAGTTTGGAAAGGGGTTTTGTAATTGATAACTAGTTTCGTCATCTCTTTTTAGTATCAACTGATTTCGAAAGACGTTTACGGGAGCTTCTACTGAAGGAATTAGATTATGCGAAGAGCTTTCGTCGCTATGCTGGGTCGTAGTCATTGGATTTACCAAAGATGTTTGGGGAGGTCGCGATAGAGTATCGGCGACAACGTTTGTTCTTCCCGGCTTATATTTAAGCTCGTAGTTATACTCTTCAAGTATGGCCTTCCATCGTTTCATTTTAGCGTTAGTATTCTTGTTACTTAAGGCATATGTTAGAGGTTGATGGTCAGTGAATATCTTAACTTTTCGGGATCCATATAGGAAGTTTCTTAGAGAATTTAACGACCAGATAATGGCAAGCATTTCCTTCTCATTTGTGGCATAACACTCTTCCGTTTTGGTTAAGGTTCTAGATAGAAAGGTTATTGGTCTGTTATCTTGAGACAATACTGCGCCGATGGCGTAGTCAGAAGCATCAGTTGTAAGTTCAAAGTCTTTTTCAAAATTTGGATGTGAGAGTATTACTTCTTTGGAAATTAGTGAGCTCTTAATTTTATTAAATGCATCAATTTCTTCATCATTTAGGTAAATGGTTTTGGTTTTAGAGATATTTTTGGACACACGTCCATCTTCCCCTCTTAAAAGGGCTGTCAGGGGTTTCGCTAATTTCGCGTAATCTTTTATAAATCTTCGATAGTAGCCTGACATGCCGAGAAATGACCGAAGATCTTTTAATGTTTTAGGAATTGGGAAGTCAACCATTGCTTGTACCTTTTTGGGATTGGTTTTAATTCCGTTTCTTGAAACAATGAAGCCGAGAAATTCAACTTCGTTTTGTAAAAACTCGCACTTATCCAGTTGAATTTTCATATTCGCTGCCTCTAGGGTTTTAAATATTATTTCGAGGTTTCTGAAGTGTTCGCTTTCATCCTTACCAAAGATGATGATATCATCTATATAGACGTAACATCTTATTCCAATATGGTCTCTAAGAATATCATCTAGAGTCCTTTGGAATATGGAGGGGGCGTTCTTGAGCCCAAATGGTAAGCGTGTGAACTCATATTTCCCATTGTTCACGGAAAATGCGGTTTTTTCGACGTCAGATTCCTTTAGTGGAATTTGATGATCCACACAGGAGAATTGTATGGTGATTTCGATGGTCTGATGATTCCATCTTCGAGCAATTTTTTTATTTGACTTTCGACTTCACTTTTTAGAGCCATAGGATATGGATAGGACTTGGAGTCGATAGGATCACTAGTCGTGGTACGTATTTCTCCTTTGACCGTTGTTGTGTAGGTCAATTTCTCGTCCGGATCGGAAAATAAATTAGGACATTTCTTTATAACATTATTTAATTCTTTTTTCTGTTCAGCATTCATGTGGGATGTTCTGATATTAATGGTGTTTACTGAATCGGAGATATGCTGTTTCAAGTGAATTGGAATATCAGGTTGAATGGTCATGTAGTTTCTGTTTGTATGAATTACAGCTCCTAGGTTTTTTAAACTATCATTGCCGATAATACCGTCAAAAGAAATGAGACTGGGTAAGATGAAGAATTTCAGTTTTTTTACTTTATGTCCAAATAAGTTTATTATGGCGTGATGGGTGATCAGAATGTTGCCTCCTACAGAATTTGCATAAAAGGCTTTATCATTTGGAATAGGATTTTTTATATGGCGGGGTTGAATATAATTTTTGTTTGAACCTGTGTCCACTAAAAATTTTAAAATTTCGCCGCTCTTCGCTACGTGCTCAAAGTAAGGAAGCGAAGAGCTCCTTAGCCTAAAAAATAAATGTCATCTAATTCTTCTGGTTGTCCTAAGCTTGGATTATCATGAGAATCGATGTAGTCAACGAGAGTTTGGTCAAGATTTTCGTCTTCGTAGTTTAAGTTTTTATCATAATCGCTTATATCATTTTGCTCGTCGGCTTGGACTTGATCCGTATGGTAAATTCGTTGAAATTTATTATTTTGGTGAGTTTGATATGAAGGAGGTCTCTTAGCATTAAATTGTTGCATTGGAGGTCGATTCTGATAATTTACTGCTCGTGAGTGTATTGAGTGATCGACTTCCATTGGTTCTGGTTTTGGAACAGGTTTATGAAAAGGAGGATGCTGACTGATAAATGGCTGTCTTGGTGGACGTTGAATATACTGGGCTGGTTTAGAGAAATTAGGTGCAACAGGTCTCTGAGGATTGTGGACTAGTTCTGGATAGAAATTCCTTCTGGGTGCTGGAATTGGGTTAACATTTTGTGTAAAAAATTTATTTCTTCTAGGTGGAACAGAAGGGGAGGTGATGACTGGTGTTGTATTCTTCGAAAGGTTCCGTGACTATGGTGAACTCGATAATCAACATTTTGTAATTTAAGACATAAATGAAGGGCTTGTGGTAAGTCCACTGGTTCTCTCATGCTGAGTAATCTGGGTAGATCTCCCTTGAGTCCCCTAACAAATGTATCTAGTGCTTTATCACGATACGATTGAGTCATTATGTATGTTGAGTGATTCATGGCTCATTTCCATGGAAGAAAGTTTATTTAAAATTAATGAAAGATGGTGATACACGGTTTGATAAAATTCATGAATTGTGTTATTCCCTTGAACTAACGTAGTCATCTGGTACTCTAAGGTACCTAAATCTCTTTTGTCTGAGTAATGAAGTGTGAGACATTTGGAAATTTTCTCCCAATTCAAAGGAGTATTATAAGATTCGAGTGCAACATCTGCACAACCCGTAATTTTGTTCCGAATGACACTGAGGATGCCGTAATATTTTGGCGTCCCTTTAAGATGTTCATAAATTCTTAAAATACGATCTACACTTTTTTTCCATGAACTGAATTCTCCTGGTTAGCCAGAGAATTCCCTTAAGCTTTTCACAACATCAGGAATCTTGTCCATGGCAGACAAATTCGCGTCTTGCGCGACTTCGATATTTTGGTCGATATCATTATTTATGTCTACACCTGGATTGATAATTGAGTTAAAAATTTGCCTACTACCTTCCCTTCTTACAATTTCAGATATAAGGGCTGTTAGATCAGCTACAGTAATATTCTGTATAGGAGGATTCTGTACAGGAACGTTCTGTACGGGAGGATTAGGTGGAGGATTTTGAGCATCTTCATTTCCAGGTACTAATCTAGGTGCTCTAATTATATTATTATTATTATTATTATTTTGTGCCATTTTGTATTTTCTGTTAATTTTACGTTTGCACGAAAGGATACACAAATGTTCTGTAAAATTTGTACCTTAATGATTTTTGTTTTAAATAGTTATATTTTCAACGATTTGTTAAATATTTGACTTGCAGGAATTGAAAAGAAATTTTATATTTTATTGCATTAAAACTAAAGGAGAAAGAATTTATTTTCAATAGAACTAAATTTCTTTTTCTAGAAATTATGAAAGTTTTAGATTCTTTTCTATTTCACTTGAATTGATTGAATAAGGAGAGATTAACTTTCAAAATATAATCAATTAATTTATATTGAAATTCTCAGTTTTCCTAACTTTTCACTTGATCACTTTTTTTCTTTAAAAAATTTTTTTTTTGATATTTAAAATATTTCACTTCTTAAGTAATAATTTCTTGATTCAATGGAATGCAAAAATAAATGACTTACATTACAACTAACAGATGAAGGACGTACATCTGGATGAGTCTTAAGATTTTTGAGCTTTATGTAACGTATAGATGCTCCGGTGCTTTTTGTCCTTATTCTATACGTGTAGGACCGCTTGTGGTATTTCCTCTTGAACAGATCAGGCGGCTGTCGGCGGGTAGTTATATCCTTGGTTATGGTTATCCAAATGATTACTCGTCGACTCCGTTTTTTCTTAAGCTGGTTTGCTTTGGTGACTCCGGGGCCTCGTATCCTGGTCTTTTCGTTAAAGATGACTTCAAAGGATTTTATCCCTTTTACTTGCCTCAGTAGCAAACGTGGAATATTTGTTTGGAGTGGTTATTTTATCGAACGCACTCCCTTGCACTAATTAAGATTATGATCGAAGTGGCAATGGTTAGCACTTTCACAAATTAATTATTTAGTCGTGATTATAATTTAGGTTTTCACTTTTTATTTTTATAATCACGGAGTGGCACTGGTTAGCACACAAATTAAATAATTGGTAGTGATCACTTAATTTTGCACAACAAATATTTTTTCCGTTTATAATCAAAACGCGGCGATGGTTAGCACACCGTTTTTAATCGATTAATTACTTATGATCGCGGAAAAACTAATTCACGATTTGCTTGATCGGTCCCTGCTCGGGCGCCAGTTAATAAAATTTAATATAAAAACCTCAAAAAAATATATTTTTCTAGGCAGGCAGGTTACCTGCACCTTTATTTTTCGGATATAGAATTAAGACTAAAAATTACAAGTTTCTCTAAACGTAAATTATCTCTAACTTAAAATTACCAGACGCGTGGTCAGCAGAAATTTCCTGGGAACCGAAATGTATTTTCCAGGTTGACGGAGAAGTTGTTGTCGCATCAAATTACGGCGAATGTTGCTTTTGGTGTTAACTTACATACATTGCGGATCGAACTTATTCTTCTCAGCCATGGTCTACAGGCACAAGAGATGCGGCGAGTTTGTTTATCGGGAATCTAGAATTTTAAGGGGGCAAGGAAAGGGCACTGAAAGTAAAGTATTTTCGGAACATTCAGTACGTTTACATGAATACTTGAGTACTTGACTTGAAATTCACTTCAAACTCAAGTTTTGACTTGAAATTTTCTTGAAATACATAGGTACGGATTTTCAGATAAATATCTTGAGAAAAGTGCTAAAAATGACAAGCTGAATTATCAACAATGATCTTCTTCTTGTTCCTGCTTGCCGTTTTCATACTCGCAGAAATGAGAAAGTTTGAAGTTGCATTTACATGAATTTTATTCAAATAAATCGAACAAAATTTTGTGATTTACTTGACTCAAGTAAACATACTGTATATTTATAGAAAAAATCAAAGAAAACAAACAAAATTTGCCTTCCAAAGAATTCAAATATTTAAATCTTGTTTAAAATTCAGTTCTAAGATTTGAAATTTTTTCTGCGTATTTTTGATACGAATAAATCTTCATTTTTCAGTTGCTTTTCCCAAAGAACTAGCTTACATACCCTGGACAGGGTAGTGAGGTGGGCTGACCTAAACGAGTTGGCATTAAACCCCTCCAAAACTCAAGCAATTGGTTATGCTATTAGACCAGAGAGGATCTCGCATCTGACATCACAGACCTCAATAACCCTAATGGGTCATAATATTCCTCTCTCAACAACGGCCGCCAGAAATCTTCGTCTCCACATGGATGCCACTCTCACATGGAAAGCGGAGATAAACATGATGTGCGCACGAGTGTATCATTTTCTGTGATCTCTCTATGCAGCCTCTCCTCACTTTGATGAAACCACGAGGCTGAGGCTGTTAATTTTGCCACACTTCCTTTATGCGGACGTCGTCTTATACCCTATTTTCGCAAACAGGGCTAAACAAATTACTGAGAGCACTTAGAGCATGTGCCAGATACGTTTGTGATCTCCGAAGAAGAGCACATGTCGGTCCATTGTTGGACATCCTAATACATGGTTCATTGCAATGCATGTACGAACTACAAGCCCTTACGTCTATTACATAAGGCCAGATTTGGTCTTCTGCCGGGCTATGTAAAGAACCGCTCCTCTTGGAGCAGGAGGGACAACAAACGGCTTATTCATCCACGTGTAAATACACAGTTTGGTAGTAGAAGTATATTCGCACACGGGATCACGAGCTGGAATGGACTGATGGGTGAAATAAGGGAGATCAGTGTGCCTGGTGAATTCGCAACTAAAACCTTATGCGCCCTCAGATCTTAGGGAGGTCTATATCTATTTCTATTTCTATTCGAAAACTTTTATGGTCAGCTAAACACATGGGACATGATGGACATGACATACTATGTCCTATCATGTTTAACCCTCACACGCTCGGTTCGGTTTTTACCTTAAAACGGTCAGTATTTACCCCTGTAAATAAATATATTTTATATGAAGGAATTCATAAAAACATAAGATATATTCAGAAAAAATTACGTTCTTCTAGTTTTCTTTAGAATGAATATGTAGATGTGAATCTTTTATGGATGTGCATTTGGAATTAGTGTTGCCAGTTGATTGTAATTTGAGAAAAAAAATATTACTGAGTGCAACAACTGCGATTCATTTATAATATGCAGATTATGCTCTTCATTTTTGACTGAAAATGGTTTATGGAAAGTGAATTAAAAATTAAATATGTATGTAGAATTATGCATTTTGAAATTCATCAAAGGTAATACACAAGTACATATACACTAAAAATGACAGAAACGCAAAACATAAAACTAAAAGTTTTATTTACAACAGTCTTCGCATTTGACTATTCCGATGTTGTGTTGAGCGTACACTGGCATTTGGCACTGCATGGAGGCTTCCTTTGTTTTTCGTTTTTGCTCATCGTCTCGATAGCAAATACTGCATCCCCCTTCACCTTAAGCCTATTTGTTTCATCTCGTTCTTCAAGATAGTTAACAGGCACATCTTCAATTTGGCTGAATGCGTCAATACTGTGCAACACAGCACACCCTCCATTACATTTTTAATTGAAAACGCACATCATCCACGCAGTGATGTTTTTGCACGTCTTTCGATTTGCGACTTACATAAGTTGATACTTAGTTGTTCTAAGAGCATGCAGGTGGACTTTTCGAGTTGTTAGGCCGGAAAGATGGCTGGTTTTCTCTCAAATATAGGTTGCTAAAGCTTTAATGTCCAGGAAATTGAAAAATAAAGCTAATGGCCAACGATTTGCTTTCCGCTTAGTGGTGTACTTCGTCAGCATGTGGTTCATTATGTCAAATCGACTTTCGGTTTCATTATAATAGAGAATAATCGACGGCTTATCCATTTAGCCAGAAATGTTTGTATCGTAATGCACGGTTGATATCAATACCATTGCCTTGTTTTCTTGGGAACGTACGAACATAACGAACATAATGTCCCCAATTTCATGAAAATAGTATTTCACGGCTTTTATGAGCTCCAAGTTCTGGCGGGATATATGCATTATTTTTTCTGTTAGTGCCAACTGGGGATCAATTCAACGATATCAAATGAGTGACAAGTGGCACAGATGTAAAAAATTGTCTCTAGTGATATTTAGACAAGTGTTTTGTTTATTGAAACTAAATCCTTTGCGCCGTTCACCTAAAATGCGCTGCATTTTTGAAAATATTGTAAGATATTATTTTGTAGCTTAAACTGATCTTGAAGACTTTCACGTGGGCAACCAGGTTGCTATCCTTTGTAAATTTGAACCACCAATAGATAAAACGTTTTAGCATCGCATGCCCACCACAGTTTGATACCGTTTCGTTGATTATACCGGTCCTATTTGAGTCGACCGCAACATATTATGTGGTCAAACTCGATGTACTCGTGGTGGGATTTTGCTCTATTTAGTACCGTCTCGTCCAATGAAAAATTGTACAGGATGATGCAATTCTAATTCGTTGTCCGAATTTTCATCTGCACTGATCTCATCCAATTGAGTATCTACAACCTATTCTTTTATATCACAAGTTTCTTCATCAGATGATTCGTTTTCAATTGGAGGTATATACACTTCCTCCAAATCATCACCACCTTGAAGTACATCCAAACTTTAATCATCGATTGCTAAAAGCATCCTCCGATAAAAATGGCTCCTTTCGTCAACCGACAATCTATACCGCACAACAAATTTGTAGTACCATCAACAGAAAAAGTGTCCTTACCTTGAGATTTCAGCACTACATAAAAAAAACACAAAGTTTTTGGCACTCATATTGTTATTGTCAGAGCAAGTAAGAAATTCACATACATACATAAATACAGATGTATGGATATAAAAATGCATATATAGCTTACATTATATATATATTTTTATAAATACAAGAATTGTATGTAAAATAGATGGTAATTCTATTTTAGTAGACCCTTATAATTGATAATTTCTAAAGGATCCAAGTATTTACCCAGGTAAATACAATCCGTTTTAGGATGAAAATCCAGAAAGTGGCTAAAACATGCATTAACAAAAGACAAATTCTAATTCTTTTTGCATATTTGTTTAAAATATAAAAAAATATTCCATTATCTATGAGGAAATTATTTAAAAAATTTCTGTACACAAATTATTTAAAAAAAAAGAAATGCATATTTACCCAGGTAAATACTGAGCGGGTGAGGGTTAAGGTCATGTCTATACAGACATGTCTCCTTGTCTTTGGCTTTGCCTTACTTTACTTTATTTTTATTTTATTTCGTTCCATTTTGCTTCGTCTCATTGTCCCATTGCATTGCATTACATTGCATTTCACTTTATTTCACTTTATCTCATTTCATTTTATATTTTGATTTAGTTATTTTCTTTATTTCGTTACGCTGAACTTCTGTACAACTATAAGTCCTTTTGATCACATGGTCAATAGTCTACAGTTGGTAAACTATGATCTTGAGTATATTGGATACGTTTACTCAACTTATCACATGTCGTCATGTTCTTTCGTAGAATATTCTTTTATATTCTTTTATACTCTTTTAAGTTCTATCTGTCCTGAACTAAGATCGAGCCATTTGAAACTTGAGGCTGTATTGATGTATTGATGGATTGATATATAAAGATTGATGTCTATATTGGGGTTGATACTGATATCGATATGGATATTTGTTGGTATCGATGTTAGGATTAACCCAACCACTCCCCAGGGTTAATCTTAGTCTTAATGACACAATGTAATTGAACTGTTAAAGTAAAAGTTTAGAGGATAAGACTGTATATTTAAAGGATAAGATATATAATACAATGCGTATGATGAATTTTTGAACCGTGAATTTCACTTAGTTTTTTTAGCCGTTGTTTTTGTAGATCATTGAAGGAGCGCCATCTGTAGCTACATAATTTAATTTTGACAGAGGTAGATTGTATTTCTGCAGAAGTTCAAAAACGTAATTAAATATGTCTCGTCCTGTCGTAGTACACTGTAAAAAATGTGCACAATTGTTGCCACAAAGCTTAGGTATTTTTCCCTAAAATGTAGTGAATTGAATAATCCCTACATTTTTGGGATAACTCCCTACATTTTAAGGAATATTTCCTACATTTTAGGGAAAAATACCTGTTTAGTTAGTTCAAACTGAATTTGTGTTTAAATGTAAGTTCATACATATTGTTGCGTGCGTGGCCTTTGGTTCGTTATTTAAAACACAATATTAAATAATTAATATATAAGTTCTTTATTACACTTAAATCATATAAAGTTCACAAACATTCATCTAATCTAATTATCGCTAACACTGTACTTTCAATTATCGAAATCTAATTACACTCTTTCGCTTCTTTATTGCTTTCGCTTGCTAACACTGCAACGTCTAAAACAAGACTCTTTTCCGGCGATGACAACTGTTATATTTATACCCTAGAAACTCTCCGGATTATTCTGGAGTGTTCTATTCCAAAAGCTTCTTGACTATTCTATTTGTTCTATTCCTGAACTTTCCTGTAGATTTCATAATCGATTCTCCGAACCTGAAGTCATTTACTCTCCGAACCTGAAGTTGTTTATGGCCAGTAGATGTCACCAGTTGTCTCTTTCTATTGCACGTAACACTGCCCCCTTCTTAAACTTGTTCGTCCCGAACAACAGGTGGTCCACGGTCTTGATGCTCGTAGTATTGACACAAGCGGTCCAAATGAACAATTTTGTGCTTGCCTCTTGTGCCACGCTGAATCCTGTATACCACGTCATTAATTCTAGTTACTACTGAATATGGTCCTTCCCAGTGTTGTTGCAATTTTGGAGAACGTCCCTTACGTCGTTTCGGGTTGTACAGCCAAACAAGATCACCTTCGTTAAATCCTGCGGAATTAGCGCGTAAGTCATAGCGGGTCTTCATCCGATCAGTATTTGTTGCTAATTTCGTCCTCGTGGCCTTGTGTACATCGGCTAATTGTTGTTTGAGCCCCGATACGTAGTCTTCTGGTAACTTTTGTTCACCTCTGGGGGTACCGAATTTGAGGTCGCTAGGTAAACGCATCTCTCTTCCGAATATGATTTTAGCTGGGGTTTGTCCGGTAGTACTATGAACGGCTGATCTATAAGCCATTAGGAATACAGGTATATGTCGATCCCAATCGCGTTGATGATAGTCAACTACTTTCTTTAGATGCTCGATCAATGTTCTGTTGAAGGGCTCTACCATGCCATCAGATCGTGGGTGTAGAGGAGTTGTTCTAGTTTTTCTTATTCCCAACATTTTACACATCTCCCGGAAAGTCCGCGATTCAAAGTTCCGTCCTTGGTCCGAATGAAGTTCGTGAGGCACACCAAACCTACTGACCCAATTCGTTATTATTTGTTCCGCAACTGTGGTTGCCTCTTGATTAGAGATTGCATAAGCTTCAGGCCATTTACTGAAATAGTCAATGGCAACTAATATATAACGATTACCGCCATCCGTTTCTGGAAAAGGTCCAGCGATGTCTATAGCTATCCTTTCAAAGGGGGCTCCGACATTATACTTATGCATTTCTCCTCTGCTTCTGTGTTGCGGCCCTTTGCAAGCAGCACAGACAGTGCATCTGCGGCACCACTCCTCCACATCTTCTAGCATATGTAACCAATAAAACTTTTCTCGTATTTTGGAAATGGTTTTGTTCACTCCCAAATGTCCTCCAGAGGTTCCACCGTGCATTTCTTCTAGAACATCTTTGACGTTGATGCCGGCACGACTATCTGCATTCGGAAAGATTCTCCATTAGGTGCTTCCCACTTGCGTTTTAATATACCACATTCAACATGAAGAGAGTTCCATTGAGCCCAGTAACTTTTCAGCTTCTCACTCCGTTCCGAAATATCCTTCCAGTCTGGTCTTTCCATGTCTTCTTTCCAAGCAAGAATAGGTGAAATGTCCGGATCTTCTCGTTGTGCTGTTCGCAGGTCCTCGTTGTCCCAACCTGTAGATGGCTCCACGGTTACCAACTGTATAGTTGCTGTTGTTTCTTTTTCTTCCATCCGGGCGCAATGTTTGCATTCAAGTTTGCATGGACGTCGTGAAAGGGCGTCTGCATTTCCATGGATACGACCTCTTCGGTGTTGTATTTCAAAATCATAAGCCTGGAGTCGCTCTATCCATCTCGCCACTTGTCCCTCAGGATTACTGCAGAAGCCATTTAAGCGCTGCATGGTCGGTGCGAAGGATGAATTTCTGCCCTTAGAGATATTTATGAAAATGCTTTGTTGAACTTACAATGGCAAGTAGCTCCTTTCTTGTAGCACAATAATTTTTCTCTGACTTTGAAAGTGCTTTGCTATAGTAAGCTACTGGAACTTCTTGACCATTCTCCTCCTGAGAAAGCACTGCACCAATACCTTCATTGCTGGCATCCGTGTCTAATGTAAATGTTTTTCCCAGCTTTGGATAGTGAAGTACTGGAGCCTCACAGAGCTGTTGCTTCAAATTTTCAAAACATTCGTTGCATTTATCCGACCATATGAACGGCTTTCCCTTTTCGGTAAGTTGATGTAGGCTTCTTGCTATATCTGCAAAACCTTTCACGAATCGCCTGTAGTAGGTAGCTAAACCAAGAAAACTCCGTAATTGATGTTTATCCTTTGGAACTGGCCAATCTTTGACGGCTTCTATCTTCTCTGGATCAGTTCTCACTCCTTGTGATGAAACTATGTGCCCTAAATATTTAACTTCATTTTTGAATAGAGCACATTTACTCGCACTGAGCTTCAATTTTGCATTTTGAGTCTTTGAAGTACGTCCCGTAAGTTGTTTTTATGTTCCATGAATGTCCTTCCGATTACTATTATGTCATCCAAATACACAAGACATGTTTTCCAGGTTAAACCACGTAGAACACATTCCATTAGTCGTTCGAATGTGGCTGGAGCATTACATAACCCAAATGGCATTACTTTGAATTGCCATAAGCCACTGCCAACTGAGAAAGCCGTTTTCTCTCGGTCCTCGGGATGTATTTCCACTTGCGAGTAACCACTCTTCAAATCCAGCGTGGAAAACCATTGCGCTCCGGAAAGGGTATCCAATGTGTCATCAATCCTTGCTAATGGATAGCTATCTTTTCTCGTCACGTTATTTAGTTGGCGGTAGTCTACACAGAATCGGGTGCTGCCATCCTTTTTCCTAACCAGAACAACCGGCGATGTCCAAGGGCTATTAGATTCCTCTATGATGCCTTGTTTCTTCATGGAGTTCATCATGTCTGCAACTTCTGGTTGTTTGGCTAATGGCAATCTTCGTGGTGTCTGTCGAATGGGCCTGGAATCTCCTGTATCGATTCGATGCTGGACAAGATTTGTTTTACCGTAGTCATCATCATTCATTGCAAATAATTCCGAAAATTCATCGATCACCTCTTTGGCATCGTTGTGTTGTTGTTCACTTAAGGCACCGGACGAAAGAAGTTTCTGAACCTGTTGAGTAGTAGCTGGTATAGTTTTTGTCTCCTTAACATTACTACCATTATCCAAATTAACGATTTGGTAAATGGGTTCACAATTTCCAATTATAGCACCTTCTTTTAGTTGTACCTCATTTTCGGATGTGTTGAGCACTCTGACTGGTATTATTGTTGCACCTTCTGCCTTCACTAAAGTCTTGCCAACAATGATGCTAGATGTAACTTTTGTGGGGTAAGGCTCCACCAGATAGAATCGGCAGGTCCCGATGTCATCAGCAAGCTTTGTCCATATTAGTGTCTCGGAGCATGGCGAAAGAGTAATATTTTCGCAGACCATCGTCCTTACTTTCGCAGGATAATCTGCTCCTTCTCCTAGTCTCATAGGAATTTCTATATTGCCATATTTGAGAATCCGCTCTCCGACATCCAGATTTATTTTGTATGTGGTCATGAAGTCTATTCCAAGAATGCAGTCATCCATTATGTCTGAAACCAGGAAAGTGTGAGGAAATAGTAGTTCGCCTAGTTGAACATCTAAAGTTATTTCTCCAAACACCTGTGCTGCTGCTCCAGTTGCTGTTCTTAGTAGATATTTGGTGGTGTTGTGAAGCCATTTATTCTTAACAAGATCTGCTCTAATAATTGATCTTGAAGCTCCAGTATCGATAGTAACTGCGCAGTCATGTTTTCCTACATTTCCATATATAACAAGACTGCTATTATTTCTCTGTAACTGACCTACTTGGATGATGACTTCGGGGCTGTCGATTCCACCAACCAACTTCTGCCCCACAAAGTTGGTTTTTACTAGTTTTCCGACTGCTCAAGAGGAGAGACGATGCGACTAGTCGCTGTTTGATATCTAGTCTCTCCACTAATTGCTTGTTCCCTGGCTCGACATCTTTGGCATTCTTCTTTCCCCTCTTCTTCTGGTGATTCCACTCGTCGACGTTTTCTGCAGTCTCTTTGAAGGTGCCCTGGTCTATTACAATTCCAGCATCGAGGGACACCACGTGAAGGCGGGCTCTGTGATGATTGCACTCTATTACAAGTACATTCTTCCACTGAAGTTTCTCTCACTCGTACTGCACTTCGTGAAGCTTGTCTGGCGGATTCGTATGCTAATGCATAGGCTAGTGCTTCTGCTGTTGATTTCTTTCCTGCTAGCCTTAATGATTGTTGTAAATTTTGATCTGTAATCGTGTTCACAAATGCCTCTGTCGCCACTTCATTGAGAAAATCCGCATTCACGCTGGAGTATGACAGATGCGCTAATCTTTCTACATCTGCCTGCAGTTGTTGTAGTGATTCGCCATGTTTTTGAATCCTGTTGCGCAACTGTAGGCGATATACTTGCTGCATGTGCTCATCTACGTAACGTAATTCTATCGCCTGTACTAATGAAGAGTAAATACGTCGAAGTGCTAACACCAGAGCTATAGCTTTGTCTTCATCATTCCATCCATTTATCTCTGAAGCTGCCTCGAATTGTCTCTTGAAGATGTGCCACGAATTTTGTCCATCAAATATGGGAGGTTTCATTCTACCTGCACCGGATATTTCAGTTGCTACGCTTAGAGGCTGACGATGCTTTATTCTTTCCAGATCTGATTTAAAACTGTCAAGTTGCTCGGCGACTTTTTGTTGAGCTTCCGCCACTTCCTGCTCGATTCCTTCAATTTTCAAATTTTGTTCGTCTAATGAGTTTTTCAGGAAAGTCTTCTGTTCCTCCAAACGAGTTTCTAGACAATTCTCCAGAGGGATCTTTTGTTCGTCCAAACGGGTTTCCAGAGATTTCTTTTGTTCCACAAAATCAATCTTTTGTTCATCAAAACGGGCTTCCATAGATTTCTTCTGTTCATCTAAACGTGATTCCAGAGAATTCTTTTGTTCGTCCATAGATTTCTTCTGTTCATCTAAACGTGATTCCAGAGAATTCTTTTGTTCGTTCATAGATTTCTTCTGTTCATCTAAACGTGATTCCAGAGAATTCTTTTGTTCCTCGAGAGAATTCTTTTGTTCGTCCATAGATTTCTTCTGTTCATCTAAACGTGATTCCAGAGAATTCTTTTGTTCCTCGAGAGAATTCTTTTGTTCATCAAAACGGGCTTCCATTTTGCTCATTAAAGTACTCAAAAGCTGTTCCATTTTCATCTCAGGCTCTTCTTCAAATTCGGTTCCTTCCAAGTTCTCTTCGAAAACAAATGTCTCAGGATTCTTTCCTTCCGCTATCAAAGCTTGTCTAAGTCGCTCGACTAGAACTTTCTTTGCACCTGTCGTTTGTAATGAGCGGTTCCCTAGCTCCACTTTCAAATCCTGTATTCGAAGCTCCTCCACTTTGCGCCCCATTAGTAATTCACTCACAGTTGAATATAAATTATTTTCCAGAACTTTTAAAATTTAACACAATTCCACAAAATTAATCACACTTTTAATTTTTCAGTCAATTGCCACCACTTTATTTCTCAAATATATTTCACTTCTGACACCAGTTGTTGCGAGCGTGGCCTTTGGTTCGTTATTCAAAACACAATATTAAACAATTAATATATAAGTTCTTTATTTCACTCTAATCATATAAAATTCACAATTCTTCAATTAATCAACTCAACTCTAATTATTGCTAACACTGTACTTTCAATTATCGCAATCTAATTACACACTATCGCTTCTTTATTGCTTTCGCTTCTTAACACTGCAACGTCTAAGACAAGACTCTTTTTTGGCGATCACAACTGTTATATTTATACCCTAGAAACTCTCCGGATTATTCTGGAGTGTTCTATTCCAAAAGCTTCTTGATTATTCTATTTGTTCTATTCCTGAACTTTCCTGTAGATTTCATAATCGATTCTCCGAACCTGAAGTCATTTACTCTCCGAACCTGAAGTTGTTTATTGCCAGTAGATGTCATCAGTTGTCTCTTTCTATTGCACGTAACAATACATATATAGAAAGAGACAACTGGTGACATCTACTGGCAATGGAGATTAAACGACTTCAGGTTCGGAGAATCGATTATGGATAAGAATGAATAGAACAGTCAATATGGTTTTGGAATAGAACACTCCAGAATAATCCGGAGAGTTTCTAGGGTATAAATATAACAGTTGTCATCGCCAGAAAAAGAGTCTTGTCTTAGACGTTGCAGTGTTAACAAGTGAAAGTAATAAAGAAGCAAAAGTGTGTAATTAGATTGCGATAATTGAAAGTACAGTGTTAGCGATAATTAGAGTTGAGTTGATTAATTGAGGAATTGTGAATTTTATATGATTAGAGTGAAATAAAAAACTTATATATTAATTGTTTAATATTGTGTTTTGAATAACGAACCAAAGGCCACGCTCGCAATACTCTAAATTTTGAGATTAATTGAAATTTTCTTCTTTGTTTGAATCTCCTATCTCCACACGCAATTTGAATAATTTGATATTGTTACGTGCAATAGAAAGAGACAACTGGTGACATCTACTGGCAATAAACAACTTCAGGTTCGGAGAGTAAATGACTTCAGGTTCGGAGAATCGATTATGAAAGTTCAGGAATAGAACAAATAGAATAGTCAAGAAGCTTTTGGAATAGAACACTCCAGAATAATCCGGAGTGTTTCTAGGGTATAAAAATAACAGTTGTCATCGCCAGAAAAAGAGTCTTGTTTTAGACGTTGCAGTGTTAAGAAGCGAAAGTAATAAAGAAGCGATAATGAGTAAAATGGAAGCCCGTTTTGATGAGCAAAAGAATTCTCTCGAAGAACAGAAGAAATCTATGGACGAACAAAAGAATTCTCTCGAGGAACAAAAGAATTCTCTCGAGGAACAAAAGAATTCTCTAGAATCACGTTTAGATGAACAGAAGAAATCTATGGACGAACAAAAGAATTCTCTCGACGAACAAAAGAATTCTCTCGAGGAACAAAAGAATTCTCTGGAATCACGTTTAGATGGACAGAAGAAATCTATGGAAGCCCGTTTTGATGAACAAAAGATTGATTTTGAGGAACAAAAGAAATCTCTGGAAACTCGTTTGGACGAACAAAAGATCTCTCTGGAGAATTGTCTAGAAACTCGTTTGGAGGAACAGAAGACTTTCCTGAAAAACTCATTAGACGAACAAAATTTGAAAATTGAAAGAATCGAGCAGGAAGTGGCAGAAGCTCAACAAAAAGTCACCGAGCAACTTGACAGTTTTAAATCAGATCTGGAAAGAATAAAGCATCGTCAGCCTCTAAGCGTAGCAACTGAAATATCCGGTGCAGGTAGAATGAAACCTCCCATATTTGATGGACAAAATTCGTGGCATATCTTCAAGACAATTCGAGGCAGCTTCAGAGGTAAATGGATGGAATGATGAAGACAAAGCTATAGCTCTGGTGTTAGCACTTCGAGGTCCTGCGTCAGAGCTCTTACAAACTGTACCGATTGAAAATCAACGTAATTACTCTTCATTAGTACAGGCGATAGAATTACGTTACGGAGATGAGCACATGCAGCAGGTATATCGCCTACAGTTGCGCAACAGGATTCAAAAGCATGGCGAATCACTACAACAACTGCAGGCAGATGTAGAAAGATTAGCGCATCTGTCATACTCCAGCGTGAATGCGGATTTTCTCAATGCGACAGAGGCATTTGTGAACGCTATTACAGATCAAAATTTACAACAATAATTAAGGCTAGCAGGAAAGAAATCAACAGCAGAAGCACTAACCTATGCATTAGCATACGAATCCGCCAGACAAGCTTCACGGAGTGCAGTACGAGTGAGAGAAATTTCAGTGGAAGAATGTACTTGTAATAGAGTGCAATCATCACAGAGCCCGCCTTCACGTGGTGTCCCTCGATGCTGGAATTGTAATAGACCAGGGCATCTTCAAAGAAACTGCAGAAAACGTCGACGAGTGGAATCACCAGAAGAAGAGGGGAAAGAAGAATGCCAAAGATGTCGAGCCAGGGAACAAACAATTCGTGGAGAGACTAGATATCAAACAGCGACTAGTCGCATCGTCTCTCCTCTTGAGCAGTCGGAAAACTAGTAAAAACCAACTTCGTGGGGCAGAAGTTGGTTGGTGGAATCGACAGCCCCGAAGTCATCATCCAAGTAAGTCAGTTACAGAGAAATAATAGCAGTCTTGTTATATATGGAAGTGTAGGAAAAAATGACTGCGCAGTTACTATCGATACTGGAGCTTCAAGATCAATTATTAGAGCAGATCTTGTTAAGAACAAATGGCTTCACAACACCACCAAATATTTATTAAGAACAGCAACTGGAGCGGCAGCACAGGTGTTTGGAGAAATAACTTTAGATGTTCAACTAGGCGAACTACTATTTCCTCACACTTTCCTGGTTTCAGACATAATGGATGACTGCATTCTTGGAATAGACTTCATGACCACATACAAAATAAATCTGGATGTCGGAGAGCGGATTCTCAAATATGGCAACATAGAAATTCCTATGAAACTAGGAGAAGAAGCAGATCATTCTGCGAAAGTAAGGACGATGGTTTGCGAAAATATTACTCTTTCGCCATGATCCGAGACGCTAATATGGACAAAGCTTACTGATGACATCGGGACCTGCCGATTCTATCTGGTGGAGCCTAACCCCACAAAAGTTACATCGAACATCATCGTTGGCAAGACTTTAGTGAAGGCAGAAGGTGCAACATTAATACCAGTCAGAGTGCTTAACACATCCGAAAACGAGGTACAACTAAAAGAAGGTGCTATAATTGGAAATTGTGAACCCGTTTACCAAATCGTCAATTTAGATAATGGTAGTAATGTCAAGGAGACAAAAACTATACCAGCTACTACCCAACAGGTTCAGAAACTTCTTTCGTCCAGTGCCTTAAGTGAACAACAACACTGGGAAGGACCATATTTAGTAGTAACTAGAATTAATGACGTGGTATACAGGATTCAGCGTGGCACAAGAGGCAAGCACAAAATTGTTCATTTGGACCGCTTGTGTCAATACTACGAGTATCAAGACCGTGGACCACCTGTTGTTCGGGACGAACAAGTTTAAGAAGGGGGCAGTGTTACGTGCAATAGAAAGAGACAACTGGTGACATCTACTGGCAATAAACAACTTCAGGTTCGGAGAGTAAATGACTTCAGGTTCGGAGAATCGATTATGAAAGTTCAGGAATAGAACAAATAGAATAGTCAAGAAGCTTTTGGAATAGAACACTCCAGAATAATCCGGAGTGTTTCTAGGGTATAAATATAACAGTTGTCATCGCCAGAAAAAGAGTCTTGTTTTAGACGTTGCAGTGTTAAGAAGCGAAAGTAATAAAGAAGCGATAGTGTGTAATTAGATTGCGATAATTGAAAGTACAGTGTTAGCGATAATTAGAGTTGAGTTGATTAGATGAATGTTTGTGAACTTTATATGATTTAAGTGTAATAAAGAACTTATATATTAATTAATTAATATTGTGTTTTAAATAACGAACCAAAAGCCACGCTCGCAACAATATTTTGCATGTACATACATCCATATATCCATATAAATAGGTAACAACAAGTAGCATGAGTTAGCATCACTGCCAAGCAGGCTGAGTACCTTCTTGTTGTACTGCATCAGTGATGTACCTAATTTATACACAGCACATGAAGGCGGTTAATTCCGATCCAACGTGCTTAAGAAATGCTTATAAATGCAATTGCATGATTTGTCACATTGATGTTAGTCCAAGTTGTGTTCCCTGTGCACACTATACATACATATAACACAATTGCATTTTGTTAAAATTACAAATTGGGCTCCAAACGATCTTGCTGAGAGTGATCATCATTAACAGAAAATTGATAATATATTGTTGCGAGCGTGGCCTTTGGTTCGTTATTTAAAACACAATATTAAATAATTAATATATAAGTTCTTTATTACACTTAAATCATATAAAGTTCACAAACATTTATTTAATCAACTCAACTCTAATTATCGCTAACACTGTACTTTCAATTATCGCAATCTAATTACACACTATCGCTTCTTTATTGCTTTCGCTTCTTAACACTGCAACGTCTAAGACAAGACTTATTTTCTGGCGATGACAACTGTTATATTTATACCCTAGAAACACTCCCGGATTATTCTGGAGTGTTCTATTCCAAAAGCTTCTTCACTATTCTATTTGTTCTATTCCTGAACTTTCATAATCGATTCTCCGAACCTGAAGTCATTTACTCTCCGAACCTGAAGTTGTTTATTGCCAGTAGATGTCACCAGTTGTCTCTTTCTATTGCACGTAACACTGCCCCCTTCTTAAACTTGTTCGTCCCGAACAACAGGTGGTCCACGGTCTTGATGCTTGTAGTATTGACACAAGCGATCCAGATGGACGATTTTTCGTTTGCCTCCTGTACCACGTTGAATCCTGTATACTACGTCATTTATTTTAGTTACTACTGAATACGGTCCCTCCCACTGTTGTTGTGACTTTGGAGAGCATCCCATACGTCGGTTTGGGTTGTATAGCCAAACAAGATCACCTTCATTGAATCCTGCTGAATTCGCACGTAAGTCATAGCGTGTACTCATCCGATGGGTTCTTACTGCTAATTTCGCCCCCGTGGCCCTTTGTACATCAGCTCTCAGTTTCAAATGGGCTCTGACATTACACCTGTACATTTCCTTTCTGCTGCTATGTGGCGGCCCTTTGTAAAAAGTACACACAGTGCATCTGCGACACCACTTCTCTACATCCTCCCGCATATGTAGCCAATAAAACTTTTCTCGTATTTTAGAAATTGTTTT
This sequence comes from Dioctria linearis, assembly GCA_963930735.1. NCBI lineage: Eukaryota > Metazoa > Arthropoda > Insecta > Diptera > Asilidae > Dioctria > Dioctria linearis. Next base: position 211,013,526 of record OZ005741.1, on the reverse strand, counting down.
ATTCACTCCCAAATGTTCTCCAGATGCTCCACGATGCACTTTACCTAGAACTTCGTTGAACTTTGATGCCGGCACGACTATTTGCATTTGGAACGATTTACCGTTAGGTGCTTCCCACTTGCGTTTTAATATACCGCATTCCATATGAAGAGAATTCCATTGAGCCCAGTAGCTTTTCAGCTTTTCACTCATCCTCGAAATCTCCTTCCATTCTGGTTTTTCTATGTCTGCCTTCCAAGCAAGAATAGGCGATATGTCCGGATCTTCTCGTTGCGCTGTTTGCAAACTCTCGATGTCCCAACCTGTTGATGGCTCCACAGTTACCAACTGTATAGTAGCTGTTTTCTCATTTCCTTTCTCCCAGCCGTAATGCTTACATTCAGGTTCCCATTGACGTTGTACCAAGGCTTCTGCATTTCCATGGATACGTCCTTCCCTGTGTTGGCTCTCAAAGCCATAAGGTTGGATTCTAGTCTCCCTAAGAATAGTTTGCTCTCTAGCTCGCCAATTTGGACATTCTTCTCTCCTTTTCTTTTCTGTTGATTCCTTTCGACGGCGTTTCCTGCAGTCGCTTTGAAGGTGTCCTAATTTATTACAATGCCAACATCGAAGAACACTACGTGAAGGGGTGCTCAGTGATAACTGCAATCTATTGCAAGTCTGCTGCTCAGCTCGATATCTTTGCAATTCCACTTTCCGCTCTTCATCTAGAGATTCTACTCGTCGGCGTTTTCTGCAGTCTCTTTGTAGGTGTCCTGTTCTATTACAATTCCAGCATCGAAGGATACCACGCAAAGGTGAGCTCTGGGATGACTGCATTCTATTACAAGTACATTCGTCCACCGAAATGTCTCTCATTCGTAGTGCACCCCGCGAAGCTTGTCTGGCGGATTCGTATGCTAATGCATAGGCTAGTGCTTCTGCTGTTGATTTCTTTCCTGCTAGCCTCAATGATTGTTGTAAATTTTGATCTGTAATAGCGTTCACAAATGCCTCCGTCGCCACTTCATTGAGAAAATCCGCATTCACGCTGGAGTATGACAGATGCGCTAATCTTTCTACATCTGCCTGCAGTTGTTGTAGTGATTCGCCATGTTTTTTAATCCTGTTGCGCAACTGTAGGCGATATACTTGCTGCATGTGCTCATCTCCGTAACGTAATTCTATCGCCTGTACTAATGAAGAGTAATTACGTTGATTTTCAATCGGTACAGTTTGTAAGAGTTCTGACGCAGGACCTCGAAGTGCTAACACCAGAGCTATAGCTTTGTCTTCATCATTCCATCCATTTACCTCTGAAGCTGCCTCGAATTGTCTCTTGAAGATATGCCACGAATTTTGTCCATCAAATATGGGAGGTTTCATTCTACCTGCACCGGATATTTCAGTTGCTCCGCTTAGAGGCTGACGATGCTTTATTCTTTCCAGATCTGATTTAAAACTGTCAAGCTGCTCTGTGACTTTTTGTTGAGCTTCCGCCACTTCCTGCTCGATTCCTTCAATTTTCAAATTTTGTTCGTCTAATGAGATTTTCAGGAAAGTCTTCTGTTCCTCCAAACGAGTTTCTAGACAATTCTCCAAAGAGATCTTTTGTTCGTCCAAACGGGTTTCCAGAGATTTCTTTTGTTCCTCAAAATCAATCTTTTGTTCATCAAAACGGGCTTCCATAGATTTCTTCTGTTCATCTAAACGTGATTCCAGAGAATTCTTTTGTTCGTCCATAGATTTCTTCTGTTCATCTAAACGTGATTCCAGAGAATTCTTTTGTTCATCCATAGATTTCTTCTGTTCATCTAAACGTGATTCCAGAGAATTCTTTTGTTCCTCGAGAGAATTCTTTTGTTCGTCCATAGATTTCTTCTGTTCCTCGAGAGAATTCTTTTGCTCATCAAAACGGGCTTCCATTTTACTCATTAAAGTACTCAAAAGCTATTCCATTTTCATCGCAGGCGCTTCTTCAACTTCGATTTCTTCCAAGTTCTCTTCGAAAACAAATGTTTCAGGATTCTTTCCTTCCTCTATCAAAGATTGTCTAAGTCGCTCGACTAGAACTTTCTTTGCACCTGTCGTTTGTAATGACCGGTTCCCTAACTCCACTTTCAAATCCTGCGTTCGAAGCTCGTCCACTTTGCGCCCCATTATTTTAGTAATTCTCTTATAGATGAATATAAATTATTTTCCAGAACTTTCACAATTTAACACAATTTCTCAAAATTAATCACTCTTTTAATTTTTAGTCAATTGCCACCACTTTATTTCGCGAATTTATCCCACTTCTGACACCAGTTGTTGCGAGCGTGGCCTTTGGTTCGTTATTTAAAACACAATATTAAATAATTAATATATATGTAAGTTCTTTATTACACTTAAATCATATAAAGTTCACAAACATTTATTTAATCATCGCAATCTAATTACACACTATCGCTTCTTTATTGCTTTCGCTTCTTAACACTGCAACGTCTAAGACAAGACTCTTTTTCTGGCGATGACAACTGTTATATTTATACCCTAGAAACACTCCGGATTATTCTGGAGTGTTCTATTCCAAAAGCTTCTTCACTATTCTATTTGTTCTATTCCTGAACTTTCATAATCGATTCACCGAAACTGAAGTCATTTACTCTCCGAACCTGAAGTTGTTTATTGCCAGAAGATGTCACCAGTTGTCTCTTTCTATTGCACGTAACAATATGTATGTATATGTGTAAATTTTCATGGTACAATACACCAGTCATATTGGTTCTGGAGTTCTGCTTGAGTGGACATAGGAATGTTAATAGCTAGTTTGTTTAAGATAAATGAATCAATTTGAGTTTTTATATTCATTATAATAATAAAGCACAAGCACAAGCACAAACAAATTAAAAGTTTCAACCCGGTATTTAATTAACAATACCTAAGCCTTGTGGCAACAACTGTGCACATTTTTTACGGTGTACTACACATCGGTATTAGTCCCAATCATTCCTCAAAAATGTTAAAATCCGTGTCGCAACCGTAAGCCCGAGGAAACACAGCTAATTGAGCTATGCCACCAATGACCGTACTCTTGATCACTTAAATTGGCGGCCAAGTCAGTTACTCTTTGCATAACTGTATTTTGAGACAAAGAAACCGTTTGAAAAGCCTTCAAATTTCCAGGACAAACAATTTCAGCAGCTTTAATTAGACATTTCTTGATGAAATCGCCTTCAGTAATGCGGACCTTACACGTTCAGTAATAATGTCATTACTTTATCTGAATGACATTAATAATGATCGTGTAAGGTTCACAGAAACTGTAATGATAGCCATTAATGATTATATCCGGATTTTCTGATATTTAGACATCATTACTGATATGTAGTGGGGATACTGTCATTAATAATCAGTTCGCTTATAATTTTTGGTGAGGTATGATGTAGTTTAAAGATGGATAGTGATAGTGAGCTTTTTTGTACTCAAGCTCCTGCGGAGGAATGTACTGAGGCTGAGTCACTGACTTATAACAATGGACTCAGCGTATTGTCATTTTCCTATAGGAAGGCATGGCATAAGTTTTATAGTTCTCTCTTTCGCCCTATGGCAGAGTTGGAGCTACCAACACAAAATATTGCATTCTGGAACGTTTGCTATGCCATGTGATGTTTTTATGTTGGCTACAGATGCAATCACCGCAGAAGGAATAAGGTAAAGATAGTGTTTACCATGCTCCGGAATGAGTTTAATTCCTTATAAGCGATTAAAATATCACTTGGGCACAAGAAAATATATTTTTTTAATTAAATTCGATTTACGCGCGTAAAATTTCATCTGATTGGTTGAGTTTTACATGTTTTTTTATGTAATCGTTTTAAAGGGCGCTCTAACGGTGAATTACAGAAACACAATATTTTTTGTGCCATATGAAATAGCAAATCGCTCAGTCCATTGTTATAAGTCAGTGGGCTGTGTGCATTAAAATAAAAGAGGGAGCTTCTTCGGAACACTATTACATTTCTGTGTGTGCTATCATTCGTGAACCAATACGCGTAAAGGTGGCTTACCTTTATGTATATAAGCCCTTCCCAAGTTTCTACAACTGCAACACTTATTGAAGCTGTTGATATTATAGCTGAAGACTTGAGATCTTCAAAATTTCTTCCTGTGGCAGAGGTACCTAAGAGCAGAGCTGGGCAAGTGCAAAAGAAAAAGTACAAGTATCGAAGGCCTGAGTACTTCAGCGTAAGTACAAGTACCGCATGTATGAAAAGTACTTGTAACTAAAGTATGAAACACTTTTTAAAGTACTTTTTTAGAATCTTTGTACGTTGGAAGTAATATATTGAAGTTTATCGAGTTCAGTTAATAGATATTAATAAATAAATACCTTCTGAAAACTAAATAATGTATATGTGGCTACTACTTATAGTTTGTTATAGTTTTCGGCGCTGCAGGTAGAGTAAAACTTTTATCTCTCATTGCTACACTGAACAGTTGAACACATCAGCTGCTAACCTGATAATTGAGGACATTATACATAAGATATTTAAATAAATTGTTGAATAACACATATATGTGGTTCATCGCTGACTCTGAATATATACATGAGCATCATACTTAGATTTCCTCCTTATAAAATTTTTTGCTTCATTGCAAACAAGTAATATTTTGGTAATAATTGAAAATAGTCGGTTGAGTGGCTGTTTAGTTCTAATAAATTTTCAAGTTAAAAATAGCTTGTACATACAAATTTTTAGTCCACCAAGAAGGAGATCTGGATAATCAATTAAAATACATAAATAATTTAACAAACTTCTCAGACCATATCACAGTATTTCTTGAATTAGGTAACTATACCCACTCACAATTTGTACACATTTCTGTATATCTGATAATTTACCACATTTTATAGCAAAACCGTTGAACAAACTCCGTGGCGGGAGAGAAACGTCCGGAAAAGCCCAGTAGGAGCCTTAACGGCATCCCATATATGTAGATATCCTAAAATCTGAATTAAAGTTAATAAAATCATAGCACAACATTTCCTAACCACGAAGTTATTCAAACCGTTGAATATGATTCCACTCATACATCTATTACCAGTTACCGGGAAGGTAATGGAACATACTATACACAAGTTTTGATTATTCATTAAACCAAGTTTAATTAAATGCAACTACACAATTGGGGAATACTGGAACAACATATACTCAACATATAAATCAAATTATCATGTGTTCACACAGTTTACAGGCCATGATAAACAAACATATATTTATAAGGGATACGCATCCTTATTCCAATCATTTTACTCGTGATTTTTGGATACAGTAATTAACTTACATGTAACTTTCATAGATAATTATTAACTATAGTTCATGTGATCTACTCTGATCTCAAGCACTTAGCCAAACAACCAATGAGTAATGGGAGTGGTGCACCTAACCACCATAACATCATATATATTTCAATGAAGTATAGCATATGCTTATAGGCTCACACCATAACATCATGTGTATTTCAGTGAAGTATAGCATGTGCTTTAGCCTCCTGCACTTCTAGCATTTATGCGAAAAATAATTAGAGGTCCGCCCAAGCACCCATTATCGCCTTCAATAATGAATAACAATTCTAAGGAAAAAATTTCCAGTAAATTTCTAAGAAAAAATTGAGGCCTCCTAGATGAGGTCGAGGCATCGTTGATTTTATATTGGAGCGAAGCATTGCTTGCTTACCCTTGGCATTGATTTTATAAATATATGTAGATATGCCACCAAATCTGTTACATCTTCTCGACAGATGCCCTTACTTGTACCAAATTAGAAAACAGAGGCGAAATATTTACCGAATGACTGAAATCTTGTTTACAGATGGCGCCATCTATTAGAAAAAATTGTAAAATATGTGGATATTAAGTTATCTTCGATAACAAATGTTTTTTCTTCTTCCCTATCTAACAATGTATAGGAATGTGGAAAAATGTAATAAAGGAATTCAATTTCAGATTTTTTCTCAATAAATTTGCTTTTTATGAGATATATATATAGAAAAGTACTTCGTAAGAGATTTTTTTGTTGAATTTTGTATTCCTTCTGTTCTAAAAGAAATTATTATTTAAATTAATGCATATGTAATTTAATACATATTTTATTTGACACATTATTTCAGTAACTTATCTATATTATAGGTACCTTAGGTAAATAAATCAATTATTTTCAAATTAGGAATGGTTAATTCTAATTTCGATATCGCGTCAATTTTGCAATGCCTGCTTTCAGCCAGCACGTCAACAGCTACGTTTCGCAGCAGCCAGTTGCAGATCAATAAAAACTTTTACATATAGTACGAGTGCTAGCAGCGTCACCATCTCAATAGGTATGCGCCGGCCCATCTGTTTGGTGAGAGGGGTTGCGTTTACCTGTGTCCATTCCGTTCCACAGGTAAACAAAGCAGTTTTCAAAAGGCGAATTTCACTGACTGGTATGCCAATTCCATCAACCAATTAAATCTGACCTTTTTGTTGTTTCCAGTTGTTGCCAGTATATTTCTTAGAAAAACAAAAGAATGTTCTATCTAGGCTCAGCACCCGAATCAATCCAACTTTATTACATCGGTCTCGGCAACCAATAATGCATAAGAGCTCTGAAGTAAAATTTCCAGTAAAAAAAAATGTTTGTTACGCTCAAGCCTCGTTTCCACTTATACAAATTTTCTTACCCGACAAGTTTTGAAACAAGTTGGCAACATTCTGTCTAAGTGGAAACGCTATATGAAATTTCAGACACATGTTGGCAACTTGTTCGATGTCGGCTGTAAAAACTCGCAGAATTTGTTGGATGGATTTGTTCATTTAAGTGGAAACGCTCATTTGTTGTGTTGGCTAAACTAGTGGAAGGCAATGGAGTATAATGTAAGAAGTTAAGCCAACAAGTTCGAGAGAATTTATTTAAATGGAAACACTTATAAGTTTAAGCCACTGGTTTAAGCTAACATGTCGGCTCCCAACAAGTACACAACATGTTGCCGAACAAGTTGGCACAATTTATATAAGTGGAAACGACGCTTCATAAGTATTGCTTTCTGTATACCGCGATCCGAATCAAAAATTCTAAGAAATTTCATCAAGCTAAACAAATTGCTTGGCAAAAAATATTTCAAATTATTAACGAAAAATCAATGCACCAGTCAACAACCAGATGTGAAAAGGCAGATCCCAGAAATTCTATCGAAAATCCGACCGAATAATTTCTTGGAAGCCCGCAGTGCCTAGATAAGAGTTTTGTCTGTTCTCCAACTTTCTGGTGCAAAAGCGAAGTATGAAATTCTTTTTCACTTAAATCACGTATCATACTCATTCGCAAATCCTTCAAATCATCTTTATACCAATCAAGATATGCCTTTAAATTTCTTTATTACAGATTTTTTCCACAGTTCTACTTTCTACACATCATTGAATAAAGAAAGACGGAAAAAACAAAATTAGATTATTCATCCTGTGATATGGCGCTATTTATAACCGAAGACAACTTATTATCCCAATATTCGCCAAGTTTTGCTAACAGATGCCGCACCTTTTGGTGAGCAGATGATAAAGTACTACAGTGGCGACTCAATGAGAAGATGTCACAACATCTTTTACTCGGCGGTGGCATATCTATATGTATAAAATCAATGCCCTTGGTTATGTCCACTGACGTATATATATAAAATATGCCTACTTCTTAACTTATTATTAAATTAACTTTGATTATGAACGAGCAAAACAGTAAAACCACGGCAAAACTGATGGTGTTGGCCACGTTTTGAGAAAGATATTTCTGGCATGACCAAAATTCTGGTTTTAGTAGATATCCGAACCTCTAAACATGGTGTTCCCTATACACCATCCGTTTTGCCGTGGTTTTACAGTAAAACCACGGTAAAACTGATGGTGTATGCTTTAGAAAGGCTCGTGTAAGCCCCTACTCACTACTCTTTTTTACCGACTAGTCTGTACTGACAAGATGGCTGACCAGTCAGTACAGACTAGCCAATAAACTGTCAAATGTAAAATTAAGATGGCGGAAATTGAAAATAAAAGGTAGATGCTAGTGGAAATTTGTGTTTATATTTCTAATCTTCTCTCTTTTGAGTTGGAAATTACTGAGAAGAGTTTAACATTTAACATACATTTTAATCTTTATTTTGTAGAGAAAAACAAATTGACGGATTTAGGAAGAAAACGTTCTATATGCATGCATATAGAAGAGGAATGTCTGCATCGCTTGACGATATTTTACTATGAACTAACTAGTCAATTGATCGAACGCAAATCGTTTTTTGTCAGTTAATTTGACAGACCAAATCGGGACTGTCGGTGAGCTCTATTAACTCGTGTAATCGTCGCAATTGCAATTCATAAGTTTTGCTTGTACGCAATAGTTTCGGCTGATTTCACTCATGCTCTCTCAATTCAAGTTCCGACATCAAACGACTGGCCCATGCGTAAGTCGCAAGATTTGCTTGAACGTATGTAGTGGCCTTAAAAAAAATAATTTTTTGAGTCCTATTTCCTCTTTCCGGAATTGATTAACTTACATACTTACGTTAATTAATAATTAATTACCAAGCATAAAAACAAATTCCAAACTGGAATAATTACCTTTAAAATGCGCAGTATCTTATTTTTATACGTCAAGATTTCCAGGAGAAAAAAGAACAGAAGGGCTGCATTTGTAAATTGCAGATTTCTTAAACCTGAAATAACTTCTCAGCCGTACATGAGTACCTTGCGTTATTTTTGTTATAATACCTTGTTCAAAATGCTTCATCCTTCTAGCAAGAAATAAATTGAAAAATAAATATTTCTTATTATGAAATTTTTATTATAACATCCCGAATTCATTTAAAGCAACAATTCTAAATAGAAAAATAACAAATTATTAAAATTTAAATGCCAGACTTCAAAGATTCCCACGCTAAAGTACCGATTTTCCCACGCTCATGGGTATTTTCCCACGGTGTGGCAGTCCTATCTTCACTGAACACAACTACTAAAATTGATTACTTTCTTCAATGGCACTTGGGACAGAAAGAAACAGTACACACTGTTGTAAGTTTCAGCAAATTCATTTTATTAATAAAACTGTAAAACATTTGAAATTTATTTTGGGAGAATTTTTTAGACAATTTCTTTAAAACGAAATAAGTTTTATTCAATAAAATTAGAAAACTTTTGTCCTTCAATATTATTAGGAGCTTTTACAATTCATTCATGGTTCAGTAATTAAAAAATTTCTTCATTGAAAATAAAATGTCATTCAATATTAGATGAAAATGATAAAAATTTGACCGAAATAGCATTTAATTAGTTTTCTTTTGTTTACCTAAATTTATGTAAAAAGAAATAGTTGAATAATAAGTTAAAAGTGTACCTCACGTTATAAAACAAAATGGCAGTTGATTGGGTGAGACTGGGTGTGAATGAACTAGACATTAGGAACGATTGATTGTGGAACGTGTTGTGGTGCCTCGTCGATTATCCCGCAAGTAAAAACCAAAGAACGGAGGTGGGCTGCACTGCCTATGTTGTCTTTTTATTACTAAAAATTAAAAAATCCGGCGTCGATAGGTTCACATTAACAAGAGAAAAATTATTTGTACATCATAAACTTTGGTGTTTCTAAGTTTTTTTTATCTCTAGTGTAATTAAATGTGAGAAATACGTGAGAAATATGCGGCGAATGAGTGACGTGAAACCATTTACTGTGCTCAATGATTTCCCCAAAGTTGTCAGCAGGTGGACGACTGCAAATACTACAGGCTCATCGACAGAACGGAAGACCACCAACACCATGGGAATTCAATAAAATTTTAATTAGGAGCTCACGGATTATCTCCAATAATAGTTTTCATCAATAATTATTTCATACGAAAAAAATAACAAACCTTCGAATGTACTGAGTGATTATATCTAATAGAAAACATAAGGTGGTTGAGATACGTTAATTTATATATTTTTTTAAACTTTGAAGTGTAAGAAATTCATTGTTTAGCCCTTGATATATTATATTTAGTAAGAATTAACGCTCAGACTCCTATGTGCTTGAAAGTTTCCAATTTCTATATTATTCGGACAGCACCTATGGCTGTATTAAAAGAATTTCGGACACAAATCTGTTCTTACCAGCTATAGTCGTGAGGATGAGAAATGCGAATTGAAAATATCCAACGCGGTATAGTTCCACTCACCAACAAAACAAAAACAAAATGTACAAAAATGACAGATGAGAGCGATCTAATCAAAAATGGCATTAATGGTGCTTCTAATAGTGTAGCGACAAATGATTGTCGAGTTCATGTAATATCCGAGGAAAAGCTATTTGGCTCCGAAGTAGCTGGACCTGGGAATGTAAATAGTGTGAGGAGAAAATGTGGGCTGGTATCGCTACCTGCTGGCGAACAAGACGATAGTCAGGCAACATCAAATGTAGCTTGGACTCAATCTGTGTCTGAGACACCATCAGCTGTTACTAACATAGATGTCCAGTCGTCTCAACAAGGCATTGGAGGAAGGTTGCAATTTTTCAAAGGTAAGATATCTTCCTTTTATACTACAATTAAAATAGAATAGAATAGAATAGAAAAGCATTATTGAAGAGCCTCAGCTTACGCTAAGCTACAACGTTAAGTACATCGAGTAAGTAATAGATAGTTGGTACAAGCGATAGATTTAAATTTTATAAAAAAAACTAACAAAGGAGCAACTAACAAACTCATTGTAGTAGAAACTAATATTAGTATTATACATAACTTAATGACTTCAAGCAATAGAGAGCTCATACGTCATTTGACACTATAGCCAAAGATAATGAAGAAAAAAATTAAACAAAATGAACACAATACTAATAATAATAATAATAATAATGACAGTAATAAAATCATGAAAGCGTTATTCAAAGCTAAAACGGAAAAAGCATACAATATCAGATACTACAAGATCAGTAGTGAGAGGAAATGAATATACAGTGGTATAATATTACAATGTGAATCATCACATATGAAAATGTGGAGTAACAAATTCAAAGTACAAATATGAAATACTAGATACTAAAATAAGCCTTAAAATAAAGATTAAAAATTGGATAAAAATTAAAATATATATTTCAATTATTGATATAATTACATTCGTAATGATATCATCAAGCATATATTACAATCATCTTGGGCTCACGATTTTTACAGTTTTTCGTTTCTAAAATTTTATTGTCATAAAAGTATAGGCAAAACATAATTTGGAAGAAGCTAATCGACTTTGAGATTCTCGTGCTAAGAAGAAGGCCTAAATTTATTCAAAATTCCTTTTTCTAGATGAGGTCTTTTAACTAGTATGACGGTATATATTATACTTTTAAAGTAAAATAATGACACTACTAGCAAAGTAAAAATAAATATAAGTTTTAGAATATATAGCAAACAGGAATGGTTGAATAGTGTAAAATTCGTGTACATGAACATGAGCGTAATTTGTCAAGAGCAGGAGACTATACATAGGAGTAAGTGAGATGCTGGATAGAGAAATTGTCAAAGCTGTAGATTAATTGTCAAATGTGCTTTTGTTTTGTGAGCAGATTTGGTCAACTTAAAATTCTTTTGTGAAATTTAACAAAAATACCGAATAAATTCTTTTCAAAACTATTTATCTTTGAACTTTATTTAGTGCAAAGTTTTATAGTGCCACTAGTGCCTGTTAAAATCTTCATATCAATTAAAAAAAATAGAAATGAAAAGTTCGGTCAGTGCTTGCAAATATAAATTGGATTATAAACTAGGGAATCCTGTTTGAGGCAACTGCACTACCTAAATTATCTTTTTTGTTAATAGAAGCAAAGATTTATATAAATTAATTATGTGAATTGTTTCAGAATAAAGTAGAAAAAGAACATTTTTTACCACAAATGCTCCGCACAAAACTTTGTTTACTTTTTGCAAATTGACAAGTTGTTTAGAATAGGGATGGCGTGTAAATGCATGTAAAAATGGACTACCAACACAACCAGGAATTCATTACGCAAAATCTGGCCTATCACCATTCCTGTTTGCTCTATATTCTAAGATATAAGTAGAGACAGAGGCGAACAAAATTGGAAAATTTCCGTGTTTTTTAGACTGAAAGAGGACATCTCATATACTTTTGTCTTTTGCATGAATGGGGGAAAAGAACTTGGGTATGCATTATTGTAGTGCGACTAAGACAACGAGTTCAAAACAAAAATTGAGAAAACATAGGATTACCCGAATGATAAAAACTTCTTGAATACCTTCAAAATTATTTCGAACTATTCATAATAATGTATATTGGGTAACCCTACCTCCATTTTGCAAGAAAAAGATAAATTTCGCAATGAACAACGCACTAAAAGGAGATGTAAAATTTCTCTCAAATAAAATTCCCAGAATCCAGCAAGAGATTCCCCACTTGAGCAAAACAAATGTAAACAGAAAAAGTGCTGTTCACATATCATAGGATTACACTAACAAACATTGGAATTCTGCGAAGAACATTGGGACAATTCCTGAAATTCGTGTTTTCATAAAAGAGCGGGAGCATTTTATGAGCGGAAAATCAGAAAACTCCGCCCATTCTCTCTTATTTACGAAAATAAATCATTTGCCATTCCATTTCGTTGCATGTAATCTTCGCAATCACATTTTTTGTCTTATTCGTAAAATGTTCAAAGAGTGTTTGATTTTTTTTTTATATTTTTCTCTTCCTTCCTTCTTTTTCTCGCCGTGTACATTTAAATGGAAAACAATCGGAACACTCTTCTGTGTTTTTTCTTATATTTAGTTATTCTTTGTTACTAGTATCTAATGAGATCCTGAAATTGACTATATGCCTACAATATTTTTTGCTTTTCCAAGAATAAGTAGATATTGTTTTTGGCTGGTAACTAAAATATCACTAGACATTTGCATGTTATTGAAAATTTATTCTCTATTATCATAACGTATTATCTATTCATGATGTGTACCGTGCTCTTCCATGCAGTAAAAAAACTGGCATGGTCAAAGGTAAATTGTCATAATTACTAAACTATCATACGTACTTAGCTCACTATCTTCTTAATGGTTGTCTAATTTATATAACTTTTAACAAATTTTGAATTAAAACGGAATTGAAAATCTCCGTGCAAATGATCTCTGCTGGGCGGACAAAGCTACGCTAGTCCCAGCGAAATCAAAATTCCTTTATTCTCTCTCCCTACTTTACTTCTGTTCTTGCCAAAGCCGCGCAATGCTCTGAATAATATGCTAGCGTAAATACAGTCAAATCTCTCGTAAGTCGAACTTTCTCTTACTCGAATCTCTCTTTTAAATAGAATTTCTTTCGCTTCATTTGGCACTCCCTTCGATTTTTCATAGAAAACCCTTCTGCTAACGCAAAATTATCTCCCTAAGCCCAAACTAATTTTTAGAAATTGTTGGACTTTTTTCTTACTATTACTCGAATAAATTCAGATAAAGACTTGCTACGTGTATTTACAGCTTGCTATAGGTATCTTGATTTTTTATTTTGTATTCTATTGGCTAGTTATATATGAATTTTCAATTCTACATAGTTAGATGTAGTTTTGTTGCGATTGCATTTTTCTAGATCTGCATTTTACAGTCTGCAATCGAAACAGCAGCGGACATTCTAGATAAGGTTCAAATGTCCTTGAATGTTTTTCAATAATAAAATAAAATTGTTACTCACCAGAAACAATCAAAAATTACCGTTTTTTTCAGTTCATATTAAGTAAAAGAAAACTGCATATAAACAAAGCACAAATCATTAACAAAATCAGTACATTTTTAATGAGAACTGCTGAACCCCAAATTCCCCCCACCCCCTTAACTCGAATTGATTTAACTGACAAGTGCGATTTCGACTTAGAGAGGTTTGACTGTATGAATATAAATTAAGCTCCGTTTGGTATTAAGTTACTTTTCTAGCATTGCACCGACACTTCGTGGATCCACTTGTATAGCAAAAATGTCGGTAATATTACTTTGGAACTAATTTTTTTCTCCTTCAAGCTAATAGCACCTCGTGTAAAATAAAACTTTCATTGGCCACCAAATACATAAGTGAAATCAAAACAAAAGGTTAACGGAAACAATAATTTCCCAGTATAGGTACCTATGAAGAATGAAATGCTGAAATATTTATATTGTACATACATAAATCTGTGAGATATTGTAGGTCTGTTTCTTTACTTTAAGGAACCATAATTCCTGGAACTTCCTTATGGTGGTTATACAATTATTCAAGTTATTTGAAACACTTGAAACTTACTGAAGAGGAAAATGATGTTTACATATTAGGTCTGTTTAATGAGGTGCTTTATGTCTGCTCTAGAATGAAGGAGTTATAGAGCACTGCTTTAAAGCACATTTAACTAAAATGTGTCTCATTTTCATGTTTTATTAACTCTGCTCTAAGGTGAACTGGAAGAAGAAGCAACTTATGTCGATTTTGATAGGAGCGTTGTGCTCACGGACATGCATAACATTGACTGCTTCATCTTCTATTTCATATGGCACCAATTTTGTTCCCATATTGTTCTTTGTAGCATGTCCTTGACAGAACGAGCTCCAGCTTGCCAGATACCACCAAAATGCGGAGCTGATGGCAGATTAAAGTCCCAAGAAATGCTCTAATAATAATAAGTTTATTTATCTTCTAGCCATTAATGCGATAAATGTACTTCATAATCTTACGTCTAGTTTTTTTTTTTAAAGTCATTGATACTCCTCCCTAATAATTTAATTAATTTTTTTTTAAAAGTCTTGAAGTTCTTCTAATTAATTGCCACTGGTAATTCATAAAATAGTTTTAGCTTCTTGTGCAGTAACCTATTCTGTGCTTTTGTCTGTCTGAACATATTCAATCTAAAGTCTTTTGAGTTTCTTAAGTTATAAGGCTGAATTTCACGTACATATCTAATGTTGTTGCTCAAATACTTGGATAACAAACAATTTTTAATTTTGTGAACAAATATCAGTAAATTATTATTATTCCCTGATTCACACTCAACTACTTCAACACATCTAGCATGTCCTTGACTCTTGTCCGTCTATTGCATCTCAAAATAATTTGGATAGCTTTGTTCTATAATTTTTGCAACCTATCTAACATTTCTTTACTTCCTAAAATAATCACTGATGCACAGAACTCAAAATGAGGTTCAATAATTGAATTATAAATAGTTATTGTGCAATTAATAATTAATTAATTTTCTCATTCTCGATAGAAAATCAATTTTCTTAGAAATTTTGTTACTTACGCGTTTCGATAAGCTTATTGAAATTTAATATTTTGTCAATTATCACTCTTAAATATTTCCTCAAATTTCTGTATGCTAACACTGCCAATTTCAATGTTCAATGTACCCATGCACTTAGTTTTCTGAAGTTTTAATTTTAGCTTATTCGTCTTTTGATATCAAGTGCAATCCTTAACATTATTCTTTGTTATATAGACCAGACTATCATCTGCATAAAGGGCCAGTTTTGCTGATATAAGAATATTTTAATGTCGTTGATATAAATAACGAAGAATACCGATCCTTCTGATATTCCAATTTTTGTTTCGATGCCCTCTGATTTTCTCTGATTAACTTCGGTTCTTTGAGTTTTGCTATATTCCAAACAATTTTTACTCTCTAGTATGTATTTCTCTGTTTATCGTTTCGAATGTTCTTTTTAAGTCAAGAAAAATATATTAATATTATTAGAAGGCAAAAAGAATTATCATACAATGAAGATATAAATTGTTGAATCTCTTTAATTTTGCGATTTACCCCTATAAAATTTATACCATTATTACTGTAGAGGTTGGATGGAATGCCGCGTCCTGATGCGAATTACTTAAGGCATTCGATGAAGGTTTCAGAAGTAAGATCTCCTCATAGCTCTAGATGAGGAGCCCGTATACTGAAGCAGGGTAATTCCATGTAAATGTCAACCCAGACAGCATTTTTTCATCTTTCAATATATATATAGTGTTATATATCATTTTAAAGATAATTTCTTGAATTGAATTTTTTAGAATTTAGCTTAGTTTTTACAAAATATTACTCCAAATCCATAAAAAAAGGCTGCTAACATGACATATTCAGTTATCAAAAATGTCTTATTATTTTCCTAAGTTTTCATATTAATATTTTATCAACAAAACTGCACCTAACAATTCAATTAGTTTTGTCGCTAAAATATGTTCCTTCTTCTGTTTAGAAAAATATCTTTTTTTTTGTGATTGACATAAAAACTAATATTTACAAAGATAAATAATGTTCATTCTGATTTTCTTGTTATGTTAGTCACAAAAATATAAAGAAGTTGCATTCCTTTAAGAAAATCATATCTTTTTTACTGTTTTTTCCCTTGATGTCTTCAATGTGATGGTTACAGTTAGATAGATGTCATTGAACAAAAATAATTTTCTTTTTTTCTGTTAACAGTACACGTGACTAACGTAACACCACTGCTTGTGACTAACATAACATGTTTATTTATGAAGTAACTATCTTGAACAAACATTGAAATTATTTTGAGAATAAATAAATATCTACTTAATTTCTCATTTATAAATAATTTTCCCACTTTATGTAAAAAATGTAATTTTTTTGAATTGGCAACACTCAATTATTTTGAGCTGAAGTGCTGAGCACATGTGACTGGCCAAATGTTCATCCCGCCATAACTAGTAGACATCGGTTTTGCCGAACATTTTTAGTTGACGGGTAGACCACCATGGATGAGATCTTATCGGGGTGTGTTCTTTTTCCTCCTTTCCCAACAATGAAACCCAAATATTTTATCTGTGTAATACAGAACTTACTCTTCTCTACGTTGATAGTGAGGCCAGCTTTCCTCAAACAATCCGCTACGCGAGCTAGTAAAACAAGGTGAGCGACAAAGTCTTGTAACAAAATTAACAGATCGTCTAAATAGTTGAGAACGTTCTCACGAAGATCCGACGGGATGACTTTGTTCATTAGACGGCACATAGTTTGTGGGGCGTTGCATAGGCCGAATGGCATCATTGTGTACTGATAGAGAGGATGACCTGGTACTGTAAAAGCGGTCTTTTCTCTGGAATCAGTGTCTAATGGGATCTGCCAGAAAGCGTCTTTGGGGTACAGGCTTGTCGACTCACAAGCGAGTCTATCTGCGGCAGTGGATAGGTGACCTTCTGAGTAACGGAGTTGACCTTCCTGGCGTCAAAACAGAATTTCTGTTTTATCGGAGTTGCAGCGTTCGTCTCGATCTTGTGAGTGACAAGAGATGTCTTTCCTAAGCCTAAAGAGGCGAAGGACAGAAAAATGTGTTTGGTGGCTTCGAGACGCTGATTGTCTTGAACAAAAGAACATGACGGTCAGTGTCAGAGGCAGCTAATTGGCTTGGCATCACTTCCGCAACTATACCCAGCACATGTGGAGCCAACCTAAATAGACGCCGGAAGTCTATTCCCAGATATTGTGCTTGTGTGAGCACAGGAACTACGTGAAAACACACGTTTTTGGTCTCACCACGGAAAATGATATCCAAGTCCGCATGTCCATGAGCATCCATCATGACACCATTATCTACCTGCACTTGCATGTGATACCTCCTCCATTTGAAATCTGCGTCAGCTAGTTTCTCCAGAGCTCCCCAGCGTAGGATGCTGATAGTTGCACTATCAAGCAGCCCAGTCACAGTTCGCCCGAGTAACTTTACTTCGAAATACGGCCGAATGTCATCTGGCATCGACACTGAAATTTGGGCCAATTGATCGTTTTTTCATCTATTAAGACCCGAATCTGCGATCATAATTCCAGCAAGCTCTACCACCCAGGAGAAAATGCGGTCTCGCACCTTATTGTAATTCTGTAGATGCAGGTATGTGTCAATATAGCAGCACCAACCGAAAACAATTTTCTGTTAATAATAGTATTTAAAAAAAAAGAAAATACTATTATTCACTAGTGAGGATCTCTAACATTTTTTTTCTATTTGTATTTTGAAGCTAGAAATCTTATCTATCTATGCACAAAAAATTGCGATGATGTTCGGCTTTGTTTTTCCGATATGACTTTTTAACGTCACCGTATACCCAAAGTAATCTGTATGGGAGCAAGCACTGTACTAAGGGGAATGTATTTTTTTTACTGTGGACCTCTAACACTTTTTTTTGTATTTTGGTTTGAAATAGCAGACAAATTAAGGATTAAAATGCCTATTATAACACGTTGGAAATGGTTCAAGAAAGTTTCGGAGGTGGCATCACTTAGCAAAAATAACGGTTTTTGGCGCCAAATCGACCGAAAAGTGGGTGGAAAAACAGTAACTAATTTTTTGTTATGTACTCGCTGAGACCTTTCCAAAAAAGTACCCACATGGCGGGATTCGGAAGAAAGTAAAAATCGCTCTTTCAAAAATCAAATTTGCAAATTTTCGCAGGAGTTGTCGCGGTTAAATTGGCTCAGAATTTGAGCAAAAGCGCTAAATTCATTCGTATCTTCCTGAAATTTCGTATAGATAATCTCCTAACAAGCGTGCTTCCATAAAAACATATAAAATTGGATTTAAAGACAATTCGGTTAAGCAATTTTCGAAATGAATTATTCAGACAGAAATTTTGGCCGTCGAAAATTAATTTTGACAACGAATTTGGGAGGGGAGGGAAAATATTTTCAAAAAATCAACCCCTTTCATTGAATGATTGTAATCAACAATGCAACAAGGTTTTTTTTTATAGGAATACCTGTTTTCCAATCATTTTTACCAATATCTACAAGATCACCGTTGTGAATAGTAGAAATCATCCGAACGTTCCTTGCTTGCTACGCTGCTTGATGGAGGGTGAGGTGGTGGAGAGTGGTGGACGACTGACGGGGATGGGTTACCTACTTTATGAAAAAAGAATGAGGAGAATGGAGCAGAGGGAGTGAAGTTATGAAGAAAAGAGTGAAGTAATGTCTGGATTTTATTATTAAATTTTTCCATTTTCCATATCCTTTAAAAGAGTGGGGGCATAGAAAAACATTTTGGGGAGTGGAGGGGAAATTTTTCAGAAAAATTAAGAAAAGAACTAATTTCACCACCCTAAAATAAATATTATTGCTTCGATTACGAGAACCCGTTTTCTTAGGTAAGTTTTAGCGGTATGTTATGTTGCAATTAAATAATAAGTAATAGTATAATCTTGCGCTGAAAATACCTCGATTTTTTAGAAAAATCTCAAGTTTAGTACTTTGAATTTTCTAAATTCGAAAATCAAAAAACGCCAAAACATGACGACCATACATGTGTATTACGTGTACGAATTTCATTGAAATCGGGTTATAATTACGGCAGTTGTCAGCATATCAAATTTTTGGTACCTAACCAATTTGACACCTTCCACCCCCCTCCCCTTTCATAAATCAATAAAAATTTATATCAGCTTATAGTATTTCGAAAGTTGTATTCGCGTTTAACTTTTCATAACGAAATATTGTAATGTGACAAAAATACAGGTGTTGGAAAACTTGGGTGGGCTTCCACCCCCACCCTAAATCTACCCCCCGGATGAAAAAATTTTCTTCCACGAATTACAGCAATTAATAAGACAAAGCGAATAAAAAAAAATCGTTTCCCGGGTGGACCTAACCCTACTGAGTACGTCCATTTGAAAATTAGGTGATCTAGTACTACACTTTGAATAGAAAACAGTGTAGTAATAAAAGAGTTTGTATGTAGATCGAAAGATCTCAACGTCCCACAAATGCTTAAGTTTTTTCAAAAAATTAATCTAGTACATTTTGAAAAAATCTGGTACCCCATCGGATAGCTGAATTTCTTCGAAGAAGTGTACCCACATCCCTAACTCGGAGATCAAACAGCTCAGCTACAATTAAAAGAATTTTGAGGGGCTTATTTTCCCCCCTATCACCGGACGGAAAAAAAGTAGTCTATGGAATGTAGGACTCAATTATGTAATAGGAAAAAATACCCGAACAAAATCGGCCGGTACTGTTCGGAGGACATAGCGATTATGTGTTTTCAATATGTATGGTGGCTTCCCCTCTGATCTTCACGATTTTCAAAACCCTTTAAGTTCCTCCCCTCTTGACGTACGAACTTGAAAATCACCATACTCTCCTAGGTGATATCTTTCATTTAAGATCTTAACCAATTAGCTGCGATGCATGGTTGAGAAAATATAGCCGCCTAAAGTCGAAACTTTGAAGCCCCGCCCTTCCCAGAGCTTACCCCTCCCGCAAAAATGTGGACCATTAAAAGATGCGCGATAACGGAATCTACTTATATAGCGAATTTGGTAAAAAAGTATTTTTTAGAAATTACCCCCTCCATTTTCGAAATTCGAGTTAGAAAATATCTTTAAGGGATGGCCAACTAAGTTTCGAATGTAATAAGCCTATATACATATCTCTATAAATTTCAAGTTACAGAGGAGATGCGAGTTCTCGTAAAAGTCACTCACAAATTACGTCCGCCATCTTGCCGCCGCCATTTTAAATTTTTAGTACATAAAATCGTTGAAGTGTATTGTCATCGGAACTACATGTATGTATGTGCAAAATTTCAACCCAATCGGTTAAGTAGAAGTAGTTGAAAAATCCACCGAAATATTTGAAACTATTTGTAAGAAAAAATTAATTATACTTTTCTATATTTTGAAAACTATTTTTCACGTTACTAAAATATTTACAAATGTATATATTTCCATCTCTTTAAAGAAATTTAAATGTGTATCTTGTTCTTACGACATTTATTTTGAACAATAATATACAATATTTTTAACATGCGTAAACGTGAAAGGACTGTCCGCAAAGTTCTGCTATCCCGCGAAAACGCGTGAACGGACCGTAACGTGCTAATTAGTAATTTCAATCGAAGTATTCATTTCCAATAGATGTCTATTTTTTTTTGTATTGCACGCAACAATAGCTGTGTTCCATTGGGCTGTGTAAAGTACTTGCGAGCATTTTTCGAATGGAACGCAAGTTTGTGTTGTCAAGAGTAAAACATAACGTCCAAATTCAGGCATTTCTGTTGTATCAAGTTTCTTATGAAAATAGTTAGGATTATTAATTATATTACTCAAATTAATTTCTTTGAAGACTACTGAAAATAAAATTATGAAAAGCTGAATCTATATCCGAGTTACTTTCCTCGTGCAGTACCTACTACCTAGAAAATTTAAGGATAAAAAATCGTCTCTGTTCGATATTCATTATATTAAAAGTTCTTACCGTATTTATCATCATAACGATAATATATAAATTGGAACAATTCTCCTGTTTTCGATGAATTAAATAATTTTATTTATTTCTTTATAAACATTTCTCTAAATTCGTCTATCTGACATTTCAATAACCACTTAGCATCTAAATCCATCTAGCGGAAAGTTCTTGCAAAACTACTTGCGGACAAGAGCATGAGTAGTTGATAGTAGGCAAAAGTACTTGAACTAATATGAAATAGATGTATTTATTCTTGAAATATTTGGTATCAAATCATTATAGTGAAAGTGGAAGCATTTTGAACAATATTTAGTTATCAAAATAGATTTGAAATTTTCATTTATAATGTTTCTCTGTTTTCAATCTACAGTTTTTGAAAATACTTAAAAAAAAAATTATATCTCATCTTTAAATCACGGATTTTATTTTCAAAATTCAATGTACTACGAACTTTAAGTTTGAATTGTTATTACAAATGTTCAATTTTAAGCATTAAGCAGTTTATTCTTCTTCATTCAAATAAACTGCAATTTTCCGTGCTTCTACGAGTGCTGGGGCGCATATTTAGAAAATTTCTCAGCTGAAGTAGGAACAACGATCTCTGTATTTCGGAGTGCTGGGCGCTTCTTTAGAGGATTTATAGTCTTTGGTAATACATCAATCAAAGGTGAAGCAGTCATGATGTAGCTTGATGCTCTCGGGATTATCATCAATTCTGATTGAAAAGGTCTCGCATTTATTCATTGTGGTGGTATAACTGTAGGGCTTAATAGTCATTCGATAATCCACCCATTAAGTCATCTACATAGAAACTATCTCTAATAACATCCTCTGCCAATGAAAATTGTCCCTTGAAATCGATTGTCTATTTTATTAATGACCGTGTTGCGAGAATTAGTGCTGTTGATGTCTCATATGTTACTGTAGCAAACTGCAAATGTTAGATTGGCTCGGGTGGATGATTTCGTAAAAGGATCCTCTGGTAATCTCTGTTACGTTCTTCTATTATTATCTATCGGTACATTTTTTCTATATCAGCAACGGCAGCTACCTTGAAGGTTCTGAATGACAGGAGAATCGGAAGCAAGTCTCTCTGCACTTTGGACCAACTAGCAATCTTTGATTAAGTGATATACCTGTGGATGTCGGTGTTGATCCATTGAAGACTACTCTAACCTTTGTGGTTGTACTCGTCGGTTTAAGTACAGCGTGGTGAGGTAGATAAGCGTGCTCGGCCGTTGTTGTTATAATAAACGAAGAGGGCTCTTCTAAATGTCCGAGTGCCTTGTATTCTGACATGAAATTTATGTATTCGGCTTGGAGCTGCGGATCATACTGAAACTTCTGTTCCATTGTCTTTAAGCCAGGTGTGGCAATAAAGACCCTAGCAGCAAAACATGTTATTTCAATGGCAATATGACTACCTACCGAATGGTAATAGAGTCTACATAGTGAATAGAAGCATAGATGGCACAAGAACTAGATGTCGCAGAGTATACAGATTGTGAAATGGGTAGTGCATTCTAGAATAGACCATAACATACTTTTAGAGCGTGCCGAAAGAAAATTTTTTTATAATAACAGTTTTGTATACATTTAGTCGACTTTTTTAACACTTCAGATACGAAAAATATTAATCACTCGACATATACATCATTTCAAATGTTGTGGTCCATGCCGGAATGGACCACCAGCCATATAAATTCTGTATACTGCATGCGACATCTAGTTCTTGTGCCATCTCTGGCAGAAGTGAAAAGAGATTTGCAAAGCTCTTTTTCCTGGCTGTAATTTTGAAATTTTGTGGGTACTTCGTCAAGTTCCCAGGAGTTGCGTAGTGTTGAATCAATATTACACACATCTGAGTGTAGGGATGTAACATAAGGAGAGCCTTCTTGAATTGTTGTTAGGGCAGTGATATGATGTATCCAAATATATTGTTCTGCGAGAATGGAAAATTCAGTGAAATAGTTGTATATTTGTCTCGTAATACTTGAAGCGTGATCTGCGCCAAATAAGAGATCAATTTTCTGTGATTGGTTAAAGTGCGAATCAGCCAAGTGGTATCTTTTTTGGACAGCCTGGTTACTGGGGTTAAAGTTACTTGCGGACTGTGGTGCAGTAAGCTTGGTTAGTATGTACATATGTATGCATGCACAGATAGGTAATGGTTGACTGAAAACCGTGAAAACAAAGCCAGAGTAATTTTGCCCCTTGTTAAATCTGTTCTTGCTGAAGTTAAACCATGCACCATGATCTGTGCCTTGTTTCGTTGCAATCGTATATATTAGACACAATTTTCTGATATAAATGACAACTCAGATCCTGAGTCCAAGAGCAAGAATGAAGCCAGCATAAAATATGTTTTTATGTTGCGAGCGATTTGTGCTGTCACAAAGTAAGAAAAATATCTCCAGAAGGGAAATTATTATACATAAAGGAAATTCTTCATTTCAATAATATGTTATTAGGTTGATAATTCATAGTAATATTTAAGCTAATAACAAAAATTAGATGCCTTAACATTTATTTTTAACACGAAAGTGGTTTTTATTATTTAA
This sequence comes from Dioctria linearis, assembly GCA_963930735.1. Classification (NCBI taxonomy): domain Eukaryota; kingdom Metazoa; phylum Arthropoda; class Insecta; order Diptera; family Asilidae; genus Dioctria; species Dioctria linearis. Next base: position 210,989,741 of record OZ005741.1, on the reverse strand, counting down.
AAAAAAATCATATAGAAGATTAAATAAATGTACACCCATGAAAAAAAAAATTAAAAATATGTATACACGAGTTTCCACACCACTTTGAAGGTATCTCAATTGGCGCGTTAATAATTTATTTAATGTTTTTTTTCACTTCAAGATTATTGTATGCACAAATTTGAGAAAAATTTAAGCGTGTATATATTTCACTAATATACACTGCTATAATAATAACTCTCTCTGCTAATTTCTTTAAACTTTGCCCTTCGGAAAATGACGTTGATACCGCAAACTTAAGGGGGTCACCCCGTGTGACTGCCTGTCTTTTTTTAACTTGTTTTGGAATGTTGTTTTAACGAACAATAAAAATGTAGAAGTTTGAACTTTTTACTATATATTAATTGACATTTCAGCAGTAAGCCAGAATATTTTCAGACCAAAATATTTATCAGAAGCTGTGTTGCACCACTACAAAGGCACCCATGTCGAAAAAAAGTTTGTCGACGGTCTCCATGATCCCGGCTAATTGGCTTATCTGAAATCAAAAAACCAAACGGCGTTTCAATCTATGAAGCTGTGGCTATCGAATGAACTAGAATCATTCCAAAATATTGAAAATTGAATAATTGAGATGTTTTTGAAATTAATTTTCAAATATCGTGATTTTTTTCGATCATTTTGTTACGAAAAAAAACGGTTCGGAGTTTTTGCATTATTTTAGTTCATGTCCCGAATTTACCGTCGAAATTTCAAGGCAATCGGTCAAACCCTTTTTTGAGATATCGTGGATATCAGTTAGAAAAACGTAGTCTTGAGAAAAACGGGTTTAAAAGTTCAAATACGATTATCACGAATAAAATTCAAATACTTTGGGTGCTAATTTAGACTAAACTAACCGTCATATTGGAAACAGAAAATGAGTTTAAGAGATATAAAGGCTTCTCTATTGTACGCTCCAAATACCTGCCCTGATTAACGCTTCCGAACGGCTCAGAATATCGGAAAATTATTTTACCCACATATTCTGCACTATACATATTTGGATGCAACTTATGCAAAAATATACATGGAATACATGGTAGGAGAACATATAATAATATAATAACAACAATAAGCACTCTGAAGAATACAGGATTTTTCCATAATCTTCCATAAAATACAAATATTCGTTATTGACTACTAGAAAACCTCTATGCAAACAGTTTTAATGTGGACGTATTGAAACAAATTTCCATTGAAATATGTTCTTATAATTGGTATGTAAGAATGACTTATATTAGACCAGCATTATTCAGGTATTTAGATTAGTACCTACATATATATACAGGGTGTACAGGGTGCTTGGACAAACAAAAAAATGTAGTGGGGGGGGGGGGGGGATCGTAACGGTTTCCGAGATAACGGGACCTTAAGATATTTGTGTATATTTTTATATATCACCCTGTAACTTCTGAACGTTACACCCTATGATGATGATTTAAACTCTGATAGATAGATAATCGTTGGACCTTTCCCTTCACCCTTTCCGTTTTGAAGTTATGGCTCAACAAAGCTAAAATTTCGGAATGTTTACTCGTTTATCTTTATTTAACTACTATTTTTATCAAAAAACACGTTATCAACACCAATTTTTCGTAATGAATTTAAAAAGCCCAAAATGATTATCTATCAAAGTTTAAATCATCATCATAGGGTGTAACGTTCAGAACTTACAGGGTGATATATAAAAATATACCCAAATATCTTAAAGTCCAGTTATCTCGGAAACCGTTACGATTTCCTCCCATACAATTTTTTGTTTGTCTAAGCTTGGCCTATCCGTAGCCTTCGGGTGCCACACCACATACGGGTACATAATGGTACTCATTTTAAAATTTTAAATGGATTCAGTAGAATAAATTTACATTAATATTAAACTTATTTTTTTCACTTCTTAAGAAATGTGCCATGCGAATCGACTAACACAGAGAATGGCGAATCTGGTGCCGGATAGTCATATTTATTAGTCTGTATACCGTGGGCATATGCTGGCTTCAATATTTTTGTATGATAAAGGTCTGCAGCTAGCAGTCTATATTATTGAAGTCTGTGATGCTATAGGTCTTTAGTACACCGGCAGCATCAGGAATGGATACCAGTGCCTTATACTGCAGACATTTGAGAGCATATCGTGCACCTTATAACTATATCTGCGTGAAAATTACGCATGGACAGATTAGGCAGGGTTTCTTGGTAATAGGATTACATGGTTCTAAGGCGTACACCTTGAAGGATTTGGACGATACATTTTCCGGGTTACGGCATCAAAAACTGTTGTTGATAACTCCACAGCTCTTTATTGCAAATAAAACTTTTCTTCAAGATTTAAACTGATTTTCTTTTAATTGATTCACTAATTATTCCTATACACATGTTAATCTCGGCTTGACCCAAACTAAAGTGAAGATTTGCAATTCTAATTCTAAAGAGCGGTAAATTAAGAAAACAATATATTGCAGATAACAATAATAAATGTATAAGTATAGATACCAATTATTGAATGCAATGCTGGATAAGCAATGGATTTATATTTTACGTTATAGCAAAGTTGCTACTCTACTGAACAACAATATGTAATATGTACATTATCAGCTGAAAGTTACTTTGGATCAATTGAAATTGAAGTACAACCAGAGTATTATAATGAGGTTATACTGAACATTCATATTACAATTTGAACAAATTCCAAATACATTTGCAATTATTACTTTTATTTATCTTGCTATTCTCTTTATCTCCTATAACATCAAATATTTAAGGAAATAAAATTAAGCAATTTTTGTTTTCCAACCTTAAAAGTATGTATGTATGGGGACAGAGATAGGATTACAAATATTGTATTGCCATCTATTTTTATTCTATAGAGGGTGTCCCGTAAGTGGTGTGAAGCCCGAAGGCTATGAACAGGTCATACTTAGACGAACAAAAAGTAAGTGGTGTGAAACACGAAGGCTATGGACAGGTCATTCATACTTAGACGAACAAAAAGAAAAATTGTATAGGGGCGGGGGGGGAGGGGGAGTCCTAACGGTTGTGGTTTTAAGATAGAATTACAATTACAGTTGAAGAATACAGTTAGCCCAGCCAATCACTTACGTCTTCAAAAGCGTTAGCACATGAATATGCACCAAGTGCAGTACAAATCAATAAGGAATTTACTGGCAAACGACAGTGCTAGCGCTGCTTTCCAAAACATGCTATAGCAGCAGCAATGGCAAAATGAACTTACAAAAATACAGCAAGCCCAGCAGTGAAGTGGAGGCAAGGTCTTCTACTTAGAAGTAAGTATAGAAATGGTTGCAACATCTGCAGTAATTATTTCTTTTAAGTGATATGTAACCAGGGAAATATAATTACTTAGAAGCAGGGATAGAAGTAGTTGTTATCAACAGTAGTAGTAGCAGTTATGTTTTAGAGGAAGTAACTTTTTATAATGAAGTTAATGTGTTACTTTAAATAATCTACCATTTTATCATAGATATTTTACACGGGCGCACTTCACTTTCATCAATTTAAGAATGAATAACATAGCAGCAGATTAAAGGAGTTAAAAAAGGTCAAGCGCATCTAATGTTGACTCATTCTGTCCTAAATCAGGTTATAATTGAACGAAATCTATCAATTTCTTAGTTACTCGATCCTCGTGATGTATGCATTGAAATGAATTTGAAAACGTTTGGAAGCAGTTATATCAGACACTCTTAAAAGAAGGTCTTGATACATTTCCTACTGGGTTGCAAAGGCTCAGTACTGCACACAGCACAAGCTCACACTATTCCAGGTTCTTTTTGGGAAATTTGCGAAAACACTGATGTACTTAAATACTGGCATGGCAAACGTTTCTCTGAGATTGCTTTATGAATTGGCATCGGCAATCAACTCATTTGCTGTGACTCAATTGAGTCTGGAAAGATGATTTTCGGTATTAAAACTTATACTTAATGATTACAGAAGCAGTATGAGTGCTGAAACCCTAGAAAATCGTATGCTGCTTAAATTGTTAAAGCGTTTAGATTAGAGCTGAAAACTGGATCCAGATTTGCTAATATCTGGATATCCGGATACCCGGATCTGCGAACTATCCGATTCCTGAGATCCGGATCCAGACTAAGCAAAAAAGCTTCAAAATTGTGTTGTTTCAGTGAAAAAATGAAAATATCATGAAATTTATATTTTCCCAATGCAACAATCAATCTGGAGGAAATTTGGACCTTTTTTGCTTAGTCTGGATCCGGATAGTTTGCATCCGGATCCGGATACTAGGATTCGGATTATCCGGATACCCGGGTTTGAGGAATCGGATCCTAATTACCTCGGATAATCCGGATAGTGGATTATCCGGATACTTTCAGCTCTAGTTTAGATATTGTAATCAAAAGGAAACGAAATGCACATAAAAATCAACAAATGAAAAATTCTGTCATTCTTTATAACGTTATTGAAATAACGAAATTATATAGTTTTCTAAATAACGTTATAAATTGTAACAAAATAATTTCGTTATTTCAATAACGTTATTTTTTCCTCATTGTTATAACTTTACCAATATAACGAAATTTTACCGTTATAAATAACGTTATTTTTTCAATTTCAATTTTTAGTTTTTCTTAAACTACATTTACACGACGACAGTAGGTTACGTAAGTAATATATTTTGACATTACATATTAATGTTCTACTTACGTAAGTGACTTTACGCTTTTTGCACAGATGTAAGTAATTGCCACGACTGTCGTAATATTTGATGCTGAAAAGTTCGTAAGTAAGATCGTTTCTGCAAATAAATGACACAAATGTCACCATGCAACAAGGATAAAAGCTATAATTGATATAACACCGATTCTTTCGATATATAACCCTAGATGAATTCCCGTATGTAATTTCGTATGGTCTCTGTTCAAGTTTGATTATTAAAATGGTTTTTGTATCTATTTCTAGAACGACGAAAAGTAATAGTGATTATAAACAATTTCATTGAATTTTATAGAATTTTTCAGTATAATAAAAACGTCTAGGAGTAATTGTTTTCACAACATACGTAAAAAATCTTAAGTTTTGTATAAAGGGATTTCACTTCAAATTTAATTAAAAAACACGATTTCTATTTCTCTTTTTATTTAATATTTTGCACACAGTACTTGAAGGTATTATCCTTATCCAAGATCACTTAAAGACTAAAAACAGAAGAACTGATCCCTTTAAAACTAACGGAGAAAACATGTTGGTTCCATCTTAATAAAAGAAAATACCGACAGTACAGGTATGTACCTGCTTAATTACTTTCTGAGAATTTCTCTATTACCATTCAACCAATACTAGCATCGAAGCAAGCAAGAATGAAAACAAGGCAATAAAAGAGTCATAAAAGATAAATTTTGAACATCTGTCGCATGAAACCAACACGCCCCCTCAAAAATTAATCTTTTAACATTTAAATAAAATTAAAATAATTAAGTGAAGCAAAAAAAAATGACATACTATAATAATAATAATAGTACAAGAATATAATTTGAAAAAAAATTAATTAAACTAAGATATACTTTATACCTTCCAAGTACTTTCTGGGGTAAGTTACAGATGGTCCAACATTCATTGCTTAGGATTAGGAAAAACCCAGAAAAACCTAATCAGACCATTTCACTAAATATTAATTAAATGACAAGTTATTTTAAACCTATTTCCGATCTGAATTCCATAAATCTGGCTGCCGGTAACGGCTTTGTCAACGCATCTGCCAATTGATTACCTGTAGGAACATATTTTAATTTTATTATCTTTTTCTCAATTTGCTCTCTAGAGAAATGATATTTTATATCAATGTGCTTTGATCTTTTATGGCTACCCGGATTGTTTGCTATACTAATATAACCGTTATTATCTTCGTATATTATTATTGGTTCTAAGATATTTATTTTGATACTACCTGCTAATGACCTTAACCACAGTGCCTCTCTAACAGCTTCAAAAAGAGCCATATACTCAGCTTCTGTAGATGAAGCTGCTACTGATACTTGCCTTTTTGTGCCCCAGCATATTGTACATCTCTCAAATAATTTAAATAAATAACCTGTTGTACTTTTTCTATCACCATCATCATTTCCTCCCCAATCAGAATCAGCATAACCAGTTAATATATTATTATAATCTCCTCGAATATAAGTTAATTTAATATCAATTGAACCTTTTAAATATCTAAGAACCCTTTTCAGACACTTCCACAATTCTTTATTATTTTTATTCATATATCTACTTAATATATTAATGCTTGTACTCAATTCCTAGAAAAAGTTTAATTTCTTTTAAATCTACCATACGGAATTTATTCATTAAATAGCTTTTGAAACTATTCATAGTATCAATACTAGAAGTCACAATGACAACATCATCGACATAAAGTACCACATAAATATTTTTAGATCTATTTTCTTTATCCAAAATATAAATACAACGATCAACTGATGAATTTTGAAAACCTTTTTCTTTAAGCGCTCGTTCAAATTCTTCAAACCAACATCTTGCTGCCTGTTTTAACCCATATATGGCTTTATTCAACTTACAGACCAGATTATCTTTGCTTTTAACACCCTCAGGAACCTTCATATAGATTTCCTCTTTTAATTTTCCATTTAAAAATGCAGTTTTAACATCCCTATGATGAATTAATAAATTAAATTGATTTGCAAAACTTATTATAAATCTAAAACTTGAAATTCTTGCAACTGGTGCAAAAGTTTCATCATAATCTATTAAATAATTCTGACTAAAGCCTCTAGCAACAAGACGAGCTTTATATGGTTTTCCAAATTCATCATTTTTAATAGTAAATACCCACTTATAGTCAACAATATTTACATTTTCAGGCCTTGGTACTAAAGTCCAGGTATTATTAGTTAAAAGAGAATCAATTTCTTCTCTGATAGCTTGCTCCCAATAAATTTTGTCATCCCTACTTCCAATCTCCTGATATGAACAAGGAATTTTACATAGAATAGATTGAGCACACATCAGATAATCATTTAATAAGTTATCTTCTTCATTATAAGAAACAGGAGGACGACTTTTAATCCTATCACTTTTTCTAAGTTCAGAGAATATTTGTTCAATTTGACTATCTGGAGATTCTTGAGATAAAGATCTATTAGTATGCATATCTGCTTTATCTACATGTTTATGTCTATTGTTATCTAATTTTGCAATTTTATTAGGTCTATATTATTACTGATTTTGACGGTGCGCCTAAGCCTTCAGTTTTGTCACATTTTTCAAATTCAATTTTATCTGATTTACTATTACTATCAGATTTCTGAGGTCTTATTATTGGTTTTGGCTGCACATCAGTTTCATATCTGGAGTTTTCAGAATTAACTCCTTCAGGCTTTATTATAGGCCTGGATACCACAAAATTTATTTCATCTACAACAACATCTCTACCTACAACATATTTTTCAGTTCCTACATCCCACACTTTATATCCATTCGGTTCGTATCCTACCAGTATTCCTTTCCAAGATTTTTCTTCAAATTTTGTTTTACTAGTTTTATTATGTACATAAATAGTAGAACCTAAAACCTTTAAATATTTTATTTGAGGCCTTCTATCATGCCACAACTCATACGGTGTTTTAATTTGTTTTAAGGCTTTAGTTGGAGTTAAATTAATTAAATATGTGGCGGTAAGGACTGCATCACCCCAAACAATTTTATCCAATCTAGCACCAACTATCATTGCACGAGCCTTTTCAGTTATCGTCCTAACCATACGTTCTGAAACACCATTTAATTCAGGAGTTCGTGGAACTGTTAAATGATAACTAATACCTTTTTCTATACAATAATTTTTCATCTCATTTGATATATATTCTCCTCCATTATCACAATACAAATTACTACCCTTAAGTTAAAATGAGCCTCACTTTTTGCAACATAGTCTCGAAAAGTTGAAAAGACATCTGACTTATATGTAATCAAGTATGTAACACAATAGTGAGTGTATTGATCAACAAAAAATACGAAATAATTTTTATTGTTGATTGCAGAAGGAGTGATAGGACCGCAAACATCAGAATGCACAATAAATAATGGTCGCTTGATATGATTTTTATTCTTAAATCTATTAAATGGTAATCGCGCCTGTTTACCTTTTATACACGCTTCACATAAATTATCATTAGGTATTATTTGATTAATTTGTCTCATATCATCTACCATGTTTTTATTCTTTAATTCTAAAAACTTATACTTTCCTATGTGACCTAAACGTTGATGCCAAAGTTCGTAATTAGATATTGTATTACTGTCTACTTGAGCAATAGAGTTTATTGTATTTATATTTACACCTTTCCTTATTTCCACTCCTTTTTGATTAAAAATAACTGTTGCTCCAGTTCTTTGAATTTTGGAAACAGATAGTAAGTTGTATGGAACATCAGGACTATAAAGAACACCTTCTAGTGTTCCTTGGATACCCATGTTGCTAATTACATTAAGCATGCCCTTCTTTGTCGCAGTTTTATGTAAGTCCCATTTTTCGCTACCGAAATTTTTAATGGTCTCTGAAGTTCTGTGAAGGTATTAATTAAATCCTTTCTATTAATTAGATGATCCGATGCTCCAGAATCTAAAATAAGCGTAATTTTATTTTTATCTGTTTCATCAAATTGATTATCTCCAGTCATAAAAGCAAATCCTGAGACGTCGTTATTCGATATTGATGCTTGATTTAGCTGCACACTTTGAACTGTTCTATTTTTGTCATTATTTTGATGTTGTAATTCTTTTTTATAATAATAGCAGTTTTTCTTTATGTGCCCTTTTCTACCACAATGATGGCACTTTACACCAGGTGACCTTCTCTTGAATTTGAACTTATTGTGTACTTGACGATAGTTCCTTGATGCTTTCACAGTTTCAAAGTTATGTTTCTTTGCACTATCACTTCTTATTTCTGCCTGAAGCACTTTATTTATTACTTGTGTCACAACTTTCATTTTTCAGTTTCACTTCATGATCTAAAAGTCTTGTCTTCACAAAAGCTAAACTTAAATTATCTTCGGACAGTGTTTCTATTGCCGTTATCACACCATCATAAGATGTTGGTAGTGTCAGTAATAAGTGAGAAACTTTATCGGTTTCTTCCAATTTGGCACCTGCTGCTAACAATTCTCCGACTATATCGTCAAAAATTGTAAAATGTTTTATTAGGGGTGTATCACCTTGTAATTTTAATCCTAATAATTTCTTTCGCAGAGCCAATTGGGTAGCAAGACTTTTGCGTTCATACAAACTGTCTAAGTTACAAAAAATTTCTTTTGCGGTACTTTCTGACTTTGCAAAACCCAGAAGAGAATCTGCTAAATATTCAACTATGACACTTTTGGCAATTCGTTCAGCCTTATTCCATTCATCAGTTTTATTTTCCGGAATTTCATTATCAATTACTTTAATTAAATCCAGTTCAGTTAACAGAGCTTTAATTCTAAATTTCCACACACTATATTTTTCACCATTAAAAGCTTTAATGTTTCGCTTCACATTCGTATTTTCCATTATTTTAATTTTAAATTAATACACCGCGTATTCTGGTCCCATAACCTAAAGGGATTTCACTTCAAATTTAATTAAAAAACACGATTTCTATTTCTCTTTTTATTTAATATTTTGCACACAGTACTTGAAGGTATTATCCTTATCCAAGATCACTTAAAAACAGAAGAACTGATCCCTTAAAAACTAACGGAGAAAACATGTTGGTTCCATCTTAATAAAAGAAAATACCGACAGTACAGGTATGTACCTGCTTAATTACTTTCTGAGAATTTCTCTATTACCATTCAACCAATACTAGCATCGAAGCAAGCAAGGATGAAAACAAGGCAATAAAAGAGTCATAAAAGATAAATTTTGAACATCTGTCGGATGAAACCAACATTGTAGGGTTTGTCCGATTTAGATTTTTGAAATTGTATTTACTAGTTTTATGAAAACACTATGTACAACATATCAGCTCTTTACGTCGACATGCTCTTAGACAGTGTCAAAATATATGACGACACTACGAAGGAGTTACCCGATTTGACCAATTTTGGAACTTAAATCTATTTTTTTTTAAATGGCCGTGTGTAAAATTTCAGTTCTCTCTCTCTAAGTGAACGCGTTCTTGAGTTATCGTACGGATGCACACACTGACATGCGAAAATCAAAATAACTTTTAACATTATGCGTGGTTGTCCAATCCATTTTGCTCTACCATCATCATTTCTATGCGTTACAAACGGAATGACAAACTTGTATACCCTATAATTTCATCATCAAGGTATAAAATCTATCTACGCTCATAAACATCTTTAGCGACATCCGAATTAATCCAACTTCCCAATGCATAAAAATCCTAAAAAGAAATGTTCAAGTAAATTTCCTAGAGAACAAGTCTTACGATATTTTAGATGGCCCTATTAATTTCGTATGGTCACCACTCTGCAAGTTTGATTGTTCAAATGGTTTTTCGGATCGACTTCTCTTACGGTCCGTTGGACAGCAAAAATGATTATAACCAATAATTTCATAAAATTTTATATCTTACTGAAGTTATTAGTACAATAAAAACGTCTAGAATTGATTCTTTTCAAAGTACTATATGTAAAAAAATTTCATTTTTTGTATGGCAACACCAAAGTCGGCTTGCCCGAATTAGTTCATTTTTGAACTTGTATTTACAAATCTTATGAAAAAACCGTTTACAAAATTTCAGCTATACGTCGACGCGCTCTCAGGCAGTGTCCAAACCTTAGATTATATAGCTATACTAAGGGGAGTCCGTCGGAGCTGCCCGGCGATAGTATGGATACCTAGATGGTTGGGGTGGTTAGAGATAAATAATATGTAAGCTATTATCTAATTCGATCGCGTGATTCCAAATCTCTAGTAAAACACGAAATTTTGATAAGGCAACCCTACGAAGGAGTTGTCCGATTGGTCCCTTTTTCGAACTGTATTTGCAATTTTTATGAAAACGCTGTGTACAAAATATGAGCTCTCCATATCGAAGCCTTCTCAGGCTGCCACTAAGTATATAGTGAAAAACAAAAGTATTGTATGGCATCACTAAGAAGGGTAACTCAATTTAGTCCATTTTCGAAATTTTATTTACCATTGCTATGAAAACACCACGTAGCAAATTTGTTGTATGGTAACCCTACGGAGGAGTTGCCCGATTTGTCCCATTTTTGAACTTAAATTTATATTTATTTAAGAACGTCATGTACAAAATTTGAGCCCTCCACGTAGACGCATTCTCAGTTTCCAAATATATAGAGAAAAACTAAAGTTTTGTATGGCAACACCAAAAAGGGGTCGTACAATTTGTTCCATTTTTGAACCTGTATTTGCAATTTTCATAAAAACGTCGTGTACAAAATTTCAGTTCTCCACGTCGACGCGTTCTCAGACATTTTTAAAATATATAGGTAAAAATTAAAATTTTGTATGGCAACACCAAGAAGGGGTTACCCGATTTAGCCCAATTTTTAGATTTTGTTTACTATTGCTATGAAAACACCCCGTATCAAATTTCAGATCTCTACGTGTAGGTAGATACTCGTTGTCAGACAGTGTCTAAATATATACTAAAAAACGAAATATTTGTATGGCAACCCTACGAAGGAGCTGCCCGATTTAAACCATTTTTGAACTGTATTTGCAATTTTTATGAAAACGCCGTGTACAAAATTTCGGCTTTCCAGGTCGAAGCTTTCTGAGGCAGTTTTCTAGACCTCGACAATAGCGCCATCTATCATGTCCAAAACTATCCTATCTTTCAAGCTGGAACGAACCAAACATATTCACAAAATTTCTTTGAAATCGGTTGGCCAGTTTCGGAGATTATAGTGTACGAACACAGTGACACGGGATTTTTATATACATACTAGGGGGAGCCCGTCGGCGTCGCCCGGCAATAATATAGATACCTAGATGGGTGGGGGTTGGGTTGGGTTTGTTATAGATAAGTAATATCTGAGCTATTATCTGACTCAATCGCGCGATTCCGTACTCTAGAGCAAAGTTAACCTAATGACAAGCTAGGAAGCAGGCGTAATTTCCGAGTGTTTTACATTTAAAATGCACACGGCAAGAAAAGGAAGAAAGAAAGAAAAAAAAATCAAATTTGCTTTAAAACTTTTATGAATAAAGATAAAAAATGTGAAAGCGCAAATTTCATGCAACGAAACAGAATGGAAAATGTTTCATTTTCGTAAATAAATGAGAAGGGGTGGAGTTTTCACGTTTTACTCTCATAAAATACTCCCGCGCTTTTGTGAAAACCGCTTTTTGCTGAAAAATTGAGAGAATCGGCCAATGTTTTTTTTATAGTATGGCGTTTGTTTGTTAGTGTAATTGCTATGCTAATTGAGCAGCACGTGCTTCTGTTTACATTCGTTTTGCAGTGAAGAGATTAAGTGGGAGAAATTCTTGCTGGATTCTCTGATATTTTCGGGAAAAATGAGAATTTCATTCAAGAGGAATTTTACATCTCCTTTCAGCATCTGGGCCAAAGCGAAATTTATCTTTTTCTTACAAATGGTAGGTAGTGTGACCTGATGTACATTATTATGAATAGTTTGATAGGATTTTGAGGGATTTAATAAGATTTTGTTGTTCGGGTAATCCTACGTTCTCTCCATTTTTGTTTTTAACTCGTTATCTCAGTTGCACTGCAATAATGCATAGCCACGTTCTTTTCCCTCTCATTCATGCAAAAGACGAAAGTATATGAAAACACTCGTTTCATTCTGAAAAACAACAGAAATTTTCCAATTTTGCTCTACAGCTTCTTAACTTGTCATTAGGTTAACTTTGCTCTAGAGTTTCACCCTACGTTGACGCGTTCTTATGAGGTGCTTAAATATATGGTAAAACACGAAATTTTGATATGGCAACCCTACGAAGGATATGGCAACCCATTTTCGACCGGTATTTGAAATTTTTATGAAAACTCCGTGTACAAAATATGAACTCTCCACCTCGAAGTCTTCTCAGGCTGCTACCAAGTACACAGTGAAAAACAAAAGTTGTGTATTGCATTACTAAGAAGGGGTAGCCCAATTTAACCCAATTTTTGAGATTTTATTTACCATTTCTATGTAAACACCACGAGCAAATTTTTTGCATGGCAACCCTACGAAGGAGTGGCCTGATTGGTCCCATTTCTGAACTTATTTTAAATTTTTCTTTAAGAATATCCCGTGTACAAAATGTCAGCTCTCTAATTTGACGCGTTGGGCAGTGTCCAAATATATAGTGAAAACCTAAATTTTTTATGGCAGCACCAAAAATCGGTGGCTGACTTGTTTCATTTTTGAAATTGTATTTGCAGTTCTCATGAAAACGCCGTGTACAAAATTTGAGCTCTCCACGTCGATGCGTTCTCGGACATTTTCCAAATATATAGTGAAAAACTAAACTTTTGTATGGCAACATCAAGAGGATGTTTCCCGGTTCAGGCCATTTTTGTAATTTTATTTACTATTGCTGAAAACACCAAGTACCAAAATATATAGTTAAAAACGAAGTTTTTGTATGGCAACCCTACGAAGGAGTTGCCCGATTTGTCCCATTTTTTAACTTAAATTTACATTTTTTTTAAAACGCCATGTACAAAATTTGAGCTCTCCATGTAGACGCGTTCTCAGGCAGTTTCCAAATATACAGTCAAAACCTAAAGTTTTGTATGGCAAAACCAAAAAGTGGTGGCCCGATTTGGTCCATTTTTGAACTTGTATTTGCAATTTTTATGAAAACACCGTTTACAAAATTTCAGCTCTCCAACTCGACGCGTTCTCAGACAGTTTCCAAATATATAGTGAAAAACCAATTTTTTGTATGGCAACACCAAGGAGGGATTGCTCGGTTTAGTCAATTTGTTAAATTTTATTCACTATTGCTATGAAAATGCCGTGTACAAAATTTCAGCTTTCCAAGTCGACGCGTTCTCAGGCAGTTTTTTAGATCTCAACAGCAGCGCCATTTATTGTGTCCAAAACTATCTTATATTTCAAGCTGGAATCGGTTGGGCGGTTTCGGAGATTAGCGTGTACAAATATCGTGACACTGGATTTTTATATAATAAGATTATGATATAATCTAAGGTCCAGATATTAAATCTGTCTTCTTTTGTGTCCGCAGAACAGAGAAAAACAAAAGATACACAAAAGAACGCCTCATACATTTTCATAGAAGATTTAAATGAAGCGAACAGTACAAATAGTTCGCTTCAGTCTACAGAACAATTTGTTCTCTCCAGTATATGGGAATTCTAGAACAAGGTGCAGAAAAGAACACAGTTATAATAAAAATTGAAATTTTTGCATGGCAACCCTTCGAAGGAGTTACCTGATTTGTCATATTTTCAAACTTTAATCTACAATTTTCTTAAAAAGACCATGTGCAAAATTTCAGCTCTCTAAGTGAACGCGTTCTCGAGTTATTGTGATGACAGACAGACGGACATGCAAAAATCAAAATAACTTTAAATATTATGGGTGGGTGCCCGGTCTATTTGGCTGTACCAGCATTATTTCTATGCTGAATGACAAACTTAGGGTATATAGATTTTATCTGGGGTATAAAAATTAAGGTTTGCCTGCGCTCATTTAGGCGTGCGGATAAGTAATTAAATCAATATCATTGTTTGGAGTTGGGACCGTTGCCTAATGTCAGCTACCAAATCCTACCTGTCCGTCTTATTCTTGCAACTTAAAAATCCGCTCGAACAAAATTTTATGCAAAGGCGATAGTTCTTTTGTTCTCAATTCCAGTATTGCTTTTTTGTTAACAGTGTGTCTGCAAAACAATACACCACATGAAATGAATCAGTGCATTGTATACTATATGACTAATGAAATTTTGTTGTTACAAAACTGTGCAACAAAAACCAAAGTTTTTATCTGTATTAAAAAGCTTTAGGTACTTGACAAAAGCTTTACTTGACTATGAGTAGTTGGCTGCTGATTATAGTTTTGGTCAATTTTTTGTATTTAGTTATCTGTGGAAATATATACAGGGTGTCTCGTAAAGAAGTGTTCCAACATGTGCCAATCGATCCTTACAGTGTTGTAATCAGCGTTCACGATGAGCAATCTTAAACGGAAGATGTGCTCATATAGAACGTAATAACTTTTGTTCGAAACAAAGGAGCACGACAAGTAAAGTAACAAGTGATAAAAAGCATGCATTATGAGCTTTTTAACAGTGCCTCACATGTATCGATCTGTTTGCAAAGCTTAACATTTTTAAAAATGTTGGTTAAAAATGTACGTTTTCATCCTCCGTCCTTAAAATATCCTTAATAAGGATATGGTTTCAAAAACAAAACAAAAATGCACCCTTAAGATCTTTCAAATAAAACAAAGAACCATGTCAATATGTTTAGTCCGTCAAAAGCAAAAGTTATTACATTTTTGTGGAGTCTGTTTGGGTTCAGTGGAAACAGCTTCTGCTTGACACAAACACATATACACACGCGCGCGCGAGCGTGCGAGCAAGCTTGTTTCAGCCATTAAAAAAGGCGTGAAGGAGGGATCTTACGAAAAAAAATTGTTCATCGTGAAAGCTGATCACAACACTGTAAGGAATCGATTAACACATGTTGGAACACTTCTTTACGAGATAACCGTATATGTAGTACTCACACAAATGGTAAAATTTCTCTATTGGGTTTAGTTATTTATGGATTTAATGTTATTTACTTATCTGTTAATTTGTACATCAATCCAAAGGTGTTGTATAATTAGCATCTTTTTCCTGTAACAGCAGGTAGAACAAACAATTTTTTTCCAGATTTCCTTCTCTTGCAATGTTCGTAAAATACCACCATCACTCTTAATTTACAAAGAAAAAACCGTTTCCCCATTTTCGAGCGCCGATTTCGCGTTTTTGTCCATTGTCATACGCATTGACGAACGAATTTTTGAGATCAATCACATCCATTTTTTCGATGGCTATCAAATACAGCTGGGCTTCTTTCACTCTTTTACATTTCAATAATTATATAGTAATTAAAGTCTTTTATAATCTTTTGATAGTTAGTGAAAATGTAATCTTGACTTCATTTTTCAAATTCCGCATGTTCACTGGTTTCTCTCTGTTTGTCAACAGATGATGTCCCGTGGTAATGCTTCATCCGATAAGAACTTATCCTAAGACCCTTAGGCTCTATCCGAATCCAAGTTATCGTCTTGTTATAATAGCTAGTGACGTAACATCAAGTCAAGCTCTATCCGAATCCATGTCCATCGAGCTTTGCTACATTGTATAACAGTTTAGGCATCTGGTTAGCTTGATTGCCGAATCAACAATCGAGTTGACTTATTTAAATAGACAACATATTGTGACTTGTGTGGTTATGTTTGTTTGCTGTCTGCGAAATCAAGCTAAGCAAACGAATTCGGACAGGTTATACCCTCGGCAGACGGACAAAATCAATGATCATTCGTTCGTAATTGATTTTTTCAAAAATCAAGTTACCCAAGGTTTTGTTGATTAAAACGAAAGTCCTGTCAATTTTTGTATGTAATTGACAGCACATTTTTAATAATTAAAATTAAAATTCAATGGTAAATCGATTTTTGAAAAATTCAATTACGAACGATCATTGATCTGCCTACGGTATTAGCTTTGACTTGAGCTTGATGGGAAAGTGCCGAACGCTAACAATTATAATATTCTTTTAAAAACAAAATTATTAGGCTCATATTCATAAAGCAGTCATAACTTGTGGCTACTAAAATTATTCTTTATTCTTTGCATTATAGCTTATAGAAGTGCAATATAATTTATGTGGCCAAAAATTTATAATTTCTTGGCGCATTTAACTGCATTTATGATGGTCAAGAGTTATATGACTGCGTTGTGAGTAGAACCCTAACAGATTTTGCATTCATTTCAGGGATAAGAGGACGAGAAATACAAACATGAAGTAAAACAGCACAAGCTCTTAATAAAACTTGAAATATCAAGCACACGAATTCTGACAGATTAGCTGCTTTGCATTCGCCTAATTCTTATATTAGCTGGGCTTGTGTGACGTCAGTGCCTGATATAACAAAACGAAGACTTGGATTCGGACAGGCCCTTAATGTTTATTTACCACTTATATTAATAAGTTTCTACAGATTTGTACGTAAAGGCTAGTAGACGAGTATTTGCTGTGGGTCAATTCTGTCCATCGAATTTAAATTTAAATTTAATTTAAATTTAATTCCTTCATTCCACATTCCACATTTTGGCGATATCCTTTTCTCTCTTCCATGCAATGCTCATTGATATTTCAACGTGATTCTTCAACGATATCTTCCTCTTTTCTTCTGCAGGTATTGCTTTCGTGCTCCCTAGATGATACGAAAGCAATTCATCAAGAAGTATGGCTTTCGTGTTCCTTATAGGAGATGATAATCTTCCGCGATAAAAGCTATCTTCGCCGGAATTTGATGCGCGAATCTTGCTTGCTGGGTTAGCACGCAAATACCACAATACAACCACATATTAAGCGCCACTTCAATCTTTCGAGAACAGTTAGTGAAAGAAAGGATATTTAATGTTCCCCTTCCCGTACGTGAAGAAGTAATTAACGCTTTAACTATATTCAGTTGAGTGTTCATTTGATACGCAGAAATCCATACATACTACCTATATATAATATTTACGTGGTCGGAGCAAGTCATTTCAGCGTTGAATATAACTCCACGAATTCTGACATTTCGCTTATAGTGCAAAATAGCAGCGACTAACACAATATTAGGGAAATCAGTTGGAAATAATTAGACTGCAGCAATCAAAATAAAGCCATTTGATATTACCCATTTTTGAATATGCTCTAGATCGTGATTTGCCCTATATTTGCAATTCTCAGATATTGCAACAATAAAGACTTGTGCATCAACGGCACTTGCATCATGAATCTCAGAAAGTCGTTAATAAAAACACTAAATAGTAGTGGCTCCAGAATAGAGCCCTGGTATTATAAGTTTTTCATATTGAGGTTTGGTAACGGTAGATTTATCAGGTCTGTATCGATCCATAAGGTGAGGTACTTTCAACTCGACTTTGGTTATCGGTGGTTAATGGTATTCTCATCTCTCTACAAAGGGAAAGAATAAAAGCGGTAGCATCCTTGTCTCGGGAAACTTCTTATCTACGATCAGTAAACTAACCGGAAGAGCATTGTGATAGCTTCTTAATTGGGTCCGGACTTAATCACACTAAAACTGAACTAATTCTCTTTAACCGGAGAAGAGTAACTCTCGAACTGAAAACACCTGGGAGTGATTAGACTCCAAACTAAATTGGGGGATAAATGTGAATGAGCACGTCAAAAAGGCGGCCATTGCGCTGTATGCCTGCAAGAAAACATTTGACAATAAATGGGGTATCCATCCTCGTATTACGCGTTACATGTACACCGCTATTGTAACTTTAGTCTTACCAAAATACAGAGAGCGTCCTCTTTAGGCATTACATTACAAGAGCTCTTTGAACGATACTAACGGCAACAAAGGAGATAATGCTCTGGCTTCTGCCTTTGACATTCAAGGCAAATATATTGCTGCAAAGAGTGCACTGAAATTTATGCTGACTTCACATTAGTGTAAATTCAAACTCTTAATTTTTCTCATGAAAATGCACAAAAATTAACTTTTTCAGACCTTTTGGAATTTCTGACTCAAGTGACATGGCGCAGTTCATTTCTGTGCATTTTCATGAGAAAAATTAAAGAGTCTGAAAAACTCAGAGCCTGAATTCAGACTCATGTGACATCAGTCTTAAGAGTCAAGCTGCTGAGTAACGGCAAACTTTGGTCGCAGCAGAATACTAAAGATCTGTCTGGACAGCTGTACACTGTATACTGTCCCAAGGCTTAACTTTAAGAAATGTTTCTCGACCAGCATCCCTAGTAGAGAGGAGATGAAAGATAATCGCGTGGAAAATGACTCGGATATATTTGTCTTTACAGATGGTTCGAAAATGAATGTGGGAGTGGGAGCGGGGGTATACTCAGCATCATTTCAAATACAAGAATCGTACCACCTAGGAGACTACTGTAGTGTCTTCCGAGCGGAGATTCTAGCTAGAGCTGAAAACTGGATCCGGATTTGCTAATATCCGGATATCCGGATACCCGGATCTGCGAACTATCCGATTCCTGAGATCCGGATCCGGACTAAGCAAAAAAGCTTCAAAATTGTGTTGTTTCATTGAGAAAATGAGAATATCATGAAATTTATATTTTCCCAATGAAACAATGCAATCTGAGGGAAATTTTGACCTTTTTTTGCTTAGTCTGGATCCGAATACTAGGATCCGGATTATCCGGATTTGAGGAATCGGATCCTAATTATCTCAGATAATCCGGATACTTTCAGCTCTAATTCTAGCTATAAATAATGCAGTAAGACTGGCTAGGAGAAACTGATAAAGTACTTAGTGATCGAGATATCAGTATTGACGGATTCGAGCAGCATTAGATCGCGCCCAGCTCATCGTTGTCGCAGTGAACTTAGGACACTTGATAACAACGACAGAGTTATTCTCTTATTGTTTCCAAGGAAAGATGCAGCTGATGCTCTGGCCTGCAAGGGTTAGGCTCTGAATATATGCTTAGCGGAGGAAGCTATGGGAAGGCCCCTAGAATCAGCGAAGGGTAGATTTACAGGTCTGGAAGCTGGCTAACCGCAGATGGAGAGAATAAACCACTTGTGCGATTTCAAGACCGCTTGGTTCAAGATATGTCCTAGAAAACAAAAAGTCTGCTAAGGATGTGTGGAATCTTCCTGCTTTTCGCCGCTCCAAAATTAGCTAATCATCTCCAGATAATAATAATTTATTCTTCACTGGATGATATACACAAGCTTTACATTCTTTTCTAGTAAAGAAGTGGCGCTAGATAAAGTTATAAAAGCAAAATAGAGAAAAAAGAATACAAACTAGAAATATTAATAATTAGTAGTGAAATAAAAAAATTAGAGCAAAAAGAGAAGAAAAAAACAACAAAATAATTATGCATATTGGATAATTAAACAAATATGTAGTAAAACTAATCACAAATAAGTTTATACTATTTTTCCAATGCAGAGAGACAGTATGTATATAAAAAGATAGCAAGTTAAGTGTTAATAAGATTTTTGAATGCATTGACAGTGCCTGCAGCTTGGATATTAAGAGGAAGACAATTCCATAAGCGAACTACTTGGACAAGGTAAGAACCTTCCATTACTAATTTATAGAAACGCGGTAGAATTAGATTTTTATTGCGCCGGGATGATGTGAATTGGAACATTTCACTGAGATAATCCGGTTTATTCGACTGGAGTAAGTTATACAAGATTACAAGAATACCAATTTTCTTTGATTTAAATACGACATAAGTGAATAGCCAACCAAACGATGCTGAAAGGTGAGACATGGTCGAACCTTCTTATCAATACATATATGAACCGAATGCAGTCATTGAAAGCAACCTCCAGCCTACGTGTACATAAATCGAGGAAAACTCAAACTGCCGAGAATGAAATGGGGCAATATAAATGTTTTAACTAATTTACAGCGTGTGCTACTTGATAGAATGTTGGCTGAAAGCCATAATCGTCGCAGGACTGCATAAATTTTTCTAATCATCGCACTAACGTTGTCGCAAAACTTCATATTACAGTGAAGTATGATCCCATTATGATGGTAGAGCAAAATGAATTGGACACCCACGCATACCTCCAGAACGCGTTTACTTAGAGGACTGAAATTCTCCACACAGGCTTTTTAACCCTTAAGTAGGCGCGAGAAAAATGTAGAGCGCATTCATTTCCGTCTCGACCTTGCATCTTTCAGTAGCTTTTCATCTCAGAACACTGTTTTGAAAATCGTCGTACTCGAGCCACTGCAACGTACGCATGGTTTTGTACTGTAGAGAAGTGTGACCTCATGCGCCCACTTACGTAATTTTTTCCGTGAGGTAAATTTTGTTAGGTATATTTTTCGAAATTTCGACATTTTATAATATTTTCGGATGAGTCCTAACGAAAATAAATAAAACATATGTTGGGGTTGTAGTTTTGAGTAAAGAAGTTTCTCAGTATGTAATATAAAATAAGTGTTATTTTATTTTTGTGTTAACTTAAAGAGAAGTTATTTGTTTTTCAGTTTTTGTTAAAGCAATAAGATTTAGTTATAGAGCTGCATCGTTTTTGTTTTTGAATATTTTGTGGTTTACTTAAATATCTAGAAAGAAATTGGGGTCACTGCAGACCCTATGCGCCCACTAGTGTGATTTAGCTAGTGCGCCTACTTAAGGGTTAAAAAAAAAGTCAATTTAAGTTCGAAATTCGGCCGAATTGGGAAACTCCTTCATAAGGTTGCCATACAAAAATTTCTTTTTACACTGTATATTTGGGCACTGCCTGAGAACGCGTCTACGTAGAATACTGAAATTCGGTACATTCTGTATTCGTAGCAATAGTAAATAAAGTTTCAATATTGGACTAAATCGGGTAACACCTTCTTGGTGTTGTCATATAAAAATTTAGGTTTTTTACATATACTGTGAAAACGACCAGTCTTAGACACTTTTATTGTACTAAAAACGTCTTCAGAATACAAAATCCTATAACATTGGTTATAATCATTTTTTCTGTCCGACGAACCGTTCTAAATATATTCGAAAAACCACTTAAAAAATCAAACTTGGCAGATGGGTGAACATACGAAATTTCATACGGGCATTCATCTAATGTATTGTAAGAATTGGTTTTAGACAAATTCTAGCTTCCTTACTTATTTAATAATATATATACTACTTATATGTCAAAACTCTCAGAGAAGTTCAGCAAAATAAGAATTCCCATTTCATTTATATCCAAAGACTGGCGAATATCAATGGCTGCTTTCAACAAGCCAGTTGAACAACTATGGCCCGAAATCGAGATTGCCGACAGGTCAAGAAAGCTCGATTTTTTATAAAATGAAAAATTTGATTCGCCATAAACTTCTCCAAGACTTTGGATAGATAACATAACAAGCTAATCGGGCGGTAGTCAGACATACTTAGATCTTGGTAAATTATTCTTGGCAGCAGCCAAGACAATAGCATTCTAGAGGAATTTGGGAATCTTGATATCGTTAAAGCAGCATGTTCAATGACAGTAATGTGTGGCAATAATATCGGCAATGTTAGCTTGAGACATTGAGGAGGGACCTTATCTGGACCAGTCACATCAGATTTAACAGAACAGTTTGCATTATAAATCTCAGAAAATCAACGCAACGGATGCTGAATACATTGGTTAAAACGTAGTGCTATTAATATTGTTATCAAGCGCAGGATATGTTTGTGCAGAAAATGAGGGAAAAATGCAAATTAATTTCATTTATTAGAAATTCGTAAGCAAGTGCATTCTTTTTAAGTATACCAAGTCGCAGTAAGCTACTCCAGAGCATCTTAGCAGGAAGATTCGGACTAAGTTGATACTGGTGATATACAAATTAACTAATTAATCAATCTATTAATACCATGATTCTTAGTCTTCGAAAATTAAAAATGATGCATCGATTTAATTGCTTAATATGATTGCGAACATCTTTAACGATGAGAAGTCAAGAAAGCTTAGGTATGCAAATCTTTTGCTGTTATGTTTATGTCTGCATTTGCAAGGAGTCCTAGACCATCTATGTATATGTATGTTGTTATGCTAACTGATGTGAGTAAGGAATGTGGTGGGCGTGAAGTCCCATCCCAGTGGAAACACTTGCCAAAAACTTAAAGAAAACGAGACTTTCACGTTAAAAACTCGTTAAACTTCTCAGAAAGCGTTAATTTTTTCTTGTCGCAAGCGCTGCATCTGTGGTTCTTATGGTTGCCAAGATTCGTGCAGTTGCCCGTCTTTTATAATTCTCTACTCGATGTAGCGTCCTCCCTTTTCTTGACGTCGACATTTATCGTTTTAATAAGAAATAGTGTCATAAATAATGAGATAGTAGGCAAGACACAATCAACTTATTGTTTCACAATATAAATTTTTTATTATAATTAATGAATGCGTTTTCGGTGCCTAAGCTACCATAATCAAAGGAATATCTTACAAATTCAGTTTGTAAGATATTCGTCTGATGATCGTTCGTTAATTACGATAGAAAATTTAGAAAATCAATATTACTGTAAAGAAAAACAGGAATATTATCCGCACTGGAAAGATAAAAAGTTTTAATGCCAATATAAATGTATTTATTATATAATGTACATTTTATTTAATAAAAATCATGAACTTAATATTTTTTTCTTTTCAAAGAATTAGAAAAATTTGAATTAAACATTAATTAAGTACTAGTAGATATTAGCACTATAATTCAAGGGTAGACACAGAATTACATTTTTTGTTGACTTTGTTAATTCTATCTTCTGCCCGATTGAATTATAACTTATATGGTCTATATCGGTGTCTGTGAAAAAATATACTTGGTAATGTGACCTGTACGAACCTCTTATTAGGTCGTCTTACAAAAATTATAAATGAAGGTGCTAGGTAAGTGACAAGTCAGTCAGTTTTTTGAAATTATATTTTTTATTTATTTTGTAACATTGGGTTGACACCAAAAAACTTATACTAGGTTGAAAAACTTATATTTAACAATTTTCCTTTTATCAAATAATTTACCGGTTTTTCTGCTGTATTTTTCTATCTGAAATGGTAGAAAAATGCAGTGATTAGATTTATTTGTGACTAAAAATGTTATAGTCTAGTGAGTCATACACCTTAAAGCGGTATATACAGCAACTATAAGATGGGTTATATGTTTTGATGTATAACTCTTGAATTTAAAGAGATTTCAATTATTGTATAATTGGTTCTCAATAAATAGTTTACTAGCACCGTAGTCAGTTTAAAGCACTGATGACAGTTCACGATACTGTAGCTAAGGTCTACTGTACTGTGTATAGTTCAACTCACCATATACAGTTTAGAGCACTATATATCGTTTGAATCACCATACACAAGTTTACCGCACTGCAACCAGTTTAAAGCACTGATGACAGTTCATGATACTGTAGCTAAGGTCTACTGTACTGTGTATAGTTCAACTCACCATATACAGTTTAGAGCACTATATATCGTTTGAATCGCCATACACAGTTTTATAGTATTTGAATAATGCTTATCAGCCCTTACACTTAAATGCGGTGTACGACTGGTCAGCTATAAAGAATACTATAAATCTTAAAGCGATCTATAGTTTCTGTTATCCTTGGTAATTCCAATTGTATAGTTTAGAGCACTATACAATTGGTGGCATCAAGTAGTTTAAAGCACTACTTAGCAGATTGATAATTTAAAGCATTACCTGGTCTGCTCAGAAAGGACTGCACTTGTTAGAGCGCCAATTCCCGTTTATATAGGCAGTTCATTCGTTGCAAAGACTACTGAGGTAAAAGATTTTCTTACGTAACCTTGGAGACGTTTTTATTGATTTTATTTTCTTATGAAACCATACACCTCAGTTGCCCTGGCAACGATTTATTCGATGTACGACTGTACATTCTCCCGCCTCTCGATTTGAATGCTATTTTTAATACTTACTCCGTGGCTTGATCATGACCTTATATACGTCCCCTTTTTTTGTAAACTTGACTTGTTTATCGGTGTCAATGTTGTGGATGTAATGACGTTTGGCTGCCAGTACCTTTGTCCAAGGAATATCATGAGCCTTTATTTGCTGTAGCAGATCGGGAGATGCTTGTAGGTTCCTCATTATGGTATCAGGAATCCGGTTTTGTTTTTTGGTCATCCTTCCTTTTGGAATGTCCGGTAATTTTTTTGGTCTGGAATGGAATGCAAATGCTTCTTGTGGGCAGTGTAACAATCTTTTTGCCAATGCCCTTATGGATGCCGAAGCTGGCTGGCACTCCATTGGTTTGTTTTGTGGTGTTACTGGCCTTGGTGGTGTGTCTGGGAGCGGGTTATGGGTTCTTTAGTTAACAATTCCTTTAAAGATTTTGCACAAATCTCCACGTAGTCAGAGTCCATTTTGTGGTATCTAGTTTAGTGGATAAACTATTAATTATTTTATTATATATTTTTTTTTTTTAAAAACACCAAATCGTTGTACTTAGTTTAGTGGATAAACTATAAATGATTTTGTGTATTTTATTTAGAAACAATTGAATCGTTGTATCTGTAGGCAACCGTAGGCTGCTGCGATTTTTTTTTTTTTTTTAAATAATTTGATTTAACGTTGGTTTGTTTTCTTCAATAAGAGGAATTATTTTTGTAATTGATCTTGTTAAAATATTTTTAGCTGTTTTTATGGTTACAGTACGCACCAGATTATCATGTCCTCTGTGGGTATCCAAAACGCGACCTAATACCCATTGCCCAGGAGGAAGGTTATTTTCTTTAATAATTACTATGCTGTTTTTGGATAGATTGTTATTTTCTTTGCGCCATTTACTTCTGGTTTGTAGCTCATTTAAGTAATTGGTTGACCAATTCTTCCAAAATGAGTTTGTTAATACTCGTAAGTATTGCCATCGTTTTGTCGAATGGTAAGGAATGTCCGGCAAGGCTGCTTCAATGGGCGTTAACAAATGTTTGCCCGTTAAAAAGTGCCCTGGAGTTAGATAATTGTTGTCATTTGAATCGTTTGGAATTGCATATAGAGGTCTTGAATTTAAACATGCCTCTATTTGAATGAGTATTGTGGACATTTCTTCGTATGTGAGCCTAGCATTATGTATACTGTTGTATAGATGTCTTTTTGTAGCTTTTACTCCGGCTTCCCATAATCCTCCGAAATGTGGTGCGGATGGGGGATTGAAATGCCATGTAACACCGAAGTCTGTAAATTCCCTTGCAATGTCTGTTTCTACAGATTTAATGGCGTTGTTAAAGTCTGTTTGTAAAGCCTTGTTGGCTCCGATAAAATTTGTGCCTTGGTCTGAGTATATGTGTGAGCAATGACCTCTTCTGCCTATGAACCGGCGAAAGGCTGCTAAGAAAGCACATGTGGATAGTTCGGTAACCAATTCTATATGGATTGCCTTTGTTGAGAGGCAAATGAATATGCAAATATATGCCTTCGTTATTCTTGCGGATTTTAGTCTGGTTGTTTTTAATTCAATAGGGCCGGCATAGTCAACTCCAGTATGGATAAATGGTAGTGACTGTGTAACACGAGCGGAAGGCAGTGAGCTCATTAGTTGGTTGGAGGTGGTCGCGTTATATCGTTTGCAGATAGTGCAGTTCTTAACTCGGTAGCGAATCGTGTTTCTAGCGTTTGTTATCCAAAATTTTGTTCGTAGCGTGCTCAGAACTAACTGCGTACCGCCGTGAAGAGTAGTCTTATGGATATTGTCAATCAGTATGTTTGAGATATGATGTTTATTAGGTAAAATGATTGGATGTTTTTGACTGTAGTTTATATTTGATTGGGAAAGACGTCCACCTACTCGTAGAATTCCCTTGGTATCTAAAAACGGATGCAGTGATAAAATTGAACTTTTGTTGTGAATAGGTTTGTTTTTTTTTAATAAACCAATTTCCCTTTGGAATTCCATCAGTTGCGTTAATTTAATCACGGTGCATCTTCCAACATCGATTTCGGATACTGATAGATTGTGATCATAACATCGATTGTTTTTTGGTTTTTGACAGTTGTGAATGAACCTTAGACAATAGGCCATCACGTGGATGGCTCTAGTAAATGTGGAAAATTTATTTAATATGAATGACTCGTTGCTTCCACATGTGTTGGCAAAAGTCTGGATTTTCCTTTCTTCTAGATCTGTGTTGAAGGAGTTGTTTTGCTTCGGCCAAGATTCCTTGGTCTGTTGCAACCATGATGGTCCATGCCACCATATTTCTAAACTGCATAATTGACTTGGAAGAACTCCTCGAGATGCTGCATCCGCTGGATTGGTTTTTGATGAGATATGACTCCATTTGGTATCTGGTAGCTTTGTATGAATTTCAGATACCCTATTGGCAATATAAGTCTTCCATTTCGATGGATGTGATTGTATCCAAGATAGAGTGATGGTGGAGTCTGTCCATGCAAATGTTGGTATATTTTGTAGATTAAGGTCGCTTTGTACTTGATGCAATAAATGTACTAACAATACAGCACCACAGAGCTCCAATCGAGGTAATGAGACACATTTGGTTGGTGCTACTCTAGTTTTAGATGTAACTAATTGTGTATAAATTTGATTTTTATGTATCGTCTTTAGATAGATGACTGCCGCGTAAGCATGTGTAGATGCATCGCAAAAACCATGTAATTCTGTAGTTTGAACCTCTGGATGGAAATTAGTCCATCTTGGAATTTTTATCTGGCGTAAATCCCCTAATTGTTCTTTAAACGTTTTCCATTCGGTTGATATTTTATTCGGAACGTCTGTATCCCACTCACACCCGGATAGTCATAATTGTTGTATGAGTATTTTGGCCTTGATAATGGCAGGTGCTAACCACCCTAATGGGTCGAATAACATGGATATTTCTGATATTATAATCCGTTTTGTGTATTCGTTTTTTGGGGATGGCAGATTAACGGAGAAACTAAAGTAATCTGTAGCTGGATGCCAATATATTCCAAGTGTCTTGATGCCTTCATTTTCTGATACATTTAAAACATTTTTTATTTCCCTGTCTGATTCAGGAATATGTTCTAATAAACTTGGGTGATTGGTTGCCCATTTGCGAAGATTGAAACCGCCCTTGCGAAATATATTTACTAGTTCTAATTGCAATTGTCTCCCTTCCTTAAGGGTGTGTGTACCAGAAAGTAGATCGTCTACGTAGAAGTCTTTCTTTATACATTTAGAGGCCAGTGGAAACTTATCCCCTTCATCTATTGCAAGTTGATGGATAGTTCTGATGGCAAGATAGGGAGCAGGTGCAGTTCCGAATGTAACTGTAGTTAAAATGAAATCTTGAATTGGTTTATCTGGACTACTACGCCAAATTATTCTTTGAAAGTTTTGATGATTGTGGTCAACCTGTATCATACGATACATTTTCTCTATATCGGCTGATATTGCGTATTTATATTGTCGCCACCTTAGAAGTATTGTCCATAGGGTTGGTTGAATTGTCGGTCCGACTAAGAGCTGTTCGTTTAATGATTTGCCGTTTGCAGTTTTTGATGAAGCATTGAACACCACTCTCATTTTTGTGGTTGAGCTTTCTTTCATTACTGCATGATGTGGTAGATAGTAATAATCTATTTTGGTTTTATTATTTTGTTCTAATTTTATTTGTTGTGTTGGTACTATTTTCATATGACCAAGTGTTATATATTCTTCAATACAAGTTTTGTACATTTTGAAATATTGAGGGTTTTTTTGGAACCGTTGCTCTAATTGATAAAATTGTTTAAGTGCCATGTTTCTGGATTGTCCTAAATCTGGCAAGCTTGAATTTATAAATGGTAATTTGACTTCATAACTTCCGTTATTTAGACGCACGTGATTATTCTTGAAGAAGTCTTCACCTTGTTTATATATTGGTGATAAAATGACTTGGTTAGGACATTCTTCTGTTTCCCAGAATCTTCTTATTTGGGTTTGGAGTGCTGAATTGTCGTTCACAGATATTGTCAGATTTGATATTTTATATTTGGATGTTTCAGGAATCTTTCCTATTACGATCCATCCAAGATACGTATTTTGAATGATTGGGGTGTCAGAAGGTCCCTTAATAATTCCATCTGTTATTTTCTGTGCATATATCTCTGCACCAAGTAACATATCTATGGGTCCAGGTCTGTAAAATTGTGGATCTGCTAACTGTACCTTTTGTATGTGTTTCCATTGTGTGATATCAATTGTAGTATGTGGCATGACACTTGATATTTTATTAATGACTAATGCTTCGATATTTAAAGAGAATTTTTTGTTTAATGCTTTTATTGTGAGAGATATGCATCTATGTGCTGAGGCTGTATGAGTATTTGATAGACCTGATATTTGTAGGTCTACAGGAGTTCCCTTCAGTTTGAGACGCTTACGTGCCGATTCAGTAATAAATGATACTTGAGATCCGGAGTCTATTAATACTCGTAATATGCCCATAATACCTTTGGAATTTTGTACTTCAATTAAAGCTGTAGAGAGTAAAGCCTTTTGAATATTTGTATTAAACAATGCCGTTGGCTGTGATGGTGACGTGTCATGTATTTCTGATGCTGTATCTTTATATTTATTCCCTGGAGACTCTGTTTCTGTGTTTGATTGATGATGCAAAAGCGTATTGTGACGTTTCTGACATTCCCAACATCTTCTTTTATTAATACATTTATTAATTTGTGAGGTTTGTTGATAGGCAATTTATGCATGCTTTATTTTCTTTGATATATTTTAGTCGATTATATACATTTAAAGCCCTAAATTTTGGGCAATAGAACATTTGATGTAGTTCGTTGCATAGTTTACATGGTGGTTTTGTAATATTTATAGAATTGTTATATAAACCATATGTGGTTTTGTATGTAGGTTTTTGATGTAATTTGAATAGCTTATGAGTAGTGCCTTGATGGCTGTCTGAGCTCATAGCTTCGAGCGTTCTGAAACGCCTTTCTAAAAATTCGTTGAATTTTATGTATGTGGGAAAATCGCTCGTTGAGCTGATTTCTTGTTCCCATAGATAATAGGTTTCGGATGGTAGTTTTGATACTAATAAATGAATTAGTATAGTATCCCATTGTTGAATGGGTAATTGTAAAGTTTTGAGCTCATGAAGGCTCTCTTCTGTTTGTGTAAGAAGATTTTTTATAGCTATAGCAGATTCGTGTTTGATCTGTGGTTGATTTAGAAGGAGTTTTAATTGAGTTGATGCTAATACGCGCTTCTTGTCGTATCGCTTTGTAAGTAACTCCCAAGCTTTTTCGTAGTTGGTTGTAGTTATATCGAATTGCCGAAGCATTCGTTCGGCTTCACCAGTGACGCTTGTTTTAAGATAATGTAATCTTTGTATATTTGATATTGATTGATCCTCATGTATGAGTGATTTGAATAGTTCGTAAAATGATCTCCATGATTTATAGGCGCCGTCGAATTTTGGTATATCAATGCGAGGTAATTTTATGTCTGATGCATAAATATGGTTTGCTTTTCTTTTTGCCGTAGGCGGGCATTGGTTGAGACCATCAGTTAGTAGACTACGAAACTGAATGTATGAGTCTTCGGTACCTTTCATTAGGTTTTGTGTGAAATATGAATCCTCTATTTTGTCGGTTTCTTCACATATTGTTAGATGATTATCGGAGAACTCCTTCCAATAATCATCTATGATTTTTAATTTGGTTTGGTAGTAGCCAAAGGTGGGTGTTTTTATATGCTGGTGGCTAGAGACAGCCGCTGCTAATTGTGCCTGAAGGGCATTTTGTCTTTTAATAAGCTTTCTGGTTGTCGTGTCCATTGTTCAATACAAAAAATACTCTTCCAAACCGAATGACTTGCACATATATATCTATGGATATATATCCGGCTCGAAGGACCATGTACGAACCTCTTATTAGGTCGTCTTACAAAAATTATAAATGAAGGTGCTAGGTAAGTGACAAGTCAGTCAGTTTTTTGAAATTATATTTTTTATTTATTTTGTAACATTGGGTTGACACCAAAAAACTTATACTAGGTTGAAAAACTTATATTTAACAATTTTCCTTTTATCAAATAATTTACCGGTTTTTCTGCTGTATTTTTCTATCTGAAATGGTAGAAAAATGCAGTGATTAGATTTATTTGTGACTAAAAATGTTATAGTCTAGTGAGTCATACACCTTAAAGCGGTATATACAGCAACTATAAGATGGGTTATATGTTTTGATGTATAACTCTTGAATTTAAAGAGATTTCAATTATTGTATAATTGGTTCTCAATAAATAGTTTACTAGCACCGTAGTCAGTTTAAAGCACTGATGACAGTTCACGATACTGTAGCTAAGGTCTACTGTACTGTGTATAGTTCAACTCACCATATACAGTTTAGAGCACTATATATCGTTTGAATCACCATACACAAGTTTACCGCACTGCAACCAGTTTAAAGCACTGATGACAGTTCATGATTACTGTACTGTGTATAGTTCAACTCACCATATACAGTTTAGAGCACTATATATCGTTTGAATCACCATACACAAGTTTACCGCACTGCAACCAGTTTAAAGCACTGGAAACAATTCAAGATACTGTAGCTAAGGTCTATTGTACTGTGTATAGTTCAACTCACCATATACAGTTTAGAGCACTATATATCGTTTGAATCGCCATACACAGTTTTATAGTATTTGAATAATGCTTATCAGCCCTTACACTTAAATGCGGTGTACGACTGGTCAGCTATAAAGAATACTATAAATCTTAAAGCGATCTATAGTTTCTGTTATCCTTGGTAATTCCAATTGTATAGTTTAGAGCACTATACAATTGGTGGCATCAAGTAGTTTAAAGCACTACTTAGCAGATTGATAATTTAAAGCATTACCTGGTCTGCTCAGAAAGGACTGCACTTGTTAGAGCGCCAATTCCCGTTTATATAGGCAGTTCATTCGTTGCAAAGACTACTGAGGTAAAAGATTTTCTTACGTAACCTTGGAGACGTTTTTATTGATTTTATTTTCTTATGAAACCATACACCTCAGTTGCCCTGGCAACGATTTATTCGATGTACGACTGTACATGACCCGTAAAATTATTTAATCAGGCTATTTAATATTTAAAATTTTTATCAAATGAAAGTATCTAATTTTTATATTGTGTCCTTGACCAGTCCAGGAAAAATATAAAGCTGCAGTATTCCCAAGGATAGTTCTTAAGCGAAAGATTTTGCTTGATCTTTATGTAGAACTTCAGCTGTAAATATTTATGCCTTATGTATTATTACTTATATGTAAAGTTGTTCCCAGTTGTGTACCTGCTGCTTCCGATGTCTTGATTTTTTCTTCGAATTCCGTCAATTCTGATGAAGTATCAAGTGGAAATATGGTAAAAGTGAAAAGTCCCCGTTTTGAAAATGGTTTGCAGGGAAATGTTTTATTCATTCCTAAACAAGAAGTATTCTACCGAAGTTAAGATGTAAAAAAAAAAGTTAATTTATAACAGATATTTTGGCCACTATTTTTTATGAAGAGTAAAAATACCTCTTAAACGTTAGAAATTGTATAAAATCAGATAAGTACTTCCCAGGGTACAAACGATTTTTGAGGACTATTGAGAAAACGGATAGTTGGATTCTTTTCGATGTACTTGGGAAGTATGTATAATGATCTGTGAAATGCTTTTTGATTGCTTGTACCGCCAGAATAAAGGTTTTGCAGAAAATGAGTTTAAGGTTCCTTCATCCTGCATTCCTGCATCTTCAATGCAGAGGCGTAATTATGCTTGTGAATTCACCGCATATATTTAATTAATTTAGGGTATCAATAACTTGTCTATGTAAAAACACACACGAGCTAAAGTGAAAATTATTTGCAT
This sequence comes from Dioctria linearis, assembly GCA_963930735.1. Lineage (NCBI taxonomy): Eukaryota > Metazoa > Arthropoda > Insecta > Diptera > Asilidae > Dioctria > Dioctria linearis. The sequence continues at coordinate 210,957,210 of OZ005741.1, read as the reverse complement.
TATTATTATTACTTCGTTAAGCCATTACGCTAATTTATCCTCAAATGAAATCACACTTCATGTAATGACTCTCCGTCTGACTCAAACTAAAATCTGAAAGATACGGTCTTACGGCAAGTTTTGTGTACACAAGAATCATTTTTAGTAGGTGAAAAGAAATTTTTCGAAACTGGGTTTCTTGAAGAAAAAAATTTTTTTTTCCGTAATCTAAGAAATATTGTAGCAAGCGTTATACAATTTCAGAATCCTTATTAAATGCGCCAATTTTTAAAGTTACTTGCCAAACTGGCGTAGTATCTTTTTTTTCATTACAGTCAGTTAAAGTTGGATGAAATATTAATTTTCTATTCTTGGTTCGGCAAAATGTGACATTTTCTTCCAAGCTGGAACAGTAGGCTTAGATTTTAAAGCAGCAGGTTACATAAGCGCTATTTGGGATTACACAAAAAAAAAAAAAATTGAAAAAAGTAAAGATTTGTAGCAATAGGAGCTAAAAAACCATAACAAGGTGTACATTTTCTTGAAAACAAAAGAAGTGTCTATAATTTGAAAAATACATGACTTAGATTTTTTTTTATATTTTTCTGGTAACTGTTATGATTTGGTCTATCACCCGATTCCGGCTTGACGTCGACTTACGGGACACCCTGTATATATATTTTTATTAATTTTTGATTATTGAACGCCTCCGAAGAGAAACACCCACCTAAAAAATATTTTCTTTTTGGGATGCTCTAACAATAATACAAATATCAAAAATTTCTGTGTCCAGCTTTATTTTAAGAGATAATCTGTTTTATTAGTGTCTGCGAAATTTCATGTAAAAATTTTAGAATTTACTCCAAAAAAATTATTGTTTTTTATTGTTTTTAGATACTTAATGAAATATACCTTTAACAAATATAATAATAATAGTTCTATTTTATTATTTCATAAATGTAATCATTATATTTTTAGTACAAAACTAATATTCATTAACACAACTATTGCCATTTACAGGTATAAAACTGGTACTTTTGAGTACCTGTTATTGCCTTGCCACGGTTATATCTATTTTTAATTCGCCCTTTTATCCACTTTCAAATTTCAAGAAAACAGCGCCTGCTCACTTTTGGAGTTTTTTTATGCCGCCCCGGGTTTCAGAATACATTTTCCCAGTCTTGTGTAATTGAGATGGTACGACACCAAGTGATGCACACACAAAAAACTCGGAATTTTAGCTTGTGCGCATATTTAAAAAAAACAAGTGAAAAAGCTAGAAATGGTCTAAGACCAATTCTTATGATACCCTAGATGAATGCCCGTATGAAATTTCGTATTTGAGCAATTTTGATTTTTTGCATTGGTTTCTAGCATATATTTCTAGAACGGCTCGTCGGACAGAAAAAATGATTATAACCAATTTTATAGGATTTCTTATTCTGAAGAAGCTAGGACTGATCGTTTTCAAAGTATATGTAAAAAACCAAAATTTGTATGTGGCAACACCAAGAAGGCGTTGCCCGATTTAGTCCATTTTTGAAATTTTATTTGACATTACTATGAAAACATAATGTACCAAATTTCAGCTTTCTATGTCGACGTGTTCTCAGAGAGTGTCCAAATATATAGTGAAAGACGAAAGTTTTGTATGGCAACCCCCGAAGGAGTTGCCCGATTTGTCTCATTTTCGAACTTAATTTTATTTTTTTTTTGTAAAGTTCGTGTACAAAATTTCAGTTGTCTAAGTATACGCGTTCTCGAGTTATCATGCGCACAGACGGACGGACATGCAAAAATCAAAATAACTTTTAATATTATGCGTGGGTGTCCAATTCATTTTGCTCTACCATCATTATTTCGAGGTGTTACAAACGGAATAACAAACTTAGTATACCCCTATAGATTTCATCTAGGGTATAAAAATATCCTACGATCACGCAAATGCCACTTGTTTTTATTGAATCTTAAAAAATGTTCTGTCACCATCTGACAAGTCTCAAGTCTCACTTCGTTCTCCTCGATTCACTGTTTCTGGCAACTTCTCCCCAATCTATTTCATTCCGCCCACATGACAACTGGCAACTGATGTAACACCCAACAGATGTCACCGGGGTAGCTAGAAAGCTGTTCCAGTCGTGTCGGAATTTCTGAGGTCGTGCATAATATCATAGATGGCACAAGAACTAGATGTCGCATGCAGTACCAAAAAAAAGTATACAAAATTTATATGGCGGGGTGGTCCATTCCGGAATTGATCACAACATTTGAAATGATGTATACGTCGAGTGATTCATATTTTTTCGTATCTGAAGTGTTAAGGAAGTCGATCAAATGTGTACAAAACTGCTATTATAAAAACATTTGCTTTCGACACGCTCTAAAACATGTTATGGTCCATTCCAGAATGCACTACCCATTTGACAATCTGTATACTCTGTTCTAGTATGCCATGCGACATCTAGTTCTTGTGCCATCTATGGCTGGTAAACTTGTTTTACATAGTTTTCAAGCGATCAATTTTTATTTATAAAACTGGGGGCAACATATTTTAAATAAATAAGGTTTCGGCAAAATGAACGTATGTATTTGACTTATCCTGATCTATATAGTTTTAAATGGCACGTAAAATAATTAGAGAATGTCTTTTGTGTAAAATTAACAGTTTAACACATGCTAAAATTAAAAAATTTGCGATACCTATGACTTCACCTAAATATTCTTTTACACAGATCCTCTAATGAATATTTAAATGAAAGAAGCTTGTGATTGATCAGTGAACACAATCAACCTAACATCAAGAGTTTTTGATGTCATACACTGTCTGATGAAAACCGTAAATTCGAAATAATATCATTGTGTTTAGAGTATATAGTGAACGCTAGAGGCGCCACGTCGCTGTACTATCCGAGACTCAAGCCTATTCACTGTAGTGTCCCCCAGCTGGCTGGCATGCTCCGCTCACACTTCGGCACATATTTCGTGGCGTTCTCGTACCGTCGTTTGTCAGCGGTGTTTGCGTGGCTTCGTTTTCTACTTTGCATGGAATAGTGACGAGACGGGCAAACAATAATATGTCAGATTATGTGATGAATTTTGTCGGCCGTTGAATTGCTCTAATTTTGTTTGCAACGCTGATTCGTTAGAAGAGAATCCATGACTTCCTTCTTGGAATAATTTATATATACATATGTATGAATATACCAATTTTTTTTTCTGTTCTTGCTCGTACTCACATTCTGCCTTCCCATTTTTATTGTTTTTTGTTAATATATGTACGTACATGCTTAGATATTCTTTTTGGTAAAATATAGGTAAAGTAGAAATATTTCGTGGAATTGAAAACTGAGCCGAGCATATGGGTAGGGTGGTGTAGTTGATAGTATAAGTAGTTGCATCATAGATTAGATAATTTATTGAACAATGTTCTGACACAAGAAATTCAAGTAACTCATGAAAATTTTATACACAAAAATTATTTTCTTAAATTCCAGAAAATTTTCTAATATCAAAGTTTGTAAAAGCGACTTCCGCCGACATACATAAAACTTTGTCTCAATGCCATTTTTCTAAATGATTATCCATATAAGCTGATAAAATATCAATCGAACTGCCTTCTTCTGTCAATTTTAAAAACGCGATGGAAGGGAGGCTTGCATACAAGCTGTATATTTTCTTATCAAGCTTCCTTCAATAGAAAAGAAACCCTTAATTTGGTCTTCATTCATATGCAGCCTCAAAAATCTCATCTGGTTTCAAATAACACTTGGAAATTAAAATCCACAAAAACAAACGTCATGCAAAAGGATGTTAAGATTACTTTCTAAGAAAACATACATTTACTCCTTTGTTTTTCTTTGTACATAATTATGAAAAAGTCAGTGATCCCAAAAATCCGCCACATCAATGCATAGCTAAATTAATCATTGCAGCCTGCCCGTTTCGCCCGCCAATCTTATTCTATGCAAAGTAGTGATGGGTGAAGCCGCCACACAAACACGAAACAGCGCCTATGGTACGTGAAGGCAACAACGAACGAGAAGAATATCCAATAAACAGTGACGCGATGCGCAAATCTAGCTGCACTGCAGCACGAACAAGAACCAAAGAGTAAATTTATATCCTCACATTTAATGTGAACTGAGATTTTCTTCGATTCGGTACATCTAGAGCCATCTATTGAATTGTGAACTCATTGCCTCTGCGTTCACTATATACTCTAAACACAATAATAATATCTTCAGTCTGGGGTTTTTTATTTTGCTTCATTTCAATGTATGCATACATGAACTGAATTGCTGCTACTTGTGTGGAGAACGCCACGTCGCCACCATAAGTGTAAATGGGTTTTGTCTTGTATGGAGAGGAAAAGAAGTTTGGAAAAGTTAAAAATATTTTGGGACAGATTCGACAAATGAAATAGTTTTTAATTTGTTTTTGTCCTACCCAAAAAAAGACAAGTAAACCAGTGGCTATGCTAAACGGAAAAATATTTTGGGAAGCATAAAACACGAAATTTTTTTTAGATTATGCATAACTAATCAGTATGAAGGGCAAATGTAAATATTTTAATTCAAATTGTCTAATAAAAAATGGAGTCCTTATAAGATCACTGTTGTGTCCGTCCGTCTGTCTGTCACAAACGTTTTTCTGGCAAACGACGATATTTTTTTTTCAAACTTTTGATGGGGGTGAGTTGAGCTCCTTAAAAAAAAATGTTTTCCTTGTGTTTCGTATGAGGTATCATTTCAAAAGTTTTGGTGAATTAGCTTAAAGATATAGCCCCCTTTTTCTAGGTCTTTAAAGCTAAAATTTTGATATTATTAAGGTTAGTAGGTATTGCGTATAGGGTGAATGGATTCTTAACGTCACATTGAGTTTTGTTTACTCTTGAACATCAATCCAATTTCTTTCTCTCGATGAACCATTACACTTTACTGCATAGTAATCGATAAAGTATTCACTAATGTTCCAGCACACTGTGGCACACACAATTCATACATTTTGCAGTTATCAAGTTTGGTTAGATTTAAATATTCTTATATTCGATCGATAGATTGTTCGCCGATAAAGTTTTGGTGTGAAACCCTGGTTGCGCGAGGCCGATTTGCTCTTGACTGGTATTTTAGTTAGGAGCATTTCTTGCCACACACACACTTGGTTTCTCGTTCTATCCCTGAACAGTTAATGCCAATAATTTCAAATACGAAACTATTTAACTTGACGAAACATCACCAAACATTTTAGATCTATGCTAGCAAGAATAGAGTAGTTCAGCATAATGGTGTACTTTAGAAAAAGTGCAGGAAACACTAGATGGGTTGTATTTTGGATACAGAATGTGGAAGGACCGTTCCAGCTAAAAGTTTGTTCCTGCACCAATAGACATTATGTTATATATATATATATATATATATATATATTTATATTCTAAATACATCCTTATCCGAGGCTCTTCTTCAGATTTTGGAAATTCACCACAAATATTTAATGTAGTCATTTATTTTCTCTGCTCTCAAATTGTATTGATTATTTCTTTGCGTTCATTATATACAATAGCACAGGTACAAAAACTGCATTTTTATTTATTACTTTTTATCTCTCTAGATGGCAAGTTTATATTGGAGCTAGCGAGAACACGTGAAGGTGAAAAAGAAGGCTGGGTATCTGTACCGAGGAAAACATTTTGGCCGCTATCCACCAGCACAATAATTTATCCAAAAAACGAGAGTTCGGCATCCTTAAGTTGTAAGTCTATATGTGTGATAAGATAATTTATAAAAAAAATTTTTTGCAGTTTCTGATGACAACAGTTCAATACAATCCTCACCTTGGCAAAGAGATCATTGTTGGAAACAATCATCTCCACGGAAAAATATTTCAAAAGAAATGTGCATGATTTTTAAACGGACTAAGAAATTTACATTATCCCAAAATGGATATAAAATAGCGCAAATAAAACGGAGAAAGCCGTCTGATACCACAAATTGTCAGCTACCTTTTGCAACAGCCAATGGTTTGATACAATTCAAAAGTGAAGATGTTGTTGATGGTGGTAAGGATATAAAAACTGAACGAAATGAAAATATGAAAAATATGAATGGAGATGGAAAAAAATTAAATACAAGAGCTAAGCTCACTGGTATTATACAAAAATTGATTGACAGATTACCAACAGGGCTATTTTATTTGTCAAAAACTGCAATCCTAGGGGGAGCCGTCCATCATTTCTCTTCAACAACTTCAAGAATTGCTGAACTTCATCATCCTCAGCAGCATGTATCCCCCCGTAAAAGAATACTCAGAGAGTTAGAGAAGGTCTCTCTTGAAGATACAAGTAATAAACGTTGCCGTGCAAAAAGTAGCTCTAACTTTTCTTCTTCAGTAAATTCAACAATGATTATTCCTCAAACAGTAAACTCCACACAACAGAATACTGTCATTTCGAATAGTGTTCGCTCTGGACAAATAACGAATGGCAATATAATTGAACAAAGTACACCAATATCCACACCTTCTCGCCTTTATAGCAGTTACAGTATTCATTCACTTCTTGGTAATGTAAGCAATAGTAAGGGCGAACAAAGAGATACCAGTAGCAGTCAGCATTTAAAAGAAATAAGTGATCCATCATATTTACGAATAATGCTTGCTACACCAAAACCACATGAATCTGGAAAATCTTCTGTTGCTTTTAGTAATCATACAAAAAAGTCACCAACGTATTCTCCGTTTTATGATACACAAAGTCACAGTAGGAGTCCATCAACAGATGTTGAACATAGTAATTCAAATCGTTTTAAATCAATTGGTTCACCAGCAGTTTCCAGCTCGTCATCTTTTCATCCATACTTATCATCGCCTAAGTATTCGTCTAATAATGCTCTATCCAATAGCTCTAATGAGAACTACAAAATAAGAAGTGGACGAGCATCTGGATCACCTAATCATCATATTAGCGCTTCAACCAGTCGTCGATCATCTCCGCTCTCTCCATTTTCTCAATCTCCTCAAACTAGCGCTGGTACGCGGTTTAGTAATCAGACATCACCTAACAGCAATCGAATAAAAGAAATTTCTCCAACTCGTAATATATCTCCTAGATTAGATCGCAGAGAAGGTACGCCAAGAACTGTGCCTAAAAAGACTGCAGCATTACGACAACAATTTTCTGCGCCCTCAACATCTCCTTCCGTATCTCAGGGAGAATCATCTTTAATATATACCTCGACATCTGAACAAAAAAAAAAGAGCTTGGAAGAAAGGGAAGTATCGCCTGACCACCAAATATATCATCCGTCAGTTGATATTGATCATAGCATGGGAGGTGTATTGCGATCTCCTGCAATACCTCCGTCAGCTTTATATTATATTTATCCACGTCATGGTTCCCCAAGTGCTCATAATTCACCTTCTTCGTACATTCCTCCAGTTTCATATTATCATCCATATGCTGCTGCGGTAGCTGCACTAAGAAATCCTTTATGGATGCATTATCAAGCAGGAGTTGTTCCTGCGACAGGGCCACCCTCACGTTTAGGTCCATCGATGTTCCCTTATAATGGTGCCAGCCCGGGACCTCCTCCGCTTCCGTCGCCACTTTCTTCAATGCATTTATCCTCGGGATCAATGAATCCATGGACACCTTCGAGCCAACAAACCTTATCGACTGAAGATCCAGTATCCCTAGCTAGTAAGAAAGATGAACAAAGTTCAGGTGAGTTTTAGTTTTTATTTCAATTTAAAGAATTTCGTAAGATTCATGAATTTTTATACATCAGTATGTTTAATTTTTTATAGTTTGTCTTATATGCTTCTATTCTTTTCAGATATCCCATTAAATCTTTCAAAACACTGAAGACTTTGGGTCCATTTTAGTAACGTAAGAAGATTATGCTATAAAAAATACTGGAACGACTGTTCTCGCTATAAAACTTATATATTTATATATTTGATTATTTTATTTCATCGAAATTTTAAGGAAAGAGGAGGATGTATATGTAAAAAAAAATAATTTATGTAGGCTAAGAAATTTTTTATAGAAAGAATCTCAGCCGTTCTGGTTTTATAGACTGAATTTGAAAAACAAATTATATATTAGAAATACATATATACATATAAACCATGATTATGAACAGGAAATTAAAACTTTTAACACAATAAAGAGAGAATATGATCAGGTCACTATTAAATAATATGTGCCTTTTTTAAGGAAACACAATTCGGGAGAATGTAACAACAAAGAGATATATTTGAAATCTATAGAAATGAACAAATATAATGTTTATATATGTATATTATTAATTCTTGCAACCACAACGTTTAGCTGGTGATTGGGCTTGTGCTTGAATTTTAGAAATAAGAGTATAGAACTCAATGAAATTTCAGATTTTGGTAAATTCTGTCTCCGTTTTTATCTATTCTAGTCAATATGACAAAATGGTGGGTGGAAGTAATAAAATTACTTATTTCGTAAATGGAAATATGGGACAGAAGTTTATTTGGTGTGAAATAGTATTCTATAGATTTAAAAGAAAGTAAAAATATTTCACCACAGGAAGATTACATTAAATTCGCTATTCGAATTACTGTTTCAACGTATGATTTGATATGTGAATGTATATTGTACTATAAATGTTCGATTTGCCGTAAATTATTATATTTGTGCGTAACGGATACGGCAATACTTCTCTTGATATTAAATCTTCAGACAATAAACTAAGTGAGATTAATACCATATAAAATCTCTGTAAAGAGAACAACAAAAAATGTTTTCCATATCTTTATTATTGCCTGATTATTTTGGATAGTTTGTGGAAAGTCTTCTTAAAGTTTACAAAAAGTGAATTAGAGTGAAAAACCCCAAAATTTTACGATTCCACTGAATTCGATGCAATTTATTTGGTCCTTATTTTCTTATTATCCTTGGATAGGTGACTAGAGTTCAGCAAGAGTGCGAAGAGGCGAGAGCGTCAATTTTCGTTTGGTTCGTAAAGAGTTCATTTGAAATGTGAAATTGAGTCGATTTGAACTAGTTTCATTTGCTATCAAATAGTTGTGGGAGTTGTGTTCAATGCAGATTAATCGACTAACCATAATTGAAGCTGAAATTCATTGGCCAATATATACCACTGTATAACTAAGTTTTGCCAATTTTACACTTGTATCACATTATGCTCTAAGCAATAAGAATTTTCACACATGAAACCACAAAAATGCTTGTCAATGCTGCAGCTGAATAGAAGTAAATCAACCCCTTAGATGACAAACACTTACTTTCAAAGCAGAAAAATGTTTGCTTATCCAAAATTGACTTTATGTACCGTTGAATGGGGAAAATAACGAACAAATATTTTTGTGTTAGAGTGCTATTTGGTTGTGAAAACTACATAGATGTGTGACGGTTGTAAGTTACTTTCAGCATTATATCGTTTGCAGCAATTTAAGCAAGTAGTTCAAATGGCAGTACAACATGAATTAAAATAGTTTTATGCGTTTTAGTACGAATGCTTTTAATTTCTAGTTTCTAGTTAATTTCAATTTCTAGTTTAGTCTTTGCATTCTTTGCATGAAAGTGAATAGGTATTGGGGGGTCACTACACGCTTAATCCAAAGCAGATGTAAATGACAGGTGGAGCGCATTATACAGCAGCATCGGCTAAAATATATAACAAGCAGAAATGCTGAAGCTAAATTAAGTGAAACAGGACCAATATTTATATTTGTGTTGAGCTCAAGTTTTCTAGTGTGAGACCACAATGCAGATTAAAAAACAGCATGAAGGAGCAGTCAACTTAAAAGTGCAAATTAGTCGATATTTCTACACGCTGCCATTCAGTGATCACATATGGTCCCACTTGCTACTTGTCCTTTTTGTGCTTTCATCTCATTTGCTCTGCATTTTCCGTTCTTTGTTATCATTTACCCCCTTGATATATTATCAGAAGTTTTCGCTTCCACTCATGCCACTGACATGCATATAACATGGACCGCTGACACTACTGAAATTACTACATTAACATGGGATCACTGTTCTATAGTTTTATTTTTTCCGGTGAACTTCTAATAAGAAGTTCTGTACGAAATCCATCAGTTCCCAAATGAATATATAGAATACAGATAGATGGCCCCCGCCAACAAAATTGGTTCCACATGAAATAAAATGAAGCAGTCCATGTTAAACACTCTTGTCTCGTCAGATATAAGTTATCGCCATCTTTGTCAATGTATATATATATCGTTCAATGCAAATCTGATTACTAAAAAATATTCACAAAATTAGCGCAAATTACGATCTTTGTCCCCCAATTAAAATTTCTATAAGCTGCCGTTTATAAAATATAAGATTTCACAAATTACTAAGTTGTATTTATACATTCCATTCTATTTTCTTCTGTATTTTCTGTAATTTGTTTAGTTCTTATCCTTCGACATTATTACTCCTTTTGTTGCTTCACTCATGTATACGAATCTTATCCACGTTTCTCTCATTCCTGTTTGATATAATAATGTAATACCGAATATTTCTTATTTTGCTTTTTTAGAAATTTTAAAAGCTGGTTCCAATAACCTTAAAATATTGAGTCCCTTACCATATAAATAAGGAAAATTCAGTAAGTTTGGTCTTAAAAGAACAAACTTTGCTAGAGATCATTAGGCTGACACGGATGACTGAAATGAGGTGAAAATCCAATATTTGATTCGGTTCTTAAGGGGGGCGGTATGCTGGAGCAATGGAATTTGGTCAAGGAATTTTTCGACTTATTTCCTAAAGATAACTTGACATTAAGTCAAGAAAATTTTTACAATAAAGAATAATAATACAATAAATAAAATAAAGAAATGGAGAATTCCCAATGAATAATGAAGATACACCTAAAACAACTTTTATTCCTCCATTTGTCACTTAAAAATATTCAACTTTTGCAAAATCGTCTTTCCTACCATCAATTCCATAAACGCCAAAATTCCTAACAGAAATAAGTGTATCGGTACTTATTTCTGAAAGAAATATTGACATAAAAGAATTTTTCGAAAAAGAACTACATCTCTTTGTCAATCGAGAACTTGTTCGAATTTCTTTTCTCTAGCATACTAATTGAACAAATCAGCAGAGAAAAAGCTTTCTTGAACATTCCTTGACCTTTTTTTTTTACATATCTTTTGTATAGGAACAGGAATTCCTTGGCTCTAGCATACCGCCCTTTAGCAGGCTAAATTTGTACAAATAAACTTTCGATATAGTAGCAGCTCATGAAATTTATATTTTAAGAAATACATAAACTGTATGTTTATCATTTAATAGCATCCTGAAAACTCTTGCAATCAAATTCAACGAAAAATCGAATTTAAACGTCACCAAAATAAGTTCTTAGTATAATAAATACTTTTATCGAATAAAAAAAAAAAACGAAATTTCTCAACAATAATTCCATATCATATTTTTAGAGATGTGTCATTTCAGAACGCATTTAGTTCGGTTTCACATATTTGAATATGCTGACTGAATGAATAAAAAAAAACAGAAGAAACTATGCCTTCCAGAAAGTCAGTGAGATTTTTGACATTTTAATAAGTGTTAACATTCTGTTGGGACGTCTGTCTTTGTTTTTAGATAAAGGGGAAACTCCTCGTTTTGGTTTTCAGTAATGTTCGAGTAATGTAAATCCAGTATTAAGCCTAAAATACATCCAAGCGAGCTGCTCTGACGCTACTCATTCGCTTTGAATTGAAGCCTGCCTAATGCAAGGCAAAACCAATAAAAGTTACTATTTATTTCTTAAAACTAATCTTCTTGATAGATCTAGAAAAATAAAAACATAAATAAAAATATTCCGCTGACAGAAGTAGTCTTCACGGGAATGAACTTTTTACATTGAGTAAGGCGAACTTTGCAGAGAGCTGCAAGACTTAGCATTGTGCTGCCACCTTCTGAAAACTTGTGCGTGATAATTTGGCTTTGATGTATCTCTGCCAATGCATGGCTTAAGTAAAGCTTAAGCGAAATTGAGTTTCATGGTTCTATGAGCTTAAAATGTTTTCAAATGTAATTAAATTTGTATTGCGGTGAGGTTTTAGCACAGTATTTCTTATTTCATTACCGAGAAAAAGTTGAAAGAAGAAACTTCAATAAATTCCTAGAATAATGACCCAAAAAGAGCATGATTGTCTTTATCTTGCTAATATCATTAGTGGAGGGGCTGACGGTCTGCTACTTGTGGAATTACAAAAACCATACCCATGGTATAATTGGAGCAATCGCTTTGATGCAATTGTTGAACGCTTCGCTCAATTACATTAACACTGTTATCCTCTGCACTGATGTCGCTTAATATTGAACGGGCGTATAATTTCACTTTCGAAAATCCCTTCTCGATGGGGTTCAGCATTGGCTAGTATGGCGGTAAAAATTTCGCATGATATCCACTGTCTCGAGTTTTATAGATCCGAGCATTATCCGTAATTAAAAGAGCTCTAATTGTGGTATGGTGCTCAGTTTTTCGAAAAGCTCGCTTAAAAACAGTTTGAAGCGATCGGCATAAGCTGTCGAGATAGAAATTATTTTGTGGTGCACAACACCTGTATCGTTAATAGTCGCAATCAACGTAACGTTACGTCTCCTAACTAGCAGTGGGTCCAACAATGCGTGCTCAAGTACAAATTCTAGAGCGGGCCTGAACTCTGTGCGAATGGAGATTAAAGCCGCACTCATCGATGAAACGCTCTCTGGTGTGGAACCCACTGTACAAACTCCTTGGCGTAAATTTAATATTCGTTGATTGTTCATCCTGACAACCTCAACCGAAACCAATTTCAAAGTGATTATCAGTTCCAGCAAAGCACTAGAATCGTAGTCAGCGAAGCAGATATATTTTTTTTCTACGCTAACTTTCTTTGAATATTTTTCAGCGTAATCCCAGGTTATCTTTCTACTTCTGCTTCAATGTATTCAAGTACTTTTTCTGTCAACTACCTTACTCGTTTACTACCTCGTTTTCTTTTCACTAAAACGTCGCAACGTCTTTTTATACCGCGATAAAATTATTTTTAAAATTCACTTTAATTGATGTAATCGCAGGAGCTTTATAAATTGTTTCCCCTTCTTCGTACAATTTTACAAGAAGTAATTTCATGTCGCTTGTAATTGTACTGTAGCGTCCTACACTTCACCGTGTAGCATTTCACCGGATAGCTCCTCACCGTTCCTCACGATCAACTCCACTAATCATTTAGCTGGAAAACTCATGATTAAGTTGCCAATAATTGGAGCTCGCGGAAATCTTCACTACTCATTTCATTTGCTTTAGTCTCAACTTTTCTTAAATGAACACTGCTACTTGAGAATCAAAAAAGCACTACTGATGTGGCTCCAGCAACAGAATCGAAATGACTACTTAACTCGCAGTGCAAATAATGGAATTAGAGTATTAAGTGAGAAATCTAAAACTATACAGCACTACAAAATTCATTACATTTTAAAACGGACTGTAAAATTTGCTCTGTTAAGAATTGAACTTAAATTTCTGCTTTTATTCCTTGAAGTTTCATTTCATTTGAAAGAATTTTTATTTCAGCTGGAAAAAGTTTCATTCCATGCGAAAACGGTTTCATTTACTGTAAAAATAGTTTTGTTAAATTTGTAAATGGTTTCATTTAATCTAAAAATATCATAAAAGCGTTCAGCTGACTTTAAGTCACATCGTGAGCTTAAGCTAAAGCTGGCGAAAACTAACATTTTCGCAAGTTAAGAACTGTAAAGCCAAGTCAGGAACATCTATTTAAAAGATGAGCATGTGTCGGTATTTTTAGCACTATTCAATTTGTGTTAATTGTATTATCTTAATTTATTAAGTACGGAATAACGTTGCGTTGCTTTATAATATAATAATATCTTTTTGTCTTCGTCTAAGAAGGCACCATTTTCTTGTCTTATTCTTCGTATTGAGGCCATTCAACGAGCAATAATAGCTAACAGATTCTTTCATTTTATATACAAAACCCATGTTTCCCTCAATTTACTACAATAATTGTAAATCTGCTTTTGACAAATTTCAACTCATCACTTCAGTACTACCAGCGGCTAAGATTAATTGTCTAATGATCTTATTCCTTTTTTAATTCCCTTTGGGAACTGGATCTTTCAGTAAACTCGGTCAATGCGAAATCATCTTAATTTAACAGCTGAAGCTTGTGAGATTGTATTAGAAACACATTTTTAAATTGAAACGACATTTTCACATTGAGCATCTACCCAGCTGAAAATGGGAGCATAACTAGATGCATCCGAGAGGTCTCTTAAAGGAGGTAGGGGTACTATATTTTGGCTCGCCATTTATTGTAATTTAACATGGCGATGTCGTTAGGAAGGAGCAGTACTGGAATATTCTATTGCTCTGCTAGTCCTCTTCAGATTAGTATAAAGCAAACATTTTTATTCTAAAATTATTGCTCCCTTATTTTTCCCAGCGAGGGCTCTCAGAGGGTATGTATAAAGTACATATATGTGCGTGCGGTAATTTTATGTAAGCACACAACTGATACCGATTAATGTGCTTTCGTGAAATAAATAAATCTCCTAGAAAATACATAGGACTTAATGATCAGTGGGAGTTGTTTATTTATATCCAGAAAGCGCAAAGAACAATTACAGTTGTTTTCCTGATGTCACAATTTTACTAATTGCATACTATGGATAATTTTACAATGTGGATTCATTGCATTTTTGCACACATGCGTACACTGAATAATAATTTTAAGAGCGTATATTCACTATGGTGCCTGATTATTAAAACCACTAGCAAAATTGAGTTTTAATGTTTATTAAAGAATGAATACATGAAAACAATTGGAATGAAATAAAAAAATATATATATAATGTTAACTTGGTCCTTCTTACCAAAAAATTTCACAAAATAAAAAAAACTACAACTAATATTTCATGAAACTTCCTTTGCTTTTTAATGGCACTATCAATTCTTCGGGGCGTACTTTCGATATAACTCAATGAAATCTTTTATAAAGGGACAACCACGCCACATTTCTCCAATATTTTGCTCAAGGATTTGGTCTTTCATAAACATTGGATTTAAAGATTTTCCAAACACTTTATATACGTTCTGATAGCTGGTTCATCATGATCTCTATAAAATATAGGGGTCCAGGACCTTAGCGCTTATAACACTCTACACCATGACTGAAGGTGGGTGGATAAGTGGTCCCTTGCACGCAGGAGGGGTGAAACGTATTATCTGGACCCCTTCGGACGAACCTTGCTGACTGTGAGGACTTCGAGGGTCGATTCATCTCCGAAGATAATCCGAGCAAGTGAACAAACATCAGTTTAATGTTTGCAGTTTTTAACACACATCAACTATTTTTGTTTCATTGTTGTTATTTTCTCTTTTGTCGACAGCATTTCAGACCTACCTTTGCACTAGACTAATTAATACCATCATGTTCCAGCATTCTTTTATTTCCTTAAAAGGTTGCCCGTGGTACCCAATCATCGCAAAAAAAAAAATTCTTCGATCTTTCGATCATTTCTTTCTCTTCGCACGCCGCAATTTTTCTGCTTGGAGCTTGTATCGAGACAACATTACTTAAATTTGCGAGCCCATGCGGCATCAGTGTTGTGAATATCCTTCGCAATTTGCCCTATTTCACGTAGCCCATCCTATCCCTTCTTACCAATGCTGTAATGGCGTTTTTTGGAGGTTAGGGCCGTTTTTTTTTCTTATCCATTCTTGAAAACAAGAAAAAGTTCCCAATTGTCTTGTAAAATAGTCAATAAAAAATACAACAAAGAACTAACTTTTATCAACTTAAATAATATCTGCACAATTTTATTTCAGGAGAAGATTTACAGTTTTATGAAAAAATTTAATTTGATTTGCCTACTCACTTGTGTCGACTGAAATGCAAATTTTAGTCGTAAGTAACAAAACACCAAAAACATTTTTTTTCAGCGAAAAAAGAAATAACAATAGAATAGTTTTGTTATCGCAGTTAGCTTGAATTCAGCGCTCGCATGGTGTTCTGACGATCAGAAAAAACAAAATATCGCTGTTTTCTAGGGGTTTTTAATAATCTGGCCCCGTACTGCACATACATTACAACAAGATTGAATTAATAATAGTCTTTTTATAACAAAAAGGTACAAGATTTAAGTGTTTATGTTAATTAAATCGATTAATCATGATCCGCGGAATACAAATTCAGAGCACTTCTATTTATTTTCGCCATATTAAACAAAATTTTAATTTAATCTTAAGCTTAGTATTTACAGAATATTTGTAATCTGTATTTAAACTAGTAATACTAGTAATTGGCGTGTGCTTTGCACGTTACACGAGCATAATCGCAACGTGTCCATTAATGTATAGCTAGTTTACCAATCGACGTTTAAGTTTAAATAGTGATTGCGAAAAGAAGTTTGACTAAGTTACTTGTTGTATTGTAGAGGCCCTACTACTGCAGACGTAACCAAAGGGTAATCCAGCAATGCCTCGCTCCAATATAAAAACACTGATGCCTCGATGTGATGTAAGGAAGCCCTCAATTTTTTTTTTAGAATTTATATTCATTTTTGGTGGCCGACAACGGCACACATTAAGCGTGTTCACAGCCACTTGGGTAGCGTTGTCGTTGTCGTAGTTTAGTTGTGTCAAATCGACTACGATCGGCTATCCTCCTGACCGTAGTCGACTATTTGGTACATTCAAAGTGCAGAGTGAACGATAGTCGTAATCAAGCATAGTCGTTAACTCTCAAAATGTTTCCGAAACTTTTTCTGTAAATTTCTAAGAAGAAATGAATATATGCTCATAAAAATTGTTAGTGGCTCAAGCACCCGTTGTCGGCCTCAAATAATGCATAACAATTCTAAGGAAAAAATATCCAGTAAATTTCTAAGAAAAAGTTGCGACCTTCCCTGAAGTAGGGAGGCATTGTTGATTTTATATGCTAGCGAGGTGTTACTAGTAGTTCTACTTCCCTTTATATATTATTAGTTTGTCTATGCACTTACGGCTTATCCCTTAAACCCATTGTCCATCCTTGCAGAGCTTTTAGCAAGCTTGAAATGGTACAGTTGGAGCCATCTGACATTATAACAAGGAAGCATTTTCGCAATCATTAGATACTTCTATACACAAGGGTAAAAGCTCACCTGAAAACTTTTAGTCAATATGTGTCACTAAATGCGCTCGTTATTAACTTACCTGAACTAATTCAGCTTTATATGTAAAATCCTTAGAATATAAAGTACAGGAAGTGTGATAAGCCAAATTTAGCGTAGTCAAATTCTGGTTGTGTGAAAGCTAAGTACAATCGTGTGTTTGAATCAATATAGAGAGCGAGACAACAATATATATACTCCGCTTGCTCCCAGCGAAAATGCTCTTAGCCGCTGGCACTACGCCAAGCACCTCAGCTGAACATACATTTTTTATAACATATCTCTTTCTTCAATATATTCTGTCCTACTTCAAGCTCTTCTAAGAAAAGTTACGCTCACTTCCTGAAGCGCTTATCTGGAAGCTAGCAGCGCTTTTTTTCCCTATCCGAGTTCATTGCTTTTTAACATAGGCATGTCCGCAGAAGCAAGCGCTTCAATGCTGCTCTTAAAAAGCGCTCTAAATAATGGCCGAAGAAGTTTTTTTAATGTCTTTTCGAAAGTTTTAATGAGCTTTTTGGATAATCATCGCAGTGCTTCTTCCTTATTCTCATAAGAGGATTTCAAGATTGCGCTTCCTAAGAACATTAGTTAAGTGCTTGCACTTGCTCATGATTATTTGTGATATTAAATTTTATGAAGTTGATTAAATAAGTCAATATTCTCCGTTTTATTCTCACTTATTATTAACTAAAACTTCACATTACCTACTTCTAACATCTCTGAACTTCACATTGAAAATGAGAGATGTGTTACTTTGCACAGTTGGCGAAAAAACCAGTTTAGATTCGTGGAAGAGATCACCCCTTGTTGCACTTCAATTTGCTGGAGCTCATCAAATAATCTTCTATAGAGCTTCCAAGCACTTGAGTTACTTACTTGCGCTTTTGCTCATTTTTCTGGATAGATCAGAGTGAATATACTTCTAAATTGTGCTCCTTTAAGAAGCGCTGGTTTTTCGTCCCAATGGGGCATGTCCACGAATTTTATAGGAATCAACACTTTCTGTTCTCTCTGTCTCAGTATTTGCAGCGCATGCATCGCTTTTTACATTTTCATGTTGTAGTTTTTCGTTTCCAAAAACAGCGATGTTACGTTCAAGTTACTTCGCCTTGAGTGACTTATACATGTGTTTTTTCATTTGTTCGATAATTACATTAATTTTTAAGTTTTGTGAAAACTATACAAAGTATCTGTGCTGTCGGAAGAATTTCAAGTATTTTAAAACTTTTTTTGTAGTTTACTATATTTGTTTCTAAAAGCCTAAGCACAATGGTGGCATCGGCATTGAACCGATGCCTGTCCAAATCAAACCGCGAGTTAGGTCTGTTCACGTACTTCTCGGGTGTTTTCGTTCTTGGGCTTTTTTGTGTGAAAATGTGCAGGAGGGGAAACTATCAAATTTGGAAAGTACATGAACAATTTTTGTATGTTCTTGGGCAGAAAACGAAATTGACAACTACAAACTGTCAAGCTAACAGCTTTAATTTGAAAATGAAATGCCAAATATAACATATCTATTCATTTTACTTACTATTTTGTAGATTTTTATACGACCTGGGCGAACAGTGCACATCATTTTCAAATTCTGCCGCCTTTTCCATTTATCCTTTGACAACTTGAACTTCTGACAATTCTCGATTTCAAATATTAGGCTGAACCACAATAGACGGAAATAACTGTCCGAAAATGAACGAGACTGAGGTTAACTAACGAAAAATTGATACTTTTAGCCTAAATATATATCTCGTACGGAATGAGTTATTATCTTGATATTTAATGTTTTCAATTTGGAAAAGTGGTAAAAGTGAAAAAACTAACAAATGGAAGTTGATGTAATTGAAGATTTGTGCCTTCTATTAATTCGCAGTGCCCGAATGACATTTTATGTGTTAAATTTTAAAAGGTGGTAAAAGTATAAAAAATTAACAATTGGAAGTTGATTTAATTGAAGATTTGTGCTTTCTATCAATTCACAGTACCATTTTTATTCCATTTTAAGTTTTACATTGCACTTTTAATCATTTAGTAATAAATTAACTGTTTGACACATCGCGTTCTTACGGAATGAGCGATTCTTACCGCACCTTTACTGACTGCAATTTGACTTAAATTTAACGAAAGTTCCCCTCACACGTGTTAAAGTTAATTTGTGTACGTCTGTTAAATTAAAGGGCGCGTTCGCTTTACGTAAGTAAATGTACTTACGTTTACTTCTATTGTGGTTCAGCCTATTGATTTGTTTGGATTTGGGCTAAAACTTCATTGAAGGGGAAGTGTGACGTCTACATATTTTCACCAATTTTCTGAAAACGTGAACAGAGTTTGGGTGCTTTTGGGTGAAAATGTTATAATGCATTCACACAAATTCGAGTACGTGAACAGACCTAATGATGCTTGACACAATGGGGGATAGTCATCGGTTTGAAGCTTTCGACGATGCCAGCATCAGTTGATATTTGATATTCTAGGCAGTACAAGCATCAAGTTAGTAGATGAAATAAAATCTGTCATATCCTGTGAAGAAAAATTGTTCAAATTTGTGCGGAGAAATCCGTGTTAATATAAAATAAAAAGTAAAGAGTATATTTGTAATCGTGCATTTTCCAAACAGTAGTAGTTTGTTCCACTATGCCGTGTTTATTTAAAATGTCCACATATTCTTCAGGGCTTAATATGCTCCGCTCTTTGCGACAGTCTTTTTTAACCCTATCTGAGGACATACAGCTATGACACCTTTCAGGAAAAAACTGATAAGCACTTTACTTTTTTCCAAAAAAAATGTTAGTGCAGCCAACAGTGAAAGTGCAAGTGAAGTTCGTTTGCTGCTCATCGAGTTTCAGTTTCCAGCCATGTATAGAAGAATATGAGCTACTTTTTTCTTTTTTCATCATAGATAATACAATTGTCGGAAATAAAGAACTTCAGCTGATAGCTTGGGCACAGATTTTTCTGCTGCAAGTCAACAACTATTGTAATAGTTTCATCCGGAAATTCGTTCATTATTTGGTGAAACTTTTTAAAGATCATTTAGTGGAGTCTCTTTTTAGGGTTTCGTATCTCAAAAGGAAAAAATTGAAACCCTTAGGACAATGTCAAAAATGACCGCGCGTCAAATTGTCCGAGCATGATGAAAAAATCTCGTTTTGTCACACGAGCTTCAAAATGACCGCGCGCGATGATGAAAAACTCGTGTCATACGAGCCGAACTTTATTCGCACAACGGAGAATTATGTTGCTCTTTTCTATTAGCTATTTAGCTTAATTTGAACTTGTGATTAAAATTAATGTTCCAAATAATTTCTTATTGAGGCCAGCCATTCCCTTTAACTCGTACACGAATTTGTCTATTTCTTAACTATTTTCGACACTCTCGTAGACCCACTTTTCGTCATCACAGCGAGCTGAAATTTGGCACACAGGTTCATGTCGCGTGACAATTGAATCTATCAAAATTTGAACCGGAAATTTCCATGGAAAACCCGGAAAATCGGGAAAAATCATTTTAAAATTTGGTACAAATTTGATTAGTGATAAATCCGTTTCAGGAAAAATGCAGAGTTTTCCGATTTTTCCGAAAAATTTTCCGGAATTTTCCAACTTTTCCGGAAAATTTTCCGTTAAAAAAGTTTTCTAAATTATGCAGGATCAAGTTCTCTATCCACTGGCATCATTACTTTTTCTCCGACAATGTTGAAAACTTGCAGAAAAAACCGAGGAAAATTCATGTAAAACGCTTTTCCGGAGTTTTTCCGACCAAGGAAGCGTTTGAGCGTTTTGCAACCTAAGACAAAGTTGTAGAGCGAAATGAGTTACATAAAGTTGCTTTTGTGGAAAACTCCATTGAAAATCGGGAAAATCATCGGAAAAATTTTCATCGATATGATTAGTTTTAGGAAAAATGCAGAATTTTCCAATTTATTTAACGTGAAAAAGGTAGAAAATAAAATAAGTAAAAAAACGAGTTTTCAAACAAAACTGAGGCCAAGCCGCATGAAAAAGTAGAAAAAAAAATTTTCTTCACACACAGAGGTGGACTCAGATATTTTGATTGGGACATTTCTCTTGATGAATCAAATCACTTATTACCTCTGATTGATCTTACTGAAATATATCGGTGATTGTCAGCGAATAAAATCTGAGTCCACCTCTGTGTGTGAAGAAAAGTTTATTTTCTACTTTTTCATGCGGCTTGGCCTCAGTTTTGTTTGAAAACTCGTTTTTTTACTTATTTTTTTTTATATTCTGTTGGGAAACTTTCAAAAAAGTAAAAAAAAATCTTGAATGCATACACTAAATGCTAAATTGAAGGAATATTCAAAATAGTAGCTTTTTAAACAATTATCGTGTGTCTTATTCTGATCTTTGTATATTTCGTTGCTAGTATCTCCAAGATCTGGTTTCTGGCGTATCTCCTCTATCAACATCCTTTCCTATTCATAATTTGAAAGTTTTACCCCACATCAAAAGCACTATACGCTTCTAATTTCAAATGACGCGCGACCATTTGGTAGCTCATGTGGCAATGCAGATACCTAGCAGTAGTCCTCATGATTGTCTACAGTTCGCGCGTCTTGAGGGGAGAACGCCAGACCAAATTGGTTCGCGCGACCACAGCGCGGCCTTAAATTTTTTTGAACATGCGCAACGTTTTCTGAGTATTGAGTTCTCTCTAAGTAAATATTTGCCATAGACCTGAATGTCGGCGTCTTCACAAGTTTTGTTATCTATTGCGGTACATCTATCACCGCTTTTTATTTCTTGTAAAATTTCAGGAGACTTTAAGTAATATCAATTAGAATAATATATTTATTAGATGATTGTTTAGTAGCTGATGTTTTAGTAACAAGTTCCACACAACTTTTGAATAGAGCTAATCTATCCCTTGAAGCAGCAGTTGCATTACGTACAACTTGGTCTTGGCGGATATTCAATCTGATAGCTGCATAAGGTCGTGTTCTGGCAGTGTAGGCTTTTCTTTATGGAAAAGTTATCTTCATTTATTTATTAAATAGGCATCTTCATCGCGTTTACATGTTTTTTTTATTTATTTTTTAATAACATGAAACACTACGAAATGGGAAAAAACTAAAAAATTATGTGAGTATATTAAATAAGTCAAACTTAAGGGTTATAACATCATGTGATAACTCTGTTGCTCTACAAAAATTAATTCTTCTGCCTTTCTAAGTAAATGTATATGATGTAGATGATATGCTTTTGCAATCGTTGAAGTGAAGTTATTTTTTCCACATCTTTACGGAATTTTCTCCTTCCATTGCTATTTCGCCGTCTTCCTTCTGCAATCTGGAATTTAGCTGTACCACACAACTCGTACAATTTATTACAGACTTACTGCGATATGATAAATCTTATCATACAGCACACTGATAAAAGCTAAATATGCACTGCTTCGAAAAGTGGCATGCTCTGACAATGAAACGACCTTACGAAACTAACGACAACATGTAATTTTGTGTGCAACCTTTTAATATCAACTTATAGAGTTCCTCATTTCATATTTTATTTTCAATATTTTTCCACTTATCGAGTTTTAAAAAAGAGTCCTCAATTGTAGTTTATTTGATTTTCTATAAAGTCACTTCAAAACTGTCGAAAAAATATCGGTAAAACGGCACGGAACGATTTAAGTGAGACTTGTAATTAAAATACATTTCTCTTGAGCGTGTGGAAATAGGTTCATGTGTTGTTTTTTTATGTAAGTTTACCCAGCAAACATGGCGAAACGCCGAAGATTCATTTTCTTATTACCTGGACGATAAAATATCTCGTGGATGATAATCAAATTCGTATTGCATTCTTAACTTCCAACGGGAGAAACTGTTACCCCGAAGGCAAAGCATCTTGAAGAAACGCATGCGTATCTTCTACGCGAATCGAAAAAGATACGTTAATTTTAATACGAATTGGTGGAATTAAAATCACTAGTGGGCTCACAAATTAATTACTGTCACGGAGTCTAATTACGCGTTCTTTCAAATGATAAATTCGTGTATCAGAGATAACAAATAAGCAAAACTATTGTCTTCTTGCTTCCACATTTAAAATCAGAAAACAAAATTGTTTGTTATTTCATCTTCTTTTCGTCTACGCAGGACAAGAAGAAATCATTTCACTGTAGTTGCTTTAATTTCACGTGGAAGATACTTTGACAATATCATCCACATATCGCCCTGAAGATTTGATTGAACTTATTCAGGTAAGGATGTGGTATATATTCTTATATAGCTCTGATTTAATATTTTTCTCTAATTCATATGCAATTCACATTTACATACAGCTAGGTATATTCTTCAAACATACAACTTTCACATGCATGTACAATTTAAAATTTCTATGCCTTGTTCCAAAAGAACATGTAGTTTAAACTTGAAAAGTCCATCTACATTCCGTGCTGTAGCTGATAAAAAATATCAAATTTACCAAAATTAGAGCTCGGCGATATACATGAAAGCGTGTTTTCGTTTTGTGGATATCCATTCAATTGAAGGAGCGAAGAAAAATTAAACAAAGTAAAACTTAACGGTTTCTGTGAGAACCCTAGTCAAGATTGAAAAATTCAAAATTAGATGTTCGAGGTTGAAATTGTAGCAATAATTGCAAAAAGATGATACGTTCATTTAGCAATGAAAATAAAATAAGAAAGATTGGGTTTTATGCAATTGAGTATAAATTCAAGGCAGGGTATATGTACTACCTTTCTGCAATTCTGTTATTTTGTTAATATTAATTAATTAATTAATTAATATTAATCGAAATAGAAAAATAATAAAAGGCATAGATTTAAAATGATGACATTTTTAGCTCTTCTTTAATTTACATTACATCACTGATGTCGTCACAGTCACTATTTAATTCTCAAATGGATGTACTATAGTACTATATTTTAAGCAGTTATATATTAGGATGGTACTTAAAATTTAACTCTTGAAATTATATCGAGGCACCCTATTATTTAGTTCTTTTATCTGAATGATATAAATTTTATTAAAGTTGGGGTCGCTACCGTGTATCAAAATTTCTATTTTTATGATATTTATACCGAGTAAAAGTTTGTACCACAAAATATCGATGAAGATATGAGTTTTGCGATAAGAAAGCCTTTCGGTAAGCACTATCTCAGTGAGACATGTACCGTATCATCAAAGTTTTTTACTTTGTACAATTGCACGATTGACTCAGTTTTAATTGATTTAGACGATAACTCAGTTTTAAATAAAGTGTCTTTTTTTTAACTTCATGTAAAAATACAATTGCTGATTTCTAAAAATGAAAAGCTGCACTTAATGAAGTAACACGTTTTTTTTATTGAAAATCCCAAGTCTATATAAGTGGTAGAGTAGCGACTCTTAGAATATATTTGAAAAAACTGTATAACATATTTAAACGGTGCCACAAAGAAATTAAAAAAAAGATATATAAGAACAACCCTAATATAATATACGTAGCTTAGATTGACGACATAAGTACAAAATGTTCTACGCTACCAAAAAAAATGTTACATGTGAAGAAAATCAATACCAGTAAAAATTAAAATTCTGTATTTACGAAATGGCATGAACCGCACAACACTCACAGAATATCATCGCAGGAATTATTGTATAACGTTATAGCGTCTTTATCAATGCTTCATACGCAGTACCTTAGAACATATAGCAAACAGGACTGCGGGTATCGTATAAAATTCGTGCACATTTTGTGAAGGTGAAAACCTCATAATATATCGAAAGTTTAGTTTTAACGATGGACGGAAATTGCAGAGCAAATGAAATACAAGCACAAAAAGAACAAGTAGCAAGTGGGACCATATGTGATCAACGGCAGCGTGTAGAAATTTCAACTAATTTGCACTTTTAACTTGACTGATCATGGATTCCGCTAGCTGTTTATACGTTCTCACACTAAGAAACTTGAGCTCAATACAAATATTGGTCCGGCTTTACTTAATCATGTTTGTTATAATATATTCTAAGCGCATTATTATTAACTTACCCATACTAAAAAATGTACGACCATAATGAATAATCTTTCAATCTACGAAATATAAGACAAAGGAGAAGAGAAACAGTTTGTTGCATTTTGCAGAATCTGCTCCATGGTTGCAGAGTCTGAATTTCAGAATAGAAAATATATTATATTAGTAATTGAGAAGAAATCGCATATCGAATTAACTTTCGAGTCCAAGGAAAAATTTTATGGGTTGTAGTACCAATACGACCTCTGCATGAAAAAGTAGCAGGTTTATATTGAAGAGGATCAGTACTGTGTTATGTTTCTACTTTGGCCAGACCATAGTTGTATGACAACGCGAGAGTTTATTTCGTCGCGAAGGGACACAGCACCAGACGCGATCCACCCATTATTCAGCTCTGTCTGCTGCCTTAGTTCATTCACCACAACTTGTACTAGTATCGATATCTTTACAGTTATATGGTTTTTGATACTTCCCAAAACAGTTTGATCTAAAATTGTCAAAAAAGAAAATAATAATTTCGTCGGGTTGCTATTCCATTTGAAACGTAATTCTAAATTGAATCGATCTTTTTAATGGAATAACATTTATACAGAATTACTATTACATTATCAGATAAAGTTGTGGCAGACATCTAGTTAAAAACATTATTTACAATCATTTTGTTGTTACATTCAAAAATAATTTGACAGAATAATAACTTTATATTCCTAACGTAATAATTTTATATTTCGAATTTCCGAAAACTGGTATCAAAGTTCAATAAAAAATCCATTTAAAATGTTTTATGGTTTTTTCTTTTTTGTTACAGAAAATATTTATTATACCTACCGATTTTATAAAACGAAAGAAACAAAAAAGATTAAAAATTGCAGTTTGAGCTTAGCGGGGCTATTTTGGCCGAAAATTCCTATTCAGAAAAAAGACATTACTAGTTAATTTAGGAACTATAAAAATATTTATAGTGTACAGTATTTTATATAAATATATACATACATACATATATATATATATTATATACTGACAGATTTCAAAGTCCGCACAATGTAAGAAATATTTTTATAATAATTGTAGAAAAACAATCCTTATAAAGTGAGTAAATAAATAAAACACATAGACAAAATAAAATATATTTTAAACGTAACACTTTTATAAAAGAGATGCTCTCTAGTTTTATATTATGAAGTAAACATGTAAAATAATATCTTATTTAATAAAAATATGCTGTATTTTTTATCAGTAAATATATATTTTGGAGTATATATACCAAGTGAATAAAGCACATTTTACATCAACGTATGAATATTATTCTTGCTCAAATTTTATTCAATTATAATATATATGAAATGCAGATGAAATCAGTGGCAGCTCGTCATAAAATAAGCAAGCAAGTGGGGCAAGGAAAAAATATTTTAAGGGCATTTAAATTAAATTTCTATCTAATATCAAGATTCTAATGTATATATTTACATCTAATATAACAGAGCTATGTATACATGGTGTCCCATAACTTGCTCCTTTCCCCTATACATGCTTATACCAAGGATTCCTCACTCAATGTGGAGTAAAAAATGTTAGGGGAGAAGTGGCTCAAAAAGCAGGATGTGGGTGGTAGGGGGAATTTCGTGATGTTTGGTACTTTTTCTCCTAATACCCTGTAACTTCCTTGTTATACAACCAATGAAGGTGATTTTCAGCTCAGTTGACAGTAAACTGTCTAACCGTTAACAAATGTCGAACCATTACTCAACCCCCTCAAGGCGCTAGCTATAGGACGACAAAGTAAAAAAATTGGAAATTTTTCCCAAATTTTTCGCCAAAAACGCTTAAACTTGGGTGGGTGATGTCTACATTCATTGGAGGGTTTGGACAATATACTGCCACCTTCATTGGATGTATAACAAAGAAATTACAAGGTATTAGAAGAAAAAGTACCTAACATCACAAAATTCCCCTTACAACCCACACTCCCATACAATTTTTGCTCCACATTGAGTGGAGAGATCTGGTTATAGATGAAAGCTTAACCTACTATACTAATACGAGACCAAGTACTTTTCCTTTTCAAAATTTAATTTAAGTTCAAAAAATAATTAATAAGTAAAGTTTTATGAATTTTTAATGTTAAACTTCTCAGACGCTTGCACGTATAGTACAACAATAATAATTCACGGCTGGCCCCAGAGCCTGTTCTTCAAGAAAACGAGAAATTTCACACTCTTTCTCATTTGTTTTCTCATGAAATCTCCTTTTCTGAGGCCAATTAAATCTGGCCCAAGGCAGCAAGGCACTGTGTAAAGTGACGTTTGATTGCAGTGACTCTGAGTTCTGACTGCTGGTCGCTCGAAATGTAATATGGGGGTATGACGCCATTTGTACACATATCATTACACAACACAGTATCAATCCTCTGTATCCGTTTCCTAGCTAGAACTGAAACTATCCGGATAATTTGCAATCCGTATTATCCGGTATTATTTGACTAAGCCAAAAAAGCTCAAAATTTCCTCCAGATTGCATTGTTTCATTGGGAAAATATAATGAAATTAATATTTATATATGCCGTTTTCGACATACAATCTGGAAGACATTTTGAACCTTAAGGAAAAGAAAAGTAATAAAAACTTTACAAACCGCAATTTTTTAAAAAAAAATTGATAACTAACACTGCCTGTAGTTCGAGTAGATAGCAATATGTATAAGGCGTTTCGAATCAGCAGGAACCAATACTCTTCAGTACGACCAGTTCCTGCCTGCCGCAGACTCAAAAAGAAAATATTAAGCAGACCTCATATACATATACTGTCAGTATAAATTCTGAGTATGAGTGCTAAGCAGACCTTATATATACTCTCAGTATAAATTCTAAAATTAAAAAATGTTACGAACTACACACATTGCTATTTTGAACCTTGTTTACTTAGTACGGATCCGGATTTCTGAAATCGGAAGGTCCGCAGATCCGGATATTAGCAAATCCAAACTCAATTTTCTGCTCTACTCCGAACTCAGATTTGTCTGCCAAGTTTTGTTTTGTCATGGTGGTTTACAAAATATTTGTGAAACATTTCGGAGTTTATTGGTACTTTTTAAGCGTTTTAGTTGTGTCCGGTCCCCGTGGTCCATTTAGACACGCCGCCCGTGGTTAAAATCATGTTTGTTCATATCTTCTATAATTTTACATTTTCTATCCTTTTTTAATTGTTTTGCTAATACATTGCACTTTGTACTTATGTTTTACGAGAAATATTAAATAATTAAAAAAAACCTATGATCGCTTCGTAGCATGTTTTCCAATCAAATACAAATTTCGTTTTCCTTTTATTCGTTTGACCGTCTCCAGTTTTCTTCGCTTTAGACTCAATAACCAATGAATTTATTATTTATAAGTTTACAGCGATATCGTATTGACTTAAGTTCCCATTGCCTTAAAAATCTTTCTGTTCACCACTTTATGCTTTCTTCTTTTTCTAATTAAAAGCTTTCGGTTATGAAGTCTACAGCCCTTCTAGGACTTAAGTTCTACACGTAGTTTTGTGGAGACAAAGCATGTTCGAAATGGAGTAATCTCCGTCTGACCAATGCTGAGCAGGTGATCTTAGGTTTGAGAAGTATCCTGACAGAAATGGAAGGATGAAGTCTCAGCCAAGCCCATCTTGTATATCTTGTGGGCAATGGCCTGAGAAGAGCTCTAATCTTTTGTTTTTCCGTGCGAATGTCGATAAACTTTTTTTGCCTGACGAAGTCCTTGTAGCCTTTCCCAATAAAGGGATTTTTGATTGTTCTGCCAGCTATTTGGGGTAGCTCTGAGGTTATACCTTGAAGTGCCATAAAATGGCTCTGGTCCGACAAATGTAAGTAATTTCATTGCCTTTATGGCCCTCATGTCCAGTTACCCATATGAGGATAATTTTGTTTCTCCTTGATAAATTTTTAATGGTTTGCAGATATTCCCAGACAATCCTTGATTTGGTAGTGTAGGACTTTAGGGCCTTGAGAGCGGCTGTCCGAGAGGATATAAATGGTTGAGCCATTTATGGCTCTTTCAATGTAGGCATTGGCGCATTCTTCTATGGCTAATACATCGGCTTGAAAAAAGGTACGGGTATAGTACGGGGCCTTTTATATATAGCACCTGGGGCCGTATATATCCAGTCCGACTCCACACCATCGATCCATGTCGGAAGGACGGTATAGTGGAACGCCATTGTTGTCGGTTTCTCAAAACCACGTCGAATTGTCTTACAAAATCCATCGTGGGAGTGATTATATCAGATATATGCCCTTTGTTTTATAGAGGTGATAACTAGAGAAAATCAAATGGTCCTGCCTATTTGGATAGGTATGTATAACATGAAAACAAGAATAACTGTATTAATTCCAGAACATACATATACACACTACAGCTTAGAGATGTATAAGTTTAAGATTAATAATAATTAGTATTAGAGCTAGAAGAAAATTCACCATATGTTAATCAGTTCGAATTTGATTTAGGATCTAGTTGAATTAACGTAGCGGAAGGTTTTCAAGTCAAACTTATTGATGAGACCGCTGTGCCTAATGGTGCTAGATAAATTTTACCAAATTGTGGATCGCAATACAGAGCTGAGTACCAACCCTTAGAAAAACCAGTCTAACACCCTTATTATCGTTGTCACTTTAAGTGAGAAATGGCGTTACGACACAAAAATGGTATTATGGTTGTCGTTCAAAGTGACATTTGTCGAAAACATACGACTTTGGACGTATTACTGTTGTCGTATTAAGTGACAGATGTTAGATGTGTGTAAGGAAAAGGAAAATGCAAGCGGAAAATGATAAATTTTATAATGGCTTTCTAAGTTGTTCATTAAAACATAAAATTCAATAGTTTTTTATAAATTAAATTATTTTTTTTAGCAATTTTAGTGTAAAAAATACAACAAAAAATAATTTGAAGTCATGATAAAATTTGTGGTAAAGCATCCTATTATAGGTAAAGGGCTGAAATACATCGCGTTAATAAATTTTTTTTCTTACACTTTCAAAAGTGACAACAATACCACGAAATAAGACAAACCTCACTTTTGTCTACAAATTTATACCCTAACGCATGCCCTGATGCTATCTGTCACTTTAAGTAACAACTATAATAAGGCTTTGAAGAAAAATGTCACGTCACACCGTTCGACAACGACAATACGAAAAGTGAAGTGAAGTGAGGGTGACTGCGAAGCTTGTCACTTTGGTGAGTCGACAACTGTAATAAGGGTGTAAGCTTATCAAGCACGTTAAGAAGTGGGGTACTATATACCCTACGTTTCAAAATATATCTGGCACATGCCTTGAAAGCGCGCAAGAGTTTGATATGTTCTGGACAAGAGGTAGGAAATAACGCTATATCAGCATTATAGAAATAAGGTTTCATCAAGATGAGCTAATGGAGTCGATAGTGAACAAGCGCGCTTATCTAGTTTAAATAAGACTTCTAGGTATGACCAGAATCCATGCGCAAACTTAGATTTTTAACAAGCTTCCTCGTTATTGTACCCAAGATAAATTTGAGAAATGGGCATATAGAGTTAGCTTTTTGGGTGGATTAAGTTAACAGTCAGTCAATTTATATGTGATGGTTGCCACAGTGTCCTGAAGACTGCCGCCGCATGTGCGCCAGAGTAAATTTGGATATCATCAGGATATATGTGAAATCGCATTTGCACTTGACCATAAAAGATCTACGAGCCAAGTACCTGCTAATCTACTTATATACGGTGGGGAGAAGCCAAAGTGCGCACAACGTCTTAAAATTAACAGTGCATGAAGAACTGAGTCAAACACCTTACTGAAATCAAGAAGCACGTGAATAACAGTACTAATCCCTTTATGCCGCACGTCTCGAATATCGGTCGTGACTTTAAGTAGGGTAGGGCTTGTCGAGTGAAAATGTCTGAAACCATATTGTAGTTTTGAAACGATATTGTTGGTTCTGACATGAGCAACGATCTGATCAGTAATAAGAAACGAACATTGGAAACAGCTGGAAGAATGGTAATGGATATATGAGAGCGGTGAAACTAATTTGGTGACAGGAGCGATCAGTACAAGCTTCCAATGGTCATGAAAATGTGAACAGGTAAAAGTCTGTTAAAGAGGTGTGTGTGATAATAGGTGACACAGGGTGAGCTACTGACTTCATTCAGCAGACAGGACAGCACATCTTCCAACGTCTCACCTACCATAATACCGTACAAAATAAACATAACAAAAGGCGGTTGGATTACTCGTAGGTAGTCACCGCTTAATTGGAGTACACAAATTATTTCAAAGGGTGGACAATTCATTTTGTGTAAAAAACTTGCGAGCGAATGTCTGTTTATTTCATTCAAATATTTTAGTTTACTATTCTAGATGGCAAAATTATAATTAACTCGTTGTTTCCAGGAATTTGAAAAATTTGAGTTTTTCACCACATTGACCATGGTGCGCACTGACATATATAAATGGACTGCTTGATCTCCTGTTTCATGTGCTACCAACTGTCGTAAACTGGCGTTATATTTAAATTATTTGGGAATTTACGTATATGCAGATCACTGGGATTTACCAAATTCACCACAAAAGTATTTGGAACTATTTGTATTGTTAAATTTTAATTATGAATCAAAGGAAGTGTTTTTTACAAGGCTGTTTTAGTAGGAAATACTGTTGAATCTCAAGCAATTTCACGTTCCGAATCGTTACAGTTCAGTGGGAAAGTATTGTTGCGAGCGTGGCCTTTGGTTCGTTATTTAAAACACAATATTAAATAATTAATATATAAGTTCTTTATTACACTTAAATCATATAAAGTTCACAAACATTTATTTAATCAACTCAACTCTATCGCTAACACTGTACTTTCAATTATCGCAATCTAATTACACACTATCGCTTCTTTATTGCTTTCGCTTCTTAACACTGCAACGTCTAAGACAAGACTCTTTATCTGGCGATGACAACTGTTATATTTATACCCTAGAAACACTCCGGATAAATCTGGAGTGTTCTATTCCAAAAGCTTCTAGACTATTCTATTTGTTCTATTCCTGAACTTTCATAATCGATTCTCCGAACCTGAAGTCATTTACTCTCCGAACCTGAAGTTATTTATTGCCAGTAGATGTCACCAGTTGTCTCTTTCTATTGCACGTAACACTGCCCCCTTCTTAAACTTGTTCGTCCCGAACAACAGGTGGTCCACGGTCTTGATGCTCGTAGTATTGATACAAGCGGTCCAAATGAACAATTAGCGCGTAAGTCATAGCGGGTCTTCATCCGATCAGTATTTGTTGCTAATTTCGTCCTCGCGGCCTCGTGTACATTGTTGTTTGAGCTCCGATACGTAGTCTTCTGGTAACTTTTGTTCACCTCTGGGGGTACCGAATTTGAGGTCGCTAGGTAAACGCATCTCTCTTCCGAATATGACTTTAGCTGGGGTTTGTCCGGTAGTACTATGAACGGCTGATCTATAAGCCATTAGGAATACAGGAATATGTCGATCCCAATCGCGTTGATGATAGTCAACTACTTTCTTTAGATGCTCGATCAATGTTCTGTTGAAGCGCTCTACCATGCCATCAGATTGTGGGTGTAGAGGAGTTGTTCTAGTTTTTCTTATTCCCAACATTTTACACATCTCCTGGAAAGTCCGCGATTCGGAGTTCCGTCCTTGGTCCGAATGAAGTTCGTGAGGCACACCAAACCTACTGACCCAATTCGTTATTATTTGTTCCGCAACTGTGGTTGCCTCTTGATTAGGGATTGCATAAGCTTCAGGCCATTTACTGAAATAGTCAATGGCAACTAATATATAACGGTTACCGCCATCCGTTTCTGGAAAAGGTCCAGCGATGTCTATAGCTATCCTTTCAAAGGGGGCTGCGACATTATACTTATGCATTTCTCCTCTGCTTCTGTGTTGCGGCCCTTTGCAAGCAGCACAGACAGTGCATCTGCGGCACCACTCCTCCACATCTTCTCGCATATGTAACCAATAAAACTTTTCTCGTATTTTGGAAATGGTTTTGTTCACTCCCAAATGTCCTCCAGAGGTTCCACCGTGCATTTCTTCTAGAACATCTTTGACATTTGATGCCGGCACGACTATCTGCATTCGGAAAGATTCGCCATTAGGTGCTTCCCACTTGCGTTTTAATATACCACATTCAACATGAAGAGAGTTCCATTGAGCCCAGTAACTTTTTAGCTTCTCACTCCGTTCCGAAATATCCTTCCAGTCTGGTCTTTCCATGTCTTCTTTCCAAGCAAGAATAGGTGAAATGTCCGGATCTTCTCGTTGTGCTGTTCGTAGGTCCTCGTTGTCCCAACCTGTAGATGGCTCCACGGTTACCAACTGTATAGTTGCTGCTGTTTCTTTTTCTTCTATTCGTGTGCAATGTTTGCACTCAAGTTTACATGGACGTCGTGAAAGGGCGTCTGCATTTCCATGGATACGACCTCTTCGGTGTTGTATTTCAAAATCATAAGCCTGGAGTCGCTCTATCCATCTCGCCACTTGACCCTCAGGATTCTTAAACTGCAGAAGCCATTTAAGCGCTGCATGGTCGGTGCGAAGGATGAATTTCTGCCCGTAGAGATATTTATGAAAATGCTTTGTTGAACTTACAATGGCAAGTAGCTCCTTTCTTGTAGCACAATAATTTTTCTCTGACTTTGAAAGTGCTTTGCTATAGTAAGCTACTGGAACTTCTTGACCATTCTCCTCCTGAGAAAGCACTGCACCAATACCTTCATTGCTGGCATCCGTGTCTAATGTAAATGTTTTTCCCAGCTTTGGATAGTGAAGTACTGGAGCCTCACAGAGCTGTTGCTTCAAATTTTCAAAACTTTCGTTGCATTTATCCGACCATATGAACGGCTTTCCCTTTTCGGTGAGTTGATGTAGGCTTCTTGCTATATCTGCAAAACCTTTCACGAATCGCCTGTAGTAGGTAGCTAAACCAAGAAAACTCCGTAATTGATGTTTGTCCTTTGGAGCTGGCCAATTTTTGACGGCTTCTATTTTCTCTGGATCGGTTCTTACTCCTTGTGATGAAACTATATGCCCTAAATATTTAACCTCTTTTTTAAATAGAGCACATTTACTCGCACTGAGCTTTAATTTTGCATCTTTGAGCCTTTGAAGTACATCCCGTAAGTTGTTTTTATGTTCCATGAATGTCCTTCTGATTACTATTATGTCATCCAAATAGACAAGA
The DNA here is from genome assembly GCA_963930735.1 of Dioctria linearis. Lineage (NCBI taxonomy): Eukaryota > Metazoa > Arthropoda > Insecta > Diptera > Asilidae > Dioctria > Dioctria linearis. The sequence continues at coordinate 210,922,826 of OZ005741.1, read as the reverse complement.
CATGTTTTCCAGGTTAAACCTCGTAGAACACATTCCATTAGTCGTTCGAATGTGGCTGGAGCATTACATAACCCAAATGGCATTACTTTGAATTGCCATAAGCCACTGCCAACTGAGAAAGCAGTTTTCTCTCGGTCCTCGGGATGTATTTCCACTTGCCAGTAACCACTCTTCAAATCCAGCGTGGAAAACCATTGCGCTCCGGAAAGGGTATCCAATGTGTCATCAATCCTTGGTAATGGATAGCTATCTTTTCTCGTCACGTTATTTAGTTGGCGGTAGTCTACACAGAATCGGGTGCTGCCATCCTTCTTCCTAACCAGAACAACCGGCGATGTCCAAGGGCTGTTAGATTCCTCTATGATGCCTTGTTTCTTCATGGAGTTCATCATGTCTGCAACTTCTGGTTGTTTGGCTAATGGCAATCTTCGTGGTGTCTGTCGAATGGGTCTGGAAGCTCCTGTATCGATTCGATGCTGGACAAGATTTGTTTTACCATAATCATCATCATTCATTGCAAATAATTCTGAAAATTCATCGATCACCTCTTTGGCATCGTTGTGTTGTTGTTCACTTAAGGCACTGAACGAAAGAAGTTTCTGAACCTGTTGGGTAGTAGCTGGTATAGTTTTTGTCTCCTTGACATTACTACCATTATCTAAATTGACGATTTGGTAAACGGGTTCACAATTTCCAATTATAGCACCTTCTTTTAGTTGTATCTCGTTTTCGGATGTGTTAAGCACTCTGACTGGAATTAATGCTGCACCTTCTGCCTTCACTAAAGTCTTGCCAACGATGATGTTCGATGTAACTTTTGTGAGGTTAGGCTCCACCAGATAGAATCGGCAGGTCCCGATGTCATCAGTAAGCTTTGTCCATATTAGTGTCTCGGAGCATGGCGAAAGAGTAATATTTTCGCAAACCATCGTCCTTACTTTCGCAGGATGATCTGCTTCTTCTCCTAGTTTCATAGGAATTTCCCTGTTGCCATATTTGAGAATCCGCTTTCCGACATCCAGATTTATTTTGTATGTGGTCATGAAATCTAGGAGGAAAGTGTGAGGAAATAGTAGTTCGCCTAGTTGAACATCTAAAGTTATTTCTCCAAACACCTGTGCTGCCGCTCCAGTTGCTGTTCTTAGTAGATATTTGGTGGTGTTGTGAAGCCATTTGTTCTTAACAAGATCTGCTCTAATAATTGATCTTGAAGCTCCAGTATCGATAGTAACTGCGCAGTCATTTTTTCCTACACTTCCATATATAACAAGACTGCTATTATTTCTCTGTAACTGACTTACTTGGATGATGACTTCGGGGCTGTCGATTCCACCAACCAACTTCTGCCCCACGAAGTTGGTTTTTACTAGTTTTCCGACTGCTCAAGAGGAGAGACGATGCGACTAGTCGCTGTTTGATATCTAGTCTCTCCACGAATTGCTTGTTCCCTGGCTCGACATCTTTGGCATTCTTCTTTCCCCTCTTCTTCTGGTGATTCCACTCGTCGACGTTTTCTGCAGTCTCTTTGAAGGTGCCCTGGTTTATTACAATTCCAGCATCGAGGGACACCACGTGAAGGCGGGCTCTGTGATGATTGCACTCTGTTACAAGTACATTCTTCCACTGAAATTTCTCTTACTCGTACAGCACTCCGTGAAGCTTGTCTGGCGGATTCATACGCTAATGCATAGGCTAGTGCTTCTGCTGTTGATTTCTTTCCTGCTAGCCTCAATGATTGTTGTAAATTTTGATCTGTAATAGCGTTCACAAATGCCTCCGTCGCTACTTCATTGAGAAAATCCGCATTCACGCTGGAGTATAACAGATGCGCTAATCTTTCTACATCTGCCTGCAGTTGTTGTAGTGATTCGCCATGTTTTTGAATCCTGTTGCGCAACTGTAGGCGATATACTTGCTGCATGTGCTCATCTCCGTAACGTAATTCTATCGCCTGTACTAATGAAGAGTAATTACGTTGATTTTCAATCGGTACAGTTTGTAAGAGTTCTGACGCAGGACCTCGAAGTGCTAACACCAGAGCTATAGCTTTGTCTTCATCATTCCATCCATTTACCTCTGAAGCTGCCTCGAAATGTCTCTTGAAGATATGCCACGAATTTTGTCCATCAAATATGGGAGGTTTCATTCTACCTGCACCGGATATTTCAGTTGCTCCGCTTAGAGGCTGACAATGCTTTATTCTTTCCAGATCTGATTTAAAACTGTCAAGCTGCTCGGTGACTTTTTGTTGAGCTTCCGCCACTTCCTGCTCGATTCCTTCAATTTTCAAATTTTGTTCGTCTAATGAGTTTTTCAGGAAAGTCTTCTGTTCCTCCAAACGAGTTTCTAGACAATTCTCCAAAGAGATCTTTTGTTCGTCCAAACGGGTTTCCAGAGATTTCTTTTGTTCCTCAAAATCAATCTTTTGTTCATCAAAACGGGCTTCCATAGATTTCTTCTGTTCATCTAAACGTGATTCCAGAGAATTCTTTTGTTCGTCGACAGAATTCTTTTGTTCGTCCATAGATTTCTTCTGTTCATCTAAACGTGATTCCAGAGAATTCTTTTGTTCGTCTATAGATTTCTTCTGTTCATCTAAACGTGATTCCAGAGAATTCTTTTGTTCCTCGAGAGAATTCTTTTGTTCGTCCATAGATTTCTTCTGTTCATCTAAACGTGATTCCAGAGAATTCTTTTGTTCCTCGAGAGAATTCTTTTGTTCGTCCATAGATTTCTTCTGTTCATCTAAACGTGATTCCAGAGAATTCTTTTGTTCCTCGAGAGAATTCTTTTGTTCATCAAAACGGGCTTCCATTTTGCTCATTAAAATACTCAAAAGCTGTTCCATTTTCATCTCAGGCTCTTCTTCAAATTCGGTTCCTTCCAAGTTCTCTTCGAAAACAAATGTCTCAGGATTCTTTCCTTCCGCTATCAAAGCTTGTCTAAGTCGCTCGACTAGAACTTTCTTTGCACCTGTCGTTTGTAATGAGCGGTTCCCTAGCTCCACTTTCAAATCCTGTATTCGAAGCTCCTCCACTTTGCGCCCCATTACTGTAGTAATTCACTCACAGTTGAATATAAATTATTTTCCAGAACTTTTAAAATTAATCACAATTCCACAAAATTAATCACACTTTTAATTTTTCAGTCAATTGCCACCACTTTATTTCTCAAATATATTTCACTTCTGACACCAGTTGTTGCGAGCGTGGCCTTTGGTTCGCTATTTAAAACACAATATTAAATAATTAATATATAAGTTCTTTATTACACTTAAATCATATAAAGTTCACAAACATTTATTTAATCAACTCAACTCTAATTATCGCTAACACTGTACTTTCAATTATCGCAATCTAATTACACACTATCGCTTCTTTATTGCTTTCGCTTCTTAACACTGCAACGTCTAAGACAAGACTCTTTTTCTGGCGATGACAACTGTTATATTTATACCCTAGAAACACTCCGGATAAATCTGGAGTGTTCTATTCCAAAAGCTTCTAGACTATTCTATTTGTTCTATTCCTGAACTTTCATAATCGATTCTCCGAACCTGAAGTCATTTACTCTCCGAACCTGAAGTTGTTTATTGCCAGTAGATGTCACCAGTTGTCTCTTTCTATTGCACGTAACAGTATGCTCTCACGGAAAGAGAGGAATATGAAAGTGGTGCCATTTTCTTTCATGCATTTTTGGTTCAACGGGCAGTCCATTTATATACATGTCAGTTAGACTATGACTAGGATGTGTATTTCTGCTTAATGGTTTAGTAAATATCTCCCAAGGGTTTTGCTACTGTACTATATACATATACATACATCTTCATTTATATAACTTTCAGCTATCGATTTGTATTTATATATGATTGGTGTAAATAAAACCAGATATATGCAAGCGTCGAAAGCTTTATCGTGTATTCACAAATAAATATATTCAAACTAAAAGTTTTACAGGCGTCCAACAATGATAACAACAGGATTCCAGCTAATCTTAAAGGCCATGAGGATGCTATAATTACTAAGGATATTTAAGTCGGTGCCTCGGAGCCCATCTAAATTCGCAGATTCTGTGATAACCCTGTTGATGGTGGTGTGATGCTTTTACCGTTATATAAGAGCATTAATTCTTAATAACAGGAGGTTGAAGCAAAGCAGCCCAAAGGCATTAACTCTTAATAATAGGAGCGGTGGATAAAGCACTGAGTTCAAATAATAACTCCTATGTCTAGTTAGCTCAACGCAGACTGAACTTGTTTATTAATTTAACTTAGACTATTTATACAATAAAATTAATACTTAATCAATAATTATTTCTATATTAAACTTACATTGCATATGTTTATTAATGTCAATAAAAGTGCAATATGGCTGAGTTTGCATTCTTAACCCATCAGAAAAGCTTGTCCCATATTGGTGCTTTGTTTACAAATGTTGAATGTCGCTGGCCACACTTGCATGGGTCGAAACCGTTACACATTCTTACATTCTTGCTATTTGGGTCTCTGCGCCATTTCAGGGTATTGCAAGATATTGCAACATCTCTATCTGCTCCATTTTGCACGAGGCATTCGAAAAAGTTGTTAGAAGAATGGAAAGAAAATGGAAAATTTGCAAGATCTCTCAGCAACCACTAATACCTGTAATACACATAGGGTAAATTTAACTGGTTAATTTAATTAGCCTGCTTTTACTCCGTGTGTGTCACCAAATACCCTGAGTATTCTGACAAATACCCCGAAAAACAATCGAGTAATTTCGGGGATTCTATATCCTAAAAAATTGCTGGGTAATTGCAATTACCCTGAAAATATCGCCAGCTGGTAGTCGCTACAAATATAAAATTTGTGTAAGCGCATTGTTGAAATATTTATTCAACAATTACAAAAATAAATCTACTGAAGATATTATTTATGGCTAAAAGATGTATGCAGTTTCACTTAAGCTGAATCCTAGGTGCAATAAAAAATAGCCCGGGAAATTTCACTTTGAAATTTTCCGTAAAGAAATAAAATAAAGGACAACGAATTTCTCGTGAAAACACACAAAGGATTCTGTGTAATATTTTGAAACATCTGCTAGCCAGATTTAATATTTTCAAGGGTATAGTTTTAGTTGAAAATAATCTTTGAGTCTCGTGTAGTTTTTTTTTAGGGAAAAGTACGTGTCCGCCTTCCTTGTGATAAGTTGTATTTTAAATAAATACGTATGGTATATTAAGTTGAGTTTGAATTTGAAGTAACCCTTCCAAATACGCATATTCAGCGACAGATAGAGCCACGCCAAAACCAAAGTAGAAATGAAAAGTGACAATTCGAAAATTATTACCTGCATCGCCTGCTGACGCTTCGCTTAAATTAATGCAATTATAATCCATTACTAATCGTCAGACATGCGCCTTACCATAGACAAACTAATGACATACGAAGACAAAAATATGCAACGCTTTTCTGGAATATAAGATCGACGATGCCTCGACTTGCACCCGATGACGTAAATAGCAATGCATGAATATACTGTGGCAATGCTCCAATATAAGATCAACGTTGCCTCGACCCGATGAAGGGAGGTCCACAATCTTGTTATGGAAGTATATTGAGTGATTGGTTTGGACGTGAAGTCCAGACTGTCAGCATGAGCTGACAGATCACTCGGCGGACAGCGTTGACTGCAGGGCGGCACTCTAGCTCGCCTCGGCTATTGGCGAAGAGTGCGATGAGGTTCCACGAAAAGCCTGCCGCTGCAGCCTGCCATATACAAAAAAAATTTCGTGCCTACAAACTAAAACGCCGGCACACATTCGGTCCTGAAGGGACCCTTACGTCACTTACCTACATCCACATCGAAGGCGCAGATGGTATGCCTTCATTGCACGCCCCAACCACCCATCTGACTGTGAGGGCAGTTATTTTCAGAGTCCCTGGTAGACCTGTAAAGAGAGAGCTTAGCGGACCTAGACGACCTTCATGTAAGAGGGCTCCGGGAAAACGAAGGAGAAAAAAATAAAAACTTTCAACAATTCATGTTCACGTTATAATTGAAAATTTAAGAAAATAATTCTTTAACAATAAAATTTTGTCTTTTTACTTTTTCCTGTCTTTCTATATATTGTTACGTGCAATAGAAAGAGACAACTGGTGACATCTACTGGCAATAAACAACTTCAGGTTCGGAGAGTAAACGCCTTCAGGTTCGGAGAATCGATTATGAAATCTACAAGAATAGAACAAATAGAATAGTCAAGGAGCTTTTGGAATAGAACACTCCAGAATAATCCGGAGAGTTTCTAGGGTATAAATATAACAGTTGTCATCGCCAGGAAAGAGTCGTGTTTTAGACGTTGCAGTGTTAAGAAGCGAAAGTAATAAAGAAGCGATAGTGTGTAATTAGATTGCGATAATTGAAAGTACAGTTTTAGCGATAATTAGAGTTGAGTTGATTAGATGAATGTTTGTGAACTTTATATGATTTAAGTGTAATAAAGAACTTATATATTAATTATTTAATATTGTGTTTTAAATAACGAACCAAAGGCCACGCTGGCAACAATATGTATATCGATATTTGCTTATAAATCATTTAAATATTCTCTGTTCCTAATAAAAACACGTTCTCCTCCCACATTTTCTGATAAATTGTGATGCTGGACGTGAACGTATGGATACATCTATGTTTTTTTTCCTTTTTTTTTCTTGTTTTTTAAAATTTTATATCTAAATATTCCATTTATTATTATAAATAGGTTCGACCATGTTATGGTAGTATATGAAGAGTGATTGCCTTTGGACGTAAAGTCCAGACTGCCAGCATGAGCTGACAGATCACTCGACGGACAGCGTTGACTGCAGGGCGGCACGCTAGCTCGCTTCGGCTCATTGGTGGAGAGTGTGGGGAGGTTCCACGAAAAACCTGCCGCTGCCATCAGCCATAATCAAAAAAATTCGTGCCTACAAACTAAAAGCCGGCACACATTCGGTCCTGCTGAAGGCGCAGATGTTTTTGCCTTCCTGCATGCCCCAACCACCCATCCGACTCTGAGGGCAGTTATCTTCAGAGTCCCTAGATTTACTTTCAGCTTTTTGTTGTGGCGAAGACATGCAAACACTTTCGTTGCGATTTATTTTAATTTTCTCTAACATACGAGCCTCTGCCCGGTGAGATACAGAATTTGGCCCCAAATCGACTTGCTGAGAAGCTGCTGTTGCCGAAGTTTTGATTGGTGCGGGTTATTTGAAAATAACTAGATTAGTGGAAAATAAAGTAGTCTGGGGATTGAAAAATATCCTAAATATACTTACAAGTTTTGTTTTCTAGCGGATGTCTGCGAAAATATTTTGGAGTTATTCCTTGCACGGCTATACTTGACGATTTCACCATACGAGAAGATTGTCTTCTTCTTCTTTTCCACCGTTAGAATGTCACTCCGAGCTCGAGGAAACGCACTTCTCTCGGTCGGGGTGCGTTCAATTTTTCTGCTTGACAGCAGCCTGCTTACACGCTTCAGTATTTCGTGTAGCATATTGCTATATGCAATACGCTACGACCATAACATCCAGCAAGCCAAAGGCACACATCACAGCCTAGAGACTGGTTACGTACGAAACTTAATAACGCAATAATTCAAGGAGCTCCTCTCATCTCATGCCAAAAATAATATTATAATAAACAATTTCCTTTTAGGAAATTATAAATCCTCAAAAATGATTTCAATGTCACTAGTTAGCTGCATGTGTAATTGAGGATTCTCTAACAGATTTGAGCTGTTCTAGCTGATAGTGATGGTGGCGGTGATGGATTTATTTGCTCCTGGTGATGAGGAGAATATTTTTTTCAAATTGATAATAGGATATGCAGGAATAAATATTATTGCGAACTTACGTAAGGGTTAGATTTCCCGCCGATGCCGTTGAAAATTGTTGATTTTGTTGTCTTCACTTTGTTCGCGACCCTTCAATTTCACGGTTTGACAAGACAGATCGATTGTCTTCTTCTTCTCCGCTGACAGGTACGACTTTTTTCGTGCGGACTGTCGGTATGGCAGCCGGCCGGCATACATGCTGCAGTAATTCTCCGTGTAGCATATTGCAATATGCAGTACGCTACGACCATAACAATCTTTTCATAGAAATTTACTGGAAATTTCTTCCTTCGAATTTTTATGCATTGGTCGAGACCGACAGCAATTCGTCGCTCCAATATAAAACCAAAGATGCCTCGACCTGATGTAGGGAAGGCCACAAATTTTGGTGGCCGACTGGAGTTATTTTCAGATACAATATTTTCATTATAATATATAGATATATATACTTACATACTAATGATAAAAAATACAAAATCTTTCAGATAAAATTATTATTATTATGTTATTAGTTTGTCTATGGCCTTACCATTCAAATTACCCCGCTTTATGTGTATCAGGGGTCCCCAATTAGCTAGGTAATTCAATTACCCTGAAGCAAATACACAGTTAAATTTACCGTATGTGTATCATAGGCATTATAAAATGTGCGATGAAGGCTATTAACATGAATTTTTGAGGCGACGTCCAATACTAGATTGGATAAAATCATCTAAAGAACGTCGCCCGTTGCCTCACCAAAGTTTTTTCAGTTAAATATGCAAACAGGAAATCAGAGATCTTTAAGTCCATCCTGAGCCTGGAAGTGGTATAATGCCTCAGACATATCTTACGGCAAGGCGAGCATACTAAATTATTATGAAAGTGAGCCCTCCCTTTCGCCAGTTAATCTTTAAAATACCTGGAAGACCAAACATCGGTCAGACGTGGTTGCGTGACCGTGGGTTTAAAAAAAAAAGATTCATTCATGTATTTCCGCTTCTATTCTAACTTAACATTCATTTCACTTTTCCTAGAAACATATAAATTAACAAAAATGTAAATTCAATGTTCCAATTCTCTGGCAAAGTGCTTAGATAAGATATGCCTTCAGTTTAGTTTTCTGAGATAACTGTAATATAAAATGTGCAGTTGTGTGCAGATGTGCCGCCGTTAGGTTAAAGGATGTAACTGACATTTTTAAGTTTTCGAGTAATCATAATTTTAAGTTTTTAGATGGGTATTTGAAAATTGTCTTGAAATAAAATTTACAATTTTAAATAAAAAAAAACACGTTATCTACATTTGGAAATAGAAGCAAGTTTTTAAAAAATGTTCGTGTAAAACAGAAAGAAAAGTAGTGATTGTTCTTTCCATTTTTTAAGTAAGTTGTACATATTGATCATAGGTGCTAGAACGATTTGGGTTATTTATGCATCAAAAATCATTCGGTGAAACCAAACAGAATTCTTTAAGTTGGGTGGAATCAATCAGAATGCCCTTAATGTAAAATACATCTCACTGCTCTCACGGATCATTTGATTTACAACTTTAAAAAAAAGGATAATTTCGGTCAAAACTAAAATTCTAGTGACAATTTTCATCCATTTCACTCCCCTCAGCTATAGCCTAGCATGTGTCAGCTTTATTTTGCACAATTAGATCGTCGTTGTTCTAATTTAATAAGTACGGAAAGAGAGAAATTATTGTAGGAAAGACTTATTATAAAATTCATCAATTCCTGATTATGTTTTTCCTCTTATAAGTTTTCTTGTTCTTGCTTCGTTCCTCGCATTGTGTAAGTTTTTTTTTTAATTATATATTCATCTGGGGGAATCACCTGATATCATGAACAATGGGGTTTTTTCACGACATGAAGCTTTGCTTATTGACTTAAGAATAGTTGGTATTCGTGACTCCGGCATTAATGGAGCTAGTTCATGCGAATTAACTCTGCGGCGAACTACAAGACAACCACTAAAATCTGCCAATTGGGACACTGTCCAATTGGACCACACTATCGACACACAGAGTTTTTGTAACAAAATTCACAGTGTAACTTGGGGCACCTGTGTAATCGGACCGTGGATCACATATTTATCCATAATTTTGATCTTTTTGAACCTTACCAATCGGACATTATGAAAAGATTCTGTGTCTACTTATAATATGAAACAAAATAGAATGGCTGTTTTGTGTAAAATCCCTGTGAATGTTTAGAGCAAAAAAAATATGTTCTTTACTTTCAAATATTCTAAGATGCACAAGCACAGGGTTTGCGTTTGATGCAATACATAATTAATGCGTCGTAAATTTGTCCTATTACACAATGTTGCAAGCGTGGCTTTTGGCTCGTCATTTAAGACTCAATATTTCAGATTTAATTCACAAGTTCTTTATTTTCGATCTACACTTATAAAATTCACAAACCATTAATTAATTAACTCATTAACTCAACTTTAATTATCGCTAGTACTGTATATCTAATTATCGCTATCCAATTAGAAGACTTTGTTCACTTGACTGTCTGAAATAAGACTACTCCCCTGGTGGTGACAACTGCTATATTTATACTCCACAAACTCTCCAGAATCTTCTCGAGGATTCCAGTCCAGAACCTTCCCAAAGATTCCTCATCGATTCTCCGAACCTGAAGTTGTTTACTCTCCATTTCCAGTAGATATCACCACTTGTCTCTTTTTGTTGCACGTAATACTGCCCCTTCTTAAAGTTGCTCTTCCCGAACAATAGGTGGTCTACGATCTTGATGCTCGTAGTATTGACAGAAGCGATCCAGATGAACGATTTTTCGTTTGTACCACGTTGAATCTTGCATACTACATCATTTATTCTAGTTACTAGTGATTACGGTCCCTCCCAGTGTTGCTGGAATTTTGGAGAACCTACCTTATGTTGTTTCGGGTTGTACAGCCAAACAAAATCACCTTCGGTAAATCCTGCGGGATTAGCACGTCAGTAATAGCGGGTCTTCATCTGAACAGTATTTGCTGCCAATTTCGCTCTCATGGCCTCGTGCACATCGGCTAATCGTTGTCTGAGCTCCGATACGTAGTCTTCTGGTAAATTTTGCTCACCTCTAGGTGTATCAAATTTTAGGTCGCTAGGTAAACGTATCTTCCGTCCGAATATGACCTGAGCTGGGGTTTTGCCCAGTAGTGTTGTGAACAGCTGATCTATAAGCCATTAGAAATATAGGAATATGTCGATCCCAATCGTGTTGATGATTGTTAAATACTTTTTTTTAGATGCTCGACCAATATTCTGTTGAAGCGCTCTACCATGCCATCAGATTGTGGGTGTAGAGGAGTTGTTCTTGTTTTTTTTTGTTCCCAACATTTTACACATCTCCTGGAAAGTCCGCGATTCGAAGTTCTGTCCTTGGTCCGAATGAAGTTCGTGAGGCACACCAAACCTACTGACACAATTCGTTACTATTTGTTCTGCAACTATGGTTGCCTCCTGACTGCATAAGCTTCAGGTCATTAACTGAAATAGTTAATGGCAACTAATATATAACGGTTACCGTCATCCGTTTCTAGAAAAGGTCCAGAGATGTCTACAGCTATCCTTTCAAAGGGGGCTCCGACATTATACCCCATTATACCCATTATCCTCCTCCTGTGGAAGCACTGCACCAATAACTACATTGCTGGCATCCGTGTGCAATATGAATGTTTTTCCCAGCCTTGAATAGTGAAGTACTGGAGTTTCACAGAGCTGTTGCTTAAAATTTTCGAAACTCTCGTTACATTTATCTGGCTTACATATGAACGACTTTCCATTTTCTGTAAGTTGATATAGCCTCCTTGCTATATCTGGAAAACCCTTCACGAATCGCCTGTAATAGGTAACTAGGGCAAGAAAACTCCTTAATTGATGTTTGTCATTTGGGACTGGCCGGTTTTTGACTGCTTTCATCTTCTCTGGATCGATTCTGACTCCTTGTGAGGAAATCATGTGCCCCAAATATTTAACTTCATTTTTGAATATAGCGCGTTTACTCGCACTGATCTTCAATTTCGCATCTTTGAGTCTTCGGAGCACGTCCCGTAAGTTGTTTTTATGTTCCTCGATGTCCTTCCGATTACTATTATGTCATCTAAGTAGACAAGGCATGTTTTCTCGGTTAAACCGCGTAGAACACATTCCATTAGTCGTTCGAATGTGGTTGGAGCATTACATAATCCAAATGGCATTACTTTGAATTGCTATAAGACACTTCCAACTGAGAAAGCAGTTTTCTCTCGGTCCTCGGGATGTATTTCCACTTGTCAGTAACCACTTTTGAAATCCAGCGTGGAAGACCATTGCGCTCCCGAAAGGATATCCAACGTGCCATCAATCCTTGGTACCGGATAACTATAGGTAGTCTACACAGAATCGGGTGCTGCCATCCTTTTTCCTGACTAGAACAACTGGTGATGTCCAAGGGCTGTTAGATTTCTCTATTATGCTTTGTTTCTTCATGGAGTTCATCATATCTGCAACTTCTAGTGGTTTGGCTAATGGCAATCTTCGTGGTGTCTGTCGAATGGGCCTGGCATTTCCTGTATCAATCCGATGCTGGACAAGATTTGTTTTACCGAAATCATCATCATTTATTGCAAATAATTCCGAAAATTCACCGATCACCTCTTTCGCATCGTTGTATTGTTGTTCACTTAAGGCACTGGACGAAAGAAGTTTCTGAACCTGTTGGGTAGTAGCTTGTATAGGTTTTGTCTCTTTGACATTACTACCATTATCCAAATTGATGATCTGGTAAACGGGCTCAAAATTTCCAATTATAGCACTTTCTTTTAGTTGTACCTTATTTTCGGATGTGTTGAGCACTCTGACTGGAATTAATGTTGCACCTTCTGCTTTCACAAAAGTCTTGCCAACAATGATGCTCGATGCAACTTTTGTAGGTTTAGGCTCCAGCAGATATAATCGGGAGCTCCCGATGCCATCAGTAATTTTTGCCCATATTAGCGTTTCGGAGCATGCCGAGAGAGTAATATTTTCGCAGATCATCGTCCTTATTTTCGCAGGATAATCTGGTACTACTCCTAGTCTCATAGGAATTTCTATGTTTCCATATTGAGAATCCGTTCTCCGACATCCACATTTATTTTGTATTTGGTCATGAAGTCTATTCCAAGAATGCATTCATCCATTATGTCTGAATCCAGGATAGTGTGAGGAAATAGTAGTTCGCCTAGTTGAACATCTAAAGTTATTTCTCCAAAAACCTGTGCAGCTGCTCCAATTGCTGTTTTTAGTAGATATTTTATGGTGTTGTAAAGCCATTTGTTCTTGACAAGATCTGCTGTAATAATTGATCTCGTAGCTCCAGTATCGATAGTGAGCGCAGTCAGTTTTTCCTACACTTCCATATATAACAAGACTGATATTATTCTTTGCAACTGGACTACTTGAATGATGAATTCGGGGCTGTCGACTCCAGCAACCAACTTCTGCCCCACAAAGTTAATTTTTACATGCTTTCGGACTCCTCAACAGGAGAGGTGAAGCGATTAGTCTCTGCTTGATAACTAGTCTCTCCACGCATAGTCTCCCTCGCTCGACATCTTTGGCATTCTGCTTTCCCTCTTCTTCTAGTGATTCCACTCGTCGACGTTTTCTGCAGTCCCTTGGAAGGTGTCCTGGTCTATTACAATTCCAACATCGAAGGAGACCACTTGAAGGTGTGCTCTGTGATGATTGCATTCTGTTGCAAGTACATTCCTCCACTAAAAGTTCTCTCACTCGTACTGCACTCCGCGAAGCTTGTCTGGTAGATTCATATGCTAATGCATAGGCTAGTGATTCTGCTGTTGATTTCTTTGCTGCTAGCCTTAACGCTTGTTGTAAACTTTGATCCTCAATATTGTTCACAAATGCCTCCGTGGCCACTTCATTTAGGATATCCGCATTTACGCTGCAGTTGTTGTATTGATTCACCATGTTTTTTATCCTATTGCGTAACTGAAGGCGATATACTTGCTGCATGTGTTCATCTCCATAACGTGATTTTATTGCTTGTACTAATGAAGTGTAATAAAATCACGTTGCTTTTCAATCGATACAGTTTGTAAGAGCTCTGATGCTGGACCTCGGAAGTGCTAATACCAGAGCTGTAGCTTTGTCTTCACCATTCCATCCATTTAACTTTGAAGCTGCCTCGAATTGTCTCTTAAAGATATGCCACCAATTAAATTTAATTAAAATAACACATTGACGACGACGACGACAGTCGTCGCAGCATTACCGTAGCGATCGGGGGCGAAGCCCATGATCATGCATACATGGTATGCTGCGACGACTGTCGTCGTCGTCGTCGTCAATGTGTTATTTTAATTACCCTGTGCAAATTTCATTGTCGTTGTCGTTTTTTTTTTTTTTTTTTTTTTTTTTTAATATAAGAAACCATATTAATAAAAAATTATTTAGTTATGAAATATGGCTAAGAAAGGTTATAAGTATCCTGGATATAATTATCTGGGTCCAGGCAATGATATATATAGTGAAGAAGAAGTCGTAAATTCTACAGATTTTATAGCCTATGTACATGATTTGGAATATACGTTAGCTAATTCGAATATTGATATACAGGAGGCAGATAGAAAAGCCATTGGTAGTTTTGTCGATGACTTTAAACAAAACGGACGTGTTAGTGATTTAGCAGGAATCTTCGGTCTTAGTGTTAAATATGGTGTTGAAAGTGTGTTCGGTGTACAATATCCTAATATGAGCAAACAAAAACTTACTTTTAATCAGCATATATTTGGATTACGAGAAAAGCATTTATCGCAAGTTTTTCAACAAAATCGAGCTAAATACATTAATTATAACGAGTTTAAAAAATCAGACGTTGCAAAACAAATATATACAGCTTATAGAAAAGAAGGACAATATTATAAACATTATTTAGCAGAGTGGCAATCACGTGATACTAATATAGTAAATCGTGAAGAAGTTATTGCAGAAAATCTTCAACCTGGACCAAGCGAACCTCAACCTGGACCAAGCAAGCGACCTGCCGATACCGGATCAGCCGACGACAACGCAACAAATCCCAAACAACTCAGACCTGAAGACCTTGGTGGAGGTACAGATACAGGCGAAGTCTCTCCTCCGCTTACACCTGGTACAGCTAAAGCTCTTGAAGATATTCTTAATAATATTGATACTGGCGATATTTCTGAAGCTGCTCGTAGGGGTTCTGCAGAAGCATCCGCACATACACCAATGGATACGACAGAAAATATACAGAGTGGGTCGGGCCGTGGGCCTAATACGGGGGCGAGATCCGATGCGAGCGGATTACGTGGAACTGGAGGAACGTCATCAACTTTACCAAATATAACCTGGATTAGACCTAGTGAACCATCATCCGGGACAACGGTTACATTCAAGAAAAGTAGAATATTAATTTCATATGGATATAGTACTGAAAATAACTGAAAGTAACCTAGATGTAAAGGACTTTTCTTCCGAGCAACACCACCCAAGTCACTTCTTTTGAAGAATGAAAAATGCTCAGGTGGGAAGTTATCCAAGGAACGCTTAACGATGGCTCTTCTCTGCACTTTAGCTTCTGAAAAAGATCGTTTAGTAATTGGCAAGACTAAAAGGTCGAGGTCATTTGGCACAATAAATATTCAAAAGCATTCATCCATTACATGTGTAATGGTCGCAGGACTGCACGATGCAGTATGCTGCATCGACTGGCTCTGTCATCTAGCGAAAAACTAGGTCGAACCGATACAGCGAATGTGCTGCCACTTTTCACATTTGGTGTGCGATTGACAGCTGACAGGGGCATTCGAAAAAGTTCGAGAGGAAGAAGATTCTCGGCGGATTGTCGCAGGAAAGCGTGGTTTTTGAGAGGTCGGAAGGAAAGATGAATAAGCTGAGTTGAAATCATCAAGAAAAATAAACGCGAAAACGAGAGATTACAGTGGAAGTGCACAGTGTTGCTGGAAAAGACTGGTGCCCTGCACGTGCATCTTCGAGGTAACCTACTTACACATTTTTTATGGTTCCCGATAGGACCCCACCTATCCTTATAATAATTCAGGAGTGGATGGAATACCAGCGCGGCAATTGCGCGTGCAGAACGTTCTTTTGGGAGACTTCCATTATACAAAAGTTCAGCGTATTCGTTGTTTATTCTGGAAACAAAGCCAATTTCAATGTATCTAACTTTTTGGACACTCTGTACATGTCATACGCGGTGAAGTAACTACCCTGGGCGATCGCTGTAATAACGAGCGCGGAGACAGAAAATTGTGCGAGTCCTTCCCCAACTCATACACATCAGTTAATTATTGCCATCAGATTTGGAATAGCAACCAGAATCGGAGCCTGTAGATAAGATAATTATTTTTGTGAAGTACATGTTAGACATATGTAAATAGTAACTTTATCGCAGTTTTTGCAACAAAAGAAAAGTCTTTATAACGGGTGGCGCAAAAGCAATGACCCTATTTGGTTCAACTACAAACTATGTATATTTGTGCCATGAAATTTCGTCGCATTAGGATTTGAAGGGTGACTTCCAGAGTTGATGCCCTATTTATGATATTTTCCATAACTTGCCGTAACACTTCCTGCGATGTGTTTCTTATTTCTTGATGGATGTTTTCTTTTAGGGCTGCGAGAAGCTGTGGCTTGTTCAAATATACCAGTGATTTCAAATAGCCTCAAAGAAAAAACTCTGGACAGGTCAGATCGGGTGATCTTGCAGGCCAAGGCAAATCGCCAAAACGAGAGATAACACGGCCTGGAAAAGCGTCACCCTCTAAACATTTGAGAGTATACACCTAAAGTGAAAGGAAAACGTGAACTTTATGAACCGCGTTTTACTAATGCACCCACGGCCCTATAGTACATGAACACTATAATCACAGCGTAAAAAAAACGTATTGAAAACGCACCTCCCTCTAAGCATTTGAGAGTGTACACCTAAAGTGAAACGAAAGCGTATTGAAAACGTACTTCTGGATTTATTGACAGCAGACAGCTGTGTTGTGCATGTTAATTTGTTTGTGAATAAAAATCGCCGCGTTAATTTTTATTTTATTAAAACTTTGGAATGTCAACTAATTTGAATAGTGTGGGTTTCGTTACCACAAATTAATCCGCTTATCGCACTTCAAAATGTAGAATTATCCCAGTTCAGCAAGATACAAAGAAAACACGAGTATTAATGAATTCTTATTTTACTTTTATTAATGGTTTCTTCTATGGATTTCCAATATGATCAATATTGGAAATCTGTTTGACGTCGCACAACTTTATAATAATTTTATAGAGATTAGAGTTTAATGACTCTTTTTACAACTTTTATCTCTATTAACAGCTTTAACTTTATTACACAGCTTTTATTTAAACTATATTTCTTTAACCACTTTAGCTTTATTCTATCTCTAGACAACTTTTCTACCTTCTCTTCACAACTTTCTTATTATTACTTTTCAACTTAAAGCTTATTCTTCTTCTTACTTACTTAATCACTACTTCTAGGTGAGCTAGCACATATCCCTGTTCTGACACTTTTAGAACGAAGGTTGTATGGTATGGCGTTGCCAGATCCCACAATCGGCCTTCCTGACCGGTCATTCGACCCGTATGACTCAGCCCATTCCTTCATAAAATCAGCAGCACTCGTAGTTAGCTTGGGTCTTTCATGTTCACCGATCCTTTCAACTTTGTATCGATCATGATTTCCAACAGAAATTACCTTATAAGGTCCCAAATACTTCGGCTTTAGTTTCATTCCTGGACCATACTGCGTCCGCTTGATGGCGACGAGGTCATTTACGGAATACTTTCTTGCTTGCTTCCTCTTCTTATTATACTGACGTATATTTTCTTGCTGCATCTTTAGTATGTTTTCTCTAGCTAAAACACGTATGTCATTTCTTTCATCACTAAGTTTAGCAACTAATTCATCTTCTATTAAACAGCGTAAGTCCTCATTATTTTTCAACATCATGTCTAATCCAGTTAAGATTTTAAATGGAGAAAACTTGGTACTTCTACTTATGGTGGAATTTATAAACTGTTGAGCTCGATCTACGTGCTTATACCAAACCTTAGGGTTTTCGATGGACATCTTTGTAAGCAATGGAATTATTATTCTATTAACACGTTCCACTTGCCCGTTTCCGCGAGGAACTCCGGTCGTTATTAAACAATGCTGGATACCCTCTTCCAGACAATATTCCTTAAATATTTTGGACGTAAATGCACTACCTCGATCAGACACTATGCGCACTGGATTACCAAACGTCACTACTTGTTTCTTCAGCCTATCTATCACTTCGTTGCTGGACGTACTTCTTGTTGGGTATAGCCACACAAACTGAGAGAATCCGTCAATCACAACAAAGATGTGATTGCATCTTTTCTTTGTATTTTCCATAGGTCCAAGATGATCTATATGATAAGTTTGTAGCGGCTTATCATCTTTGTTAATCACATTGAGAAAGCCTTCTTGCTTCCCAGCTTTACGTTCTGCTAAAATACATGGTATATAATTCTTTATGACATCCATTATTTTCACCTTAATATCCGGAATATGATACGATCTCTCTAATAAATCTTGAGTTTTACCAACTGAAAAGTGACCTTGTTTGTGTGTTTCGCGTATAATCTCATTCTCAAGTGTTCTTGGTATCACTAGTCGTTCATTTATAGGATCCTTATACAATAATCCATTCTTCAGTACATAGTCCTCATAATGTCTCTCATACAGAATTCCTTGGATAGCTCTTATCCACGGATCTTTTAACTGAGCTTCTCCAACTCTGTGCAACACACTTTCTTGAATAATCATAATATGACGACTCAGTGCATCTACATGGCGCATTTTGGTGCCCGACCTGTGTTCTATATCATAATCGAAGTCTTGCATGTACATGGCCCATCTTGCTACTCTTAGTGGAATATCTTTCTTATTCATTGTCATAGCGAAAGCATTACAATCCGTAATTATTTTGAAGTGCTTTCCCAACAAGTAAACGCGCCATTTCTTTAAGCCGTTAATTATTGCTAAAACCTCCAATTCGTACGAGTGATATTTTTCCTCGCTAGCACTTGTCTTTCGACTCATGTATTGAATAGGATGCAGTTCCTGATCATCGCAATCTCTCTGAAGCAATATAACTCCGTAGCCAGCTGTGCTAGCATCAGTATGCAACTCCGTGTATGCTTTTGGATTATACAATTTAAGAACAGGTTTGTTCGGCAATATCTTTTGCAAATTAGTGAAGGCTTTTTCTTCTTCTTCCTCTATTTTGAACATTACATTTTTAAGCAACAGATTACTCAATGGTCTTACTATCACCGCTTAATTCGGAATGAATTTTCGAAAATACGATGTTAGCCCTAAAAAGCTTTGAACTTCTTTTGCATTTCTAGGTATTGGAAAATTAACCACAGCTTTAGTTTTATTCTGGGACAGACGGATGGTTCCGTTCTCTATAATATAACCTAGAATCATGATCTGAGATTTACTCCAGTTAATGACTAGACTGTATTTACTTGCAACACGCAGTACTTGTTCCAGGTACTCAATAGATTCTTGCTCGGTCTTTGCTGGTATAACCAGATCATTCATGTAAGTTAGTAATATTCCCTTCTGCACCAAAGGTCTAAAAATTACCGAAATATATCGGGTGAACGTTGATGGTGAATTACACAGACCAAAAGGTACCTTCAGAAATTCATACTGCCAGTTATGCACAACAAATGATGTGTATTTAATTGGCTGTTTCTCCATAGGCACATGAAAAAAACCATCTTTCAAGTCCAATGTACTAAAAAATTGGGCTTCCTGCAATCTGTCCACTATATCTTCAATTAATGGCATGGGGTAATGATCTTTAATGATCTGCTTATTAATTCTCCGAAAGTCACAGCAAAGTCTTTTGCTTCCGTTTTTCTTTGTCACTAATACAACCGGACTAGCGAACTCTGAACAGCTCGGTTGTATAATACCTTCGCTTAACCACTGATTGACTTGGCGTTCAACTTCAGTTTGATCTTTATGAGAAATGCGTCGTGGTCTTTCGAAAAGAGGAGTTTCATCTTGAAGGATGATTTTCGTTTCAATTGATGACTCGACTTGTTTGCTCGGATTGTAATTATTATTGACCTCTACTACTGCCTTCCTTGTCGGGAATGGAATATGATCTAAGTCAATTGAAATCGTGTTTTCCTCACACTCATCCAATCCAAAACAACATTGCAGCGTCTCACCGTATTCTTTTATTAATTCGTTTATTCCGCTACTGGATCCGTTTTCCTTTTTCGCGTCTCTATTTTCGGACTGGTTAATAAGAGGGTCTCTCTCATTTCCTTTCCTTGTTATTACACATTTGCTGCCACTTGGATAAAGGTTAATGCCTCCATTCTCCATGACAACTACAGCTTTATTTAATATGTCATTTCCGACAATTACTTGATATTGAATTCAACATCATCCACCGAAATGCGCGTTTTAGCCACTCCAATTGTCTGAATTTCAACACTTCCTAAACCACTCATTGACTCTTTACTTGGTGTTAATTCAAGCAAATCTAATTCTTTAAAGAAATCGTGTCTATTAATGCTCGCACAGTTTTTCCTTCCATTTTTATCTCTTTCCTCATTCTTTTGATACCAAAATTTATCTCAGTTTTAGGTTTGAAATTCACTAATTTCGCTAACTTACCACACTCGAACGATCTGTGTCCGACTGCGTTACACTTGAAGCACTTATATCCTTTGGCTTTGTTTGGACAATCATAGGACATATGTTTCACATCACCACACCATGAACAAGTCTTGGCCTTTTCCTTTTTTATCACATTTCTTTGCCGCTCTTGAGTGTCGGGAGTTTGATGACTTCCTCTCAATTTTTCGTACATCTTTAACCGTTTTTTTAGTTCCATTATTGTCGTAGCTTCATATAAGACAATCTTATTAACTTTGTCATCTCGAATTCCATCTATTATGTATGAAATAATAGACTCCTCTTCAATGTCCACTTGGTTAGCAATTTGCAACATATGATAGACATAATCTCGCAGACTTTCATCATGTTGTTTCCTGCGATTCCGTAATTGCTTATGAACTTCAGCACTACTTACTGCTGTGTCAAACTCACTGATAAGCGCCGCCTTTAACGCAAGCCAACCGCTAACATTTTTTTCAGAGTTAATAAACAATCTGGCTGAACCTATAATTAATTTTTTACCATATACAAACTTTTTAAGATTACTCCAACCGACTATAGCACTGATCTCTTCGAAATCCTGAATCCACTTTCTGACTGAAATCGTCTGATCACCTGAGAATGGGGAAATACTATCTTCGATATCTCGAAACGAAAAGTATTCCTTGTGTGTAAATGAAGCCACATGATTTTGACTTACATCTCTTTCTCTACTTTGTTCATTGTCAGTTGTTGGTGTCGGAGAATTTGTTCCTGGTTGAACATTGACAACTGTGATATCATTATCACCTTCCATGTTTGTTACGCAATTTAGTTCAAGGTATTCTATCAGTCTTTCTCGTAACTCGCTTTTCCGCCCTGTGGTCATACAACCATACGACCTAAGTTCTTTCTCTAGATATTTTTTGTTCATACTTGAAATGGTTCGCTTATCCATTTTCAATACTTTGATATGGCTAGCTCCCTTTACAATTTTAATTATTTCAGACACACCACCTAAGTTCAATAGGTGTACTTAGCAACTTTTACCGTATCTAAACGCTTGAAATTCAAATGAAATACCTGTTTCCTTTCTTTACGGTGGTTATACTTTATTTTAATTATGTCTGAACTTATTATGTAAAATAATATATTTTGAGTAATATATTTTAAATATGATATTTTGAAGAATATTATTCAAATATAGTATTTTGAAGAATATTATTCAAATATAATAATTTGAAGAATATTATTCAAATATAGTATTTCGAAGAATATTATTCAAATATAATAATCCGAAGAATATTATTTAAATATAATAATTTGAAGAATATTATTTAAATATAATATTTTTAAGAAAATTATTTAAATGTAATATTTTGAGACAATGCTCCGAATGATATACTTAAGGCAGCACTGTTTATGCAACACAATCAAAACAATTAAGAAACTTATTTTCCAAATTAAACCTCTCGCCAAATATTGCCCTGCTCGTATAGCTTTTCAAATACGTAAAGGTGTTTGGTTAATCAATGCTACTAACTTATTCACAAAAATAATGTTTCCTAACAAACATTTTCGTTTTTGAACAAATTTGTCCTTCGCACTTGTTTGATTTTATGAGTCCCGCACAGCACAAAATCCTATCCGCAATCAGAATCAATGCGAACAATAGTTTATTATAGCAAAACTTTAAGTTATATTAAACATGGTATGTTTGAACGTTTTATTTGTCTGTTAATGAATTTATTTATCTTTTTGTTACCTTATATATTGTTGCGAGCGTGGCCTTTGGTTCGTTATTTAAAACACAATATTAAATAATTAATATATAAGTTCTTTATTACACTTAAATCATATAAAGTTCACAAACATTCATCTAATCAACTCAACTCTAATTATCGCTAACACTGTACTTTCAATTATCGCAATCTAATTACACACTATCGCTTCTTTATTACTTTCGCTTCTTAACACTGCAACGTCTAAAACAAGACTCTTCTTCTGGCGATGACAACTGTTATATTTATACCCTAGAAACACTCCGGATTATTCTGGAGTGTTCTATTCCAAAAGCTTCTTGACTATTCTATTTGTTCTATTCCTGAACTTTCATAATCGATTCTCCGAACCTGAAGTCATTTACTCTCCGAACCTGAAGTTGTTTATTGCCAGTAGATGACACCAGTTGTCTCTTTCTATTGCACGTAACACTGCCCCCTTCTTAAACTTGTTCGTCCCGAACAACAGGTGGTCCACGGTCTTGATGCTCGTAGTATTGACACAAGCGGTCCAAATGAACAATTTTGTGCTTGCCTCTTGTGCCACGCTGAATCCTGTATACCACGACATTAATTTTAGTTACTACTGAATATGGTCCTTCCCAGTGTTGTTGCAATTTTGGAGAACGTCCCTTACGTCGTTTCGGGTTGTACAGCCAAACAAGATCACCTTCGTTAAATCCTACGGAATTAGCGCGTAAGTCATAGCGGGTCTTCATCCGATCAGTATTTGTTGCTAATTTCGTCCTCGTGGCCTCGTGTACATCGGCTAATTGTTGTTTGAGCTCCGATACGTAGTCTTCTGGTAACTTTTGCTCACCTCTGGGGGTACCGAATTTGAGGTCGCTAGGTAAACGCATCTCTCTTCCGAATATGACTTTAGCTGGGGTTTGTCCGGTAGTACTATGAACGGCTGATCTATAAGCGATTAGGAATACAGGAATATGTCGATCCCAATCGCGTTGATGATAGTCAACTACTTTCTTTAGATGCTCGATCAGTGTTCTGTTGAAGCGCTCTACCATGCCATCAGATTGTGGGTGTAGAGGAGTTGTTCTAGTTTTTCTTATTCCCAACATTTTACACATCTCCTGGAAAGTCCGCGATTCGAAGTTCCGTCCTTGGTCCGAATGAAGTTCGTGAGGCACACCAAACCTACTGACCCAATTCGTTATTATTTGTTCCGCAACTGTGATTGCCACCTTGATTAGGTATTGCATAAGCTTCAGGCCATTTACTGAAATAGTCAATGGCAACTAATATATAACGGTTACCGCCATCCGTTTCTGGAAAAGGTCCAGCGATGTCTATAGCCATCCTTTCAAAGGGGGTTCCGATATTATACTTATGCATTTCTCCTCTGCTTCTGTGTTGCGGCCCTTTGCACGCAGCACAAACAGTGCATCTGCGGCACCACTCCTCCACATCTTCTCGCATATGTAACCAATAAAACTTTTCTCGTATTTTGGAAATGGTTTTGTTCACTCCCAAATGTCCTCCAGAGGTTCCACCGTGCATTTCTTCTAGAACATCTTTGACATATGATGCCGGCACGACTATCTGCATTCGGAAAGATTCGCCATTAGGTGCTTCCCACTTGCGTTTTAATATACCACATTCAACATGAAGAGAGTTCCATTGAGCCCAGTAACTTTTCAGCTTCTCACTCCGTTCCGAAATATCCTTCCAGTCTGGTCTTTCCATGTCTTCTTTCCAAGCAAGAATAGGTGAAATGTCCGGATCTTCTCGTTGTGCTGTTCGTAGGTCCTCGTTGTCCCAACCTGTAGATGGCTCCACGGTTACCAACTGTATAGTTGCTGTTGTTTCTTTTTCTTCTATTCGGGTGCAATGTTTGCACTCAAGTTTACATGGACGTCGTGAAAGGGCGTCTGCATTTCCATGGATACGACCTCTTCGGTGTTGTATTTCAAAATCATAAGCCTGGAGTCGCTCTATCCATCTCGCCACTTGTCCCTCAGGATTCTTAAACTGCAGAAGCCATTTAAGCGCTGCATGGTCGGTGCGAAGGATGAATTTCTGCCCGTAGAGATATTTATGAAAATGCTTTGTTGAACTTACAATGGCAAGTAGCTCCTTTCTTGTAGCACAATAATTTTTCTCTGACTTTGAAAGTGCTTTGCTATAGTAAGCTACTGGAACTTCTTGACCATTCTCCTCCTGAGAAAGCACTGCACCAATACCTTCATTGCTGGCATCCGTGTCTAATATAAATGTTTTTCCCAGCTTTGGATAGTGAAGTACTGGCGCTTCACAGAGCTGTTGCTTCAAATTTTCAAAACTTTCGTTGCATTTATCCGACCATATGAACGGCTTTCCCTTTTCGGTAAGTTGATGTAGGCTTCTTGCTATATCTGCAAAACCTTTCACGAATCGCCTGTAGTAGGTAGCTAAACCAAGAAAACTCCGTAATTGATGTTTGTCCTTTGGTGCTGGCCAATTTTTGACGGCTTCTATCTTTTCTGGATCGGTTCTTACTCCTTGTGATGAAACTATGTGCCCTAAATATTTAACTTCTTTTTTAAATAGAGCACATTTACTCGCACTGAGCTTTAATTTTGCATCTTTGAGTCTTTGAAGTACATCCCGTAAGTTGTTTTTATGTTCCATGAATGTCCTTCCGATTACTATTATGTCATCCAAATAGACAAGACATGTTTTCCAGGTTAAACCTCGTAGAACACATTCCATTAGTCGTTCGAATGTGGCTGGAGCATTACATAACCCAAATGGCATTACTTTGAATTGCCATAAGCCACTGCCAACTGAGAAAGCAGTTTTCTCTCGGTCCTCGGGATGTATTTCCACTTGCCAGTAACCACTCTTCAAATCCAGCGTGGAAAACCATTGCGCTCCGG
Organism: Dioctria linearis; assembly: GCA_963930735.1. Classification (NCBI taxonomy): domain Eukaryota; kingdom Metazoa; phylum Arthropoda; class Insecta; order Diptera; family Asilidae; genus Dioctria; species Dioctria linearis. The sequence continues at coordinate 210,897,624 of OZ005741.1, read as the reverse complement.
AAAGGGTATCCAATGTGTCATCAATCCTTGGTAATGGATAGCTATCTTTTCTCGTCACGTTATTTAATTGGCGGTAGTCTACACAGAATCGGGTGCTGCCATCCTTCTTCCTAACCAGAACAACCGGCGATGTCCAAGGGCTGTTAGATTCCTCTATGATGCCTTGTTTCTTCATGGAGTTCATCATGTCTGCAACTTCTGGTTGTTTGGCTAATGGCAATCTTCGTGGTGTCTGTCGAATGGGTCTGGAATCTCCTGTATCGATTCGATGCTGGACAAGATTTTTTTTACCATAGTCATCATCATTCCTTGCAAATAATTCCGAAAATTCATCGATCACCTCTTTGGCATCGTTGTGTTGTTGTTCACTTAAGGCACTGGACGAAAGAAGTTTCTGAATCTGTTGGGTAGTAGCTGGTATAGTTTTTGTCTCCTTGACATTACTACCATTATCTAAATTGACGATTTGGTAAACGGGTTCACAATTTCCAATTACAGCACCTTCTTTTAGTTGTACCTCGTTTTCGGATGTGTTAAGCACTCTGACTGGAATTAATGCTGCACCTTCTGCCTTCACTAAAGTCTTGCCAACGATGATGTTCGATGTAACTTTTGTGGGGTTAGGCTCCACCAGATAGAATCGGCAGGTCCCGATGTCATCAGTAAGCTTTGTCCATATTAGTGTCTCGGAGCATGGCGAAAGAGTAATATTTTCGCAAACCATCGTCCTTACTTTCGCAGGATGATCTGCTTCTTCTCCTAGTTTCATAGGAATTTCTATGTTGTCATATTTGAGAATCCGCTCTCCGACATCCAGATTTATTTTGTATGTGGTCATGAAGTCTATTCCAAGAATGCAGTCATCCATTATGTCTGAAACCAGGAAAGTGTGAGGAAATAGTAGTTCGCCTAGTTGAACATCTAAAGTTATTTCTCCAAACACCTGTGCTGCCGCTCCAGTTGCTGTTCTTAGTAGATATTTGGTGGTGTTGTGAAGCCATTTGTTCTTAACAAGATCTGCTCTAATAATTGATCTTGAAGCTCCAGTATCGATAGTAACTGCGCAGTCATTTTTTCCTACACTTCCATATATAACAAGACTGCTATTATTTCTCTGTAACTGACTTACTTGGATGATGACTTCGGGGCTGTCGATTCCACCAACCAACTTCTGCCCCTCGAAGTTGGTTTTTACTAGTTTTCCGACTGCTCAAGAGGAGAGACGATGCGACTAGTCGTTGTTTGATATCTAGTCTCTCCACGAATTGCTTGTTCCCTGGCTCGACATCTTTGGCATTCTTCTTTCCCCTCTTCTTCTGATGATTCCACTCGTCGACGTTTTCTGCAGTCTCTTTGAAGGTGCCCTGGTCTATTACAATTCCAGCATCGAAAGACACCACGTGAAGGCGGGCTCTGTGATGATTGCACTCTATTACAAGTACATTCTTCCACTGAAATTTCTCTCACTCGTACTGCACTCCGTGAAGCTTGTCTAGCGGATTCATACGCTAATGCATAGGCTAGTGCTTCTGCTGTTGATTTCTTTCCTGCTAGCCTCAATGATTGTTGTAAATTTTGATCTGTAATAGCGTTCACAAATGCCTCCGTCGCTACTTCATTGAGAAAATCCGCATTCACGCTGGAGTATGACAGATGCGCTAATCTTTCTACATCTGCCTGCAGTTGTTGTAGTGATTCGCCATGTTTTTGAATCCTGTTGCGCAACTGTAGGCGATATACTTGCTGCATGTGCTCATCTCCGTAACGTAATTCTATCGCCTGTACTAATGAAGAGTAATTACGTTGATTTTCAATCGGTACAGTTTGTAAGAGTTCTGACGCAGGACCTCGAAGTGATAACACCAGAGCTATAGCTTTGTCTTCATCATTCCATCCATTTACCTCTGAAGCTGCCTCAAATTGTCTCTTGAAGATATGCCACGAATTTTGTCCATCAAATATGGGAGGTTTCATTCTACCTGCACCGGATATTTCAGTTGCTCCGCTTAAAGGCTGACGATGCTTTATTCTTTCCAGATCTGCTTTAACGTTTTCAAGTTGCTCGGCGACTTTTTGTTGAACTTCCGAAACCTTTTGTTGAAATTCCTGCTCAATTCCTTCAATTTTCAAATTTTGTTCTTCTAAAGAACTTTTTAGAAAATTTTTCTGATCCTTCAAACGAGTTTCTAGACAATTCTCCAGAGAACTCTTTTGTTCGTCCAACCGCGTTTCCATAGATTTCTTCTGTTCATCTAAACGTGATTCTAGAGAATTCTTTTGTTCGTCCATAGATTTCTTCTGTTCATCTAAACGTGATTCTAGAGAATTCTTTTGTTCCTCGAGAGAATTCTTTTGTTCCTCGAGAGAATTCTTTTGTTCGTCCATAGATTTCTTCTGTTCCTCGAGAGAATTCTTTTGCTCATCAAAACGGGCTTCCATTTTACTCATTAAAGTACTCAACAGCTGTTCCATTTTCATCGCAGACGCTTCTTCAACTTCGATTTCCTCCAAGTTCTCTTCGAAAACAAATGTTTCAGGATTCTTTCCTTCCTCTATCAAAGATTGTCTAAGTCGCTCGACTAGAACTTTTTTATGCCTGTCGTTTGTAATGACCGGTTCCCTAACTCCACTTTCAAATCCTGCGTTCGAAGCTCGTCCACTTTGCGCCCATTATTTTAGTAATTCTCTTATAGATGAATATAAATTATTTTCCAGAACTTTCACAATTTAACACAATTTCTCAAAATTAATCACTCTTTTAATTTTTAGTCAATTGCCACCACTTTATTTCTCAAATTTATTTCACTTCTGACACCAGTTGTTGCAAGCGTGGCCTTTGGTTCGTTATTTAAAACACAATATTAAGTAATTAATATATAAGTTCTTTATTACACTTAAATCATATAAAGTTCACAAACATTCATCTAATCAACTCAACTCTAATTATCGCTAACACTGTACTTTCAATTATCGCAATCTAATTACACACTATCGCTTCTTTATTACTTTCGATTCTTAACACTGCAACGTCTAAAACAAGACTCTTCTTCTGGCGATGACAACTGTTATATTTATACCCTAGAAACACTCCGGATTATTCTGGAGTGTTCTATTCCAAAAGCTTCTTGACTATTCTATTTGTTCTATTCCTGAACTTTCATAATCGATTCTCCGAACCTGAAGTCATTTACTCTCCGAACCAGAAGTTGTTTATTGCCAGTAGATGTCACCAGTTGTCTCTTTCTATTGCACGTAACAATATATATAATAAATATATTTCCTTTGTTTTCTGTAGTTTTAATTTTAGCGCAAGACGTCTTGTTTTTTCGATTTATTTTCTTGCCTTGTCCGGCACTGCACTGCAACTTGTTCAACCCTGTTTTAATGACGGCGTCCCTGTTGCCGCCAAAACAGACTGGAACTTTCCATGTAATTACTCGATCACGCCTTAACCTCAACTTTTTCCCGCTGTTTTTGTGTTTTCAAATCAGCGCTCCGCCCTTCAGCCGCAATACTCCAGGGATATTTTGGTTGAGCCCCCAAATTTGTGGGTTTCATTCCCACAAATTAATCCGCTTATCGCACTTCAAAATGTAGGATTATCCCAGTTCAGCAAGATACAAAGAAAACACGAGTATTAATGAATTCTTATTTTACTTTTATTAATGGTTTCTTCTATGGATTTCCAATATGATCAATATTGGAAATCTGTTTGACGTCGCACAACTTTATAATAACTTTATAGAGATTAGAGTTTAATGACTCTTTTTACAACTTTTATCTCTATTAACAGCTTTAACTTTATTACACAGCTTTTATTTAAACTATATTTCTTTAACCACTTTAGCTTTATTCTATCTCTAGACAACTTTTCTACCTTCTCTTCACAACTTTCTTATTATTACTTTTCAACTTAAAGCTTATTCTTCTTCTTACTTCTTCTTACTAATCACTACTTCTAGGTGAGCTAGCACATATCCCTGTTCTGACACTTTTAGAACGAAGGTTGTATGGTATGGCGTTGCCAGATCCCACAATAGGTATTCTTATATTATTATTATTGAACTTTTGTTAGTTTACTAAGTTATTTTGTAGTCTATCGATAATTCCAATTATCTATACCCTACCTGATGTACCTAATAACATTGTAACGTAGTGTAAGCTAAGGTTCCTTAATAAACGTTTTTTTGTTCTATTTTTATTAAGGTTTGTGATGTTATTTTTATCAAATAAATTAAAATAGAAAAATTTGTTGTTTTCTTCAAAAGCCATTGAGTCCTCATGTAAAACGTTTCGTAAACTGAACTTCATTATGATAACGACAGATTAAAAGTAATAGTGTAAAATATATTATTAACAGTCCTAAACATATATTTTAAAATTATAAAGTAGGTTTCACTCGATTTTCTTGCTTCAGTGCTTAGTTTTCCCACCATTATAAAAAAAAATTTAATTTCGAAATAATTTCGTTCAAGTTTGGGGGAGGTATGCTGCATCTTATCTTGTATCTCGGGGAGTACTTGAGATAGGCTAAAAATGCTGTATTTGTCTGAAAGGTGACATAGTAGGGATATTTTCTATGGATACGGAACAGTTTGCTAATATAGCCACTTTAGGAGATTTTCGACCCTGAAAGAAGATAATTTTTCGAAGAGAAAAACATTTTTGAAGTTATATCGCTAATTTCGTATAAACTTTTTTGAAACCTAGTTACTATAAATGAAAGCCAGTAGTAATACGAATAAAACAAGACCAAAATGGCGGTTCAATAAGCAAAACAAGCTGAGTTACAGTCAAAAAAGCGTTGCAAGGACATCATTTTCGAAAAAATCCGCAGACATATGAAGAATCGAAAAAAGAAGTAACGGTTTTGCAAGCAACGATTTCGTCCCAAGATGTTTTCACCTGTTCAACATAGATCCGACAAGTAAGAATAATTGCCTATTGTCAACAACTATAGATCATTAACTACACAAAGGACATTTGACTACCTAACATCTCAAGAGTTAAAGAAGCACATAACTAAAATTACACAGCTCGAACAATGTTATGATGAAATAATCACCCTAAGAAAAGGTCGACAGCTGAAGAAAACCGGCAAGCTTCTTTCGCTACACCCATTCCTGGACAAGGACAGTACTTTACGGGTTGGAGGAAGACTGGGAAACTCTGATCTTTTAACAGATACGAAGCAGCAAATATCACATCCTCAAAACCACCGCGTCACCAACCTTATCATTGATTACGCTCACCAACAAACCTTACATGGAGGCAGCTTAGCCTGAACTACATAAGGATGACATTTTGAATAATTGATGGTAAACGGGTCGTACAACGAAGAATTCACAAGACATCGTCAACAAAGTATACAACCTGTAATGGGTAACCTACTAACACAGTGGGGTTGATTATGCTGGCCCATTTATCACTAAAATGTCTAAGGGGAGAGGCACAAAACTATAAAGGGTTACATAGATCTTTTTATTTGGATGGAAACAAAGGTTGTACACTTGGAACTGGTAAGTGATCTCACCACGGACGTGTTCCTGGCAGCTTATAGGAGGTTCGAACCAACTTTGTCGGAGCTCGGAACAAAATGGAGAAGACTTGGAGCTTATCATACGCAATTCCACCAAACAAGCAGCAGAAACTTTGGCCGATGACGGAACCAAATGGAAGCTCATCCCCTCTGCCAGCTCACATTTCGGAGGACTTTGGGAAGCTGGCGAGAAATCGGTCAAAGGACATTTAAAGCGTGTTTTGGGATCAACGCTCCTAACTTATGAAGAGTTCACTACAGTCCTATGCCAGAAGCTTGCTTGATCTCAAGGCCAATAGGACAACAATCTAGCGACCCGAGAGATCTAGAGCCATTGACTACAGGCCACTTCTTGATCGGACGCACTCTCTTAGCACCACCTGAACCGGATATTCAATCTAAGCACTTACATCAAAGATGGAAGTTGGTTACAATGTTATACCATGATATATGGAGAAGGTGATCACAAGAATACTTGACCCTATTGCAACAGCGGAAAAAATGGAAAACAGAACACAAGGGTTCATCCATAGGAGAACTAATGCTCGTAAAGGAAGATAATTTACCACCAAAAAGATGGTCATTGGGTCGCATTATAGAACTACACCCTGGAGAGGATGGAACAGTTCGAGTAGTATCAGCGAAATACAGAAATGACGTAAGAAAACTCCCAGTTAATAAAATCTGTCAATTGCCTATAAACGAGCTTAGGGATGCGGATTCCTCTCATGTTGCTACAAATATGACGACTCTGAGGTCAAAGAAGAAAAAAATCCACAAGAAAACGACTTACAGTAGTTCAGTCAGAACCAGAGCTATGGTCTAGAACCGATCGTTTTCACCAAATCAGTCCAGCTAACGAACATAATCCAACCTTAACTCCACCGAAAAAGAGGAAAAGAGAGCACCCTGCACATGGACAACAAAAATACAACATTCTGCCTTATTATTATTTTATTGGTTAGCTGTGGTCTTCGCTCAAGACTACGAAATACTTCAACCGAAAACAAGACTATATATTGCAGACCTAGCGAATGTTCAAATTAATACAGGCAATTTCCGGCTTCAAGTAACATTACCACTAGAAGAGATAATAAGAGATCAAAAACATATTGAGACTACCTGGGCCCAAATAAAGAGTATGTCCGAGCAAACCAAAAAACTCGCTCCGATTACACACTGCCTGCAGCTTTTTCAACATTTATCCACTAGAAGGCAAACTCATTTGAAAACAACCAATGAAATCCTACAAAGAGAACAATCAAAATACAGAGGTGAAAGAGGTCTTCTTGGTAATTTTCTAAACAGTATTTTTGGGGTGAATGATGAAGTCTATAATGACATTGAAATATTACAGCGCAATCAGGAAACCTTCCTGTACTCTACAAATCAAAAAATGCTCTTATTGATTGCAAGAATCAATCAATCAAACTTTGTAGTTCTTGAAAAACTGAAGAGATTTGACACCAGGCTATCAGAAGTAATCTTTTCAGTTAATGAAATGAATACATAGATTTTGAAGGCAGACTATAACAGGGTCAGCCTAGAAGTGATCACCACCTACATAAGTGCTGAAGACTATTATGATGAAATCCAGGAGAAATACGATCATTTAATCAATGCCTTACATAATCAAGGGCACTTGTTGAACTTCATTACTCTTCACGGCATAAATTCAGCAATACGGAGCATATCCCAAGAGATTGGATCAAACTTTATAATTTTAGCCACACCCCATAATATTGTACGGCTACCTCAGCATTATCGAGAGGGTTGTATACGACTTAATACACATCACACCTACTCCTCACATCATAGATAACAATGCATTTGCCTTAGGTGACATTCAGTACGTTTACATGAATACTTGAGTACTTGACTTGAAATCCACTTGAAGCTCAGGTAGGGCGGTTGATTGAATTAATTCCAATTACTTGACTTGAATTTTTCTTGATTTTAATTTTCCAATTACTTAAGTTGAAACCTACGCGTTGAATGAACGTTTTCATGATATTTTGATTATTTCAAGCATACTTCAAGTATACTTCAAGTTTTCATGTAAAAGTACTGATTGATACAACTACATTCGCGGTCAACTTTGATCAACAGACATATTTCACCTTGGAGGAACAAGAACTAAGGGCTTGTTCAAGCACACAGGACAACGTTTATCGTTGCACTCCAACAATAGTGCACAACATTGAAGAAAGTCCCTCCTGTGTGCTAGATGAAATTTACGAGCGTCATCCGAAGACAATCTGTGACCTCCGTCCTATAACTTTAAATGGAACTGTATGGAAGGCTCTAGTCATGAAGATCACCTGGCTGTACATGACTAACAAGGCCAGGATTGCTGCAATAATCTGTAAGGGCTCAAGGCGAGAGTTATTGTTAAACCTGACCGGCAACATCCATATCAATAACCACTGCTACATAAAAACCAAGGAAGTGACACTCAAACCAGCTCGGGACAAAACTAGGAACATCATCACCAGCCGCATGAAGGACTTTCTTCCCAAATCAATCAACTTGCATTTCGACAAACCACCTTCAATATTTCAAATCGGAATTATAATATAACCCTACGAACAGATACTCAGCTACAGTGTGAACCGGGAAGTATCATCAGACATCCTCAAGAAGACTATAGTTTTACACTCAACTGGCGCAACATGTACGATGATTCTGATAATCCAGGAGATACTCCGTTATAAGTACTCAACGTGTAAGTAACAATGACCATGCGAAACAACCATCCCCAAACAGTTCAATTCAGCAACGTTTTAACAGAGTCTTAGCATCTGGTGGCTCCCAGCATGTTCAGAACTGAACATCTTTTTAATTTCAGAGCGAAATCATTTCGTCATACAAAAAATATTCATTTTCATAACAAAATAATTTCATCATATAAAAAATTATCTACGCAAACAAGTCACCAAATCGGCACATATTTTTCCAGCAGACAACTAATGCAAGCTTTACATTTTATATAAATTATTAATCTCGGTGTCAATAATAATATACGAATTTGCCGTGTTAACATTAAATTAGTATCTAGCATGAATCAATATCCAATAATTGTAAATAAATGCTATGTTAGCAATAATTTAGTATTTAAGTCATATGAGAACATGAATAAATCGACAGTTTTGCTTTTATTACGCAGTGTTTTATTTCTTTAAACTCGAATTATGTTTGAGTTAATTACAGTCTCATTACAATCTGCATATATGTAAAAGAACAGATTCGGAATTTTGTCAAGGATTTCAGCCAGCGAATGGATGTACGTGTTGAAGAGTTGGATCGATGGCGGGGTTCCTTGCGGAGGTCCGGTGTGTAGGTTGTGGGTGGTCGAGAAATGACCTCCAACTCTTACCTTAATCTTTCTATTTGAGAGAAATGAATGTTTTGTATCCACGAATCTCTTCCTTGTATTCCATTTATTGAGTTGCCGAAGGACAGATCGTTTAGGTGTTCTATCGAACGCCTTTTCTAGATCAATTGACAGAACAATAGTATGCATTCTACTACAGAGTGCGCATGCCAGGCTATGCACCTGAAGGAGGGATTGGGTTCCTCTTCCAGGTCTGTACCTTATAACTGGTGGCCGCAGCTCTTGTTCTAGTATCCAAGACAGCCTATTGGCCATTAGCTTTTCCAGGATTTTAGATGTAGTGGGGAGGAGTGAGATTGGTCTGGTGTCGAAGGGTTCTGGAATTTTAGTGGTGTCCTTTGGTATAGGTCTGATCTCTGCAAGTTTCCAAGCTTGTGGAAATCTGCCGAGTCTAAGGACTAGATTATACAGTCTCTTAGCTCTATCTAACCAGGCTGTAGGAGCCTGTTTAAGCATACCAAAGGTGATATTATCCAGACCTGGAGTGGTTCCATGGAAGGAATTAAGAGTTTCCTTAATTTCCTGGAGCGAAAAGGGATCTTCTAGGGGACTGGTTTTGAGGATTACTCTTTTTCTGAAACTAATCTTATCGCATGCTTCTGTTATGGTGTTAAGAGATTTGTCGTGATTACCACTGCTTGAGTATCCAGCTATTTGAGAGGCTAGGTTTTCTGTAATGAGCTTCGGGTCCTGAGCTACTTGGTCACCAATCATAAGGCCTGTTATGCCTACCTTAGCGGAACGCCCACAAATAACTCGGACCTTCCTCCAATTTTCTCCCATTGGGGTTTCTGAATTAATACTACCTGCAAAATCTTGCCATGCCTGTTTTTTTGCTAATCTAATTTCTCTACGCATTTGAGCGTTTGCTCTGTTGTATGCAATGAGGTTACAGCTGTTTAGCGTTTTCTTAAGATTCTTCCAGGGAGCGGGATGCTCAGATTTGTTGCAAAGCGTATAGCTTTCGTGAGTGTAGATGCTTCTTGATCTACAAGTGTACTTGGAGGATGTTGGAATAGGTATTTAACCACTTCCAATTGAAATTTATCCCAGTGGGTATGTGTGCCCTGCCTGGAAGAGCTCTAGATAAGCCTATGGAAATGGGAAGATGATCGCTGCCCTTGTGGTTGTCCAGAACACACCATTCAGTTAAATTGGATAGGGATGGGGGAGCAAAGGAGAGATCTGTAAATGTATTTCTTTTGTTAAAGATTGTGGGTGAACCATCATTTAGGAGGACAAGGTCGGAGTGGTCAACCAGTTCACGATCTCGTTTCCCTTTAGGTCACTCCTCGGCGATCCCCATGACGGATGATGCGCATTGAAGTCGCGTAAAATTGGAAAGGTAGCTAAGTCTCCTGCTGTCAACTACGTCCTCAGCCTCCACATAGATGGACACAACATTAATCGTAGGTTGAGTGTAGACCTTCACTGCAATTGCATTTAAGGGAGTGGTTATAGGGATTTGTCTGGAGGGAATGTCGTTTATGACCAACACCGCGACGCCTCCACAATGGGTGTCTCGTGTGTTTGCCAGATGCGTCGTAAAATTTCGAATTTGGATAGGAGGGGCTTGGATGGAAGGTGAGTCTCTTGGATAGCAAGGATTGAGGTGACAATTCGGATATAAGCAGCTGAAGGCTATTTAGGTTATTAAAAAAGCCGCAGATGTTCCATTGTAGGATTCTGCAATCACTACAATGATTCCAGGCTTGTCTGTTGTTGTGAGCCATTTGGGAGGGGAGATGAAGAAGGAGTGGATGCCGTTTACAGCCTTTTCGAGTAACCTAAGGGAACTGATAGATCGACGACAGCATTATCATGTCTTCGTCGTCCGTAACAGGCAATTGGGTTGCCTATTCGTCATCTTGTATTGTTGTATGTGAGTTTATTTCAGGTTGCTTTTGCCCCAACGGTGGTGAAATTCTTTCAAAATATGAATACAAAGGATTCTATTCCGGGGAGAGTGCTTAATGATATTACTTTACTGGAGGTTTCCGGTGTTTTGGGCTCTGTAATTTGTTCTAATGTTCCGATTTTTTAGTTTGAGGCACTCTAGGTATTTGGTTTATAGTTGCTTGCGTCTGTATTTTAGTTTGTCTGCGTTTGGGTGACGTTTGAGTGTTAGTTTTATTCCGTCTGTTAATTTCAGTCCAAGTGATTGTGTTGGCGGTCAGTTTTTTAGGTTGTGCGTTCCTTTTCGTTCTGCTGTCGGTTACTTGTGCTGTGACAGGTTTGGCTTTGTCTTTTTGGATTGCCTTTTCTGGTACGATTTCCGTAGCAGTATTTACCTCCGCTATTTCTGCTTGTTTTGAAGTAGAAGCCATGTTTTTGAAAGCATCGGCAAAAGCTAAGACATGGTCCTGCTCTGACTCTCTAGCACGGGAGTGAGGTTACCGTTTATGGCATACGATCTTTTCTTGGCTTCGTATTGTGTTAGGTGATTGTCCACTTGCATTCTTACAATCTCCTTTACTCTCGCGAAGCTGGGGCACTTCTGTGAAAGGGTACCATGGTCGCCTGTGGTTTTGCAACTAATGCAATAAATGATATTGTAGCATTCTTGCTTTTCTTTGTCCTTTGCCCAGGATTCGCTCGAAAGGACACGTTGGCGTTTCCCTGCAGCCCGATTCATGGTGTCCGAGGTCAAAGCAGGATCTGCAAAGCAATGGTACAGGGTACCATCTGCGTACCGGGAGACTCTGCAGGCAACAGGCAATACTGTTAGGGGTGAGAAACGGTCAAAGGTATTTGCAGAGCTCCGGTTGGTGTTCTCACGTTATCTTTTTGTCGTGCCAGTTTCTTCACTTCCGTAACTTTTTAATTTTTGTCTTTGAGGCCATCGAGAATCTCTTACTTCGTTAAGGATTTAAGGTTTGGCTTGAAAGCGATGCCTTTGGGGAACTGAGTCTACTGTGGTATTCAATTTTGATTTCATGAACCTCGATTTTAGTGAAGTTTCTTCCAAGTTACTAAATCAAAAATTTACTTTTTGTTTACCACTTTTTCCTCGATTACAGCTCCGTACTTTTATACGCTTCTGGTTCGATGGACTGATCTTGTCAGAATGTCAAATGAATTATTATGTATACAAAGGCCACGCGAAAATATAAACCTTTTTGTTGAGCTTTAATGGAAACTAACATTGGAATACAATGCCATTTTGTCATTAGCCTCTCACACAATTGGTTACAGGACCTCCGTTATAGTACACGCTGTGTAAGTTTATACATGATTTTGTGAGACCTCGTTCATTGGCATTGTAAAATCATGCCCACAATGTCACAGGGTGGATGGGGCAACGGCACGAAGGCATGGCATCTGCGCTTTCAGTAAGGTAAAGGTAAGTGGTGTAATGACCCCTTCAGGGCTGAATGTGTGCTTTGGTCGTTTGTACAGGCACGAATTTTTATGTAATATGGTTCGTGACAGCGGCAGGCTTTGGTTAACCCCCCCCCCCTATAACTCTCCCACACTAGTCGAGGTGCTAGCGTGCCGCCCTGCGTTATCGCCCGGGAGTGAGCTGTCAGCTCATCCTGACAGGATGGACTTCACGTCCACAATTTAGAGAGCTGTTTAAATAGTGCGTCACTCGTCGGCGTCAGTTATTTTGTGAGTATTGTTTATATCTTTTGTACTCATGCTATGACGTAAGTTCTTTCCTTTCAAAATACAGTATAATTTAAAATTGTATTTTTAATATAAGCTGTGTTCTTTTGTGTCCGCAGAACAGGGCAGAACAAGAGATACACAAAAGAACGCCTTATACATTTTCATAGACCATTTATAAATGAAGCGAATAGTACAAATAGTTCGCTTCAATCGACAGAACAATTTTTCCTCTCCAGTATATGGAAGTTCTAGAACAAGGTACACAAAAGAACACAGCTATAATCCACCAAAATTTGATATACAGAAATTGTAACCCCAACAAAATGTAAAAGAAAACAACCAAGTAGCAAAATATTTTAACATTCTTCAAAAGCAACGATTCTAAAAGAAGAATTGTGAAGATACCGAAAGCAGTCAAAAAACGAGTTCATCAAGCTTAGAAGAAACTAAGAAACGGATTCACTAATATTCACCAGAAACAAGAAAGTTTAAAAAAAACCCAACTAGGAAATATGATAGTGTTCAAAGATTGGTTTCACTGTAAAGCCTGGAAGTGAAGAATATCCGCAACCCTTCTACGTGGTATGTTTGGAAAAGCTATCAAATGATGCTATGAAACCTTGTAAACTTATGCGTCATATGCAGTCAGAGCACAGTGATCCCGTTTATAAGCCATTGGAAGTTTTTATGATTAGAAGATTAGCTAAAAAATCATAAAAGTCAAATGAAGAAAATGGCAATTAGCGACATTTCGCTACTTAAAGCATCTTATTCAGTTGCCCTTAGAATAAGTAAAACTAAAAAACCAAGTCTTGCATTTTAGAAGTCGCATGCGAAGTTTTGACCCCTGAAGCTGCTAAAAAACTACAAGCTGTGCCGATTTCAAACGATACCATTCAGAAAAGGGCTTGCAATATGGCTATTGATATTCAGGAGCAAGTTGTAAAGTTGTGGAAGGAATTAAAAAACCACGATATTTTGCGATTCAACTTGACGAATCAAGTGACAATAATCGTGCAGTTTTAATTTGTTTCGTAAGATATACTGAATCTGAGGACATTCGCCTTGAGTTACCTGGACGGACAACTAGCTCGGAAATATTTAGCGCTTTCAATGAGCATATACAAATACAAATTCATGGCTTGGCTTTGGGCAAATCCGAAGAAGTATGTACAGATGGTGTTGCAAGCATCGCTGGCCATCGATCAAGTGTAGTTGCAAAAATAAAGGCAGTTGAACATCCGCAAATTATTTCACACACTGTACATATCATCCACAGAGAACATAGTCTTTTAGCCTTGATAATGTTCCAATCAAACGAAACGCGTCGGCTTTATTTTTTGATTTTTTTTTTTTTTTATAACAAAAATATTTATAACGTGACACATAAATTGCTAAGTGTTTTTTTTTAAATTTGCCTAAATTTATTTTACCTTACATCATGTGCTTATTATTTTATTTGAAAGTTGATGGTCCGAAAACATTTTTCGATTTTTTGATGGTCCGGGGATGTAAAAAGGTTAAGAAACTATGCTCTACACTATCGATTTATTTAAAATTTTATCATAACTCGCGTCTTGAAAATTTTATTGAATTGTTAAAATAATTTTAAGCCCTTTGTGCTTTTATTTTGCTTAAATATGTAAACAATTCAAAATTATTACAAAAACCGTGTTTACTTTTTTAAGTAAGTTAGGGCCAGCTAACCCACAATAAGTTTACCCAAGCAAGTTGACTTTGACTTTCACATGTTTTTAATAAAAACAAATGTCCGATAAAAGTTGTCTTCATTTAATAAGGATTGTTAAGTTCCGAATGATGTAATTTGTATAATTCAATTCAATTGTACAATGTCTCCTGAAATTTCAAAATCACGAACCCTTCGTCGTTTTTATTGGTAGATCTATTATATCTGACAAATAGATTCCATGCAATATATGTTTTGCAGCACAGCACTCATAATTAATAGCATTTAGAGATAAATAGTTGTCAGTAATCTGGTTGCTCAATCGGTTGATGTATACGTAAAAAACCCGGAGAGCCTTGTGTCAGGAATGGTTCTGGGCTGCGGGAAAGCAGATGGGCAATACGAAAGAGTTAATAGAAAAATACTTTATTCAATATTTTACTTCGACTAAACACGGCGGCGATTCTTAACTATATATGGCGGCGGCAGTTCTTCCTCTTTTTCTTCTTCGTTTTAATATAGCGGCAGCGGTTGATGAACATCAAAACGTTTGTTCACGGCGGTGTTGCGGTTTCAATCGTTTTTTTTTATATCAGCGGTTATTTATACACGCGAATGCGTGACAGCTCGGCGATCCTGACGTACATCCGCCTCGGATGTGTCCACGATTTGATCTTCTTCTTCACTCCAATCTTCCAACTCTGGTGACAAATGACACCACAGCTTAATTCGGTCTGATGCATAAATCGAAGAGAACTTGCATTCTGTCGCGACGAGTCTGAAACGTCTTCAATTAGGTCGTTACACAACACCTTCTTCACGAGATATGGCCCTTTAAATTTCGGTTCAAGCTTTCGCGACTCTCCTGAAGCACTAGGGACATTTTTAATTAATACGAGATCATTTGGTTTATACGTCTTGGGTCGTTGCTCAACAGGAATATAGTGTGCGGCTTCACGTCGTATTGTACTTAAATACTTTTCAGGTACTTCCTCGTCTTCATGTAGTGCCTGGATAAGTCCATTGCTCATGAATTCCAGCAACCGAAAATCAAAAATTATTTCATTTGCGCTAAACCCTGTCGTCAAGTTCTTTTGAGTGTTCAAGCTCCACTGCAAATCTCTCAACTTATCTTCCCAACTAGTTGTCGTGTCTATCGTAGTTCGGAGGAAATTGAGTATACTCTGGTTGATCGATCTGGCCGTTTGCCCTTGATGTTCGTACTGCAACTTAAGTGTGTTTAATTCCGTTGTTAGAGCAATATTCACTAAACTGGCTGGATGTGAATGCAGTTCCTCGGTCGGTGATTATTCGATATGGCAGTCCAAAATAAGATGTTAATTCGTTTATGGCGGTTATAACAGATTTTGTTTTTGTATCTCGACCGGCTTTAATGATTGCATACTTGCTGAAATCGTCAGCAATCAGCGAAGAATGTAGAGATTTCCTTTCCGACTTTTTGGGAAAGAGCCTAGGTGGTCGAAGTGTAATACCCTGAAAGGTAACGGGAATGATGTCTTCGTAATGTAATTCTCCTTCTGGTTTGCCCTTACAACCTTCATGATAGCAGCAAGCGACACAGGCCGCCAAATACTGTTTAGCGTAATTTCGCATCCGAGGGAACCAAAAGTTTTTCTGCACTCGCTGTATGGTCTTCTCTAGTCCAAAATGCCCATAATCGTCATGACACAACTTTAGTACTCTCCATCGTACAGCTTTCGGTACCACTAACTTCGCAGTTTTTTCATTCGTCCGATTTAATCTATTATTTCGTAGCATATATTCCTTTTTTATTTGTTCCCGCTGATCCGAGTTTCATTTCCCTCGTAGCACCTCCATGATGGTTAACAATTTACAGTCTTGTTGTTGCATTGTCATAATCCAATCCTCGTTAGAAATGTAAATTCTCATAATATTTTCCGTGAGAATATTTGGTTCCTTTGGTGGCTCGACAGGGGAACGACTAAGACCATCGGCTGCACAAGTCGATGTATTATTTCGGCGTCATATTCCTGCTCCTTCAAGAACCATCTGGCAATTCGAGGAATCATCGGCGTTTTATTTTTTATCGTTTTTATAGCGGAACAGTCGGTTATTATTCGAAACGGTTTTCCCAGGAGATATATTTTAAATCGCTCGAGGGTTTCAACCACTGCTAGTACCTCTAGTTCGTAGCTGTGGTAACGGCTCTCCATATCTGTACACTGACGGCTAAAATAAGCGACCGGTTTCCACTCTTTCGCACTATACTCCTGCATCAGGATGCCTGCTACACCTAAAGAACTAGCGTCCGTATGTACCTCGTGTCTTCTTGTAGGATCGTATAACACAAGAACTGGTTCGTTACATAGCCTATATTTTAATTTTTCAAACGAACTTTTCTGAGTATCTGTCAATTCAAAACGTTTTAATTTCTCCATCAGCTGCTGAGTAAGTGGTCGAGCAAGGGTTCCATAATCCTGAACAAACTTCCGGAAAAATCCAGAAGGCCAAGAAATCTTCGTATATCATGCACGTTTCTCGGCTCCGGAAAATTCTTGATTAATAAAGGCAGTATATTTCTTGCTTTCTTCCTCTATTGCAATCTGGTGGTATCCTGACATCAGGTCAAGCGTTGTAAAGTACTGGTTTCCAGAAAGCATCAATAGTTGATCCTCAACAACCGGCATTAAAAATGGCTTCTTAACGGTAATTGCATTTAGTTGACGATAATCGACGCAGAGCCTATCCTCTCCCTTTTTTTTAACGAGAACTATTGGGAAGGCGTATGGCGTAATATCACGCACAGCTTCTCGTTTTGCAAATGGTATTATGTACGGCCTGCGATTGCTTAATACAGAGCTAGTCAATTCAATCTTGATTTCGGTTGACGTGTATTATCCTAGCTCGGAGATATCTTCTGAGAAACAATCTGAAAATTCGGAAAGTATGACGTAAAGTTTTTTCCTGTTCTCCGTTTCTAACTTTGTTCCAATATTTATATTACTAAATTTGCTGTTTTCAATTAAGCAAACTCCCGATTCAATGACACGTTTCTCCTTTTGGCATAATATATCGGCTCCCTGCAGGATACATTCTGTTAGTAAATGATCGTCTACTATATATAGGTCGGTTTTAATCCGCTCGTAGTCCACTTCAATTTCGACAGATATTTTCTGAGTGCAATGGTACAGTCCTACACCGAACCTTTGAAGATGATTTCCGGACACGCAATATATTTCACTGGCAAAGATTCAACGGCCGATTTCCTTATAAGCGATCGCTCACTACCTGGGTCAATGAAGCACCAGAGTTCGTGGCCACAAACTGTTATTTGTTTTGTAATTGTGTTTTTATTTTTATTCGTTTGTATTTGATGAATATGTTCGTCTTGTTTCCGCTGTTGCTTTTTGACAGTCGTGTCCGTACAATTGTCGGTTGTATCCTTAAGCATTTCTGGCATCGCATCCTGCGTTGGGGCTTCGGGTCGTTAATTGATACGTGGCCCTTTTCAAAGCAATTATAGCAGAGTATACGGTCACTATCTCTCGCGGAAATTTTTCTGGTTTCCTTTGATTTCAAATTTTGATTATCTGGTCTCAAACCCGTTGATCTCTGTGAAAATCCGAAACTTTTAATAGCGATGCTATTATTTTCGTATCGTAACATGGCCGCTAACAAATCGTTTGTGGTCTGAAATTCTATCCCAGCGATTGAATTCTGTAATGCAGAATTCTTAACCCCATTTCGTATGTATTGTATTGTTACGTGCAATAGAAAGAGACAACTGGTGACATCTACTGGCAATAAACAACTTCAGGTTCGGAGAGTAAATGACTTCAGGTTCGGAGAATCGATTATGAAAGTTCAGGAATAGAACAAATAGAATAGTCAAGAAGCTTTTGGAATAGAACACTCCAGATTAATCCGGAGTGTTTCTAGGGGATAAATATAACAGTTGTCATCGCCAGAGGAGAGTCTTGTTTTAGACGTTGCAGTGTTAAGAAGCGAAAGTAATAAAGAAGCGATAGTGTGTAATTAGATTGCGATTATTGAAAGTACAGTGTTAGCGATAATTAGAGTTGAGTTGATTAAATGAATGTTTGTGAACTTTATATGATTTAAGTGTAATAAAGAACTGATATATTAATTATTTAATATTGTGTTTTAAATAACGAACCAAAGGCCACGCTCGCAACAGTATTATGGCTGATTCGCTTACTCCTCCTTTTCGCCCCAGGAAACACATGCGATAATGGTAGCTTTCGATGGTTTCATCTACTCGTCTAATACTCCTACTTAATTCTGTGTGTACTTCGGCTTCATTTTTTTTAGATGGAAACTCCAACGTAAATGCATTAGTAAAATCTATCCATGTTCCGAAATATGGATGAGGCTATCGTTCCACAATTTGGCTGTCCCTCTGAGGCGAGCTTGTACCGCAAATATCAACGTACGTGCGTCCCATTGGTAAACCTCAAGTAATTTATCTATTCTATTAACAAACTGAAACGCAGAAAGTGACAGTTTATATGTAGGTTCAAACTCTGGAGGTATCTCCATAATTTCGCGTACATGTTGAAATGAATTATTTATGGTAGTAAATCCGACAGTAGGATGTTTCGCAAGTGGAGCTGCGATTTGAGTGTGTACGGTCCGTACTATGGAACGTGTCAATAACACCTTTCACGTTTGTAATTTGAGGAAGAAGAATATTATTGAAAGAATTATTTTCAATTTGTGTTGCTGTAGACGTGACAGCCCTAGTCATGAACGAAACAGTTGCTGTAGTCGGCGTGAAGTGAGCAGCTGTCGCAGCTATTTGTTGCGACTGTGTTGTAGTCTCCGAGATTATTTTGGTCAGTCTATCAATTTCGTCCTTTAAATTGTTAATTTCTATTTGAGTATTAACGTCAGCATTACCTCATTGTCGATGTTTATTTCGTCGCTGTCTAACTGTTCCAGTAAGTGAGCTCGTAATTCCGCTTTCGTTGCTGATATCTGCATCCCCTTTTCTTGTAACTGTTCCCTTAGTTGAACAGAGTTCAGCTGATCAAGTTTCACAAAAACCATTGCGAATAAATTTTGATTTTATTTTTAAATGTAATATCGGTTGTCCCACAAAGCACACACGCAATGTTAACACCGTATATATATGAAAGATCGTATGTTACTCAAATTTTCCAAAAATGTTGGGTATATATTTGAATACAACATCTCGCATATAAAAAGAAGTATGACAGCGGTAACTTTCCGACGAAAAATGAAGTAAGTCACTTCGCTATTTATTTACGAACGCTAGTATAACGTTATCGATATCGGCGCAATAATCGAGTCTGCGAATCACCAATTGTGGTTGTCGTTAATCGGGATTGTGTGTCGATAATCGATATTTAATATAGTATCACAACTAAACGAATGTATATAACACACACACGTCCCGCTTACACTGGATATAGGTAACTATACGTGTCTCTTTACGGAGATTTACAATTTTTTTCCGATTTTTACAATTTTTCTCACGCTTATCCCGCTTCTGAAACTGTCAGGAATGGTTCTGCGCTGCGGGAAAGCAGATGAGAAATACGAGAGTTAATAGAAAAATACTTTATTCAATGTTTTACTTCGACTGAACACGGCGGCGATTCTTAACTATATATGGCGGCGGCAGTTCTTCCTCTTTTGCTTCTTCGTTTTAATATAGCGGCAGCGGGCGATGAACATCAAAACGTTTGTTCACGGCGATGGTTGCGGTTTCAATCGTATATTTTTATATCAGCGGTTATTTACACAGGCGTATTCGTGACACTTGTTTACACAATGGCACGGTATGCACAGGTTATAGATATTAAGAAAGTATGACTAACTAACATGTACAAAGGTTCGTCATATTGGTGCTGAGAAGCGTAGTGTTAATAAGGGTTGAGTGTTTAATAAATACATATTTGTAAATTTGGTAATGCTACTACAACGATGTTTGTGTCTATATAGCTCCAAGGTGCAGTCATCTTTTACTATGAGATATTCGGACCCTACCCACAGAGAAGAAATGTATAATGCCACTATTATTTAGGGATAAATTGAAGGAAATTGATTTAATAAGAAAAATTACGATTATTATGATGGAGCAAATATTTAAAGATTTATTTATCTTTTATTCTTTCTAATACAGCAATAAATATTCCATCAGTAAAGTCCGTATTGGGGCGTGAATAGATGCAATTTTTTCCAACCTTTTCGTAATTTTTATTACCAACATTATTCCATTTTCGCTGCAATAATTTCTTACCATTTAATAGTTTAAAGCCGGAGCACGTTTGAAGACACTTGCTCACAACCTTTAAAAGAAAATAATGATAGTCTTACCTTGAAATTATAAAGAATTTTTAATCAAACCTGTTCGTTTTCTTCTTCATGTAGTGAGCAGGTGGAATATACAATCCTTTTAACATTAGGAAATTCTTCCATTGCATATCGGAGAAGTTTTATTTGTAAACCCGCTAACTTAGAAAGTCTTTCCGTATCTTTTTCATCGTCCCCTTTTAGTGTTATCCGACTTTGCATTCCTGAACCAGAACAGGATGGGTCAACTAATATATATTCAACTCCCGGCAGTTGATCTTTTCCTGAAATTACATTTTAATTAATATGATTTATCTGAATAACATTGCAGCCTGCTCATAATTGATGCCACTTTGCAATTAGCCGAGAAATAAATCACGAATCTCTTTTCTTAATTTTTAGGGCCTGTCCGAATCCAAGTCTTCGTCTTGTTATAACAGCCACTGACGTCACAGAACAAACTCTGCTATTATAAGAATTAGCCGAAGATGAAGCTAACCTGTCAGAATTCGTGTGCTTAGCTTGATATTTGACGTTTTATTAAGAGCTTGTGCTGTTTTACATGATATTTGTATTTCTCCCCGCGTGCATTAATCAACTTGAAAAAATGGGCTCATGTACCTGAAATGTGTTTGTGTTATATTCACTAAGCAGTCATATAACTCTTGACCATCGTAATGCAGTTAAATTCACCAAAAAATGAGTGATAATTTTTGGCGAGATGAATTATATTGTACTTACTACGATAAGCTATAATGCAAAGAATTAAAACTAAATTACAGCGACAAATTTACACTGCTTTATGAATATGAGCCAATAGTCTAATTCCGACTAAGGTCGACCTACCCTCATCTGTTATTTGAATGAGATGTATTTTTTAAAAGTTATACACAAACTAATAAATCTCACGTGCGTTACTTAATCATATACTGACCATGCTACCCTTAAATAATAATAATTTAATTAATTTTTTTATAATCTCTACCCTCAGTTGTTATTCCAAAAAATTTCGTCTCAATCGGTCGCAGTATAAAGAAAAAATGTAGGTTGCTCTTGCTTATCATTTTCTTTGCTCTAATTCTAGGTTGCCAGGTATAAATAAGTAATGTGCATTATTAGTTTACCCGCTAGAAATATTTAATGAACTATACATCATGTAGTATTGGTATGATGCCCGTACTCCCGATCGAAACTTGGTAGCACCGACTTTTTCCTACCCCCGAATATTTCTCACCCGTAAAAAGTTCCAATAATCTCCCCTGTGTGGGCTATGGCTAAGTCAACTCGATGCTTGACTCGATGATAAAACTAACTAAATGTCTAAACTGTTATACAAAGTATTAAGGCTCGATGACATAGACATGGATTCGGGTAGAGCTTGGCAATGTGTTACGTAACTAGCTGTTTTAATAAGACCAAGACGAAGACTTGGATCCGGATAGGGCCTTTAGCATTTTTTAATACACATCAACTGCTCAAGTTTTTCAATTGAAATTTATTTATAATCAATTTTGAGTTCAGTAATTCTGGGTAGACGTAGTAAATCAAAGCGTTTCTGACCAACTTCAAAGTTCAGACATTTTGTTATAGACCATTAGCATAGACAAACTAATAATATGCAAAGACCGGCTATAAAATCCATGAAAATTATAACAAATTTCATAGGATTTCATATTCTGAAGGACGGATTGACAGATATGCAAAAATCATAATAACTTTTAATATTATGCTTGGGTGACAATCCATTTTGCTCTACAATCATTATTTCTATGCGTTACAAACGGAATGACAAACTTAGTATACTCTATGATTTCATCATTTAGGGTATATACAAATTGAGGGCTCCCTACATTAGGTCGAGGCATCGTTGATTTTACATTAGAGCGAGGAATTGCTAGCTTGCCCTTTGGTTACGGTAACAAGTCGAGACATCGTCGATTTTATATTCGAGCGAGATATTGCTGGCTAATCCTTTGGTTACATCAGCAAATCGAGGCATCGATTTTATATTCGAGCAAGGCGTTGTAAATTGTTGTTCTACTTGTCCAGTCTTTGTATGCCATTAGTTATTTCTTCACTAATCTAGAAAAATTTAATAAAAACCGGACCAATTTTTATAGATATTAGTTTGCTTTTCAAAAATTTGGCTTAAGTACTGGAATCACCTATCTCTAAATCTAAAGTTTTTTTTTTTAACTTTTATACAGTTCTTCTGGGATAATAGAAATTAATAGCACAGACAAGAAATACCCAGATATCGACGGCAGTACTAATGTATGAGAAGAGCTCGTAGCAAACCTCAATAACTCACTGATCTCGGCTAAATTTATTATGGTGTAATCTAAAAGTGGTTACAGTTTAAGTGCTGATCAGTTATTGCCAAAAAAAACCCATCTTATAAAAGATAAGAAAATACTTCTTGTTTTTTCCACAACCTACATATGTATATATTTATATTTTACCTATAATGTAACGCCAACGCCTTTTGTCTAATTAGGACATCATCAAGGCTCTTGCTATACTGAGAGAATGATTTATTTAGCTGCTAACTAAACTCTTATTGGTGGCTAACGCATGCTTAGTACACTAATATTAGCATTTGATAGTGGACTATTGTTTGTAAAATCTAACTGATCATATACTATAAAATGGCCACCGTCTTTAGCTTTTTTAATCTCGAAAGTTTCATATCTATCTAATAATCTCCTTTCTGATTTCATGTCCAGTTAAGCTCAGGTGTTTAGCGAACCGGAATTTGGGTTTGCAGCCTTTGCACTATTAATATGATCCTTAAATCTTGTTCTTATAGATCTTTTGGTTTGCCCAATGTAAATGGCATCACAATCCGCACAATTTAGCTTATAGACACCACATTTTTCAATTTTATTAATTTTAGGTTTCATTTTATTGTTGACTAAAATTTTTGTTAACGAAGGCTGCGTTTATGTTGCAAATAATTTACTGAAACTTCTTGATATCTCGCCAAAGTAGAGAATCCTTCTCCATTTTATTGGATCGTGATCCCAACTTTTTGCCAATTGTTTGTAGCTATCAGTTTTATTGTCGTGAGATCTTTTATGAAGTTTTCTTGATTTAATGGAGTGAAAAGAAGACATTTTAAAATTCCATTAGTGCAAAGATCTGGGTATTATCGCGCCGGAGTAAGTGATTGTCAAGAAAGATATTGTCAAGTCTAAGAAATTAATAGATTTGTTGCGTAATTTTACTGTGAATTTTATATTGTTGTCAAGCCTATTTAGAAGATTATTTGTCTATTTGTTCCTGTCCAAATACAAAATACGTCATCGACATAACGGAAACTAAAACATATTTTACAAGGGAATTCTCGTGCTAAAGAGAATTTTCTTTAGATAATTCATAAAAAATTCACCTAGAAATGGGGAAAGGGCAAATCCCATGGCTAGGCCATCCTTTTGCAAATAAATTTTGTTGTTAAACATGAAATAATTTTGTTCTATTTAACAAATTTATTACTTGTGTGGATTGCGATGTGTCAGTTAGTTTTCTATTGATTGTCTCAGTTAGTAATTCTTTTAATTTATTAGCAGAGACCGAAGGGAAAAGACTGCATACTTCTCTTTATTGACCATAGAAGTGATTAGAGAAAGCATTATTATTGTACCTAAAAAGTCAGACGGGGCTATTACAGTCTAAAATCAATGTGGGGTATTTATAGTGCATGAAATTCTAAAAAAAAACTAATGTATATCTATCTGCCCATAACTTGTTCGAATCGTCTTCAGCCAACACTAATGCACATGAATTCTGTAGAAATATGGTCGATTAAAGTTCTCAGGGAAAAATGAATTCTTGCCTACATTGAAAATAATTTTTACTTGCTTTAACACACGAATTAATCGAAATCTTTTTGGTTCATAGCGATGATATATTTAGCCGAGCTCAATGAGTTGATGTTTGCTACGAGCTCTTCTCATACATCACTTTGTTAGTACAGCCATCGATATCTGCGTATTTCTTGTTTGTGTTAATCACTGACATATATAATATGGACTGGTGCGGAGCCAACATTGAAAAAACGAGCGCACAGCTCGAAAACCAATTATAATAAAACCTTTCAAATTTCTGCTGCGTATCTAATCAATATATTGCCTTTGGTAAAACAATTTTATCAGTAATAACCCTAAATAATTAATTTAAAAACATTTATTTCGACGGACTCATTTATTTGTTGTTTACAGTTCTCTCTCAGCTGGTACTTGGTGCTTATACCGAAAGAGTCAGCAATATACCAGCGAGCCAACTTTTTGCAGTGCATTTCTATGAGCGTAGTCAGTCCATATTATACATGTCTGTGGTGTTAATAGTCAATACCAAAAAATGCACAAGTTTGTTATAAAAATATTTCACAACATAGATTTTGCAATTGTATTTTTATGACTTTCTGTTGCAAGATTTACAGAAAAAAAAATGCAATCTCAAATATTACAAAATAAAAGGTTCTTTGTATTGTCAGCAAATAGATCAAGAGCGTTAGGCCAAAACGTCTGAGCCCATTCTTCGCATCTGTGATTTACAAAACTATATGTAGGTGTATTTACTCACCAATTGCAAGTGCATCTCCTTTTATAGGTTTTACACAAGTCGCATTAGACATTTTAATCATATCGCAAAGTGTGTTATAACGACGTGCATCTTGCTCTATTGCATAAATAGTTCCAGTGTTGTTCATTATATTAGATAAGTGAATTGTTTTCATTCCAGGTGCAGCACACATATCCAATACTATCGAATCCGGTTTTGGATTTAGAAATTCACTCACAATAGAGGTGGCCTTAAAGTTGGCAAAAATTATTTTATACAAAAATACTCGATATAACTATAAGGAACCTTATCTTGTAGCATTAATTTCCGCTCTGAAACAGACTCGTGAAATGCCCAATAGTTCCTACTACTTGGAGCAAAAACTAGAAGATTTGAGACATGCATATCTACCAGATATTGATCTTCTTCGATTTCTTGAATTGTTTTTAAGTACTCTTCATATGATGTGAAAGATTTGTCAACTCTTCGCCATTCTTCTTGATGTAACAAATCGTATACCTCCTCTGGTGATAGTAAGTTTGTGTTGATCCGTACATAACGTGGCTTGAATTCTAGAAAATTAAAGGAGAAAATTTGGAGCTATGTAAATTTTATTTATCAACACATTCCAAATCATGAAACTTGACTAAGGATATTTCATTTTGAGAATTCTTTAATCATGTTGCAACAATACTAAAAGGTAAAAACCGTCAATTTCCTTTTTTGCATGTAGCCTAAGTTTCTAATACAAGATATATCGACGCTGGAAAGCATAAACGTCGTAACCGACCAAAATGACGAAAATACGATATACACACCATTTGAATCAGAAAAAAAACTGCGTTGAATGGTCTCGTTCTCATATCTCTACGATGAAAATAAAATAATTTACGCCATTGAAAACACCTCTACTTTTTCCAGTAACTTCGACTTGATTTGCAGTAATAGGGTCAAAAACCGCTACTTTTTAAGCACATGTCGCTTAAAGCAAAGGAAGGTTTGCAAATTTTTAAGCGAGTTACATACAGCATCCGAGGTTTGACGGCTGGAGAGGCTTACGCCATTTTTGCGGATCGGAAAATGATGACTTCTGTATTAACTCGATATTGTTCGAAGTTACTACATTTTCAATGACTGGTTGTCTATGAAAAAATAGCGTGTAATGCATTTTGTTATTGCTTAGTTTTGCATGAGAGATGTAGTTACCCTATTCTTTTCAACCTATAGATAACTCAGAATATGGTGTTACTACGTTAGAAGAGTATTAAATAAAAACTTTATAGTAACTACAGCATTTTATTTAAACTGCCCATCTTGATCTGTGCTAGTGTACATCAAGTTAGATTCTGTTTTAAACATAGAACTTGGATACAGCTCACATATAGCATACAAATAAATAAGGTATATTTGATACAGCGTTTCAGTTGCCATAAGTTTTTTAACATTGATTTCATTCCATACATTACATCTATTCAGATACTGCATTCTCGAGATCCATAAAACAAAAAACGGATTGCTGTAACTAGCAAAACTAATACTTATACTAACTTTAGCGCAATTCTACTTACTGCAAATTGTGGGTATAATTTTTAAAAAAAATCTGTTAAAAAATAGCACTTCTATCACAAATAGTTTAGAATTTATTATTTTTTTTCTGATTTTGAAAAAGTTTTTGGGCTCTAGTGAAAAAGTTTCATTTTGGTCGGTTACGACGATTATGCTTTTCAGCGTCGATATGAATCTTTTTTTGGGACAAATATATTTTCGCTTACATGCTTCATGAAGTAGAGTGCGCGCTTGCAATTTTAGAGATACCAACTCGTATATAATCATAAATCTTTATTTTCTACAGAAGGTACATTTTGTTGTTCACGGAATGCTTTAATTACATACGACATTAAAATAATGTTAACTGTTACCACGGCAGCTATAACTGACCAACAATTACTCTGAAATCCTTCAATTTGATAGTAATAAAGCAGCAAATTCTTTACCGCGTAGAAAGATAAAAACGGCACCGTAAACATCAGAAAGCTGTAAAACAGTAACCACGCGAAGGCCCCACCAGAGGTATCCACGTTCTTGGATCTGACTTCACGCTTACGTTCATCTGCAAGCGCGAAAGACTTAGATTTACCCATGACAATTATTTATACCTTGATTATCATGCAATTGATACTCCTCCGACGTGACGAATTCCTTTAATTTATCTTCATAAGATGCCACACAGAGAACTGGTTTGGATTGGCCCTTTAAATTTTTCGTTCCAAATAACAACTCTGTAATCAACACACGGCACAAGATTGGATCCAATCTTGAATTTTCGGCTAGAATACCAGTATTTTCTATTGCGCTCTCTATGATCGCTTTATTGTTAGAATATTTGTTCAACAAAGCAAACAAGTTGGGAATTTTCTGCAAAAGAAATTAGTTAAGACCTGAATTAAAAGGGTGTTTTTTAGACATTACTTACAGCGTGACGTTCTTCAAAAATCAGTGATTTTATAGATTTCCCTTCATTTAAAGCCTTTCTGAATACAACGGCCGCTCTTCTGTACTGCATCGGCACCTTAACAGAATGATTAAACCCATTATGATGTTCCATCTTTTACCAAGTTGTCAAATCAAAATTTCCGCCACAAGTCACGTGTAATATTTTATTACTATTTTTTATCAACGTATAAAGCTTAGATCATAAAACCCTACTATTGGTAAATATTACTCTATTTTCTCCAGTTTATTCTATTTTTTTTTAAGCGTTAAATGGACTTGAAAATCAAAAATATAGATACCACCGAACCGAATGCATAGATAAGACCGAAATACAATGACGCCGACAAATTAAATGGCAATAGGCCAAAACACAATGTGAGCGACACAACAAACACGCCGTAAAAAACGTTGTCATTTGGGTTCTAATAACATGGCAGTGTATGGTATAAAATACAATTGGCCGGATTACATTAACAACGCCGACGTCGGCGTGGTCGTCGTTGTATGTCAAAAATATTTAGAGACAGTACTGCATGTATGAGGCCTGAAACACAATTGCAGCTTTTCAGCCAGCTTTATGCCCAGCTTTCTGCTAAAGCTGACTGAAAAAGCCGAATTGAATAACACAACTGGTTTTTTTGACATTTGCAACTTTAACTTGTTATGTTGAGAATATTTATTAAGGAACGACAGTTAATGCTTCCGATTTTCCAAAATTACGATAAATGCATACTCTTTTGGATAGTTTTGAGATGTACCAATTATATGTAAAAATAATACCGAGTTTTTTTTTATGTCCCACAGAAACCTTTTACTAACTCTATAAGTTTTCTTCCATTTTAACATTTTTGGTAGCTGTTTACTTCTTAAATGTGTCAACAGAAGCCATTCTCATCTAATATTCGACTTTCGCACAGTTGGCTACATTAAAAATTCCTTCAAGTTGGCAGTCATTGGGCTTGAAATTTGCAATTTGATCAAATCTCAAGCCAGCTTGAAGCTGGCAAAAAAGTTAAAGCTCCAATTGTGTTCTTTTACATTGATTTACATTGTCAACAAATCTCAAGCTGGCTGAAAAGCTCCAATTGTGTTTCTGGCCTGAAATGCATTATATTACCCACGCCGGCGTCGTCGACCCATCTCTAATCTTAAATTTAATGCTGCCAAGCCAGATCTAAATCTATTATTAAAAAACATGACAAAATGAAACGATATTTAAATTTCTGAAAATAAATGATTTTATATTAAAAAAATGTGGACTTGAAGGAAAGAAAATATATTTTTTATTATTATTTAAAATTTTATTCCAAACCGGCAGAGATTACAAGCAAATAACTCAACTGTAAAATGTAAGGGAACAACTAGACTTTGTTTGTGTGAGTGAACTCATAGTGGACCCGAGTAAATTTTCAGAGTGAACCACTGACGTATAATAAGAATGGACTGAGCCATCCTATCTAATTCCTATAGTCAAAAATGGCACAAATTTTTGCTAAAATCTATTTGTCTCTTTCAAGCTCAAAATGTACACTGAACTGTAACCAATTTTGGAAACAGTACGGATGTATTAAATGGAATGCATTAGAATTGATATAAAAATTCAGACAAATATATTGTTTTTGTACGTCTATCTCTTACAAGCTCAAGGAAATTCGACAACAAATCTGCAGAGGAGCACATTTTTCAGTAATATTACAAATGTGTTTTTGAGTTAATTAAAACAAGTTTAACTTTCTAAATAATTTTAATTTAATGCAATACTATTTTATAACATCTTTAGTGTTTCCAATCGACAAATAATAATAAATTATGAATCGGTGTGCAATTGTACGAAATAAAGGGTTATCACAGCCTGTTCAATATTTGTGCCATTTTTGAAGCAAGAACGCTCAGTCCATTCTTATTATATGTCAGTGGATTGAAACTGATGCTTTTTGGGTTGCCACCAGAGGCAACCCGTGACGTCATTTTTGCTTCAAACGAACGCTTTGACAGCACTTAGGTTGCCTCCAGAGCGAAACTGATGTTCAAACGAAAACGACATAAGATATGGCGCTGCCGCCCAGTGTTAATGTAACTTGCCCGGCGTTTGACGACGACGACGACGACCACGTCGGCGTTGTAATGTAATCCAGCCAAATGCTAACGACATCGTCCGACGTTGTCGACGAACTTACATTAAATTTGAAATTTGTCGCACGTATAGGGTGCGTTTAGCAAAATTATGATTTTGGGCTGCGTTCATATGAATTGTTATACGTTGATTGCAACTACATTTATGACTTTATAGATTAAAAATATCAGCAAATAGCAATGCCATATACCTTGACAATGCCGTGAAAACTATCAAAGTTGGTTGAATAAAAAATGGAAGAAAAGATTATTGAGGTGGTAAAATGTCACCGCATTATGACTCTAGAACACACCTTCTTCTTCTATTTTGGTTCTGTTTTTTATCTTCATTACCCAAAACGGCCACACATGCTACTTTAATAATCTTTTTTAATTTATTCGTTGAAATTTTTTCTATTTTTAATTTAGAACACAAATAACAGAATAATTTTAATTGGAGATTGACAGCTCTTGTCGCTCCCAATGTAATTTCACCACTGACATATATATAAATGGACTGCTTGATCTCCTGTTTCATGTGGCACCAATTTTGATTTCAGAAAGTATGCTCTCACTGTCAATGCTACCAACTGTCGTTATATTTAAATTATTTGGGAATTTACATATATGCATGTCAGTGGGATTTACCGTAATTACCACAAAAGTATTTGGGACTATGTGTATTGTTAAATTTTAGTTATGAGTCGAAGGAAGTGTTTTTTACACAGCTGTTTTGGTTGGAAATACTGTTGAACCTCAAGAAATTTCGCGTTTCGAATCTATACAGTTCAGTGGGATAGTATGCTCTCACGGAAAGAGACAGCAATATTTAAGTGGTGCCCTTTTCTTTCATGAATTTTTGGTTCAACGAGCAGTCCATTTATATACATGTCAGTGATTATCACGGACGTTTTGTACGGCGTTTTTATCGTGTCGCTCACATTGTGTTTTAGCCGAATACCATTTTGCTGTACCCAATATAGCCGACAGTTTTTGTCGCCGTAACACGTGTTGGAATAATTGAACTTTTGTCGTCGTTATTTGATTTTGACAGTGCCTTTCGAGGAGCAATTAATTAATTTGGTGAGGGAAACGAATTATTTTTACGACAAAAAAAATCCCCAATATCGAAATATATATTTAAAAGAAAAAAAGAAATTGGAGAGAAGTTGTAGGTGATACTCTGTAATCCACATAACTCAGCGCTAATCATTGTTCATTACACTTTACAACTTGTATTTTGAGATCTTACTTTTTTTATTAAACAATTTTAGCACCTACTTATATTGATATGTCAACGAACATAAGACGGTGTCATTGGGTTAATTCGACGACATTTACGACTGTAACTATCGCGTCGTTGAGAGTTGCGTGCAAGCCACGAACAGACTCAGTGCCAAACACAATTCCGCCGTTTCGATTCAATTCGATTCAATTCGATCCGTTACGTGCATGAGCACAATTGTTCCGTTCAAATTTGCCATCAGTTTTAAATGTCTCATTGAAATTTTTCCAGATTTTGTCTTTTCTTTTTACATCCATGTAAAATTTGTTGCCTTTGTCATAAAGCTCTTCATATTTTTTAATTTCTTCAATAAAAACTTCTTCATCCATCTGAGTTATACACAAACATTGTACAGGTAATTTTTCTAGGTCATATCATCCGTAAAAGTTGAAATTTGCTCAACTTCTCCGTTTCGATCAATTTCGGTGTTATGTGTCCAATTGCACGTACGTCTCATATGTAGTATCTTTTATAATTTTTAAAGAAAAACCTGGGAGCAGTCGTGTGACTTTGACTCCACTGGAGCGGCTATTAACAGCTCAGACTCCGAGATAAAATGGGGGTATGAATAGTAGGAGCAGCTGTACAGCTTAGTACTCCTATGTGGAATAATACACGACGGTTTGTAACTTTCTCGATAAATCAAGAGAACTGAATGAATTCAATTTATTGATCGTTCTTAGCCTATATATACATAATTAGTAACCTATGGTACCCTATTCTTACTATTCTAAATGCTGACGCTGGGCGAGTAAGCAATGTGCATAAAATTATGATGACATGCATTTACGCGTGAAACCCCTTGACGATGAATCGTTTGGGTCAGTGGTGCAATCGCTTGCTTGTTGCAAATAAATGTATGTCATTATTATCATCAATTATTTTCGATTATGAATGGTGTTGTAATAAATTTGTGCTGATTAATTTTAGCGTTTTACATTTGTTGTGAAATTTGTGTTTACAGCTTTTTAGTGTTGTTTGTATTTATGGTATTAAATGTATATCACACCTTTCCCCCTTAGGGAAAAAAAAATTTGTGTTTACATAAATTTTTTTTTTTTTTTTTTTTTTTTTTTTTTTTTTTTTTTTTTTTTTTTTTTTATAGTTTGTTTACGTTAAACCTTAATTGTTTGCTCGCCGCAATGAAGCATTTTATCGCTTATGTATACTAATAGTTCATATGGTATGTTTTTGTATGTAGCTGATTATAATGAGTCTTAATTCCTAGTCGTATTTACATATACCTACTTATATATAGTTTATTATTATAGCTCTTAATTGCTCAATGGCATTAGTAATTGGGATCTTTATTGTTTACGTTTACTTATCTAGTTGATTACAATAATTCTTATTTGTCTACACCGGTGTGTAATCTAATTTAACATGCTAGAGATAGTTAGAATAATAGTACATAATTTTTAATTTTCTATCTTTCTTAGCCTATTCTTATGTATTTTGATTTTGTTCTTATTTATATCTTCGATAATGCAATTTACGTTGTCTATTGATTTAATTATATAAGGTCCGTTGTATAGAGGATCTAGTTTTCGTCTATTTTGTACTGTCATTAGTACTTTGTCGCCTACTTTGATTGATATTGGTTTGCAATTAGCATCCTTGACTTGCTTTCTTCGCACTTTAGATGCCTGGAGGTATTGTTTTGCCTTACCTATGGCTTGTTGAAGTCTGTATTTCATCTCTTTACTATACAGGTCATAATTATACACGGGATCTGGTCTATCAATTGTGAGTTCTGAAGGTAGGTCTATATTTTTGGCAAATATGAGTTCGAATGGTGTGTAGCCATGTACGGTGTTTGGTGTGGTGTTGTAGCAGAATGCGTAATATGGAATCCATGTATCCCAATCGTCTCTATTGTCATTAACAAAACATCTGAGATATTCATTTAGGCACTTGTGGTTTCTTTCTAGTGCTCCGATCGTTTCGGGATGTGCGGCGGTCGCGAACAGTTGTTTTATTTTCAGTATATTACATACTTCCGCAAAGACCTGGTTTTTGTATTCCGTTCCTAGATCAGTTTTAATTTTGCTCATAGGTCCGTATGTTAGTATGAACCCATTCACTATGGCTCTTGCTATGGAATTTGCTTCCTTGTCCTTTGTGGGTATTATTACTATATACTTGCTTAGATCGCATTGCATTGTTACTGCGTATCTGTTATCGTTGGTGGTTTTTGTAAATGGGCCGACTGTGTCAATGGATACAATGTCGAAAACTTTTGTTGGTGTTGTAGTTATTTCCATATGCTCTTTATTATGCTTTTGGTGCTTATTTTTCGCACAAAGCTCGCATCTGTTTATATATTTCGCTATTGTTTTCCTCATTTTCTTCCATTTGTACATTTCCTTCAGCTTTTTATACAGTCTTGATTGACCCAGATGTCCTCCTGTAGGTGTGGAGTGATAGTTATGTAGGATTTCGTTTATTTTCGTTGTTTCTGATATGTACCGTTGCGGTTTGAAAATTTTAACGTTTATATTTTTTAATACTTTGTTTCCTAGGATTTTAAATGCGGTTAAATTAATTATTTTAAATATCTCGCTTTCTGCAGAAAGTTTCAGAGTCTTGGTCTGAAATTGTTTATATATATCATTATCCAATACTTCGAGTACCTGCTCTAGTGCGGGCTCTACTGGTTGGTTGTTTTTTATATTTATATACCGCTTATATTTTATTTCATACTTGTGCACTATATTTATTTCTATTTGTGTTTCTTTATTACTGCAGTTCTCAATTTTTACTTTTAGTTCAGGTAATTTGGCTATCTTTGTTGGAGATGGTATCTCCCAAACGCGCAGTTGATCAGGCTGCGGGACTATAGGAGTATTTTTCATTTCATCGGACATTATGTTTTGTTCTTTTTGTTTTTTCATTGCTCGGGTTTGGACGCGTCGGACATTTATTTCCTTCAAATCATTAATGTCAAGTTGTATTCTTGATAACGCGTCGGGTCCGTTATTTCCTTTTCCTTTAATGTATTTGACTTCGAAATCGAATTCCTCTAAATCTAACCTCATTCGTGTTAGTTTAGATGATGGGTTTTTCATGCCAAAAAGATATGTTAAGGGTCGATGGTCTGTTCTTATTGTGAATTTTCTGCCATAAACATAAGGCTTAAAATGTATAATTGCCCAATGTATTGCTGCGAGTTCCTTTTCAATTACTGACTTATTTTTTTCTCCGGCAGTAAATGTTTTACTAGCGTATGCGATTGGGTGTTCTGTTCCGTCGACACTTTGTGATAAGATTGCTCCACATGCAGCATTCGAGGCGTCTGTGGAAATGGTGAATTGGGTTTTGAAATCAGGGTGCTGCAGTATTATTGGGGATATCAAACTTGATTTGAGAGCATCGAAAGATTTTTGTTGGATTTCTGCCCATTCGAATTTTGTGTTTTTCCGGAGTAGTTTGTTTAACGGTAGTGCTATTTCTGCAAAGTTGGGGATGAAACGGCGGTAATAATTACAGAATGCTACGAATCGTCTGACTTCGTCGGCGTTTTTTGGGATAGGATAATTTTTAACTACCTCGTATTTTGAACTGTCTGGGCTTATGCCTTGTGCTGATATTCGATGTCCAAGATAGGTGACTTCGGTTTGGAAAAATTTGCATTTTTCAGGATTTAATTTGAGATTACGCTCTCGTAATCTGTTAAATACTGTTTGCAAGTTTTTTATATGGTGTGACTGTGAACATCCGACGACTATGATGTCGTCAATGTACAGAAAGGCTATTTCCGGTGGTAGACCCGTCATGGCGATGGTCATCATCCTTTGGAAACTATTTGGACTTATATTAAGTCCGAAAGGAAGTCGTGTATACTGGTAGTGACCTTGGTTAGTTGAAAAAGCTGTGAACTTTCTAGAAGATTCCTCTAATGGTATTTGGTGGAATCCGGACATAAGGTCAAGTGTAGAGAAGTATTTGGCTCGGCCCATTTGGTCGAGTATCTCTTCTATACGCGGTAAGGGAAATTTATCTGCCAGAACTTTTTTATTAAGATTCCTAAAATCAACTACTAAACGCCATTTTTTATTTTGGTTGTTGGATTTTTTGGGTACTAGTAGTATTGGAGAATTAAAGTGAGAAACAGAGTTCTCTATTATTCCGTCTACTAGCATTTTGTCTACCTGCCTATTAATCTCGGTTTTGTGTGCTTCTGGTATTCGGTAGTTTTTTGTGTATACTGCTCTATTATCAGTTAGTTCTATATTTTGTTTGTAGAAGTTATTGGTTGTTAGAGGTTCACTTTCTAACGCAAATATGTCTTCATATTCTCGGCATAATTCTTCGAATTGAAGTTTGGCGTAGTTTGGAATGCTGTTTAAGTTTAATTTGGAGATAACTTGTTCTGTTCTTTTTGATTTTATTGTGTCTGTATTAATGACGTTAAAGTCTGAGAGGTGTTGTGTTATTATGTCGGAATGTTGTAGTGTGGTGGTTTTGTTTGTAGTGTTTAGTATCCTGACTAGTGGGTAATTTTGTGAAGTTACTGATCCTGCAATGAATATGCCTGGGTGGATTTCTTGTCCAATGATTACCATATCATTGGCACCTTCTTGTTTTTTAACCTTGAACTTTCTTATTATTTCACATCGGGGTGGTATGATAATAGAATTTTCGGATGGACCATTCAGTATTGGGATCTCTGCCGAACTTTCAGGTGTGTTTAATGTAAGGGTCCACGTATCATAATCGATAGTGGTCTTGAATTTTGTTAGGAAATCTAGTCCTAAAATTGCATCAGCCCCGAGGGAGAAATCATCTTCTACTATCTGGAATAAATGTTCGACCGCAAACTGGTCGTTAAAATGTAGTTTTGTGTATGTTGCCCCAATCGACTGCCTCTTAGTATCCGTAACCCCTTGGATAATACAAGTGTTTTTAGGATAGTAAAGTTGGTCTTTATTAATTTTTCCCCTCTTGAATATGGATATTTCTGCCCCTGTGTCTACAATCAGAGTACATACTGACCCGCACATGTCGACATACGCTTTAATAAAGTTTGTTAAGGATAGGTTTAGGCAATGTATTCTTGGCTTGAATTCGTCGCAGCCCCCAACCGTGTTGTTTCTTCCTCTGGTTGGGGGGCTTGATATTCCCCCGATTCGAAGTAGTTTACATTTCTTCTTTGATTATAGGTATTATTATTATTTGCTCGCAGATTATTCTGGTAGCGACTACTGTTATTTGGTGCAGCGTCACCGAAATATCTTTTATCGCGGTGGTTATATTGATTTCGTGGGTGGTTTTGTCTATTATTGGCTGCCATATTTCTATTGTACTGTTGTTTGGGCCAGCGCTCCCTGTTCCTGTTAAAATTATTTTGATTGTTGAACCCTTGCGTATTATTATAATGAAACTTTCTTGATGGGTTGGTATTATAATGCAGGACACTGCTTGGCTGCGGCTTATCTACTGCTATTGCCTTCGCTGCTAATTCTGAAAGTGTTCCTAGGCTACTAGCTTTTAGTATAATCGCTGTTTCTGTATTGGCAACATTGTTCATAAATGACTGTATTGAAAATTTTTCGGCCAATTTTTCAGCTGCTTCTCCAGCTGCTACTTTCTCTGTTATAAAGGCTCTAGTCAGCTGGCCTGATAGATTTTCTATCTGATTGGAAAAGTCTGCAAGTTTTCTGTTACCTTGCTGGCATGATCGCAGTTGTGCCAGAATAGCATCTGACGATAATTTTGCCGAAAATTTTTCTTTTAATTTGGCTTTGATCGTTGATACTGTATTTGTGCCCTCCGATATTACGTACTTGGCTTTTCCAGTTATACGTGTCTTGATGAATTTGATCATGATGGTTTTATGTTCGTTTGCTGTTAACTCGTCTAGTAGTTCCATAGACTCGATAAAAGAATCAGTTTCATCCAGCTTTCCATCGTAGGGTTGTATGAGCGATGTAGCTGTTTTTATGTCAAAACCCATCTTTGTTTGTTTTTGTGTATTTATGTTTTCTAAGATTTTGTTTGCTATACTTTCAATTTCTTCGTAGATAACTTTTATCTTCAATATTGTTTCGACGTCCGCTTGTTTAAGTGCGTTTTCTTTTGCCTTGGCACAGAGTTGATTTGTTAACTTTTCTTTCTCTTGCAGAGTTTTCTCAGAATAAGGACGGTTTTTACTTTTCTTAAAATTGTCCAGAATATTTTCTAGTTCGTCCTTAATCTTTATAAGTGCTTCCATTTATCAGACGGTTGATATGTTTAATTTTGCTGGGGTACTGAGGTATCTTTTCCTTAAACCCCTCCTATGATCTTTGTACAGTATGTATACAAATTCAATGATTTTAATTGCAACCAATATGCATAAAATTATTATTATCTGATTATTCTCGACCGAAACTGTATCCTCTATAATTAGATTATTAACAATTTCCCCGTTGTTATCTGAAGTTTTGGATTGCGTTTTACCCATTACTGAAAATGTTTCGCTTATTTCCAACAACGTCAAGCAAACAGCAAAAGAAAAAAATTTTTTTTTTTTTTTTTTTTTTTTTTTTTTTTTTTTTTTTTTTTTTTTACATATTAATTATTTAATTATTATTATACCTTTATACTACGCTACTTCTACTTTATATTTTAAAAAAAATAAATTTTAAATTAGATCATTAAACCCTTATCTCTTCCTTTTGATGACGTTCAGTTGTTTTTTTGTCAATATTATTAGTTTGTTGTATTTTTCCCGTTCCTCCTCAGTTGCTGCTAACTCGACAAGTACCTTGTAATTTTGAAGTTCCTGTGCAATTTTTTGTCTCTTGCCTCCTCTTTTTCGTGGTTTTGTCTCCTGAGTTTTTACACTGCTTGTGTTTCTGCTTCTATACTCCTCGATGGTGATTCTTTTTGGACCCGCTTCGTATGGTGGAGGATTTTCGTTGTCCAGCCTTGATTTGGGGATGTACGGCGTCGGCTTCTTATTTACTGGATACAGTGTTATGCCTTCTATATTCCTCTCTGGTATCTTCTTAGTTTCTTCAATAGTCTTGAAAATGTGATTGAAGATGGCATCTATCTCGTTCATACTAAAATTTCTTCTGATTGGTACTGGTAGTGGATGTAGTCGTCTTCGCAGTTTTTTGGTGGTTGTTACTATGTCACCGTATAAGTTTCTATTATTTATGAAAATTCCCAGCTGCACTTTTGATGATGATATTATGGTCTGCAGATTCGCAAAGTTACAAATTTCGCAGTTTCTACGATGTCACGGTCGCCATGTAGTATCTTTTATAATTTTTAAAGAAAAACCTGGGAGCAGTCGTGTGACTTTGACTCCACTGGAGCGGCTATTAACAGCTCAGACTCCGAGATAAAATGGGGGTATGAATAGTAGGAGCAGCTGTACAGCTTAGTACTCCTATGTGGAATAATACACGACGGTTTGTAACTTTCTCGATAAATCAAGAGAACTGAATGAATTCAATTTATTGATCGTTCTTAGCCTATATATACATAATTAGTAACCTATGGTACCCTATTCTTACTATTCTAAATGCTGACGCTGGGCGAGTAAGCAATGTGCATAAAATTATGATGACATGCATTTACGCGTGAAACCCCTTGACGATGAATCGTTTGGGTCAGTGGTGCAATCGCTTGCTTGTTGCAAATAAATGTATGTCATTATTATCATCAATTATTTTCGATTATGAATGGTGTTGTAATAAATTTGTGCTGATTAATTTTAGCGTTTTACATTTGTTGTGAAATTTGTGTTTACAGCTTTTTAGTGTTGTTTGTATTTATGGTATTAAATGTATATCACACATATAAGCAAATTTCACATTTGTACGTATCGGATCGAAACCGTGCAATTGTGTTTCACACAAGGTAAGACTATCCGGCACACTTGACATATAATAAGAATGGACTGAGCCATCCTATCTAATTCCTATAGTTAAAAATGGCACAAAATTTTGCTAAAATCTATTTGTCTCTTTCAAGCTCAAAATGTACACTGAGCTGTAACCAATTTTTAGAAACAGTACGGCTGTATTAATTGGAATGCATTAGAATTGACATAAAAATTCAGACAAATATATTGTTTTTATACGTCTATCTCTTAACAAGCTCAAGGAAATTTGACAACAAACCTGCAGAGGAGCACATTTTTCAGTAATATTACAAATGAGTTTGTGGGTTAATTAAAACAAGTTTAACTTTCTAAATAATTTTAATTTAATGCAATACTATTTTATAACATTTTTAGTGTTTCCAATAGACAAATAATAATAAATTAAGAATCGGTGTGCAATTGTACGAAATAAAGGGTTATCACAGCCTGTTCAATATTTGTGCTGTTATGGTCGTAGCGTATTGCATATAGCAATATGCTACATGAAATACTGAAGCGTGTAAGCTGGCTGCTGTCAGCATAAAAATGAACGTACCCCGACCGAGAGAAGTGCGTTTCCTCAAGCTCAAGATGACATGTTTATGTGGAAAAGAGAAGAAGAAGACAATTCTGTCTTGTGGTAACCTGCCAAAAGTGAAGGCGAGGTGCATTTGTGCAACGTAAACCAAATCAATCTAGTGAATTCCCAATCTACAGAAAACATCGGAGAAAATCCAACGCAGCCCGAAAAAAAACCCGCAAAAAGAAAGGAAAACGTCGAGACTCCGACAGAACTGCATCTGGCGGTCTTAGCCGAGACTGTAGCCCAAAATATATAATTGAAAAGTCTCAACAAAAGTTGTGCAAATAATTGCGTAATTACGTCTGGATATTGAACATTTCACATCGGTCCGTATTGTAAATTGTGAGCAGGAAAGTACCAAGAAAATTTTATCCTTTATCCAACTTCTATGATATTGTTCATAGAGTTTTGTTGGGATTACGTCAAAAAATTAATTCAGAGGCAGTGCTATCTCGGCTAAGTTTGCCCGTTTTAACCGCTTTAAATGAAGCTCATGTGACCTAAAGAAAGAAATCTATGAAGATTCAATTCCTTGTCGAATTTTGTGATGCACGGTACCAAATAAAACTTGAGGGACTCAGAGATAAGACTATAGCGTATCACATTGTAAGAGAAATATGCAAGTTACACGCGCGTGAACCTCCGGTCTATCTAAAACGTCAGCGGAGCCTTATATTTTACATCAAGCGTTGGGAAATAGAGAGATTTGAAATAACACATCGGGTGTTGTTCAGCATTGAAACTATTGAAGAGCTCGGCAGAATTCGAGGCTATGTAACAGTATCCGACCTTTTTGTACCAGTTGTTAACAACTCCATAAAAGTTCTAAATGAAATCCACGAACGAGTGCCACAGAGTATGAGCCAAAGAACAATGTGTACGAAGGGCTACTCATAATGGAGATATACTAATCGACATTTTTGAATCCTATTTTAAATTTAAATGTACTGATGATTAATTAGTCGGATATATAGGTCCAGTGTGCAAGAAAGCTAGATCATACAGTGAAATTTTAACGTCTCATTTTAGTATTGCTATGATTAAAAGGCCGCGTCAACACTTGTTGTGGCACGGAAATGATTGAGATAAGATCATCCATGCTAACATCAATTGACTTTTACGCATTTTTTTAAATTTTAATGTCTGAACTGCAATTACATTTAGCAGTAAGCAGTGGCATAGCGGAATAACAACGGATTCGCCTCTGCGTGGGATTCCCATCAATTAAAACATGTATGTTGTTGCCTTTTGTTCTTTTTTTTGTATCAATATTACGTTTTTTTATTTCATTCTGAAAAATATTACCGATTAGAACCACTAGGCTTAATTTCAGTTTTACTCACCAGTCGAATAAGCACATTATTCAAAAAATTACTACACTTTAGTGAAATATCGGTCATTACATAAGTACATACAGAGTTAAAGGATCAAATAGGAAATCAAATAGTTACTTACAGTCTAGGGAATTGTTGGTAAATCCAATTAAGTATATATACAGTTGAATAGCACTATGCAGTGTATAAAATTATTTATCAAATTCAATCAAATACAAATAAGTTAAATTATTCGCTTAAAATTTAAAAGGAAATTTTACATACCATTTTGTGAGAAGTGTATATAGTTTGGATAGTATATACAATAGCTAACGGAATTACCTGTAAAATTCTGTCATGGTAGCAAATAGCATAGATTCAATGTTGGGGCAGGACCGAAATTGTATTTAGGCATTTTCTTTGATAATCTTTTATTCCTGAATAATCAGAACTTTTTTTATAACGTAATGGCTCCATAAAGTTTTTGGCTTTCTCTTTCATTATCCCGGAGGTG
This sequence comes from Dioctria linearis, assembly GCA_963930735.1. Taxonomy (NCBI): domain Eukaryota; kingdom Metazoa; phylum Arthropoda; class Insecta; order Diptera; family Asilidae; genus Dioctria; species Dioctria linearis. Next base: position 210,856,350 of record OZ005741.1, on the reverse strand, counting down.
AGGGTTGTATAGGCTCACCTAGTTTCTCTCTCTTTACAGGTCAATTAGAGACTCTGAAAAAATTTTGCCCTCAGAGTCAGATGGGAGGATGGGGCATGCAAAGAAGGCAGAACATCTGCGCCTTCAACTGGATACGGGTAAGTGACGTAAGGGTCCCTTCAGGACCGAATGTGTGCCGGCATTTTGTTTGTAGGCACGACGAATTTTTTTTGATTATGGCTGACGGCAGCGGTAGGTTTTTCGTGGAACCTCCCCACACTCTCCGCCAATGAGCCGAGGCGAGCTAGCGTGCCGCCCTGCAGTCAACGCTGTCCGTCGAGTGATCTGTCAGCTCATGCTGGCAGTCGGGACTTCACGACCAAGCCCATCACTCTTCATACTACCATAACAAAAATGGCGCCCAACGTGGGGCCATCTCAGTTAGACTTCGGTGTTCTAAATATAAATTGTACTGGGGACTGAAACTTGGAGAGAGACGATCATCTGGTGTCTGCTAGTTGATTGACCTCAAGTCTCACATCCAGTGGAAGTTATATGTGGACCTGAGTCTAATTGGTTTTTGTAGTTGAAAGTTTTGGTAAAGTAAAGTTTTGAAAGTTTTTGCTATCTTGTTTCTCGATTTTGTATTAAAGTAACGTAATGTTTGAAAGTTTTTGGAATTTGTTTGAAGTTGAAGTTCGGCTTTAGGTTTGACCTTGGTCAAGCCTCAAGCCTGAACAATTAGTTGCTTTTTTTGAAATTGTTGGAAGTTTTTGAATTTTTTGAAATCGATTTTTCCCGCTGGCCTTCTGCCATGGAAATGGTAGGTGGTCCCACGCAATTTTTTTTTAGTGAGCTCTCGCGGAAACATGTTCTGTTGGCCAACTGGCTGGACAGAGTTATGAGTGCGAGACGAGTTTTTGGCTTCCAGCTAATTAGTTGACCAGACTCATGATTCTGCCCAGCTAGCGAACTAGCTGGACATGATGATCAGGTGAGGAGGAGAGGAAGAGTTCTTGGAGGGTGGAATTGATGCTGGAGACCTTCAGTAATCAGGAGTTGGCATACTGCTAACTGCCTGGCTGAAGAATCTCTAGTAGCATTTCCGGCCTCTGACACCTCCGGCTTTACTCCTCCCAGATTTCTGTGGGAACTCCACAATTTTCAATGCACGCATTCATGTCGCTTACTTGTATAAATTTTCTGACCTGAAAAGAGGGAGAGCGACCTGAAGACTTTTATATTGAGAGGTAGCTCCGGGAAGTGAAGGAGAAATCATATGTTTTTGGAACGCACTAATTGAATTTTTAGAACGAACATTTTTGTTCGAAGAGCTTGCTATCTCTTGCGAACGTTTGTATTTCCTTTTGTTAAATCGATATTGCTGGTAACTTGATTTGTGAAATTTGCCAATGTGCTGAGTCTCCAAACAATTGATTTTTGAATTTTTCTGGTAATTTCTCCGAACTGGTGATACAACGAACTGTCGATAACAATTTTTTTGGCTGAAATCTTAATATCTAGTCCTAATCTTCGAACGTTTGGGAAGGAATTTTTATTTGAAATTTAGTATCTCGTCCAAACCTTCGACTTTAAATTAGTATTTCGTCATCCTCGCACTGTGAAGAGCCTGTTATCTCTTCCGAATTTTCAAATTCTTTGGATTTTTTTGATATCTATTCCAAACCCTTGGTTTGGAAATCTTTTGCTTGATTTACGACAAGTTGCAATGGCTACAGTGAGAACACCACCTCCTACACTTGGTGCACCAATACCGGTGCCGGACAAATGTTTAGAGGGAGACTGGTCTGGGCAGAGGAAGGCAATGATGACGGTCTGTGGACATGTGCTCCACAAGGCCTGTTTGAAAGGTTGATTGGACAAAGGTTCAACTGCCCGATTTGTAGAGCCCAACTCACTCTGAAAGATTTTACTGAGTATACAGGTACTGTCCCTAAGATGGCGAAGCCTGCAGAGTCTGTCAACCTTGATTCATTGCCGACCTTTGACTTGCCCACCTTGACTATTCCACCACCTAGTCGACGATCACTCTCTCCTGGATGCCAGATCTACATTCAAGGACTTTTACCAATCCTAACTCGCGACAAAATAGCCCACTGCCTTCTGGCAGTGGACATACCTCAGCAGCTACGGATGCTTTGATAGCAGGCTTGCGCCTACAAATGCAAGACCTAGTACGCGAAGGCCTCGAACAGAGCCTCAATGTTTTGCGGACTGAGTTATTGGCTAGCGTCCGACAACAGATCACCGCAGCAATGCCGCCCGTGGATTTTTCACGACCTCCTCCGTGAATGGGTGCCCCAAGACCTTCGCAAGATTTTCCCGATCTGCGTAGGCAATCGTTTAATTAACCAGCATCAGCTTTTGGTCAGCCTAGCAAACAGCCTAGACCAGATTTTGTCCTACCCCCACCACCACCACCTATTCGTAACCCTGCATGCGTAGGACAGCGACGCTCTGGCAGCCCTATCCGCAGGTGGAATATATCTTATAGCGGTGATAGCTCACGGCTCACTGTCGATGAATTTGTATTTCGAGTAGAAGCATTGACGTATTCGGCCTTAGAAGGAGATTTCGATCTTCTAGTAAGGCACATGACAACCTTGCTTTCTGGACCAGCTATGGACCGGTACTGGTCTCTCCTGAGGCAAAATTCCACGCCTTCATGGGAGTATGTAAAGACAGCTCTATTAGCTGAACGGGGAGTACCGCAAGATGACCTTAAGGTCAAAGTTCAGCTGATGCTGCGAAAACAGAAAGCAGGGGAGTCATTTGCTACATACCATCAACATCTAGTACAGTTGTGCGATCAACTGCAAAGTCCCTTGGCGGACGGAGAATTCTTAGAGATCGTTAAGTCGAATCTGCTTCCAGACATTCAGCAGAAAGTCTGCCTCCATCCCACAAACACCATCCACCAACTTCGGAGCCCCGTGACTCAAATACAGGCGACGCAGCAGCGAATCGCGACGGCGTGCAGCTGGAATACGTATCGCAGCCCGAGAGTCAGCGAGGTGGATGAGTTTCGACCGACAGAGGCTGAGCTGGATACGTCAACTGAACGCAGTGAGGAAGTCTTGCTATCTGCTATATCAACACTTCAGAATGTGATCTGCTGGAACTGTGACCAGTCCGGTCACTTTTATCAAAACTGCCGGCAGGAGAGACAAGTTGTGTTCTGCTATGGATGCGGGCGCAAGAACATTTTCAAGCTCGATTGCAGCTATTGTCGACAGAAAAACCAGAGACGGGTCGGGAATACTACCACCTCTTTCCGACCAGCGTCAACGTCGCGAGCGACAACTGCAACGAACACTCCAGTGCAAGCCTTGAACAAGGAGGAAGGTCCGCTCCATTAGCAGACCTTGACGAATCCCTGAATTGTCCACTGATATCATTCAGTGATTCTGATGATGTCAGTAAAACACCTGAAAGTACGAACATTTCATTGATAGAGACGGAGAACCTGATAGACTTCTCTGCGGATCTTCAAGCTCCCATTTCCACTTCTGGGGAGCCCATGAAATTATTAGACACTTCTTTGGAAGAGACTTTAATTTTCGATGTCCCGATAACACCTATAGCACTTCTATCTGAGAAGGCTACTGAGCGGGAGATTTGGCCTCATGGCATTTCTATATTAAAACGGCCACCAAGCGCTGTTATGACGAGTAGGCGTGAGCCTGTTGTACATCCGCTGACGCCGTATCATACGCGTCTGCGGAAATATAATGCAGTAAGAGACCGTACGCCGAAGTAAAACTGCTCGGGCGAACTGAGACTGGATTAATTGATAGTGGTGCCACTGTCAGTATTCTAGGCCAGGGAGCTCTAGAGATGCTTGCCGAAGCAGATGTCGAATGGAAGAGGTATCGTACACAGGTCCAAGTAGCTAATGGTGCCATGACGACTGTGCATGGTCATGTGCACTTGGACGTCACTTTCCGTGATAAGACCCAAAACGTGCGTTTTTACGTGGTTCCTGGGCTCACACAGGCACTATATCTAGGAATAGACTTCTGGCGTCTATTTGGGTTGGCTCCAGATGTCCTGGGTATAGTCGCAGAAGTGAATCCAAGTGTAATAGCTACCTCTGACACCGACTGCCATATTCTTTCTAGTCTTGATCAACAACGTTTAGAAGTCACCAAACAGCTTTTCCCCTCTTTCGCCTCTTTAGGCCTGGGAAAAACATCATTGGTCACTCAAAAGATTGGGACGAATGACGCCGCCGCGATAAAACAGCGCTTCTATCCGATCTCGCGGGCAGTACAAAGTTTAATGGATGCCGAATTAGAGCGAATGCTATCGCTGGGTGTGATAGAGGAGAGCCAGAGTTCTTAAAGCTCTCCAGTTCAGTACCTGGTCATCCTCTCTATCAGTACACAGTGATGCCATTCGGCCTATGCAACGCTCCACAAACGATGTGCCGCCTCATGGATAAAGTCATCTCTTTTGATCTTCGTGAGAACGTTCTCGTCTATCTAGACGATTTATTAATTCTGTCTTCGGACTTCGACACTCATCCCACATTGCTATCCCGTGTAGCGGATTGTTTGAGGAAGGCTGGCCTCACTATCAACGTCGAGAAGAGTAAGTTTTGTATCAAGGAGACCAAATACTTGGGTTTTATAGTCGGGAAAGGAGCAATTAGGACTGACCCAGACAAGATCTCAGCTATAGTTGACTATCCGCCACCAAAAACTGTTCGGCAAGCCCGACGCCTACTAGGTATTGCGGGATGGTATAGACGGTTCATCCCGAACTATGCTGACTTAACTGCCTCCATTACAAACACCTTGAAAAACCCCAGTCAGTTCAAATGGACACCTGAAGCCCAGACGTCTCTTGATCTGCTAAAGCAAAAACTTACTTCTGCTCCGTTGCTAGTGAGCCCAGACTTGACCAAGCCGTTCGTTATCCAGTGCGATGCGAGTCAACAAGGTATTAGTGGGGTGCTGATTCAGCTAGATGACGATGGCCACGAGAAGCCAATAGCCTACGTCTCGAAAAAGTTGAACTCAGCACAAAGAAATTATACCGTCACAGAGCAGGAATGCCTAGCTGCAATCTTAAGTGTACAGAAGTTCCGGCCCTTCATAGAACTTATGCCGTTTAAGATAGTGACGGATCATGCGAGCTTGAGATGGCTGATGTCTCAAAAGGACCTCAGCGGTAGACTTGCTCGGTGGAGTTTGAAGCTTCAGGGTTTCGACTTCAGTATTGAGCACCGAAAAGGAAGCCTGAAAGTCGTCTCTGATGCGTTTTCACGCATCCATTGTGACAGCCTGTCCACCAACGAAGATCCCGGCCCGGAAGATGACCTTAGTTCGCCATATTTCAACTCGTTGGAATATGAAGAACTGAGGCATAAGGCTAAAACGACTTCTGGTAAACTACCAGATCTTTGCGTCAGGGATGGCTTCGTTTACAGTCGGACTGTTCCGAGAACAGGCGATCCGATTCAGGAAGAAGAAGCTTTGGGTTTCACGAGGACTTGTCACCGACGTCGTTTCGAGGGCTCATAATCCGCCACTAGCTTCTCACGGTGGTATAGGGACAACACTGGAACGTCTGAGAAGACACTTGTACTGGCCACGAATGACAGTTGATGTCAGAAACTACGTAGGTGCCTGTGACGTGTGTAAATGGATTAAAGCCCCCAATACCATTCTTAGACCACCTATGAGAGTCCAGTCTGTGACAGAACGACCATGGCAAAAGCTGTATCTCGGTTTTCTAGGTCCATATCCTCGGTCAGTGAAAGGAAATGTCTGCATCTTAATAGTTCTTGACCACTTTTCAAAGTTCCCGATTCTCAAACCTATGAGAAAAGCATCTACGCTCAATGTGTGCCAATTCATCGAAACAGAAGTGTTCCATGTGTTCGGAGTCCCGGAAACGATCGTCTCTGACAGTGGAGTCCAGTTTTGCTCGGCTCAGTTTACCAGATTACTGGACAAGTATGGGGTGAAGCACTTGCGAACGGCAGTTTACTCGCCGCAAGCAAACGCCTCAGAGCGAGTAAACAGGTCTCTATTGTCAGGGATTAGGGCTTATATCCGAAGGAACATACGAATGTAACGACAAATGTGTCAGGCGACAGATCTACCTATAACCACTTCTACCTGGGTATTTGTAGATACTGCATCCGACACCTCTTGTTACAAAAATCATGTCCGGGATATGCGTGGGTGGCTGCACAGCGAGTATGCCGCTAGCGATCAGCCGGCTTGGGGTGGTTCTTGCCACCCACATCCCTTCAATTCTTGTAAAGCTGTGCACTAAGAGGTAACATGTTTGACCCGATAGACGGACGGACAATTAAGAAAAGAACTTGTGTGTGTGACTAGATCTATGCAGGCTTCCTTCTCCTTGTGGAACCTAAAAGCCTAGAAAGAAGAAAATTTATTTTATCAAATGCTGAAAGAGAAAAAGAACGAACGACCACAGCGACGCCGAACAAGTGATTAACACCCATAGACAGGTAAACGCAGAGATTGAGAGAGAGAGAGCGTGGACTCCCGATGATAATGGAGTCCTGACTGGACGTAGACGGGCCCATCGCCCCCATCCACCCTGGCTAAGACGTAGCAGTGCAAAAGAAAAATCTTATCCCCATAGTGTGGTTGTGGGTGCGTGCTCAGGCGTCTCACCCCGTGACACCCCCACCACTCATGGGATGCCTACGCTAGCATGTCGATATTATGGACTGTGGAAAGTTTGCGAGAAACTCCGATGTCATCAGTCATCAGTGTCGGTAAAGCGAGCTGCAAAAAAAAACCAAAATACAACAAAAGAAGCAAAGGGAGAAGAAATAATTACGATAGACAGCGAAGTGAAGTTATATAATTCTTTATTCAGTGCTCTATTCACTGATTTGACCACGTCCTTTGCTGTTAATACACAATTAGCACATCATATCTTCATGGGCTAACTAGCTTGTTCACAAAGTCTTAACAATTAGCAAACAAAACATTGATTGTGTGAACTACCTAATCGCTCGAGCCCTACTCTATAGAAGCTTAATACTAAGTTATATATGTGTGTTATATATATGTTTTACAAAGAGTTCAGATCAAAATTGGAAAATCGTATTAAAATAGGACCAGAAGGGTCTCAGTATGCAAATTAACTTAACCGACTTTACCTTACATCTGCGGCAGCGCCAGGTGGCGGTCAAACCCTGATCTGCACTCCTTTCACCACTTTTTGTCACCTCTTTTCTTCCTCCTTCCTTTTTTCTTCCTTTGATTTAGGAACCTTTTCTACAGACGTATCCCAGGTAAAATTGCCCAAATATCTGCTTATTACACCATATGACACTCTATCGATTTTCTGTTTAATCTTCAGGAAAGTCGGATGACGAAATCGTTGTTAATTTAGCGCATAAGGCGATTTTACGTAAGCATACTGCCGACTTTAGAAATGTTGCACCAATAAAATTAAGACCTTTTGTTTTTACTTCGTAGCTCGCAGGCCATATGCAGGGAAAATTCGGAAGATCCACGTAAGCTTTCCTCTAACGATCGAAATTTTGCACAAAAAGAATCAAAATCCTTTATATTTAATTCGCAGGTCGCGCATCGTTTACTAGAGAATGCAGGAAATTCAGATGAAGAAATCGCTATCGCTTGTCGCGTAATGAGGTTTCAACGTAAGCTTTTCTCTTTTTTATCGAAAAGTTTGCCAAAATGGAATTAAATTCTTCCGGCCTTAGCTAGCAGATCGCACATTATTTACTGAGGAATTCAGAAGATTTGAATGAAGGAAAAAGTTATTGCTTATCGCGTAATGAAACTTTCACGTAAACTTTTCTTAAATTGTTATGGTCGTAGCGTATTGCATATAGCGATACGCTACACGTACTGAAGCGTGTAGGCCGGCTGCGTCAAGCATAAAAAAATGAATGCACCCCGACCGAGAGAAATGCGGTTCCTCGGTCTCGGTGTGACACGTCAGTGGTGACAAGGAAGAAGAAGACCATTTTTCCTGTGGTTTCGCTCGAAAGAAGTACGCGTGTGAAAATACATCCAAAGGAAACTTTTTATATCAAAAATTCTCTCAGCCATCCAGCCCAAAAAGGTAATATTTTTGCAAAAATTCCGCTAGGCTAAATGAGATACGTAAAATTTTTTAGGAGATTACCTGATAAACTGCAGTACGCTTATCTGTGGGTCTTATAACAGGATATATATATGATTTCTATCAACTTTACCTCGAATCACAAACATTTATAGTGGGTGCTTATTATAATTTAAGAGCTAATCTATCTAAAAGTGCATCAAAAATTCATAAGGAAAAGCAATCGTCAAAAATATCTACAATTGTGTTGTGCTACACAAATGTTGTATATTTAAACCGCAGTACACATACAACGCCTTAGCGATTGGCTAAAAACCCCGAGAAGGGAGCACCAATGTGCCTAATAAAATTTCATACATAGTGGAAGAGATTGCGTCAGCAATTTCTTAGGCACCCAGACATAAAATTGCCACAAAATGACTTGGGAAAAACAAAAGTTTCAATTTCACCCCAAGTTGTTTGTCTTTAGAAAACCCCACGACAAATTTCGCCTTCAGCAAAATTTGTCCGTGGAAACATTTAATTTAAAAAATAAAATAAAAGGCAAATTGTACCTTCAGTACGATTTGCCATGAAACTACAATGTGTATGTACGAACGTACATACATATCACATAACAAAAGCTTTCAAGATAAGAAATGCGCGCCGCGTAAATACATTATATGTATACGCGCGTCGCAATTTTAATCGTCGTGGCAGTGGCTGATGTTTATCAAAGCATCAAATTTCAAGCCTCCGTCCAACGAAAAATATTCTGGACTTGTTTAATCAAGTCCAGAATAAATGAAAATTTTCTCAGGGTAAAAATGCAACTATGCATTTTCTACCCCGAACGAAGGTTCTTGATCGCGACGAAAGTGATCAAGAGCCGAGTTGATTTTTAAACACTATACGTGGTGGTTCTGCGGTCGAGTTTTACAACCAAAAGAGTTGATTTTTGCATTTGGGTCCGGCGCGGTCGTGGTGATGTAAATGTAAAAAGAAAGAATATAAAGAAAAATTGTTTAATTGACGAAAATTTGTGAAAATAAAATACGAAAAGAAAAATTGTTCAATTGAAGAAAATTTGTGAAAATAAAATACGAAAAGAAAAATTGTTTAATTGACGAAAATTTGTGAAAATAAAATACGAAAAGAAAAATTGTTCAATTGAAGAAAATTTGTGAAAATAAAATACGAAAAGAAAAATTGTTTAATTGACGAAAATTTGTGAAAATAAAATACGAAAAGAAAAATTGTTTAATTGAAGAAAAGATTGTCAAACAGAACAAATTAGAAATAAAAAGGTACGTAACAAAATTGGCGCAGCCGGTAGGATAGAGGAAGCCTACTTTAAATAAACGAAGTATAAGCGCTCGAAAACCCTCCATCCTACAAATCAAAAAGGAGTTTAGGACGAGATCGAATACTGGGCAAGACACCCTACTCTCCGCCTGAAGTTGAGTCTGGCTTCAGGAGTATTTCGATCTTGTCGGCTCCCAACAGAGTCGGACAGCTTTAACTGCCTCTGTTTGAAAAACACGCAGCCACCCCCTCATCAAAGCACAAAGTGCCTACGTGGAACAATAGCTGGCTTCATCCCAGCCCACGATAAAGAAGTCCACAACCCAAAATTTTGAAATTTACACTTGAAGGAAGGAAGTTTGGAAACCATCCGCTATCTGCGATCCGGAGCTGAAAGGGACTTCGAAGTAGGCAACGCGCGCCCCTTTCAGCTTTTATCCAGGGGAATTTAAGAAGGCCACGGGCCCCCCGGCAGCAAAAGAACTTCAACCGAAAAACACCAGCGATCCTGAATTGAGAGGGACCTCGAAGAAGGCAATAAGCCCCCCTCTCAATTTGAACCAAGGGAAGTAAGACGGCAGAAGCCCCCCTTGCTGCAAATTTTACATACGGTGGTCCATGAGCGAAGAAAGCTCCCACCAGGAAACGCCGCAGGAAATCACTACACTTCAACCAACTCCATAACAATCTTCCTCACCGGGCGACGCACAGGAAGTTCCGTCCCGGAACGAAGGAGGCAACGAGGGAGCAACATCCGCAACAGAGGGTGCTAATCAAACACCCGCAACAAATTCACCAAAAAGAGGAGTCACGTTAAGGAACGGGACAATCCTAACAGGTCCCCACCAAGTAAGACCTTCCAATTTAAATCTAGAAAAATATTTAAAGTATTTAGAAGGGAAAGTGCGAGACTCCTCCGAACTTTCGGTTATACAGTGTTCTATTGACAAACAGATTGCCAAGTCTCGGGAACGAAGGCTTGAGCAAATCGTAAAATTTAAAGAAAGCACTGAAAAGTTCAAAGAGAGCCTGAAGGAGTTTGGAGAACTCTCGCACTCGCTCGAAGCCACAAATAAAAATAATAGTGTAGATTTAAGTGAAAGTGCCAACGACAGTGTCAGTGATTCCACCGTGAGTGAAATCCTATTGAATTGGCTGGGCGACTCCCTTCTGGAAACCAGCCTAGAAGAAACCAGCTCCCCAAAAGTGTCAAACTCTAGTTTCAGAATCCCCAATTTAAACATTGCAGAATACGCAAAAATCGCAAAGCTAACTGCCCAGCTCGTTCCCCTATTCTCGGGAGAACAGCACCCAAAATTGAGTCTTGAGCTCCAAACATTCCTAGGATGCTGCAGGCAGGTAATCCAGTGCATTTCCGTGGAGGAACTATCAGCATTTTTGTAAATCTTCCCCACCAGACTTCGAGGCGAGGCTTATCAGCTTTTTGCCTCAAATATGCCAAGTACTTTCAAAGAAGTAGAAGAACGGTTGAATCGCACGTACCTGCCTAGAGAAACTTACCAGGAACTGGTAAATAAATTAATCACTACAAGGCAGTATCCTTTGGAAAACCTCACAGTCTTCACGGCACGAGTAAAACAAATGCTGGCACTCTGCAATTAAACAGCAGAATCCAAATACGGAGCCACAGCAGCACCAGCTGTTAGAACGCAGCTGGAAGATTTCGCGAAGAACGCACTAAAAACAGGATTCAATAACCCGTATATGTGCCAATACCTTCTGACCATGACAGACGGCACGGTGGATGACCTCGTACAAAGAGCACTTGACATGGAGCGTCTCCAGCAAAGTGCTCTATTCCGGCAACCTCCTGTACCAGTGTACCAAATAACGCACATTTAACTCAAAATAGTACTCTAGTAAATCAAAGCGTATATAATCCTGGCATCATATCCTACTCCCAGGATCCCCGGCAAAACAATATGCCCATTAACCCAAGCAGTCACATACCAACGTCACAGTTCACACAGGCCGGCACAGCATTTATTAAACAGGAACCAACATCGCTAAATAAAATTTATAATGTAAATAATAAATATACCTATTTAAATAAAATCAGTTGTAGTTTTTGTAATCTAAGAGGCCACACATATGCTGATTGCCTTAAAAGGAAAATACGCCTTATTGTGTGAACTGTAAAATGTATAACCATGAAGTGCGTGACTGCAGAAGAAACAGTAATAGTTTCCAGAGACCACACAACAATAGTGGACCACCAAACCAACGTCCTAGAGAGCCGCAAAACCCCAATAACAACTCAAGAGTCTATAACGTGCGTAAAAAGTGCGAGTTTTGTGGTCGTTCTGGACATGCAGTAAATAACTGCCAACAAAAACGTAAATGGGAGGCCCGGAGTCAGGGAAACGACGTACAGTCGACCCAAAACTCCCCGTCTCGACTATAAAACTCCCATCTAACAAAATAGGGTTTCCTCAGCAGCCCGATTCCAGTGTCGCTACAGTAAAACTTCCTTTAGACATAGGCCTGAACGGCCAAACTAAACTAGTAGTAGACACAGGCGCTGAGGTAAGTATAATGAAGAAAAGGTCATTAAAAGATCTCAAAGAAATTAACCACAATGAGGCATGCACACTTCAGACCCCATTTGGTACCGGAAAGACGCTGGGAAATTGCCAGGGAAACTTCGTTTTCAAAAACAAAATTCCCTGCAAGTTTCAAGTCGTAAAGAACTTGCCTGGCCTTTCCGATGATGGACTTCTAGGAAATGATTTCCTAGCAAAAAACTGTAACATTGAGGGTCCTAATAAGGCACTAAGGTTTCCTCGCACGGAGACTAATCCAGATGAATTTGCTTTGCCATTGATGTTTGAAACCAACAAGCTACATTCTGAAAAAGCAGTCGAAGTAAGAGCACTTGCAGAAGAGGTAGAGTCTAAACAGGCTGAACTATCCAGCTGCAGTGTCTTCAAGGCTTCTCAAACGAGAAAAGCTGGCTGCCAAGCTCCAAAAGAGCCCAAGGAATGTGAAAAAAGTTGTCTGGGCGAACAAGAGACCGATGAAATCAGACAGCAATTGGTTACCTTTAAGGAACCAATCTGCATACCTGGGCGCTCTCAAAATGTTGCCCCAGTCACGTTACAAACTCAAGAAGAAATGCTCTGTTTATCACAAGAGATAAGCGATGGAGTCTTCTTGGCAAACAGTTTACTGTCGTCTGGAGAAGAATTAGTGCTGGTTAGTATTCTCAACGCTAACAGTCATCAAGTAGTCATACATAGCTTAAAGTTACAGCTATTTCCAATAAACGACTACACCATAGTCCCATTAACACACACAAAAGACCACAACCAAACGCACCTTCCCATACCAAATAAAGAGGCAATACCAAACACCACAAGAGACGGAATTGAGTGTCTAAAGCCTGCCAAAAAGGTGCATATAACTCTTCCGTCCATAAAAGAACGGTAGCGAGTCGCTAAAGTCTATATTGAAGGTGCATATTACTCCACCGTCACACAGCACAAAAAATTCTACATGGTCAAAAAGCAGTAGCATTGACGCGCATGAGTATATCACACAACCTAAGGCAAAGACCACACAGGTGTACCAAACTCAGCCGTCAATAAAGCAGGAAGCACATACCCTGCAACATGCTAAAAATAATGAAATAAAGCCTCAAAAGGAATCAAATAAGCCTCATATACCTACAGGTAACAAGTTAAACAGGAAGAAAAGGTCAACCCAAGGTTCAGCTGAAAAATCAGCAATTTTACAACATTTACGATATCTATACCCGGATTATGAAATTCCGGACGACATAAAACAATACCCGCGTATTTTTAGGCTAGGGCAGGAACTCAGCATAGACCCTAATTTGACCGCGGAAGAAACAAATTTCGATATCAGAACTCTGCAAAGGGTATAACGATATCTTTTTCCTCAAAGGTGACAAACTCACCCATACAAATGCGATAATGCATAATATTCCATTGGTGCAAGATCAAGCACCAATCAATCAAAAAATGTCCCGCTTACCTGAAACACAGCGGAAAGTCATTAACGAGCAGCTAAAAGAAATGCTAGACAGCGGGATAGTCCAGTCTAGTAAAAGCCCTTGGAATTCACCTCTACTAGTTGTCCCGAAGAAAGCGGGACCTGACGGTGAAAAAAGTTGGCGCGTCGTTGTCGACTTTCGGAAATTAAATGAAAAGACAATTGGGGACGCATTCCCGCTACCCCGAATCGAGGATATTCTCGACCAACTAGGTCACGCAAGGTATTTCACCACACTCGATTTGGCCAACGGCTATCACCAAGTTCTTGTCGACAAAAAAGATCGACATAAAACTGCTTTCAGCACAAGTTATGGGCACTACGAGTTCAAGCGTATGCCATTCGGGCTCAAAGGAGCCCCCGCCAGATTTCAACGCCTAATGAATTTTGTCTTAACAGGCCTACAAGGCCTTGAATGTTTTGTCTACCTAGATGACATTGTCATCTATGGTAAAAATTTAAATGACCACAACGAAAAGTTGAGGAAAATCTTCAATAAGTTGAGAGAGAACAACTTGAAGCTGCAGCCAGAGAAGTGCCAGTTTCTACGAAGAGAAGTTGCTTACCTAGGACATAAATGTTCTAGCGAAGGAGCCCTACCAGACCCAAGTAAGACGGCCTGCTTGCAAACATTTCCTGTTCCATGAACAGTAATGCAAGTTCAGCCATTTTTAGGACTTGCCAATTACTACAGGAAATTCATTCCAAAATTCTCCACAATTGTACGTCCAATCACAAATTTACCCCAAAAGGATGTAAAATTCACTTGAACGGAGAAATGCCAAGAAGCATTTCAAAGCATAAAAAATGCTTTAATTTCTCCACCACTTTTAATTTACCCCGATTTTTCGAAATCTTTTAATCTTACTACAGACGAAAGTAACGAGGCTCTAGGAGCTGTTCTTTCTCAAGGAGAAGTCGGAAAGGACCAGCCCATTGCCTATGCAAGCCGCACATTAAACAAAGCCGAAAGAAATTACTCTACTATAGAGAAAGTGTTATTGGCTATTGTCTGGGTTACCAAGAATTTCAGGTGCTATCTTCAAGGCCGGAAATTCACGGTCTATACTGACCATAAACCTCTCAAAGGTGTCTTCAATGTGAAAGACCCTACTTCCCGTTTGGTGAGATTTCACCACAAATTATCTGAATTCGATTATAACATCGAATATAAACCAGGGAAGTACAACACTAATGCAGATCCACTAAGTCGCATCCCTCAAGCATTAAAGGAAGACAGTTTAGGCAATACCTTAACGGTTAAAGCTCTAGTCCACCACACGATAGACTCAGATGTGGAGGAAGACGATTCCACAAATAATAAAAAGAAAAAGAAATCCGCTCATTGTTTCGTCGTGACTCGAGCTCAGAAGCAAAAGGCTCAAGAGGCAATAAATAGCTCCAGTGTGGAGACAGAAGAGCACACGAAAGCGGACCAAAACGAAATTCAACACACGGAGGCGGAAATCTAAACCCAGCATCGCTTGAGCAAAAAGTAAGTACTGGCAAGACACCCGAAGTTATCACGAGCCCTACGGAAATCCGAACAATCTTAAAAGATTATCACGATTCTCCATTTGGTGGCCATCAAGGTGTCATAAAAACTTACAAACGCATAAGACGCAAGTATTGGTGGAGACACATGCTTAGCGACGTCAAGAAATACATTAAAAAATGCCCAAAGTGCCAGACGATGAAAGCTTCTCCACAATATAAAATGCCAATGGTTATCACGGACATCGCAGAACAACCGTTCGACAAAGTTTAGCTCGATATTGTAGGTCCATTAGAAGAGACCACATCAGGTAACAAATATATCTTGACCTTCCAAGATAATTTAACAAAATTTGTCGAATGGTATGCAATACCTAATGCAGAAGCAGTCACAGTAGCGCAGGTTTTCTTTAATGAAATCGTTACGCGCTATCGCATACCCAAAAGAAAACTCACCGATCAGGGAACAAATTTCCTGAGTAAACTATTCAAAAGAGTATGTAAGCTTCTAAAGGTAAAGAGCTACAGACTTCAGTATACCACCCACAGTCTAATGGAGCACTAGAGCGTGCACATAGACCCTTGATAGAATACCTGCGAACAATCGTAGATGAAAATCCCAAAACATGGGACCAATATCTACGAACCGCTGCATTCGTGTACAACAATAGTGTACGCGAGGGTACTAAACTTACCCCAATGGACTGCCTATACGGCTTCACAGCGGATGTCCCATCAAATTTAAAACGGGATCCCGAACCCGTTTACAATCATGAGAGCTACTATCACATATTGAAGTATAAGCTCCAAAAATCATATGCGACGGCACGAAAGAACTTATTGGCAAGTAAACAGCGCTCAAAGGGGTACTACGATAAGACAGTACGGCCCCTAACTTTCCATGTAGGAGACAAGGTCCTCATCAAGAATGAAAGCAGAAAACATAAGCTTTCTCAAATCTAGGTAGGACCTTATCAGGTAATCGCAATACCAAGCGATGTGAATACCACAATCAAAATTGGTAAGCGAACAGTAACGGTACATAATAATCGTTTAAAACCATATTTTGAGTAAAAGCATGTTGAACAAAAATGAACCAAGTTGACTTGAAGTTCCTACTACAGTGTCCATTAAACCTCATTTCAATACCTCCCCATAAACATTTGCGGTGGAGTCACTCCACTGCCCAGTTTAAGACGGCACAATGCAAGTACCAATATGCTTAAAGGATTATTTTCTTCTTCTAAATTGTCCACAGAAATGGCGCTAAAATTCATCATAGTTGCCCTCTTCATCCAGTACACAACTGGAGCAATCGCTAACAAACCTTATGTAATGACCCCGCTAAATGGCTCGGGTATATTTTTCGAGGACCTGGAATGTCCTCACCGAGATAAACTTGGATGAGTTAGATACCCAGATGAAGCTAGCAGAATATGCAGAGCACTTAGTGCATAAACTCTGCATAAATATAACAAACCCAGAAGACCTGTGTAACGTGCAGCAACTAGACATACACGCTATAATAGACAGCGTACGAAAGCGCACGGAAACTATAAAGGGACTAGTACCAGGAAAACGCAAGACCAGATCGCTACTTGATGGAATAGGCAATGCCATGCACTATTTGTTTGGAACTATGGACAGCAATAACGAGAAAGAAATTTACAGCAGGTTAGAAGAACTTGAATCGAATACACAAGCCCTAGCCGAGCTAGAGAAACAACAAATCAGGGTTGTAAAAACTACCTTGGAAAAGATTCAAAAACCGCTGGCTATGTTAATAGACAGACAACAAAAAATAGCACACCAGATAAACGATCTCCACCATGTGGCCGATGATTTAACCAGGAGGCAACTAAGACAAGAGATTATATCAAGGTTATTGCTCCAAATTATCGAAGTTGAATATCGACTACAAACCCTCCTGGATATAATATGGCTAGTAGAACCAATCATATTCATCCACTCCTAATGTCTCCCAAAAATCTACTGGAGATATATCGCAAAACAACTTCGTATTGTCCTAACAATCAGAATTGTCTATCTATTCTATATCAGACAGCAGGAGCTCAGTCGCTCCTTATGCAAAACAAATTGGTGGTGAGAATTACTCTCCCAATTTTTAATCTGCCAAAAATGAGGCTACAACAGATTCAATGCTATCCTGTACCCAAGTCAGCAAATTATTCATTAATTCCAGACCCTGGTTATTCATACATAGCCAATAGCGAAAAACTCAGGAATTTCTCTTATTAAAAGGCGATGACATGAAAACTTTCAAGAAAATAACAAGTGAGTTGGAAGAAAACACGTATGTAGGCCGGCTGACCACGCCTATAATCAAAGCGACAGCATCCAACGAATGTGCCATTAAATTGCTATACAACCCTTTAAATGAAGTGCCCAAATGCAGGACCAGAGTACAAGCTCCCCAAAAAGACATGCTGATCAAACTAAGCAAGCCCAATACGTGGCTATTTTCATTTATCACCTCTACGGTGCTACACATCACATGTCCAGAGCAGTTTGTGATCTCGAAACTGGAAGGACAAGGGATATTAGAGATAACGCAATCATGTCAAGGTCAAATTAGTGACAAAGTCCTTATTGAACTTGAGTCTGGCTGACATTTTACCAGAGCTTCAAATCCAAAACCAAGTTCCAATGGAAATTTTAACGGGAGACGATATCCATAAATCAATTTATACTGACACGCATTCGCTTGAAGAAATCCAAAATAAAATAAATAAATACCAAGAAAAGATATCAAGTAAAAACTCCCATATCCTGTCCACAACTTCTCTATCATTTACGAGCCTACTAGTTCTGGCCATAATGATCGCTGTGGCAGTAAATATATTTTAACCCTGTTGTCATCAAGATGAGACAACAGACGAATCAACCACCAGGTAACCCCGAAGTTTTATCAGAGGGAATTCCTTTAGAAGAGCGAACTCCTGCTCCCCAACCCAGCTTAAGGCGAGCCAGAAGCCTCTCCAAAACAAAATCAGTCCAAATCGTTTAGAAATGCGAAACTGACACTGTCAACATTGGTCACTTGATCAAAGTAAATTTATAGACAAAAGAAAACCTGGCCACATGTACAAAACATATGAATAACTAACAAAAACGATTTGTAGTAGATATAAAACAGACCTAAAGTGTCAGAGGAAAAATTGTATTATAATTACATAACAAAATAAGTTAAAATAAATAACTGCATGTAAAGAAAAATATAATAGAAGTAATTTTAAATTAAATACAAGTAAACAAATCATTAAGGATAAAGTACCCAAAAATGCATGGAGTAAAAATAAAGGTATTAAATTCACAAATAGATAAAAAAAAAATTGTTTGAAAAAACAACCATAAAATCATCGACTATTATACACAAATCGATTTAAATCATTCAAAACAACAATAATGCAAAGACTATATTTGATTTCTGTGTATTTACGCTCATCAAAAAAAAAATTATCTCGATATACAAAGTTCAATAGTTTGAAAGTCTGGTAAACAAGAAATGATTGAAAATATTTAACAAGATTCGATTCATCGATTTAATTCGACTGTGTATTTTCGATAATTTGGATGGCGGAAGGAAAAAATGAGAACAAAACTAACAACAACGACTACAACAACAGCAATAAATAAGATGAGAAAACTTAAGGAATTATATCTTTTACTCCTAAAACAAAACAAACAAAAAAGTAGCCCTGGTAAAGCATTTAAAGAAAATCTATGTATTAAAAACAACCTATGTATATGTGACGATCCAGCAAACAACAACAGAAAAAAAACGCAATATATGCATATATATAGTATAATTATTTATAGTGCAAAATAATAAAACGTATATGCATAAAATACATAAAACATAAAAGTTACAAGGTAATAATAAAATACAAATAAAATAGAGTTTATTTTTAGAATGCATTAGAAAAAGTAAAAATATCTATGAAAAAATAGAATTAAAGAAAATGTAAATAAAATCACAGAATAACACAGAATGCGTTAGATTTAATTCTACATAAAAATAAATAAAAGGGAAGATTTTTAATTAGAATTAAAACTATATATATAAAATAAGAGAATTTGAAAGAAAGGCATTAAATAAATAAACTGAAAACTAGAATTACTTAAAAGAATGTAAGTAAAAAAAAAAAAACAAGAAAACTTTACCAGGCTACTACACACAAAAAACAAATAATTGTTTATATATAATAATATAATTAAACCCTATTATATATTCTTATATTATAGACAAGTAGTTAAGATAACTATACACAGAAAGAAAGGTAAGAGCCTTTCAAAATAAACAAAAAATAAAGCTTTGCAATCCCAAGCCAAACCGACCAAGCCATAGGTAGCAGGCAATAGATAATACTTAAGAAAAGGGTGAAAGTTAGCACAATTAACACAATTAAGAAGTATAGGATTAGGAAATTATAATAAAACATAGAAAACATATATATAAAACCAAAATATATAATAGTATTGTTCGCTAAAAATAGGAAAGAAGAGAAAAATTTGTAAAAACCACCGATGAAACCAACCTAGATTAGCAAATTCAAAAACAAAAGAAAAAAGTTAATAACAAAACAAGTTTTACCAGGCCGCTGCAAAAGCAAATAAGTAGGAACAATTTTGTAAAGTTAAACCAAAAGATCTAGTAAAAACCGACCCGCGCAGAACCAAGTTGACCTGAAAACGAAACCCTGAAACAAAAACAAGGGAAAGCGGAAAACTGAAATTAAAGCCAGAACAAATTTCTTTTCTTTTCAACCTTTTATTTGTGTTTTAAAACAAAAAAAAACGAAAATACAAAATAAAATGGGATTAATGGTTAAACACCCAGGCCGCTTCACTCCCAGTCATCGTCGGACACTCTTCCTCACCTCCGAGGGGGGGGGGGGGTGATCATCAGCGCCCGTAGAATGCTCGTAACAGCTGTGTCAAAAACTGGGTGGCAACATGCACATAGGCCGGGCCGTCCTGTGAGGTTGAGGGTACCGCCTAGAAAGAAAACAAAACCCAGAGAATATAGGTTGTCCAAGGACCACATCAAAATTATCAGCAGTACTCACCTCGCACAACCCAAGCCTGCCCTTGGTGGGGATACAAGGGGAGGTCCACCCAATAAGTGCGTCCGGCCACGGCACCCTCGCCCACATCGTGAATGGCCGCTCCCCACGTCTTAAAGCACAAGACGAATCGGGCCTCGCCAACCGGGGATCACGTGGACTACAAAGATGGAATTGACCACGGACCTGAGCCCAGTCGGACTCCGCCAGGGTTCGTTGTGTAGTTTTACCGTGAAAATCATCAGGACCGTGGAATAAAAATAGAGCCGTACAAGTTGGATACTGTCGCGGGTGAAAACTCGAACTCAAATGAATAAAGAGTTGCCTAGCAGACCCAAAATTACAATCCCTAAAAAAAAAAAAAAGTAACACAGATTACGCCACGGTAACCTGACACCTACGATAAGGGACATACAATCATACCCGGCACAATTAGCTTTCATCGAGAGTTATTCCTCTTCCAAGAATAACTCTCGTTCTTACGTAGGGAAGGAATGTTGTATATGTAAACCGCAGTACACATACAACGCCTTAGCGATTGGCTAAAAACCCCGAGAAGGGATCACCAATGTGCCTAATAAAATTTCATACATAGTGGAAGAGATTGCGTCAGCAATTACTTAGGCACCCAGACATAAAATTGCCACAAAATGACTTGGGAAAAACAAAAGTTTCAATTTCACCCCAAGTCGTTTTGCTTCAGAAAAACCCACGACAAATTTCGCCTTCAGCAAAATTTGTCCGTGGAATCATTTAATTTAAAAATAAAATAAAAGGCAAATTGTACCTTCAGTACGATTTGCCATGAAACTACAATGTGTATGTACGAACGTACATACATATCCCATAACAAAAGCTTTCAAGATAAGAAATGCGCGCCGCGAAAATACATTATATGTATACGCGCGTCGCAATTTTAATCGTCGTGGCAGTGGCTGATGTTTATCAAAGCATCAAATTTCAAGCCTCCGTCCAACGAAAAATATTCTGGACTTGTTTAATCAAGTCCAGAATAAATGAAAATTTTCTCAGGGTAAAAATGCAACTATGCATTTTCTACCCTGAACGAAGGCTCTTGATCATGGGTGGCCAACCTTTTCAGCAGCTGGGCCAGATTTTAGAAATGAGACTTCCTACCGGGCCGTACAACAAAATTTCTTTTATTATTCAAAGCAAACAAGAAATATAGTGCTTTTTTTAAGAAGATATAACAAAATGAGGGTCAAATATATTTATTAGATTAGAGTTAGGCAATACAAAAAAAAAATAATAAAAAATAAGCTAAATATAATAAATTTTAGTGAGACGTCTGATTTTGTTTGTCAGAACTAAGTGCATCAATGTTGATAACGATTGATGTTGTTGCTACACGCAAACAATTTTCCAAATGCTCATCAGTAATTCGTGTTCTTATTTGAGATTTAATATGCTTCATTCGACTAAAAAGTTGTTCACAAGTGTAAGTGTTTCCAAATAGCGAAATCATCGATAGAGCATGTTTGTAAAATGCAGGATATTTCTCCTTGTCCAAATATGTTTTGTAAAACTCTTCCAAACCAACCTGATTGAATTTCTCCTTTAACTCCACAACACATTTCACAATGTTCCATTTGTAAAATTCCTGGCAATAAATTCACGTCTACGGAGAATGGCGTAGCAAATGCAGCGAAAAGGATACGATGCTTTTTAAAATCTTGAAATCGGTTTTCAAATTCCAGGTTCAAGTCCGATATCAACGAAGCGTATTTACTCGCCGCTATTTGTGTGACGTCTGGCTGCAATAACAATGTAGGAAAGTGAGTGAAAATTTTTGTCCTTAACTGTTGTTCCCAAGGCCCAAGTTTCATTTGGAATGCGCAAATAAGATCATACATGTTATTAATTAGTTGATCTTTCCCTTGTAGACGAGTATTAACAACATTTAGGTGGCTAGTTATATCGACCAGAAATGCAAAGTCGCTAACCCACTCCTTGTCTTCAAATTCTGGGATACTTTTTGACTTGCTTGCGAAGAATGATTGTATTTCTTGCTTCAAATCAAACACTCTTTTCAACATTTTGGCACGGGTCAGCCATCTTACTTCTGCATAAAATTTAACGTCATTATACTCTGAATCCAAAGACTTAAGAAACTCCTGGAACTGACGGTGATTCAACCCCTTCGACTTAATAAAGTTCACTGTTTTGATGACCACCTTCATTACATGATCCATTTTAAGGGACTTGGAACATAAATTCTCCTGATGAATAATGCAATGAAAATTTAGCATCGAAGTATTACCAACTTTCCAGGCCTCGTTTTCAATCAATTTTACTAAACCTTCGTGTTTGCCAACTATTGCTGGAGCACCATCTGTTGTTACGCCCGATAGTTTATTGAGTTGTAACGAAAAGCGATTCAATGTCGATGTAACAGCTCCTAACAAATCTCGTGAACAAGTGGTGTCCTTAAGTGGATACAGTGCCGCTAATTCTTCTAGTTTGTTAAAATGGACATCAACGCCCCTGATAAAAATTGCCACTTGGGCGGTATCTGTTAGGTCTGTGCTTTCATCCAATGCTAGAGCATAAAATATGAACTTGGATGCTCGATTTTTCAAATTATCTTCAATATGTTTTCCAATGTCGTCCACGCGCCTAGTAATAGTTTGACGAGACAGGCTTATTTTTGAGAAATTCGTTTTCTTTTCTGGGCACAGAATTTCAACGACACTCTCCAAACATTCCTTAACAATTTCACCATCTGAATATGGCTTCGAATTTTTTGCTAGTATCATGGCTACTGCATAACTAGCTTTTACATAGCATGTTGACTCTTTAGCCGCTCTAGTAAATATCTGACGTTGTGCAGAAAGTTTTCTTTTTAATTCATTTACTTGGTCTTGTCGAAATTGCCCTTCGTACTTATCAAACTTATTTGCATGCTTAGCCTCGTAATGCCGTTTAATGTTGTACTCTTTCAATGCAGAAACAGAATTATTGCATATCAAGCATATTGGCTTTGTTTTAAATTCCACGAAAAAATACTTTATAGTCCATCTGTCTTGAAAACTTCTCAGTTCTTCTGTGACTCTTCTCTTTTTTGGTCCAACGTCTTTACTACTTGACGCCATTGTGGTTCTTCGTTTTTAACTAAAAAATAAATAAAATGACAATTACGTCAAATAAGTAAATATACAGATCAACGAGATAAGAACTAAAGGAGATGCAAATGAGAAAATATCACGTACCCAATTCTAACTCAATGACACTGATATTGTTTGTACATAAGCGCCGTAAAATTTGTACACCTGTACACAATTGTACAACCTATGCGCAATTTTAATCGCTTTTATTTTCATATACTCAAAAGTCTTTACTGAATTTGCAAACGTGAACGTAAAAAAGTTAATAATTTTGAAGAAAAGTTCAGTGGTAAAAAGTTTGTGAGTAATATTTGCTTCGTGGCCCCTACGGTTATTTCACGGGTTTTCCTGCGTCAATGCACCAGCCCAAAACCATCCAAACTTAAGTATGGATTCGATAGCGAAGACCAAAAATGGCGGAGTGAAACATACACCAATGCAGGGCAATTTTGGGTACGCTCATGTACACGGATCATACATATGATTGCATCTCCTTTTACCTCGTTGATACAGATGCAGAACGCATTTGAGAAAAATGAAAACCTTATCTACATTTCTGGTAACTAAGTAGTTATAGCTACGACGAAAATTGTAGCTAAGAAATGTTGTTATTAACAGAAAATATCCCTAATGTTCAGGCACACATCCAAAATCTCCGTTGCCTCGACCCGATGAAAGGAAGGCCACAAGTTTTTCTTAGAAGTTTACTGGAAATTTTTTCTTAGAATTTATACACAGAAAATGTTTCAGTAGAATTTATATTCACTTTGGTAGCCGATTGGAGTGATTTTCAGATACAATGCTTTCACTTGTGCCTTTGTCGGCCTCCAATTCCGATTAAGCATTCATTTCTTCTGCCGTTGTCAGCCTCCAATAATACATAAAACTTCTAAGGAACAAATTTCCAGTAAATTTCTTGGAAAAACTTGTGGCCTTCCTACATCAGATCGAGACATCGTCGATTTTATATTCGAGCGAGACGTTACAAATTCTTTTAATTGACTCGCAACATTTTAATTCGGGCTAATTCATTAGTAAAATAAAAATAAAGTATGTAAGTAAATTAAGTAAAATACTAAAGAAACACCTTTTATTTTTTGTACTAATAAACTTAAAAGTGGGTACTCAGAAAAAAGCCAGTGGTCAGCACGGTTGATATTTTGGTTAGGTACTCATAATTAAACACAAAACAAAAATTAGAACTCTACAAAATTAAAGCCAACTATCATAGATTAATTTAAAAAAAAGGCTGGGCTGGCTTACCTTCAAGTAGACAGGACTCGGTATAGTATTAGACAGGATACTCGGTTATAGCCACTTGTATTCTTACCAATGTGTATTTAAAAGTCGATCGCAAAATCTCACGAGACAAATGGCGATAACAACACAATGGAAGCGACCACACGTCTACGGCTTTGCGAGCTTGCAACAGACATCGGTCGAATCCCGCCCCGCATTCACGCACACGACTGCACGAGCAATATCGACGTGCGCGCTTTTTAAAATCAACTAAAATTGTGATTGCTTGTTAACACGAATATATGTACTATAGAAGAAATTGTCACGATAGTTGAATCAATGTATTGAGATACCCATTTATGGGATATGATACGAACTAGGCACGATGGAATATCGTTTTGGTGGTTTTATACCCTAGACACACAGCACGAACTAATGAATCATTTGTACTAACTATTCATTAAAATGCCGTGTGTCAAATAGTATATGTCATTATAGCTCGAAAATCAGATGATAATGAAGTACACTAATGAAGTGTTTTCCTCCTTCATTATAGCTATAATGAGGAAAAATGTGCTAGATTTGGCATTTAATGTAAATCCGGAGCTCCGCTGTGTATCTGCCGATTTGAAAAATAAGAAGAAGAAATGCAAATCACAATTTATATTATTAATATTTTTTTAAATAAAATGTGTTTCTCATTTGGAAATTGTTAAGTTGAAAATAAAATAAATGAAAACAAAGTTTATCGCGTTAATTCGATCCATATTGCTTCTTTAATGTGATAAGCTCATCAAAACCAGTTTGACAGTTCAACTTAATTAAAGAAATGGCTGTGTGTCCGCAGTTTATAATGAATCATTATAGACTAATGAGTCGTTAGTTATTTCTTCATTAAGAGTGCTGTGTGTCTAGGGCATTATGTCGTTCACTTAATGAACAAAATGTGTGCAAATGCTCCGCGGGCCACAAATAGACTCTCAGCGGGCCGCATGTGGCCCGCGGGCCGCGGGTTGGCCACCCCTGCTCTTGATTGTGCGACGAAAGTGATCAAGAGCCGAGTTGATTTTTAAACACTATACGTGGCGGTTCTGCGGTCGAGTTTTACAACCAAAAGAGTTGATTTTTGCATTTGGGTCCGGCGCGGTCGTGGTGATGTAAATGTAAAAAGAAAGAATATAAAGAAAAATTGTTTAATTGACGAAAATTTGTGAAAATAAAATACGAAAAGAAAAATTTTTCAATTGAAGAAAATTTGTGAAAATAAAATACGAAAAGAAAAATTGTTTAATTGACGAAAATTTGTGAAAATAAAATACGAAAAGAAAAATTGTCCAATTGAAGAAAATTTGTGAAAATAAAATACGAAAAGAAAAATTGTTTAATTGACGAAAATTTGTGAAAATAAAATACGAAAAGAAAAATTGTTTAATTGAAGAAAAGATTGTCACACAGAACAAATTAGAAGTGTTACATATCATAAATTCATCTATAAATAATGCATTCATTGAGATCATATCATCTATAATGCATTCATTAAGATCATATCATCTATAATGCATTCATTAAGATCATATCATCTATAATGCATTCATTAATTAATATTAATTCATATCAATAAAAAAATAATGCATTGCATATACGTACATACCTACATTGCATTATAATTCCTATCAAGAAAAAATAATGCATTGTATGTACATACATACCTATATTGCATTATAATTCATATCAAGAAAAAATAATGCATTGCATATACGTACGTACAGTAAAGGTTGACCGAGTGACGCAATACCCCTGCGCGAGTTATAATTTTTAATTTGTTCACAAATAAAAAAGGATTGAATGAAGAAAACAACACAACAATTTAAATTGAATTTTAATTTATTGGAGAGAAGCAAAATAAAAGATTAACACAACCAAACTTTTGTACACGATATTATAACTTCCGACCTGGTTGACTGAAAAATATAAACTGTACTTTAAGTTTAATTATCTATCTGCATTCATTCCCGTAAACATAAAAGCTTTTTAATTTTTTATCTATTAAGCAGGAATGCATGGGAACGGTTGCATTTCCTGAGTTCTGTTGATTAAGCAAAATTGTCTGGGAACATTTATATTTTATATAAGTGAAAATTTTGCGAAGGTTGTTCTGAGGTGTCATGTTCTGTGATGTCGGTTAAATTTGCCGACGTAACTCGCGCGAATTCGCACATTGCAATACGATAACCTTGCGCCGCGCCGGCGGTAAAACATAAGTAACTAAATTGACATGATGTAATATGATAAGCTACAAGCATTTGGTGAATTGATATGTATGTAGGTACGTATGAATGATAGAAACAATGGAACTGGGAAATATGTATATACGCATAAAGCAACGAGTGTCGTGATGTAAGAATAACAAGCTGCGAGTAGCTTCCGCAGCTTGTATATTACAAAATAGGAAATTAAGAAAATACACCTGGCCTATACAAATTACACTTTTGGTAAGCAAATGTTAGACCAGAAATATTACGGAAGCATAGGTAAGGTTAATTTTATATGTAAGATTTTTTGTATAAATATGATGTTGATTCGTAATAAAGAGCAGTGTTCAAGTAGCATTCAAAGCAACTCAAGTTGTGCTTACTAAGGGAAGTAAAGCTAATAAGCGGCTCCCATCTTCGAACCAAGGGAAGTAAAGCTAATAAGCGGCTCCCATCTTCGAACCAAGGGAAGTAAAGCTAATAAGCGGCTCCCATCTTCGAACCAAGGGAAGTAAAGCTAATAAGCGGCTCCCTTCAACCTACTGCGGCTTCATTCATCAACATTCGACCTGGAATATCTTCATAAGGTGAACCTATGAGAGTACTTGAGGACGACTACCTCCCAAGTGCTTCATAAACTCAACAATAATTTGGCGCAGCCGGTAGGATCAAGGAAGGTACATAAATACAAACCCTTGAAAAACCTTGATCTTCGAACCTACGAGTGCATAGGAACACCTTATTTTCAACAACAGAGGATATCCATTCTTTTCTCTCTTCAATAGCAATAAAGAAACCACCAGCTTGGATATACAACTTCATATCTGCGTAGCGGATAAAGGCAACAAATTTTATTTTCTTCCATTCGTCTCTTCAAGTTAGAGTAAGGTAAAGTAAGTTAATAAAAAATAGTTAATCATAAAAAAAAAAGTAATATATAATAGTCACTGCGGTATATATATATATATATATAAAAAAAGATTGAACAAATTTCAAATAATTAATCTGATTTCTCTGGTTATTGATCGAAGCTCGTTAAATTACCTATTCTCTCGTTCCATTTCTCTCACTAATATTGAGTAAAAGCATCCGCAGGTTTTGCTTTTATGCCTAAAACTGGCCGTAGTTCTTCATGCTTTCTCTGGTTATTGATCGAAGCTCGTTAAATTACCTATTCTCTCGTTCCATTTCTCTCACTAATATTGAGTAAAAGCATCCGCAGGTTTTGCTTTTATGCCTAAAACTGGCCGTAGTTCTTCATGCTCTACCTTTGAGACGGCAATAAATTCATTGTCATTTGACAATACAAGCCCTCCAGATAGCCCAAGTGTAGAGTGTAATTCACCCCAAAGTCGACCTTCCGTAAACTGGTATCGTGAGCATCGCTCAGGTAAACGTTTCAGAAGGCACAGCCTAATTAATTTTCTAGTAAGAAGCAATAGCTTAAAACCCTAATCACAGAAAAATCATTAACCTCGCCTACTTCTACTAACGATACTCCAGATATTCCCCAGAGAAAGCAACCAAACCAACCAGCCAAAATGCCAGTGAATTATGAAAAAGTAGTTAAACTGACAGCACAAATGGTGCCCTTGTTTTCTGGAGAATTTAGTCCCCAAATTCTCACAGAATTGCAAACCTTTATAGGCTGTTGCAAACAAGTACAACAGTGCCTAGAAGAGGAGGAAAAGCAAGCTTTTATGCAGATTTTTCCCACTAGATTGAGAGGAAATGCATACCAGCTAATCGCATCTAGCTCACTCACAACATTTGAAGAGGTTGAACAATTACTTTATCGTAATTACTTACCTCGTGAGACTTACCATGAGCTGATAA
Organism: Dioctria linearis; assembly: GCA_963930735.1. Classification (NCBI taxonomy): domain Eukaryota; kingdom Metazoa; phylum Arthropoda; class Insecta; order Diptera; family Asilidae; genus Dioctria; species Dioctria linearis. The sequence continues at coordinate 210,827,913 of OZ005741.1, read as the reverse complement.
ATAGATTAATCACTTGCCGATAATACCCGCACGAGTCATTTAACTCCTTCACAACTAGGCTAAAAGGACTATTGTTACAATGTAATGAGGCAGCACAGAGTAAATATGGTGCTGAAAATTTCAATATGGTGAAGCGACAAATAGAAGATTTTGCTATGGCTTCAGTGAAGAGTGGTGCTAATAATCCGCATCTAAGTGCCTATTTACTCACTTTAAATGAAGATTCGGTAGACCAACTCATCCAAAAGGCACTAGACATGGAACGATTACAACACAGCCTCTTTTATAACCCACAACCCGCCATTCATAATCCCACAAGCTATTTTCCAATGGACAACTTTTTAAGACATAATTCCACAAATTATGCTAATGCTTATAGTCATCCTACTCACGAGACTGTTGCTCCATACCTTTACACAAGTGAGCTAGGAAAACCTAACATAAAGACTGAGTTCCATATACCTCCCACACAGGAGCCGACAAAATTAGTTTCAGTATCCTTTAATACTGGCAGAAACTCACCGGATAATTGGCACTCGACCCAAGTCAGCTCGACAAGAAAATCTTTAGGAAGTCCACCTCCATATCAGAATTCTACCTTTCGTCATACAGGAGAAAGAAGAGACGAAAAACAGAAATTACTGTTAAACAAGATTACCTGCAGCTATTGCAACTACAAGGGGCACACGTATGACGAGTGCATAAAACGCAAAAACACCCCTTTCTGTATAAACTGCAGAGCGAAAGGACATGATGTCCAATATTGTCGACAAAATGTTAAGGTACCACCTGAACGAGCAAATACAAAAAACAGTTTTCAATGGGGCACTTCAGATCGCGAACCTAGAATCAATTATGGACAAGAGATGTGTAGTTTTTGTAGCAGAAGGGGCCATACCGTGTCCACCTGTCGGCAGAAACAACGATGGGAAACTGCAAATTCGGGAAACGGCACACTGTCGACCGAAAAGTCCCCGGCTCGACATTAAAGAAAACTTATTATACTACTTCAGTGTCCTCTCAAAAGAAAAACCCCCGAAAAAGGGAAAACATTCCAATAGTAGATCTGCCATTAGATATAAGCAAAAACGCAGCCGTTCGGCTGATAGTGGACACTGGAGCTGAAGTAAGTCTTATAAAACAGGAAGCACTTGATACGCCAGAACGTATAGAACAGAGTCAAAAGGTCACTCTGAAAACTCCATTTGGAGATGGAGAAACATTGGGTAGCTGCCAAGGCAACTTTTTACTAAGTCGCAGTATCCCATGCCATCTACAGGTTGTAGAAGATAACGCCCAACTCTCTCGCGATGGGCTGTTAGGTAATGACTTTCTTGCAAAAAATTGCAATATAGAAGGCCCTAACAAATTACTCCGGTTTCCTCGCACGGAAACCAATCCTATTGAGTTCACGGTACCTCTCGGAACATCCACAGAAGATGGGGAGGAAATACCAAGGGATCAAATAGAGGAGCAATTTAAATCTTCTGCTACCACTTCAATGGCACCCAATAGCAAAAATTCCTTACCTCAAATAGAAGAAATTTCGAGTACCTTGAAAAACAAGAATGAAGACGAAAGTAGGCAATTTGAAGTAGTGCTTCAGCGACCTAATAAAATACCTCCTCGATCTCAAATCATACTGAGCATACCATTACAATTGGATCAAGAAATGATCTGTATGTCCCAGGAGATAGAAGAAGGAGTATTTGTCGCAAATTGCCTAGTTAGTCCTCATAAAAGCTTCATACCGTTATCCGTTCTAAATGTAAACACGGAACCAGTATTCCTAAGGAACTTAACGCTTACTCTAGTTCCAAGTAATTGCTATAACATACAGTATCTCCATGTACCTTTGGACGACGTAAATACCCAAAGTACTCATAAAAAGGGTGATCCACCTTTCCTAGTGCACAAATCAAAAGCACACACAACGTCAAAAACGACAAATTAAAATTTAATTCCAACCCACATTTCCTACGTGCACAAAACAAAAGCACACACAATGTCAAAAAAGACAAATTAAAAATTAATTCCAACCCATATTTTCTTCGTGCACAAAACAAAAGTACACACAACGTCAAAAACGACAAATTGAAATTTAATTCCAATCCATATTCAAGAAACGTAAACCATATTAAAAGCTATAACCCAGACAGACTTGTGGCTTTACGTAAAGAATTACTGTTGGATGAAAATTTAAATCGCGAAGAAGAAAAATCAATTCTTGAGTTATGCTATAAGTATAACGATCTTTTTTATTTAAAGAGAGATAAGCTCACATGCACTAATACCATAAAGCATACCATCCCCATACTACACAATCAGCCACCCATAAATCAAAAGATGTATAGACTTCCAGAAACACACCGGGCAGTCATAAATGAGCAAATTAAGGAAATGTTGGACAACGACATAATCCAAATAAGCAAAAGCCCATGGAATTCTCCGTTACTTGTAGTCCCCAAGAAAGCTGGGCCTGACGGCAATAAACGTTGGCGCGTAGTAGTAGATTTCCGTAAAGTCAACGAGAAATCTATAGGGGATGCCTTTCCACTACCCAGGATAGAGGATATACTGGATCAACTTGGGCATTCACGGTATTTTACCACACTTGATCTTGCAAGTGGATACCATCAAGTACTGGTTGACCCAAGGGATAGACCGAAAACTGCGTTTAGTACTGCTTACGGGCATTATGAATTTAAGAGAATGCCATTTGGACTGAAAGGCGCACCTGCGACCTTTCAGCGCTTAATGAATTACATTCTAACGGGTCTCCAAGGATTAGAGTGCTTTGTCTATCTCGATGATATTGTAATATATGGAAAAAATTTACAAGATCACAACGAGAAATTGGCTAAGGTATTCGACAGACTTCGAGCCCATAATCTTAAATTACAACCCGAAAAGTGTCAGTTCCTTCGCAGAGAAGTGATCTATCTTGGACACAAATGCTCAAACGAAGGAGCACTTCCAGATCCCAGTAAAACAAGTTGCGTTCAAAACTTTCCTCAACCCCGAACGGTGAGACAAACTCAATCATTTCTTGGACTGGCCAACTACTATCGCAAGTTCATTCCAAACTTTTCAAAAATAGTCAGGCCACTAACAAATCTCTTACGGAAAGACGTCAAATTTAATTGGACACAAAAATGCCAAGACGCTTTCAATGAAATTAAAACTTCTCTTGTTAATCCTCCTCTACTCACCTACCCAGATTTCACCAAACCTTTCAATCTAACGACAGACGCTAGCAACGAAGCATTGGGAGCTGTTTTATCCCAAGGGATAATAGGCAAGGACAAGCCAATAGCGTATGCAAGTAGAAGTTTAAATAAGGCGGAACAAAAATACTCCACAATAGAAAAAGAGTTGCTCGCTATTGTATGGGCCGCCAGGAACTTCAGGTGTTATTTACAGGGTAGAACCTTCACGGTTTACACAGATCATCAGCCCTTAAAAGGCGTATTCAATGTAAAAGATCCGACTTCGAGATTAGTAAGGTTTCACCACAAACTCTCGGAATTTGACTACAAGATTGAATATAAGCCTGGCAAATATAACACTAATGCAGACGCGCTTAGTCGAATACCTACCCAGCTGAAACAGACAAGCCCCAATTCGATCATGGTAGAGGCCCAGGTACATCACCGTGTCGATTCCGACATAGACGATGAAGATACTAGTTCTTCGCCTACACCGAAGTCCAAACCAGCACATTGCCATACTGTTACACGAGCTCAAGCTAGGGAAACAGAAATTGAGGACATAATTCACAAAACTCCTCAGGGAATTCAAGAACGTTCAGGGAGTCCCCAAAATGACTCAATGAAACACAAATCAACTACAAACAACCAATCTGGAAGTAGCACATCTGAACATGGCGAATTATCTCCGAGCAGTAGTTATATAAATTCTCAAAGTAAATTACCTGAGATTATCACAGACCCCGAAGAAATTCAAATAATTCTAAAGGACTATCATGACTCGGCATTTGGTGGTCACCAAGGAGTCATTAAAACGTACAAAAAAATAAAAAGAAAATATAAATGGAAGAATATGTTTAGTTCTATTAAGAGATATATTCGGAAATGTTCCAAATGCCAAAAAATGAAGGCTAGCCCGGAATACCGTATGCCAATGATCATAACAGATACGGCCCAAATGCCCTTCGAGAAAGTCTATTTAGATATAGTAGGTCCTCTTGAAGAAACACACTCAGGCAACAAATACATTTTGACATTCCAGGACAATCTGACGAAATTCGTAGATTGTTATGCCATGCCGAATGGCGAAGCAGAAACGGTAGCAGGAATATTTTTCGACGAGATAATTACTCGTTACCGCATTCCTAAGAAGGTAGTAACTGATCAGGGTTCTAACTTCTTAAGCGATCTTTTTAAACGCGTCTGTAAACTCCTGAAAATAAAAAAATTACAGACTTCCGCTTATCATCCACAATCCAACGGCGCACTTGAACGTACCCACAGACCTCTAGTGGAGTATTTAAGAGCTATTGTGTCTGAAAACCCAAAGGCTTGGGATCGATTCCTGAGAACCGCGGCTTTCGTATACAATAATAGTCCACACGATGGCACTAAACTCACTCCAATGGATTGTTTGCTTGGGTTTACAGCGGATGTACCATCAAATCTAAGAAGAGAACCAGAACCCATTTACAACCACGAAAGTTACTATCACATCCTTAAACACAAATTACAAAAAACGTATGCTATCGCCCGAAAAAATCTGTTTAAGGCTAAGGAAAAGTCAAAACTATACTATGATAAGCATCCACGTCCGGTTACATTCCAGCCAGGTGAAAAAGTTCTACTGAAAAATCCGGCGAAAAAACACAAGCTTTCCCAGATATGGCTAGGTCCATATCTCGTGGTACAAGCTTTTACCCCTGTTAATACTGTTATTCAAATTGGTAAACGAAGAGTAACAGTACATAACAACAGATTAAAACCATTTCACGAATAATGGCTAATCTTTGAAAACCAGACAAGGGAGAGAAAGAGAAACATACTTTGGATAATTTATTAAAAAAAAAAAAAAAAAAAAAAAAAAAAAAAAAAAAAAAAAAAAAAAAAATTACTCAGAATAGAACCACTTAAGAATATTTTTATTTTTCATCCTTTTTAAAGCATTAATTTTCTTCATTATCTCCTTCGCCAGCCATTCAAACTTTACACGCTTAACTACTTAAGAATATTTTTATTTTCATCCTTTTTAAAGCATTAATTTTCTTCATTATCTCCTTCGCCAGCCATTCAAACTTTACATGCTCCTCTTTTACAGTGGCCAAAATAGCCCTCAACCTAAAGTAACGCAAATCTCGGTCTAACTTGACACGCCTACCTACTACTTGCCGATTTAGTTTTATTTAAACTCTTTGCGAAACGCCAAAATATCAAGAAGGGGATGCTCGTATGTGAACACTCGAGTAGCGCTTCACACGCAAGTACTCAAGAAATCACAACCAGAAGATAGAAAAGAGACGACATTTCCCCAAACAACAATAAAGGCAGCCCAATATGCCTATTCAAAAAAAAAGAGAAGTATGCCTTGATTAAAAAAAGAAAAAAAAGGAAGAAAACAAAATACATACACAACTGAATAATATATTTAAATTTAACAAAAAAAAATTTAATTAAGAACTTCATTTTTTTAATTCTTTTTCGCCCTTTTGATAATATTCAGCTCTTTTAATTTCTCCTTAGCCAGTCCTTCATATCTCGAGCGTTCCTCCTTTGTCGCTGCTAGACTAGCCCTCAGTCTAAAATACTGCAACTCCCTGGCCACCCTGGCGCGTTTACCACCTCGAGTTGGTAGAGGTTTTACAGGACTCTCCTGCTTATCCTGACAGCTCAGCCACGTTCTTTTCCTGTACTCCTCGAGGGTCAACCTCCGTGGTCCAGGAAGATAATCCGGTGCCCCCTGTGCTGTCTGAGTTCATTGGTAATATTATTACTCAGCATAATCGGAATATTGAAACTATGTAAGTTTATCAGGAATAAGAAAAAGAATATCATAGTCAAAACACCCAAAATAATTACCGTCAATAACCAAAAGGTTCAGTTAGACACTGAGGCAAACCCTCAACTTCGCATAGAAACTACAGAAACCTTAACTCATGAGCCTAAAGCGGATGTAAAATTTAGTAATTTTACCCTACCACAGGAAACGGTGATGACAAACAAAGTCAAACAAATCACCCAAAATTTCCAATCAGAAATTGCGAAAGCAAACACACACCCCGAATGATCTCACAACCCCCTACCCAAGAAATAGCGACAGCGATCAAGGAGAGAACTCTTTATCAAACCAAACGGACAGGATTAAAAGAATCAATCAACCCCCGATCTGCCCAGCCTACACAGGCAAGTAACCGACAAAATATGTCAATACAACCCCCAACACCACCACCTCTTCCACCTTCATTAAATCAACCTAAGCCAGATTCAATTACCAGTCCACGACAATTACAGGTAGTTTAATTATTCTCCAGTATTAAGTACCTAAATAACCAGAGACAGCAAGAGATAGCTACCTATTTTACAAAAAAAAAAAATAGTAGAAGGAACAAAACAAATATGTTTAAAAAAAAAAAAAAAAATACATACACATGGACTATTATACCAAAAAACATTAGAAATAGTAATAAAATAAGAATATTTATATTATATGCATAATCTTGATAAAAATTATTGTAGGCATACATAAGATTTTTTTTTTAATACGAATAAAAATATGTACATACACATATGTATATTATAAATAAAACTAGGAATAAATGTATGAACCGCTGTTAAAATAAGTTAATAAACCCAAAGTTAAAAAATTAAACATACCTAGCTGTACCTACAATGTATTATTATTATTTAACATACAACTAAAGAAAATATTGTTAGAATAACCTAGTATTAAGCCAAACCACCATATACCATTGATCTCTCTTCCTAATATTACTACTCATCTCAGCACTCGGCATTATGCGTATACAAGTATAAAAACAAGTAAAACAGTAAACATTTTTTTTTGTAAATTCCCAAACCCATTTTTTTTAATGCGGTATTCCTCTTCCAAGAATAACACATTTTTTTTTGGAAGGGGGAGATTTGTTACATATCATAAATTCATCTATAAATAATGCATTCATTGAGATCATATCATCTATAATGCATTCATTAAGATCATATCATCTATAATGCATTCATTAAGATCATATCATCTATAATGCATTCATTAATTAATATTAATTCATATCAATAAAAAAATAATGCATTGCATATACGTACATACCTACATTGCATTATAATTCCTATCAAGAAAAAATAATGCATTGTATGTACATACATACCTATATTGCATTATAATTCATATCAAGAAAAAATAATGCATTGCATATACGTACGTACAGTAAAGGTTGACCGAGTGACGCAATACCCCTGCGCGCAAGAATTCGCACATTGCAATACGATAACCTTGCGCCGGCGGTAAAACATAAGTAACCAAATTGACATGATGTAATATGATAAGCTACAAGCATTTGGTGAATTGATATGTATGTAGGTACGTATGAATGATAGAAACAATGGAACTGGGAAATATGTATATACGCATAAAGCAACGAGTGTCGTGATGTAAGAATAACAAGCTGCGAGTAGCTTCCGCAGCTTGTATATTACAAAATAGGAAATTAAGAAAATACACCTGGCCTATACAAATTACACTTTTGGTAAGCAAATGTTAGACCAGAAATATTACGGAAGCATAGGTAAGGTTAATTTTATATGTAAGATTTTTTGTATAAATATGATGTTGATTTGTAATAAAGAGCAGTGTTCAACTAGCATTCAAAGCAACTCAAGTTGTTCTTACTAAGGGAAGTAAAGCTAATAAGCGGCTCCCATCTTCGAACCAAGGGAAGTAAAGCTAATAAGCGGCTCCCATCTTCGAACCAAGGGAAGTAAAGCTAATAAGCGGCTCCCATCTTCGAACCAAGGGAAGTAAAGCTAATAAGCGGCTCCCTTCAACCTACTGCGGCTTCATTCGACCTGGAATATCTTCATAAGGTGAACCTATGAGAGTACTTGAGGACGACTACCTCCCAAGTGCTTCATAAACTCAACAAAGGTACGTAACACAAACAACAAGAAACCAATGGTGGCAGGCGTTCAAACAAGATAAAGCTAGCTAAATGTAAATTAAATTTAACCTTCTAATCGATCTTAATTAAACGTGCAGAAGTTTTCTCAAATCAATTAGTAACTTGGAAGTGAAGTTTCCTCGTTGACCAGAGGACAGATGTCGAATTGAATTCAAGAAATTATCGATCATGAATGTTTTCACATAATGGAGGAGAGAATTTTATGAGCACAAATTCCTACGGGAATAGAAGTGTGACCTTTCTTCAACCTTTATAATTATAAAAGGACAACAATGGTTTGTAGAACAAAAATCTAATATCTCGCCCACGATCGTGGAAGACATCATCAACATAGCTTAATCGTGTCAAGAGGATACGCATGCAGATATAGGACTGCAGCAACATAGTTCGAACGGGCTTCGAAATTATTTTCTATGCCCTGCTATGATTTACATAAATAATGCCGTGGAATCCATGTACCGAATGGCATCTACATAAATTATTTTTATATTTCTATTAGTTACAAAAATTTTGCATTCTTTTAAAAGAGAAAAAAAAAACGGCCTCATGTCACTATTTTACTAAGAAAGTGGATTTAGTTTCCAAAAAGAATACAAGATCTCAAGTTCTAACGAATTCCAGCTAAAGTCACAGTGGAGAAACACTTCTTTTTAGAGTAAATACGAGTGCCGCTGGGCAATCGTAAATTTTTTTTATCCAAACAGCGGGTGCTGAAGCGCTTCATTATACCGTGGAGTAACTGTGAGTATTCTTTGTTATTCTTTATCTATATTGAATTTTTTCTTGACATACGTATGAGTTTTGGCTCCTTGGGAGGTTTGTAGACGCATATATATATATTTGATTTACTAATATTTCTCCATATACATAGCTTTAATTCATTGGAACGAATGAGATTTTCAATTGATTATGATAGTTAGACGTATACATGTCTTTGATTTGCTGATATTTCCCCACATCCATAGCTTCAATTCATTTTATTCCACGTATTGCAATATATTTTGTATTCCCGCAGTATAATTTTTATCTAGAGTGTATTTAAAAATCTTAGCAGAAATTTTTCTTTGTGAACTAATAAGAAAATTTTTGTTGAAATATAATTAATAAACGATGGTAAAACATATCTCATATCTCAACAATTTACAAAAAAAAAAATTTTTACTAGTTATTTTCAAAAACACAATTAGATTGTGAGTATTAATTTTTCAAACACTGACACCACAATGTCAATAAGGTAACACAAGAAGTGTGATAATAGAATTTAGTTTTGAAACATGTATGATATACCTATATATATTCAATTTAGTATTATACCTTTATATATATTTATAACTTAAGGATATGCTTACCTGGATTCCTAATTTTCATAGATTACATGCATATATTCCTCTCTACTCTATACTTTTATATATATATTTATAATTAATGGTATACTCAGCCAGGGGCTTATATATATGTACTTACCTTGAAGTGAGGATATCTTTTTCTCTGAAATTATAACGTAAATATGAAAGTCTGAAAGTTTTAATTCTTCCTTCACCATCCTGAAGCCCTCTCTCATGGAATGAGGGTCGTCTAGGCTCGCCTAGTCTCTCTCTCTCTCTCTTTTACACACTGTGAACTCGCTGCCCTCAGTGTCAAATGGGTGGTTGGGGCGTGCAGTAAGGCCGAAACATCTTCGCCTTCAAGGATGATGTACAGGTAAGTGATGTAAGGCTCCCTTCAGGACCGAGTGTGTGCCGGGTTTTTGTGTTAGGTAGGCACGAATTTTTTTGATTATGGCTGACGGCAGCGGCAGGTCTTTTGTGGAACCCCCCACACTCTCCGCCAATAGTTGAAGGGAACTAGCGTGCCGCCCTGCAGTCAACGCTGTCCGTCGAGTGATCTGTCAGCTCATGCTGGCAGTCGGGACTTTACGTCCGATGTCCATCACTCATCATTCCATAACAAAAATGGAATGGCGCCCAACGTGGGGCCACCTCAGTCAACTTCGGTGTTCAAATGTGTTTGACACTGGGGACTGAGGCTACTTGAGATATCGACATTTGGCTCGGTAGTCTCATATCTAGTGGAGAATACATGTGGACCTGAGGTTTGACGGTTTTGTTAATAGAATTTTTTTCTTTTGTAAAGTAAAGTAATGTTTGAAAGTTTTTGAAATTTGTTTCTCGATTTTGAATTAAAGTAACGTAATGTTTGAAAGTTTTTGGAATTTGTTTGAAGTTAAAGCTCGGCTTTAGGTCTGATCCTGGTCAAGCCTCAAGTCTGAACAATCAGGAGTTTTGAAATTGATCTTTCCCTCTGGCCTTCTGTCATGGAAATGGTAGGTGGCCTCACAAAATTTTTTTTTGTCTGTGCTCTCGCGGAGACATGCCTCTGTTGGCCAATTGGCTGGACAGGGTCGTGAATCTGTGAGACGACTTTTTGGCTTTCAGCTAACTAGTTGACCAGATTCATGGCTCTGCCCAGTTGGAAGGTCAGCTGGACACGACAATCAGGTGAAGAGGAAGGAAAGAGTTGTTGGAGGATGGAAGTGATGCTGGAGACCTTCAGTAATCAGGAATTGGCATACTGCTAACTGCCTGGCGGAAGAATCTCTAGTATCATTTTCAGTCTCTAGCTTCTCCAACCCGACTCTTCCCAGATTTCCGTGAGGACTCAAACAATTTTTTTTCAATGCACACATTCACGTCACTTACTTGTATAGATGTTCTGACCTGAAAAGAGAGAGAGCGGCCTTTAGATTTTTATGGTGAGAGGTAGCTGTGGGAGGTCAGGGAGAAATTTTATGATTTGGAAATTTTCTTTTGAAACGTACGAACTTTGGAACGAAAATTGTTGCTCGATCAATATTTCTCGTAGCTTGAGTAGTAACATTCTGCTAATGTCTTCGAATAGTTGATTTTTTTGTTTGAAATTTTTGATAATCGCTCCGAACTGTTGATAAGACGAATTTTCGATAATAAAAATTTTTTTTTGCTGAAATTTTAGTCTTAATCTTCGAACGGTTGGGGAAATTTTTTTTGAATTGTAGTATATCGTTCCAACCTTCAAATTTTTAAGCCAGTATTTCGTTCTTCATTTTTGAAGAGCCTGTTAGTTTCCGAATTTCGAATTCTTTAAAATTTTTCTGATATCTATCCCAAACCCTTGGTTTGAAGATACCGTTGCCAGACCAGTGCTCCATCTGCCAGGAAGGCGACTGGTCAGGGCAGAGGAAGCCAGTGAAGACGGTCTGTGGACATGTGTTTCACAAGGCATGTCTGAAAGCGTGGATTGGGCAGCAATCAAACTGCCCTAACTGCAGGTTTCATCTCACGCAGTATGACTTTACTGAGTATACAAGTGCGGTCCCGAAAATGACAAAGCCCGTAAAGACTGTCAGTCACGATCCATTACCTTCCATGCCAACAATGGACTTACTACCTTTGACAGTTCCACCCCCTAGTCGACGATCACTCTCTCCTGGAATGCCAGATCTACATTCAAGGACTTTTACCAATCCTAACTCGCGACGAAATAGCCCACTGCCTTCTGGCAGTGGACATACCTCAGCAGCTACGGATGCTTTGATGGCAGGCTTACGCATGAAAATGCAAGACCTAGTACGCGAACAGAGCCTCGATGTTTTGCGGACTGAGTTAATAACTAGTGTCCGACAACAGATCTCAGCAGCAATGCCGCCCATGGATTTTTCACGACCACCTGCGTCCATGGGTGATCCAAGACCACCTCAAGAATTTCACGACTAGCGTAGGCAGTCGTCAAATAGACCGCATTCAGCTTTTGGTCAGCCTAGTAATCAGCCTAGACCAGATTTTGTTCCACCCCCCCCCCCCCTCCACCTATTCGTAACCCTGCAGGCGTAGGACAGCGACGTTCTGGCAGTCCTATCCGCAGGTGGAACATATCGTATAGCGGTGACAGCTCACGGCTTACTGTCGACGAATTTGTGTTTCGAGTGGAAGCTTTGACGTATTCGGCCTTAGAAGGAGATTTCGATCTTCTAGTAAGGCACATGAAAACCTTACTTTCTGAACCAACTATGGACTGGTACTGGTCTCTCCTGAGGCAAAATTTCACGCCTTCATGGGAGTATGTGAAGACAGCTCTATTAGCTGAATGGGGAGTACCGCAAGATGACCTTAAGGTCAAAATTCAGCTGATGTTGCGCAAACAGAAAGCAGGGGAGTCATTTGCTACGTACCATCAACACCTGGTACAGTTGCGCGATCAACTGCAAAGTCCCTTGGCGGACGGAGAATTTTTAGACATCGTAAAGTCTAACCTGTTTCCAGACATTCAGCAAAAGATCTGCCTACATCCCACTAATAATATACATCAACTCCGGAGTCTCGTGATTCAAATACAGGCGACGCAGCAGCGAATCGCGACAGCGAGCAGCTGGAATGCTTATCGCGGCCAAAGAGTCAGCGAGGTGGATGAATTTCATCAGACTGAGACTGAAATGTACACATCGTCTGAACGCAGTGAGGAAGTCCTGCTATCAGCTATTACAACCCCTCAGAATGTAACCTGCTGGAACTGTGACCAGTCCGGTCACTTCTATTAAGACTGCCGACAGGAGAGACAAGTTGTGTTCTGCTATGGATGCGGGCGCAAGAACATTTGCAAGCCCGATTGCAGCCACTGTCGACAGAAAAACTTGAGACGGGTCGGGAATACCACCACCTCTTTCCGACCAGCGTCAACGTCGCAAGCAAGAACTGCAACGAACCCTCCAGTTCAAGCCTTGAACAAGGAGGAAGGTCCGCTCCATTAGCAGACCGTGACGAATCCCTGAATTGTCCACTGATATCATTCAGTGATTCTGATGATGTCAGTAAAACACATGATAGTACGAACATTTCACTGATGGAGACGGAGAGCCTGATAGACTTCTCCGCGGATCCTCAAGCTCCCATTTCCACTTCTGGGGAGCCTATGACATTATTAGACACTTTTTGGAAGAGTCTTCAATTTTCGATGTCCCGATAAGACCGACAGCACTTTTAGCTGACAAAGTTACTGAGCAGGAGGTTTGGCCTCATGGCATTTCTATATTAAAACGGCCACCAAGCTCTGTTATGACGAGTGGGCGTGATCCTGTTTTACATCCGCTGACGCCGTATCATACGCGTCTGCAGAAATACAACACAGTAAGAGACCGAATCTTCTCCTCAATGGCAGAGTTAGCTGAAATCGTGTTTCCTGACTTGTATATTAAACCGAAAAAGAAACGATCAACCATTCGTTGGCGGGAATACTGTCGACGGATGAGGCTGGAAAGGAATAAATTGGCACAGATTTCCGTGTCGATGCCAGACGACATTCGACCTTACGCCGAAGTAAAGGTGCTCGGGCGAACTGAGACTGGATTACTTGATAGTGGTGCCACTGTCAGTATTCTAGGTCAGGGAGCTCTAGAGAAGCTTGCAGAAGCAGATGTCGAATGGAAGAAGTATCGGACACAGGTCCAAGTAGCAAATGGTGCCATGACGACTGTGCATGGTCATGTGGACTAGGATGTCACTTTCCGTGATAAGACCCAAAACGTGTGTTTTACGTGGTTCCTGGGCTCACACAGGCACTATATCTGGGAATAGACTTCTGGCGTCTATTTGGGTTGGCTCCAGATGTCCTGGGTATAGTCGCAGAAGTGAATCCAAGTGTAATAGCTACCTCTGACACCGACTGCCATATTCTTTCTAGTCTCGATCAACAACGCTTAGAAGCCACAAAACAGCGTTTCTCTTCTTTCGCCTCTTTAGGCCTGGGAAAAACATCGTTGGTCACTCGCAAGATTGAATCGAATGACGCGACCCCGATAAAACAGAGGTTTTATCCGATTTCACCGGCAGTACAAAGTTTGATGAATGCCGAATTAGAGCGAATGCTATCACTGGGTGTGATAGAGGAGAGCCAGAGTCCTTGGAGCTCTCCAGTTCAGTACCTGGTGATCCTCTCTATCAGTACACAGTGATGCCATTCGGCCTATGCAACGCTCCACAAACGATGTGCCGCCTCATGGATAAAGTCATTCCTTTTGATCTGCGTGAGAACGTTCTCGTCTATCTAAACGATTTATTAATTCTGTCTTCGGACTTCGACACTCATCTCACATTGCTATCCCGTGTAGCGGATTGTTTGAGGAAGGCTGGCCTCACAACGTCGAGAAGAGTAAGTTTTGTATCAAGGAGACCAAATACTTGGGTTTTATAGTCGGGAAAGGAGGAATTAAGACTGACTCAGACAAGATCTCAGCTATAGTTGACTATCCGCCACCTAAAACTGTTCGGCAAGCCCGACGCCTACTAGGTATTGCGGGATGGTATAGACGGTTCATCCCGAACTATGCTGACTTAACTGCCTCACTGAACTCAGCACAAAGAAATTATACAGTCACAGAGCAGGAATGCCTAGCTGCAATCTTAAGTGTACAGAAGTTCCGGCCCTTCATAGAACTTATGCCGTTTAAGATAGTGACAGATCATGCGAGCTTGAGATGGCTGACGTCTCAAAAGGACCTCAGCGGTAGACTTGCTCGGTGGAGTTTGAAGCTTCAGGGTTTCGACTTAAGTATTGAGCACCGAAAAGGAAGCCTGTACGTCGTCTCTGATGCGCTGTCACGCATCCATTGTGGCAACCTGTCCGCCAACGAAGATCCTGGCCCGGAAGTTGACCTAAGAGGTAACATGATCTATGCAGGCTTCCTTCTCCTTGTGGAACCTAAAAGCCTAGAAAGAAGAAAATTTATTTTATCAAATACTGAAAGAGAAAAAAACGAACGACCACAGCAACGCCGAACAAGTGATTATCACCCGGAGACAGGTAAACGCAGAGATTGAGAGAGAGAGCGTGGACTCCCGATGATAATGGAGTCCTGACTGGACGTAGACGGGCCCATCGCCCCCATCGACCCTGGCTAAGACGTCGCAGTGCAAAAGAAAAATCTTAGCCCCATAGTGTGGTTGTGCGTGCGTGCTCAGGTGTCTCACCCCATGACACCCCCACCACTCATGGGATGTCGATATTATGGACTGTGGAAAGTTTGCGAGAAACTCCGATGTCATCAGTCATCAGTGTCGGTAAAGCGAGCTGCAAAAAAAAAAACCCAAAACACAACAAAAGAAGCAAAGGGAGAAGAAATAATTACGAGAGACAGCGAAGTGAAGTTATATAATTCTTTATTCAGTGCTCTATTCACTTTCACCACTTTTTGTCACCTCTTTTCTTCCTCCTTCCTTTTTTTCTTCCTTTGATTTAGGAACCTTTTCTACAGACGTATCCCAGGTAAAATTGCCCAAATATCTGCTTATTACACCATATGACACTCTATCGATTTTCCGTTTAATTTTCAGGAAAGTCGGATGACGAAATCGTTGTTAATTTAGCGCATAAGGCGATTTTACGTAAGCATACTGCCGACTTTAGAAATGTTGCACCAATAAAATTAAGACCTTTTGTTTTTACTTCGTAGCCCGCAGGCCATATGCAGGGAAAATTCGGAAGAACCACGTAAGCTTTCCTCTAACGATCGAAATTTTGCACAAAAAGAATCAAAAGCCTTTATATTTAATTCGCAGGTCGCGCATCGTTTACTAGAGAATGCAGGAAATTCAGATGAAGAAATCGCTATCGCTTGTCGCGTAATGAGGTTTTAACGTAAGCTTTTCTCTTTTTTATCGAAAAGTTTGCCAAAATGGAATTAAATTCTTCCGGCCTTAGCTCGCATATCGCACATTATTTACTGAGGAATTCAGAAGATTTGAATGAAGGAAAAAGTTATTGCTTATCGCGTAATGAAACTTTCACGTAAACTTTTCTTAAATAAATGAAAACTTTTGCACAAAAAGAATTAAAATCGTTTATCTTTATCTCACCGATGGCACATCGTTTGATGGAAAGTTACAGGAATTCATGTGAAATATCAAAAGAAATCACTAATGCTTATCGCGTAATGGAATCTTCGCGTAAGTTTTCTTTTTTCGAATAAGTCAAAATTTGCACAAATAGAACTAGCATCGGTTACCTTTATTTCACAGATCGCACGTCGTTTTATCATTTACAGGGAAAATCAGGTAATCCAAGTGAGATTTCCACGTAAGGTCTTTTCTCAAGTAATTGAATATTTCACATAAATAGAATTAAAATCTGTCATCCCTATTTCACAGATCGCACATCAATTAATCATTTACAAGGAAACTCCGATAATCCAAATGAGATTTCCACGTGAGTTTTTCACAAATAATTGTAAATTTCTACACAAATAGAATTAAAATCTATTATCTCTACTTCACAGATCGCACATCAATTAATCATTTACAAGGAAACTCCGATAATCCATATGAGATTTCCACGTAAGTTTTTCACAAATATTTGTAAACTTTTGCACAAAAAGAACTAAAATCTAATATCTTTACTTCACAGATTGCACATCATTCGATGGATAGTTCGGGTAATGCATATGACATACAAAAAAAAATTGCTAATGCTTATCTCGTAATGAAATTTTCGCGTAAGCTTTTCTCAATTAATTGAAACTTTTACACAAATATAATTTTCAATCGTTTTTCTTTATTTCACAGGTCGCACATCCATTAATCATTTACCGGGAAACTCAGGTAATTCAAATGAGATTTTGTTATGGAACTATGAGGAGTGATTCGCTTGGGACGTAAAGTCCCGACTGCCAGCATGAGCTGACAGATCACTCGACGGACAGCGTTGACTGCAGCTATTGGCGGAGAGTGTGGGGAGGTTCCACAAAAACCTGCCGCTGCCGTCAGCCATAATCAAAAAAATTCGTCGTGCCTATCCAACAAAAGCCGACACACATCCGGTCCTGAAGGGACCCTTACGTCACTTACATGTATACCTTTGAAGGCGCAGATGTTCTGCCTTCTTTGCCTGCCCCAGCCTCCGATCTGACTCTGAGGGGCATAATTCTTCAGAGTCCCTAATTGACCTGAAAAAAGAGAGAGAGGCTAGGCGAGCCTAGACGACCTTCATCTTATGTGAGAGGGCTCCAGGATAGTAAAGGAAGAATTAAAATGTTCAAGATTTCATTTTTACGTTATAATTATCAAGAAAAAATATCCTCAATTCAAGGTAACTACATACATAGGTCTCTAGGTAAGTATACCCTTAAATTATAAAAATATATAGCCGTATAGCATTAGGTAAGTACAGAAAAAGGTATATACATACGTATACCAAAAAAATCTCATTAATTCAAAGTGAGTACAATAAAAAGGCATATACGTAAGAATACCATTAAATTATAAAACTACATAAGCGTATAGCATTAAGTATGAATATAGATATATATAGAGTCAGCTAAAAAAATTTTCCCAAAATATACACGGACAAAGATTTTACTAAATTAGCTGTATATTATTAAATCGAGGATATATATATATAGTTACACTAGATTAGCTGTATAATAATGTAAATGCTATTATTAAATCGAAAATATATATATAGTTACAGAAAAAGAATATCAATGAAAAAAAAAGTCCTACGAGCAAGTAATTATTGAAGCCGACGCATGCGTATACCAAAAGAAATATATAATCTCAATAATACTCACGGTGAAAATTCCACGGCCTGATGAAGCTTCAACATCCGCCACCCAGTTACAGAATTAAACTGAAATTCAGCCTCGGCTTGTGCTTAGTAGGTCCTATCACAACAAAATAATACGGTTAATTTAAAATGAAATTGCCCCGCGGCACTCGTATCTAAAGTATATATATATCTTGACGAAATTAACCCCATTTTTTTTCTTTAAAGTTTTCGAAATAGTACAAAGCAGGATGTTGATATACTGAACTAAAAGCCAATGTCGCTTTCTATACAAATTTTATATAAAAATATATTTTTGTTTGCAATTGATCCTGAACTTGTCTAAGAAAGACTCTCTGAAGAATCAGAGTAATCCGAATCTGATCCTGCTTTATCCATTTTGCTACTACCGTCACTCACTTTAGCTTAGATCTATATATTTTATATCTAAATATAATTACGTTTTCTCTCATTATCAACACTTGGTGTAGTCTTTCATGGAAATAATTTCCCAGAAACACATTTTCTATCTTTGGGACAAAGTTGTTAATGATTTGAGGTTATGGTGTGTTTCCTATTTGCTTTCACTGGATTGAAATTTCTAAATCTAAATTAGAAAATATGTGTCAATAAAGGTACAGAAGAACAGGAGAATCCTTCAGTTGTCCAGTGTCCCGTCATTGGAGGGGATCTAAGTAAACATAGTCATTTTAAGAGAAAATCCAATGTTTTTTCCATTCGAGAATAATTCAACGGCTACTACCATTTACATGACATGCTTGCCACTTGCCCTAATTTTATTTTGAGTGCCCTACACAGGTATAATTATATACACTTTATAATGCAATTGTTTGTGTTGCAAAATCACTGCACGAAAATCTTGCGATAGAGTGTGAGAACAACAAATATAAATTGAGTATCTTTTCACAGTCATATCACATAAAGTCAACTGCTGTAAATGTCTCACAATTGCCTAATCTCGTGGCAAGTAAAATATACGAGAACGATTGCGTACGCTCATTGAAAAGGCCACAACTTTGATTAAGTTTTCTCCAAAAACTCTTTAAAGAAAGAAACTACTCTCTCCATAAAAATTGCAAGTGTGACAATCGGTAAATTTAGTTCTTCTAAAATAATTTAAACTAATTTTATGTTCTTCATAAATTTTGCACTCGCCTGCAGTAAAAGTCCCAGCAAAGGTAGCTTGCAAATGAACTTACGTTGACATTACTTGGGCCATTTCCATGAATGATACTGGGATATGTCATAAAATTCACTTTATATCAAGTTCCTTCTCCAGTCTGTGTATTAGCATCCAATTTAACATCAGCTTCAGCGCCATTGAGATGTTGAAAAACTTCAGATTTGTAATCTATTCTAATTTTACGCTTCGTTCGAATGTCCTCGCTAAGAATTATTCACTTTTTTTCCGGGTACCGGAGAGCACCCGAACTCCTACAAACCATTGATGAATAAAGTTTTTATTGCAGCTTTCGATGAGGGATAAAATTCCTTGCCGTTCCCTGAACTACTATCTTCCGCGAACGCTGTTTCGTTCTCCCAAAGTATGATAGGTTGATCAACTTCAAGCCAGTCGGGAAGGGTGCTCCATGCGGAAATTAACTTGCAATTAGTGGGGTTATCTAAACTTCACACTCCCATGCAGGTGGCGGATTTCTTCTGCTAACGAAGAAAATATTTTTTCCTAATTGAAATTTTAATAATAGTAAGGATAAAAATCTTTTGGTCTTACGGTATGGATGGAGTTCCTTGCCGATGGCTTCGGACAATTTTCGAATAATTTTTTTTCTTTTTGACGCGTTCACTGTGAAAGGTTTGCCAAAATGAGTCGGTTGTCTTCTTCTTTCTTTCCTTCCACCAACATGTCATACTGAGGTTGAGGAAATGCATCTCTCTCGGTCGGGGTGCGTTCATTTTTTTAGGCTTGACGCAGCCGCCTACACGCTTCAGTACGTGTAGCATATTGCTATATGCAATACGCTACGACCATAACAATTTCCACGTGAGTTTTTCACAAATAAATGAAAATTTCTATACAAATAGAATTAAAATCTGTTATCTCTACTTCACAGATCGCACATTAATTGATTATTTACAAGGAAACTCCGATAATCCATATGAGATTTCCACGTAAGTTTTTCACAAATATTTGTAAATTTCTACACAAATAGAATTAAAATCTATTATCTCTACTTCACAGATCGCACATTAATTGATTATTTACAAGGAAACTCCGATAATCCATATGAGATTTCCACGTAAGTTTTTCACCAATAATGGTAAATTTCTACACAAATAGAACTAAAACTTTGATCGTTATTTCACAGATCGCACATCAATTGATGGAAAGTTCCGGAAATGCATGCGAAATGCAACAAAAAAAATCGCTATTGCTTAACGCGTAATGAAATTTTCACGTAAGCTTTTGAAACTTTTGCACAAATATAATTTACAATCGTTTTTCCTTATTTCACAGGTCGCGCATCCATTAATCATTTACCGGGAAACTCAGGTAATCCAAATGAGATTTCCACGTACGTTTTTTCACAAATAATGGTAAATTTCTTTCGAACTTTTACTAACTTCGATTCCCGAGAACAAGAAACTAACAACTGAACAAAAGAAAATCACATAGAAAAAAAATTTCTTCAGCTCCCAATCTGAACTGCGCGCCCTGCTTGTAGTTAACTGCTCGAGTTTTAAAAGTCGACTGCCCAGAGAGACTGCCCATCGCAGTCTCCCTACCTTACCTGTTCTGTCTTCCGACCGACCGACAGACTTGCGCCTTCGATCTCCACCGGCTCGGTTCATGTCTTTTGTGCCCACCGCTAGGCGAACATTTTACATTTTTTGGAATTTTAAATGCAAGTTAGCGCTGGTGCTATTGCCTGAGTACGGGTGTATTCTTTCTAGGTGGAAAGAATATTTTGTTTTCGAGCAAAATTTTCTTGGAATTTTGCATTTTGCGGGCCTGCTGCAATGATGGTATCATGCGATGTATTACAGCTAGGCGAATTACCGTTTTCGTCGTCTCGATGTGGGTGCCTATTGGTAAGTTTTGCATGAAAAATTGTAAATTGTGCGCGTTTTTACACAATTTAGAATTTTAGCACTTTGAATATTTTTGCTTTTCTTTGCAGGATTTTTTTTTTGTAATAGGGCTACTTCTCGAGAATATCTAATTTTTGTCTCTTTCAGGAATTTCGTAATATGGAGAAGTAGCATAGGGCTACTACTCGGAAACTGTCAAAATTTTATCTTTTTCAGGGGGTATACGCTACACGAAATGGGATGAGAAACTAAGCCAAGTAGCTAGTTCCCTCAGGAGCTCTTTCCACCAAGCTACTGGTATCTCTCCTTATCGAACACTCTTCGGTCAACAAATGATTGAACATGGCAGCTCCTATCCCATCTTGAGGAGCCTTGGAACTCTTAATGAGAGTGCAGGAGAATTTACACCATGCGTTCGAACAGGGTTCAAGAGCCTATAATCTCAGGGCGAAACCTGTCCATTTCAAAGTTGGTCAAGAGGTATTTAGACGGAATTTTGCCCAAAGCAACTTCCAACAGCAGACTAGTGCTAAACTGGGACGAAAATTTGTCAAGTGTCGAGTCAGAGCCAAGAAAGGAAACGCTTATTATGAGCTTGAAGATCTGCGGGGGAAACTGTTAGGAGTCTATCACGCCAGTGATAACCATTCTGGAACGTCGTCTATCTATTGTCATTTATTCCTGGTAGCCCTAATAAGGCATCCAGCCAGCTTCACTGGCCAACTACAGGATGCCAATGTGCCGCTTAGGATATTCCCAGCCTATCGGTCGGCATACCTTTTGGACAATAGTACATTTTTTCCTTTTTCCCTGTTCCCTAGCATAGTAATGCTACACTACGTTAATCCCCTCCTAGATGGTAACCCTGCGGCAGATAGCCTGACGTGGGAATTCCAATTGCTCATAATCCCTGCAATTTTAGGGTAACTGTCAGCATGTCACTACTTCGACGACGCCTGGGAGACACACCCTTGAACAATCGCCGGTCAGAGATCAGAGTGAGATGTTGTGCAGGGAGAGCTTAGCGATCAGTTCTTTAGGTTGCTGATCGCGGGGCTTCCTCAGCATCTCGGTGAAGGAAGGCAAAGAGACAACGACCGGCTGGATTTTTTAGGTTACCAGCTTGTCGTGTAGCTTTGGCTTCCCACACGGAGAAGGATGCCGAGGTCTGATCGAAGACTGACGAGCCTTCAGCGATGCGTCATCGGTCAAGCAGAGCAACCGTCATAATATAGCACGAGTGATGAGGAATACTCATTGGGTCGTGGGTCGAGACACACATTGAGCGCCCGCAGCGATGAGGCCTATGTTAAAGACCGGCCAGCTCAGTCGACCATTTTTCAGCGTTGTCTGAACCAGGGGTGGCGCAGACTACTCTGCCCTGTTATGGTCGTAGCGTATTGCATATAGCAATATGCTACATGAAATACTGAAGCGTGTAAGCCGGCTGCTGTCAGCATAAACACTGAACGCACCCCGACCGAGAGAAGTGCGTTTCCTCAAGCTCAAGATGACATGTTGATGTGGAAAAGAGAAGAAGAAGACAATTCTGTCTTGTGAAAACCTGCCAAAAGTGAAGGCGAGGTGCATTTGTGCAACGTAAACCAAATCTAATGAATTCCCAATCTACAGAAAACATCGGAGAAAATCCAACGCAGCCCGAAAAAAACCCCGCAAAAATAAAGAAAAACGTCGAGACTCCGACAGAACTGTATCTCGCGGTCTCAGCCGAGACTATAGCCCAAAATATATAATTGAAAAGTCAACAAAAGTTGTGTAAATAATTCCGTAATTACGTCTGGATATTGAACATTTCATATCGGTCCGTATTGTAAATTGTGAGCAGGAAAATTCCAAGAAAATTTTATCCTTGAATTGTTAACTGATTTTTCTGCAGCGAAATCTTCAGAAGAAAGACTTCAACTTCTGTGATATTGTTCATAGAGTTTTGTTGGGATTACGTCAAAAAATTAATTCAGAGGCAGTGCTATCTCGGCTAAGTTTGCCCGTTTTAACAGCTTTAAATGAAGCTCATGTGACCTAAAGAAAGAAATCTATGAAGATTCCATTCCTTGTCGAATTTTGTGATGCACGGTACCAAATAAAACTTGAGGGACTCAGAGATAAGACTATAGCGTATCACATTGTAAGAGAAATATGCAAGTTACACGAGCGTGAACCTCCGGTCTATCTAAAACGTCAGCGGAGCCTTATATTTTACATCAAGCGTTGGGAAATAGAGAGATTTGAAATAACACATTGGGCGTTGCTCAGCATTGAAACTATTGAAGAGCTCGGCAGAATACGAGGTTATGTAACAGTATCTGACCTATTTGTACCAGTTGTTAACAACTCCATAAAGGTTCTAAATGAAATCCACGAACGAGTACCTGTAAAATTCTGTCATGGCAGCAAATAGCATAGATTCAATGTAGGGCAGGACTGACATTGTATTTAGGCATTTTCTCCATAAAGTTTTTGGCTTTCTCTTTCATTATCCCGGAGCCCTCTCACATGAAGTGAGGGTTGTATAGGCTCACCTAGTTTCTCTCTCTTTACAGGTCAATTAGGGACTCTGAAAAAATCTTGCCCTCAGAGCCAGAAGGGAGGATGGGGCATGCAAAGAAGGCAGAACATCTGCGTCTTCAACTGGATACGGGTAAGTGATGTAAGGGTCCCTTCAGGACCGAATGTGTGCCGACATTTTGTTTGTAGGCACGACGATTTTTTTTGATTATGGTTGACGGCAGCGGCAGGTTTTTCGTGGAACCTCCCCACACTCTCCGCCAATGAGCCGAGACGAGCTAACGTGCCGCCCTGCAGTCAACGCTATCCGTCGAGTGATCTGTCAGCTCATGCTGGCAGTCGGGACTTCACGTCCAAGCCCATCACTCTTCATACTACCATAACAGTGCCATTTTTTAAGCAAGAACGCTCAGTCCATTCTTATTATATGTCAGTGATCCGGCACCATAGATTCGCCATTTTCTGTGTTAGTCGATTCGCATGACGCGTTCCTTAAAAAGTGAAAAATATAAAGTTTAATATTTATGCAAATTTATTCTACTGGATCGATTTAAAATCTTAAAATAAGTACCATTTTACTTTCTAAACATAAAGATAAATTGAAGGAAGATTACTAGAATTGTATTCCACAATTTAATTTGCCACTAACCCCACTTTTTACACATCGTTATGATGCATTGCCTTCTATTTGAGAAAATTACCATTATCACTAACAAATTTCACAATAGAAATAATAAAAAGATCTTAAATAATCAATGAAGATTGCAAATTATAAGTATCAGTTTTATTTTGCATTTTTTGATCGATAAAACTTTCGTGGCACTTTGTTTTGATTCGAACTGATTTCCCTGAAATCAGCTTTAAACTAACAATTTCAATGTACATTTATGGTAAGAAACTCATATTATATTTATTGCAACATTTTCAATGGATCCAGTTGAATAAATTTACATAAATATTATCACTTTATTTTTCCCGTTTTAAGAGTCGATTCGTGTGACGTCATACGCACTTGACAGCCCGGACAATCATACCTTGTTACTCTGTATATCGTGCGTGCTAGCGCGGCATAGGACAAAACTACACGTTTCAGCACGCTGCGGGAGTATTTTGTAGCCCTTGTGCCTAGACATACCATCACAAAAATTTTGCTCCGCAGAAGTTCCTTCGCCACACACAGGGGTGGATATTGGCACTTTTTGCTGGTGAGAAGTATTCGGGAGTAGGAATAGTCCGTGTTACCAAGTTTCGATCGGGAGTACGGGCAGCATACCAATACTATAAATATACTGTGCCAATACGCTAATAGGTCTGTTTGATGAAAACCCCTGTTATGGAAGTATTATGAGAGTGATTGGTTAGGACGTGAAGTCCAAACTGCCAGCATGAGCTGACAGATCACTCGGTAACAGCGTTAGTGCAGGGCGGCATGCTAGCACCTCGGCTAAGGGAGCGGAGAGTGTGGGGGGTTCCCAAAAGAAACCTGCCGCTGTCACCAACCATAATCAAAAAAAATATCATGCCTGCATGCAAAAACTTGCACTCACCTAGTCCTGAAGGGACCTTTACGTCACTTACCTAAGTTCCAGTGAAGGCGCAGATGTTCTGCCTTCCTTGCCAAGCCCCATCGTCCCATTGACTTTGGCTGGCAGTGTTTCCAAAGTCCCTTTGTTGACCTGTAAAAGATATTAAAGCGGACCCACACGACCCTAGGATGAGAGGGCTCCAGGATGTGAGAGGAGGAAATAAAAAAGGCTCACCGTATCATTACGTTACAAAAGTTCATTCGTCACTAGTATTAATGTGGATTTTAGGCTAAGTTACATTTAGGATACTAATGGCAGAAAAGCCCAGCCTAATCTTTAACACAGTCTTGTGATGCCAAGTTAGAGCTTCATTTACAAAGAAAATAGAACTGTAGCGTAATCTACAATGAGGTTTGTACTGCAGCCGAGGGACTGTGCTAAGTATACCTAAGTATATCTATGCCAATTGAAAGTCTAAATGCTAGTTAAAGTGTAATTATTAAAATATGTGAATATATAGTATATACATATGTCTACCGTGAAAATTCAAGTGCAAAGTTAGGTAAGTATATAAGACGTATGCCTAGCGTAAGAGTTCAAAAGCAAAAATATATGTGAACATATGATAAGTGTGCCTAAAGGGACAGCTAAAATGCAAGTATGTATTATATATGTCTAACATGAGAGTTCAATTGCAAAAATATATATATGCATATATGATAGATAGATACAATGACACAAAAATAGACAAAAAAATATAACAAATAGGTATAGAAAAGTTTTCAAACAAAATTAGAGCATAAAAATTTGTAGCACATTCTATAATGAATCTGAATGTTTGTTACCATCGCATCTTGAGAACCGTGTGTGTTCGATTTAAATCGACATACAAGAATTTAAATATAGACTTTCATTCATTGGTTTTCAATCAATTTTACAGATTCAAAAAAAAAAAAAAAATTCAAAGAAAAACGTCAAAAGTAAATCAAAAGGATACTTACAGTCAAAATCCTCTGGTCTGATGGAGCGCTCCAACAGTCGATAAGTATCTGTAGTTCATTTTCAATATATATAAAAAAATTATTAATACTGATAGGCATTCGTTCCCTACTTCAGTCCTTGCATTACGCTGTCGTTGATGACATAACCCTTACTATAGAACTTAGGTAATCTGCCTCGTCTTATGACTAAATCGCCTTTTGTGTGCGGCGTTAAAACATTCAATACTTTTTTTTCTTTTTTTGAACTAACATAACAAGATAAAAATACTATAGAACCACTGCACTTGGTGAACTTAGTGTAGTCTCCTCGTGTTTTGCATATACATCTGTTAAAAGCTGTTAATAGAACGTTTGGAGTCGTATGCCGTTACTCTTGTATATCTTACGGGCGTTTGCTTGGCCTCATCGGGCCTAATGCAATCGAACTGAGTTTCTTGGGGCGATATTTCTAGCTTCCCGTCAGGAGATATTGTAGCACTAGCCCTATACTACTTTCCGTGGAATCCCAGATTTTGTCTCTGGTTTTGAAATTTTTTTTTATTATTTTAACTGAATACTCCTTTTAGCTCATCTATTCAACCAGATGAAAATATTTCTTTTTCATTAGGTAGTATACCTATATGTGTATATATATATATTAAATTTTAATTCGAGTTCAATCGCTAAATATATAGATACACTGCCGTCGATCTTTTTACTCCTGTAATTTCCTTCGTCGATTTTTATCGTTTGTGTTGCTGGATGAGATACCTTTTTTCTTGTCGGAGTTGCTAATATTTTTAGGCCTATTATATACCATAAAGACGTTGCGATGTTGCCACTTTGGCAATTGCGGCAATATACGTTTTTCATCCTTTTGTGGTTTCTTTTCGTAGAGTTTCTGAAGAAACTTCATACCTTAAACAAAGTCAATTACTGATCTTTGCTTTTATAAATATAATATAGGTTATGAATGCTTGCACAGCACAACGTGAGATCCTCTTCTTTATTTTGTACCCGGGGTAAGTATAGTTTATTTTTCTTTGAGAACGAACTCCCATTTGTTGGAGCGTATTGGAGCGCCAGAAATCTACCTAATATTTACTTCACAGACGGAGATTTCTTTTTGTGCGCGGCGACTTTTCGTTGCACACTTTGTAAATTTTTCTTTTCTCTTTAGTCTTCTTCGGAAATTGCTAAAATTGTTTAAATATCGGATTTATCCTAGCGGATTTTATGCGAAAATATTACCTTTTTTTGCTGGATGACTGCGAGAATTCTTGATAATAAATTTTTCGGGAACGTCTCCCATTGCAGCACTTTTAAGAAAAATACGCCAGTCTCATTGTCTTCTTCTTACTTGCCAGTCATGTCAACATGGCACCTGAGCGTGTGGAAACATTACTCTCGGTCGGGGTGCATTCAGTTTTCAAACTTGATCGCGGCCGGCTCACACGCGTCAGCATTTCGTGTAGCATATTGCTATATGCAATACGTTACGACCATAACAGGGCAGAGTGGTGTGCGCCACCCATGGTTCAGACAACGCTGAAAAATGGTCGACTGAGCTAGCCGGTCTTAAACATAAGCCTCATCACTGCGGGCGCTCAATGTGTGTCTCGACCCACGACCCAATGCTTTCCTCATCACTCGGACTCTACCTGACCGATGACGCATCGAAGACACCTCCCCGAAGTCCCGCCAGTCGCTGATCAGACTTCGACATCCTTCTCCGTGTGGGAAGCCAAAGCCACATCGACAAGCTGGTAACCTAAAGAATCCAGCCGGTCGATGTCTCTTTGTCATCCCCCACCGAGATGCTAGGGAAGCCTGGCGATCAGTAACCTAAAGAACTGGTCACGAGGCTTTCCCGGCGCAACATCCCACTCCGACCTCAGACCGCGATTGTTCAAGGGTGTGCCTCCAAAGCGTCGTCGAAGTAGTGACATGTTGACAGCCGAATATGGGAATGAATTTCAACAGGTATATCACCCACCATTGACGGGGCAATAGGAGGGCTTCGTGATATCCTATAGTTTACCAGCGAAGCAGGCTGGATGCCTTCTTAGGGCTAGCAGGAATAAACGTGACAATAGATGGACGACGTTTCCAGACTGATGATCACTGCCTGATGTCTTTGGCGTGATAGACTCCTAACAGTTTCCTCTGCAGATCTTCAAGCTCATACAGGGAGTTTCCTTTCTTGCTTTTAATACGACATTTGACAAATTTCCGTCCCAGTTTAGCACTCGTCTGCTGTTGGAAATTTCTTTGATCAAAATTTCGTCTAAATACCTCCTGACCAACTTTGAACTCGACAGGTTTCGCCCTGAGATTGTAGGCTCTTGAACCCTGTTCGAATGCATGCTGTAAATTTTCCTGCACTCTCGCACGTGTGTTCCTTCTTGATATGTGCTCTAATCCCCGACAATAGAGACCTATTTACTCGCTCTGAGGCGTTTGCTTGTGGCGAGTAGACTGCCGTTCGCATGTGCTTCACCCCATACTTTTCCAGTAATCTGGTGAACTGAGTCGAGCAAAACTGGACTCCATTGTCAGAAACGATCACATCCGGGACTCTAAACACGTGGAACACTTCAGTCTCAATGAATTGGCACACATTGAGTGAAGACGCTTTTCTCATAGGTTTGAGAATCGGAAATTTTGAAAAGTGGTCAAGAACTATTAAGATGCAGACATTCCCTTTCATCGAGGATATGGACCTAGAAAATCAATGTACAGCTTTTGCCATGGTCGTTCTGTCATAGACTGGACTTTCATAGGTGGTCTCAGAATAGTATTGGGAGCCTTCGTTTCCTTACACACGTCACAGGCGCCTACGTAGTTTCTCACATCAACTGTCATTCGTGGCCAGTACAGATGTCTTCGCAGACGTTGCAGTGTTTTCCCTATACCTCCGTGTGAAGCCAGCGGCGGATCATGAGCCCTTGAAATGACGTCGGTGACAAGCCTTCGTGGAATCCAAAGCTTCCAAGCTTCTTCTTCCTGAATCGGATCGCCTGTTCTCGGAACAGTCCGAATGTAAACGAAACCATCCCTGACGCACGGATCTGGTAGTTTACCAGAAGTCGTTTTAACCTTATGCCTCAGTTCCTCATATTCCAACGAGTTGAAATATGGCGAACTAAGGTCAACTTCCGGGCCAGGATCCTCATTTGTAGTCAGGCTGTCACAATGAATGCGTGAAAGCGCATCAGGGACGACGTTCAGGCTTCCTTTTCGGTGCTCAATAGTGAAGTCGAAGCCCTGAAGCTTCAAACTCCACCGAGCAAGTCTACCGCTGAGGTCCTTTTGAGACGTCAGCCATTTCAAGCTCGCATGATCCGTCACTATCTTAAACGGCATAAGTTCAATGAAGGGCCGGAACTTCTGTACGCTCAAGATTGCAGCTAGGCATTCCTGCTCTGTGACGGTATAATTTCTTTGTGCTGAATTCAACTTTCTCGAGACGTAGGCTATTGGCTTCTCATGGCCACCGTCATCTAGTTGAATCAGCACCCCACCAATACCTTGTTGGCTCGCATCGCACTGTATAACGAATGGTTTGGTGAAGTCTGGACTCACCAACAACGGAGCAGAGGTAAGTTTTTGTTTGAGAAGATCAAGAGACGTCTGGGCTTCAGGTGTCCATTTGAACTGACTAGGGTTTTTCAAGGTGTCTGTTATGGAGGCAGTTACATCAGTATAGTTCGGGATGAACCGTCTATACCATCCCGCCATACCTAGTAGACGTCGGGCTTGCCGAACAGTTTTAGGTGACGGATAGTCAACCATAGCTGAGATCTTGTCTGGGTCAGTCCTAATTCCTCCTTTCCCGACTATGAAACCCAAGTATTTGGTCTCCTTGATGCAAAACTTGCTCTTCTCGACGTTGATAGTGAGGCCAGCTTTCCCCAAACAATCAACTACACGGGATAGTAGCGTGAGATGTGAGTCAAAGTCTGATGACAGAATTAATAAATCGTCTAGATAGACGAGAACGTTCTCACGAAGATCGAAAGGAATGACTTTATCCATGAGGCGGCACATAGTTTGTGGAGCGTTGCATAGGCCGAATGGCATCACTGTGTACTGAAAGAGAGGATGACCAGGTACTGTGAAAGCGGTCTTCTCTCTGGAATCAGCATCCAGTGGGATATGCCAGAATGCGTCTTTCAGGTCCAGGCTCGTAATGTAGTTTGCCGGAGGAAGTCGACTCAGAAGAGCGTCTATCTGCGGAAGCGGATAGGCATCCTTCTTCGTAACAGAGTTGACCTTCCTGGCGTCAAAACAAAGCCGGACCTTTCCAGGCTTCCTTACCAGAACAACTGGAGAGCTCCAAGGACTCTGGCTCTCCTCTATCACACCCAGTGACAGCATTCGCTCTAATTCGGCATCCATCAAACTCTGTACTGTCGGTAAAATCGGATAGAACCTCTGTTTTATCGGAGCTGCGTCATTCGTTTCAATCCTGTGAGTGACCAATGATGTTTTTCCCAGGCCTAGAGAGGCGAAAGAGGGGAAAAGCTGTTTGGTGGCTTCTAAGCGTTGTTGATCGAGACTAGAAAGAATATGGCAGTCGGTGTCAGAGGTAGCTATTACACTTGGATTCACTTCTGCGACTATACCCAGGACATCTGGAGCCAACCCAAATAGACGCCAGAAGTCTATTCCCAGATATAGTGCCTGTGTGATCCCAGGAACCACGTAAAAATGCACGTTTTGGGTCTTACCACGGAAAGTGACGTCCAAGTTCACATGACCATGAACAGTCGTCATGGCACCATTTGCTACTTGGACCTGTGTCTGATACTTCTTCCATTCGACATCTGCTTCCGCAAGCTTTTCTAGAGCTCCCTGGCCTAGAATACTGACAGTGGCACCACTATCAATTAATCCAGTCTCAGTTCGCCCGAGCAGCTTTACTTCGGCGTACGGTCGAATCTCGTCTGGCATAGACACGGAAATCTGTGCCAGTTTTTTTCTTTCCAGTTTCATTCGTCGACAGTATTCCCGCCAACGAACGGTTGATCTTTTCTTTTTCGGTCTCATATCCAGGTCAGGAAACATAATGTCAGCTAACTCCGCTACCGAGGAGAAAATTCGGTCTCTTGCTGCTCTGTATTTCTGCAGGCGCGTATGATACGGCATCAGCGGATGTAGAACTGGCTCACGCCCACTCGTCATAACAGAGCTTGGTGGCCGTTTCAACACAGAAATGACAGGAGGCCAAATTTCCTGCTCAATAACTTTGTCAGCTATGCGTGCTATGGTAGTCAACGGGACATCGAAGATTAAAGATTCTTCTAAGGAAGTGTCTAATAATGTCATAGGCTCCCCAGAAGTGGAAATGGGAGCTTGAAGATCTGCGGAGAAGTCTATTAATTTCTCCGCCTCTGCCAATGAAATAATCGTACAATCAGGTGTTTTACTGATATCATCAGAGTCACTGAATGATATCAGGGGACGTTGCAAGGATTCGTCATTCTGGTCTGCTAATGGAGCGGACCTTCCTCCTTGTTCAAGGCTTGAACTGGAGTGTTCGTTGCCGCTGTCGCTCGCGACGTTGACGCTGGTTTTAAAGAGGTTGTGGTATTCCCGACCCGTCTCAAGTTTTTCTGTCTACAATGGTGGCAATCAGGCTTGAAGACATTCTTGCGTCCGCATCCATAGCAGAACACAACTTGTCTCTCTTGCCTGCAGTCTTGATAAAAGTGACCGAGTTGGTCACAATTCCAGCAGGTTACATTTTTCGGGGTTGAAATAGCAGATAGTGAGACTTCCTCACTGCGTTCAGGTGACGTATTCCGTTCAGCCTCAGTCGAATAGTATCCCTCCACCTCACTGACTCTTTGTCCGCGATAAGCGTTCCAACTACTTGCTGTCGTGATGCGCTGCTGCATCGCTTGAATTTGATTCACAAGAATCCTGAGCTGGTGGATGGTGTTTGTAGGATGCAAACAAATTTTGTTTCGGATCTCTGGCAGTAAATTTGATTTGACTATTTCCAAAAATTCAACGTCTGGCAACGGGTTCTGGAGTTGGTCTCGTAGCTGTACCAGGTGCTGGTAATACGTAGCAAATGACTCCCCTGCTTTCTGCTTGCGCAACATAAGCTCGACCTTGACCTTAAGGTCGTCTTTCGGCACTCCCCACTCAGCTAATAGAGCTGCTTTCACATACTCCCATGACGGCGTGGAGTTTTGCCTCAGGAGAGACCAGTACCAGTCCATTCAGAAAAGCAGAGTCATCATGTGACGCACCAGTAGGTCGAAGTCTCCTTCCAAAGCAGAATAAGTCAAAGCTTCTACCCGAAATACAAATTCATCGACTGTGAGCCGAGAGCTGTCACCGCTGTAGGATATATTCCACCTGCGGATAGGGCTGCCAGAACGTCGCTGTCTTATGCCTAGAGGGACACGAATAGGGGGCGGTGGTGGAGGTGGTACAAAGTTTGGTGCAGGCTGACTTCAAGGCTGACCAAAAACTGATGAAGGTCGATTAACGGATTGTCTATGCAGATTAGGAAAATCGTCAGATGGTCTGGGATTTCCCATAGCCGGAGGAGGTCGTGAAAAGTCTATTGGCGGCATTGCAGCTGCTACTTGCTGTCGGACACTATTTACTAACTCAGTCCGCAAAACATGAAGGCTCTGTTCGAGACCTTCACGTACCAAGTCCTGTATTTGTAAGCGTAAGCCTGCCATTAACGCATCCGTAGCTGGGGAAAGGCCTTGAGCTGTACGCGCTGGACTATCCTGTCGTGGACTCGGGTCTACAAAAGTCCTTGAGTGCCAATCGGGCATTCCTGGTGATAAAGATCAACGATTCGGTGGTGGTAAGTCGAAGGTAGGCAAGCAAAGGTCGGCAATGAATCGCGCCTAGCTGACTTCGCGGGCTTCACCTTATTCGTTCTTTTAGGAAAGGCACCAGTGTAACCAGTGAGGTCCTGTGGCGTGAGGCGGCGTCTACAGTTAGAACAACTGGAATGCTCGCCTATCCAGGTCTGGATACATGCCTCATGAAAGACATGTCCGCACGTGGTCATGACTTGTTTCTGTTCAGCTGACTAACTTATGTCTCTACAGATCGTGCATGGCTCACGCAACCTAGTCACACCGTTCCTCCCAGGAGGTGGTGTCCTCTGTGTAGCCATTATGAATTTAGACGTAAATCAAGAAAAAAATTCAAATCAGGGTTTGGAATAGTTATCCCAAAAAATTCAAGAAGTTTGCAAGTTCGGAAGAGACACGCTCTTCATAAGGTGATGATGGCTAAATACTATTTTAAAGTCGGAGGTCTTGGGCGAGATACTAAAATTCAGACAAAAGTTTTCCCAAGCGTTCGAAGAAATTGAAAAAAAATTAGAAACCCAAGGATTCGAAAAGTTAATTAAGGCTTCTCAAATCAAGATAGTGTAAAGAATGAATTCAAAAACGAAAAACCCAATGTCGGGAAGCGTTAATAACTTCGTCGACTAAAAATCTTCACAAAATCTGAAAATTACGAAGAATCCAAAAGATCGAAAGTAGTTCAAGCGTAAATTTTTTTTTTTTCAAAAATGTCACACAATTCCTCCTTCACTTCCAGAAGCTAACTCTCACATAAGAGGTCAGGTCGCTCTCTCTCTTCCAAGGTCAGAAACAGGATATAGGCAAGTGACGTGAGTGGTGCATGAAAGACTTGGTTGGGTTCTCACAGAACTATGGGAAAAGTCAAGTTGGAGGTGTCAAAGGCTGAGAATGCTACCAGAGATTCTTCAGCCAGGCAGTTAGCAGTATGCCAACTCCTGATTACTGAAGATCTCCAGCATCACTCCCACCCCCAGAGAACTCTTCCTCTCCTCTTCACAGGATCCTCATGTCCAGATAGTTCGCCAGCTGGGCAGAGTCATGAATCTGGTCAACTAATTAGCTGGAAGCCAAAAAGTCGTCTCACAGACTCATAACTCTGTCCAGCCAGTTGGCCAACAGAACAATTGTCCGCGAGAACACAATCCAAAAAAAATTTTGTGGAGCCACCTACCATTTCCATGGCAGAAGGCCAGCGGGAAAGATCATTCAAAAAAAAATCCAAAAAACTTCAAAAATTCGAAAAGATAAACAACAGTTCGGACTCGAGGCTTGACCAAAGTCAACCCTAGAGTCGAACTTCAATTCAAAAACAAAACTTTCAAAACTTTCAAAATATTACGTTACTTTAATCATTCAAAAATTCAAAATCTCAAAAACTTTCAAAAACTTTACTTTACTCTACAAAAATTCTGAACAAAAACCAATTAGATCCAGGTCCACATATAACTTCCACTGGATATGAGACTTGAGGTCAATCAACTAGCAGATACCAGATGATCATATCGCTCAGAGTCCCAGTCCCCAGTAAAATTTATACTTAGACCACCGAAGTCTAATTGAGGTGGCCCCACGTTGGGCGCCATTTTTGTTATGGTACATAACAATGGACGCGCACAACGTATCAAATCTAGAATAATGGACAACCCTTGAACAGAAGGTTCACGTGAAGCCGAGTACTGAAGCTATCCCTTCTCCACTGGATGTGAGAAACCGAGTCAGACAATCAGCTGAAAGCCAAATGTCCATATCTGCAAAGTAATCTCAGTCCCCAGTAAAGAGGTCTGACGTACTCAAGGTGTTAAGGCCCCACGTTGGGCGCCATTTTTGTTATGGAAGTATGATGAGAGTGATTGGTTAGGACGTGAAGTCCAAACTGCCAGCATGAGCTGACAGATCACTCGGTAACAGCGTTAGTGCAGGGCGGCATGCTAGCACCTCGGCTAAGGGAGCGGAGAGTGTGGGGGGTTCCCAAAAGAAACCTGCCGCTGTCACCAACCATAATCAAAAAAAATATCATGCCTGCATGCAAAAACTTGCACTCACCTAGTCCTGAAGGGACCTTTACGTCACTTACCTAAGTTCCAGTGAAGGCGCAGATGTTCTGCCTTCCTTGCCAAGCCCCATCGTCCCATTGACTTTGGCTGGCAGTGTTTCCAAAGTCCCTTTGTTGACCTGTAAAAGATATTAAAGCGGACCCACACGACCCTAGGATGAGAGGGCTCCAGGATGTGAGAGGAGGAAATAAAAAAGGCTCACCGTATCATTACGTTACAAAAGTTCATTCGTCACTAGTATTAATGTGGATTTTAGGCTAAGTTACATTTAGGATACTAATGGCAGAAAAGCCCAGCCTACTCTTTAACACAGTCTTGTGATGCCAAGTTAGAGCTTCATTTACAAAGAAAATAGAGCTGTAGCGTAATCTACTATGAGGTTTGTACTGCAGCCGAGGGACTGTGCTCAGTATACCTAAGTATATCTATGCCAATTGAAAGTCTAAATGCTAGTTAAAGTGTAATTATTAAAATATGTGAATATATAGTATATACATATGTCTACCGTGAAAATTCAAGTGCAAAGTTAGGTAAGTATATAAGACGTATGCCTAGCGTAAGAGCTCAAAAGCAAAAATATATGTGAACATATGATAAGTGTGCCTAAAGGGACAGCTAAAATGCAAGTATGTATTATATATGTCTAACATGAGAGTTCAATTGCAAAAATATATATATGCATATATGATAGATAGATACAATGACACAAAAATAGACAAAAAAAATATAACAAATAGGTATAGAAAAGTTTTCAAACAAAATTAGAGCATAAAAATTTGTAGCACATTCTATAATGAATCTGAATGTTTGTTACCATCGCATCTTGAGAACCGTGTGTGTTCGATTTAAATCGACATACAAGAATTTAAATATAGACTTTCATTCATTGGTTTTCAATCAATTTTACAGATTCAAAAAAAAAAAAAATTCAAAGAAAAACGTCAAAAGTAAATCAAAAGGATACTTACAGTCAAAATCCTCTGGTCTGATGGAGCGCTCCAACAGTCGATAAGTATCTGTAGTTCATTTTCAATATATATAAAAAAATTATTAATACTGATAGGCATTCGTTTCCTACTTCAGTCCTTGCATTACGCTGTCGTTGATGACATAACCCTTACTATAGAACTTAGGTAATCTGCCTCGTCTTATGACTAAATCGCCTTTTGTGTGCGGCGTTAAAACATTCAATACTTTTTTTCTTTCTTGGAACAAACATAACAAAATAAAAATACTATGGAACCACTGCACTTGGTGAACTTAGTGTAGTCTCCTCGTGTTTTGCATATACATCTGTAGTAACCCCGTTTACCATCGTGCTTTCGTTGCCGTGAAGAGCGGCACAGGGGGACGTTCAGGATAGAAAAAAAAATAACACCTTTATGTCGTTATGTAATTGAAATCAACTTTATTTCCACGTAAGAGAATTTATACTATTAAATGATTTAAATACACTCTGAATATTTTCTTAATTAAATGTAAAATGATTAAACTTAGTTGCACACACGCGACTTCTCGACCGACGTGTTGTATCTTCAAATCACGATCCTTAACTTCGACTTAGTTAACGATGTCACATAATTTTATTAGTGAAATTGGTCGACGTCCTCGCGTCAGCAAAAGTATATAAAAGTATATAAAGGTATATAATACTATTTATGATTGGTTCACTTAACTGACCAATCATACGAAAGAGTAAACAGAAAGCCGGAAAAGGTAAGAATCAGCAAGACATTCTTGACTTGGGTCTTGTAATTCGATCTTGCTCTTGAAATTTTGATCGAGGCGCAATATGCAATACATTAACTCCGTGAGGTTTGTGGATACGAAAATGTCGAGCAAGCGTTTTGTTCATTTTCATAAGTGGGCTATTTATGCTACGCTAAGTAATTTATGGAGGAAAGAATATTTGTACATTTTGTGCATTTTAAAACTTGTTAAAAGAATTACGAGGGTAAGTAATTATGAATATGCCTGGTATGCAATTGTAGATATTTGTGCATATTTATATATGCGTTTTAGGAAAGTTCATGGGAGGTAAGTAATATGAATAAAAGATTTGTGATTGCATTTGAGGACATATGGTGTGGTATTTTGAGACCACAATATTAGTATATTTATTGATTCTAGGAAAATGCACATGAGGTAGGCAATATGTATATGATTGTGATTTTGGGATCACAACATCCCTTCCCCCTTAAAAAAAGAAAATTCGTAGCCTGAGGGGTGAAGAATTTTCTGTATAATCAAGATCCGGGCTTTTTTTGAAAAGTGCTCTTTTTTTGTTTTTTTGCAAATATGAAAAGGAAAATCTATATACTGGTAATAGCCATCGCGTCGAGATAGTCTTGTGTGTGTGTTGTTTTTTTCTTTTTCTTTTTTTATAATTACACTATATTGGTTGACTTAATTGAAATTTAGTTCGATAATTGATTAAAAGTTTAAAATTCGAATGAGTACTCAAAATTAAAATGTGCAATAATAAATTTTTATATCTATATCTAGTCAAAAGTAATAAGAATTATATAGCATTTCTAACTATCTACTCATAAAGATAAGTATAAAAATATAAGTATGATATATATAATAAACCTGTAAAAGGTAAGTATATAATGATACATCGGTATTATTTTTGGTTAGAAAGTTGGTTATAAAAATGCTATGAGAAAATAGCTAGTCACAAAAGGAAAGTATTCAAATGATATAGTATTAATCTAATATAATATCTAGTCATAAAGGTAAGTGCAAAAATGATATAATATAGTATTTAATCATAAGGTAAGTATGTAGAAAAAAAAATTTGTTTAAAATATATATATATATTTTTTTTGTTTTTACAATGTACTTTTAATTATTTCCATGTCCGTTTTTTTTCGGGTTTACACAGTTTGCTCTAGAAACTAAAAAATCTACAAAAAAATTTCTTCCCCTTTTCTTCTAAGGTTTTGTATTTTTTTTTCTAAAAAGACTGAATATACATAGGTATACATTAGGTTATTACATATTTGGGTGAGTTATATAAATAAATGTTTTATATTTCAAAAGTTTGTGTTTTTTCTAATTTGATTATAATACCAACATAATAGAGCGTATTTAATAGAGAAATGAGAGAATAGAATCTTTAAAGAGAGGAACTTTTAGTACGATTGGCAAGTGAAAACTATGGATTCGTCTTTTGCATCCTCTTTTCCTGTAATTTTAACCGAGGTAGGGTTCTGATTTTTTCTATTATTAGAGAGTATTTTGTATTGTTTATAAGCCTTGAAGGCTGCAATTAATAATATTATTAAGAGTACCACATATCCGAGTGTATAGTGGTGTATGGTGTGACCGTCTAGGGGTTTTAATTCCTTTTGTTCCTCCTCTTTCAAAAATTTTAATTGGTGTGACAAAATTGAAAAGTCATCCTCAACCGTGTATTTTATGTGAGTCATGTTCTTAGTAAAATTTGCAAAATTTTTCGGAGAGTTCCTGAATTTAGTTAGAGCTTCCGTTATATTTAACGATGGAATGAATGAATTTTTAATTTGCGTTGTCTTTGAATTATATCCCCGTATAGTCAAGTCTGGCGTACTTAAGTAACAGTTGCCAGGAATTTCAACTATTCCAACCCCAGTTAGGGTGTAAGGCTTTATTTGATCTTGACAAATTTTGTCAACACTAAGATTCTCCAAGGTGGAAAATAGCCACTTATTTGCTTTCGATAATTGAATCCAAACAGTTGTAAAGTTGGATTGTCTTATGTTACAAGACGGAGGTAAGATTTTATCTCGTTTTATTAGCTGTAACTCGCAGCCACTGTTTTTAGGATCAATA
Source organism: Dioctria linearis (assembly GCA_963930735.1). Classification (NCBI taxonomy): domain Eukaryota; kingdom Metazoa; phylum Arthropoda; class Insecta; order Diptera; family Asilidae; genus Dioctria; species Dioctria linearis. The sequence goes on along the minus strand of OZ005741.1, from coordinate 210,789,339 downwards.
TTGAAAAGTGGATGTGCCATTCGGCACAAATATAAGTCATGATTCTCAGTGACGCAGTTTGATAGTTCTTCGGGAGACAGATCATAATAATGTGCTTTATTATAGTCAATGATGAGAAATTTCATGGATGGTTGTATGAAAATGAATTTCTGTTGATACTCGGTAGGTAGTGGTATTAACTTATACAATTGGTAATTTTCTTTGTATGGTAATGGAATTTTCAACTCATAAATTATTCTTTCTTTTTGGATGGAAGTACTCATATGGCCTACACGATAGAGGGAGAGAAAATTTTCATTTTTCAAACTCGTAGGAAGCCTTATCTCATTCGAAATTTCCTTTCTGATAGTAGTCAAGATAGTCTCCAATTGAGCTGGTGTGACTATCGCTGGGTGTGGTTTTCCATGACGCACGTCAGTGACCAAGTCAATAATGTTATTAATTATGTTCTGGTGACGCATGATAATAAGAATGGTTAAGGAGGTAAGGGATTCCATTTCGGAAATCGTTCGTTGACTATAAGTGACGTTAGATAATTCCTCAATCATGGTTCTAACTCTAAGAATTCGCGTATTTAATGCTGATATTTGACCGTTGAAGGCACTCTGGGACTTATTAAAAACATTTGCTGTCGTTTCCATTATAATAGTTTGGTTCTTTATGAGAGACAATAAATGATTTTCGTTATAACGCAATTTTTCAATTTGGGAATTATAAAATTTTACATCTTCTTCATTCAGCGTTCCAAATAACGTCTTACTTACTACACCGATAGCATCGAAAAGTCCTCGTTTTGATCTACTGTTATCGGTTTGCAGTAGATTATATTTATCCTTCATATCAGAAAGTAAGTGGTTAATCTCGATAACTGTGCTATTACAAATAATGCCGAAGCCCTTATCATCTCTTAACACTCCACATAGTGTGTTTATTTCAGCTACGTATTTTGAAATGTGTCTCAGCGTTGTGTCCAAAATCTTGAGGTCGTAATATACAGCTACCTTCCACTCGTTTGAGTAAAGTTCCACTCTTCCCAATTCCTCGAAGTATATGCCGGGATTCTGATTTATTGTCGTTATGTTGAGGGTGCTCCCATATGCAATAATTAGGAGACTCCATATTAATATCGTAGGCCGCATGATCTGAAAAGGAGTTTGATCAATGCAACATTCGCAATTTGTAGATTTTTATTTGTATAGATTTCGTTGTGTCTTGTATTACAGAGAGGACAGACTCAATTATGTCTATTCTATAAAGAGTTTGAGGTCATTGTTATGTACAGTCTTTATTTTATTACCCACTTTGACGACAGAGTTTTCCGGTGATAATACCTTAATGATTTCACAAGGTCCTTCCCAAAGGGAGGAAAATTTGTTTTTACGATTCTGATTTCTGACAAGTACTTTATCTCCTATATTGAGTCTTTTTTCCGAAGTGTTTTTGTCATAATACTGCTTTGACTGGATTTTCTTCTTATGTAATGTTTCTCTGGCAATTTGGTAGCCATGCTGTAAACGAGATTTTAGCTCATTTGCGTAGTTTTCGTAGTCATATGAAATTTGCGGTTTTTGAACTAGGCTGTTTGGGAGGTATGCTGGGTATCCATACAAGAGTTCATATGGACTATAGTTGGTACTGCTGTGAGGTGTTGTGTTATACACAAACATAGCATAGGGTATCCAGATGTCCCAAGTGAGAGGATCCTGGTTGACATAATGTCGAAGGTACTCCGCAAGCGTTCGGTGACTGCGCTCTAGTGCACCGTTGGTTTGGGGATCGTATGGTGTTGTGTTTATTTTCCTGACTTTAAGCAGCTTGCAGATTTCTTTGAAAATGTTACTCAGAAAATTGGTTCCTTGATCCGTTAGTATTGATTCTGGGATCCCATGTCGGCAGACAATATTTTCAACAAGGGCCCTGGCAACGGTAGTTGCCTCAGCAGTTTTTATAGGCAGAGCCTCTGAAAACTTGGTTATATCATCTTGAAAGGTTAACAAGTACTTGTTACCTTCATAACTTACGGGCAGTGGTCCTATAATATCTAACGCTATCCTCTCGAATGGTCTGGAACTAGTGGTTGTAATTTTCATGGGAACAAGGGGGTTTTTAGAAGCTTGTTTTTCTGGCATGATTCGCATTTGCGAATGAAGTTTGTTACGTCTTTAAGCATAGTGGGCCAAAAATAGTTTGGTTTTAAGCGCTTTAGGGTGCGAGACACTCCTTGATGTCCGCCCAGAGGTGTATTATGATATTCATTTATGATTTTCATTATGTCTTCGGGTTTGTTTAGATATAGTTTCCTGTTGTTGAATAAATATACCTGAATGTTTGTTCCCTTTATAGTTTCTGCGAGAATCTGTTTTATTTCACTCGCCGTGGACACATCAAATGCGGGAATTGATATACCTATTTGGTTTAACCGGTTTTTTATACAAAACTCGCGGATTTTTGTAACTATGTCAGTGATTATTTTCCTGTCTTTCTCCGTCCTTAAAGGTATTACGGCTTTTGCTGCGATAAAGTTCGTATTTGTGGGTTTATGGTGGAAGATTTTTAATTCGCTGATTTCAGGACTCGCATAATTGTTCACGTAATTTTTGAATGCGATTTCTTCGGAAGTTTCAATCACAGGCAGCAAAATGAATTTTTACGTATTTTTTTATTTTTAAAAATAGAATCTGGTACTTCCTTTATGATTAATTGATTAGAGGATTTATGTGAATCATTCTCTTGCGTCTTCGATTTGGTTGTTATCCCTTTCCTTATGCGTTATTTTTGTTTGGCTTCTTGTTACGACACCAATTTCTTTTATTTTTATCTGATGTTCATCTTCATCCTGGTTTGTAATCCGGCTTAATGCGTCAGCATTAGCATTGTACTTTCCGGGTTTATAACGGATCTCATACTCATATTCCTCGAGTAATATTCGCCATCTGGCCAGTCTAGAGGTTGGCTCTTTTAGGTTCATCAACCATTGGAGTGGCCTGCGATCAGTTAATATGGTAAAACGCTTCCCATAGATATACGGACGGAACTGTTTGACTGCAAATACGATTGCTAGTAATTTTTTTCCGTTGTGGTATATCTCGTTTCTGCGGGATTAAGCGTGCGGCTTGTGAAGGATATTGGTCGATCCTCACCAATCTCGCCTTGAGATAAAACAGCCCCTATCGCTAGGTCACTAGCGTCGGTTGTTACCAAGAATTCTTTGCTAAAATCTGGATATGCCAGCACTGGGTATTCAATCAATTTTTCTTTAAGACTTTTAAAAGCTTCATCGCAAAACGCGTCCCACTTGAATTCAGTGTCCTTTTTTAAGAGCTTGGTTAGTGGTTTAGCGATATTTGCGAAATTAGATATGAATCTCCGATAGTAACCTGCAAAGCCCAGAAAGGATTTTACATCTTTAGCACGTTTGGGTCTGGGGTAGGTTTTTACTACTTCAATTTTCATTGGATCCGGGCTGAGACCATTTTCTGAGATTACGTGACCTAGATAAGTTAATTCCCGTTTAATAAAATTGCATTTTTCAGGTTGAAGTTTCAGTTTGTGTTGCCTTAGACGATTTAGAACATTTATTAATTTTGAATTGTGGTCTTGTAAATCATATCCGTATACAACAATATCATCCACGTACACGAAGCATTGTATGCCCTGCAATCCCATGAGCACATTATTCATCAAACGCTGAAAAGTAGCAGGTGCGTTTTTTAATCCAAAAGGCATTCGGTTGTATTCGTAATGCCCAAATGGAGTACTGAAGGCAGTCTTTTCTTTATCCTTCTTGTCGACGAGTATTTGATGAAAACCGCTTGCCAAGTCGAGCGTGCTGAAATACCTGGCTTTGCCCAACTGATCCAATATATCGGTGATATTAGGTAAGGGATATGCATCACCAATAGTAATGTCGTTCAGCCTTCTAAAGTCCACTACCACCCTCCATCGTTTGTTGCCAGAGCTGTCGGTTTTTTTTCGGCACGAGGAGTAAAGGTGAGTTCCATGGACTAGAACTTGGCTTGACAATACCATTTTGCAGCATCTCGTTGACTTGCTTATAGATTTCATTGCGGTGTGCTTCGGGTAATCTATAGGGTCGTATATAAATGGGTGGTTTATCGTCCCGTGTTGTAATTTTATGCGTAAACGCATCTGTATAGGTTAAGCAATCACCTTCGAGATAGAATAGGTCATTGTAGTGTCTACAGATTTCCAATATTGACGTTTTTTCCTCTGCGTTACAATGATCAAGATTTAATAATGTTTGTAATTTCTTTAAGCGATCAACAACCGGGTCTCCATCGAAATTAGCCTCTACGATTTCGAATCGATCGAAATCGTCCCATTCTAGGTTGATCTCATTTTTATTAATTTCCACCTCGTTTTCATTTGAATTCATCATTAAAATTTTTAGACGCTTATTAATAGGTTTCGTGAGGTTGCTAGCTATGTAGACTCCTGGTTCTAATTACATTTTTGTGGTGACTATCTCGCTATTGTATCTAAAAGGGATCTCTACAATTTTCTCACATCGAGGAGGTAAAACTGTACGGTTAGTTTCATCTATACAGTATTGCTTATTAGTGTATTGAGTATCCAAAGTTTCATCCATCGATTCGATTTTATCTTCAACTAAAACGGTATTTCCTGTTGTTTGCGTTTTAAATGTATTTTGTGCTTTTAAGTTTTTCTTACTTCGTACTTTATTGCAAACTGCATCCGTAGATTGGACTTCAGGATTTGAAAATGATACATTTTTCCTGATATTCCCGTTTGCATTTGTCTATGGTGTTCAGGATTTGAAAATAAGTTTTCCCTGAGAATCCCGTTAGGTTTTCTTCGAAGATTAATGGACTCAGGCTGTAGGGGCTTAGTGCTCCCCCTGAATGTCCCTTCGGAGTTTTCAACTTTTCCAGGTTTCATACCATTTTGTTCGTGTTTAAGCTCTAATACATTTTTTTCGTAGTTTACTGTGCACTTATATTTTCGCAGGTTGGCTTTGCTATCCAGCAAGTGAAAGGTATGTTGTAAAGTAACATCTACGTTTTTCGATGCTAAATTTAGATATCCAGAGATAGGCCCCAGAGTTGCGATTGATTCGCCAGAAATAGTGGATAAGATACATCCATCGGGATGCTTTCTATCGTTTTTAAAATTAATTTCGGATTTTACTAGGCGGACGTCGGCCCCTGTATCTATTAGAAATGTTGAATATTTTTATAAAGAGGGTTCGAATGGTACGCATATAATTGCTTCCCCTTCTGACGTACAAAGAGATATTGTGGTTTTTATAAAACTTTTACTATTTTCGTCGTTTGTCCTACAATTTACATGTTGTGAACGTCAGCTTTGTGCGTAACTCGGGATGGAACGCCGATCGCTTCCACCCGGGAGGCTCCGTTTCCAGTCTCTTGGATGCTTGACTCTTCAGCTTCTAAACGTAAACTATTGTTTATTGTTTTTGTCCTCATGTCCCTTCTATTTTGATTGGGGACATAGTGTGCGTGTGTGTTACTTCCCTGTTGCTGCTGCGGCATCATTATCGCAGGGTTATTTATCTGCCATGCATTACCATACTGGGAAAAAATATTTCGATTTTTGTTAGGCCAATTAATGTTGCCAAAGTAGGCTGTGGAAGGGTTTTGAGATATCGCAGTCGGCAGTCTCTAGAGACATGGTTTGGTTTCCTGCAATAAGAAAAAGTCAAATATTGAACTTCCCTCTTCACCTGCCTGGGTGTAAAGTTTGGTAGGTTCGTATTCCTATAACAAGATTCCTGGGTATGCCCTTCTCTATGACATATTTGGCAAGTGGGCGCACGTTTAGGAAAAGTCCATGCAAAAGCTGTGGAGGGTGTCTCTTCCCGCTCGAGACGTGAAGACTGTTCGACCGCGTAGAATATCGCCCCTTTGAGATTTTTTTCACCATGTGCCTTAACTAATAATTTAAGGTTTTGGTTTTTTAAACCATCCTCAAAGGCTTGAATTGCTAGTCCATTATTTTCGCCAATTAAAAACTCGAGTACTGTATGATCCATTACACCTGTATACGTCGCTGAGTTCAATGAGGTGAGTAGTTGCGCAAGTCTCTCGCCAAATTCTTGGACTGATTCCCTATAATTCTGTTTAGCAGATCTAATCTGATTTTGAAATGTTGTTCTGGATTTTTTTTTTCATCCCACTTACTACATGATTTGTACTGGATCAACTCGAATGCTGGGCCTTGGAGCTTAGTTTTCACAATGTCCAGGAATAACTTTTGTGGAAGAAAACAACACATTTCCGCAGGCTATGAATTTTTCTAGCACCGCAGGATCACCATTAAATTCGGGGATCATGTTGTATACATCACTCATACTTATTTTCATTTCCATTGTTGAGCTTTGGTTATCAGGATGCGCCATAATATGAAACGGCAACTGCTCAAACAAATATACAATGGGGTAACGCGAACGGGTTAAAATTTTGAAATCGTATAATCGGTTAATCGATAAGGGAAAAAAAATAGAGAGAGAGAAAAAGACTACTACCTAAGAGTGTGCTAAGAAATGGGCAAGAACAATTTTTTTTTTTTTTTTAATCCAGAGGTTATTATATAATTGTCCCCGGCGACTTTATCAATGTATCCGAACATCAGTAAAAAATAAGAGCACATTGGCTGCAAGTGCGAGATAATTTTGCACTTTAGATATACATACTATATATGCACAAAGTAAATTTCCACACTAAAATTCGCAGGTAGGTATTTAGTTCTCAAAATGTCTGATTGGTACAACTCATGCAAACTTTGTTTCTGTTATTTGCGATAGATTCCACATTACTTCACAGAGAGAAAAAGCATATTATTATTATTGCTTCCTTTTCATTACCACCGTTGGAGTTCGGTCTTTGTATGTGGTTTACGAAAACATGCGCAATATAAGGACCACTTTTCAATTTAAATATTTAAACTTTTTAAGTTATTGTTGTAAATTTGGCTGTTCGAAACGAGATAAGTATTTATTTATCGCAGCATTACCGACTAACGAAATGAACTTTAATTATTCGCACTTCAGAGCAAGGAATGAAAAAGAAAACTGAAGTACTTATAAGTGGTACGGAGTTGTACAAATTTTGGGCATCACATCACAAGATAAAAAAAAATTATATATATTTCATTTATTTCTATGTGCTCAATATGCACATATTAAAATGTATTTTATTTTAATTGACAATTTTGCTTATTTTGCTTTTGCAGCAAGTCATGAACCACCCTTTTAAAAAGTAGATTACGATACGTTTTATTATTATATTATATTATATATATATATATTTTTTTAAGTTTTTTTTTTGTGAGTTTTCTCTTGGAATTATATTGTAGTAAAAAAAAACCTTTTTACTTTTGTTTAGCGTGTGACCTTCTAGTAAATGTAATAAGAAATAACTTGGTGGATTTGATGCAAGCAAAAGAACAATAAGAAGAAAATTTTATTGTAAATTGTCGGTAAAGTATTGCTCAAAAGTAACGGTGCTTAGCAACTTGGCTGGCGTATTTTATTATACCCTGGATGAAATCTATAGGGGTATACTAAGTTTGTCATTCCGTTTGTAACACCTCGAAATAATGATGGTAGAGCAAAATGGATTGGACAACCATTCATAATATTAAAAGTCCGTCCGTCCGTGCGCACGATAACTCGAGAACGCGTATACTTAGACAGCTGAAATTTTGTACACGGACTTTGAAAAAAAAAAGTAAAATTAAGTTCGAAAATGAGACAAATCGGGCAACTCCTTCGTGGGGTTGCAATATAAAAATTTCGTTTTCCGCTATATATTTGAACACTGCCTGAGAACGCGTGGATGTAGACAGCTCAGATTTTGTACATGATGTTTTTAATGCATTAGCAAATAACACGTTAAAAATGAACTAAATCGGGCAAGCCCTTCTTGGTGTTGCTCAGTCAGTTGATCAGTCCAAGACATTTTTATTGTACTAAAAATTTCTGCAGAATACGAAATCCTATAAAATTGGTTATAATCATTTTTTCTGTGCGACAAACCGTTCTAGAAATATATGCGAAAAACAACTTGAAAATCAAACTTGAATAGATCGGTGACCATACGAAATTTAATACGGGCATTCATCTAGGGTATCATAAGAATTGGTCTTAGACCAATTCTAGCTTTTTTTCTTGTTTTTATTTCTTTTTATATATATTTTTTTTTTGCTCACAACTACCATACAGGGATGTGCCAAGTTAGTTAATTATCACAAAAGCACAAAAAAAAGTCTAATTAACTTGGGGAACAAGTTACAAAAAGAGAAGGAAAAAGAAACACAATTTAGACAGGCTCGTATAGGATTTCACTCAATATATATTTTTTCACTCAAAAAGGGAGTAAAAGTTGCGGGAATTTCCCTTTAAATCACTATTCTCTTCCTTAAACACACTTTTCTCTGTTATTCACAAAAAAAAATTTCGTTTTTTGTTTTTGTTTTCTCTTATTTTTCTTAATATATAAAAATATAGATAATATGTATGTATATAAAAATAAGAATAAAAATATAGGAAATATATATATACGTATATATTTGTAACGTAAAAGGGGACCTACTTCTTTTAATCAGTTGAGGTGTTGAAATTTGAATAATGGCTTCACTCGGCTTCCTTCCTAGATTTAACGTCCTTCCTTCTTTGAGTGTGGGCACGTCCCCCACTGGATCACACCAGTACGAGTCAGGAATATTACCTCTGACTTAAACATTTTCTTCACTGTTTATTATATATATTCTCCTTCTTTTTCTTTTTTTTAAATACTTTGCTTTATTTTGTTGTTGTTATTGTTATTATCTTAGTTGAAATTGTTAAAAATATTTATTATTAGTTTTGTTCATCACTTTAGTTTTGTCGTTATTGTTGAAATTATTAAAAATATTTATTTATTTTTGTCCGTTACTGTTGAAATTATTAAAAATATTTATTTATTTTTGTAAAAAATTTTGGAGTCCACAGAGAACTTTTATTTATTTAGAAATAATTTAAAACTTTTTTTTTTTGCAAGACGCGCGAAGAATTATTAATTTAAAACTTTTTTTCCTTTTGCAAGACGCGCGAAGAATTATTAATTTAAAACTTTTTTTCCTTTTGCAAGACGCGCGAAGAATTATTAATTTAAAACTTTTTTCCTTTTGCAAGACGCGCGAAGAATTATTAATTTAAAACTTTTTTCCTTTTGCAAGACGCGCGAAGAATTATTAATTTAAAACTTTTTTCGGGTGATCGGCACCGCTGCCACCAGTTGTAGTAACCCCGTTTACCATCGTGCTTTCGTTGCCGTGAAGAGCGGCACAGGGGGCGTTCAGGATAGAAAAAAAAAAAATAACACCTTTATGTCGTTATGTAATTGAAATCAACTTTATTTCCACGTAAGAGAATTTATACTATTAAATGATTTAAATACACTCTGAATATTTTCTTAATTAAATGTAAAATGATTAAACTTAGTTGCACACACGCGACTTCTCGACCGACGTGTTGTATCTTCAAATCACGATCCTTAACTTCGACTTAGTTAACGATGTCACATAATTTTATTAGTGAAATTGGTCGACGCCCTCGCGTCAGCAAAAGTATATAAAAGTATATAAAGGTATATAATACTATTTATGATTGGTTCACTTAACTGACCAATCATACGAAAGAGTAAACAGAAAGCCGGAAAAAGGTAAGAATCAGCAAGACATTCTTGACTTGGGTCTTGTAATTCGATCTTGCTCTTGAAATTTTGACCGAGGCGCAATATGCAATGCATTAACTCCGTGAGTTATGTGGATACGAAAATGTCGAGCAAGCGTTTTGTTCATTTTCATAAGTGGGCTATTTATGCTACGCTAAGTAATTTATGGAGGAAAGAATATTTGTACATTTTGTGCATTTTAAAACTTGTTAAAAGAATTACGAGGGTAAGTAATTATGAATATGCCTGGTATGCAATTGTAGATATTTGTGCATATTTATATATGCGTTTTAAGAAAGTTCATGGGAGGTAAGTAATATGAATAAAAGATTTGTGATTGCATTTGAGGACATATGGTGTGGTATTTTGAGACCACAATATTAGTATATTTATTGATTCTAGGAAAATGCACATGAGGTAGGCAATATGTATATGATTGTGATTTTGGGATCAGAACACATCTTTTAAAAGCTGTTAATAGAACGTTTGGAGTCGTATGCCGTTACTCTTGTATATCTTACGGGCGTTTGCTTGGCCTCATTGGGCCTAATGCAATCGAACTGAGTTTCTTGGGGCCCTATTTCTAGGTTCCCGTCAGGAGATATTGTAGCACTAGCCCTGTACTACTTTCCGTGGAATCCCAGATTTTTGTCTCTGGTTTTGACATTTTTCTTTATTATTTTAACTGAATACTCCTTTTAGCTCATCTATTCAACCAGATGAAAATATTTCTTTTTCATTAGGTAGTATACCTATATGTGTATATATATATTAAATTTTAATTCTAAAGGAATCACTCGAGTTCAATCGCTAAATATATAGATACACTGCCGTCGATCTTTTTACTCCTGTAACTTCCTTCGTCGATTTTTATCGTTTGTGTTGCTGGATGAGATACCTTTTTTCTTGTCGGAGTTGCTAATATTTTTAGGCCTATTATATACCATAAAGACGTTGCCATGTTGCCACTTTGGCAATTGCGGCAATATACGTTTTTCCTCCTTTTGTGGTTCCTTTTCGTAGATTTTCTGAAGAAACTTCATACCTTAAACAAAGTCAATTACTGATCTTTGCTTTTATAAATATAATATAGGTTATGAATGCTTGCACAGCACAACGTGAGATCCTCTTCTTTATTTTGTACCCGGGGTAAGTTTAGTTTATTTTCCTTTGAGAACAAACTCCCATTTATTGGAGCGTATTGGAGCGCCAGAAATCTACCTAATATTTACTTCACAGACGGAGATTTCTTTTTGTGCGCGGCGACTTTTCGTTGCACACTTTGTAAATTTTTCTTTTCTCTTTAGTCTTCTTCGGAAATTGCTAAAATTGTTTAAATATCGGATTTATCCTAGCGGATTTTATGCGAAAATATTGCCTTTTTTTGCTGGATGACTGCGAGAATTCTTGATAATAAATTTTTCGGGAACGTCTCCCATGTCAGCACTTTTAAGAAAAATACGCCAGTCTCATTGTCTTCTTCTTACTTGCCAGTCATGTCAACATGGCACCTGAGCGTGAGGAAACATTACTCTCGGTCGGGGTGCATTCAGTTTTCAAACTTGATCGCGGCCGGCTCACACGCGTCAGCATTTCGTGTAGCATATTGCTATATGCAATACGCTACGACCATAACACCCCGGGTAAACCTATGTCTACACCGGGCTAGACTATTTTGTTTTTTGAAAAACCATGTCTACTCCGAACTTACACTTAAACTTTCTTGGGGTAATGGTTTGACATTTGTCACTTGAAATTTGTTGCTGATTGGCGCATATAAATTACTTCTTGAGCAAAAATAAGAAAAATTAGAAGAAAAGAAATAGATAAATAGCTAGAGAACATTTTATTTGTCTTCACCCATTTTATAAATAACTTTACATAATTAATGATACTCAAGAGAACTGTCAGATATCTGTCATTAAACTAGATTTACCCGGAGTGCATTCGTGCATTCCAAAACATAGCCACAATTGACTATAGCTGACTTCATAGCGCACAATAGTCAACTCACCTAACATATTTCAGTTGACTAATGGGTTTTGAAACGATTGAAGTCAACTGTAGTCAACTGTAGCTATGTTTTGGAACGCAGTCTCCGGTGTTTTACGGTGTTTTAAAAACTTGTTTGATGAAGTCACAAAGCCCCGGGTAAATTTGGGGAAAATTGTAGGGGAAATTTACACGGTGTTTTCATCGAACAAACCGAATACTTCTTCCCGTAGATTGTGCATCTAGTTACCGTTCCCCTATTTACTTCCGTATCAGTTCCCTCTAAAGCATGGTACGCTGTTCAAGCGGCAATTTCGTTTCCTATACAAAATTGATGTAAAAAAAATGTGGGCGAAAAGTGCCATGAAAATTTCGGTTTGAGGTTTCGTAAAGTAGTATGCAGTTCAAAAGAAAAAATCAATGTTTAGATCATGGAATGTAGATGGCGCTAATATGAAGTGGAGATATTTTTCTGCAGCGATTTATATATTCAGACACAACTTTTTTTCGTGTAGAATTATATGCTCATAATGCAAGCGAAATTTTTGCTTGAACAGCGTACTAGGCTTTATGGAAGATTTTTTTTTTTTTGTAATTAAAATTCTAAAATTCACTTTTCAGTAGTTTGTTCTAAAGCCTAGTACTAATGTGCGCGCTAAACTAAATTTTAGCAGGTCTCCAATATCGGGCCGTTCTTTGGAGTTCGGGTATTGGTAAAATTTAACGCGGTCTCCAAAAATTAGCATTTTAACGCTGGTAAAAAGTTGACGTAGGTTTTATGTGGAGAAAACGAAGTGACAGTTGTTGAAATCACAATTAATCGGAAATATTTTTAAAAATGTTAAATAATTATTATTTATAAAGGATATAAATCATCATATGGTCGACGACTGTGTTGCTGCGGCAGTTCTAAGTGTGTGTCGTCGTCAAGGAAATCCACTGGAAAAACTAAATAAACCCGCTTTTTGAACAATCAAATAAATTTCAAAGCTTTACCAGAATTTTAATGCTTAAAATTATGAGTAAAATGAGTGGAGACTTACAAAACGCCATCTATCAATTAATAAAAAATATGGTACTTTTTACTAGTGAACTCCGCACTGGGCTAGTAAAGACCTCAGTACAATTTTTGCTGGGGATTTTACCAGCCGTAAAATTTGTATTGAAATGTCACGTTTTACCTGAACTCCGTACTGTTTTACTCGAACTCCGTACTAGGCTAAACTCCGTACTGTTTTACACGAACTCCGTACTAGGCTTTACAGAAAAATTTGATCATGACAGATACTAACTGGGTCAAGAAGAGTAGTGACCGGAAATGTTTTCTATTAATAATATCGATCAATGAAGATGGCGAAGCAGAATGCATTTTGACGTCAAGATCTTCTATATACCTTGGCATTTTGATATATTTTCGAATTCGAATTTTTGCTATGGGACGACCTTAAAATTTTCATATTGTTACGTGCAATAGAAAGAGACAACTGGTGACATCTACTGGCAATAAACAACTTCAGGTTCGGAGAGTAAATGACTTCAGGTTCGGAGAATCGATTATGAAATCTACAGGAAAGTTCAGGAATAGAACAAATAGAATAGTCAAGAAGCTTTTGGAATAGAACACTCCAGAATAATCCGGAGTGTTTCTAGGGTATAAATATAACAGTTGTCATCGCCAGAAAGAGAGTCTTGTTTTAGACGTTGCTGTGTTAAGAAGCGAAAGTAATAAAGAAGCGAGTGTGTAATTAGATTGCGATAATTGAAAGTACAGTGTTAGCGATAATTAGAGTTGAGTTGATTAGATGAATGTTTGTGAACTTTATATGATTTAAGTGTAATAAAGAGCTTATATATTAATTATTTAATATTGTGTTTTAAATAACGAACCAAAGGCCACGCTCGCAACAACTGGTGTCAGAAGTGAAATATATTTGAGAAATAAAGTGGTGGCAATTGACTGAAAAATTAAAAGTGTGATTAATTTTGTGGAATTGTGTTAAATTTTAAAAGTTCTGGAAAATAATTTATATTCAACTGTGAGTGAATTCCTACAGTAATGGGGCGCAAAGTGGAGGAGCTTCGAATACAGGATTTGAAAGTGGAGCTAGGGAACCGCTCATTACAAACGACAGGTGCAAAGAAAGTTCTAGTCGAGCGACTTAGACAAGCTTTGATAGCGAAAGGAAAGAATCCTGAGACATTTGTTTTCGAAGAGAACTTGGAAGGAACCGAATTTGAAGAAGAGCCTGAGATGAAAATGGAACAGCTTTTGAGTACTTTAATGAGCAAAATGGAAGCCCGTTTTGATGAACAAAAGAATTCTCTCGAGGAACAAAAGAATTCTCTGGAATCACGTTTAGATGAACAGAAGAAATCTATGGACGAACAAAAGAATTCTCTCGAGGAACAAAAGAATTCTCTGGAATCACGTTTAGATGAACAGAAGAAATCTATGGACGAACAAAAGAATTCTCTGGAATTACGTTTAGATGAACAGAAGAAATCTATGGACGAACAAAAGAATTCTCTGGAATCACGTTTAGATGAACAGAAGAAATCTATGGAAGCCCGTTTTGATGAACAAAAGATTGATTTTGAGGAACAAAAGAAATCTCTGGAAACCCGTTTGGACGAACAAAAGATCTCTCTGGAGAATTGTCTAGAAACTCGTTTGGAGGAACAGAAGACTTTCCTGAAAAACTCATTAGACGAACAAAATTTGAAAATTGAAGGAATCGAGCAGGAAGTGGCGGAAGCTCAACAAAAAGTCACCGAGCAGCTTGACAGTTTTAAATCAGATCTGGAAAGAATAAAGCATCGTCAGCCTCTAAACGTAGCAACTGAAATATCCGGTGCAGGTAGAATGAAACCTCCCATATTTGATGGACAAAATTCGTTGCATATCTTCAAGAGACAATTCGAGGCAGCTTCAGAGGTAAATGGATGGAATGATGAAGACAAAGCTATAGCTCTGGTGTTAGCACTTCGAGGTCCTGCGTCAGAACTCTTACAAACTGTACCGATTGAAAATCAACGTAATTACTCTTCATTAGTACAGGCGATAGAATTAAGTTACGGAGATGAACACATGCAGCAAGTATATCGCCTACAGTTGCGCAACAGGATTCAAAAACATGGCGAATCACTACAACAACTGCAGGCAGATGTAGAAAGATTAGCGCATCTGTCATACTCCAGCGTGAATGCGGATTTTCTCAATGAAGTGGCGACGGAGGCATTTGAGAACGCTATTACAGATCAAAATTTACAACAATCATTAAGGCTAGCAGGAAAGAAATCAACAGCAGAAGCACTAGCCTATGCATTAGCATACAAATCCGCCAGACAAGCTTCACGGAGTGCAGTACGAGTGAGAGAAATTTCAGTGGAAGAATGTACTTGTAACAGAGTGCAATCATCACAGAGCCCGCCTTCACATGGTGTCCCTCGATGCTGGAATTGTAATAAACCAGGGCACCTTCAAAGAGACTGCAGAAAACGTCGACGAGTGGAATCACCAGAAGAATAGGGGAAAGAAGAATGTCAAAGATGTCGAGCCAGGGAACAAGCTTTTCGTGGAGAGACTAGATATCAAGCAGCGACTAGTCGCATCGCCTCCCCTGTTGAGCAGTCGGAAAACTAGTAAAAACCAACTTTGTGGGGCAGAAGTTGGTTGGTGGAATCGACAGCCCCGAAGTCATCATCCAAGTAGGTCAGTTACAGAGAAATAATAGCAGTCTTGTTATATATGGAAGTGTAGGAAAACATGACTGCGCAGTTAATATCGATACTGGAGCTTCAAGATCAATTATTAGAGCAGATCTTGTTAAGAATAAATGGCTTCACAACACCACCAAATATCTACTAAGAACAGCAACTGGAGCAGCAGCACAGGTGTTTGGAGAAATAACTTTAGATGTTCAACTAGGCGAACTCTATTTCCTCACACTTTCCTGGTTTCAGACATAATGGATGAATGCATTCTTGGAACAGACTTCATGACCACATACAAAATAAATCTGGATGTCGGAGAGCGGATTCTCAAATATGGCAATATAGAAATTCCTATGAGACTAGGAGAAGGAGCAGATTATCCTGCGAAAGTAAGGACGATGGTCTGCGAAAATATTACTCTTTCGCCATGCTCCGAGACACTAATATGGACAAAGCTTACTGATGACATCGGGACCTGCCGATTCTATCTGGTGGAGCCTTACCCCACAAAAGTTACATCTAGCATCATTGTTGGCAAGACTTTAGTGAAGGCAGAAGGTGCAACATTAATACCAGTCAGAGTGCTCAACACATCCGAAAATGAGGTACAACTAAAAGAAGGTGCTATAATTGGAAATTGTGAACCCATTTACCAAATCGTCAATTTGGATAATGGTAGTAATGTTAAGGAGACAAAAACTATACCAGCTACTACTCAACAGGTTCAGAAACTTCTTTCGTCCAGTGCCTTAAGTGAACAACAACACAACGATGCCAAAGAGGTGATCGATGAATTTTCGGAATTGTTTGCAATGAATGATGATGACTACGGTAAAACAAATCTTGTCCAGCATCGAATCGATACAGGAGATTACAGGCCCATTCGACAGACACCACGAAGATTGCCATTAGCCAAACAACCAGAAGTTGCAGACATGATGAACTCCATGAAGAAACAAGGCATCATAGAGGAATCTAACAGCCCTTGGACATCGCCGGTTGTTCTGGTTAGGAAAAAGGATGGCAGCACCCGATTCTGTGTAGACTACCGCCAACTAAATAACGTGACGAGAAAAGATAGCTATCCATTACCACGGATTGATGACACATTGGATACCCTTTCCGGAGCGCAATGGTTTTCCACGCTGGATTTGAAGAGTGGTTACTGGCAAGTGGAAATACATCCCGAGGACCGAGAGAAAGCGGCTTTCTCAGTTGGCAGTGGCTTATGGCAATTCAAAGTGATGCCATTTGGGTTATGTAATGCTCCAGCCACATTCGAACGACTAATGGAATGTGTTCTACGTGGTTTAACCTGGAAAACATGTCTTGTCTATTTTGGATGACATAATAGTAATCGGAAGGACATTCATGGAACATAAAAACAACTTACGGGACGTACTTCAAAGACTCAAAGATGCAAAATTGAAGCTCAGTGCGAGTAAATGTGCTCTATTTAAAAATGAAGTTAAATATTTAGGGCACATAGTTTCATCACAAGGAGTGAGAACCGATCCAGAGAAGATAGAAGCCGTCAAAAATTGGCCAGTTCCAAAGGATAAACATCAATTACGAAGTTTTCTTGGTTTAGCTACCTACTACAGGCGATTCGTGAAAGGTTTTGCAGATATAGCAAGAAGCCTACATCAACTTACCGAAAAGGGAAAGCCGTTCATATGGTCGGATAAATGCAACGAATGTTTTGAAAATTTGAAGCAACAGCTCTGTGAGGCTCCAGTACTTCACTATCCAAAGCTGGGAAAAACATTTACATTAGACACGGATGCCAGCAATGAAGGTATTGGTGCAGTGCTTTCTCAGGAGGAGAATGGTCAAGAAGTTCCAGTAGCTTACTATAGCAAAGCACTTTCAAAGTCAGAGAAAAATTATTGTGCTACAAGAAAGGAGCTACTTGCCATTGTAAGTTCAACAAAGCATTTTCATAAATATCTCTACGGACAGAAATTCATCCTTCGCACCGACCATGCAGCGCTTAAATGGCTTCTGCGGTTTAAGAATCCTGAGGGACAAGTGGCGAGATGGATAGAGCGACTCCAGGCTTATGATTTTGAAATACAACACCGAAGAGGTCGTATCCATGGAAATGCAGACGCCCTTTCACGACGTCCATGCAAACTTGAATGCAAACATTGCGGCCGGATGGAAGAAAAAGAAACAACAGCAACTATACAGTTGGTAACCGTGGAGCCATCTACAGGTTGGGACCACGAGGACCTACGAACAGCACAACGAGAAGATCCGGACATTTCACCTACTCCTGCTTGGAAAGAAGACATGGAAAGACCAGACTGGAAGGATATTTCGGAACGGAGTGAGAAGCTGAAAAGTTACTGGGCTCAATGGAACTCTCTTCATGTTGAATGTGGTATATTAAAACGCAAGTGGGAAGCACCTAATGGCGAATCTTTCCGAATGCAGATAGTCGTGCCGGCATCAAACGTCAAAGATGTTCTAGAAGAAATGCACGGTGGAACCTCTGGAGGACATTTGGGAGTGAACAAAACCATTTCCAAAATACGAGAAAAGTTTTATTGGTTACATATGCGAGAAGATGTGGAGGAGTGGTGCCGCAGATGCACTGTCTGTGCTGCTTGCAAAGGGCCGCAACACAGAAGCAGAGGAGAAATGAATAAGTATAATGTCGGAGCCCCTTTTGAAAGGATAGCTATAGACATCGCTGGACCTTTTCCAGAAACGGATGGCGGTAACCGTTATATATTAGTTGCCATTGACTATTTCAGTAAATGGCCTGAAGCTTATGCAATCCCTAATCAAGAGGCAACCACAGTTGCGGAACAAATAATAACGAATTGGGTCAGTAGGTTTGGTGTGCCTCACGAACTTCATTCGGACCAAGGACGGAACTTCGAATCGCGGACTTTCCAGGAGATGTGTAAAATGTTGGGAATAAGAAAAACTAGAACAACTTCTCTACACCCACAATCTGATGGCATGGTAGAGCGATTCAACAGAACATTGATCGAGCATCTAAAGAAAGTAGTTGACTATCATCAACGCGATTGGGATCGACATATTCCTGTATTCCTAATGGCTTATAGATCAGCCGTTCATAGTAATACCGGACAAACCCCAGCTAAAGTCATATTCGGAAGAGAGATGCGTTTACCTAGCGACCTCAAATTCGGTACCCCCAGAGGTGAACAAAAGTTACCAGAAGACTACGTATCGGAGCTCAAACAACAATTAGCCGATGTACACGAGGCCACGAGGACGAAATTAGCAACAAATACTGATCGGATGAAGACCCGCTATGACTTACGCGCTAATTCCGCAGGATTTAACGAAGGTGATCTTGTTTGGCTGTACAACCCGAAACGACGTAAGGGACGTTCTCCAAAATTGCAACAACACTGGGAAGGACCATATTCAGTAGTAACTAGAATTAATGACGTGGTATACAGGATTCAGCGTGGCACAAGAGGCAAGCACAAAATTGTTCATTTGGACCGCTTGTATCAATACTACGAGCATCAAGACCGTGGACCACCTGTTGTTCGGAACGAACAAGTTTAAGAAGGCGGCAGTGTTACGTGCAATAGAAAGAGACAACTGGTGACATCTACTGGCAATAAACAACTTCAGGTTCGGAGAGTAAATGACTTCAGGTTCGGAGAACCGATTATGAAATCTACAGGAAAGTTCAGGAATAGAACAAATAGAATAGTCTAGAAGCTTTTGGAATAGAACACTCCAGATTTATCCGGAGTGTTTCTAGGGTATAAATATAACAGTTGTCATCGCCAGAAAAAGAGTCTTGTCTTAGACGTTGCAGTGTTAAGAAGCGAAAGTAATAAAGAAGCGATAGTGTGTAATTAGATTGCGATAATTGAAAGTACAGTGTTAACGATAATTAGAGTTGAGTTGATTAAATAAATGTTTGTGAACTTTATATGATTTAAGTGTAATAAAGAACTTATATATTAATTATTTAATATTGTGTTTTAAATAACGAACCAAAGGCCACGCTCGCAACAATATTATGAAACTGAATTTATATTTTCATGCCACTACAATAGTCAATAGAGTTCTTTATTATTATTATTTTTTCGGATTTAAAATTATTATCTAAATCAAAAGAAATTATATTGAAATTTTTAAATTTCAGAAAAGCGGCCATTATCTCTAGAGGAAATAAAAAATGATTTTGCCTGCAATGGTTATATTGTAAAAGACGATTGTATAAAGTGCTTTTACTTTATGTTGAAGAAAAGCCAAAGGTTCTTGTACCTTGACTTGAATTACGATGTGTGCCTGCTACTTGAACCACCACACCAGGAGTTTGCTGAAAGGTAAAATGATAAAGTGCAGCTTCGTACTACCTGAGACAACTTACATCTAGATGTGCAAAGCCTCACAAAAACGCGGCCCAACTTAAACGAGCTAATGGCCCTCTAATAGAAAGCTCTACACATTCTCTGTCTCTCTTGCTGTATTATGCCCCATATATTCTTCGCAATGATATGTTATGAAACTATATAGAGTGATTGGCTTGGACGTGAAGTCCAGACTGCCAGCATGAGCTGACAGATCACTCGGCGGACAGCGTTGACTGCAGGGCGGCACGCTAGCTCGTCTCGGCTATTGGCGGAGAGTGTGGGGAGGTTCCACGAAAACCTGCCGCCTACCATATACAAAAAAAAATCGTGCCTACTTTCAAAGAAAAAAAAAACGCCGGAACACATTCTGTCCTGAAGGGACCCTTACGTCACTTACCTACATTCACATTGAAGGCGCAGATGGTCTGCCTTCCTGCATGCCCCAACCACCTAACTGACTCTGAGGGCAGATATTTTCAGAGTCCCTTGTAGACCTGTAAAGAGAGAGACTAGCGGACCCAGACGACCTTCATGGGACAGGGCTCCGGGAAAGCGAAAGGAGAAAGAAAAATATTAACCCCATATTTACGTTATAATAGTTCTCGGTAAATATATAATATAAATAGGTAAATATATAAGTTTTGATATTAATCTACAGCTAGATTTTTATTTTATTATTATTAATTCATTTTCCTAAATAAATACCTTGGTTATTAAAGTGATCGTCAACATCGTAGGTACTTTGTTATTTCTTTTCTAAATTTTCAAAATATCCCGACTTTATGTATATAATAGATTTTATATACATAACATTTTATGCATTGTATTGCTTATTACGTTCAACAATATCTACCTCTATACTTTAATATTATATAATATATAAATAATGTTTCTTTTTCTGAGTTATGGCCTATTTTTCACTTTGTATCTATATTGTTATCTACCTATATAAGACAGGCATCTCAGAAGAAATGCACGGCCTCTTCAATGTTCGTTTTTTTCTTTTTATAGTAATATTTATGCTCGCCTTATCAAAAACAAATGTTCTTAAAGGCTTTACGGCCGCCTTTTGTTTCTTTTTTGTTTTTCTTTGTTTTAAAACATCCAACAATGTCATATTTGCATTGTTTTCAACATGCAATAACGTACGAGTACCTTATTTTCAGTTTTGTTTTCTTTTTATTATTTTGAATTGATTCTGAGGTGGGCTCTATTATCTTTTATAATTATATATATATATTTTTTTTAAACTTGTTTGATAAGTGAGCTGAACTATAGTATGCGTTAATAAAATATACGAATTAATTTAATTAATGAATTAATATAGTAAATGAATTAATAAAATAAATGGATAAGATAAGCAATATTAATATTATATTAAAGAAAGCAATATTAAATTTCAACTTGCCTGCGGCAGGTAGATAACAAATATTGCTTGATGAATAATAGAAACTATCGTAAATATGAAATATTTCGTAATCGTTATAATCTTAAAATATATATTGATTAATATTTAGAAATATAGATCAAGTAAATCTATAAAGTGCACTAATAGCTAATATGAATAAATAACCAACATCCAACAGTCAGTAGATCCAATTTAAATGTTCCGGATGAAATAGATATAAGTGAGTGCACCCCTTAGGAGCTTTAGATAGGATCAAATTTTGCCGATTGTAGTGTGGTTATGTTGGTGCCGCCACGCTCACTGGACGAATGGATGGTTCAAGAAATATAACATCTGCGCGCGGCACTTGATGCTCCAGTTGAAAACGAGTGTGGGGCTTTCACGAGACCTCTACGTAGAATTATTTTATGCTAATTGGGCGGCGTGAACTCCGGTGCAGTATTGTACAGAAATCAGAGTATTGCACAGCAATCTGAACTTAAGCTTTTCCAATTTCAAAATTTAATATCAGGTTTGTATTTGTGCATTTGTGAAAAAGCGCACTTTCGCAAAATGGCACTCGAAGTCAGCTTAGTACCCGCCTGCATGCGGTCAATAAAATTATTGCTATTAAAGCTTTCTGGATGATGTAAGATGCAAAATTTCATATATTTTACACAGCAAAAGGCACCGAAAGCAAAATGAACCGCTTTAAAACTAAGTGAACCATTAAGACAAAAATATAGAAGAATTAACACGAGAGAACAATTCCACAGATCGTGACAGCTTGCCGTCTTACTCTTCTTCTTTTTTCGGAACTGGATTTTGGTGCTCGGTCCAAGTCAGACTGGAAACGTGTGATCGAGTCTCGACAATCGCACGTTCGTCGTTTGGCTCACGCAAGGTGCTGCTGCTAGCCGTTGCGTAGCATATTGCTGTATGCAGTATGCTATGACCATAACAGATAGCTTTTTTTGATTGAATAAAAAGTTAAAGAGCTTTCAAAAAGTGTTCCGGGTTTATATGGAGTTTTGCACATCTATTTGTAAGTTATCTCAGGTACTAGCATAAAGTAATAAAGGCTAAAGAGATGACAAGATTAAGTTTGCATTGCGAACCAATATTTGAAAGCTCAATCTGAAAGTTTGGATGGAATCGTCAAAGCTTTTCTTGCAGAGCTTGCATCTTTTGTATTGAATTTACAGCCCACTGTACCAGCAGGCATCACATCAAGTCAAGGCATGATGTGCTGAATGGAGTAAATGCAGCACTACCAAAGTTTACCATGATAGATATTAATACGCATATCAATGTGTTACTTTTGGAAGCTCTTTGATACAAAATGTTATTGCTTCACGCAGAAGGAAAATTTTGCGATGAACAACTCATATGGAGGTATTTACTGTGTTTTTTTATACTGTACTGGTTCATTGGAAATTTAAATTAATTCCATTCTATAAAACGTCTGTATGTAGCCGTGCTTTTTTTATGGGGGAAAATTATCAAATTGCATTTGAATTTTCACAAAATGCCAAAATAGATCTAAAATATTAGGTTTTAATTCTAAAGTTGTAATTCTTGAAAAGCTGGCAATTTGATGATTTTTATTCATTTATAAATCCGTGCATCTCCTTTTATAGGGATCAGGAAAAAAGAACGCAGCATTGTAATCGTAATAGTGCTGCAAATTATATGCAAGCTAATTTTTTTTCACAGTTGTATATGGCACAGTGTTTTTCTCTTACAGACATAAATATAATGAAATAGTTGATGAGTAATTCTAACAGCTCGAAATGGGAACATTTTCGAAAATATAAACAACATTTTTACAAATTCATCAATTATTTTTTCCCCACGTCGATGTACTTCATATTGTGATCGTGTGATATTCAAATTGTCGGTACTATGAGCGGAGTGAGAGCGACCTGGAAATCAATTTATTATGTTATTTAGTTTGCTATTTTTGATTGATAAAGCTGAAAATTTGAATACAATTATATTTTTTAAATTTCCATAGATTTACATTACAAAAATATTTTAACAAATTTTTTAATTTTATAAACTCATGATTTTTATACCTTGGATAAAGTCTCATATGGTATGCTAATCTTGTCATTCCGTATAGAAATAATGCTGGTAGAGTCAAATGGATTGGACACCCACGTATGTGTATTATTAATTATTTAGATTTTTGCATATCCGTCTGCCGTCCGTCCGTCACCACAATAACTTGATAACACATTCATGGTTCCTTTCAAATTACATCAGCTGAGGACTTTTTGATGTACTGGAAAAGTCTTCGGAATATAAAACCGTATGAAATTTGTTATAACGATTTTTACTGTCCGACAAACCGTTCTAGAGATAGATGCGTAAAACTAGCTTAGCGATCTGCCTATAGGCTGAGACTACATGGCATCGAAGGAATTATTCCCCGTACCATCCGTCCTCATCCGTTGTGTTAAGGTCAGCGTGAACTATCCCGCCTTAATATTCCCTTGGTACGCCGTGTGAGCAATCCACGTACCATCCGTCCTCATCCGTTGTGTTAAGGTTAGCGTTAACTATCCCGCCTTAACATTCTCTGGGTACGTCGTGTGAGCAATCCCCGTACCATCCGTCCTAGTCCGTTGTGTTAAGGTCAGCGTGAACTATTCCGCCTTAACATTTCCCTGGTACGTCGTGTGAGAAATCCACGTACCATCCATCCTAGTCCGTTGTGTTAAGGTCAGCGTGTACTATCCCGCCTTAACATTCCATTGGTACACCGTGTGAGAAATTTCCGTGCCATCCGTCCTGTATCCCCACGTGTATTAGAACTAAGACATAGGTACGTCGTGTGAAAATCCCCGTACCTCTCCTAAAAATAGCGAGGTCTGTGTGAAATATCCCGCCTCCGCAGGGATTCTCCTGATACGTCATCTCGTCTCCTTCTCAGGTTATCATAGTGTTAACTTCAGAAATATTATCATAGAGGTGAGCCGTGTGAAGTTCCCCTTACCACTACCTAGATTTCAGTATAGGCTAAATAGATCTAGGGTGATATATTGAGTTTGTAAGAACTAGGCTCTTTAGTGTTAAGTCCAGAATTATTATCATAGTGGTAAGCCGTGTGAAGTTCCCCTTACCAGTACCTAGTTTCTAATATTAGATAAATCGAATTAGATAAACTAGCTGTGTAAATGTTAGGCGATTTTGTTAAATAAAGAATTATTTTATTATATTGTAACTGAAGGAGTTTCATTTTTAGAAATCCTGGTCCGACGAGCTATCCGCAGCCATCCCACCGAAATTCCGTTACACGCTGTTAACTGTGACAGTACACCTGTACTTTTTAATATATAAGGTGTTTTGTGATAAACTAGCTTTTTTTTCTTAATCATCCTGTAACTCCAAAATGGTTGATATGGTCCCCCTGCCATACAACTTTTTGTATCACCTCCTAATGTACTGACCACCATGGAGAAAACACCTTGTTTATGTCTTGAAGAGCAATCTTCCAGCCAATGGAAAATCTTTTAAATATTTTTTTCAACATTATTTTCGCCAGCCCAAATATGAAATCTATCAAAGAAGTCATAAAGCACGCGTGCATTGAGAACGCAAGATAAACCAGCGAATTAAGTGATTGGTTTGCAGACGATAATATTTTTTGTAAATAACGTCCGAAAATACTCAATTATTTTATTGATATTTTAATTAAAAGGAACTGCATATGGGAAACCCAGAAATTCTTTGATTTTTGAAGTGGTTTTTCGCATATATTTCTAAAACGGTTTGTCGGACAGAAAAAATGATTATAACCAAGTTTTTAAGATTTCGTATTCTGAAGAAGTTTTTGGTACAATAAAAATGTCTAGGACTGATCGTTCTCACTGTACACGTAAAAACCCTAAATTTTTATATGGCAACACCAAGAAGGAGTTGCCCGATTTAGTCCATTTTTGAAATTTTTATTGTTAGTACAATGAAAACGCCATGTACCAAATTTCAGAAAAGGCAATCCTTGGCGTATTTAAAATTTGCGAAAGTGAAAAATTATTTTTTGAAAAATTTACTATAGAAAAGGCAATCCTCGGCGTATTTGAAATTTGCGACAGTAAAAAATTATTTTTTAAAAATTTACTATAGAAAAGGCAATCCCTGGCGTATTTAAAATTTGCGACAGTAAAAAATTATTTTTTAAAAATTTACTATAGAAAAGAAAATCCCTGGCGTATTTAAAATTTGCGACAGTAAAAAATTATTTATTGAAAAATTTACTATAGAGACGGCAATCCTCGGCGTATTTAAAATTTGCGACAGTAAAAAATTATTTTTTGAAAAATTTACTACAGAAAAGGCAATCCTTGGCGTATTTAAAATTTGCGCCAGTAAAAAACAATTTTTTGATAAATTTACTATATTAAAGGCAATCCTCGGCGTATTTAAAATTTGCGACAGTAAAAAATTATTTTTTGAAAAATTTACTAGCGAAAAGGCAATCCCTGGCGTATTTAAAATTTGCGACATTAAAAAATTTATTTTTTTTAAATTTACTTTAGAAAAGGCAATCCCTGGCGTATTTAAAATTTGCGACAATAAAAAATTATATTTTGAAAAATTTACTATAGAAAAGGCAAAAAAATCCAGCCGGTCGGTGTCTCCTTGCCCTCCCTCACCGAGATGCTGAGAAAGCCCCGCGATCAGTAACCTAAAGAACTGATCGCTAAGCTTTCCCGGCACAACATCTCGCTCCGATCCCCGACCATGTTGTTCATGGGTGTGTCTCCAAGGCATCGTTGAAGTGGTGACGTTGTCGATTTAGTTTCCTAACATGCTAACAGCCGTATACAGGAATGGATTCCAACAGGTATATCACCCACCATTGACGGGGCAATAGGAGGGCTTCACGATATCCTATAGTTTACCAGTGAAGCTGGCTGGATGCCTTCTTAAGGCTACCAGGAATAAACGTGACAGTCGATAGATGACGCTTCTAGACTGGATATCATTGCCTGATATCTTTGGCGTAATAGACTCCTAGCAGTTTCCCCTGCAGATTCTCAAGCTCGTATAGGGAGTTTCCTTTCTTGGCTCGAACCCGACACTTGACGAATTTTCGTCCCAGTTTAGCACTAGTCTGCTGTTGGAAGTTGCTTTGGGCAAAATTCCGTCTAAATACCTCTTGACCCACTTTGAAATCAATAGGCTTCGCCCTGAGATTATAGGCTCGTGAACCCTGTTCGAACGCATGGTGTAAGTTCTCCTGCACTCTCGCACGGATCAATCTCATTTTGTCTTCAGCATCTACTCTCAACGGCTCACCAAGAGTCCCAAGACTCCTCAAGATGGGATAGGAGCTGCCATGTTCAATCATTTGCTGACCGAAAAGTGTTCGATAAGGATAGAAACCAGTTGCTTTGTGGAAAGACCTCCTGAGGGAACTAGCTATCTGGCTCAGCTTCTCATCCCATTTTGTGTGTTCCTTCCGAATATACGCTCTAATCCCCGACAATAGAGACCTGTTTACTCGCTCTGAGGCGTTTGCTTGTGGCGAGTAAACTGCCGTTCGCAAGTGCTTCACCCCATACTTGTCCAGTAATCTGGTAAACTGAGCCGAGCAAAACTGGACTCCATTGCCAGTGACGATCGCTTCCGGGATTCCGAACACATGGAACACTTCTGTTTCGATGAATTGGCATACATTGAGCGTAGATGCTTTTTTCATAGGTTTGAGAATCGGGAACTTTGAAAAGTGGTCAAAAACTATTAAGATGCAGACATTTCCTTTCACTGACCGAGGATATAGACCTAGAAAATCGATATACAGCTTTTGCCATGGTCGTTCTGTCACAGACTGGACTCGCATAGGTGGTCTAAGAATGGTATTGGGGGCTTTAATCCATTTACACACGTCACAGGCACCTACGTAGTTTATGACATCAACTGTCATTCGTGGCCAGTACAAGTGTCTTCTCAGACGTTGCAGTGTTTTCCCTATACCACCGTGAGAAGCTAGTGGCGGATCATGAGCCCTTAAAACGACGTCGGTGACAAGCCTTCGTGGAATCCAAAGCTTCCAAGCTTCTTCTTCCTGAATCGGATCGCCTGTTCTCGGAACAGTCCGAATGTAAACGAAACCATCCCTGACGCAAAGTTCTGGTAGTTTGCCAGAAGTCGTTTTAACTTTATGCCTCAGCTCTTCATATTCCAACGAGTTGAAATATGGCGAACTAAGGTGAACTTCCGAGCCAGTATCTTTGTTTGTGGACAGGCTGTCACAATGAATGCGTGACAGCGCATCAGGGACGATATTCAGGCTTCCTTTTCTGTGCTCAATAGTGAAGTCGAAGCCCTGAAGCTTCAAACTCCACCGCGCAAGTCTACCGCTGAGGTCCTTTTGAGACATCAGCCATTTCAAGCTCGCGTGATCCGTCACTATCTTAAACGGCATAAGTTCAATGAAGGCCCGGAACTTCTGTACACTTAAGATTGCAGCTAGGCATTCCTGCTCTGTGACGGAATAATTTCTTTGTGCTGAGTTCAACTTTTTCGAGACGTAGGCTATTGGCTTCTCGTGGCCATCGTCATCTAGTTGAATCAGCACCCCACCAATACCTTGTTGGCTCGCATCGCACTGGATAACGAACGACTTGGTGAAGTCTGGGCTCACTAGCAACGGAGCAGAAGTAAGTTTTTGCTTTAGTAGATCAGGAGACGTCTGGGGTTCAGGTGTCCATTTGAACAGACTAGGGTTTTTCAAGGTGTCTGTAATGGAGGCAGTTAAATCAGCATAGTTCGGGATGAACCGTCTATACCATCCCGCCATACCTAGTAGACGTCGGGCTTGCCGAACAGTTTTAGGTGACGGATAGTCAACCATAGCTGAGATCTTGTCTGGGTCAGTCCTAATTCCTCCTTTCTCGACTATAAAACCCAAGTATTTGGTCTCCTTGATACAAAACTTACTCTTCTTGACTTTGATAGTGAGGCCAGCCTTCCTCAAACAATTCGCTACACGGGATAGTAACGTGAGATGTGAATCAAAGTCTGATGACAGAATTAGTAAATCGTCTAGATAGACGAGAACGTTCTCACGAAGATCAAAAGGAATGACTTTATCCATGAGGCGGCACATCGTTTGTGGAGCGTTGCATAGGCCGAATGGCATCACTGTGTACTGATAGAGAGGATGACCAGGTACTGTAAAAGCGGTTTTCTCTCTGGAATCAGCGTCTAGTGGGATCTGCCAGAAGCCGTCTTTCAGGTCCAGGCTCGAAATGTAGTTTGCCGCAGGAAGTCGACTCAGAAGTGCGTCTATCTGCGGTAGCGGATAGGCATCCTTCTTCATAACAGAGTTGACCTTCCTGGCATCAAAACAAATTCGGACCTTTCCAGGCTTCCTCACTAGAACAACTGGAGAGCTCCAAGGACTCTGGCTCTCTATCACACCCAGCGATAGCATTCGCTCTAATTCGGCATCCATCAAACTTTGTACTGCCGGCGATATCGGATAAAAGCGTTGTTTTATCGGAGCTGCGTCATTCGTTTCAATCTAGTGAGCGACCAAAGAGGTTTTTCCCAGGCCCAAAGAGGCGAAAGAAGGGAAAAGCTGTTTGGTGGCTTCTAAGCGTTGTTGATCTAGACTGGAAACAACATGGCAATCGGTGTAAGAGGTAGCCGCTGGACTCGGATTCACTTCTGCAATTATACCCAGGACATCTAGAGCCAACCCAAATAGACGCCAGAAGTCTATTCCTAGATATAGTGTTTGTGTGAGCCCAGGAACCACGTAAAAACGCACGTTTTGGGTCTTACCACGGAAAGTGATATCCAAGTCCACATGACCATGCACATGCACCATTCGCTACTTGAACCTGTGTCCGATACCTCTTCCATTCAACCTCTACTTCCGCGAGCTTCTCTAGAGCTCCCTGGCCTAGAATACTGACAGTGGCACCACTATCAAGTAATCCAGGCTCAGTTCGCCCGAGCAGCTTTACTTCGGCGTACGGTCGAATCTCGTCTGGCATCGACACGGAAATCTGTGCCAGTTTTTTTCTTTCCAGTTTCATCCGTCGACAGTATTCCCGCCAACGAACGGTTGATCGTTTCTTTTTTGGTCCAATATCCAGGTCAGGAAACATGATCTCAGTTAACTCCGCTACTGAGGAGAAGATTCGGTCTCTTACTGTGTTGTATCTCTGCAGACGCGTATGATACGGCGTCAGCGGATGTATAACTGGTTCACGCCCACTCGTCATAACAGAGCTTGGTGGCCGTTTTAAAACAGAAAGGACAGGAGGCCAAATCTCCTGATCAGTAACTTTGTCCGATAAAAGTGCTGTCGGTGTTAACGGGATTTCAGAAATTAGGGACTCTTCCAATGAAGTGTCTAACAATGTCATGGGCTCTCCAGAAGTGGAAATGGGAGCTTGAAGATCTGCGGAGAAGTCTATTAAGTTCTTCGTCTCTATCAATGAAGTATTCATACTAGCAGGTGTTTTGTTGATATAATCAGAATCACTGAATGATATCAGTGGGCAAGTCAGGGATTCGTCAATGTGATCGGCTAATGGAGCGGACCTTCCTCCTTGTTCAAGGGTTGAACTGAAGGGTTCGTTGCAGTTGTTGCTCGCGACGTCGTCACTGGTCGGAAAGACGTGGTGGTATTCCCGACCCGTCTCAAGTTTTACTGTCGACAGTGGCTGCAATCGGGCTTGAAAATGTTCTTGCGTCCGCATCCATAGCAGAACACAACTTGTTTCTCCTGCCGGCAGTCTTGATAGTAGTGACTTTACTGATCACAGTTCCAGCATACTATAGGGTTTTTGGCTGCAATGCTTGACACGTCACCTAAGCTGTTGTCACTGCCTGGTGTTATTGACAATTCAGGGTTCAAGGTCTGGAAATCGTCGATTTCGTGTACTCGTTGGATCCGGTAAGGGTTCCAACTCCCAGCTGTCGCAATTCGTGTCTGCGTGGCTTGGATACGAGTAACAAGCGATCTTAGCTGTCCTATCGTATCGGTGGGATGTAAGCATATTTTCTCCCGAATCTCAGGCAATAAATTCGACTTGACAATCTCCAGGAACTCTTGGTCTGGCATGGCGTTCTGCAACTGATCACGCAGCAACCCTAAATGATGGTGGTACATGGCGAACAGTTCACCAGGCTTTTGCTTTCTAGACATCAGCTGTAAGCGGATCTTTAGATCGTCCTTAGGCACTCCCCATTCGATGGACAATCCCGTTTTGATAAATTCCCAAGTTGGAAAAGGGTTATGCCTTAATATCGACCAGTACCAGTCCTTCGCTGGTCCTGTCAGTAACGTGAGCATGTTTCTAATAAGAAGGTCAAAATCTCCTTCTAGAGCGGAGTGCGTGAGCGCTTCGACTCTAAAAATGAATTCATCGACAGAGAGCTCGGAGTTATTGCCGTTATATGTCAGGTTCCATCTTCTGATAGGACTGCCTGATCGTCGCTGTCCTATATTTGCAGGGAGACGAATAGGTGGAGGTGGTTGAAGTGGGACAAAGTTCGGTATAGGCTGATTGTTAGGCTGACCAAAAGCTGATGATGGTCTCTGAAACGATTGTCTCCTCGGATTATGGAAATCGTTCGATGGTCTTGGATTACCCATGGACGGGGGAGGTCGTAGGAAATCCATTGGCGGCAGTGCTGCTGCTACTTTTTGTCTGATGCTATCTACTAAATCAGTCCGCAAGACATTGAGGCTCTATTCGAGACCTTCACGTACTAGATCTTGCATTTGTATGCTGTAGCTGCTGACGTGTGTCCTTTAGCTATACGCACTGGACTGTCTTGTTGTGAGTTGGGGTTTACAAAAGTCCTTGAGTGCAAATCGGGTATTCCCGGTGAGAGTGATCGCCGATTCGGTGGTGGTAAGTTGAAGGTAGGTAAGTCAAAGGTCGGCAATGAATCATGCCTGGTAGACTTCGCGGGCATCAACTTCTTCGGTTTTTTTTGGGATGGCACCAGTGTAATCAGTGAGGTCCTGTGATATGAGGCGGCGTCGACAGTTAGGGCAACTGGAATGTTCGCCTATCCAAGTCTGTATACATGCCTCATGGTAAACATGTCCACACACGGTCATGACAGGCTTCCGTTCGGCTGACCAACTCGTATCTCTGCAGATAGTAATGATTCAGGCAACATTGTCACACTGTTTGTCGCAGGAGGTGGTGTCCGTACTGTAGCCATAATAAGTTCAGACGTAATTCGACATTAAAATTTAAAATTCTAAGAAATTTGAAAGTTTGGAAGAGATAACAGGTTCTTCACTATGTGAGGATGACGAAGCACTAATTTAAATTTGAGTTTGGGACGATATACTAAAATTCAGAAAAAATGTCTTCCCAAACGTTCGAAGATTAGGACTAGATAAAGATTTTAGCGAAAAATGGTTATCAAAAGTTCGTTTTATATAGTTCGGAGAAATTTCCAGAAAAATTCAAGAAAAAAATCAAAATCGAAATCTAAACGTTCGAAAGAGATGCAAGATCTTCGAACAAAAAAAAAATTTTTCTCCCAGTTCAATTACTACGTTTCAGAAAGGTGCGACAAATCAACGAGATCGCAAAGTTCAATCTATCGATTTTAAAAAAAAAAAATTTTACAACATGTGATTTCTCCTTCACTTCCCGAAGTTACTCTCCACATAAAGGTCTCCAAGTCGCTCTCCTTCCTTTCAGGTCAGGATATTTATATAAGTACTGAAGGTCTCCAGCATCACTTCCATCCTCCAACAACTTTTTCCTTCCTCTTCACCTGATTCACCTGATACAAAAACCAATTAGACTCAGGTCCACATATAACTTCTACTGGATGTGAGACTTGAGGTCAATAAACTAGCAGACACCAGATGATCGTCTCTCTCAAAGTCTCAGTCCCCAGTACAATTTATATTTAGGCCACCGAAGTCTAACTGAGCTGGCCCCACGTTGGGCGCCATTTTTGTTATGGAACTATAGTGAGTGATTAGCATTGGACGTAAAGTCCAGACTGCCAGCATGAGCTGACAGATCACTCGACGGACAGCGTTGACTGCAGGGCGGCACGCTAGCTCGCCTCGGCTCATTGGTGGAGAGTGTGGGGAGGTTCCACGAAAAACCTGCCGCTGCCGTCAGCCATAATCAAAAAAAAATTTCGTTAAAAGCCGGCACACATTCGGTCCTGAAGGGACCCTTACGTCACTTACCCATATCCATCAGCGAAGGCACAGATGGTTTGCCTTCTGTGCGTGCCCCAGCCACCCATCTGACTCTGATGGCAGATGTTTTCAGAGTCCCAATTTGACCTGTAAAGAGAGAATAAACGATCGAACCCAAACGACATATGAGAGGGCTCCAGGATAGTGAAGAAAAAATAAAATTATCTACCAATTCATGATTACGTTATAATATTCACCTTTTTACAATGGGTACTTTGCGGTTATTTCTATAGTAATATTGTACAGAAAGCATGCAGGATAATTCCCTAAGATAACACCATATCAATTTTGTACTAGTACTTTACTTTTCTAATTTGGGTTGAAAAATAAAAACCTGACCGCTAACACGTTCACAAAGTATGGATTTCCTTTTTCAAATTATTGGATGTCCATGGAATCATCATTAAAACTAATCTAAATAGTGCGTCATCTAATGCAGTGATCGCTAAAAAAAACTTCAGTTATACGGTAAGGATATTAATAGCTACGTTTGTGTATGATCATACCCAACCCGTATACAAGCAGAAGCAACAATAACGTACGAGGCTACTTATAGCAAAAAAAATTCATTGAAACTGAGTGCTTCTCCTTGAGTTATGCCTCCGGAACGAGTATCTATATGTATCTGTACTCATTTATTCACTAATTCGTCTCGGCGGGAATTCAGATATGCGGTCTGGACGTTCAACAAAAAAAAAATCTATCGTTTCCTCTAGAAGTACATACTAATAAAGATTAGAAAACGCACGGAATATTGAATGTATAAGTATAAATCGCAATTTCAACATTAACACCTTCAAATAAATTTAAAAAAATGTAACCCAATGCGTGGCTAATGTGCAGGCTTCGAATGGGCGGAATGCGCCATTTCATGAAAAAAAAAACTTAACTTGCTAATAATCCTCTCAAAGTCTACAAAGTCTTAAACGGGTCTGTCCCTTTTTTTCCTTTTCACTTATAATATAGTATTTTTATTAAATGTATCGATATCCTTTATATAGATCTATATAGATGTCTGTATATAATATAAAATATCTCCAAATACAAAAAATTCCTTTGTTTTTATATAGTGATTATTAATTGGATAAATAAGTGGCATTTATTTAGGTCTATATACCTATATTTCGCTCTATATAATTTCTGTACTGTACATCCCGAGATGAATACCATTTATAAGGTTATGTGTATATATATATTTATATAATGTAAAAATTGCAAAAATTCCTTTGTTTTTATATAGTGATAATTAATTGGATAAAACACAAATACTTTTAAACCTTAAGATCCGCATCGGCAGAGTTCCACACCATTTCAGCTTCTCCGAGACCATAATTACCCTGGCATGCTTTATCATTTTCTGTCGATCTCTCAGCAAAATGTTTTGTTGGCGCCTGCATTTCTTCTTGGTTTAGCCCAGTCACATCGCAATCTTGGACATGTGCTAATCCCTTGACGGCAACATCCAAGGATTCCCTTATATAGGTAATATTTGCTGGTTACACCACGTGAAAACGAGCAATCCTCACTTTCCTCAGTTTTATTCCGTGCGTAACTTCCAGCACTTCACTTATTATATAAGTGCAAAAACTTCTCTTGATGCCGGTTCAGGCCGATTATCTTTTTGAATCCTTTTGATTTTTTTTTTTAGTTTCCTTCCTTTTCGAGAAGCTTGCCAAGACCGACTATTTCGCGCGGAGTGGTATGGAACTAATGTCGGAAATTGAAATATAGTTAATAGTTGGGGTAAAAATTGTTATAAACTTACTTACCGAATTTATATCTTGTCGGATGTATATGGAAATTTTTTATTTCGTGATTCTCGATGCACGCTTTATGTAGGCAATACTGAGAAGATTGTATTCTTCTTCTTTTTATCGACCATCAGCATGCCACACCGAGCTCGAGGTAAGGCATTTCTCTCAGTCGGGGTGCGTTCTAATTTTCCGTTTGACGGCAGCCGGCTCACACGCTGCAGTATTTCATGTAGCATATTGCTATATGCAATACGCTACGACCATAACATTGTATACACAAAAATTATTTTCTTAAATTAAAATTAATACAAGCTGTACTTCCTCATGTAATCCCCAGGTCTATCTACGTAAATGTATATTTTCTTATCATGCTTCCTTCAATAGAATAGAAGCCCCTAATTTGGTCTTCATTCATATGCAGCCTCAAAAATTTCGTCTGGTCTCAAATAACACTTGGAAATTAAAATCGACAAAAACAAACGTCATGCAAAAGGATGTTAAAGATTCCCTTCTAAGAAAACATACATTTACTTCTCTGTTTTCCTTAGTAAATAATTATGAAAAAGTCGGTGATCCCAACAATTCGCCACTTCAATGCATAGCTAAATTAATCATTGCAGCCTGCCCGTTTCGCCCACCAATCTTATTCTATGCAAAGTAAGTGATAGGTGAAGCCACCAGACAAACACGAAACAGCGCCTATGGTACAGGAAGGCAACAATGAACGAGAAGAATATCCAATAAACAGTGACGCGATGCGCAAATACAGCTGCACTGCAGCACGAACAAGAACCAAAGAGTAAATTTATATCCTCACATTTAATGTGTACAGAGAATTTCTACGATTCGGTACATCTAGAGCCATCTATTGAGTTGTGAACTCATTGCCTCTGCGTTCACTATATACTCTAAACACAATGGTACTACTTAAAGAAAACACCGCCGAAGGTTTGTAAAAAACTGAACTGTATTAGCTTCCAAATTCTGGCTTTTATACAATAAATTACAATAATGTGTGAGAAAAGACGATTAGAGAAAAGCTTATTCAGTAAATAAAGAAATTTTACAAATTTTTCTGTGGCTCGTGAGAATTTATGTATTACATGAATGCAGTTTTTTGCAGGAATTTTTATTGAATAATTAGGAATATGTTTTGGATAAACATTTTCCCCCGCATTGACTGCCTAGATCAATTAAGTCTCAAAATTGATACTACAGTCCGGCTCTTCGTTGTTGGAAGTGCTGGCATAAGACCTTGGTGCAGGTTTAGGTTTCTTCTTGAAAAAAGGCTGACAAAACGTTGCACGGAATCTGCAACCAATGTAGAGAATGACGGCTGCGGCTAGTAGTAGTCCAATATATGATACTGCAAATTGATGGACATCATTTCTGTGAACATGACTTCTTGTTGACAGTTCCTTATAGACTTGCTGAAGCTGTCCCTTGATGTCGTCTTGGTCTTCCCAGCTCGGATGATAACGGTAGGTCTCATTAGAAGAGAAGGGTGTCTGGGTTGGCATTATAAGCTTAGTCAAGTTGCCTAAGGGTGAATAAGACATCCTTGAATTTGTTGAGTAGATGTTGTGCCCTTGAATAGTTACTAGTTCCTGCTTGATGACATAGTCACCTTGAATTCTTAGCAAACCTGCCGCATTTAGTTAGGGTTGTAACGTTGATCCCGCACACAACATTCACTGTCGTTGCCTGCTTGAGGACATAAATCCATTCATTAGGACGGTAAAGTTGTATCCAATGTGGCCCATCTCCTCTTTTAATTACTCGACATGTGTGTGATTGTGGAAGCTGGTTAATCAACGCAATTTCACAAGCGCTTATAGTTGATCGCTTCCGATATATTGGATGTTTTTGTCGGCAAAGATGTTTGTCTTCTGCTATGGATGTACAATAGTTCAGGTCTTGCTCTGTAAGTGAGTAGTATTGCTCTGTAAGTGGGTAGTATTGGTTACGATCAGGTTTATTACTAAGAATGGTGAGGATGGCTTAATTGTCAGGA
The DNA here is from genome assembly GCA_963930735.1 of Dioctria linearis. Taxonomy (NCBI): domain Eukaryota; kingdom Metazoa; phylum Arthropoda; class Insecta; order Diptera; family Asilidae; genus Dioctria; species Dioctria linearis. The sequence continues at coordinate 210,753,189 of OZ005741.1, read as the reverse complement.
AAGTGCTGTTGATCAATACTGGTACTGATATAACCTTAAAGAGCTCAAAATCTTCCAGTGCTAATAGTGGTAGCTTGATTTTGAAGATTATATGCCTTGTCGCAATCTTTCCTTCAATGGTCATTAGATTGTATAACGTTAGTGTATCATCCTGTGTCGTTGGAAGCCTCAATGACAAGGGTATATGTTCTTTTATTGTAGACAGCTCTCCTCTTAGATGCAGGGGCGATATGAGTTGTGGGTTGATTTTTCCATGATGTGTGTCGATGAGCACATTCAATATTAATGATTGAATTCGCTGAAAGTTTAATGCGGACAAAGTTGCTTGAATCGTTAAGATCTGAAGATTTCAGATATCCTTTGTTGATGAAGCTCTTCCTTTAAACCGTTGATTTGTTTGGTTAGTTCATTGATGTGGAATTCAAGGTTTTTGAATTGCTTGTCTATGATTTGGTGGTTCCTTTCAGAATTTTTTTCTGCATAGTTGGAGTCTAAAACTTCGAATAACACATTTGCAATGTTACCTACGAAGTTCAATGCTCCTCTTTTTAATCTGGATGAGTTTTTCGGAAGTAACAGTTCATTATTTCTGGACAATTCATCACTTAGGTGTTGTTCCTTACATTATTTGACATTATTATGGGATCACTTTTCTATAGTTGTCCCTTTTTGGTTTAACTACTTTATTCCGCTGAACTACAAATAATAAGTTCTATACAAAATACACCATAGTCCAGTTTCTGTTCACTGGTTTTCCAAATGAATATATAGGATAGAAATAGATGGCAATACAATATTTGTAATCCTTTCTCTGTCCCCCATAGCTACTTTTAGGGACAGGTAGACAAAAATTGCTTAATTTTATTTCTTTAAAAATCAAGTTTAAAAAATATTTGATGTTGTAGGAGATAAGCTTCCAAGAAGAGAAATAATTTCGAGTGCTTCTATAATTTGTTGAACTTTTAATATGAATATTACAGCAAAAGTAAAACTTGAAATTAAGATAATTGTCACACCCTGCCAAAAAAAAGTTGACCCACAGCAAATCAGGCAGTCCATGTTATATATGTCAGTGGCTGGGGCTAAATGTCAATGACGCACAGCAGTTGACCCGCTAGCGATCAGTCGAGTGGGAAGGTCCTTGTCACCGACACCCCATTGGTGTTAAATTAGCTGTGCACTATGAGACCACGGTCGGACAGACAGACAGACAAATAGAGAAAGAAAAAAAATCATATGTGGCGGCAAGAAAAGAGAGAGAAAAAGAAATCCCGGCACAGTCTTAATAGGCCCTCACGACCCTTTTCACCCTGACTGAACGCCAGCATCCTCCAATTCAGTCACCATTTCATCCCAACGCCGTGCCCCAAAATAAACTCCACTACACCATCATCCACCCCCCTCCCTTAGTGAAATCTCATTACCACATTCTACCTGTCGTTAAACCAACCACTTATGCAGAAGGTACAGACACCTCGAGAGAGAAAAAAAAATTTAACTGTTTCTTTTTGAAGTATATATATATGTGATTACTTTACTTTTATTATGAAATTCAACAGTTACATATTTTAAATTATAAGGTTCACTTTAACACAAGATTTGTCAAGGAAAGAAAGAAAAAAAATTTAAAATCACAATCGATTACAAATAATACCTTTCCCCACTGGCTATTAATTCACCAGCCAAACAATAACCAATTTTAAATTTTCTTTTACCTTTTTACAGGTTTTACCTTATTCCTTTTTAGGAAGATATTCAAAATTTCATTAATTAATTTTCCAGCAAAACAACAATAAAAAAATGTTAATTTTCCTTTAACTTTATTACAGGTTTTACCTTATTCCTTTTCAGGAAGATATTCAAAATTTCACAAACCCACTGGCTATTAATTTTCCAGCAAAACAACAATAAAAAAAATGTTAATATGTATGATAAGCTAGATGCCTCTAATCGTCCACCTACCCTGATAATTCCTCTCTCATCCAAGAAGGGGGTAAGGCTATATAGTGCGCTGGTCCTAGCCACTTCTCCGGATTGCCTTAAATGACAGATATCTCCATTAAATTCTTGATCCTGCATTTGTCTTATTATGGTTTCTTCCGCTTCGTGAAGTTCCTGCAGGCTGAGATGGGGTTCACTCATAGTTTGACAGGACTGGCGTCTGATCCTTGAAATGAAGCGGAGAACATATGCCATAATTCTTTTGAGTCGAGCGAAGAAATTTCGATGATCCACTGAGTATACAAAGTGTATATCATCATCTGCTCAATACTGAATTTCGGCAGTCCCTTGATGTATGGGATTGGCCATGCTGCCTCACTTCCGTGCAGAAAAATGGGTCCATAAAACCAAAGATTACAAGAGCTTAGCCTTTCTAGTGTGAAACGACGAGGAGGGTGAGTTTATCCAATTGAGGACAATTTCGGAGTCCGTCCATAAGTATATGGTCTCATTTTTTAAAGTCAAGTCTCTTTTAATCCGTTCTGAAAGTTCGACTGCCCTTTTGGCTGCACAGAGTTCTAGTCTTGGCAATGTAGTTTGCCTTATTGGAGCCACCTTTGACTTTGCCCATAGTAATCGCACTATTACAACATAATCCTTATCAACAGCCCTCAGGTATGCTGCAGTGCCATACGCTTTTTCCGATGCATCTGCAAAAATATGAATTTGAACAGCCTTTGGCACTCTGTGAGCTAGCACGTGTCTTGGAATTTTTATGCTGCTTAATGTTTTCAAAGCTTCTCGATATTTAATCCATGATGAGTGCAGTTCCTGTGGTAGAGCTGCATCCCAGTCGAGCTTGAGCGTCCATAGCTATTACTAAAACTGGACCCATTATGCCTAGAGGGTTAAAAAGGTGTGCGATTTCGGAGAGTGCCATGCGCATTGTAACCTTGTCCTTATTATTCCATGATGGTCTGATTTGAACCAATTGCCTTGATGTCTTCCTCAGATTTATTGGTGAAATCTAACTGTAACTTGTAACTTCTTCCGGTATATTCTCCAGTAGTCTTGGGTGATTTGAGCACCACTTCCTCAATTCGAATCCTGCTGAGTGAAGGATGAACTTCAATTGGTCTTGCATGGCTATGGTGTTTGTTAGACTGTCTGAACCGGTAAGCACGTCATCAACATAAAAATTTAAAAATCGTGAGCTAATAATATGGCGCCAAGAGGGTATTCTACAGCTGCTTCTTCTGACAACCTTTGAATGCATTTTGTTGCCAGATAAGGAGCACATGTTGTGTCGTAGGTAACCGTTGACAGTTTGAAGCATTTAAGCCTTTCGTTTTCATTGTTTCTCCACCATATTAGTTGAAATTTCTGGTCAACCTCCTCAACTTGTATCTGCAGTTACATTTTTTCTATATCGACGTTGAAAACAAATCTTGGTATCCGGAATCTCAAGAGAATTGAAAATACATCATCTTGAATAGTGGGCCCCGTGTATAGAATATTATTGAGAGAGAGGTTGGATGACGTCTTCGCAGATGCGTCAAACACAGCCCTGAGTTTGGTGGTAGTGCTGCAGCTTTGATCACACAATGGTGAGGTAGGAAGCAGTAGGGACGTTCGACCTGGATATGACCGAGGTTTATATATTCATTCATAAATTGAGAATACTGATCCTTCAGCTCTGTACTTTTTGCGAGTCGTCGCTATAGGGCCATAAAGCGTTGGAAGGCGACATCCTTTGATTCCTATAATTGTTTGGGATCCTTCTGATATGGCAATCGTACAATGAAGCGACCGTTGGAGTTTCTTCTTGTAGTTTGGTTAAAATGGCTTTCGCAGCGTGTTTCTGCAGCTGTGAAGTGGTTGGTTTAGTTGTTGTCTCCTTCAATTTCCAGAAGTTCTCTAATTGTTGGTCCATTTCTTGTTCCTCAAGGATTGCGCATGTTGCCTGAGTTTGAGTTTCGTTGTAATCTTGCCACTGCTATCCACCCGAAGGCGGTATACTGAAGTGTTGGTAGTGTCTCGCTTAATTTAATTTGTCCGATGGATAGTATCATGTAGTATAGCTCCGCGCCGATCAAGAGATCTTTTGACTTTCATGTATTGAAGTCAGGATCGGCGAGTTGAATATTGTTCGGAATGGGCCATTTCGATATGTCGATCATCTGTATCGGCTGAGGAGATACTATTCGTGCAATGCTAGACTCACTCTGCGTTGGGCTTGTTGCTTTCTTTGCCTGATTTCTTCTATGCACATTGATTCGGGATTTTCCATTAGTCTCAATTTTTTGGTCATTTTTTCAGTGATGAGATTTACTTGCGATCCTGAATCCAAGACCGCTCTGCACTCAATAGCTGGTCCGTTTCCACCACTCACCTTGACCAAGACTGTGCTTAAAAGTATATATCCCCTTGTTGTTGCTGCCATTTTAGTTGTTAGTGATATTGCCGTGTCTATTTCTGGTGGACTTGTCACAGGTTCTTTGACCTTCTCTGTTCTGTAAGTTTTGTCTGGAGGATGCAACAGTGTATTCTGCTTACGAGAACATCATGTACAATTGCCGGAGAGACAGGCAGTTAAATTGTGTCCCGTACTCAAACAATTGAAACAGAGTTTGGCTACCTTCACGAGGCTGATTCTCTTTTCTGGTGATAATTGCAAAAACCTTCTACAAGCAAAAAGCTTACGATCATCTTTACAAGCTGGACAAGTTGCCCCTGTGTTGGTTATCTCCTCTTGGAGTCTCCTTTCTTCTGTTCCTCTGCCCTTGCTCCCCAGCGCTTCCAATGATTGAAAACGAGTCTCCAGGAAGTCATGACTGTTCCCACAATGCATGGGTGGTTTTGTCCAGCTTCTTGACCAAGATGTGAAGGACAATAGGGTCCCATTGATCGATGGGAACTCCTAAATTTTGCAAGGCCAGCAAACACTCCTGTGTTGAGTCGTGCATGGACGTGATTTCTATTGGGCCTTCGACGGATATACTTTGTTGGGAGAGCAATTTGTTTATTAAGGCGGTGACGAGCAGTCGGGTGTTTTCATATCTGTCGTTAATTAGCTTCCATGCTGTTGCATAGTTTGTTTCTGAAGTAGTGAGATGTCGAATGAGGCTTTCTGCTTCTCCCGAGAGACTTGTCTTGAGATATCACAACTTTTGACATTCTGCAATAGGCTGATTATGGACCACTCTACGAAGGGATCACGGAACTGCCGCCACTTCAGATAATCCCCGTCGAACGTTGGCAAGGAGATCTTGGGTAGTTTCACTCTGATGGTATTGGCTGTGGTAGTTTCTTCGTTAATTGCCATGCAGCCATTGGTAGTTTGGACTGTCTGACTCAACTGTTTGTATAGATGAGCAAGTGTATTCTGAATCTGTTCTTCCAGATTGAAGTAGCTTTCAATGTCATGATCGAACGTGTCAGGAGCATCTGCTAAATTCCAAATTTTATGGTGAAGCTCTTGCAATACTTAAAAGTGCCGCTCAACTGTTTTTATTCTCATCTGGAGTGTTTGAGATTCACTTGGCCCTTCTGGGCTGCCAAGAGTACGTTGAATGGCATGCATAAGTGACTGCTGTTTACTGACAAGAACACGAAGCTGGTTTGTTCTCACAGTTGAAACAGGAGTTTCTTTATTAGATCCTACTACCTTGAAAGCTGGTTCTTCTTGTATGGGCTCCGTTAACAGGTTGACATCAGTTGTTTTTTCTTTTCCCTTAATCTCCATCTGAGCCGTATCTTGTTCCTTGATACCGGGTGCGTCGAGTATTTGTCTTCGACGCCATGAGTCTCTTTGCGTAACGGCAATCTAGACATGATCTATCCTCTAAATTTTTCATAGCCCGTCTGTATGCCGTCATAGTAGCTCTTTGTGAAGTAGCTATGTTACAATCGTTGTCCGTATAGAGTTCGATTAGATTATTAATCATTTGTAGCCTCTGTTGAAGGTATGCTATGCTCTTGCGATCATCTCCATCCTTCGAATAATTGGTCGCCAGTCGCTGGATTTCATCACCTGTATCCTTCTGGCGCTGAGTAAGCTGGTCTAAGCTCATGTTGATACAGCACTGGAGGTATGCGTTTGATATGTGAACGAGATGTGTGACGTGAACCAAAATCACGTCGGGGTCACCAAATGTATAAAGTGCTTTTACTTTATGTTGAAGAAAAGCCAAAGGTTCTTGTACCTTGACTTGAATTACGATATGTGCGTGATACTTGAACGACCACACCAGAGCTTTGCTGAAAGGTAAAATTATTAAAGTGCAGCTTCGTACTACTTAAAGAAAACACCGCCGAAGGTTTGTAAAAAACTGAACTGTATTAGCTGGCTTTTATACAATAAATTACAATAATGTGTGAGTAAAGACAAATAGAGAAAAGCTTATTCAGTAAATAAACAAATTTTACCATTTACATAAATTCTCACGAGTCAGTGCCGAGAAAAACAAAAGTGTCAGTCATCTTGCGTATTCTCACAAGCCACCGCGGTTGATAAAAACAAAAGTGTCAGTTTACGTCTGGCCTAAAGCTTTCTGATTTTGTTATCAGCAAATTCTTTTATGACTCGTGAGAATTTATGTATTACATGAATGCAGTTTTTTGCAGGATTTTTTATTGAATAACTAGGAATATGATTTGGATAAACAACGATACTTGCCAAATCAATTTTAAATTAATGTATCAAACATTTATGAAAAACTACGAGTATCAACGTGGAGAAGTCATTCGGGTATTGAAGCATCCGGTTAGAAAATTTAACAAATTTTACAAAAGAAAATGTATTTCCTGTAAGAAAAACAAGCTTCAAAAATAAACAATGGTCTCCAACACAGATAGGTAGTAAGTTTTGTGTATTTTGTGATAACAATCATGAACCTGAAGCTCTCGTTAGAAGTCATGCAGTGCGTGACTCTCTAGGAAAAGTTTTGTGCCCAAAGCTTCGTATTTATATATGTCCTATTTGTGGGGAAACTGGTGACAATGCCCATACAATTAAATATTGTCCAAAAAGGCCCATAATAACAATGGAAGACACACTTGTTGCGGAAAATTTGCGTCTAGCAAGGGTACCATACTATAAAAATAGTACCAAGATTTAAATGGCTGAGCTAAATAAAGCTTCACATGCGATTATATCGCGTTTGGGTCCAATATTTTGGAGAAGGTTGTGTTTTCTACTTATGTTTTCTACTTATTTTTAATTCGTTAAGCAATATGGATTTGTTGTGTGAATTAAGTTTTCGTTTCGGTTTGAACCGGTTCGAACGAAACGAATATTTTCAAACATTAGTTTCTTTTTAAGTCAAGCAATTCGAATAAAAAAATTGCTGACCGCATCTATTTCAATTTTGACAAGGATGTGAAACATTTTGCGTGCAATCTTAAATGCAACACTCAATCGACTAAGCTTGATTTTCAAATGGCCAAAGGTCAGTATGTTTCTGCATATTTTTCTGGAACCACTCCTTTTGCCACCTTATGATATATCTCAATATCTTCAGAAGATCCTCTTAAACGTTAAAATAGTAATCTTGTCCAGAAATACGGTGGGCTTTCCTTAAAGGAGCCAAAACTTAATCAATTATGAATATAACACAAACGAAATTCCCGAACCGAGCAAAGGTCAGGATGTTTTGAATATTTCTCGGGAACAACTCCTTCTTCCACTTTAGGATATATCCCAATATCTTCAGAAGATCCTTTGAAACATTTAAATAGTATACTTCTCCAAAAAATACGGTGGACTTTCCTTAAAAGAGCAAACGCTTAATCAATTATGAATATAACACAAACGAAATTCCCGAACCGAGCAAAGGTCAGGATGTTTGGAATATTTCTCGGGAGCCACTCCTACCTTAGGATATATCCCAATATCTTTAGAAGATCCTCTCAAACTTTAAAATAGTAATCTTGTCCAAAAATATGGTGGACTTTCCTTAAAAAAGCAATTATGAACTTAACACACATGATATTCTGAAAACAAGGCGAAAAGTACATTAAGATGCACTGAATTGGGAGCCTTCAAAAGAAAAAAGCTCAATTATTAAATTATCAAGGTCTATAATTTTTTAAAGTACACTTCTGACTATTATAAGTATACAAATAAATATTAACATATTTTCCCTTTTCTCTTTTTATGCCATTTCTCGTCCCAGCGATCAGAGAGGTCTCATCGGTATGGTTATCTCTGATCGCCTACCATAGAAGTTCAATGATGGAGGTCACACCAACTGCCCATATAAATACTTTTTATAAAAAGTAAGTATGAATTATATGGTGGCAAGATTTGTCATTGCAGTTTTCAAATTGGGTGATTGTTCCCCCTTTTTGGTGTGACCTCCATCATTTAACTTCGATGGTAGGCGATCAGAGATAACCATACCGATGAGACCTCTCTGATCGCTGGGCGAAAAGTTCAATCATTTTTTTGCACTTAAATGCAATTGGTAAATTTATAGAAATTATATTCAATAAATTTCAGTCTGTTAGACGAGAAATCTTCTTCGCATAATTTCTCGTCATTCCATTTTTTTCCTGATAAGTTGACGTTTACGATTTTCTGTTTTGGACCGTTTCCCACGTCATTCCATTTTTTCCAGATAAGTTGACGTCTTTCCTGATATCTTCACATACTTTCACATTATAGACATCTAGCGCAAGACAGATATCGAACATGCCACAAAACCAAGACGAAAGACGAATATTTCCAGTTCAAATAAATTGAAATTTTTTAGCGAGAATTAACTCTCTAAAATTGTTTTTCACATAATTGTGAAGTAAACTATTTTACTTTGTATTTCAACATTTTTCAATGAAATATTACAATTTTTCGTCGGTGAAATATCGGGAGAAAAAACAAGTACTATTAGAGTCAAATAATAAAAAAAAAAAAACGCAAGTAAAATTAAGAAAATACTCAACGTTATTTACTGGGTCCCTTCGTTTTCTTTAATTTAAGATATAAATCATTATTCTGCTACAAATAGGTTGGCAGAAATTCGCATTGAAAAATGTACGAAACATAACATAATATAGTCCCGGTTTTGACGGTAAAAAAATATTTTTATCAATTAAGTCTTAACCTTTCTGTGAGGTCGGTTGCACAAGTGGTAGGTGACAGATCTTTCTCAATTGCTTGCTTGTTAGAGCTTATGATCATATTGAGTTCAACTGCAGTGTAAATCGTCATTCACTTATCTGTAATTTCTTTATTAAATGCACAATAATCTAGTTTCAAAATATACAAAACGCTATCACATAAAAATTGCGATTGCATACATAGTTACATATGCAAGTTGTACCTAAATTGCCCACATACACATTATTATAAAGTATAAAAAGTCTTTAGTTTATGTATAAAAATGATTTATTTAGCTTCAATTATTAGTAAACACCAAAAAGTGTGACTTTGATAATATATACACTCCCGACAAAAAACAAAAAACTCATGACCATAAGACAACCCACCATTTTTTTATCTACTGTGATAGTTTTGAACATAAAAAGGTCATATTTTATTTAATACGTATAAAAACAACTCTCATATCATTCAGTCATTTATGAATTATACTTTTATTACTTAATATCTTTTTACTTTACGGTTTCTTAATTACTAATATGAGAAAGTTTAGCTTACATGTACCTAAATAAATTATTCTTGAAATTGAAATTCGATATTTACAGCTATATACTATATGAATAATTATGTAATTTTGCTTATTTAAAAATAGTTACTGTTTATTGTTTTTTGAAAAATTATGTGACGCCCAATTTAATGAGGTCTTCCATGAATTTGCCAAGGCCTCACTAAATTTAGATCGAAAATGTTCCCTTGCTTTTTCCTCCGTTAGTTCGAGCACCTAAAAAATAAAAAACAACAAAATGGATTATTTATGATAATTATTCTTAAGAATATTAAACCCACTTATATATACAAGGTTTTTTATTATATTCTGTCACAAAAATCACAAACTGTCATATCAATATATTAGCTGAGTTTTTTTGTGGACCTTGTTCATTTCTTGTTCGGTCGATTAAGACAGATTGTCTTAGAATAATAAATTTGCAAGAAGCGACCCTGCAGTGCCACATCACCGCCAGTTGAACAATTAAAAAAAATAGAATTGATATAAGACCAATTCTTACAATATCCTAGATGCCGTATGTAATTTCGCACCTTGTTATGGTCGTAGCACACTACATGCAGCAGTATGCTAAACTGAAGCTAGCAGCAGTATATATCACAAACCCGCATGGAGATTGTGCTGCCACTCTCGCAAAATTGGACGTTTGACAGCTGATGGCGAGCCGCTCGCCAGAAGTTTTAGAGAAAAAATAAGAAGAAGAGTCTTGGCAGAAGACATTTTTTTTGTCTATTCTTAGCGAGTCTTAGTTGGAGATTTTTGAGGTACGAGCAGCGTACAGGAAGGTTTTAGTTTTTGGAAGAAAAAGTAAATCATGGATAGCAAGGTTTTGGAAAAAGTAAAGTGTTAGAAGCAACCCAAAAAAAGAACAAAAAGGAAATTGAGTAAGAAGAAAAATCGACACAAGACAGAGGAAGGATATATCAATTCCCTCTGTCATTTCAAGGAAGTATTCTTTTCAATACATAATATCGTTATCCAATTGAGCTAAAAAAAAAAAAAACTCATTGCGAATAATACGCATGTAGCTAGGAGGTTAAGTACGATATGGAGACACATCTTGCTTTGAGAGGTTAAGCAAGGCAACCGGATAGTCCATATTCATTCCATTTTGTGACTACTGAAGCGAAATCATAGGCCATCCCAAATTAAATTCTGGAGGGAAAGCAGCAGATGCATACATTAACGTCGAGGCAAATGAAGGAGCGTTCAACCAGAATAACAGCGATAATTTCACGGCATCATCTAGTACGTCGAACCTGCGGGGACAGTTAAACTCGTATCCTGAAAGGTCCTGCTAACGGTCCCCGTACTAATTAGGTGCTGTTAACCTACGCAGAACTGTACCATTGTTCGTAAGGAGAACGGGCCAATATGATGAAATGACGGCAAGAAACATATCACATCGCGGCGCATTATAGTTTAGTGATAGATAGTAGATTCGTAGATTCTGTCCACTTGTAGTTAGTCGATCAAATTCATTTGTCATCTCACTCAACCCATAGTAACATATCGTAGAGTAAGTTTAAATTGGGGATTGAAAATAAGTTAGAAGTATTACTTACATTAGGGTATAGCCAGGGAGACAAGTATTGCTAAAGAATCTTTTCATCCTTCCAGGGAAATACAAGTAATAGTGTAATAACTTGAGCAGCGATTTTCGTTCCTCTTTTCAACTAGTAACTAAGTTCAAGTTTTATGTCTGTAAAACGACAAAAGTTCTTTCCAGGAGCAACACAACCGCCTCCAGGGAGCTCCTTCGAGGGAACCGGACATATGTAAGTCGAAGTTGTGATCCAGTCATTTTAATTGCATTTGATTTTGTGACAATATATGCATATATATATATATATAGTAGATATTTTTGTTTATATTACTGCTATTTAACCGTACAAAATTCTATCGTATGGCTATACCGTACGATTTTTTTTTGCAGTTACCGCTGTGGTGGTGTATGTATCAGAATACACTTTATTTCGTTTAGTATGTGATTGAATTATCAACACACGTTCTGTTAAGTTACATAGATTATTGAAACGCATCTTGAATTATCGAAGTATGTTTGCTGAGCTAATTAAAGTCAGGTGCATTCATCTCAATTTTCATTGCGAAATAATGATTATAATTAAGGCGTAAGGCCGCTAGTCGAATTAGTTAAGTTTGCATGTACCTAGTATTAGTTTTATTGCTCACAATTTATGACAACATATTTGGTGCTAATGGAACTATTGAATAGCAAGTATATCACATCATTGCATTTGTTTTGCGAAGTGACGAACATACCCCGTCCGGATATGTCTTCAGTGAGAATAGGAATTATACAGTCGAATACTATAAGAGGTTGACGTGAGGATATATATAAATAAATGAATTTTTTTTTATAACGTTTTACTGTGTTAGATTTGTGGTTTTTTCTCCAGTCATTCTCCCGGAGCCCTCTCGTGATAATGGTTGACTAGATCTCCTACTCCGCTCGATTTTTCCAGGTCAATGCATCAATAGGGACACTGAATACGATACTTGCCCACAGTGTCATTGGGTGGGTGGGGTAAGGCAGCTGAAGGCAGAACATCTCCGCCTTCACGTAGGTAATGGTAAGTGGTGTAAAGGTCCCTTCTGGAGCGGATGTGCTGCGACGTTTGTTGGCACCATGTCTTTTCTTGTATATAGCAGGTGACAACAGCAAGTCTTCTTCCACACTCTCCGCCAATAGCCGAGGCGAGCTAGCGTGCCGGCCTGCACTTCAACGCTGTCTACCGAGTGATCTGTCAGCTCATGCTGGCAGTTACGACTTCACGTCAAATATAATTACTCAACATAGTGTACCATAACAACTTCTGCGCAAGTTTGATTATTAAAGTTGTTTTTTGGATCTATTAATTTCTAAAAAGGTTCTAAAAAGGCAAACTAACGGACAGACGGACATTCAAAAATCAAAACAACTTTTAGTATTATGCGTGGTTGTCCAACTCATTTTGCTCTGCCAGTATTATTTCTATGTAGTACAAACTGAATGACTAACGTGGGGCTTGTTCGAACCCAAGTATTCGTCTTGTTATAACACCTAGTGATGTAACACCGAATCCGAATCTATGTCTATAAACTTACGTAGGTTTTTACTGTTTTAATTCTTTTAAAAACAAAATTATTAGGCTCATAAAGCAGTCATAATTTGTGACTAATAAAATTAGTATTTATTTTTTGCATTAGATGTAGTCACTTAAATGTTCATAAGTTTAGAACAGAAGTGGGATCAGATCAGAGGAATCCATTGGCATACTCCATCCTATTTATTTACCGAACACCATGTATGTATGTATATTGTTCTTATGTATTCCATTATACATAAATAACAAAGATCCAAATCTACAACAATAAAAGATATGTGAGAGATCCATTATGAGATTAAATAAATAAGAGTCATCTATACCACTTCTAACTGACTGTGAAATATAAAAGGCCGATCCGATTGTTATCAAAAAGCAGTTAAGAGCGACCCTAAATATTGGAGAAGTTTATACACGCAAAATATTCAAAAATACACTAACTATAAAGGACAAATATTACTAATTTTCAGGACTGACAAAACACTCATGATGCACTGGCTGCTAATTGGCACTTAACCTTAAATCGGGACAGGGTACAATATTCCGATGTCCATAACGCGCTCTCTAGCTTTCCAGTAATTTCAAATATTTATGGTACCTATGTGTACCACTCGGGGCGAAGGGATAAAGTGGGTGTCGTACCGGGAGCGGAGCAGCACTGCGCGGCATTTTAAGTAACCGCTGCGCGATTGCTCTTGCAAAATTAAATTTATAAGTCACACCAGGAGCGGAGCGGCGCGGCGATTTTGGAGACTACTCTAAAACATAATTTTGCCGCTGCCGGCAAAATTTCTTTTTCATTCGAAATAAGTCCGCACAATTCGTTAAATGAGGCTTCTGGCATTCTAAAGTATTCGTAATCGAACCTCATTACTTTTCGGTTTTTCTTCAACCAGAGCTACTAATTACAGAATTTCTTCATCGGCACTAGAATACATTTGGTAAAATCCGCCGTACCCGGTGCGGCCACTCTATTTTGCCTCGTGCCACAGCGCCGCGCCGCTCACGGTGTGACCAGGGCTTAGAATAAAAGTTTTTTGGAACTTTTAACATAAGATTTAAATAAATAAATTAAAATCTTCGGTAAGTATTATGACTGTACAAGACAAATACACTTTATACAAGTAAAAAAGCTAGAATTGGTAACACCACACCAATTCTTATAATACCCTAGATAAATGCCCGTACGTAATTTGGTATGGTCTGTGCAAGTTTGATTTTTGAAGTGGTTTTTCGCATGATTATATGTAACCAATTTTATAGGATTTCATATTTTGAAGAACTTTTCAGTACAATAAAAAAAGTCTAGGACTGATCGTTTTCACAGCATACCTAAAAAACCTAAATTTGTATATGGCAACACCAAGAAAGAGTGACCCGATTTAGTCCATTTTTGAAATTATATTTACTGTTTCTATGAAAAGACCACGTACATAATTTCAGTTTTCTACGTTGACGGGAGGCAGTGTCCCAATAGAAGGAGTTACTATATTTGTTCCATTTCGAACTTAAATTTACTTTTTGTTTAAAGTTCTTGTGCAAAATTTCAGCTCTCTAAGTAGACGCGCACTCGAGTTATCGTGAGGACTGACAAACAGATGGACATGCAAATATCACCCTACGAAGAAGTTGCCCGTTTTGTCCAAATTTCGAAGCTAAATTTATTTTTTATTTAAAAAATGTGTGGACGGACAGACGAACATGCAAAAATCAGGGACCGAAAAATAAGCTTAGTTTTTTTAGCTTCAAACTATTAGGAATAACAAGTAAAGTAGGCTTTTTTCGTTCGGTCCCTCGCAAACAATTAAAATACCTTTTAATATTATGCGTGGGTGTCCAATCCATTTTGCTCTACCATCATTATTGTTATGCGTGACAAACGGAATGATAAACTTAATATATCCTATGATTTCATCATCTATGGTATAAAAATCAAGTAGTTGTTTCAACTAGAATTGAATTACTAATTCAACCTTCATGTTTTACTCAAAAAATATATTTTATCTTTTATAAATTTTAAACTAAGGTAATTAGTGATATCGCAGCGATTGAGTACGTTAGAAAATTGAACAGTAATAATAGCTGTGTTTTTCGCATATGTGTCCGGGTCAGGATCAGAAATACATAATAACTTTTCCATATGGGCTCTAGGTTTTTTATCTACGTTATTTCATTATTCCAATGAAAATTTTTATTTTGCGAAAAATATTTTAAATCATAGCGCTCTATCGAAATAATTTAATGTGGAAATTACTTCTGATCCTGACTCGGACCTAACCCATATGCGAAAAAAACAGCTAATATGTGTTCAAGTTCAGTTCAAGGAAACGAGGAAGACAAGCGCCAAACTTTTACGATAAACGAACGGTGATGAACGGGAATGATAAAATATAGTTCTTAACTGTGATTTGTAAACCTACTTTCCCACTTTCAATAAATTACAAATTCGTGATTCTAACGCAAAACACCCAGAAGAAAATATTCCAGTTTTTCAAGAATTGCGGTTATAGTAGAAGTATGTGATGTAAGTAATATATGTATGTATTTAGAAATATAATTAATTAATGTTATGCTAAATAAGTGGATATTTGGGATAGAAACAAATACATACTTTTTCCGGAATTAATTGTAAAATTTTTGAATTTTGTATTAGGAGATTCATACAGAAAATTTCAGTAGAGAGGAAAAGCTTTTAAAAATAATAGACTTAAAAAAAAACAGGTGTCAAAACTAACAGAATGCTATGAGGTAAAATCAAAAACATAAAAAAAAAGCATTTCTTCGAATGTTAAATAATATTGTGGACACCCCCAAAAAGTTTAATAAATGAAGAACTAAAAGAAGTGCTCAAGCAAATGTCTGCATTAAATAAAAATGTATTTGAAAGAGAGCTTTTGAAAATTCAAGACAAGAATGTTCCTAAATAATATAATGCTCAATTTAAAGCCTTCACTTTAAATTTGAGTTTCACTTTAATATGAGTTTGTAAAAACAACATTTAGTTGTTGCCAAAACGCAGGGCTCTCCAAAGAATCTTTTGAGGTCATAAAGCAAATTGTGGACATTGCTAAGAATAATGGTGAGAAAATTTATCTCAACGAAGTGTTGATAAAATGCATATTCGTCAACATATGTATCTACTGCTGTGGAGAAAAGACGGTAGGATTTGTTGATATCGGTGATGGAGGCAATAGTAGCGTGGTAGCAATACAAATACTTGTATTTATAAAATTTTTGGTTAATAAACCCTAGAAAACACTACTCGCTTTCTTTACAATTTTTTCCATAAATGAGACACAAAACCTATTGTATACAGGTGTAGAGGTAATAAGAGTAATATTTGACGGGTCAGCAACAAATCTTACAACTTAAGCTTCTTGGCTGCGATATAAAAAATGTGAATGTGATGAATTACTTTCAAAAAATTAATATGATTGCCAATTTTATTTTATATTCGGATCCTGGATCCTGTTCACATGCTGAAACTTGTTCGCAATTGCTTATGTGATCTTAAAGTAATAGTTGAAATAAGGTGGAATTTCTTAAAAAATCTAGTAGATCTCCAAGAAAAAGTTTTACAACGTTGTTGTCGTTTGTTTACATATCCGCGTTGTTAGTAAAGTTTACTTCCGAATATCGGACATAAAAAGACCAATGACTGGTCTGGCGAGGGCAAGTTGTTTTTAGAGTGCATCAAGTTTCATTTGTCGGTTCAGGTTATCAAGTCGCGGTGATGTAAAAATACAATAATATAAATAAAGTAGTGTTATAGTATAATTCGAGAAGTGTCTTTTATTTAATTCGATAATTTCTTTGGTTTGATTGCTTTACGGGCACGACAATTAGCGCAGCCGGTAAAAGTAAGGTGAGTGTAATTTTGTTTTTTTGTTTTTTGTTTTTTTTTTTATATTATTAAGCCAAGCTCAGGGGATATCCTATGATGCAAAGCACAGCGTGGCAGGAAGGAGATAGGGAAAGGATTAAGGGATATGAGGAGAGCGGCGGAGGTGCCGATGTATGTCGCCCTTAAACTTTCGCAGGTTGTATGCCGGAGGAAAGACAGAAGATGGTAGACTGTTCCACATTCGCACAGTTCGGGATAAGAAAGCATCACGGAATTTTAGTGTACGGCCGAAGGTAATTTGAAGGGTAAAAGGATGAGCGCGAGATGCAGCGCGAGTATTGCGTGCAGGAACTATTCTACAAGGGATCAGACTAGATATTTCATCAGAACATTGACCATGCATATAGCGATAAAGGAGCGAAAGGCATCCAACATTGCGACGGTGCTCGAGCGAGTCGATATGACGAGTAATTGCCACATCGCCAATGAGCTTGCAGGCTCTCTTTTGGACAATATCCAATGAAGCTAAGACTGTGCGACCAGCCCCGGCCCAGATATGGGAATTGTATTCCATTCTAGGTCTGATGTAGGACTTGTAGAGGAGCGCTATATTTGATGCGCTGAAATATTTCTTACACCTTTTCAAAAAACCAAGACATTTTGATGCTTCTTTGGCAACCGAGAAGATGTGATCTGTCCAGCTTAACTTACTGGAAATATTAATGCCAAGAATGCTTAGTGACGGTGAATCAGAAATTAATGCACCATCAAACGAAACGGGAGTGGTTAAGTGATGGTCTTGTTTTAATGAGATGAGACAGCTTTGGGTCTTAGGTGCATTGAATTCGACGCGATTCACTTTGCCCCAAGCAAGAATATTGTCAAGATCGTTATTCAATGATCTAATCATGCAGTCTCGTTTAACACATGTGGCGTTCCCTCTGGAATCCGCAAGGGTGTCAAAGGAGTATGCGAAATCAAGGGTACTGTCATCAGCAAAGCTATGGATAGGATTGAAAGTAAGGGAAAGCAGATCATTAATGAAGATTAGAAATAGAGTCGGACAAATAACAGAGCCCTGGGGGCACCGGCATTAATAGGATGAGGTTCAGATATAACGCCATCTAATACAACACGTATTTGGCGACTAGATAAAAAACTTTCAATCCATAATAGAAGAGGAGGGAAAGACCAAGTGCTTTGAGTTTGGCTAAAAGGGCTGGATGCCAGACTCTATCAAAGGCCTTTGAAATATCTAGAGCAACGATTTTGGACTCACCAAAATTGTGAAGACTACGATTCCAACGTTCCGTAAGAAAAGTCAGCAAGTCTCCAGATGAGCGACCGTGCCGGAAGCCGTATTGGCGATCGTTGATGAGCTGATTGGTTTCCAGATACTTCATTAATTTGGAGTTAATGATAGATTCAAAAACCTTTGAAAGAATCGAAGTGATTACAATTGGTCGATAATTTGAGGGATCGCTACCCTCTCCTTTCTTTGGAATAGGCTGAACGTGAGCTAGTTTCCAAGCAGTTGGAAATTTTCCTGTCGAATAGGACAGGTAGAATAGTTTGCGCAGAGGTTTAGCCAAGGATGAGGCACAGCTTTTAAATAATAGGGGCGAGAAACCATCAGGGCCTGCGGCTTTAGAGACGTTGATACCATTAAGGACCTTGAACACATCTCTCGTACGGATGTGTATTGGCTCTTGTACACATCCGCATGGGGGATGCACGACAGGTGCCTGTGAAGTGGGTGGAAGAAAAGAATTTGATGCGAATCTAGCAGCCAAAATATTAGCTTTATCCAGGGAGTCAACAACCACTTCACCATTATTAAGTAGTGAAGGTATAGAGGAACTGCTGAAGTTGTTCCTGATGGTTTTGACCAGGGACCAGAAACCTTTACTACCTTTTTGCCGCTTGCCAAGATTCTTTGTCTAACATTCTGGTCAAAAAGAAATTTTTCTCTCTGGATAATGGACTTGCAGGTGTTCCGTGTAGTCTTGTAGATTTCTTTCAGTTCTGGACAAGGATGCACTTGATAGGCGCGAAAAGCAGACTCTTTCGCTTTTATAGCTTGTTTGCACTTATCGTTAAACCAGGAGCGATCATGCTGTTGTTGAGATCTGCTGTAAGAATACGGAATATATTCACGCATGCCTAGACTTAGTATGTTACTAAGTTCTAATGTGCATTCATCAGCATCCCTCGAAGCAAAACAGACCGACCAATCTATATCTCTAAGATACTGATTGAGGTGATAAATTGAGCCGTGATTAGACAGTGGTCTGAATTACCAAGAGGGGAGCCGACTGAGATGGAATATTTGTCAGGGTGAGATGACGGAAACAAATCTAGTAAATTGGCCCTATCTCCAGCTGCATCAGGGATTCTCGTCGGTGCATCCACTAGCTGATGCAAATTGAAAGATTCACAAAATAGTTCAACGAATCGGCCCGCAGGACTTGTGGTAGAAGAATGTCTGAGCCACGGTATGTTATGGACATTAAAATCGCCTGCCAGGACGATTTCGGAAGAGGGGGAGACAGAAAGCAAATGATCAATATTGTTGGAGATATTGTCAAATGCGGATACCGTGTCGTCATCAGACATATTTGGGCTGCGATAAAGGAAGCAAAAGTAGATGATGTGCCTGTGAAGTTTGAACCTAATCCAGATGTAATTAAACTCAGGATTGGCAGAAGGTGGAAAATCTTTTAGAATGGTAAAGGCCACATCATTCCGAATATAAATTGCGATCCCCCTATGTGGAGAAAAAAGAGGCACTAAGCTATAACCAGGGACGTGATATTGATTAGAATCAGCATCAGAAACGACCTTGGTTTCACTTAGCGCAAGAATTGCCGGATTTTTTGATTGAAGGTGGCAGTACACCGAAAAACGATTTGCCCCCAATCCGCGAATGTTGCAAAATTCTAAAATAAAATTCTGCATATTCCAAAGCAAAACAAAAAAAAGCAGAAGAAAGAGCGACACACAACAACACAAATATTTATTTAGCTGCAGTCAACGACACAGCGAGGTAAAAAAAACAGCAATAGTGTTATGCCTATTTGCTGCTTTCAGTACCTCAGACCATGCAGTTCAATGACCACAGCTGGGGACACCCGTATTGCTGATCAGTGGCAAGGGCTAATGACCTTGCACTGATCACTGATGTACATGGGAGATTTGATAAACACCACCGTACTGTGCTGCTGGCTTGTGGAATGACTGGTATTGTTTTATTTTATGATGAAATAAAATACGGCGCGGCGGATTTTAGATATTATATTATATTTTAAAAAATTTCACTGCACTGCACTACAGATTGATGACGCTATTTATCACTTTGACATCAGTAACACGCACGATGGAACGTCTGCTCCAGCTGACTCCACGCACTCTCTCTTTGTTTTTTTCTTCTAAAACATTTCGTTTTTATGATTAACGTCGGCTGTCGTAAGACGCCATACCGTAAAATGGGGTAACTTCGGAATGTTTTGACAAGTTTATATCTCAAACAATAGTACAAATAAAATGAATTATAGCAAACACCAGATATTTTTAATAATACAAAATAGCACTAACAGACGACAAATATATGTATTCTCTTACCAGTATAATATTTTACTCTGTTTTGCTTTTAAATCTTTTGTGTTGATAACGATAAATTAGATAAGGGGTAATTCGTAATTTTGGATTTAGTTTTAAAATCATCAAGAAAAAAAGATTTCATTTGCGCTTTATGGTTTTTTTTTAAATTAATCTTTTGGAAAATATCTTTACAGAGATTTTTAAGTTAATAATAATACATTGTATTTTAAATTGTCTTTCTGAATATAAAATCTCTAGAAAGTTATTAACTACTCATCGTCTAAACAGGCATCGCATGTATACTTAGGATCTTTGCTACGCTCATTGCAGAATCCACATATCCACTTCATGCATAATTATCCGCATATCTAACTTGGCCAACGGGTATGACCATTTGGCGAGCTCATTTACCATCTCAGCAATGATTCGTTCCTCAACACTTATTAATGCCTTGCGACGGCCTACCTGCTGCGTGTGCATGACATTGCGTTTGTCGTAAAGCGTTAATGCAGGTTTACAATGCTTCTTGCTCGCTCTAACCACAGACATCCCTTTTTTAATATCCTCCATGGCAGCTTGCAGGTCATCAGATTTATACCGCTGATAATTTCTACCTCAAACCTTTTTTCTATAATTTCTTCAGCCTAAGTGTGTTGATAGTGTGGTCAGTATGGAGATTTGCTGTTTGTATTTTACTTTTTCTTCTTCCGTTAGGCAGTAAGAGGAAAAGTGATAATAGCACGTTAGTCTTTATTCGTTGTTTTGTCCGGCTTAAATGATCTCGAGCAGGGTTATTTCAAGTTGATTGATCAGGGTTATCGGGAGTGATATTTATCGGTATGTTAAGTCTAGTCAGGTTGCGTATTAATAGTTAATAAAGGTCACAGTTGTAGGGAATGATTTTCGCCGGGGTATCGATGTCGTTAGTGATATAGCTTTGTTATATACCTTAAATGTCAACAGGTAGGAGTAATATCTTAACTAAGGAGGAATTAGCACGGTATCAGGCCCAGGAAAAGGAATTACAACTAAAAACACAGGAAATTAAGGAATGCCAGGAAATATTGCAGAGTTATGAGCAGGATTGGCAATATATCGGGGAGCATATAACGGGAGAGTTACAGAAGAGGCGAAGAAATTACTGGAGGAATTGAATGAGAGTGCTAAAAAAAGTACAAAAGACGAAGCTTTAGATGTATTAGTGACTGCAGCATTCGAAGTTATCCAGAGCCGTGAAATAGAAGCAGAACAAGCATTGGAAGGAATCCAGAAGGAGAAAAAAGGCTCTTAAAGAATATAGACTCGCTAAAGTTATAGCTGAGGAAACTACAGCAGAGTTAGAAAAAGAATTGGAATTAGATCTATCATCACAACGAAATTCTAATTAAGAAGTTAATAAGGCGAGCACGAGTAAGGGGTTTAAGCCTAGGAGATTATTATTCTGGGAACAGCCCAATGAGTCGAAGCTATACTCAGAAACTGAGCAAATCAGTAGAAAGAAGCAGGAGTTAGCGCCGGGTGGAAAAGGAAAGAGCAAACGAAAGCAATTAATGCCAGCGGAAGATCTTCATCAGGTGTATAAAGTATCGCCATTCGGACGATGCGCACTACTTGGTAAACTCGCAGGGGCCAAAAGATTTTGATTCTTTGTAACAAGTAATCAAATTAGCTTATATAAAAAAAAACTTTTAGTGAATTGCGAACAAAAATACTGGCATGCAGCAGAGGCCCAGCGAAGATATCAGGAAGTTCGCAGATCCGATGAAAGAACTGCTCGACCAGATAAAAGCGGCGGTCTCTGCAAAATAGCCGGGAGGAATTAGTGGACTGATAGCAGAACTGGAGGTAGATGCCATAGCGACATTAGAAACTGGTGTTGGGCTTAAATCAACTCAAGTATACCTAACCAGAAGTTTGAAGCATTGGAAGAAAATTCATAAAAAATATTTGAAATAAAAAAAAGGTCTTTGCAAAAAGAAAATGTCTTAAAGAAAAATATATAGTAAAATATATATACAGGGTATTCCGTAAAAGTCTTTAATCCTTTAAGGGGATGAAAGTAGAGGTCATTTGGGTCAAAAAAGTCTAGATACTTTTATATCGATGTCCGCTTGGTTTTCGAGTAAATCGATAATATCGATTTTCGAGATTTTGCATACTTCTTCAGAGTAATTTCGTTATAAGCTCTATTCTAATTAATGGATTGTGACGGTCAAACCTTTATTTAAAAGAACACATATTGGCCTTTCTAAGAATGCATAATTAGTTATAATTGTGCCGTCAATTATTTAAAAAAAAAACAGTTTTCTCTAGAATTTTTTATTTCACTAAAATTTTTGTCGCGCTTCAGTGTACATTTATTCGAAATATCACCATTGCACGAACTTGGCAAAACTATGATAAAATTTGCGCATTATGTCCCCTTTCCAAAATGACCTCCCTAAGTGCTATCAACAATAACAATCAAAAGTTATAAGTAAACATTTGGAAGATGCGTCCATCGAGGTAATCTTCAGTTTTTTCGTAAGACTCTATCTCCTCCTACAGTTTTTAACCTACGACAACCATTTATATGTCATTGTACGGGAATCTGAACTGGTTATTAGATAGGGTACTTTTCGATTTCGAAAATGGTGGGGTTAATTTCGAAAAAAACACTTTTTTAACAAACTTGATATTTAGGTAGATTTCGTTATTCCGCATCTTCATTTTTGCGGGAGTTCAAAATTTCAACTTTAAGCGGCTATATTTGAATAAAAACTACCAAAAATGTCTTTTCCATTTATGAATTTAGGACTTACTTGCTAGAACAATGCTTGGTTGAGAAAATATAGCCGCTTAAAATTGAAACTTTGAACTCCCGTCCCTCCCAGAGCTTCCCCCTCCCGCAAAAATGAAGATGCGGAATAACGAAATCTACGTAAATATCAAGTTTGGTAAAAAAGTGTTTTTTTCGAAATTAATCCCTCCATTTTCGAAATTCGAAATCGAAGAGTACCCTATCTAATAGCCAGTTCAGATTCCCGTACAATGACATATAAATGGTTGTCGTAGCTTAAAAACTGTAGCAGGAGATAGAGTCCTACGAAAAAACTGAAGATGACATCGATGGGCACATCTTCCAAATGTTTGCTTATAACTTTTGATTGTTACTGTTCATAGCACTTATGGAGGTCATCTTGGAAAGGGGACATAATGCGCAAATTTTTTCATAGTTTTGCCAAGTTCGTGCAATGGTGATATTTCGAATAAATGTACACTGAAGCGCGACAAAAATTTTGGTGAAATAAAAAATTCTAGAGAAAACTGTTTTTTTTTTAAATAGTTGAAGGCACAATTATAACTAATTAAGCATTCTTAAAAAGGCCAATATGTGTTCTTTTAAATAAAGGTTTGAACGTCACAATCCATTAATTAGAATAGAACTTATAACGAAATTACTCTGAAGAAGTATGCAAAATCTCGAAAATCGATATTATCGATTTACCCGAAAACCAAGCGGAGTTCGATATAAAAGTATCTAGACTTTTTTGACCCAAATGACCTCTACTTTCATCCCCTTGAAGGATTAAAGACATTTACGGAACACCCTGTATATAAGAAACCAATAAAAAAATAAAACAATCATTTTCTTAAGAAATCATTGGAAAAATATAAGAAAGGTGGTGGTACAGGTTAGAAATATATACATACAGATATAAATTGGTAAAGTAAATGAATAACACATGCAAACATAAAAGGTAGACATAAATAAGTGCCACATAGGTAAATCAAAAGTAAAGAATGAAATATTATCGTTAACGAGCAAATTTAATGAAATAAAAGCAGAAGTGGCAGATCAGTCCTGGAAACATCCCTGGATAGACTGTGTGGTGCAATTTGATCATCAGAACAATACGTCGTCGTCGATCGAACTGGAAAGATGGTTTGGAAAAGAAAGTTTCAAAAACAAAAGTGTCATCAGGATTACGTCATTAAAACCGCTTTTCAAATGACTAAGAGGGAGGCATTTTGTCCTCATCAGCGCACAGGTACAAAGCCACTGAGATATCTAAGGTTTCAAAGAATTTTAGAACCGAAAAACATAACACATTATAAGGAAAGGATTGAAATAATTTGCAAAATTTTACTGTGTATCAAGTATGTAGTTGAAGATTAAACAAGTAAAAATGCTAATATTGGTCTAAGACCAATTCTTATGATACCCTAGATGAATGTCCGTATGAAATTTCGTATGGGCACCCATTTAAGCAATTTTGATTTTTGCAGTGGTTTTTCGCATATATTTCTAGAACGGTTCGTCGGACAGAAAAAATTATTACAACCAATTTTATAGGATTTCATATTCTGAAGAAGTTTTTAGTACGTTAAAAATGTCTTGGACTGATCGTTTTCACAGTATACGTAAAAACCCTAATTTTTTATATGGCAACACCAAGAAGGAGTTGCCCGATTTAGTCCAGTTTTAAAAGGTTTTTTGCTAGTACAATGAAAACACCATGTACTAAATTTCAGCTCTCTACGTCGACGCGTTCTCAGGCAGTTTTCAAATATCGGAAAACGAAATTTTTGTATGGCAACCCCACGAAGGAGTTGCCCGATTTGTCTCATTTTCGAACTTAATTTTACTTTTTTTTTAAAGTCCATTCAGCTCCCTAAGTGTACGCGTTCTCGAGTTATCGTGCGCACAGACAGACGGACATGCAAAAATCAAAATAACTTTTAATATTATGCTCTACCATCATTATTTCGAGGTGTTACAAACGGAATGACAAACTTAGTATACGCCTACAGATTTCATCTAGGGTATAACAAGCAGAATGCTATGCAGTTTTAAAAAGTTTATTACAAGACTTTCAATGGAAATACACTAAGTGCATTTCTTTATGTTATGGGTGGATTCTTGATATAATTGGGAGAACTCCATCGTGCATACGGAAATAGTATCAAAATAATGGCAATTTAAAGGTAAGTAAGAATGATTAAAGAAAACAATGAACATTAGGAGTGAAAAGCTCAACCGTAAATTGACAGTTCGGAAATCAGAAACTTTAGGGCATGAAAAAGACGAGGTGAAACTTAGCAACCGACACCTTCAATCAGGCCTGGAGGGATCAGAAAGATACTAGGCTTTACTGCACACTACTACGCACTGCCATGCTTTTCTACACACTATATGCACACTACTACGCCCTACTACACACTATTACAAACTACTACACATTACTACACTACTGCATACTACTACACACTACTGCACAGAAGGCCATCAAGCATGGGGAAACCATCAGACAAATTCTTCCTCATCATGTCGACTTGGCCGCTACATCTATTACGGGGTGTTTGGGCATTGTTACCCTTGCGATATTAGCCAATATACCTGGCACAACCTTGCCAAACGTCGTTAAAAAATAACTGGTACAGCTCGAGTGATAACATTAGGCTAGAAAATGTATAATTAGATGTAATAGGATAGTTATGTAACGTTTAGGGGCAACCAGGGTAGTTAAGAAGGCGTAGTTGTTTATTTTTTATGTAGGATATGTGAAGCTTGTTTATATTAACAGAAAGAACAGTACATATAAATAAATAAGAATGTATAATAGCAATTCCTTTATCCTAAGAGCAAGAAGATTATAGTTATTATTTAAAAAGTAAAGATGAGTTTGTTCGAAACGTTTAAAGAAAGAATATCGTTAAGTAAGCTTGTAATGTAAAATGCGGTAAAAGAAAACGAAGAATGAGAAAGTGATGTTTGATTAGTTAAGTAATAATTGAATTCAATTTTGTTTATTTTAATCAATGATGACGATTAAGAAGAGTATAGTTATGAAATACTCCCCTAACTATAAAAAAATATAACTAAAAAAATATAACAGAAAAAACTTTAAACTTTAAGATTGTGAAATAGAAAACAGCATAAGAAAGACATTAAAAAAAAAATGTTGAATAGTTTGGATATGTTGTAAGAAGACAATAAAATACTCCCCTAACTATAAAAAAATATAACTAAAAAAATATAACAGAAAAAACTTTAAACTTTAAGATTGTGAAATAGAAAACAGCATAAGAAAGACATTAAAAAAAAAATGTTGAATAGTTTGGATATGTTGTAAGAAGACAATAAAATAGAAGTTAAATGTGAGAAGAAAAAAGGAAAGAAAGCAAATGTGAAAGAAGAGATAAAATAAGAAAGTAAGAGAATTAATTTCATGTAGGTATATGGAAAATACTTGAAGGAATCTGAACCGAACGAGAAGTAAATTGTTTTCAGTTTGTAGTTAAAACCAAAGTTTACCTAATAAGTTAAGAAGCTGGTGAGATATCCGAGTGTTTTACATTTAAAATGCACACGGCAAGAAAAGGAAGAAAGAAAAAAAATCGAAAAAAAATAAACTCTGTTTAAAAATTTTATGAATAAAGATAAAAAATGTGAAAGCGCAAATTGCATGCAACGAAACAGAATGGCAAATGTTTCATTTTCGTAAATAACTGAGAAGGGGCGGAGTATTCACGTTTTACTCTCATAAAATGCTCCCGCGCTTTTATAAAACCGGTTTTCATAAAATATTGACAATGTTTTGGTCACATGTTGTTGTTGTAAAAGGTGTAAAAGGACACATGTTGTTGCTGTAATCCTATGATATTTGAACAGCACGTGTTTCTGTTTACATTCGTTTTGATATGAAGAGATTAAGTGGGAGAACTCATGCTGGATTCTCTGATATTTTCGGGAAAAATGAGAATTTAATTTGAGAGGAACTTTACATCTCCTTTCAGCATGTGGACCAAAGCGAAATTTATCTTTTTCTTAAAAATGGGAGGTAGTGTGGCCCGAAGTACATTATTATGAATAAGTTGAAAGGATTTTGAGGGATTTAATAAGATTTTGTCGTTCGGGTAATCCTACGTTCTCTTGATTTTGCTCTACAGCTTCTTAACTTATTATTAGGTAAACTTTGGTTAAAACTAATTGCGCACTCTAGATCTACATAGTTCCCTTTGGAAACTAGTTTTTTAAAGGGGGGAGGGATGTATTGGCCAATATACGGAAGATTCTTCCAACAACCAAAGACACATTCTGGCAGAATAAGAAAATAAATATATGACTTAAGCTGAAGCTTCATCTGAACTCTAAAAATGCACAGGTCATTGGTTATTTGGTAATGCGGTCGGGAGGTAATAGACGGGCAGAAGCAAAGATTTGAGACTGAGAGTATATTGCTTTTTCTCTCTGTTCTCCACCACCCCCACATGGCCACAGCTATACAGACGCCGACGCCAGCAGCCATGCACAGTTTTATGTTTCACTATGCTGCCTAGCTGAAGAGGCGAGCCGGTTTTTCTATTAATTTAGGTACTCGAAGATTTTTCCTAAGAACTTTTGAACAGCATATTTTGGCTACCTACATTCATGAAAGCACGCGAATCGATGCAACTGACAGTGATTGTGACTAGACTGCTTGTCACCCACCAATTCCCATCCCATCCGCTCATCTTACTATTCTCCCTCTGTTCTGCAGCAATAGAATGTAAATGAAAATTCTTTCAAACAAAGTATTCTTGATGAAACCGGTTTCTTAGAGAAGAGGTAAAAGAAGCAAAGAGAACACGCAATGTAATGCATGGGCATGATGCAGAGTGCAGGCTCTGGCCTCTGGCTCTGGTGCTGTGCTGGTACTTTGACGATGATGACCCGCTAGTCGCCACTCACCAGTGGCGGCGGGCCGTCATTCAAAGAAGAGTTTTCGTAAAATTTGTGAAAGCGGTTCGTAATATCACCACCGGTGAGTGGCGCATCGTTAACAAGCAGAGTTTTCATAAAATTCAATATACGAGATGCGTATTCTGTCTGTTAAATGTTCTTTGTTACTGCTAAGTGACTCAGATGCTGCAACCCGTAGAACAAACGCATTGTTAGTAATGTTTACTTCCGACATAAAAAGACCAATGGCGAGGGCAGTCAAGTTTTAGTCGTTTTTAGAGTGCATCAAGTTTCATTTGTCGGTTCAGATTACCTAAACGTCAGGTAGTCTACATTAACGAAAGATAGGGAAAGTCGCAATGATGTAAAAATACAATAATATAAATAAAGAAGTGTTATAGTATAATTCGAAAAGTGTCTTTTATTTAATAAATTTCTTTGGTTTGATTGCTTTAGGGACACGACACTGGACTGTATCTGTAATCATGCATCATTAAAGTATGTAATTGCATATAAATCATATGCACATCTCCCTAAAAGATATTACAACCCAAGATTGCAGCTAAATTTTGTATAACATTTCAAAAGGTAAAACTCGGAGCTCCATTAAGTCCTCGAATAAGCAAAAATGAAAACATAATTTACATACATACAGCTTTGTATGTCTTCATTTTTGTGTGATTTATTCATACCTCGTTATGAATGACGTAAAAGACAAGCGTATTAAATTACAGCGCGAGCAGAAAGTATAATATGTATGTACAGTGCACCAGGTTGCACGACAGCAAACAAAGAACATATTACTCACGTGAGGTCACTGTTCTTTCATTATTATACATGATAAGGTGGGAAAATAATATCTATTGTAGGTGCATTAGGAAATTAATGTATATTGCTTACCTAGCAATAATTAACGATTATAAATAAGGTACCATTAAGGAAGAAAGTAAGAATAAAGAATTGACCATCGACTGGGAAAGTCTGAGTATTATTCTTTAGAACGCAGTGGCAATTAGCCAGGTGTTCGCATTCTTAAATATATAGAGCCAGATATCTATCTCCATATAAATATCGAGGCAAGTCAGCCAGATATTGGTATCCAAAGATAGTGAGGCACCGCAGCCAAATATTAAGTGATGATTGAGGTGCTCAGCCAGATCCATAGGTAATTTTCAATGCTTTTCCTTTCATGAATATTGCGGAGACACGCCATATATTCGGCATAGTAATTTATTAAATTTATTATGAGCAGAATATTGGACATCGGCGAATACGCCAATCCATTGGCAACCAACAGGACACTCTCAAAAAACTTAATAAATGAAGTACTAAAAGAAGTTCCCGAACAAATTTCTGCATTAAATAAAAATAGATTTGAAAGAGAACTTCTGAAAATTCACTTAAAATTTGAGCTTTCTTTCCCTGAAAACCTATGAGTTTGTAAAAAGAACTTTTATTTATTTATTTATTTTAAATTAGTATATCCTACATATAATGTAAATCTATACTTATATCTACGCACTCGGGTACTATACGCATATGGCACTATTGTTTACTATGGTATTTCTAAATTTTTTGTTTGTTCAGTTTTTTTTTTATATGCTACTTATGTCAATTCTTACCAAGCTAATCTTAACTACGTTTATTCTTGGAGGCTAATGCCCTAGACACACAGCACTCTTATGGCCGGTTTCACAGTGAAGGCTTAATAAATATTTCGGTTTCACAGTCAAGGCTTAAGTGATATCACTGGCTTAAGGCAAGCTTAACTTAAGCCCGTCATCTCGAAGGCTTAAGCCTCAGATGTTGCTGCGAAACACATAGGAAATTATTGCTAAATATATATTTTGCCTAAATATTATAATTTCTGTTATTAAACGAACGTGCATATTTCAAAAGTTATACTTTAAACCTAAATTGAAATTTCCAAGCGAAAAATAGTTATCTAGTTAGCAGCTTTGAGTACTGTCTAGCAGCTAGTGTAAGCATTCCATTTGACGTTTTAGGAAGAAACCAAACAGTTTAAGACAAAAATGAGCTATTTATCTGATGCAGAGGATATAAGTGACGAAGAAATGTATAATATAATATCGCGCGTGACCCATGAAAAAATTATAAGAAGGCGCCCGCAATGTTTCGAGAAATGGGATGACGATGATTTTTATTCTCAGGTTCCGACTGTAGACACATGCGGCTATGATGGTTTATGTTGTCGAAACATTCTACAACAACGGTTTTGGGTTTTATATTCTTCCAGATAAAAACCACAAAAAAACTGGTAAATGAAAAGTTCTTCTTTTCGCTTGGTTTTTAATCCACAATGGCAATTTTCCTTTACAAAAATTCACAATTACAGCAGTGCTGACAACTTAAAAATGGTCATCTGCGGCTTAACTAAGCCTCAGCTTACCTAGTACTGTGAAACCGAGTAGGCTTAAGTTCTGGCCTTAAGCCACACCTGTGGCTTAGCTAAGCCCTGGTTTAAGCCTGGACTATGAAACCGGCCATTAATGAAGAAATAACTAACGACTCATTAGTCTATAATGATTCATTATAAACTGCGGACACACAGCCATTTCTTTAATTAAGTTGTGCTGTCAAACTGGTTTTGATGAAGTTATCACATTAAAGAAGCAATATGGATCGAATTAACGCGATAAACTTTATTTTCATTTATTTTATTTTCTATTTAACAATTTCCAAATGAGAAACAGATTTTATTTAAAAAAATATTAATAATATAAATTGATTTGCATTTCTTTGCATTTCTTCTTCTTATTTTTCAAATCGGCAGATGCACAGCGGAGCTCCAGATGTACATTATATGCCAAATCTAGCACATTTTTCCTCATTATAGCTATAATGAAGGAGGAAAACACTTCATTAGAGTTCTTCATTATCATCTGATTTTCGAGCTATAATGACGTATACTATGTAACACACGGCATTTTAATGAATGGTTCGTACAAATGATTCATTAGTTCGTGCTGTGTGTCTAGGGTATAACTTACTTATATATAACATTTTTTCTTCTTTTTTCTATTTCTTCTACTACTATCATTGACCAGTTCTTGTTCTTGCGGTCCTCTTGCCAATGCCCTGAGGGCATAGTAAGAGTGGGTGAGTTGGGTATGACCTGTTCGCACTCATTATTATTTTGACACCGTGCCATCTGGGTTGATCAGATTTGTGTTTTGGTGGGACAATATGCCTCCAGTGTTTTGCCAGAAATGTTGTTTGTCTTTCCCATTTTTCTCATTTTTCTTTTGCTATCTCTATTCTGGCACACCTTCAAATAAACGATTCACATGGTGATATTATTAAACCGCCTTGTTGATGTTGGTCTGGCAGTTATTTTGATAATTTGTCGGCAGCCTCTTTGCCTGGGATACAGGCATGTCCCGGTATCCAGGATATCATGGTTTGAGCCTTTGCTGTTTCGAGCAACCATTTTATGATTTTATTGAGAGACAAATGAGGTGTGGGGTTGGTTATTGCATTCAGAGCTGCAATGGCGTCTGTGAAAATTACTGCCGATTTTTCTTTTTCCCTGGCCAGATTTACTGCCATGTGAATCGCATATATCTCTGCCTTATATGCTGATGCGTTTGGATGGACATTACGTTTGTGGTTCTCCAGAGGAGTGCATTCCCCTGGTCTATAAATAACAACCGCACTAGATACATGGCTATCGCTTTTTGACCCGTAGGTGTATATATGGAGGTCATGCTTTGACGCTCCGATGTCTTCTCTATGAATAGCCCTATACATTGCCGGTGGCGTGGACTCTTTGGGGACCCTTGAATTGGTGTGAGAATAGATGATCTGGAGGTGGGAAGGATCTTTCGTACGGAGGAGATAATGGATTAGTGGGTAGTAGGATTCTTAGTGGATTGGAGGGCAATGTATAGTACCGAAAAATGTTTCAATAGAGGCCTTTGCATGTATCCTCTCAGCGTCGTATGGTGTGGACTTTTATTAGAAACAGCATTCCTGGCCACTAGTCGCGATTGAGATAATTTTATTCTTTCTGCTATATTTTGACTGCCGGTTTCAATCCATAGAGCTTCCACAGGTGTTGTACGATGGGCTCCAGTTGCTGTCCTGAGTATGTTGTTAATGTTGGTCTGTAGTTTCTTTAGTTCAGTCTGTGCTGCTGTTCCGTAGAGAGTAATTGCGTTCACCAGGGTTTTGGCTATGCTTAAGGAGCTAGCCACAGATGCTCCTCTCTGTTTGGCGGCGATGGTTTTCACCACATAGTTGACTCTTAAAAGCCTGTCTCTAATACTCTTTACATGCCCGTTCCATTTTAATGTTTTATCGAGTGACTCCTAGGATTTTACATTTATCCTGTGCCACTATCTCTTCTCCATTTGTTTCTAGATAGTCGGTCGGGTGGATGGTATAACCAACCTTTCCGCTTTAACGGTTGGTATCAATGACCCAGTTTCGCGGCACCAAATTTCAACTTTGACTGCTGCCTGTCTTAGCGTCTCTGTAGCATATTGTTTGTTGTCACGGTTATTAAGTTGTCAGGGTATATGTAGTGTTGTAGGCCGTGTATGTGGTTCAATTGTGCTGACAATGAGTGGATGTATGTACTGAAAAGAGAGGTGGATAGTGGAGAACCTTGTGGGATGCCGTTTTCTAGTTTGTATTTTCCTGTAGTAAAACCGTTAACTCTAACTTGGAAAGTTTTGTGGGATAGGAAACTTAGGATTATGTGGATGAATTTTGTATCAATTCCCCACATTGCAAGCTGTTGGGCAATTTTATACTTGCGCACCCGGTCGAAGGCCTTTTCCAGGTCGAGTGAGAGGATATGGGAGTCCAGTTTCTGAGCGCGTGCTGTTTTCAGCTGATCCTCTAGCTCCAGCAGGGGTGACGTAGTACCCCTGCCGGGCCGAAAACCATGCTGTGCTGGTTTAAGTAGCTCTTCAATCATTACTCCCAGTCTCCTCCCCAGGAGACTCTCGATAGAGAGGATATAAGCGATATTGGCCTATAGTCCTTGAGCATATTACTCGAATTCGATCTCTTGTGGATAGGAACCTGTATCGCATTTTTCCAATTTTGCGGAAAGATGCCTTGGTCTTTTGAGCTGTTGTGAAGAGAGACTATTCTGTCTTTGAAATCTGCAGGGACATTTTTTAGCATTCCATACGAGATTTTATCGTATCCAGGTGCTGAACCCTAGCAGAGACTAAGTATATTATTTAGTTCCTGGAGGTTGATGGGGTAGGTTAGTATTCTGTTTGGATCAGGTGCTTTGGCATTTCCGTTAAGAAAATTTTCTTTTTTGAAGGGTCTGTTCCTGAGTGAAGTTTTTGTATGACGAATAGTTTCCCCATGTTTTGGCAAATTCATTGGCTATGTCCGTGGAACATGTTAAGGACCGGCTTTATGTTGTCAAGTTGGCAATCAGGCTTGGGCTCCTATTGCCGAAGATGGATTTAACCTTGTTCCACGCGTCGGCGAGATTGGTGCTAGTGTCGATTGACTGTGCGAAGGACTCCCAAGATAATCTCTTCGCCACCTTTGTTTCTCTTTTGACTTTTGCCGACTCCCTACGGTAACTTCGCAGGTTTCCTTCTGTTGGGTGCCTTTGGAATTTTTTCCAGGCCTTAGTTTTGCTCCTGATAGATACGAGGATATCTTTATTCAGATGGGTTGGGATTGCTTTTGGAATAAGACACTAGGCATGCTTGTAGCTGCAGCCATTCTGATGATTTTACTGATCTGAGCTGCCTCTTTGTTCACGTTATTCGAGGGTGGTCTTTGTTTTGAATTTTTTCTAATAGAACCAGCGAAAAGGTCCGATTTTGCAGCCGCCTCTCCAAAGCGTACGAGAGGATTGTAAGCAGCTATTTTCACGCTAGATGTTATTAGTATTGGAAGGTGGTCGCTGCCTTCGGCGTTAATATGGGTAGACCAGTTAAAGGACGGGGTTAACTTAGGGGATGTGAAAGTGAGGTCGACCATTGTAAGAGTATTTCGAGAGGAGCGAAGTGTAGGGGAAGTATCGTTAAGCAAACATAATTCTTGCTCCTCTGCCCAGTCCGCAATCAACCTTCCTCTTCTATCCCAGCCCTCACCACCCCAGACAGGGCTGTGTGAGTTGAAATCTCAACCAATGATGACATTCGGTGGGAGTTGAGTTGACATTCGCTCTAGGTCACGAGGTAACAATCGGTATCCATGCTCAAGATATAAGCATAGGAGAGAAATTTTGGAATTTGTGTATATAGAGACAGCGCAGACCATTTCATGTTAATCTGTAGTCTGTTGAACGCCATTATGGCCACTCCTCCATGTCTTGTGTCATAGGGATTGTTGTTACCAACAAAGGTGTATTGTCTGAGCCGTTCAGGCTCTTCACCTAGTAAGATGTTTGTTTCTTGTAGGAGGATTATATGGGGCTGCTATATCGTGATATGAGTATGTCAAGATGGGATAAGTTATTATATAGCCCTCTTATATTCTACTGGAGAATTGTGAGTTCTCTAGCAGTTAGGGAGCAAGTTAGAGTGGACTAGTTAGACTAGAGGGTTTCGTTCATTTCCTGATCGGTTTCAATTAAGCTAATGGAATGGGGGGTATGTGTTGGAGTTTCCGTACTTCCTTGTGAGTTTTTATCGAAAGTATGCAGAATGTTCTCCATATTTATTCTTTGTGATGTTTTTGGTGTCAGTACTAAGCGGTTTTCTTCCATAGTGTATCCTATTATTCCTCTTATGTTTTGTTTGAGGGCTTGTTTTTTATTTGCTGCTTTTTTTGTGTCGTTTATATTTTGTCTAGTTGGTGTTTTTTGGTTAATTTCTGTATATTGTATTTTATTTTCATTTTAGTTTTGAATTGCGTTTGTTTCGGTTAATATTAGTTTTTGTTCACTTTGTTGTTTTGATGTTTGGGTTTTGTCCGCCGTTGTGATGTGTCTAGTTTCTTTTTCGTCAGTTTTGTTTCGATGTTGCTGTATTGTGTTTGTTATTTGTATAGGTTTTCTGTAATTTGTTTTTGTTTTGGTTGGTTTTGTTCTGCTGAATCGTTGTTTTCTCTGTGTATTATTGCCGTTGTTACCTGTTCTGTAGATTTGTGCATGAGCGTCTGTTCTGTTGTGTGTGGAGCTACAATTTGAGCGAAGGACGGTCTGTTTAAAGTCGCCCCCGGATTATTTGCATAGTAATATTTTTTGGCCTCATACATTGTACACCTCTGCTGGATTTTAATTCTCAAAAACTCCTTCTGGAGAAGGAATTTCGGGCACTTGGGGTCACTAGACTTATGGGTGTTAACTTTGCAATTTGCGCCGTACTGCTGACCACTACAGTTCTTTTCGATGTTATCGTGGGATTTCTTGCTCGTTCAGTGAAATTAGGTTTATATTATATACAGTCCCCTTTGAGCTATTAAGCCTACTGTGTAGTGTGATCTCTACTGGGATTTTAGCAATTTGTTTATGTTTTATAAAGCGCTCTGCAATTATCGGATTCTTGCAAAGTAGCAGTAGCCTTCCATCACGCAAGAACGAAGCGTTTGTGTACTCCTTCGATATTGCGTCTACTTCCTTCCTGACAAGGAATACATTGTATTTGTTTAATGTCTTTGTAGTGTCTGTGGTTGCAGTTACAATGAATTTTGGTTCTTGCGATTTGGCTTTTTTAATATTTGGTAATTGTGGATACAGCTCTTCGAAGGTGTTGTTCCTTCTTTTTACCCTCTTCGAAGCTCTTGTCACTTGGGGGAGGGTCTCCCTCAAGGATAGCAAAAGGGTTATTATCGGCTGCCCAATGGCACGCCATTTTGCTGGTTTTGCCCCTAAAATTTTAAATTTTTGTTCCTTTTCCTATAATGAAATTTTTATATGAGAAATATATCCTAATTTATTTTATGTTTAACTACTATATGATCTTAGTCTAATATATTACAATGTTGAATTAAGTAAAAAAAAAAAACAAAAAAATGTGTTTTACTTCGCTGTTTCTCCAGTCCAGCTGATCCCGGTTGTTTGCTTGAGTATAAGGTGTGAGCCCAACTTTTTTGTATAGGGTTAAGCGTCTGGCCACCTATTGGTAGGTGGCATTGATAATAAAGTTTCCTACATATTGTGGTTTGGTATGCGTCCCTGGTTAGGTTTCTGCGGTGATCTTGCAATCTGTGCCTGCACCTAACCTCTACACCATGAATAGCACGTGCTACCCGCACGACTGGTCGTGGTGTAATTCCACTGTTGTGACTGCCTCTGGTTTTATGTTTATTTTTATTTTCCACTTTAAGTTTTAATGCTCGGATCTTTTAAAATTTAATGTGATCGTTTTACTGTGAGAAATCGGTCGATTTTTTTTTATTTATTTATTTTCAATTAATTTATTTTCACAAAGTTTTTTGCTAATTCGCTTTCAACTACCGAACTTTCGGCAAAACATCTGTGTCGATTGCGATCTTGCTTGACACTGTAAAAAGAACATTTAGTTGTTTATTACTGCACAAAATGACTGGCAAACTGATACCAAAACGCAAATTGTACTCCTGGGCTCTCCAAAAAAATCTTTTGAGGCCATAAAGCAAATTGTGGACGTTGTTAAGAATAATGGTGAGAAAATTTATCTCAACGATGTGTTGATAAAATGCATATTCGTCAACATATCTACTGGTGTGGGGAAAAGGTGGTAGGATTTGTTGATGCCGGTGATGGAGGGAATAGTAGCGTGGTAACAATACAAATAGTTGTATTTATAGAATTTTGTGTTAATAAACCTTAGAAAACACTACTCGCTTTCTTTACAATTTCTTCCATAAATGCGACACAAAACCTATTGGATACAGGTGTAGAGGTAATAAGAGTAATATTTGACGGGACATCAACAAATCTTACAACTTCAAGGCTTCTTGGCTGCGATATAAAAAAATTGAACGCGATGAATTACTTACAAACATAACAATCTTATATGAAAGGTTTATTAAATATTCGCAATTATCTTTCATCCCACTTTATAAAATCAATCAAGACCATATCAAATTATTAATTTCTACATTCCGAATTCCATAGAAGTAAGAATAACCCTAACAATTCATTTCAGCCTACAAAAAGGTCAAATTAGAGAAGATGTATTATTGAATACAAACCCGTCATCTCCTTCAAGAGAAATGAATGAAAATGTAAACAAAACCAATTTGCTATGAAACCATATCTCAGAAGAGCAAACTGATGAAGTACAAGACATAAATCTTATATATCTTTATACCCTAGAGGCCTAGATGAAATCCTGGGGTATACTAAAATCGTCATTCCGTTTGTAACGCACAGAAATAATGCTGGTAGAGCAAAATGGGTTGCACACCCATGCATAATATTAAAAGTTATTTTGATTTTTGCCTGTCTGTCTGTCCGTCCGTCCTTACGATATCTTGAGAACGCGTTCACTTAGAGAGTTCAAATTTTGCATACGGCATTTAAAAAAAATTGTAGATTTAAGTTCAAAAATTGGGTTGCCATACGAAAATTACATTTTTTCCTATATATTTGGGCACTGCCTGATAATGCGTCGACACAGAGAGCTGAAATTTTGTACGCGTCGTTTTCATAAAAATTGCAGATTCAAACTCAAAAATGGACTAAATTGGATTACCCCTTCTTGGTGTTGCCATACAGAACTTTGGAATTTCACTTTATTCAACTTTTATTTTCATCTAGGGTATAATATACACAAATTGTAACTTTCTGCCTTATTTTAAAAGATCATTATTCACGTGATTCCCGAAACTTATCCGATTATACCAAGCATTTAAAGATACTTGCCAAACTGGCGTAGTAGATTTTTTTTTTCATTAGTCAGGTGAAGTTGGGTGAAATATTAATTTTCTATTCTTGGTTCGGCAAAATGTGACATTTTCTTCCAAGCTGGAACAGTTGGCTTAAAATTTAAAGCAACAGGTTACATAAGCACTATTCGGGATTACATAAGAAATATAAAATTGAAAGTAAAGATTTGTAGCAACAGGAGCTAAAAATCCATCACAGGGTGTACATTTTCTCGAAAACAAAAGAAATGTCTATAATTTTAAAAACACATAACTTAGATTTTTTTATATTTTTCTGGTAACTGTTATGATTTGGTCTATCACCCGATTCTGGCTTGACGTCGACTTACGGGACACCCTGTATATGTTATAATTTCCTTCAAGGGGTCACTTTAAATACACTCTGTTTCTTTATTTGTAATTTTTATTTTAAACTTCTCTTAACTACAAACATACGCTTCCCTTTTTTCTTATTCTTTTCACCACAATGCTGGTAGTTTTGCAATATTCGGATACTAACACTTTCTATTTTTACTTGTCTCGTTTAATTTCTTGTTACTTTATAACTTTTCGATACTCAAACTTTTACCTTTTACTTTTCACCACAACCGAGACCACCGCAACCAAGTTTTTAAAATCAACTCTTTTACTTTTCACCACAACCGAGACCGCCGCGACCAAGTTTTTAAAAGCAACTCTGCGTAGTTTAAAAATCAACTTACTGCTTGAGCACTTTCATCGTGATCAAGAGCTGTTGTTCAGGGTAGATAATGCTTAATTGCATTTTCTTACCTTGAGAAAATTTTAATATTTTATTCTGGACGTGATTAAACTTGCCCAGAATATTTTTCGATGGACGGTGGCTTAAAACAATGTAACTTGATGTTTTTATAAATATCAGCCACCGTCCCGTCACTTGAAATTGCGGTGCGCATTTCTTATCGTGAAAGCTTTTTGTCATGATATGTATATACGTATGTAAATACATATTGCATTTTTCGCGACAAATCGTACTGAAGGTACGGAAATTGAAACTTTTGTTTTTAAGTTGCTTTGTGGGAATTTGTGCCAAGAATGTGAAGAAATTACTGATGCAATTTTTTCGACTATTCGTATGATAAGCTAATCATGTTTTTAAGCATGATTAGCTTATATGAAAATTTATTAATTATATATTTTTATTTATTGCCTTTTTTCAGGTCTACTTTTCAGGCATATTTAGATATATAACATATACATACATCTATGTATCATACTTTTTTTTTAAATTTGGATAAACCTTTTTTTGATATTTGATATAATTTTCAAGAGTACCAGTCTTTAGAAGAAGTTTTCAAATGTCTATTTTCTTTTTGTGGTGCTTTTCTTTGCATAATTTGCTTCGCACTTAATAGCGAAGTAGTTATACGAAAAACTTTTCTTTGCACAATTTGCTTCGCACTCAATAGCGAAGTAATTAAACGAAAAAGTTTTCTTTGCACAATTTGCCGCGCACTCAATAGCGAAGTAGTTAAACGAAAAAGTTTTCTATCAAAAAATATGTAAGGACATATTTTACACAGGCTTTTGTAAATCAATTATGAAGTTTTTTAAAGAAAAAATCAAATAAAATTTAACCTTTCCCCCATTTAGCCCCTGAGAATTGTAATCAAGTTTCACGGGCGTTTATGTACAGACAATAATTGGTGTCCGTGTTAAAAACGACTCAATGATAATTTGTTCACTTTCATCTCCTTTAGTTATTATCTTCTTGGTCATTCCATACTTCTTCTTGTTTTTGATGAAGTTGCAACAAAACCGATCGCATGCTTTTTCATACCGTTTACATATTTTCCACACCACACGAGTAAGCTTTTACCCAGAAAGTTTTTGCAAGAGAAGTATGCGGAAAGGCCTAATGTACACATTAGGTCTGTACTATGTATGGAACAACACTGGTTCAGTACTATCGAAGCCGTTTTCCAATGAAGAAGAAGTCATTAGGTAAAATCCTCCTCCTAATTTTTCCTTTATAGTGCTTCAGTTATGAAGTCTTTTCCGTTATATTAAAAATGATAATTTCTGAATTATTCTTATTTATGAGACGAAGACATAGTGACAGTTGTAAATCGATCAAATAACCTGTTTATATTTTTGGCAGTAAGAAAAATTAAGGAGCATAATTTAAAATTACTGTAAAATTTTTAATTTATCTCAGGAGAGGAAGATGTGACAAGGAAAGATTGCTGTGAGAATTATCTGGCTCTGGAACAGGATTTTGAAATTGTCTATGAATGCATTATAATTCCTTATATTAAACGAGCAGACTATAAGAGGCCTAAGCACATATGTAGATCAATTGCTCCTTAGTTTATTAGATCAAATGGAAATATGCTTTATCACGTTGTACTGTATACTTGGCAGGCCTTTGTTATCTTTCTATTCTAATAAAATGTACCGTAATTTTATTTTCGCCCCAAGAGTAAAATGGGCCTTAAGAAAAATTATGTAATGACAAAAATTACCAGTGTTTCTTTTAAGTAATTAAGATCTTTCTCTGAAGATAATTCTGGTAAACCTGTCGATATCATCATCGCAAATAGAGACAAGATAAGACATCCATGCTTCCTTAATATTAAAAATGCCTAAAAATGAACAATATTTCTCAAAACTTCTCGAAACTGAAAAATTAATAGTAAAAATTTACCTTCTCGCATAAGGTTTGAAAGGTTCTAAATTCCTCAGCTTCACGATCAGTTCTTCCTTTATTTATAACGTATACGAAGTCATGTGTTAAAACAAATGGAACCCTTTCACGCCGTACACCAAATTTTTCTTTAAAATGGCCTAATATATGACCAAAATCAATATGAAATAACTGGAAAAAGAAATTTAAATATTCATTTAATCTAACTGAAATTTATCACTTTAGCACAGTGTTCTACTCCTAGATACCTGTCCATTCTTCTTGACCATTATGTTATCTGAATGCCTATCGGCAACTCCCAAGACATATGTTGCAACGCAATAGCCAGCGCAGCTTAATGTGAATTCATTTATAGCTTTTTCTAGCAGCTCATCGGTATTATTATGCTCTTTTAACCAACTGTATAGTGATCCTTTTTTAAACGGGGATGTTGCAGAAAACATTCCTTTTTCTTTCTGAATATTGGCAATGGTTTCCGCATTTAGAACAACTTCAATCATTCCAAGCCGTCGTTCCATACTAATGCAGCCATATATATTCATTCGAAAGTCATAACTGAAATAAAACGGAAATAAAACAATAAAATTACAGTCAACTATGAATTCTATACAAACCCTTCGTTTTTCCAAAGTTGATCCATTACCCGCAACATTTGCAAAGTAAGCATATCTTGCCGAAGATCATCTCCATTTTTGAAAATTATGTAAATATCATCCCCATGCATATCAGCATTTTCAAAGACAATCCACAGCGGTCGCATTTTAGAATCCATCACTTTACATTTATCGGGCCTAAATAGTTAAACAATGAATATCATGTAAGTACTAATTAATATAAACAATTTACCTTACACCTTTGCATCTAAAGTTTGGGTTTAAAGGGCTCAAAACATTCTCGAATACCCCGCTATTGCGTTCTTTTGCTAAAAAATCCTGTAATGATGTTCGAACTTTTTCTTTACTACCTTTTTTAGCAGACTCTGATCCATGTTTTAATCTCTCAAGACATTGAAGTTGTTTGTGTAACAAGGGAACATGTGATTTGCTTCCTTTTAAGTATGCTTCCAAAATTAAGCCGAATCTAGTTTGCATAGCTGGGACTTGCATTTCTGATCGTAGATGCCAAAAAAAGTAGTGTCCTATCCTTTGATTCTTTAAAGCCCTTTCAAGAAGAAATTCAACCAAATCACAATCGAGATATGATTCATGTTTAATTGCTTGAACTAATTGAAGTAAGTATAAAAGTAGTTCTTCGTCCCTGAAATAATAAATATTTCTAAAATTTATTTCTCAATTCACTAACAAATTTTGAGAACTTATTAATAAAATATATATATTATACTGTATAATTCCTGCTTAAAGCAATGGAGAAAGTATTATACAATCACATCAGGAGCGGAGTATCTATCCAATTACATAGTCGTGTATTAGGACTAGAGCTGAAAATTGGATCCACATTTGGTAATATCCGGATACCCGAATCTGCAGGCAATCCGATTCCTGAAGTTCGCGTAACCTGAGTATCCGGATCCGGATCCAGACTAAGCAATACAGGTGGAAAATTTCCTCTAGATTGCATTGCTTATTTTATTTTTAATCTGGTCGATGACATTTACATTTTTCCAATTAAAATGCAATCTGGAGGGAATTTTCAACCTTGTTTGCTTAGTCTGAATACAGATAGTACATTAACCGGATACCCAGATTTAAGGAACCCCATCCCAATTATTCCGGGTACTTGCAACGCTAATCAGGATTAAAACAAGCGTTGAGGGAAAATAAGACAGCACATTCCTGGATATCGAAGGAGCATTTTATAACACCTCTTTTGAATCCATAGAGAATGCAACTAAAAAGAGAGGAGTAGAGCCCTAAATGGTGAAATTGATAAAAGCAATGCTTATTAGCTGGACAGTAGAAGCTAACCTAAGAGAAGACTCGGCTATAGTCTGGTGGCTACCATGCTTTAATCCCGAAGGAAAACAGAGTATAGGGAACTATTAATGTTAACTCTAAAGATGAACGACATGCAGATCAATAATACAAACCAAATTGGTCTGTTGCAGACCGAGAAGGTCACTTATCAATCAATAAAATATGGTCTGACCATCATATTGATATGTAAAGTAAAAAACAGAACAAGGACATAAAAATCATTAACCAGCACAGGGATCCGGAAATTCCTTAAGGCGATGACACAATGGTGGCTTCGGCTCTCGCTCCGGCTTCGGAGCCGAAGCCTGTCCAAATCAAATGTGAGTATGGCAGTGCTACTTAACCCAATGGCGGCTCCGGCTTCGATTTGGGAGCCGCAGCCGCTATCAGTTGATATTTGATTTTCAGCGGCTTCACAATGTCATACGAAGAAGAATTGATTGAAATGGTGAAGGAAAATACCTTGTTGTATGTGAAAAGCGACAAAGATTACAAAAATAATTTTAAAAAGGAAAAAGTGTGGAAAAGAATAAGCGAGGAAATTGGTATTCCTAGTGAGTGGCTTTTATTTTAATTCATTTTTGTGTTTTTTATTGTATTGTATTGCTTTTTAATTAATTATTACTTTTCAAAGTTTTTCTATACATTTGAAAACTTAATAATATAAATTAAAGTTGTGATTATGAAGCAGTATTTATTATTTGAACTATTTTTTTATTATTATTAATTTTATTTTTCTTCAATTCCCTCTGTATTTAGCAACTTCTTTACGAATCTACGAAGCCGCCATTGTGTCATAGTCGGCTTCGATTTCAACGATTTGACAGTAGCTGGCTTCGGCTCCGAAGCTGCAGCGAGAGCCGAAGCCACCGTTGTGTCATCGCCTTTAAGCAAAGGCTTTGTTTCCGAAATGAATATGACAGAGATACCCCATATCTAATATCGTGATCTGTCAAGTTTTAAGTGTGTTGGGCAGTCGTGTTTAGCGTGAATTTTGTTTTTAAAGTCTTTTTAAAACGTTTTTAATTACTTTTTAGTGCTTTTTTTGTGTCTTTAGTGTTCTAGTTTGTTTATTGTATATTGTTTTGGGTGTAATTGAATTTATACTGGACTTTAAAAAAAAAAGTAAAATTAAGTTCGAAAATAAGACAAATCGGGCAACTCTTTCCTGGGGTTGCTATAAAAAAATTTCATTTTCCACTATATATTTGGACACGTATACTGTGAAAACGATCAGTCCTAGACAGCTTTAATGTACTAAAAACTTCTTCAGAATATGAAATCCTATAAAATTAGTTGTTATCATTTTTTCTGTCTAGAAATATATGCGAAAAACCACTGCAAAAATTAAAATTACTGAAATGGGTGACCATACGAAATTTCATTAGAGTATCATAAAAATTGGTCTTAGACCAATTCTAGCTTTTTTTACTTATTTTATACAACGCGATTGGTTGTATAATCGTACTACGTTTTTTTTTCCAATCGCGTCATCATTTAATTTTAATTTGCTTATGTAAATTGATTATTGTGGTTTTTGCCGCACCGAATTTGATGGCTATTCCGAGTTTTTAGCGTGCGATGGTATCTGTGGTAAAGCGTTCCACACCTCATGCGTAAAACTCGAGAATGCGGCGTTAAATTTGCTAAAAAAAGACTCGCAAGTTA
Source organism: Dioctria linearis (assembly GCA_963930735.1). NCBI lineage: Eukaryota > Metazoa > Arthropoda > Insecta > Diptera > Asilidae > Dioctria > Dioctria linearis. Next base: position 210,709,242 of record OZ005741.1, on the reverse strand, counting down.
CTGTGGGTCTGCGACACGCTCGCGTTGTACAGTTGACACAATGGTGGCTTCGGCTCTCGCTCCGGCTTCGGAGCCGAAGCCTGTCCAAATCAAATGTGAGTATGGCAGTGCTACTTAACCCAATGGCGGCTCCGGCTCCGGCTTCGATTTGGGAGCCGCAGCCGCTATCAGTTGATATTTGATTTTCAGCGGCTTCACAATGTCATACGAAGAAGAATTGATTGAAATGGTGAAGGAAAATTCCTTGTTGTATGTGAAAAGCGACAAAGATTACAAAAATAATTTTAAAAAGGAAAAAGTGTGGAAAAGAATAAGCGAGGAAATTGGTATTCCTAGTGAGTGGCTTTTATTTAAATTCATTTTTGTGTTTTTTATTGTATTGTATTGCTTTTTAATTAATTATTACTTTTCAAAGTTTTTCTATACATTTGAAAACTTAATAATATAAATTAAAGTTGTGATTATGAAGCAGTATTTATTATTTGAATTATTTTTTTATTATTATTAATTTTATTTTTCTTCAATTCCCTCTGTATTTAGCAACTTCTTTACGAATCTACGAAGCCGCCATTGTGTCATAGTCGGCTTCGATTTCAACGATTTGACAGTAGCTGGCTTCGGCTCCGAAGCTGCAGCGAGAGCCGAAGCCACCATTGTGTCATCGCCTTTAAGCAAAGGCTTTGTTTCCGAAATGAATATGACAGAGATACCCCATATCTAATATCGTGATCTGCCAAGTTTTAAGTGTGTTGGGCAGTCGTGTTTAGCGTGAATTTTGTTTTTAAAGTCTTTTTAAAACGTTTTTAATTACTTTTTAGTGCTTTTTTTGTGTCTTTAGTGTTCTAGTTTGTTTATTGTATATTGTTTTGGGTGTAATTGAATTTATACTGGACTTTAAAAAAAAAAGTAAAATTAAGTTCGAAAATAAGACAAATCGGGCAACTCTTTCCTGGGGTTGCTATAAAAAAATTTCATTTTCCACTATATATTTGGACACGTATACTGTGAAAACGATCAGTCCTAGACAGCTTTAATGTACTAAAAACTTCTTCAGAATATGAAATCCTATAAAATTAGTTGTTATCATTTTTTTCTGTCTAGAAATATATGCGAAAAACCACTGCAAAAATTAAAATTACTGAAATGGGTGACCATACGAAATTTCATTAGAGTATCATAAGAATTGGTCTTAGACCAATTCTAGCTTTTTTACTTATTTTATACAACGCGATTGGTTGTATAATCGTACTACGTTTTTTTCCAATCGCGTCATCATTTAATTTTAATTTGCTTATGTAAATTGATTATTGTGGTTTTTGCCGCACCGAATTTGATGGCTATTCCGAGTTTTTAGCGTGCGATGGTATCTGTGGTAAAGCGTTCCACACCTCATGCGTAAAACTCGAGAATGCGGCGTTAAATTTGCTAAAAAAAGACTCACAAGTTACTGTGGGTCTGCGACACGCTCACGTTGTACGTGGTGACGTGGATAACCTTAAGAACATGGTTGTTGGCTCATATAACAAGGTTAACATTAATGTTCAGTTTATTGAGCAAAAAATGGTTGACTGCTCCATTTCAATTGTCGTTGACTGCCCTCAACAACCAAAATTGGACCACGGCTTCATAAACAACCGTTCCAATAGAAACCACAAGTGCAATCCTATTACAAAGAGGAAAAAAACTTTCAAGAAACAGGCGGTTTTGCCGACTGTGGGATTCAACCCGCAGTATCCGTCAACTCCTGGTAGTCAGGGTTCTCCTTCGGCTGGTGGGTCCGTATGCTGCATTTTGAGCCAATGCGTGAATAATACCACTCCATCTCTTGCTTCTGAATCCACAGTACAAATATTATTACTTCTGAGTCCTCATTAGGGAATGGTATTGGTACCTATTTAAGGACAGTACCAAAAGTCACTCGGTTCTCTCCTGAAACGTTGTGCGATGACATATTGAGGTATCTCAAATCAAAAAACATTACAACAGAGGGTATTTCTTGTCGCAAAATTAGTAAATCGTTCAAATCGGTTGTACCCTTCGTCTTAACTGTTTCAGCAGATGTGGCGCTTTTACTAAATTATTTATACCTTCTGGGCGCCAACCTAGAAATACAGCTAAAATAAGCAATATTATTCCAAAAAACTGAAGCAGCTTTCCCTTTACTATCAAAATGTAAGGGCGATTCGGACAAAAACTGCACATATCTTCAAAACCTCTGTTGCAACTTGTTTTGATATGGTTGCTTTCACTGAAACTTGCCTGTATCACGGCTTTCGTGATGTTGAAATCTTAGACAATTCTTACCAGCTTTTTAGAAAAGAAAGACATTTGATTCTGAAGCTCGTGGCGGTGGCGTACTCCTCGCATGTAAAAACCATTTTAATTGCAGCCAAATTGAGTTTCCCAGTTTTTCCAACACTCTTGACACTGAACTTATAGTTCTTAATCTGTCTCTTTTAAAATGAGACTTATACATACCGTGTTGCTATATTCCTCCAGACTCCATAAACATTGTTGATGACAAAGGTCGAAATATTTACGACCAACTCACTTCAACATCTAATTTTATTCATGGCAAGATGCAACCTCTTGACGCATTTCTACTTATTGGTGATTTTAAATTACCCAATATATAATGGGTACTAAATGCAGATGACGATGACTATCTTCCGCTTCAACAAGGGAATCAATATTCCTAGACACAATCTTATCTCTTGGTCTCAGCCAAATCAGTAATGTAAAGAATGACATAGGTAGGCAGTTGGACCTGGTTTTCTCTACTGACACGGGTAACTTATTGGTCTGCCCAGTTTTAATGCCTACTCTTGACAAATATAACACCCTCTACTAATTACATATTGCTTTGAAACCGAAAACATTACATATTGTGACAAAACACAATACTTCTTCAATTTTAGAAAGGCTAACTTTTCGGAACTCTCCAGTAACCTTACCTCAATTTCAACAAATTACTGTCTAGCAATAATGTTTGTTGATGAAGACGTTTCTAAATTGTACATAATTCTTTTCAATTTATTTCCATCTCATGTTCCCCGCGAGCAACACCGGTTCTCTAAAACATCTCTTCCAACTGTTCGTAACGGGTCCTGATGGAATCCCTCTAGACTTCTTTAAGTCGTGCTGCCTTACCCTGGCAGCGCCGCTGAAAATAATATTTCAATAATCGCTCGATAGTGGTCGTTTCCCTCAGCATTAGTAAAACTCTTTTATCATACCTATCCACAAAAAAGGTAGCAAGTGAAATTTCTAACTATAGGCCTATTGCAAAATTATCTTGTATGCCTAAATTATTCGAATCTATCATTTACTCTCAGCTATCGGTTTCATGTAAGAATTTGCTCTCTTCAAACCAACATGGGCTTATTCCGAGCAGATCTACAACCACTAACTTGCCGGAAATTGACTCTGATACCATTCGCTGGTTTTGCAAAAGGCTACAAGAGAGATTGTATTTATACAGACTTTAGTACTGTTTAAAATGGAAAAGTATGGATTTCCCCCAACATTTATAAAGTGGACGGAGTTTTATTTAGATAACAGAACATATCAAATATTTTTTCGACATTCCATCTCTAGTCTTGAAAGCTTCGTCCAGCGTACCTCAAGGGAGTCACTTGGGCCCTTCGTTTTTTATTCTGTCTATTGATGATATTATCTCTGTTGTGGAGCGCTGCAAAGTCTTGATTTATGCTGATGACATTTAACTTTTCACTCAGATTAAATCTTTTAACGATTGTGATCAGGTACAAGGTGACCTTCATAAATTTTACGTTTGGTGCAAAGAAATTAATTTGGCTCTCAATATCGCCGCATGTGAGGTTATGATTTTCCACAGGAATCAGCAACCAATCGATTCGACGTTTGGGTTCTGTCTGTGACTTGGGTGTCAAATGTGACAAAAGATTGAAATTTATCTCCCACATAAACTACATGGTATCAAGGAGTAGTTCTATGCTGGGCTTTATAAAACGTTGGTCCTGAGAGTTCTCGAATCCCACCATAACACTGTGTTTGTACACCTGCTGTATGAGTCTTCTTCTTGAATACGCTAGCCAGGTCTGGTCTCCATTTTACGATACACACATCGATCGCATCGAGTCTGTTCAGCGGAACTTCATACACTTCACTCTTAGGCACTTACCTTGGAATAATACATTGATCGTTTGAAGCTTTTGAATATGTACTCGCTTGAAAAGCGTCGCAAGGTTGCGAATGTTGCAGTTGTGAATCAACTATTCAACGCGAATGTTGATTCTTCGCTGTTATTTAGTAAAATCTCTTTCCGCGATAGTGGACACAATTTGAGAAGGCTGCATTTGTTGCATGTTAACTCCGCAAGGCCCAACTTTTGCATGTATGCACACATTAATCGCATGTGCATTACTGTTAATATTAAGGCTGAGCATTTTGTCGTTGACGTTTCTAAGCATGTTCTAAAAAAAAAGTCTATATAATACTTAAGTTTCTGTTTTTATGCCGTATTGCATGTCATTTCATCCGGTGTTTAGTTTAACATACTAATACTAGCACCGATTAAGTGATGAAACGCATGTATTGTTGACCGTTTATTTATTAAACTGCTATTTGTTAAAACTTCATTTTTCAGTGGAGGCGACAATTTTCTCTCCTACGAGAACTTTTAGCCAGTGTTAGCAGACTAACAATGAATTTTTCATCCAACCGAAAAGGAGAATAAAAATTTCTGCGGAGCCACCCTGGTAGCACGACTTCAGAGATTACCACTACAATCAAAATTCTTTTATTCTATCGGTGAAACTGCATGTACTTCAGCCCGTAAAAATGTACTGAATCACTGCGGAAAGCTCCGCGCATAAAATGAAACAAAACGCAACTCCAGATATGTTCCCTCTCCCTCATTATTTTATCATTTTTTCAGGGCTAATTCAGTACTGACAGTCACAGCAGCGCTTTAGTTCAGTATTCATAGAAAGATAAAAGTATATTGATAGCTTTGTCTCATTCTAATTGGCTTACATCTCTTCAGGGCTTATAAAGTAGTTTTAAAGTACATTGGTACATTAAGAGAACGCGAGTGAAGTATTCCGATATTTAAAATTAGTGTATCAATTTTGTGTTAGTGCTGCAGAAAGTGAAGATACGATGGAGCCGTGGGAAAATGTGACTACGGTAACCTTAAATGAATAGCAAGCAAAATTTGATTGTTTATCATAATCTCTATTTTTCATAGATACGTCTGGAACAGTACTGAGAATCTTGGGTTTCGAGCGGGAGATGAAGCTGCTATGAAGCGAAATGTCTAACTTCTTATAAGCTAAATTCAAATTAAACGCACCAATTATTGATTTTTTTTACATATAGTTCAGTGACTATTTCCCGAAGTTTGGGAAACCTAATAAGTATAAGTCACAACCAAAGTTTGAGAATCGATAGCCCCAGGTCACTTTGGATCTGTAGCTCAAACAAACCGGTGAGTGGAATATTTAATAGAAACTTTTCGCTGATAACCTTTATTAAAATCCTTAATAATACTGCAGCAGAGTATTTTTATTGAGATTCTTGTGCCGTGCTAATTGGATATATATGTAAGTGTTTTATGAAGCTGCTGTGGTATTAATTAACGTGCCTTGCTAATCGAAGAGTTATATTTCATAACAAAGCGTTGTGTGTTCAAAGCGCACAACAGATATACTACGAAATAAAAGCCAAAATTATTTGTTAAAAGTATTAAATATACATAGTAAAAGAAAGGACATTTTTTATTCATTAGTTCAAAACTACTGAAATATGCCTGAATGATGTGCTTCTCTTCATTGGTTTAAAAGAATCGAATACATCCCACAAACACCACAGCATAAAAGTAATCAAAAACTGATGCATCCCTCCAAAACCCTCGAGAATACTTCCCAAGACATGAAACAGAAAACCTATGGGTGCGTTGGGAATCCGTTCTCTAAAATTGATTGTGGCCTGAAATAAGGCCAAAACACAGTGAGAGCGACACAGCAATGTTGGCAACTTAGTTGACGACAATGTTGTATTTAAAACACAGTGAAGGCGACGCGACAAGTGTGTTTGACAGCGGGCACAGTTTTATTTATTGTAAAAGAAATGGCAGGAAGGAAAAAAATTAAGAAAAATCTTTAAAATAGCTTATGCGGCTTACTTAAAATTGCAAAGCATAAAGTAAAAAGAAGAAGAAGATGAGATTGCTATACAAGGGATGACGTTTATCGTACAGCATAACTTTTTCCCTCATTTTCTCTATTAGTTCCTCTTCAAGATTCCTAATTTCTCAAACTGATTAAAGAAATTAATTTTATACAAGTTTTTAATAACTAGTTTATTTACTATTGTCTTTTAATTTCCTATGCTTTATAAAAATAACGAAGTCCACATAACATGAGGTCGGGACTTCTGGTTTGTCCAAGCAGTTGAGCTTTAATTTAATTACAAATTTCACCTCAGCGTCGACTTCGACTTAAAATCAAGTCGCAGTCGACAGATCAGCCGTAATTGTATTTCACGCTTTAGAGATTTTCCCAAACTTTTTGTTGGAAACTTGTCGAGTCGGCCTCATTGTGTTAAGTATATGGGACTCCTATGTATTCGAATCTTTGACAACAACCAATTTACGGCGACTTTGTTGTGTTGCTCTCACTGTGTTTTGGCCTTTATAATTACGACTGATCAGTCGACTACGACTTTGCCCAAATAGTCAATGCATGTGGCAAGATACAACTGCAACTTAGAATTCGGCTGCGACTGAAACTAAACTTTGCTCAAAGTGCAAAGTTGGTGTTGGCTGCGGCCAGCTTCAGTTCAATCACAGAAGTCGGGACTTCTGGTTTGTTCAAGCAGTAGAAGCTTTAATTTAATTACAAATTTCACCTCAGCGTCGACTTCGGCTTAAAATCAAGTCGCCATCGACAGATCAGTCGTAATTGTAATTCAGGCCTAATACTTATGGAAAAGTTACAAACATTGACTTTGTATATCCATACAGGAAAATCTTCTTCTAGTAATTTACAGCTTGGTTCCTTACCTTCCCAAAGGCTACACTTACTATGTACCTTACTTAACAAAATAATAAAATAGTTTCGATAACAAAGTAACCTTACCATTTTAGGCTCACTAACTCACAGCTGAGTAATAATTGAATGTGGCACAGCGACATATAAAATGATTACTCAACCGAGAGTTTTTGTTGGAGGAATCGTAGTCATTTGGTTAAGATAAATTTTAATTTTGTTAGGAAAGGTATAAAAATGTTATCGTATCGGAAGATAAGAAAGCAAGCTTAAGATTATCGGAACACCATTTTTCTGTATGAATAGTAGTTTAGGGGGGAGGAGCTATTCAAATCAAACTTTTGTCAGTTGTACATAAGAACACTGCAAAAATTTTAGAATGTTACGACTCCGTTGAGGCTCTCATTTGGTAGTGAGAGAGTCTGTCTCATGGCTTGTGAAGTATTCTCGAGGGTTTTGATCCCTCCCACGGTATACAGACTAACAAGATATGACTGTCCCGCAACCTAGATTCGCCATTTTGTGCGTCATGCGAATCGAATGAACAATAAAGTTTCAATTTGTTTGTAAATTTTGTCTACTGTGTTAATTAAAAATGTTAAAATTAATCAAATTTTATCATTTCTTTCATATTAATTAAGTAAAGGGATTGGATTCATACATGTAATACCATTTTTAAATGTTATTAGGAAAACTGGGGTTAAGTTTATAAACTTTCAGTGAAAGTTTCCCAATGATATTAGTTTTGGTTTTTTGAAGTTATTCCACATTTTAATTTGCCACTAACTGCATACTTTTTTACACGTCGTTATGATGCATTTTAAATTTGCTTTCTGTTTGAGAAAATTAACTAATCAACTAATTTCACTATAGAAATAATAAAAGGATCTCAAATAATCAGTTGAGTCTAAATTATAGGTATTTCAGTTTTTTATCGATAAAACTTTCGTGGCACTTTGTTTTAATCCGAACTGATTTCCTTCAAAGGAACTTTAAACTAACAAATTCAATATGTAATTATGATATGAAAAAATTAAAAGTGCACTAATGTCAATATTTTAAACAGATCCAGTGGAATAAATTTATATAAATATTAACACTTTATTTTTTCCTTTTTAAGAATCGTTTCGAGTGACGTCACATACATTTGACAGCCCGGACCCTGTTACTTTGTATCAGTGACATGTATAATATGGACTGACTACGTTCATTGAAATACACAGCAGAAAGTGGGCTCACTTCTATATTGTTGACTTTTTCGGTCTAAGCACCAAGTACAAACAGAGAGAACTGTAAACAACAAATAAGTTAGTGGGTTCGTCGAAATAAATGTTTTTAAATTAATTATTTAGGGTTACTGCTGATAAAAACTATTCATTAGATACGCAGCAGCAATTCGAAAGGTTTTATTAAAAACACTTTTCTAGCTCTGCGTTCACTCCCGCCAATATTTTTTTCAATGTTGGCACCAACGTAAGAACTTGTTTTGACAAACAAAATCGTGCTCAGATGAGCATATTAGATTTAGCTTTTCTTGCAATGTGTAATTAGGAAAAAATGCAAAATTTGAACAGAAAATGGCTTTCAAAAACATTTTCCGAAGCCAGAGGGCTTATTTGGAAACTCGATTTGATTAAATGGAATGAACTTTTCTTTTGCTTCTTATATGTTTTTATTCCGTACAGCAAGTCTGGCATGACCTAATATGAGCAGAAAATGACACTTTGTATTAAAAATGAAAAATATTATTTTAAGTTTGAGCCATTGAATAAATAATTAATAAGCAAACGGCATATCGGGTGAAAACCTAAGCCACTCGGCGAAATGTATTAGTGTGCTGGTATTCGTTTGGTCATGGCAGTAATGATATCGTGAGATTTTGAAGGGGAAATTTTTTATAATCCAAATTGCTATGTATACTAAACAAATCGTTAGCACCACATTTCTTTACGTAAAAGGATATAGTGCTGCCATTTAAAACAATAAACCTGACAAATTTCATTGCCACTCCACGATTGTTCTTGCAAAATTAAATCTATAAGGGCAGCGACATACGATTAGGTTTTTCCCGTCCGGCTGGCCGTCAACGGTTTTTACCGTCGCCGTGATTACACGACATACGACGGTTATTCTCGATTATTTTGTGGATACGAGTCAGTGAAGTCAGTTCAGTAATTTTTAGAGGTGTTATAAAATACGTTTTAGTTTGGGTAGTACTACCACCTATCGAATTTTAAGAAACATAGTCAATTATTTATTTTCTTTTTTCCTCAGAACGAAACAAATAATTGACTCCCTATCGTATAAATAGGAAAATAGTAGTTTGCATATGACAGTTATGCTCGCTATGCCGGATGAAACTTGCAGGTAGGAGGATGATTAGGGCAAAACTGAAGCATCAACCTACAAGCAGCATAGACCCTGTTAGACCGGTCAGTAAAAGGTACAATAGGATAAGCAGTGAAACTGACCGAAATCCATCCATATTTAGTGCACGCTTATGGATAAGCAAACACTTTGGAGGGATTAAGCCTTAGTTTATTATTACAGGACCATTGGAGGCTATTCCAAATCCTCATTTACTCGAAAGATGAAATGATGATGAAAAGTTTTGTTAGTTTTTATAGAATGTCTTCTCGCTCTTTTGATACATATTACTTGACATAGTTAAGAAAAAATTTCAAAATCAAAAACTTTCAAGCCGCTCTGCGCCAAGCATTTTACCTTACTAGAAAAAAACCCCAAATCGTTCTAAATATCGCACGCACACTCCAAAAACAATCTCAAATTATTTTATTAAATGTACCTATATATCGTTTGGTTCGCTGCTTTTGTACTACTGCACTGCACTAAATTAAATTTCAACAAACCTTCCGGGAAAATCCGAAACGTATATCGCGTCCCATTGAACTCAATGAGTTTAAAATTACATTCGGCAGCAAACTGTATGTATTAGCCGTGATCAAACCGTGGCCAGCCACGGTTGCTTTCAGGTTTTGAAACCGGTCCGATTTTAACCTGATCGTATGTCGCTGCCAAGTTAATCACTTGGGATTCATTTGGGACGGGAAAAACCGTACGGAAAAAACCTAATAGTATGTCGCTACCCTAAGTCACACCGGGAGCGGCATGACAAAATAGTTGTGACGCAGCGATTTTGAAGATTACTCAAAAAAACAATATTTCTTGTTCATTCGCAATAAGTCCGCCAATTCGTTAAATGTAGCATTTGGCATTCTATCGTATTCTTAATAGAACCTATCACTTTTCTCTGTTTTTCTTCAACCAGAGCTACAAATTACAGAATTTCTTCATCGGCACTAGAATACATTTTGATAAAATCCGCCACTCCTGGTGTGAACACTCCATTTTGGCGCGTGCCACCGCGCCATGCCGCGCCGCTCCCGGTGTGGCAAGGGCTTATAAAAGCGTTTCTCTAGAGATTCGAAAAAATCTTTATGGGCCTGTCCGAATCCAAGCCTTCGTCTTGTTGTTACAGATAGTGATATTATAATAGTTAGATGAAGACGAAACAACCTGTCCGAATTGGTGTGCTTAGCTTGCGCTGTCTTACATGATGCTTGCATTTCTCGCATTAATTAACTTAAAAACAAACTTCTTGTCTTTAAAATGCAAAATTAGTTAGGATTATAATTACAATAGTCATATATTTTTTTACCATCATAAGTGCAGTCAAATTCACCAAAAAATTATAAATTTTTGGCGACATGAATTATATTGTACTTAACTACAATAAGCTATACCTAATGCAAAGAATAAAGACAAATTTTATTACCAGGGACAAATTAATGGCTGATTTATGAATATGATTCTGATATAATACATACCATACATTAGCAATAAAATCATCCCGGCTCTACAAAATAATAACACCAACATCAGACTGGGGCTTCAGCCCCCAAAACAAATTAAGATCAACTTTTTATACAGACACAAAAACGAAAATTGCGAAACCAAATGAAATGCCAAACGAATAACTGCAAAAAGATCTACATTGGAGAAACAGGAAGAGACATAAAGATACGCATGCGTGAACACATAAATGCTTATAATAGAATATCTAACTTCACACAGAATGATAGTCACCAACGAAAAGATGAACCTAATTACAGCACAGGCTATCTATCGTATGCAATAAAGAACTTCGAAGACCCCAAAATTCTACATAAAGAGCTGAATTGGAGGAAGAGGAAAAATATAGAGGCTCTCTACATACAGTCAAGGAAGCCCAACACAATATTTTTCAAGGCTGACACATTCACACACAATATAAAAACTTAATTAACACATGCGCAATCTGAATGTCTCTTAGTCGCTTAAGCTCCGTGCTCCAAGTTTTTTAATTCGTTAATTATCTAATTATTTATTTATTTATTTATCTTTTAATGTGCTTATTGTTTTTTATTGTGATAGTTTCTTCTTTCGGAATGTGTTTTTTATTGTTATTTATCTCGGACTTTTCTATTCAGTTTTACCTATTTATAGTGTTTTATTTCAAATTTTATAAAGAATTTTATTATTTTGAATGTTTTACGATCCATTCCAATAATCCATTGATGTTTCTTCCCTCCTTTTTTGACATACCAAATACTCAGGTTAAATTACATTTGTCATATTAGTTTTCTATTGTTTACATAATTAATTTTGATTTATGGGTTTCCCTTCGTTTAGCCTTGATAATGATATACACCCAAGACCGAAATATTAGAATTTCGAGAAAATAAAATATGCCTTAAAAACCGAATGAGTTTTCTTTTAAATCAGCTGGAACACCGGGTAATTAACCCTGCTTACACCACATTCTATATGAATATAAGACCCATACAAACGTCATTCACCATTGAAACAGTAAAAAATCTGCGTAATAGTTATGCTTCATTTTTCCATCAAGCTCAAGGCGAAGCTAACCTGTCCGTAGTTCGTTTGCTTAGCTTGATCTCGGCAGCCAGCGAATAAATCAACCTCAAATTACGTTGTCTATTTAAGTAAGTCAGCTCGACTCTTGACTCGATTATCAAGCAAACCAAATGTCTAAACTGTACCATAGCTCGGTGGCATAGACATGGATTCCGATAAAGCTTGATTCGATGTTACGTTAGTAGTTGTAGTATTAGCAAGATGAAGACGAAGACTTGGATTCGGACAGGCCTTAAATAATAATAATTTATTCAGAAGTCCTTCCAGGAATAGGTTTTTACACATATCTTCAGTACGCTTTCACCTAAATCAAAAATTGAGTATTGCTGATATCAATTTTTCTCAGCTTCTGCAAAGGGAAAAAATTCGTTCTTCCCCGCTCGTTTAAAATTAAAACAACAGTATACAATCCCTAAATCAAATTTAGAATGCTCAACAAACAAATCAGACCTCTGTCCTCGTCGACAGGCGGAAACGGCACAGGGAATATTCGTCTTAACATTAGATAACTCTGCTTTTTGATGGATACAGAGACAGAAGTTTCAGTAATTTCGACAACTCCATTTGAATGCTTCATGGCAAAGTCGAATTTGCGACTTAGCCCAGCGGATACATCAGCTATTAATACATTTAGAAATAAAATTCTGAGACTAGAACGTTCTTTTTTTCCACCATTAGTTACAGCAATTATATACCATCACATCAAGAGTGCGACGTCTTTCACCTGAAAAGCTATCAGGATCAAGAAAAAAAGTTTGATTTGCCATTGAAACATTGATCTGTCGACTCTTAATTACCCGTTTACCTTTCCATTTCGTTCAAAAGAAATGTGTTTATTAGAGATTATATGGCTAAAACAGCTATATGAAACATCTTTGGACTACTCGAGTTCATTCAAACGAGCTTGGGAGTTTAGGGCAACGCAGCTCAAACTGAGTTTATTCATGCCATTCTTAGTAATAATCATTTTGAGTTGTCAGATCACATTATAATGTATAATAATTTGGTACAATTTTCTAAACGCATCAGGGAAGCAATTTAAGACAATTCATTTTCTCACAAGCAAACAGATTCAACTCCAACTCAGCCCTATGCAGGGGAACAAGATTCCCCATGAAAGGAAGTGAATTGGACCAACTTAGCTGCATTTTGCAAGTTGTGCCTAGTTGTATTTGTACTGAATAATGTTATTATATTTAGTCGAGTCGAGATGGCTTAGTGGTCAGCCATCAAATCTATCAAGCAAGATTCAAATCTCGTTAGATGACTTGAACCCGACAAGTTTGATGAAACTCATATTCATTTGCCTTAAAACTATACATTAAACAGAGGGACAGGGGGTACCAAAATATTCACTAACCGTCTTCTTGCTTTGATTTTCCTCTTTGGTCTGTTTCGATGGAAAACACAAGTTAACTTTTATATTATGTAGAATTTTCTAACTTCAGTATGTAATAAAATGTCACGAGCCATTTATAAAGAAAATACTAGCCAAAATGAATGTAATTTTTCTTATATACATATATATTATTGTTTAGCAGAATAAGGAAATCTTTAAGATGATTCAACAATTTGGAATAATTTTCACAAAGGTTGTGTTTCCAACATTGAAAGTTAGTTTAAATCCAATGGTATATCTGTATGTAGTCATATTAATAAGAAATGTAGTAGATAGAGATAGTATTCTTTCTAAATAATCCAGTCACTCTTTACATCAAGTTAAAGAAGGTTTGCATATAATACGACTTGTAATTACTTTCGAAGTAAGGAGAATTTTTTCTTAAAAAAGTACGAGTACAGAGGAAAACTAAAAGAAAAGCGCACACTTTTCATTTGATTTAAAACAATTATGGAAGATTCATTGTTTGCAAATTCAGCTACTCACGAAGACTCTGACTCTAATACATCAAAGCACAATAGTCCTGAGTCAAAACCCTCGAGAAATACTTCCCAAGCCATGAAACAGACTCTCAATAATATAAGACCTAACTTAGATATAAAGTTCCAAAATATTTGACAAAAGTTTGATTTGAATAGGTCCTGCGCCCTAAACTACTATTCATATAGAAAAATGATCTTCTGATAATCTTAAGTGTACTTACTTATCTTCGCAACAGTACTCACATTTATATACCTTCATTAACAAAATTACTGAAACAAATTTATCTTACTCTAATGACTACGACTCCCCATACAAAAATTTTCAACTGAGTAATAATTGCATAATGTAAATGTGCAATGATCCAATGAATTTGAATGAATCTGCCTGCAGATGACAGAATGTCCGCACAAACACACATGCAACTATTACTCAGCCGAGACTTATTGAGTGTAAAATTCTTTTTAATCAAAACGATTTTATTATTTTATTAAGTAAGGTATTTAGTAAGTGTATCCATTGGGGATGTAAGGATCCAAGCTTAAAATGAATAGAAGACTATTTTTCTGTATGCATATAGTAGAGTTTAGGGTCTATAGCATATATAAACCATTGTTTAGTCAGTTTGCCTTAAATATCAATATAGAACACTTTAGAGAAGCGGACCGGCATGCGCACATATGGATTTCTGTTTCATCGCTTATGAAGTAATTCTCGAGGCTTTTGTATGAGCTCACATTTGTTAAATTTTTTATCTACATGGATACATACTATATTTTTATGGGAAAAATTTTCTATTTGTTTTTGGAGGTACAAAATATATTTCTAACGCACAAAATTGGCATTCAAAAACTGAAATATCATATACGAAATACAAGTATGTGATGAATAATGTTAGAATTAAATTGACTTTATTATATTAACACAATGTGTCAAAGCTCTCTTGGATATCCTGCATATTATAAAAGAAGGAAACATTTATCACTATTCAATGCTTGCATACCTTAATTCTTTTAAGCATTTGATTGCAAATCCTCTTACGGTTGGATCAGGAAAAGCATAATCTAATAACTCTAGCGATCGTTCGACTGATATTGTGCGCCACTGTTTAAGAAGACTACAAATTTCTGATACTTCATCCCTGTTGTTCCATTCCACGCAATGTAGTAATATAGGCAGAGCTTCAGGTGCGTCATTGAGGCAATCTAATCTGAAAATTTAGCTTATGTTTTAGGTTATAATTTAATGAGAGCTTTTTTAAATACCTTTTTGACCATATAGCATTCCTTTCTTGATCGTGCATTTCATATAGCCTATCGTTGCCTAAATATGGGACTAAAACTTCAGTAATTGTTCTTGTATCTTGTGCACTATCTCGGTTTAAGCTTTTAGTTCTTGCAATCTCAGCTGCATGTCCCAAAATTGTTTCTTCCGCAGGATACAAAATCGTATGTTCGCTTTCATAGCTACGAATATCAGATATAGAAACATGTTATAGTTCAATAGAAAGTAAATTTATTACACTTAAAAATATTTGTTAGTTTTTTAGAAGTTATAGTGGTATCATTCGAAAACTTTGAATTCTGGAGGAAGATTCTGATCTTTTGTCGTACTATTTAGTCGTGAATTTTGACATATTTTGTCATACTTTTTTTTCAACACAGTTCATTTTGTGTCTTCACTATTATCTAGATCTACCACAAAATGAACTATAATGAATTTTCGATGAACATATATCAAAAACAAATAAAAAAGCTAGGATTGGTCTAAGACCAATTCTTATGATACCCTAGATCAGGGGTCGGCAGTTTGTTAAATGAGAAGAGCCAAATTGTCATGGAAACAGCATAACAAAGGTACCAGGGAGCCGCATATATGTATAATATATACATATGTACTTAAGGCTATGGAATTTGTAGTAAAAAAAATTCGAGATTTCCTATTTAAAAATTTAATTAGAACGGCGTGCATGCTTAGCTTTTGATATCTGGCAAATAGCTACTTATTTTTAATTGAATACATGATTGTAAGTTTTCATCCGTTATTCTGCTTCTAAGGATATTTTTTACTTGGTTATTTTACCAGGTCATATGTTTTAGGCAAACTATTCCACGTATCAAATATTATTGCTTTTGTTGTTGGTGGTTGTTTTTTAGCTAATCACTTATGCTGAGAAATCAAATTGCATATCTTTCTCTCAAGCTCTTTCAAGCTGCTGGTCAGATCTGTAAATTTGTTGTGTCAGAGTTCCTTGCTTTTTAAATCAATTTATTGCATCTGTATCTATTGTAGTCTTATTTGCTCTGAATTGTTGAAAACGTTCACTAAGACTGTTCTTCATTTTTAAAAATGGTATCTTTACCTTCTTTCGCAAACTTTTCTTCGAAAACATTTCATCGACAAACTTTTCTTTGAAAATAATGCATGGTTTTGAAAATAAACTTTTCCGCGAAGAAATATGTTTTCGAACAAATGTCGTTTCGAAGAAAAGTTTTTCGAAAAAAATGTATTTTTTAAGAAAAATAATTGAAGCTTTAAAAATACGCTGCTGAAATAATTCGCATCAAAACAAGTTCTTTTTTCGTCACGATATTGTCTTAAATTCTTGAAGTGAAGAAATTCATCTCTCTCTATATCTTCGGTGAGAGCTTGTAATTTTTTTCTTTCAATAATGTATATGCGATGTTTTCTTTCCCTTGCAATAATATATTCAAAGCATTAAGATGTGAAGTAATGTCGACCATGAAATGTAATTTTTGTAAGGATACTAGTGCTGTATCACTAATATCACACGACTCATCAGTTGCGATTGATATTGCAGAAGCCAGCTTAATATGTTCGACTTGCTGCTCTGTTACATTCGAAGATATTCTGGAAATTCTGTCTTGCACTGTTTTCGCAGATACAGGCAATTCTTTTTGTAATTGCTTCTTTATATTTAAAGCCGTAAATTTTTTTTTCGGATGATATCACAAAGCACTCTTTAATGTAATCACCATCTTTGAATGGTTTTCTTCTTTTAGAGATTTCCAGAGAAATCGCAAAGCTAGCATGATTGACGATATTTGCACTATGCGTCTAGTTGTCTAGAAGTCTGATTTTGTCGCTGAAGTTCTGTGACAGCTCTCTTCCGTGCGTCACCTGCCGGATATTTGCTCGTGAATGTAGTAGGTTTTGTAGATAAATGTCTCTCTAAGTTCGATTTCTTATTATTTGCGATCTCTTTGTGACAGATGAGACAAGTCGGAAGACCATCCATATTTTGAATGGAGGTTTATGACTCAGTCTATTCTTTATTAAAGTCACCATTTTTATCAACTATTTTTCTCTTCTTTTTGTATATACCCGAAGCGATTTTGAGCTTGAGTTGTATAAATTTTAATAGACCACAATCTGAAAAAATCAAAGTTAATATTGTAGGAGGGGGAGATCTGGTCTATCATAAGAACAGTATCTATTAAAACTTTGTATGAATGTTCTTCTGATAAAATGTTACAGAAATATTTGTTCTGAAATCGAAAGTGATGTTTAAATTTATAAAAAGTATTTACTGTGGATTTGTTCTTGTTGCTAAAAGCTTCAAACAATATCAAAACAACGCGATAAGTACACACAAATGCAGATGAAATCAAAACACAACAAACAGAGACTAAGCTCGAAGCTTGACCAAAGATAACTTAAATAGGAAGATAGGAATCAGCCGAACAAAATTGCAAATTTTTCGTGTTTTCTAGAAGGAAACAAATAATTTCATATACATACTGTCGTCTGTTGCATTAATGGGGGAGAAGAACTTGGCTATTCATTATTGTAGTGTGACTGAGACAACGAATTAAAAACAAAAATGGGAGAGAATGTAAGATTACCGAATGATAAAATCTTATTGAATATCTTCAAAATCCATTCAAACTATTCATAATAATGTACATCGGTTCACACTACCTCAATTTTTTAAGAAAAAGATAAATTTCGCTTTGGCCAAGGTGCTGAAGGGAGATGTAAAATTTCTGTCAATTTAAATTCTCATTTTTCCCAAAAACATCAGCGATTAGGCGTCAGTTTCTCCAACTTAATCTCTTCAGAGCAAAACGAATGTAAAGCACGAGCGTTCAAATATTACAGGATTACAGCAACAACTTTGAAACATAACATAGGACTCAGCACCAACTTTGGAACCAACTCTCTCAATATCCCAAAAAACATGTTTTCACAAAAGCGCGGGAATATTTTATGATAGTAAAACATAAAAACTCCGCTCCTTCTCATTTATTTACGAAAATAAATCATTTGGCATTCTGTTTCGCTGCATGTAATCTGCGCTTTCACAAAGGGGTAGAGTAGAGAGTATGCCATACGGGTCGAAATTTGTTGGTTCGGCGGCTCTATCTCAGAAACTCATTAGTTATACATAATGCTGCTTAAGAATTGAGATAAGGTGAAATTTGAGATTATATCTGTAGAGCCGCAAACGTCTATGCAAAGAGCCACATGCGCCTCGCGAGCCGCTTCTGCCGACCCCTGCCCTAGATGAATGCACTTATAAAATTTTGTATTGTAACCCTTCTGTGCAAGTTTGATTTTTGAAGTGGTTTTTCGCATATATTTCTAAAACGGTTTGTCGGATAGAAAAAATTATTATAACCAATTTTATAGGATTTCGTATTCTGAAGAAGTTTTTAGTACAATAAAAATGTCTAGAACTGATCGTTTTCACTGTATACATAAAAAACCTAAATTTTTATATGGCAACACCAAGAAAGAGTTGCCCGATTTAGTCCATTTTTCAAATTTTATTTGCTAGTACAATAAAACACCATGTACCAAATTTCAGCTCTCTATATCGATGCGTTCTCAGGCAGTGTCCAAATATATAGTGGAAAACGAAAGTTTTGTATGGCAACCCAACGAAGGAGTTGCCCGATTTGTCTCATTTTCGAAATTAATTTTTTATATTATTAAGCCAAGCTCAGGGGATACCCTATGATGCAAAGCACAGCATGGCAGGAAGGAGATAGGGTAAGGATTAGGTGATATGAGGAGAGTGGCGAAGGTGCCGATGTATGTCGCCCTTAAACTTCCGCAGATTGTATGCCGGAGGAAAAACAGAAGATGGTAAGCTGTTCCACATTCGCACTGTTCGGGATAAAAAAGCATCACGGAATTTTACTGTACGGCCGAAAGTAATTTGAAGGGTTAAAGGATGTGCGCGGTTTGCAGCGAGAGTATTGCGTGCAGGAATCATTCCACAAGGGATTAGACTAGATATTTCATCAGAACATTGATCATGCATATAGCGATAAAGGAGCGAAAAGCATCCAACATTGCGGCGGTACTCGAGTGAGTCGATATGACAAGTTATTGCCAAATCGCCAATGAGCTTGAAGGCTCTCTTTTGGACAATATCCAATGAAGCTAAGGCTGTGCGACCAGCCCCGGCCCATATATGGGACTTGTATTCCATTCTAGGTCTAATGCAGGACTTGTAGAGGAGCGCTAGATTTGACGGGCTGAAATATTTCTTACACCTTTTCAGAAATCCAAGACATTTCGATGCTTCTTTCGCACCAGAGAAGATGTGATCTGTCCAGTTTAACTTACTGGAAATATTAATGCCAAGAATGCTTAGTGACGGTGAATCAGAAATTAATGCTCCATCAAAAGAAACGGGTGTGGTTAAGTTATGATCTTGTTTTAATGAGATGAGACAGCTTTGGGTCTTAGATGCATTGAATTCGACGCGATTCGCTTTGCCCCAAGCGAGGATATTGTTAAGATCCTTATTCAATGATCTAATCATGCAATCTCGTTTAACAAATGCGACATTCCCCCTGGAGTCCGCAAGAGTGTCAAAGGAGTATGCGAAATCAAGAGTACTGTCATCTACGAAGCAATGGATGGGATTGAAAGTAAGGGAAAGCAGATCATTAATGAAAATTAAAAAGAGAGTTGGAGAGATAACAGAGCCTTAAGGCACACCGGCATTTATGGGATGCGGTTCAGATGTAACGCCATCTAATACAACACGTATTTGGCGACTAGATAGGAAACTTTCAATCCATAATAGAAGAGGAGGGGAGAGAACAAGTGCTTTAAGTTTGGCTAAAAGGGCTGGATGCCAGACTCTATCAAAGGCTTTTAAAATATCTAGGGCAACGATTTTAGACTCACCAAAATTGTGAAGACTACGGTTCCAACGTTCCGTAAGAAAGGTCAGCAGGTCTCCAGATAAGTGTCCAGTTCGAAAGCCATATTGGCGATCATTGATGAGATGATTAGTTTCTAGATACTTCATTAATTTTTAGTTAATGATAGATTCAAAAACCTTTGAAAGAATCGAAGTGATCGCCATTGGTTGATAATTTGAGGGATCGCTACCCTCTCCTTTTTTGGAAATAGGCTGAACGTGAGCTAGCTCCCAAGCAGTTGGAAATTTTCCTGTCGAATAAGACAAGTAGAATAATTTGCGTATAGGTTTAGCCAAGGATAAGGCACAGCTTTTAATTAACAGGGGCGAAAAACCATCAGGACCTGCAGCTTTGGAGACGTTGATCCCCTTAAGGACCCTGAACACATCCCTCGTACGAACATGTATTGGCTCTTGTACACATTCACACGGGCGATGCAAAACAGGTGTTTGTGAAGTGGGTGGAAGACAAGAATTTGCAGCGAATCTAGCAGCAAAAATACTAGCTTTATCCAGGGAGTCAACAATCACTTCACCAATATTAAGTAGTGAAGGTATAGAGGAACTGATGAAGTTGTTCCTGATGGTTTTGACCAGGGAGCAGAAACCTTTGCTACCTTTGCAGCTTGCCAAGATTCTTTGTCTAATATTCTGGTCAAAAAAAATTTTTCTCTCTGGATAATGGACTTGCAGGTGTTCCATGCAGTCTTGTAGACTTGTCTTCATTTCCGGACATGGATGCAATTGATGGGCGCGAAAAGCAAACTCTTTCGCTTTTATAGCTTGGTTACACTTATCGTTAAACCAGGAGCGATCGTGCTGTTGTTGAGATCTGCTGTAAGAATACGGAATGTGTTCACGCATGCCAAGATTTAGTATGTTACCAAGGTCTAATGTGCATTCATCAACATCCCTCGAAGTAAAACAGACCTAACAATCAATTTCTCTAAGATACTTATTGAGACTTTCCCAATCAGCATTCTTATAGTGCCAAAGAAGCCTACATGTAGGTGGAGAAGTTGGGCGGCACAGGTTTGAGGTGGTAAATTGAGCCGTGATTAAACAATTGTCTTAATTTTCGAGAGGGGAACCGACTGAGATGGAATATTTGTCCGGATGAGATGTTAGAAACAAGTACAAGTACAAAATTTCAGCTCTCTAAGTATACGCGTTCTCAAGTTATCGTGCGCACAGACGGACGGACAAAATAAAATCAAAATAACTTTTAATATTATGCGTGGGTGTCCAATCCATTTAGCGCTATCATCATTATTTCGAGGCGTTACAAATGGAATGACAAACTTAGTATACCCAATAGATTTCATCTAGGGTATAAAAAACACGAATAAATATACGACAAATTAGTCAAGTAATGACATTTCTCTGACAGTTCTTCTGAGTATAATTAATTGCAAAATTTATTTATAAAATTGGTGAAAACAAATAAAACGTGCTCTAGCTATTTATCTATTTCTTTTCTTCTAAGTTTGGCTTATTTTTTGCTAAAGAAGTAGTTACTATGCCACAATCAGCAACAAATTGCAAGTGACAGCTCTCAAGTGACAAATGTCAAACCATTATCCCAAGAAATATTTAGTGTAAACTCGGGGTCGCCCTAGGTTTTTTTTTCAAAAAACAAGATAGTCTATCCCGGTGTAGCCCTAGGTTTACCCGGGGTTTTCATCAAACAGACCTAATTATACTCAGGAGAACTGTCAGAGGAATGTCATTACACAAGGTTTACCCGCCGTGCGTTCAGCCGCATGCAGAATGTCACATTTTTACCCACCATGTCGTTCAGGCGACCTAAGCGCTGTCATTTCCCCAGCACATCGGTATGCACTTTTTTAAGCCACGGCCTGTTAGCGTAGTGTATCGGTGCGCTTTGTAGTTTTGAAGTTTATCGTAGTTTTATTCTTAAAAAACTTTCAAAAGTGACATTTCGAATCAAAGTGCACACCAACCGTTCAGTTGCTATCCTTACTTTTTCAATCAAGTGATGTGCTGAAAAGCACGGTAAGCTATTCTAAGACAAAAGCAAAACTCTCAGACCAAGACCCTGGCACCTTTTTAACAATAATACTAGCTTCCATCCAATCTCAGAGCTCTATATCTATATCTATATTCGAATTTTTCTTGTTATCGGATGTGCACTAACTAATGATCGGGTGTGAAATTGGGAATGCAGATTCGGCTAATCGCCGGGAATATAATTTGATACGCTACAGGTCTCTTGGCTCAGCCCATCTCATTCGTACACCAAATGGTGATAAATGCCGTCTACTACTTGACCATTCCGGTAAATACGATTAATCCTGGTTGTTCCAGCAAGGCCACAATATATTTGATGACTACAATGCTTACGAGATATTATTAATATAATAAGAAAATAATAGCTTTTAATTTCAGCTTTATATTAAAACGTAAACACTTTTTTAATGTTCTGTTCGTTAAATTTATACTGCAAATGTAAATGTTTTTCAGAAGAGATATACCTGATATAGCATAGCACCTAATACCAAAATCCGAGAATCAGCTCTAAAAATATCAATGCTCGGCAATAAACATCCAAAGTTACAAACTTTCGGCTCTTATGCCCCCTTTTGGCAGAATTTTATAATTTCTGACTACCAAGATGTGATGTTAACATCTTATGGCTGATTTCGAGAATATCAAGTCAGTGTAATTAAGATTAGTCATTGGTTACCTGAAGAAAGCAACTTGTTGAACAGTGACATTTTAATTGTACTGTTCTACAATTTTTTTTCAATTTTACAACTATATAACTATACAACTTTGTTTCTTTCCATACATTCATGTCATAAAGTTAATAATAACCGAGATAATTCGATAATTATACTTTAACACTTTTTCTCGCTTAATTCGCAAAACATCGATCGCACGATAAAAATTGTAAGGTCTAAAGTTGTAGAATATCAAATTTACAACAACTTAAGTTCTTACAATTTTTGTTGAAAAGTTGAAAATGGCCGAGATATTGAGCGAAAACAATTCCCTCTTAAATTCAAGATGTCGACTAATGCACCGGCGGAATTTGGTCACCAATATGAATTTAGACTACCAGTGCGCAACGGAGAGAAGTGTCAAACCGGTTTTCTTTGTATGCTTTTCAATGGAGCTGTGCACAGTGAACAGAGGCAGTCGTAGGCAGTAAGTTTGATAAAATCTGAAATTAGCGCAACAGAAGGGATGAACATAATCTAAAATTTGCGTTACCGGTTACCGGATTGTTAAGGCCAATTCAGAATCGGCGCAGCATGCAGCAGCTGTGATGCACGGTTTGATATCATGGGATCATATGTCGCAAATTGCAATCGACCCATCAGATGCATGATGCGTTGATGCCAGCTGCATGGGTTTGGAAAACTTCAAATTTTTATGCATGGTGCAATAGGTCTGCCAACATATTGAGGTAAAAAATAATTTTCAAATCTTATTTATCTCTCATATTTCCTCCGGATCTATTTTTTTAAAGAAAACGACTAGATTAAAATTATGCACAAAAGAAAAACTCGGTAATAAGGTGTTATGTTGGTAAATAAATGTGAGTTATAAAAAAAATTAGCATTACAAAGTTTCCTATACTGCTTGCTGCGTCGTGCTGTGAAATGGCCGGCACAATCTTTGCAGCATGCATAATGATGCATGCTGCATCGATTCTGAATTGGCCTATATTCACCAAGCCAGTTAATACAAATTTAATTTTAATTTAATTATTATTGAAGGACTGCAATTAAATTTTTATTGCTATTCACCAACCTTAATATAATAAACAATTTCGAATACTTCGATCTATCAGCTGCGAGATTTGCGAATTTGGCAAGTGGCAGTTGATGAAATTTAAATATTATTTAAAAAGTTAAAGCAAGTTATTTGCTGTACTATTTATTCTTTGTTGACGTGCGTTTAGAAAAAACAATTTTACAAGTAAAGATAGATAACACTACATGACATAAAATTTAGCTTTGAACTTTTTTAATTCTTCTTCGGTTTCAGGCATACGAATATATACTTCTCCTAATCATAAAATGGCTTTTGACACCCTTAGAATTATTCTGCTTATGGTAGGTTAAGAAAGGCCAAACAAATCTCCATTATTATTTGGAAACTTCCTGATGCATAATATCTAAGTGCTATAAGCACTGACTTATAACAATGGACTGAGCGTATTGTCATTTTCCTATAGGAAAGCATGGCACAAGTTTTATAGTTCTCTCTTTCGCCCTATGGCAGAGTTGGAGCTACCAACACAAAATATTGCATTCTGGAACGTTTGCTTATGCCATTTGATGTTTTTATGTTGGCTACAGATGCAATGCTCCGTCTCTCTTGCCCATAAGCAGGATTCAGTTAAGAATAACTTTTGAAAATTAAAGTCGGAATGAGTTTAATTCCTTATGAGCGATTAAAATATCACTTGGGCACAAGAAAAAATATTTTTTTAATTAAATTCGAATTACGGGTGTAAAATTTCATCTGATTGGCTGAGTTTTACATGTTTTTTATGTAATCGTTTTAAAGAGTGCTCTAACAGTGATATACAGAAACACAATTTTTTTTGTGCCACATAAAATAGCAAATCGCTCAGTCCATTGTTATAAGTCAGTGGCTATAAGTACTTGGTCTTTCACAGAAACAGGATTATTTCTTTTCAAATGAAACTCTGATTTTCTTTTCAATTTTTTTACTTTTGTGTAGTCTGAATTTACAATAGAAGGAATCGGCATCATATTTTAGGAACATGTTTGGCCTTTTTCTTCGGCGACAACGATATGTACTGCGTTTCTCTAAAAACACCATGAATTCTTCATCTGAAAATTCATTATTGTCTCTCACAGTGGATGGTCTTACTTCTTCCATAATAGTAATAATTAAGACTAATATAATTTGTATTCGCTTTTTAATCCACTTGCAACTAAAAACGGTGGTTCTATTTACTGATATCGGTTTATATCTAAACAGTTAAATTTTCGCTTCTTCAATCTTTTAACAGTGGTATCAAAAATATGGCATTTGACGGCATGACACTAATCAGCTGATATCGAAGAGAGGGTAGCCTCACATAAAATTAAATTAAAATTGAATTTTCATTAAATCGATTCGGTAAGTGTGGTTCGTGAATAGCTTTAATTGAAAGTTTATTTAATTTTGCTTTGTCTCGCTCCTGCGATAGGTAACTGTGCAGATTATGTGTATAATAAAATAAGAGAAAGAAAAATAGAAAAATTTTAGTCGCGTTAATAGCTACTGTGTCAGAAAATAAAACTATTTATAATAGAGACAAGTGATTTCAACAAACTCAACAATAATTCGTAAATTGGTATTTTCATCCTTGTTTTGTTTCAAAAAACTGCTGTGTGTCATTCTTTCATTTTTCTAAAGACAACATTGTAGTATCCCGTAGCGTTTCTATTATGAACAGCAAAATCTGCACAGTTTTATAATTTTCTCCAATTTTTTTTGACTCAATTTTGGCCCAAACTTGGCTATCACTCAATTAAGTATGCGTCCATTATTAAGCCCTAAACACAATTGCGACTGCGATGGCGATATTTGTCAAAATTGGATGACCACACAGATGTCAAGTACAGATGCGGCGCCTAGTTTTTATCGCTTTGTCCGGTGACACACGATGAACAAGCGATACACCGTACTAAAAACCGGTTTTTTTAGAACTATCCTAGAACATTTTCGTATATTACCCGGGGGTTACACCTGCAAGTACAGCTTGCATGCAAGCCTCCCTTCCAACGCGATTTTAAACTTGACAGCAGAAGGCAGCTCTTCTCCGCCATTTTGAAAACTGTATAAATGTCAAATTAAGCAGGATTTACATTATGATGACATCCAATTTTTACAGAAATTGTGAGGGAGATAGTTTATTGAAATTTCAATGCTGCGGAAGCAATCATCGCAATACCTCACACGTACAGTCCCCTTTACTTTTTATGGCAAAACTCTTAAATTGTCAAACTGTCTAATTGGAAATTGTCTATTTTTTAATCTTTTTTCGTAGATATTCAAAGACGGATGGATCGTGAAAAGAAGTAATTTTACAATTTCTAAAATATTGCATGAAAGCACGAAGGAGTCGAAGCAAACGATGAGATTATATCGAAAAAAATTCTCGCAAAATATCAGGTGGTACTGTAATTCAGTTCTGCAATCATCATTTTGTACGATAACGAAATTTTTATTTAATATTTATTTCATATAATAAACAAAAAGTTCACTCAAGTGCTCACATTAAAATAATTCCACTCCACTACCGAGCTAACGCCGGTGAATTTATCTCAAAGGCGGAATAATTCTAGCAATTATAAAGGAAAAGGACCACTGCAGTCAATCTCTGAACACACTACTCTCTGCTTGTGGACAGAAAACTGCCTCAGAAATAACTTCAATATTTTCTACAAAGAAATATTTAATAACATTCTATTTCGCAATATTTAATTACAAACTCAAACCTTACTTTTGTTTATTTGGACAAATAATTTTACCGTACAGATACGTATATGCCATAAAATTATAGTAACAAAACAGCAATATGGCAGCTCGAAATTGACAAATTAGGGCTGCCAATAACAATGTTTTAGTTTCAGTAACTATAAAAACTTCCTATGCTTGAGGTCTTTTTATGGTTCCGGACACCCACACAGTGACAAATCGGCGTCCGGAAAAAATTCAAGACGCGTTTGCTTCTCTCGTCACTCCTAAATAAATTTCCGTATACGATGTACTATCTCCCTCACAATTTCTGTAAAAATTGGATGTCATCATAATGTAAATCCTGCTTTACTATCTCCCAGTTGCCATGGTTTTTCATCATGTAAGTTCGCTGAAAGCTGTACTGCCAGCATGGGAGTAGAGGTTACACGTGCAAGAAGTATGGCAGTGCAAGTTGCATGCAAGCTGTACTTGCAGGTGTAACCCCCGGGTAATCCAATTTAAAGCAGAGGGTAAAGACTCGGATGATACACGAGTGTTTTATTACATATGTATGCGTGTGCTCAGGTATTTTTCGGGGTCTGGAAAATTTTAAAGGAAAAGGGCACTCATTGTCATTTTATGCGTTGCGCTGATTACAGAATATATATGGTGAGAGATAGCAGGTACTGAAGTACAGTGAAAATCTGAAAGTGATTTTTACGTGGAAAAATGGCAAAAGAAAAGAGAAGCAAGTGGACAAATGAACGAACCGAAAAACTTATAGAACTTTTTGAACAATATCCGAATTTGTATGATGTGAAAATTGGGGAGTTTTGCAATAGAGTAGAAAGAGAGAGCTCGTTGCGTGAAATAACTGAAATATTAAAGGACCATATAGAAGGTATTACCATACCATAGAAAAGGTTAAAAACCGAATTCATGGAGTTCAGTGCCTACATAAAAGGGAGAAAGCAGCGCAGCAGAAATCAAAGAAGAGTGGTGCTGGTGTTAATGATATATATATATCTAAATTATGGTGCTACAACCAACTATCATTTTTAGACATCAGTATAAGGGAAAGAGAAAGTTGTAGCACTTTGGATGACGATAATTTGGTGTAAAATTTTTATATTGTCTCGTGAGCTGTAGTGTAAGAACTGCGATTTGCTTCGTGTTTGTTGCATTTTAACTTTAAAAAACTGATCTACGATTACGTTCGTCTAGGTGAAAATGATCCAGAAGGATATTCCACCCCATATTATAAGGAAAGTCCTTCCAGTTACGGAAGTGAATTACTTATTACTGGTACTGAATCCCGCATAATCGTCTTTTCTTTTTTAATGCCTCTTTCGATTAAAGTTTGTAAAACACCAAATAAATTATCGTTCATTTGTAAATAGTTTTTAAAAGCAGCTCTCTCTTGAATTAGCAATTCTTTCGTAAGTAAAGTATATGGGATTTTCTCATCTCGAACCTTTCTCCATTCTTTAATCCAACACTTTCTTCGTTTGCGTACACTATTTTTATGATCGCAACTTGCTAGAAGTGCTGTAGCTGCAGTAACATGTAATTAAAGCGATTTTTTCATCTTCGTCCGTACTAAAACAAACAGAATCGGAGCTACAATCGGAAATTTGATGCATTACAAATAGTTTGATATGCTTAATCAGAGGTCAATTTTGGAAATGTTTTGGCAATAACAACGGCGGTGAATTTTCTGTCAAGAACGTGTAACAACTGTGTATCAACCGTGTATAAGCTATGTGTACCATGGGCTGATACACATTCTATACAAAAACCGGTTTTACGTCGTGTCTAGTCTCGAGTGGGTATCATTGTGTGTCATGGGACTTAGTGTTGTCGGATCGGACAGTGCACATTGGGTTGGCTCTGTTGTCAGCATTGCGGTGGCGACGGCATTTTTAGAGCATTGCTCAAAACTCGACTTCGATGGGAGGGCGTTCTGGCGCCGAAGTCGCAGTTATGTCTCATTCTATTCTTTTTCTTATTCTTTAATCTAGGAACGTCGCAGTCCGCCGTCGAAGTCGCATTTGTGTTTAGCCCACTGACATGTATATAAATGGACTAAAGCGTGAATTACAATTACGACTGATCTGTCGGCGGGGCAACTTGATTTTCAGTCGAAGTTGACGCTGAGGTAATTTTAATTATAATTAAATTAAAGCTTCAACTGCTTGAACAAACCAGAAGTCCCGACTTCTGTGATTGAACTGAAGTTGGCCGCAGCCAACACCACATAGATTTTCTCAACAATGCCATTGAAGGAAATGTCGTTTTCTTCTCCAGTGTGGTGCCATACAAACACTACAAATATAAAAATATCCCCACGCAACTACAAAATCTCTATAAATACAGACAGAAACTTTGGAAAATACTAAATCGTATTTTTCACCGCACCTTAAATAGCTACAATCCAGCATATAGAACAGTGTTATCGCAGATAAAATGCCTCTCAAAAATAATCGAGAATCAGACGAAGAAGTTTCTCAATGAGCAGTTCAGGAAGAAACTTGCTTCCATTCAAACCGGTCCTAACTGCTTTCAGGACATTAACCGAGTTTGCAACAGAAAACCTAAGCTCCCAAAACCATTACGAGTGGTACATGCTCTTTCAGTCTTCCAGCAGAGAAATGCAACGCTTTTGCCAATTACTTTCAGTCCTCATTTACGGACAACTCGAACCTAAGCGTAGCAACTTTTCGCACCACAGTAGACACGACTGTTGAGGGCTTTACTGCCCAGAGTGAAGGTACTAGTATCACTGCCTTGAAGGCAAATACCGACAAATACCTCCATAAACCCGGATGACTTAAGTGTCTTTTCGAACCCTATCCATATTTTCGTCCTGATCAGGGGAATCAAGAGTAAAAAGTCCTCTGGGCCAGATAATATCTCAAATAAAGTTATCAAGAACCTTCGGCCTATTGCCATCGAATTGCTTACAATAATTTTCAATAACTGTCTTAACAACTCATATTTCCCTGATGTATGAAAAACTGCGCGTATTGTGCCAATTCCCAAAAAGGGAAACTCCAAAAGTCTAAATGAGTTTCGACCAATCTCTCTATTGTCCAACTTGGGCAAATTACTTGAAAAAACTAGTCCGCAACAAATTGAGAATACCTGTCTCGACTTAAACATCAGGCAGGACACTCAATTTGGCTTCAAGCCCAAGCACTCTTCTTTCCACGCCTGCTCAAATTCCAATCGGACACCACATTCGCCCTAAATAAAAACAAGCTCACAGTTGGCTGCTTCCTTGATGTTGAGAAAGCCTTCGACTCCATTTGGAAAAACGGACTCATTTTCAAAATCATAAATCTAGAGTTCCCAACTTTCTTAACACGTATCATTCAGAATTTCCTTTCAACCAGAAACTTCTACATTGAACTTGAGGGAAATAAATCTGCCTTAACGTCATTCAGCGTTGGTGTTCCCCAAGGCTCGGTCCTCGGACCAACAATTTTCAACCTCTACAAGCACGACCAATCCTCGAATAATCCAAATTCCGCCACGCTTCTCTACGATGATTCCCTAACATACGCCCACTCCATCTACCCAAGCTTCGCTGCCAGAAAAGTCGAGCAGCACGTAGTCAAACTCGCTGAGTTCTACAAAAAATGGGGAATCAAAATGATTCTCAGTAAATCCGAACTGGCATCAGAAACCCATCCACCATGGGAAGACCCAATATCGCCACCCGCTCTGACAACATTGAAATTGTAGCCAACAATGAAAGCCTCAAGCCTTCAAAGAACGCCAAGCACCTTGGTGTCTCTTTCAATAACCTACTAAAATTCAACAGCCACGTTAAGTCGGCCTTAAGAAAGGCAAACTATGCCCACAGCCTTTTAAGTCCCTT
This sequence comes from Dioctria linearis, assembly GCA_963930735.1. Taxonomy (NCBI): domain Eukaryota; kingdom Metazoa; phylum Arthropoda; class Insecta; order Diptera; family Asilidae; genus Dioctria; species Dioctria linearis. The sequence continues at coordinate 210,678,877 of OZ005741.1, read as the reverse complement.
GATAAAAAGGAGTAATGGTCTTCCCAAAGACACTAAGCTACTTATCTATAAGCAGCTAATTCGCCCGATTATCACACCATTTCGCCAACTTATATCAAACAATTTAGCATTCTTGAGAGGAAAATCCTGCGCGCTTGCACTGGACTGTATAGGAGACCTGACAAAACCTACTATCCCAACAAACTTCTGTATGAAAGTGCAAACACAATTCCAATTGAGAAATATCTTCTAGATCTCGCGGGTAAGCAACTTGAGAAGATCCCTCAACACCCCAACCCACTCATCAATACTCTGCCAACGCAAATTCATGTTGAAAACTTCAATTACCTGTCACAATTTCACCTTATTCACCCGGATACGAGGAATATTTATTACCTGGGCGAAAGATTTACATTCTTCGCCCGCAAAGTAAGCCATCACCGTGGATAAGAGCCCTTTCAGTAGAGGACACATCAGTACACTCAGCACCGATCACATCATCGGGGAACTATCAACGTGGGACCATACTATCTCATCGTGGAGGCTCCTCGTCATGGAAGAAGAAAGGCCGTGTGTAAAATCAGTGAGATAGGGCAAACACCCTATCAAAAAATCCCAAATCCCAACCTATCCATTTTCCGATTCATTCCCAAACTCAAAAACCGCTTTTAAAGCAACAAATACCATTAATACAGCTTGCCGTCACGCAACAAGCTGTAAAATAAAGACATCGCGTAAGTAATAGTTTTTATATCTTTTTCGGACAGTTAAAGTGTTAATGTAAAATAAAGTCATAAGTGAAATCAAGGCCAAACTTAAAGCCTGTAGAAAAATGTTAAACAAATATCCCGGGATATCGGTTCTGTTAAAATCGTCATAGTTGAAATTAGTTTCGTTAATCCCGCAAGATCTGGATTTGGATTTGATTGGTTTGCCATTTGTCACTTGAAATTTGTTGCTGATTGGGACATATAATTACGTCTAATATGGCGTTCAGACTGCGCCGAAATTACGTAATTTTGAATTATTTTCTGAAATCTTCGAAATCACGTAATTTCCAATACATTGGCGTAATTTCGACGTAATTTGGATGAAATTTCATGCAAAATAATGTGATAATTAATGAACGTATTCATCCAGCGGCATTCAGCACGCCATGTATTTTTTCCTTGTTCTATGAATCAGTCATTTATAATTAATATGCTCTTTATGGTCATTTAAGAAGTTGTGTAATACTTTTTGTTTTGCAATTGCATTTAGTAAAATTGAACTCTGGCCACAGTATACATACAGTAGATCCGCTTAGAACAAACTACTGAAAAGTGAATTTTAGAATATTAATTACAAAAAAAAAATCTCAAAATTTCGCTCATAAGAGGGAATTATTAAGTATGATACGGAAGTAAATGGGCGAACAGTAGCTAGTTGCACAATGGTTGGGAGAAGTATTAGTTTTATGTAAGTACACTTCTCGGCAAAAGTACTGCATTGTACTGTATTGTTCCATTACTGAACAGATGTTTGATTGTAAGTGGTGTTCGTTCCATGGACAGTATAACAGGCAAAATGGCTGTAAAAAAGTTTGTGACAGTTCACTTCACTGAAATTTGACATTTGGTACTTTATATTTGATAGATGACAGTTGAAATTATCTCAGTAGCAGTGTGAACAGTCTCGCATGATTTCAAAATTGCCTTGTTGTAATTTTGGGCCAGTCTGAACATGGTTTTAAGCAAAAATTAGAAAAAGAAATAGCTAGAGCACATTTTATTTGTCTTCACCCATTTTACAATTTTTCACAATTTGGGTTACCCTAACTTCAAATAACTTGTCGATGAGTACATAAAACCCTGTAGGGTAAAATTTATACTAGTACTTTACAGGGTGCTTTATCGAACAAAGTTATAGAACTTTTGCTCACTGACATTTATAACCGCTGATACTACTGAAATTGCTTACATTAACATGGGATCAATTTTCCATATTTTTCTCTTTTTGGTTTAACTACTTTATTCCGCTGAGCTTCATATAGTAAGTTCTATACGAAATCCACCATAGTACAGTGGAATTCAAAAGGAATATATAAAATAGAAATATAAGGCAATATTCTGTTTCCTATACCTGCATTTAGGGTTAGACAAACAAAAATTGCTTATTTTTTTTTCCCTAAAATCAGTTAAGGGATTATTTGATGTTACAGAAGATAAGATTCCAATAAAAATAATAATTTCGAATGTATTTGGAGTTTGTAATATGAATATAAAAGCGAAATGTAACTTGAAATCAAGATAATTGTCACACCCCTGCCAACAAAAATTGCCCCATATGAAATAGAAAATGTTATACGTGTCAGTCCTTTTGTTGTATAGTTTTTAACAAAACATAGCCCCATTTATCGTATCTTACGGAATTAAAAAAAATTCACTGCGGTAGGAAAAAGGTCGCTATGATTATAACAAATTTATTCAATTTCTTAAATCAAATGTATTTTCACTAATAATAGGTGAGCCAAGGAATACTTGCGAAAAACTATCCAGCTTATTCGAATAACTTTTCCAAGAAAAATTTCATTCTCTATTAGCAGGCCAATATATTACAATTATTCTGGAAAATAATCACAATGAGCCTATGGTGGCCGTAGCGAATGAGACGTAAAACAACTTTCACTACTCAACTACACTTATATTGAACTGTCGATTATGTTTTACTATATTTTTACAATGTGGGTGTGAAATACAAAGCGAAGAAATGAATATACATATTATACTCAATAGAGTTGAAACACTTAACAAAAGTCTTTTGTGTAAATACATGACTGAAATGAAACGTATGTAAATGAAAATTATGTCGCAGTGTTGAATACAAATGATGAATCGTATACACTTTTACACTTATGCCTTAGACACACAGCACTCTTAATGAAGAAAAAACTAACGACTCATTAGTCTATAATGATTCATTATAAACTGCGGACACACAGCCATATCTTTAATTAAGTTGTGCTGTCAAACTGGTTTTGATGAACTTATCACCTTAAAGAAGCAATATGAATCGAATTAACGCGATAAACTTTGTTTTCATTTATTTTATTTTCGAATTTAACAATTAACAAATGAGAAAAACATTATATTAAAAAAAATATTAATAATATAATTTGTGATTTGCATTTCTTTGCATTTCTTCTTCTTATTTTTCAAATCGGCAGATGCACAGCGGAGCTCCAGATTTACATTATATGTCAAATCTAGCACATTTTTCCTCATTATAGCTATAATGAAGGAGGAAAACACTTCATTAATGCACTTCATTATCATCTGATTTTCGAGCTATAATGACATATACAATTTGACACACGGCATTTTAATGAATGCCGTGTGTCAAATTGTATATGTCATTATAGCTCGAAAATCAGATGATAATGAAGTGCATTCATTAAAATGCCGTGTGTCAAATTGTATATGTCATTATAGCTCGAAAATCAGATGATAATGAAGTGCATTAATGAAGTGACACACGGCATTTTAATGAATAGTTAGTACAAATGATTCATTAGTTCGTGCTGTGTGTCTAGGGTATAATACCCTAGACACACAGCACGAACTAATGAATCATTTGTACTAACTATTCATTAAAATGCCGTGTGTCAAATTGTATATGTCATTATAGCTCGAAAATCAGATGATAATGAAGTGCATTAATGAAGTGTTTTCCTCCTTCATTATAGCTATAATGAGGAAAAATGTGCTAGATTTGACATATAATGTAAATCTGGAGCTCCGCTGTGCATCTGCCGATTTGAAAAATAAGAAGAAGAAATGCAAAGAAATGCAAATCACAAATTATATTATTAATATTTTTTTTAATATAATGTTTTTCTCATTTGTTAATTGTTAAATTCGAAAATAAAATAAATGAAAACAAAGTTTATCGCGTTAATTCGATTCATATTGCTTCTTTAAGGTGATAAGTTCATCAAAACCAGTTTGACAGCACAACTTAATTAAAGATATGGCTGTGTGTCCGCAGTTTATAATAGGTTTGTTCGCGTACTTCTCGTGCAAAAACTTTCTGGGTAAAAACTTACTCGTGTGGTGGGAGAAGAATGTAAAATGCATGAAAAAGTACGGGAACGCTTTTCATGCAACTTCGTGAAAAACAAGAAGAAGAAGTGTGGCATAACATTTGAGAATAAGTATTGTTTTATTTTTTTTAACTTGTTGCAGTCTTGAAAAGTTTATGAGAGCATTGAATGCTTAAACTATCTTATTTCGACATTTTGATTGCGTTTTAAAAACTTTTCAGAAAATTAAAAAAATTAACTTTCCTATGACAGCTGTCAACCTTTCCTTGCAAGAAGTGTGCAGTAACTAAAAACTTCGGGTAAATTCATGCAAGAGGGGAAGCTGTGACGTATGCAAAACTCGTGTAAATTTGTGTGCACGAGAAAGTACGGGAACGGAAATTGGGTAAGTTCATGCAAATTCATTGCAATGCATTGTCCCAAAACTGAGTACGCGAACAGACCTAATGAATCATTATAGACTAATGAGTCGTTAGTTTTTTCTTCATTAAGAGTGCTGTGTGTCTAAGGCATTATGCCTTAGAATGAGCTGTAAGGAATATTATAGAGGCTAAAGTGCTGATTACATAGCGTCCGTTCCGTTACATTCCATTTCGGCCCGTTTCGACTCAACTATGAAGTGATCACAACGCCCCGGGCCGTCACGTTATTTGACTGTTATCTTCACTTTGTTTTTAAAGAAGTTTGTGAAATGATACCAGCTAAATGGGAATTTATTTGCCTTATTTCAATTTCTACATTGAACATAAAATGTTTTGGGGTGTCAGAAGGAGAAGGCGGTGAGTAAAACCACAAAATGGAAAGGGATATTTCTGGGTATTTCGTAGCAACATACCAAAGGATGAAGAAAACAAAAGTTGCAATTAACAAAAGTCTCAATTCGGGCCACAAATATTTCGAATACAGACTGACGTTATCGTATTACAACATTTTATCCCACGGTGTGAGCACTAATTTTTATCATCGAGATTTAAAATGGGCAATAAATAGCACCGTTAGAAATATAATACTAGATATATTACCCATTTTTTCCATTTTATATATGTATATACTCACTTTTAAATCATAAGTTAAGTTATTTAATTCAATCAAGTAGCACCACAGTCTACAATTGTAAACAAACAAATTCCGAATTTTGGAGGTTATGTCTTCCGTCGAAATTGAAATTTGCTCAACTTAGCCGTCCCGTTCCGATCCGTTTCTTACAATGTGAGCAATTACACAGTATTGGGTATGTTCAAATTTGACAGCTTTACGTGACGGAATGGAACGGGCGCTATGTAATCAACACTTTAGTTAGAATTTGGTGAAGTTTCATTTAAAATTTCCTATCACACTCTGTACCCAAAATTTCACAATTTCTGAGTTTTTTGCACTTTTTCTTGAACATACTTATTGAAAATGGCTTAAAAAGCTTATTCCCAAAAGAGAATTGCCTACTTTTTGGCATTTATTGAACTTTTTCGCTGGATGCATATGTTCAAGGAAAAGAGCAAAACACGCAGAAAGGGTTACATTTTAGGTACAGTTTCTAGGTAGATATAGAGCGAAGCTTTTGAGCTTTTGAAATTCAGTATGAAAAACTGGTGTTGATGACATAGTTTTTGATGCAAATAATAGTTTAAAAAAACTGAGTTAAAATTCCGAAATTTTAACTTTGTTCAGCCTAACTTCAAAGCGGAGAGAGGAAAAATTAATATACCATTGGAAAGGTTCAATATTTATCTGTCCAACAATTTTTAAATCATCGCCAAAGGGCGTACCGTTAGTATTCCCCACGCCGACCCATATAATTTTTCGTTTGTCTAACGTGAACTATTCATAGCCTCCGGGTGTAACACCCAAGACGGAACACCCCGTATATAAAAGGAAAATGAAACAAAATTTAAAGAAATCGAATAGCAAAGTTCACAAAAGAGTCAAGGAATTGAGAACCAAAGAGACAACTGTTTTCGTGGATTTTTGCTATCAGATTTTGTAGAATGTTGATCGACCGATTTCTGTAATCAGGCCCCAGTATTGAAACACCGTAAAATAATAATAATAATTTCATGCTCCAATAAAAACCATAAATATCAAACGACTAACAGTAAAAAAACGAAATATAAATATGTACCTACTCGCGAACTATACTATATCACAACATGTTCTATATAAAGAAAACTTTTAGCAATTTCGCCTGTGTTAAAACAAGAATAAATGCTCAAACAACTGCAATTTATTACGGGCCATACCAGTTAAGTGAGATTTACTTTGTGCATGCTTGCTTACAATTATGATCACTTACTTGTGGAATGTTAAATTTATGGCTGCACATTCTTCAATTCGCGGATTCGATTCAACTGTACCCAAAGAGTGAAAAAGATCATCTGATTGAATATCATCCGCATAGGTCCAAGTATGTAATTGTAAACATCCAGATTTAAGTTGATGCTTATAATCAAAAAGAGTCGTATTGGCCCATGCCAGAGGATTCATATATAATTCTTTACTATCTTTTACTCGTCTTATTCTTGATCCTCCTAGTTTTGTAGATTTTGTTATTTCATATACAACTAGACATAATTTAGCCATTCTAGGTATATTTTGCACATTGATATCGAAATTTAAGGTCTGTTCAAAATAAACGTCGTTTATATTATGTAATGAAATTTCTTTTGATTTTTTATGAGCACAAAGGGATCGTTCTCCATGATATAAACCTAAATGTACGCCAACCTGAAATTAGATAATACTATATATATAAAATACACTACAACCCTGTTTCAGTTACCTCCACTGTTCTGCTTAGATCACAATTAATATTTTGGATAGAGTGAAGATTTAATTGAAATGGTTGTTCTATACTCCATGATGATATATGTTTCAATCTTTTCCGAAATGTACATGAAGAAATTGTTTTATAATTCGCTGTAGATCTATTAGATTCCAGTGATGTAGATAAATTTGTTGTAAATACTTCTAGGTTTTGGATAAGTTTCATTACTACAGTGGGTACACCATCTCTAGAGAGGGTTTCCTGAAAACATGTTCAATTTTAAAAATTACTACTACAAAAATAAAATGGGCGTAACCTACCTGTATATAGATAAATTGTATTAATGGATAATCACCGAATAAATATTCATCACGGCCACAAACTTTTAAGATTAAATCGTTTGCACGATCACCTCGCTTTATCTTAGTTCTTGCCATTTTAGATAAAACAGCGTCCAGCAACTTATGAGGAGTTAAATTATATGGCACACAAAAGGTGAAAGATGTTTCGTCATTCTCTAACTTTACCGTGATAACGAAATTATCTTTTCGTAAACGGCCTTTTATAGTTTCTGGCATATCAGGCAATTTAGCTAATCGTAGTGGATACTGATACATGAGCTTCTCTATCCATGACATATTCCTCCGTTCGATTTCAATCTCTTCTCCTAGTAAAGACATTTTATATCGAAAATCATTTACCTCAGAGTTTTTTAGGGCTCGAAAGTCATCAACACATCTGCCTATGAGAAGCCCTATCAATTTGCATATCTCAGAATCAGATGAAGATTCAGTAGTAGGTTGCCGCTCTGCCAACTGCAGTGTGCAAAAGTACGGTTGAATATCACATAATCTTTTAGATTCGTTGACAAACTCCTCCAAATTAGCGAACCCAGATATAGCACTTACAACGTACATAGACTGCTCCTTCAAAAAGCTATATAATGGGTATTTTTTTGCTAACGCCCATAGATCCTACAGAAAATATCAATGCATATAAATCATGATTTCCTATTAATTAACTACCTCTTTGATTTCTCGAATTGTTGCTGTTGGGTGAACTTGCATTGGAATTATTAATCCATTTGGCATAAGACAAAATACGTCGACAGAATCGGGTGGATCATTCTGCCAAAAGTCAATGGATAAAGTATCTAGCGGAGATGGAACCATTTCGAAAGGATCTAGCTTTATATTTGAACTAAAAGACATGACATGACACACGGTTGGAGGCGAACCTGACATTTATGTTGTTGTTGACTCTTAACTGTCATTCATTATTCTTTAGATATTTATAATTCTACTTTTATTTATAGACTTCGGATTGATTTTCTAATTATTAATAATTAAAAAAAACAAACACTCAGAAATCCCACTAAATTTCTACTTAATTTACTTCTACATAACAAACCTAAAGCCTTTTTTGTTTGGCATTTCTGCTGATAAAGTGGCTCAGCTTGTACTCTTGTCTTGTCTCTTGTAGCTATATTGCAGCTATTGTACTGCCAGAATCGCAAAACTTAACGAAAATCCTGTATTCCTTTACAAATAGTCATTAAAACTGTCAGTTAGTACTGACTACTTCCCTCAATTTTACTGACTACATGCGTTGAAGTCTTGTATGGAATTCGTGTAAAATGTGACATTTCCATACAAATTTTAGCGCTGTTAAAATCGCAAGCAAAAATTTTGCTGATGATTTTATTATTAAATAAATAGCTAATTAGTTATTTATTCAATTGATTTTACTAGTGCAGTGCGGAGTTCACAGGTAAAAACTGAAGGTTCCGTTTTTATAAAATAGATGGCATTACAAAAATTCTGAATTTTAATACACGAAGCATTAAATGATAGGGCTTCCTCACTGCAGCATACACCACTTCTCTTTGTTGTATGGCATTTGGTTGAAGGGGGGGGGGGGGGGGAGTATTACATGCCGCCCTTGTCTAAGCTGCAGCCCGAGCAGCATCCCAATCTTATTGCAAGTAACTAGTTTCGGCCATTTTGAAATTGTAAAATTGCGATTTGAGGTGATAATATAAAAAATTATCAATAATTGTAGCTTGTGTAACAAAATTATTGTCATGACATGACTAGGCAGAAGTAGTAGGAAAATATGCGTGCTTTGTGTTGTTTCGTGCAAGGTGGCCAATGGGCCAAACGACTAGGCGTACACGTTATATCACATTTTGGAGAGGAAAATTTCCTCCCCCCAACCACCGCCGAGTGTCTTATAGACAACAAGTGCAGCGTGTACGCCTATTCAAACTCACGCTTCAGCAATAAACGGAAGTATTTTGCACGCACAAACATTTAACTTCACAGTAGTTCATGTTATAATAGTAGTGAGTATGGACGTGAAGTCATGAGTTGACAGGTCACTCTTCGAGCAGCGTTAGCACAGGACGGCACGCTAGCACCCCGGTTATGGCGGGGCAGTTAGTGGGGAGGGGGTTACCCAAAAGCTGCCGCTGTCACAGTTCATATACAACAACAAAATAATTCATGCCTCCAACAAAAAGAAGCACACCATGCCAAAAGGGACCCTTACACCACTTACCTGGACTTATGCCTCATTTTCATCGTTAAGTTAATTTATTTGGCTAATTTTCCTGTTAATTTTGTCGTTCTAAATACTAATTTGGATTTCTATGAAAGAAAAGGTGGGTTATAAAATACATATTTTTAAATATTTACTTTTAGCAAAATTAAAATTGCTTTATCCTAGTCACTTTAAGAAAATGAATAAATATATATTTTGCCGCACGTGTCGCTATGTGTTAATTTTAAATGAAAAGTTTGGCTGTGTGAAATATTTGGCTTTGTAAGTGCGGTATTCTTGTGGTTTACTGAACAAAATTTGAGATGTGCGAGAGAGAAAAGAGTATAGGAACTGTTGCAAGAAATACAAGAAATACTTGTAAAACTGACAACTGGATTCTTGGCAGCACCATCGGCTTTATGGACTGTCAAATAGGAGCAATATTTACTTTATATTGCAATTGTTATTTCAAAATTTAAATATAATGAAGAAAATATGGAGTAACTTAAAGAAAAACTCCGTTTCCATGATGTAAAAACCGCTGGTAACAAACAGAAATTGACGAAAAGGTATATATAAACAGAAATAACATCAAAATATAAATTTGTAGATAACGTTGGGAAAAACATAAATTGTCTCGGAAGTCATGTTATTATACCTGCTCCTAGCTGCAAGCAATTCCTAGATGTACCATACAGGCCCATTATATGTATATTTGAATAAGAGCTAATTCAGTTATTTTAATTATTATTATTTATGGTAATATTATTATTATTATGTAAATCAATTTTATTTGAACTGGAACATTCACAATTATGGGTAATGTTTGCTTCTTGAGTACAGCTCTTCAAGGAAAATGAGTCTTAAATATAAATTGTACAAACCGCTCTTCTTTTGCTGCTTTACTAGTATTCTTGTTGCAAAGATATTGTAGCTTTGTTAATAGCAAGTTTTTCGAAGGTACAACTGACTTCGATAAAATGTTTAATTTCATGTAATGAAAATTGCATTACTTTGATTACTTTAACCATGTTATACACATTATAGTCGCTCTTTGTAAAGAGCTCCAAGTGCTGCTAACGCGAAATAACTTGGACTGTTTCTTTCCTAACTTTACCTACTTACAAATCCATTCAGATTTTTCGTCCTTAGGAAACCGATGAAATTTGTTTGAAATTTTGAATTTATCGAATTTGTTAAAACACTGGGGTACACAACAATTCATGACCATATTGAAATTTTAATTTAACTAATTAAATTGGGATCGCAAGCAAATAAATCTCGTTCAAGCCAAGCAGGTATCAGATATCATCCATAAACACAGTGGTCACGCCGCCCACATTTCAATATTGGAAAGTAGTGCTCCGCACGCCCTATTGGAAAAGATGGAGATATTTTTCAATTAGTCAAATGATTAACTTAACGATGAAAATGAGGGATTACATCAAAGACATTGATGTAACGTCTTCACGTCGTGCCCCATTCTCCCAATGACACTGCCGGCTATGTGTTTACAGTGTCCCTAGGATGACCTGAAATGAGTGGAGCAGGGGCCCTATTCAACCATTAATTCGAAGAGGGCTGCAGGAGAGTGAAAGGAAAAAAATTGTTCTGATGCAACATCTCGTTACGTTATAATAGTATATTTATTGCTATACAAACACTGGGCTTAACAAAAACTCATTGTCGCTTACAAGCGTTACATTTGGCACAGAGTGTTACCGCCTAGGAGGTAAATAGAGCAAGAGTGATAGTACTCACCTAGCCAAAGAAAATATTGAATGGCAGCGGGGGGGGGGGGGGGGGGGGGGCATTCCAACCGTTTAGGAGTTGAGGCACTTTCACATCAAAAACAAGGACCGAAAAACTCAATTCATTCCACTTTAAAACATGATTTTTGCTCCAATAATTAATAAAATCATGGTAAATAGGATAAACTAATATTTTTAATAAATAGTATATTTATCTCAGATTTTTAAGAAAAACACAACTTTTATCGACCGAATTTTTCGGGCGTAAAAAGTTTTTCGGCCGATAAAACATAAAAGTTGTGTTTTTCATAAAAATCTGAGATAAATACATATACAATTTTTTCAGTAAAATTCTTAGTTTATGCTATTTCCCTGGATTTTATTAATCATAGGAGCAAAAATCTTGTTTTAAAGTGGAATAAATTGAGTTTTTCGGTTCTTGTTTTTGATGTGAAAGTGCCTTTACAGGGTGATTAAGAAAACAAGCTAGTCTTTCACAAAACATCCTGAATCTTAAAAAGTACGGGGCGTACGGAAATAAAAATTTCGGATTTTCTTACTTTTGTTTTACTTGGCCTCAATTTTTTTTGCAAAAAGGCCATTAACATAACTTTTTTTTATAAGAACTGTAAACTCTCCTCCTTAATTTGACCTATTACACTACATATATGTCCTAACTCTAGCCATTAAAAAATTATTAGCTCATAACCTATTCAGGTCATACCGAAATTACATGATTTTTTTTTAAATGACGTGTTTTCAGTTACTATGGGAACAAATTGTCTTTAAAAATAGGTTTGAGGCTAGCGTTGAGAATAGGTTATGAGCTAATAACTGTTTAACGGCTACAGTTTAGACATAAGTTGTAATAGGTCATTGTGTTCGAGTATTTTCTGCTGATTTAAGTGTTTTTTTCTTTGTCTCACACATCCCGCCAAATTCAAATGTGGAGATTTATGAGAAGCATATCTTAAATATTGGATCAATCTTGGAGAATATGGTTCAGGACAACGATCACATTGTTGTACTTGGTAACTTCAATGCCGGCAATATCCACAGGTTATGGAGTGATGCAGACATGATGCTTATTCCTCTTAATATTTTGAAGGATGTCGAACGCTGTTTGATGGACGGGCTTCTGTCAATGGCTCTTACTCAGATTAATGCAGTGACGAACTCTATAGGAAGGCTTCTAGATTTAGTATTTGTTAGCGAAAACTTACTTTCTACTGTTAATTCTGCATCCTTTAACTTCTCCACAGATACTGTAAACCATTGTGCACTAGAAATTGTAATTGGTTTTATTACACATAGTAGTACTATTAGTAATCCTAATTTGCGTGATTCATTATATTTTTATAACTTTAAAAAAGACAATTATGCGGCTATAAATGATGAGCTTAATCTAATTGACTGGCAGGGTTTGTTTTCTGAATGCGATTTAATGCAGGCGTTTACTAAATTTGCTACAATTTTTGATAACATTATTTCTGCTCATGTGCCCTTAGCATCTAGGAGAATCAATTCTGGCCATCCATGGAGAAATCATAGATTAGCTCAATTAAAAAATGCTCGAAATGCGACCCATAAGAAATATAGTAAGACGTGTGATGTAAACGATGGTATTCTTTTTAAAAGACTTCGGAAAGAGTATGAGTTTTTGAACAAGTTTTTATACAGGTAATATTTGAGCTCTATTGAAACTGACATTAAGCATAACGCCAAAACATTTTGGTCCTTTCTTAATGGTAAAAGGAACTCTTATGGTTTCCCTTCTTGTGTCTATTATAATGGTTTGGTAGCTGAGAACACTAGTGATGTTTGTAGTTTATTTGCTGACTAATTTGAGTCTGTTTACGTCGAGGATACTGGGCAACCATTAGATGATGAACGTTTGAATAGCATACCCTCATCGGTTGATTTGGGGTCATTATTTATATCGATTGATGATATTAGTGATGCCCTTAAAAAGCTTGGTACGTCGTCTTCCTCGGGTCCTAATGGTATTCCAGCTGTCCTTGTATTTTGTTGTCGTGAGGCATTATCTCAACCGCTGTATCTCATCTTTAATCTTTCTCTGTCGTCAGGAGTGTTTCTTGATCAATGGAAGCTCTCTGTGCTGCGCCCTATCCACAAAGCTGGTGCTAAAACCAATAAAGTATCCTTCTTTGTCAAGGAGTACATTTCTCCTCTTCAACATGGTTTCATTAAAGGAAGACCTACTGAGACCAATCTGTTATATATTGTTACGTGCAATAGAAAGAGACAACTGGTGACATCTACTGGCAATAAACAACTTCAGGTTCGGAGAGTAAATGACTTCAGGTTCGGAGAATCGATTATGAAATCTACAGGAAAGTTCAGGAATAGAATAAATAGAATAGTCAAGAAGCTTTTGGAATAGAACACTCCAGAATAATCCGGAGAGTTTCTAGGGTATAAATATAACAGTTGTCATCGCCAGAAAAAGAGTCTTGTTTTAGACGTTGCAGTGTTAAGAAGCGAAAGGAATAAAGAAGCGATAGTGTGTAATTAGATTGCGATAATTGAAAGTACAGTATTAGCGATAATTAGAGTTGAGTTGATTAAATGAATGTTTGTGAACTTTATATGATTTAAGTGTAATAAAGAACTTATATATTAATTATTTAATATTTTGTTTTAAATAACGAACCAAAGGCCACGCTCGCAACAATATTTTACTTTAATGGATACACTTACTGCGTTTATCTTGTAATCCTTAGGCGGGTTCGATACCAAAGTTAAACTCGACACTCACTGCTTTTCTTCTTTTTATAATTTTGTTTTTACTCAAACTTTTTATTTTTTTGTTTTAACATCGATTTACACTATTTCCTTATACTCTTATATAGACATGTATTTTTTTCTTATCAGCCTTCCTATTTTTGGTCACATAGATTGTAGTCTCGCGCGCCAGAATTTTTTATACGACCTCGACCGAGTTTAAAATACAACTGCTCAACTGTTCTTTTTGTTTAAAATCCTTTTGCCGAACCGCCATGCATCAAACTTATCTCACAACGCGTTTTCAAATTCTACTCCGTTTTTCTTTTTAAAACTCGACTCTTAACCGACCGTTTTTAAAATCTTCAATCCAACTCGCTTTTGTTTAAAAATTCGACTGCCGAACCGCCGCGTAAATCACAACTCAACTCTTGATCACTTTCGTCGCGATCAAGAGCCGTCGTTCAGGGTAGAAATTGCATAGTTGCATTTCTACCCTGAGAAAAATTTTCATTTATTCTGGACTTGATTAAATAAGTCCAGAATATTTTTTAATGGACGGTGGCTTGAAAAAATGTAATATGATGTTTTTATGAACACCAGCCACCGTCCCGTCGCTTGAAATCGCGGCGCGCATATACATGTAATGTCAATTCCTGGCGCGTATTTCTTATCGCGAAAGCTTTTTTTTGTGATATGTATGTACGTTCGTACATAGATATTGTGATTTTGACGACAAATCGTACTGAAGGTACGATTTGCCTTTTGCTTTATTTTTTTAAAGTAATTATTTCTACTGGCAAATTTTGCTGAAGGCAAAATTTGCCATGGGAAAAATTTTGTTTTAAATCATGGAATGTGAAGAAAATTGCTGATGCAATTTCCTTCACTGATTGAGTAGATAAGTTAATCAAGTTTTTAAGCATGATTAGCCTATAATTTGGAATATTTTAATGAATTGAATTTGAAGAACTTATTCAATTTCTAATATCTGTGATAATCATGTGTTATGCTATCATACCATCATCAAATATGTATATGAAAATTAATTTACTTCAGCATAATTACTTCTCATGGGAAAATTTAGAGACAAACAAAAATCTCAGATTGCATGTAATCGTTTACCGACTTAGTGAAAAACAAAAGTGTCTCATTTCATTTCATTTGGTGAGAAAATATTCAGTTTAGTAAAAATTCTTTCCCATGAGAACTTTATGCTGACTAAACTTAAAACATGTATTTAAATGATCAGATTTGCTAAGAAAAATTATTCTCACTGAAATTAAACGGCAGTAAACATCAAAGGTCTTTTTTTCATATCTAAACATTTGGCGACCGTGACAGGATAAGATTATTCAATGTTTGAATAAAGTTTTGCCTAAGGAAAACAGTGGTAATCTCAAATAAAGATTACTAGAACTTATCTTTCTTTCAGAAGTCTAACTCTCAGATCAGGAAGTCTAACTAATGAGACAGGCAGAAGCACATCCAGGAGAAACGCATTCAGCACCAAGTCTGAAGAATCAGGGCATTCTAATCAAAGAGACAGGCAGCAGCACATCCAGGAGAAACACACTCAGCGCCATTTCTCACGGATCAGGCCAGTCAGCAAGCAGCATCCATACAAGCAAAGTGTAACCAAGAAAGAGTGCCATCAGCAATTCCAGACGACCATAAGAGCTCACTACAAACCCTACCAAGGGGAGCATCATAACAAGTCAGCACAACGTCATCGAAAACCAATACCATGTCTAACATATACAAGCTAGTGTCGACTCAAACAAGCATTGGGAAGGCCATCATTCAACTGTTTGAAAACTTCACTGATAATACAATCAAGTACAAGCAAAGTCTAGAAGAACAGTGGACTAAGTTTGTTCAAAATGATAAGGAACTAAGAGAGTTAGAAGATGAGAGCCGAGAAAATTTGTATTTCACCAAAAATTACTTTGACAGCCTCGAACAGCAATATCACAAGTTCCTACAAAAGATAATAGATGGTTTAGAGCCGTCGTCAGAGGCCAATGGTCTCTTAGAACCGACAGAAATTCACAGAAGTCGAGTAGAAATTGACACTAATGTCCGCCAACAGAACAGAATCAGGCAACAGCAGGCAACTATGCACGCATTAACCAAACTACTTAAGTCAATCGAGCAGGACAAGATTAGTCTACGTACCGAGGTCTATCTGGCAAATAAAATCACTGCGATTAGCGACTATTGGTCTGAAATAATGACGAATCACAAGGAAATCATGGCTCATTGCAATCAATACAATTATAGTCCAGATTCATTCTCTGACTTAGAAATTCACTATCAGAGCATAAAGATAACTTTGGAAGAGCATCTTGAGAACAGCAGTGTCTCTCCTCAGTGTAAACTTCCGAAAATAACACTTCCAATTTTTGATGGCAGTTATATGAAATGGAAGCAATTTCAAGACCTGTTTGTGCAACTCATTCACCATCAGCCAATTGGATCAGCTCAGAAAATATTTTATTTAAAGGCCAATCTGACTGGTGAAGCAAGCAAACTTATACGTCACCTTCAAGCAACAGATGATAATTACAAGGCTGCTTGGGATATCTTACTAGAGAGATATGACAACAAAAGATCTCTTCTTACGGCGCTTTTAAACGAGCTATTGCCTCAACCATCCTTATCAACCGAAAGCTGCTCTGGATTAACACGTTTGCATGATACTACTAAAGAGTGCATTTTGGCTATTGGAAACTTGGACATTCCAACCGAGAATTGGGACCCTATAATGGTACACATTTTATTACAGAAGTTGGACAAGGAAAGCCGGAAAGCTTTTGAACAGAGCCTTAAGAGCCCAAGAGACACTGAAATACTTTTTCGAATTTCTTGAAACACGTTTCCATCAACTAGAAACAGTGTTATCAAACGATGAACGAAGAAAACCATCTGCATTTATGGTCGCTCCACAGGAAGGTTCCTGCGATTTGTGTAAAACAAGTGGACACAAGATATTTACTTGCAGTAAATTTCTAAGACTGTCTTCAAGCGAACGAATGCAAACGATTAAAAGACTTCAACTATGTTTCAATTGTCTCAGATCCAACCACACATTACGACAGTGTAAAGTACGATCTTGTGCAAAATGCAATCCGCGTCATAACACATTACTTTATTATCAAAACACTTCACGGACCACCATAACACCAACAACCAATAACAAGGGACTACCAATACACGCACCAATAGCCACTGCCTCTCACTTTGAGATCCAACCTAAGTCACCTCAACCAACAAGATGTAGTCTCAACGCTACCCTACCTTCAAATGTAATGTTAGCCACAGCAGTAGTCTACGCTTACAATGTTTCAGGAGTACCAGTACCATGCAGAGTTTTATTGGATTCTGGATCACAACTCCATTTCATCACCGAACAAATGGTCAACCAATTAGGCCTAAAACGCACTAGGACTGACATACAAATTAGCGCCGTTGGAGGTTTGGATACAGCACCAAAACACAAGACCTCCATAACCATCCAATCCAGAGTGACTGATTACTTAATCACAGTGGATGCGGTAATTCTTCCAAAAATAGGCGAAAGGCAATCAACAGCATACATTGACACAAAATCATGGAGGCTGCCAGCCGGTATAGTCCTAGCAGATCCAGTGTTTTATAATTCTCAATAAATCGACAAGCTCATAGGCGCAGAACTCTACTACGAGCTTCTGAACGCAGGACAACAAAAATTATATCATGGTCAACCTATATTGCAAAATACAGAACTAGGTTGGGTTGTCTCCGGGAGGCTACCAGTATCCTACAAGACACATTTGTTGTATAGCATCGCAACCATCATTAAAGAAACTTGAGCAACAAGTCCAGCAATTTTGACGAAGGTAGAGGTAGAATGTGAAGAGAACTTCCAAAAAACCTTTCATGGATTACCTTCAGGACAATTCATGGTTCAATTACCTTTTGTTAAGGATCCAGTCTGTCTGGGAGACTCACTTCAATTAGCCACCAAACGATTCCTGTGTCTGGAACGTAAGCTCACCAGAGATCCTAATTTAAAAAAAAACCATACGCTGAGTTTTGACAAGAATATAAAGCGCATCGATTTTGCAAGTCCACCAAAGTGTCATTTCTTCCTACCACATCATGGGGTTCTAAAACCCGAAAGCTCTACAACAAAACTAAGAGTTGTCTTCGACGGATCAGCAAAAACCACATCAGGATTATCACTAAACGATATTCTTGCTCTAGGACCGTGTGTTCAGCCAGATTTATTCACCATAATTGCAAGATTTAGAACATACCGTTATGCTATTACAGCCGACATAAGTAAAATGTATCGACAAGTACTAGTTGAAAGAGCTGATCGAAACTTTCAGCTAATATTATGGTATGAATCACCACAAGACCCTATGCAGTACTACAAATTGAACACAATCACGTATGGAACAGCCTCAGCTCCGTTTTTGGCTACTCGCTTTCTAAAACAATCGGCACTAGATGGAGAGGATCCATTTCCTTTGGCAGCAGTAGCTCTGCAATTGAGGACATACGTGGATGATATACTGACTGGAGCAGACAATCTAGACAAGGTGAAAGCACTCAAAACTGAATTGATCACCCTACTGAAAAGTGGTCACTTTGAATTAAGAAAATTTTGTGCTGATCATTCAGCTATACTCAGTGATGTTCCGGAAGAGTATAGGGAGAAGACCTTGCACATCAATAGTACAGAGGCAATCAAAATAGGCCTGGTTTGGCAACCAAGTGAAGATACATTCCAATGCCACGTAAATTCAGAAAAATCAGATAAAATAACCAAGAGAAGTGCATTGTCCGACGTTGCCTGCCTATTTGACCCACTCGGCCTCATTGCGCCAGTAGTGGTCTTAGGGAAACTCTTCGTGCAAGAGTTATGGCAGTCAAACATGACTTGGGACGAAGAAATTCCAACACATCTAAAGCATAAATGGATGTCTTTCAAACAAAGTCTTAAAGAAGTAAGGCGCATAAAGATTCCAAGATCAGTGATCATACCAGAAGCAGAATAAATTCAACTTCATGCCTTCTCAGACAGCAGCACCCTAGCATATGGCGCATGCTGTTATATTCGATCAATTGATAAATATGGTCAAATTCTTGTGAGACGACTTTGTGAAAAATCAAGAATAGCTCCGCTAAAATCAACAACATTAGCTCGACTAGAACTATGTGGAGCTTTACTGATGGCAGAACTGGTGGAGAGATTATTACAAGGCTTACCCATTAAAATTGAAAGGGTAACATACTACACAGATTCAACTACGGTTCTTTCATGTATCTCAAACTCGTCATATTCATGGACGACCTTTGTCGCAAATAGGGTAGCGAGAATACAGACTCTTACTACTCGAGATCAATGGAGGCACATCGAAGGCACTCAGAATCCAGCTGATATTGTCTCCAGAGGCGCACTTCCGCAAGCGTTAGCCCAATCTAAGCTAAGGTTTAATGGACCAATATTTCTCCAAGAAACAGAAGACAAATGGCCAACAGGAGGCTTTAAAATAAATTTGGAAGCACCTGAAGAGAACAAATGACGATTTGCATTTATAACAAATACGACACGAGAGAATTACACTGATATCGTAAGCAACATTAACCACAAGTCTTCTTTTAGCAAGTTACAGCGAATTATTGGAAATTGTATTCGATTTGCTAATAATTGTAAACTGCTAAAACAAATGCGTTCTTCAGGGGCATTGACAGTAAGTGAACTAGAAATGGCGAAAAATTGCATAATAAAAAACGTCCAGAGAACGAGCTTTAAAAAAGAATACCTTTGTCTGAAAAGGTAAGGCACGCTTGACAAGAAAAGCGCCATTCTTACCCTCTGTCCATTCCTAGACGAATCAACTGACATCATCAGGGTAGGAGGCAGATTAAGACACAGTGATTTGGAAAGAGACGCAAAATACCAAATTATTCTGCCTAAGGATTATATAGTCACCGAGCTTCTAATACGGCAATTGCACCTCAAGCATATGCATGCCGGTCCACAAACTTTGACAGCTATAGTAAGGCAACGATTCTGGCCCTTAGATGTCAAGAAAATTGCTCAGAGAATAGTACATACATGCATGCATTAGGTGTTTCAGATGCAAACCACAAACCATCACTCAATTAATGGGAGACCTTCCAAAGGAGCGTGTACAACCAGGACGGCCATTTCATACTACTGGAGTTGACTTTTGTGGCCCATGTCACATACATTACAAAATCAGAGGAAGGGCACCAACTAAGGCATATATTGCAGTATTTATATGCTTTAAAACTAAGGCAGTCCACTTAGAACTCGTTAGTGATCTCAGCAGCGAGGCATTTATCAACTCATTAAAACGGTTTATATCTCGAAGAGGTCTTTGTCGTACAATACACTGTGACAATGCTACCAACTTCATCGGGGCGAAATCTGAATTAAGCGAATTGAAGGAAGCGTTCACCTCTCAATCATTTTAATCAAAAATTCAAGAACTTTGAACTTTTTTGAATGGAAGCCAATTACTCCTAGATCTCCTCACTTCGGAGGCCGCCAAATACCGTCTTATACGCCAATTAGGAGCAGCCAACGTAAAATATGAAGAGTTGCAAACAGTAGTAACTCAAAATGAAGCCATTTTGAACTCTCGACCCCTCTCTCGATTTCGAAGCGCTCACACTGGGACATTTCCTCATAGGCGCTCCATTGACGTCCTTCGCGGAACCTGACATAAGTGAAGTAAATTTCAACATACTTTCCAGATATCAACGTCTTCAACATATTCAACAGAATTTCTGGAAACGTTGGTTGACAGAATATCTTAACCAGTTGCAAACAAGAAGCAAATGGGCCGAGAGTAAACCAAACATAAAAACTGGCACAATGGTATTATTAAAGGAACAGAACGCGCCACCACTCAAATGGCCATTAGGCCAGATTGTGGAGACAATTGAAGGTCCTGACAAAAGGATACGAGTTGTCATCGTAAAAACAGCAGCAAGCACCTATAAACGAACAATTCATAATGTATGCCCATTACCCATAGAAGAATACACTATAGATGTCATATCAAATACTACAGCACATCAAGAGAAGAAATTACCGGAAATGAGCCCAGATCAAATCATTAAGGGAAAACAAAATTCTTCACGTGAAACATCCCAAGAGAGTCATCAAGTTAATCAAACGACACATGCAATAACAGCTAACAAGACGACCAAAACAAAATTTTGTCCAATTAATATCACCTGGTTAAAAAGGATCAACTCTATACCTAAGGAAGACAACGCAAAACAACCAAGGGTCGTTAGCAGGAGTATATCTAAGACATTATCATTCCTGCTTTGTCTTACACTGGTATTGACAATAAATGGACAATCATACGAAATCAACTCATTCAAGAGCTATCCAGGAATATACTATGACAACATAGGAGAATTAAGTATAATTCAAAATAACTGGAACTTAATAGTATACTACATCCAGTAGCTGGAGAGAACTACAAGTATTGGACAAAACAATAGACAACATCAATTACCTCTGCCATTATTTAGCAGAACCATCAAAGCACTACTGTATAACAATAGCCAATCAATTAAACCTTCAGGTAGCTGCACTACATCATAACAATGAAGTTCTCAGAGCCAATCATGAGCATTCAACACGAGATCACCATTTGACATAATTGGCACCATTGGAAACAAGCTATTTGGGGTTTTAGATGCAGAATATGCAAAAAACCTGGAAAAAACAATTGAGGACATTACATCCAACGAAGCCGGAGTCAGGGATCTCGTCACTAAGCAAACCTCCATCATTGATTCAACTCTAAATATAATCAAAGGGGATGAAGAACAAATTGATAAACAATTCAAAATGGTAGAGCAAGTGATCAATGAACTCATCAGTGAGTACAATAATAGCACTAAGAAACTGGAAGAACAGCATTTCATTCAACTCGTCACAACACTTTCAATACTCGCAAGTTTAATCATCGTTAGTTATCAACAAAATCAGAACGCGTTACTCAATTTGGTGCTTAATATTCATCATAGTAAGAGTAGCCCACTGCTCTTAACACCAGCTCAAATAAAGGAAGAACTACAAGTGATGAGAGAGTATTTACCAGAAAATACCATGCTACCCGTACAGGCGGGAGAAAATGGATACAGTAACATTTATAAATTATTAACAGCTCATTGCCGCATAACTGAAACGAAGGCAATATTTGATATGAAGTTTCCCTTTGAATTCTGTCCCCCCTTGGTTGACGCGCGAGCTAAAGAATAAACGCAAAATTGTGCGCAGGCTATATAATAAAGCCAAAAGATCAAATGACGCAAACGAATGGTTAATCTACCAAAACACCTTGCGTCAGTATAAATATGAAATTCGAAAATCTAAAAGAAAGTCATGGCAACTCTTCTGGGAAAACGTAGACGGGTTAAATGAGACGTCAAGACTTAAGAAATTCCTATCCAAGATACCAATTCAACTCGAACTCCTCACGGACAGCGACGGAATGCGGGCCTCCTCCTTTGGAGAATCGTTGGAAATCTTGTTAGACGAACACTTCCCCGATGGTCCAGACGAGAGCCTCTCGGCTCCGCGTACCGAAACCCTCACTTTCGGAGACGGAGAAGTTGCCATAGTCACGGACGAATCAGTCAAATGGGCAGTTGACTCTTTCAAACCGCTCAAATCCCCAGGCAAGGACGGCATCTTCCCAGCCCTCCTTCAGCATGCGGGTGACCCTCTGATTAGCAACCTAACCACTCTCTTTAGGGCATGCATCAAAATGGGCTATACACCGAAATTGTGGCAAGAAGTCCGCGTTGTTTTTATACCGAAGGCAGGTTGGGTAGACTACTCAACTGCAAAAGCGTATAGGCCTATAAGCTTGACTTCTTTCTTAGTTAAAACCTTCGAACGCATGTGTGAGTGGGAGCTGAGACGCTCCATCCCCAGAAGTAGACTATCACAGCACCAACATGCGTACTTAAAGGGAAAGTCCGTCAAGACGGCTCTCCATGAGGTGATTCACTCAATTGAAAAAGGCTTCCTCTTTAAACAATCTACGCAAGCTGTTTTCATCGATGTAGAATGCGCCTTTAATAATGTTCTTCTACATAGGTTCACGGAAATACTAACAAAACATGGAGTGAACCGATCTCTAAAAAATTGGATTACACACATGTTGCATAATAGAACAGTCTTTGCTGATCTTGGCGGGGCAAGCAGAGTTAAAAATGTTCACAGGGGTACCCCTAAAGGCGGTATTCTATCACCTTTGCTATGGGTACTTATCCTGGACGATCTCCTGCTAACACTCACCCGGATGGGGTACAAAGCAGTATGTTACGCGGACGACTTGACAATTTTAGTCACCGGAAGTTATGAACCTGTACTCTGTGGATTGGTGCAAGGCGCGATCCGACTAGTCATGCGCTGGGCCACGGATTACGGGCTGAGCATCAACCCACTGAAAACTGACTTATGCCTATTCACCATGAAAAGGTATATCCCCAGTTTAAACCGTCCCCTGATTGGCTCCACACGCTTGGAGTTAAAGGACAGGGTGAAATACCTAGGTACTATTCTAGACAAAAAGTTAAACTGGAAACCACACCTCGAAAACAGAGCGAACAAAGCTCTTAAAGGCCTTTCACATCGAAACCGAAAATTCGCATCAAAAACCGAAAACTTTTTTTCGGTTAAATAGAAGTAACATTTAATTATCATAAAAGTTGTATGATGAGAGCTCATACAAAAAACATATTTTAATTTTACTTCGAAATCCCTATATAATAAAATAAAATAATATAATTTTCAATGTAAACACAAAAGTGAGGTTTAGTATGACCGAAAAAATTTTTCGTCCCGAAACGTTCCACATGTGGAAACCGAAAAGAAATTGACAGAAGCAACCGAAATTTCGTTTTTCGGCCGAAAAAAGATAAAAGTTGTGTTTTTCTTAAAAATCTGAGATAAATAATCTATTTTATTAGTAAAATTATTAGTTTATCCTATTTTCCTATTTCCCATGATTTTATTAATCATGGGAGCAAAAAACTTGTGTTAAAGTGGAATAAATTGAGTTTTTCGGTTTACATTT
This sequence comes from Dioctria linearis, assembly GCA_963930735.1. Taxonomy (NCBI): domain Eukaryota; kingdom Metazoa; phylum Arthropoda; class Insecta; order Diptera; family Asilidae; genus Dioctria; species Dioctria linearis. Next base: position 210,654,892 of record OZ005741.1, on the reverse strand, counting down.
TTCGGTTTACAGTGCCTTTAGAGTGTTTGCAATGTGCCGTAGAGCAGTAGGGAAGAAGTGGGGACTCAAACCGCGGATGATTCTATGGATATACACTAGTGTCATTTGACCCATGTTAACCTACGGTTCAGCGGTGTGGTGGAAGGCAATGGACTTCGCCGACCATCGCAAGATGCTGGAGAAGATTCAAAGGCTGTGCCTTCTCAGCGCAAGCGGCGCTTTTAAGTCAACTAGCACCCGGGCTCTGGAGGTTATCCTCAATATACACCCGGTGCAAATACATATCAAGCAGAGGGCGTCGATTACAGCGCTAAGGCTGCATCTTAACCTTAGCTGGCTTCATGGGGGAACAAGAGTTCCACATGAATCCATTTATGAGTTCGTGCAGTCTATCGCACCTGGCATTGACAGAGATAGTGACCACCTCCTCGAGACCATGCTGGAAAGCAATTTTGAATATAGAATTCCATCCAGGGCAGAATGGGAATCACTTTCCATGTTTCAACCATTGACAAACCCAATTATAATATATACTGATGGTTCTAAGTCCGATGAAGGCACCGGAGCGGAAGTTTTCTGTGAGGAGCCTGAAATTAAGTTCTCCATGCACCTTGAAAACCACTCCACGGTTTCCCAGGCAGAAGTCAAGGCTATCCTTGAAGCGGGAAGGCACCTCCTTAACTCAGACACTGAGAATAAGGAGATAGCCATCTGCTCGGACAGCAGTCAAAGCTTTGTCTAAACCCTTTAAAACCTCCAAATTATTAATGGAGTGCAAAACCACCCTGAATTCCCTTTCTCGGAATAACAGGGTGATAGTGCAGTGGGTGCCGGGGCACAGCAACATCAGCGGGAATGAAAGGGCAGACGAACTTGCTCGTCTTGGAGCAGCCTGAGAGGAACCTGCCTCAATCATTTCAAGCTGGGCTGACCGCCAACACAGTGGCCTTTGGTTAGAAGATCCCACGGGTAGGGCAACAAAGGAACTGTGGGGTACACCAAACTCAAATCAAACGAATAAGCTCCTAAAACTCAACAAGAAAACCCTGAGAACTCTGGTGACCATTCTCACTGGACATTCCTCTCTCAGGGGCCACTTTCACAGGATGAGACTTGTTGATGATCCTATATGCAGGGGTTGCGGAGAGGAGTCCAAAACAGTGACCCACTTTCACACTCACATGTCACTGCCCGTCACTCTCAGGAATACGTTACAGAATTCTTGGTTCACACCTCCTGGAAGAGTTACATGATGCCGGCAAGGAGGGCTGGGAGCCAATACTGGAATTTATAAGAGCGTCCGGTTGGGACCTATAAGCGATCGCTCATGGGTCTGGAGGGTGAACAATGTTCCTTGACTTGGCCTTCGTTCGGGGGACCTGAAAGGGGTCCCAAACCTCTTAAATCAATCAATCAATCAATCCCTTACTAAACCAAGAAAGGTTTCAACTATATCATCTAATAGCTCTACCAATCCCAACAATCAATCAGCAAAAATTTATTCAACTCTCGGCACAGTTCTTAGGTGTTAACCTACATCGAGATAAATTCTTGACATTAATCACACAACAGGTCACACATTGCGTGAAGCTTTCAGAAGGCAAGCACCTATTCCCTGGCACTCAACCACTAGCAACACAAAGGAATAACCACCACAACTGCGAAATAAATTTACTCCAAGCAAGAGTTGATGTATCATCCAGCAATTGTGAGTTAAAAACCAGCAACATTACCGAATGGTGGCAACAGCTTCCCAGCATAAATACCTGGATTTTTTGGATAAAGGACGAAACCACAGTGACCATAGTTCGTGGATTGAACAGCGCTCAGGAAGTTCTTAAGGGTCAGGGTACTCTCAGATTCCACAACCAATGCAGCTTAAAACATCATATGACCATACTAACGTCCAGTAGAAAATACTCCAACATCTTGAGAGGCGCATTTATACCCACTCTCAATAAAGGCATAATCATAATAAAATAAGAAGAAGCTCACAACACCGACATACCTGGAACTTTAGGTATACTTACTTTCGAAAATATCGGTACCTTTGTGAGCATCTGGCAACCTGTCACAAACATTGTTTTGCGGTTTTTTCGCTATAGAGAGTGAGCACTTCGTTACAGAGAGTGAATTAATATATTGATTCTTAGGCTGAAACAGATTACACTATAGTGCGCGGCGCGACATCACGGCAAATGGAACAGTGAAATTGTTCCGCCGCGCTGTGACACAAATTGCAATAAGAGCGCAGCAAAGTAAATACAGCGCTCTTATATTGGTACTACATATTTTTATGAGAAGTTGCCTACCCCAAATATAATTTTTTTTTTTGGTACCACTGAAAGTGAGCAGCAAATTTAGGATTAAGCAGGATTTACATTATGATGACATCCAATTTTTACAGAAATTATGAGGGAGATAGTACATCGTATACGGAAATTTATTTACGAGTGACGAGAGAAGCAAACGCATCCTGAATTTTTTCCGGACGCCGATTTGTCACTGTGTGCGTATCCGGAACCATAAAAAGACCTCAAGCATAGGGAGTTTTTATAGTTACTGAAACTAAAACATTATTATTGGCATTGTTATTTAGAAATGACTACGCGGCAAAAATTTTCCCCGCGCTGTCGCGCCACCCACTATAGTGTAATCTGTTTCAGCCTTTAGGCGAACCAACCACGTTCAACTAGTGTTTACTTTATAGAGAGTTTTTCTTTATACAGAGTTTCCTTATAGAGAGTTTTCATGCATTTTCATTTTAATTTGCTATTTTATGCATTTTTCGTGTACTTGCTATTTAATTATTTGTTTTTCTTTCTGTTACCTCTACTGTTCAAGTAGGTAACTGTATGATTTTATATTTATTTTTAATTCTAGGGCATTTTCCTTTAATTCTATAGTTTAAATCTCTTTACATGTTTTCTTTTAAGTAATTCTAGTTTTAGTTTATTTATTTAACGCCTTTGTTTCTAATTTTATTATTTTATTTTTTTCATTCCTAATTAAATTTCTTCCCTTTTATTTTTTTTCTTTCTTTTTTTTATGTAGCATTAATTCTAACGCATTCTGTGTTATTTTGTAATTTTATTTACATTTTCTTTTAATTCTATTTTTCTTTTTATTTATTTATTTTTACTATTCCTCAGGTGTGTACATTTTTTTGTTCTTTTTGTTTATAATTACCATTTTTCTATGTACTTATTGTACATGTTTTACCAGGCCTACCGTTTTCTATAAATTTTACTTCGATCAAGTGGCTCTTGTTGACAGTGCCGATGTTCACACCTTTACACTATTTGGACTGATTTTGTTTTAGCGAGGCTTCTAGTTCGCCTTAATCTCGGTTGGGGAGCAGGAGTTCGTTCTTCTAAAGGAACTCCCTCTGATGAAATTTCGGGGTTACCTTGTGATTGATTCCTCTGTTGCCTCATCTTGATGACAACAATGTGTAGATATTTTACTGCCACAACTATCATTATGGCCAAAACTAGTAGGCTCGTAAATTATATAGAGGTGGTGAATAGGATATGGGAGTTTCTACTCGATACCTTTTCCTGATATTTGGTAATTTTATTTTCGATTTCCTCTAAGGAGTGTGTGCCCTTATATATTGAATTATGTATGTATATCGTCTCCAGTTAGGATTTCTGTTTGTACTAAATGTTTGTTTTGAGATTCTGGCAAGATTTCGGACAGGCTTACATTGAATAGGGAATGTTTAAATTCTGGAAACTGTTTCGGTTGAGTAATTTTGAGTGGGTGTTTATTTTCCCCTTCGTACCTAAGTACCTTTTCGCCTATCTGCACTTGACATCGTTGAGATATTTCAATTATTCCCTGTCCCTCTACTTTGAAGAATCACGAAGTGATCTGGACATGTGATATGCAACACCGTGGAGGTGATAAATGAATATAGCCACGCATTTGGCTTATTTAATTTTATCAACATGTCTTTTTGGGGAACTTGCATTCTAAACCTGCTGTGTGGAAATTGAGAACGATTCTATTAACTTCAACGTTATAAAAGATTTATTGGATTTTTTATTTGTGACACGTTCACTGCTCTGACTGCTCAACCTCACTCGATGTCGTCCAATCACCCTTCTCTGATCACCACTGATGAAGAGTGTCAAAAAATGCAGCGACATCTCATGTATAACTTGGAATGTATCGAGTGAGGTTGATTTACACTGAGGAATTTACATACTAGATTAACTAAAAACTTGAATAGATACAAATTACATACAATTGCTATGCATACTAGAATGATGATTGAAATACGATTTACACCTGCAATTGGGCATTTCATTTAAAGGCTTGTACAATAATTTAATGGCACATTCATTTGATATTGCTGCCTTTATTATGGGCGTGTTTAGTCGGCCTACATACGTGTTTTCTTCCAAATTACTTGTTATTTTCTTGAAATTTTTCATGTCCTCGTCTTTTAATAGGAGGAATCCTGTGTTTTTGCACTGTTTGCAACGTATTGTTACGTGCAATAGAAAGAGACAACTGGTGACATCTACTGGCAATGGAAAGTAAACGACTTCAGGTTCGGAGAATCGATTATGGAATCGACAGGAAGGTTCAGGAATAAGAATGACAAGAACAGTCAAGAAGCTTTTGGAATAGAGCACTCCAGAATAATCCGGAGAGTTTCTAGGGTATAAATATAACAGTTGTCATCGCCAGAAAAGGAGTCTTGTGTTAGACGTTGCAGTGTTAACAAGTGAAAGTATGAATAACCAGGGTCTGGAATTAATGAATAATTTGCTGACTTGGGTATAGGATAGCATCGAATTTGTTGTAGCCTCATTTTTGGCAGGTTAAAAATTGGGAGAGTAATTCTCACCACCAATTTGTTTTGCAAAGGAGTGACTGAGCTCCTGCGGTCTGATATAGTACAGACAGACAATTTTGATCATTCGGACAATTCGAGGTTGTTTTGCGATATATTTGTAGCAAGTTTTGTGGAGACAGGAGGAGTGGATGAATATGGTTTGTTATACTAGCCATTATTATATCCAGAAGGGCTTGTTGTCGATATTCGACTTCGATGATTTGGAGTAATAAGCTCGATATAATCTCTTGTCTTAGTTGCCTCCTAGTTAAGTTATCGACCACATGGTGGAGATCTTTTATCTGGTGTGCTATTTTTTGTTGACGATTCATTAGCAGAGCCAGTGGTTTTTGAATCTGTTCCAAGGTAGTTTTAACAACACTAATTTGTTGTTTCTCTAGCTCAGCTAGGGCTTGTGTTTTGATTCCAGTTCATCTAATTTGCTGTATATTTCTTTTTCATTATTACTATCCATAGTGCCAAACAAATAGTCTATGACACCGCCTATTCCATCAAATAGCGATCTGACCATGCGTTTTCCTGGTACTAGTTCCTTTGTAGTTTTCGTGTGCTTTCGTACGCTATCTATTATAACGTGTATGTGTAGTTGCTGCAGAGTTTATGCAGAGTTTATGCACCAAGTGCTCTGCATATTCTGCTAGCTTTATCTGGGCATCTAATTCATCCAAATCTATCTCGGTGAGGACATTCCAGGTGTCATGATATACCATGAGAATTCCTAGGTCCTCGAAAAGTATACCCGAGCCATTTAGCTGGGTCATTACATAGGGTTTGTCAGCGATTTCTCCTGTTGTGTATTGGGTGAAGAGGGCAAATACGATGAATTTTAATGCCATTTCTGTGGACAATTCGGGGGATAAAAACAATCCTTTAAGTATATTTGTACGTTTATTGTGCCGTTTTAAACTCGGCAGTGGAGTGACTCCACCGCAAATGTTTCTGAGGGAGGTATCGAAATGTGGTTTAATGGAAGCTGAAGTAGGAATTTCAAGTCAACCTGGTTCATTTTTGTACGATATATTTTTATTCGAAATATGGGTTTAAACGGTTATTATATACGGTTACGTTACGTTTGCCCGCCCATTTTGATTGTGGTATTCACATCACTTGGTATTACGATTACCCGATAAGGTCCTATCCAGATTTGAGAAAGCTTATGTTTTCTGCTTTCATTCTTGATGAGGACATTGTCTCCTACATGGAAAGTTAGGGGCCGTACTGTCTTATCGTAGTACCCCTTTGAGCGCTGTTTACTTGCCAATAAGTTCTTTCATGCCGTGGCATAGGATTTTTGGAGCTTATACCTCATATATGATAATAGCTCTCATTATTATAAACGGGTTCGGGATCCCATTTTAAATTGTGAAGCCGTATAGGCAGTCCATTGGGGTAAGTTTAGTACCCTCGTTTACAGTAATATTGTACACGAATGCAGCGGTTCGTGGGTATTGGTCCCATGTTTTGGGATTTTCATCTACGATTGTTCGCATAATTCTATTAAGGGTCTATGTGCACGCTCTAGTGCTCCATTATACTGTGGGTGGTATGCTGAAGTCTGTAACTTCTTTACCTTTAGAAGCTTACATACTCTTTTGAATAATTCACTCAGGAAATTTGTTCCCCGATCGGTGAGTATTCTTTTGGGTATGCAATAGCGCGTAATGATTTCATCAAAGAAAACCTGCGCTTCTGTGACTGCTTCTGCATTAGGTATTGCATACCAGTCGACAAATTTTGTTAAATTATCTTGAAAGGTCAAGATATATTTGTTACCTGATGTGGTCTCTTCTAACAGACCTGCAATATCGAGGTAAACTTTGTCGAAGGGTTGTTCTGCGATGTCCGTGATAACCATTGGCATTTTATATTGTGGAGATGCTTGCATCGTCTGGCACTTGGGACATTTTTTAATATATTTTTAAATGTCGCTAATCATGTGTCTCCACCATTACTTGCGCCTTATACGTTTGTAAGTTTTTATGACATCTTGATGGCCACCGAATGGAGAATCGTGATAATCTTTTAAGAATATTTGAATCTCTGTAGGGCTCGTGATTACTTCGGGTGCTTTACCCGTACTTACTTTTTGCTCAAGCGATGCTGGGTCTGGTGTTTCCGCCTTCGTGAGTTGAATTTCGTTTTAGTCCGCTTTCGTGTGGTCTTCTTCCTCCACACTGGAGCTTTTTGCTTCTGAGCTCGAGTCACGACGAAGCAATGAGCGGATTTCTTTTCCTTCTTATTATTTGTGGAATCGTCTTCCTCCACATCTGAGTCCATCGTGTGGTGGACTAGGGCTTTTACCGTTAAGGTATTGCCTAAACTGTTTTCCTTTAATGCTTGAGGGATGCGACTTAGTGCACGGCATTAGTGTTGCACTTCCCTGGTTTATATTCGATGTTGTAATCGAATTCAGATAACTTGTGGTGAAATCTCACCAAACGGGAAGTAGGGTCTTTCACATTGAAGACACCTTTGAGAGGTTTAGGATAGCACCTGAAATTCTTGTTAGCCCAGACAATAGCCAATAACTCATTCTCTATAGTATATTAGTTTCTTTCCGCTTTGTTTAATGTGCGGCTTGCATAGGCAATGGGCTGGTCCTTTTCGACTTCTCCTTGAGATAGAACAGCTCCTAAAGCCTCGTTACTTGCGTCCGTAGTGAGATTAAATGATTTTGAAAAATCGGGGTAAATCAAAAGTGGTGGAGAAATTACAGCATTTTTTATGCTTTGAAATGCGTCTTGGCATTTCTCAGTCCAAGTGAATTTTACATCCTTTCGGAGTAAATTCGTGATTGGACGTACAATTTTGGAAAAGTCTGGAATGAATTTCTTGTAGTAATTGGCAAGTCCTAAAAATGACTGAACTTGCCTTACTGCAGTTAAGTTATCGACCACATGGTGGAGATCTTTTATCTGGTGTGCTATTTTTTGTTGACGATTCATTAGCAGAGCCAGTGGTTTTTGAATCTGTTCCAAGGTAGTTTTAACAACACTAATTTGTTGTTTCTCTAGCTCAGCTAGGGCTTGTGTTTTGATTCCAGTTCATCTAATTTGCTGTATATTTCTTTTTCATTATTACTATCCATAGTCCCAAACAAATAGTCTATGACACCGCCTATTCCATCAAATAGCGATCTGACTATGCGTTTTCCTGGTACTAGTTCCTTTGTAGTTTTCGTGTGCTTTCGTACGCTATCTATTATAACGTGTATGTGTAGTTGCTGCAGAGTTTATGCAGAGTTTATGCACCAAGTGCTCTGCATATTCTGCTAGCTTTATCTGGGCATCTAATTCATCCAAATCTATCTCGGTGAGGACATTCCAGGTGTCATGATATACCATGAGATTTCCTAGGTCCTCGAAAAGTATACCCGAGCCATTTAGCTGGGTCATTACATAGGGTTTGTCAGCGATTTCTCCTGTTATGTATTGGGTGAAGAGGGCAAATACGATGAATTTTAATGCCATTTCTGTGGACAATTCGGGGGATGAAAACAATCCTTTAAGTATATTTGTACTTTTATTGTGCCGTTTTAAACTCGGCAGTGGAGTGACTCCACCGCAAATGTTTCTGAGGGAGGTATCGAAATGTGGTTTAATGGAAGCTGAAGTAGGAATTTCAAGTCAACCTGGTTCATTTTTGTACGATATATTTTTATTCGAAATATGGTTTTAAACGGTTATTATGTACGGTTACGTTACGGTTGCCCGCCCATTTTGATTGTGGTATTCACATCACTTGGTATTACGATTACCCGATAAGGTCCTACCCAGATTTGAGAAAGCTTATGTTTTCTGCTTTCATTCTTGATGAGGACATTGTCTCCTACATGGAAAGTTAGGGGCCGTACTGTCTTATCGTAGTACCCCTTTGAGCGCTGTTTACTTGCCAATAAGTTCTTTCATGCCGTGGCATAGGATTTTTGGAGCTTATACCTCATATATGATAATAGCTCTCATTATTATAAACGGGTTCGGGATCCCATTTTAAATTGTGAAGCCGTATAGGCAGTCCATTGGGGTAAGTTTAGTACCCTCGTTTACAGTAATATTGTACACGAATGCAGCGGTTCGTGGGTATTGGTCCCATGTTTTGGGATTTTCATCTACGATTGTTCGCATAATTCTATTAAGGGTCTATGTGCACGCTCTAGTGCTGCATTATACTGTGGGTGGTATGCTGAAGTCTGTAACTTCTTTACCTTTATAAGCTTACATACTCTTTTGAATAATTCACTCAGGAAATTTGTTCCCTGATCGGTGAGTATTCTTTTGGGTATGCAATAGCGCGTAATGATTTCATCAAAGAAAACCTGCGCTTCTGTGACTGCTTCTGCATTAGGTATTGCATACCAGTCGACAAATTTTGTTAAATTATCTTGAAAGGTCAAGATATATTTGTTACCTGATGTGGTCTCTTCTAACAGACCTGCAATATCGAGGTAAACTTTGTCGAAGGGTTGTTCTGCGATGTCCGTGATAACCATTGGCATTTTATATTGCGGAGATGCTTGCATCGTCTGGCACTTGGGACATTTTTTAATACATTTTTAAATGTCGCTAAGCATGTGTCTCCACCATTACTTGCGCCTTATACGTTTGTAAGTTTTTATGACATCTTGATGGCCACCGAATGGAGAATCGTGATAATCTTTTAAGAATATTTGAATCTCTGTAGGGCTCGTGATTACTTCGGGTGCTTTACCCGTACTTACTTTTTGCTCAAGCGATGCTGGGTCTGGTGTTTCCGCCTCCGTGAGTTGAATTTCGTTTTATTCCGCTTTCGTGTGGTCTTCTTCCTCCACACTGGAGCTTTTTGCTTCTGAGCTCGAGTCACGACGAAGCAATGAGCGGATTTCTTTTTCTTCTTATTATTTGTGGAATCGTCTTCTTCCACATCTGAGTCCATCGTGTGGTGGACTAGGGCTTTTACCGTTAAGGTATTGCCTAAACTGTTTTCCTTTAATGCTTGAGCGATGCGACTTAGTGCACGGCATTAGTGTTGCACTTCCCTGGTTTATATTCGATGTTGTAATCGAATTCAGATAACTTGTGGTGAAATCTCACCAAACGGGAAGTAGGGTCTTTCACATTGAAGACACCTTTGAGAGGTTTAGGATAGCACCTGAAATTCTTGTTAGCCCAGACAATAGCCAATAACTCATTCTCTATAGTATATTAGTTTCTTTCCGCTTTGTTTAATGTGCGGCTTGCATAGGCAATGGGCTGGTCCTTTTCGACTTCTCTTTGAGATAGAACAGCTCCTAAAGCCTCGTTACTTGCGTCCGTAGTGAGATTAAATGATTTTGAAAAATCGGGGTAAATCAAAAGTGGTGGAGAAATTACAGCATTTTTTATGCTTTGAAATGCGTCTTGGCATTTCTCAGTCCAAGTGAATTTTACATCCTTTCGGAGTAAATTCGTGATTGGACGTACAATTTTGGAAAAGTCTGGAATGAATTTCTTGTAGTAATTGGCAAGTCCTAAAAATGACTGAACTTGCCTTACTGTTTTGGGAACAGGAAATCTTTGGACGCAGGCCGTCTTACTTGGGTCTGGTAGGGCTCCTTCGCTAGAAGGAGGAAAACAACTTCTCTTCTTAGAAACTGGAACTTTTCTGGCTGCAGTTTCAAGTTGTTCTCTCTCAACTTATTGAAGACTTTTCTCAACTTTTCGTTGTGGTCCTTTAAATTTTTACCATAGATGACAATGTCATCTAGGTAAACGAAACATTCGAGACCTTGTAGGCCTGTTAAGACGAAATTCATTAGGCGTTGAAATGTGGCGGGGGCTCCTTTGAGCCCGAATGGCATACGCTTGAACTCTTAGTGCCCATAACTGGTGCTGAAAGCAGTTTTATGTCGATCTTTTTTGTCGACGAGAACTTGGTGATAGCCGTTGGCCAAATCGAGTGTGGTGAAATACCTTGCATGACCTAGTTGGTCAAGAATATGCTCGATTCGGGGTAGCGGGAATGCGTCTCCAATTGTCTTTTCGTTTAATTTACGAAAGTCGACAACGACGCGCCACCTTTTTTCACCGTCAGGTCCCGCTTTCTTGGGGACAACTAGTAGAGGTGAATTCCAAGGGCTTTTACTAGACTGGACTATCCCGCTGTCTAGCATTTCTTTTAGCTGCTCATTAATTACTTTCCGCTGTGTTTCAGGTAAGCGGTACATTTTTTGATTGATTGGTGTTTGATCTTGCACCAATGGAATATTATGCGTTATCGCATTTGTATAGGTGAGTTTGTCACCTTTGAGGAAAAAGATATCGTTATACTCTTCGTAGAGTCCCGGTATCGCAATTTTTTCTTCCGCGGTTAAATTAGGGTCTAGGCTGAGCTCTTGCTCTAGCCTAGAAATACGCGGGTATTTTTTTGGGTCGTCCGGAGTCTCATAATCCGGGTATAAATAGCGTACATGCTGTAATATTGCTGATTTTTCAGCTGAACCTTGGGTTGACTTTTTCTTCCTGTTTAACTTGTTACTTGTAAGTAGATGAGGCTTCTGTGATTCCTTTTGAGGCTTCCTTTCGTTGTTTTCAGCATGCTGCAGGGTAGTTGCTTCCTGCTTGGCCGGCGGCTGAGTTTTGACCCGTATGGTCTTTGCCATGCGCGTCGATGCTATTGTTTTTTGACCATGCAGAATTTTTTGTGCTGTGTGACGGCGGAGTAATATCATTGTGTTTATAGTATATAGTGAACGCAAGAATGAAAATCGGCTGTTGGGTACACTGCTCGCTAGAGGCGCCACGTCGCTGTACTATCCGAGACTCAAGGCTATTCACTGTAGTGTGTTCCCCCAGCCAGCTGGCTGGCATGCTCCGCTCACACTTCGGCACATATTTCGTGGTGTCCTCGTACCGTCGTTTGTCAGCGGTGTTTGCGTGGCTTCGTTTTCTACTTTGCATGGAATACTGACGAGACGGGCAAAAAATAATGATGTCAGATGATGTGATGAATTTTGTCGGCCGTTGAATTGCTCTAATTTTGTTTGTAATGCTGATTCGTTAGAAGAGAATCCATGACTTCCTTCTTGGAATAATTTATATATATGTATGAATATACCAATTTTTTCCTCTGTTCTTGCTCGTACTCACATTCTGCTTTCCCCTTTTTATTGTTTTTTTTTAATATACGTACGTACATGCTTAGATATTCTTTTTGGTAAAATATAGGTAAACTAGAAATATTTCGTGGAATTGAAAACTGAGCCGAGCATATGGGTAGGCTGGTTTAGTTGATAGTATAAGTAGTTGCATCATAGATATAGATAATTTATTAAACAATGTTCTGACACAAGAAATTCAAGTAGCTCATGAACATTTTATACACAAAAATTATTTTATTAAATTCCAGAAAAATTTCTAATATCAAAGTTTGCAAAAGCGACTTCCGCCGACATACATGAAACTTTGTCTCAATGCCGTTTTTCTAAATGATTATCCATACAAGCTGATAAAATATCAATCGAACTGCCTTCTTCTGCCAATTTTAAAAACGTGGATGGAAGGGAGGCTTGCATAGAAACTGTACTTCCTCGTGTAATCCCCAGGTCTATCTACGTAAATGTATATTTTCTTATCATGCTTCCTTCAATAGAAAAAAATCCCTTAATTAGTCTTCATTGCCCACCAATCTTATTCTATGCAAAGTTAGTGATGGTTGTGTTATGGAACTAAATTTGAGTGATGGGCTTGGACGTGAAGTCCAGACTACCAGCCTGAGCTGACATATCACTCCGTGACAGCGGTCATCAGGTCGGCACGCTAGCACCTCGACTAAGTGGCGGAGAGTGTGGGGTGAGTCACCAAAAATCCCTGCGCTGTCACGTTGCCATTAACAAAAAACAAATCGTGCCTGTCCTCCTTTAACGGAGACAATAAAAACGAAATTCACACACTGGTCCGGAAGGGACCGCATACATCACTTACCTAAAGATGATCCTAAGGATCTGATGGCTTGATCCTGTGCCGTCCCCGGCCTCCCATGACATCCTGGCTAATCGGTTAAGATGTCCCTTGTTGTTTCACCTGTCTGGATCAGAAAGAGACCTCAGGAGAAGGAGAGTAAGGAGAAACAACCTGATATTCACTTCATACTGTACATTTTATTTTGGCCGTTATTGATTACAACATTTTTTTTTCTTTCTTATATTCACCCCCGAAGCGTTAGTTGGCTGGTCTAGTAGCCATAGGCTGGCGGCACTGGTTGAATACTTGAGTTGCCTGCAATCCGCAGCTGTAGGGTACTGTGCTGGTCTCGGAATCGGTGGTCCTTCAAAATGTCTCCGTTAGTGGATGTTCACGTCTGTCTCCTCAATGTTGGAGGTAGGTTCAAGCGAATCCTTCTGCACTGAGTTCCTTGATCGTCAGCACTTTGGTTGCGTTCGCCGTACAGGGATTTGACTTCCACGTAATTATTAATGCCCCTATGGATAGTCTTTTGACCCAAACGAATAACTACTGTGCTTTCAATATAGAGACGTGTAGACGTATATCATAGCTCTTCAGTAAAATAAAAGAAGCCTCTAGGTCCATACCATCAGATGACATCAAGGAATAATTAATGTACTAATAATATCGAGACGTGTAGCCGTATATTATAGCTCTTCAACAAACTAGGTACATCTCTAGGTCCACAACATTAGATGACACCAACGAATAACTAATGCACTATTAATATCGAGACGTGTAGCCGTATATTATAGCTCTTCAACAAACTAGGTACATCTCTAGGTCCACAACATTAGATGACACCAACGAATAACTAATGCACTATTAATATCGAGACGTGTAGCCGTATATTATAGCTCTTCAACAAACTAGGTACATCTCTAGGTCCACAACATTAGATGACATCAAGGAGTAAAAGCAGTTTACTTTTAATGTGGAAACTGTGTTATAGCTTTTCAACAAAATTTTTAGATCTCTAAGTCCATAACGTTAGATGACATCAACGAATAATTAATGTACTAATAATATCGAGACGTGTAGCCGTATATTATAGCTCTTCAACAAACTAGGTACATCTCTAGGTCCACAACATTAGATGACACCAACGAATAACTAATGCACTATTAATATCGAGACGTGTAGCCGTATATTATAGCTCTTCAATAATGCAGGTAAGTCCCTGGATCCAGAACGTTAAACGACATCCACGAATAGTAGTTTACTTTTAATATCGGACGTGTTTTGTAAGACAATGAACATCCCGGAGACCCTAAAGCGCGAAGTTTGCAGTATAGGATAGCCTTCGTGACATTTGTCCTGCCTCGTTGAGATTTATCTAGCTTAAAAGTTAATTTAACTTGTATCATATACGAATCTTGAAGAGATCTGAATAAATTTTCATTTACAAAGGAGTCTGCTTCTGGGGTGAGGCCCCTTTTTATTCTACTTTATTCGACAACAAGTGTTGCTCTGAGAATGGTTCACTACGCTAACAAATTAATTCTAACCGATATGGGCCGATTACAATTCAATATTGATCTACAGACTCAAAAAAAACTTTAAATTATCTGATGCTAGAGTACAAAGGTTACACCTAGTTTAAGTACGACCTTAGTCTAGTCTTCTGGCGGAATCTTTAACCTCTACTAAAATTCTGTTGACACATGTGATAAGATAATCTCCTCATACAACAAAACAAAATTTGGTGGCCTCTTGATTCTAAATAGCAGGGCTATGATAAGTTGTATCAATAGTAACACTACGTTTATACTTTGGAAGTCAACCAAATCTCCCGCCTTTCGTAAAGATTTTCTTGACGCAATCGCTCGAGACACTATTTAAAAAAAAAAAGGAGGAGCTCTGTGAGTCTGTGCAACACTCTTAGTGCTGTTCTGAATGAATTTCTCCCTCTTGATTTCCTTTTCCTCCTTTTTCCTTTTACTTATCATTTATTCGTTTTGTTGGTTTCATTTTTCCAAAATACCCGAAAGTTAAGAAAATGGTAGTAAACGAATTTCAACTTAAATATGAAAGTAGTAACCTCCGGGCGTAAAATTAAACAACGTTTGATAATTGACTCTGTTTCTACTGTTACCTTTCTTTTCCTATTTTTTTCTTGCGTCCACGCAATAGCAAAAGAAACGTTAGCGAATATCGTTTATAGAAGTATGTATGTATGTATAACGCAAAAATATATTCACCTAGTAATGCTATGATAAATTGAATGAATGAGAACAATACATTTATTCGCTGAAAGCCGCTCAAATTTCACGCCTTTCGTAAAGACTTCCTTGGGGTTATCGCTCGAAGACTATCAAAAGTTTCGGAGCTCTATGAGTCTGTTCCGCACTGTGAGTGCTGGGTTTAATGGGTTCCCCCTGTAAAAAAAATTCTTTATCCTATTGTAGATAAATTCAGTCTGCCGAGACGTCGAAGCGTATTGTCGAGCGTATGTAACAATGTCCTAAACCTGGATCTTTATATCCTATAAATCTAACTGTACGGACAGAAAACAAACGGCAATATCTATTCTACTTAAGTTACTTATGGGTTACCCCTAATATTCGAATCGTGGAATTCGTGGTCCTCTAACTCTAACAGTATGTGCACTCATTAATTGGATACGACCTCCAACAAAACCAATTTTAGTTAATTTAATATCACGTTGAGTTCAGTTGGCCGTGACACCTCAATTTAGTTCAAATCAATTTAAACCTGGACCTTTATGTCCGCTAAGTCTAATAGTACCTATAGGCTATTAATAAAAAATGTACTGCCAAAGCTATCTACTTTACTTGTATGTTATGTATATAATTCAAATCACGGGCTTAATGGTCCCCTAAAAGTTATCTGTAAGAGACTCCATTAACGAAAAGCGAAATTCAAAATGTTTATTTATCTTAATTGCCGACTAGGTTCAGTATGCGACGATATCTTGATGCACTTTAAACATAAATATGGTAATGTGTCCTAACCTTGGACCTTTACATTCAGTCAAATATATTTCTTGGCCCGTCCTACTAATAAGGTCAACTTCGAAATTTAGTGGCAGATTATGGGCAGCCTGCAATGGTATTTTTTTTATTTCAGGTTCAAAATAAATTAATGCATTTTAATGACGAAAATTTGTGTCCAGCAAAATCTAAGGCATGCGGTTGGGCTAGTAATTCGATAAATTCTAAGAAAATTATATAAATGCAGGTTATGTGCTGCCTGCGGTAATGTTCTGCGTTATCTTAAATTAGCAATAGGTTAGTATATATTAATCCCGGACGTTTGTTTCAAATCACATCTAGTGCATGTGTTTCACGAATAATTAGATAAGATTCAAAAAATTTTTTTTTTATATAAATGCAGGTTATGTGCAGCCTGCGGTAATGCTCTGCGTTATCTTAAATTAGAAATAGGTTAGTATATTTTAATCCCGGACGTTTGTTTCAAATCACATCTAGTGCATGTGTTTCTCGAATAATTAGATAAGATTCAACAATTTTTTTTATATAAATGCAGGTTATGTGCAGCCTGCGGTAATGCTCTGCGTTATCTTAAATTAGAAATAGGTTAGTATATTTTAATCCCGGACGTTTGTTTCAAATCACATCTAGTGCATGTGTTTCACGAATAATTAGAAAAGATTCAAAAAATAGATAGATGCCGGTATGTGTGCGTGTGGCACTGGTAACTTTTGCTTGATTTATTAAATTACGACTACGTTAGTGTATTCTGATATTTTCTCACAGACTTTTCGGTCCGATAAAACCAGTACATATAGTTGTACTACTATTTAATAATAAAAAAAATAAATGAATGCAGGTTATGAGCAGCCTGCAAAAACTTACTTTAATGATTTTTGGAAATCTCCCAAAAAAACTTTCAATACCTGGTCAGTACCAATTGAAATTGGTACAAAAAAAACAATTGTTTTACTTATCCTGGAGGAGTTGTCTGAAATCATCCACGTAGGGAAGCGGGATCCTAAGGGTACAAGGTGGTCTCTTGGATTTTCCCCTTATTCCCTTTTCTCTTTTTCTGGAACAATTTATTCGGCTTCTTCGTGTACTTCACAACTGTCAATCTCTAATTACTTTTATCTGGTTCAATGAAAACTTTCAGATTCGTGGTTTTCAATTTTTTTCTTTTCCCACCTCTTTTCGCTGTCACTACTTCCATTACCTTCCACTCTCTAATCTTCAAAAGAAAAAATGATTCTCGTCACCATTCCCTCTTCCGGCATTTTTCGTTAAATTTCGTTGAGTTCCTGTCTTTAACACATGGTGTCCACGTTCGCAGTTCTCGCACACGGCCGACTTTTACCTTGCCCGGTACTGCCTAGCAGATGTCAGGCTAATCGTATAGTGGTGGCTTGCCGCCATGCCTACATGCGACCATAACAGGGCAGGGTCGTTGACTCCGGGTGTCAAAGACACTGAAGAATGATCTTAGACCTCGACTGAGCTAGCCGGTCTTTACACTTAGGCCTTGTCTTGAGGCGTCCAATGTGTGGCTCGACCCACGACTATTACAGATTAGGGAAATATTGAAAAAAACCGAAGAGATAGAAAAGTAAAATCCTCATCTCGGGGCTAATCCAGAAGAGATTAGGGATGAAACATCTACGCACTTAAGGTAGAGATGGGTTATACTTGGATCATTGTCCATTTACAAGATTTTCGCTCGACCACCACAGAATTGGAAATGTGAAGAAGAGACAGGAAAGAAGTAAAATCCTCATATCGAGGCTAATACAGAAGGGATTAGGGATGAAACATCTACATACTTAAGGTAGAGATGGGTTATACTTGGATCATTGTCCATTTACAAGATTTTCGCTCGACCACCACAGAATTGGAAATGTGAAGAAGAGACAGGAAAGAAGTAAAATCCTCATATCGAGGCTAATCCAGAAGGGATTAGGGATGAAACATCTACACACTTAAGGTAGAGATGGGTTATACTTGGATCTTCGAAATCGGTTAAAAATGGAATTGCTACGGCAGCTCCGCTATCCGTAGCGCACCATGTGGGAGTGAAAAAAGAGGAATGGAAAAGTGGGCTTACTAACAAAAGTTATACCGACCGCTAGGCTCGGTGAGTCCTAAGCGGCTCATTGGTACCCTGTAGTTACCAGTTAAGCTGGCCGGATGCCTTTTTAGGGCCACCTGGAAGAAGACAAGTATACTATATACTAGTTTGGTCACTATCTGGTCATGGGCTGATATCCCTGGCGTGGAAGACGCCGATGAGTTTTCCTTGCAGGTCTTCGAGTTCATACAAGGAATTTCCTTTTCGAGATCTGATCTTGAAAACTACTCTGTGTGAAGTTCCGACGATATACTTCCTGACCTACTTTGAATTCTACCGGTTTTGAGCGCAGGTTATAAACTTTTGTGCCCTGCTCGAATGCATGGTTTAGGTTTTCTTGGACCTTCGCCCGAATTAACTGCACTTTGTCGGTCTCCTCTATTGCTATGGGTTCGCTCAACGTGCCTAGAGTCCTCAGTAGTTTATAAGAATTTGCGTGTTCCACCATGTGAAATCCAAAAAGTTCTTTATACGGAGAGAAACCAGTCGCCTGGTGTACTGAGTTCCGTAATGAGCTGGCGATGTAGCTCAGTTTCTCGTCCCACTTATTATGTTCGTGGCTGAGACATGCTCGGATTCCGGCTAATATGGACCTGTTGACCCTCTCGGATACATTGGCCTGTGGGGCGTATACCGCAGTTCGGAGATGGTGTACGCCGTACTTCTCTAATAATTTTGTAAACTGGGCGGACCGAAATTGGGATCCATTGTCTGCTATTACTGTTTCTGGAACTCCAAACATGTGGTTTCCACAAACTGACAAATTTGCTGAGCAGAGGTCTTTTTTATAGGTTTTAACAAAGGATATTTCGAGAAGTGATCCAGGGCTATGATCATGCAAATGTTTCTGTTTGTCGATCTGGGGTAAGGACCTAGTAAATCCATATATATTCGCTGCCATGGTCGTTTGCTCTGAGACTGATTTCCCATGGGTGGTCTTAAAATGGTATTTGGAGCCTTCATTTCCTTACACGCGTCACATGAGCTTATATAATTCCGGACGTCGACGGTCATCCTTGGCCAATATAGGTGTCTTCGTAACCGTTCCAGAGTCTTTCCTATGCCTGCATGAGAAGACAATGGCGGATCATGCGCTCTCGAGATGACGCTGGTGACGAGCCCACGTGGAATCCAAAGCTTCCAGGCTTCTTCCTCCTGGACTGAATCCCCTGTTCTTGGAACGGTTCGGATGTAAACGAAACCCCTTCTGACACATAGATCTGGTAGCTTGTTTGAGGCAGATTTAACCCGCTGCCTCAGCTCTTCATACTCCAATGAATCGAAGTGTGGAGAGCTAAGGTCGACCTCGGGACCAGTCTCTTCTCTAGCTGTTAAACTGTCTCAATGTTTTCGTGACAATGCGTAAGGTACCACGTTGAGGCTTCAATTCCTATGCTCTATGGTGAAGTCGAAAGCCTGAAGCTTCGGACTCCACCGGGCCAGTCTACCACTGAGGTCCTTTTGGGACATCAGCCATTTCAAGCTAGCATGATCCGTCACGATCTTGAACGGCATTAGTTCTATAAAAGGTCGGAACTTCTGGACACTTAGTACTGCTTTTTTTGAGATGTATGCAATAGGTCTTTCGTGGCCTTCGTCATCCAACTGCATCAGGACTCCACCAATTCCTTGTTGACTGGCGTCACATTGAAAGACGAACGGCTTGGTGAAGTCCGGACTCACTAGTAACGGAGCAGATGTAAGCTTTAGTTTCAATTGTTCCAGAGACGTTTGAGCTTCTGGGGTCCACTTAAACTGGCTAGGATTTTTCAGGGTGTCAGTTAACGAAGCAGTCAAGTCAGCATAATTCGGTATGAAGCGTCGATACCAGCCTGCCATACCCAATACGCGCCGAACCTGACGAACAGTTTTAGGAATAGGATATTCGACTATCGCTGCAACTTTGTCCGGGTCCGTTTTTATCCCCCGTTCTCCGACTATGAAACCCAAATACTTAGTCTCTTTTATGCAGAATTTGCTCTTCTCAACATTAATAGTGAGCCCAGCCTTCCTCAAGCAATCCGCCACTCTGGCTAGCAACGCTAGGTGTGAATCAAAGTCTTGAGACAGAATTAACAAGTCATCCAGGTAGACCAGGACGTTGTCGCGAAGATCGAATGAGATGACCTTGTCCATAAGGCGGCACATAGTTTGAGGAGCGGGAGAAGGTTCGTTTTGATAAGATCGAGAAATTCTTGCTCCGACATAAGGTTCTGCAGCTGGTTTCGAAGTTCTACCAATGATTGCAGATACAGGTTAAAATTCTCTCCGATTTCCTGTCTCCGATTTATCATCTGGCGCCGTATCTTAATGTCGTCCTTAGCATCACCCCACTCAGTTAATAGGGCTGCTCGGATTTGTTCCCAGTTAGGAGTTGGATTTATGCGTAATAATGACCAGTACCAGTTAGTCGCTCTGTCCCTGAACAGGGTGTGCAGGTGCCTGACCAAGAGGTCAAAGTCACCGTACAAGGTGGTATTCGTTAGCGCCTCTACCCGGAAGATGAAGTCTTCCACGGATAAGATGGAATTGTCCCCGTTATACAATAGCCTCCACCCCTTAATAGGGCTTGACGACCGCCTAGGCCAACGTTGAGGCGATGATCGAGGGACTCGTTCTGACTCTCTAAAGGGGTCTTGAAAAGAAGGCATTATAGGAGGAGATCGCGGTGGTACTGACCTCTGGTCTTGGCCAGCGCTATTCGGCTGACTATGGTTGAATGCTTGGTCAGAATTTCGTGGCAGCTCAAGACCCGGAAGCGATGGTTGTGACATGCGTGGCATAGCAGGGGGTGGACGAGTAACATTCATTGGGGGTCCTGTAGGACCGGATGGATGTAGGGATTGAGACTGTAGTTCGGCTCGAAATTCATTGAGGCAACGTGACATCTCACCTCTGACTAGGTCGGCGATTTGTGCTTGTAGACCTGCTAGATCTAAATATGTTTCACCTACTGCCGGTTCGCGTCTGACAGCACCGCGCGCTGGACTTAGTCTAGGGATCTCTTCATTTGAGCGATTTCGCTGCGGGCTTGTAGGTAGTGAGGGCAGCAGCGTCGGGGACGAGATCATCTGCCGTAATGTAGAAAGAAGAAATTCCTGACCGAATGCTCCGATCATTGGGCGGTTACCTGTCGGGCCGGTATAGGTATAGAAGTCAGTCTGATTAAGAAACAGCCTACAATTTGGATAACTGGCCTTCTCTTTAATCCATTTCTGGGGACACTTCTTGTGGAAGATATGCCCACAATAGGTGGACACCGCTCGTGATTTAATCGTCCAGTCCGTATCCTGGCAGATTGAGCAAATTTCTAATGGCACCGCTTCCGGCGGAGTTCTTGACAACGCCATTGTGCCTGATCGAGGCGCACAAGTGTCGTAACGATTTTTCAAAGTGAATCTAATAATTATCTTCGATTAAGAAGGATGCGTGTTGCCAAAAATTCTCTTCTACCAAGAAGGATGAATATCAAACTTTTTCAAAAAAAAAAATTCTACTCCGAAGACTGTTATCCAATAATTTCAAAAATTTCTTCTAACAGGAGGAATGATTCTCAAGTAATTTCGATATATTTATCCTATAAGGAACGAATATCAACAGTTCAAAAAAAAATTTTTTTCTACAAAGAAGAATGAGTATCAATTAATTTCAAAAAAAATTTCTTCTACAAAAGGAGTGTATATCAGACAATTTCAAAAATTTTCCTTTTGCAAAGAAGAATGTACCGACGCAATCAATAAAATTCTCTTCCCCAAAGAAGAATGAATATCAACAATTCCAAAAAATTTTTCTTCTACAGAGAAGAATGAGTATCAATTAATTTCAAAAAAAAAATTTCTTCTACAAAGAAGAATGTATATCAACTAAAGTGTCACACGGATGAATGCTTGTCCCTCTCTCCTCCTCCTCCCCCGAGGCTCCCTTATACAGTGAATACCACATTGGTATACATAATTTGAGGACCCGCAGAAAAGTCGGTCGTCGCCGTCAAAGACTGAGAACGCCACCAGAGACTCTTCAGCCAGGCAGCTAGCAGTATACCAACTCCTGATCACTGAAGTTCTCTGGTGTCGCTCCCATCCTCCAACAGCTCCTCCCTTCCTCTCCTCAGGTCAGGATCTCCTTCGGTGGGTGATGTACTGTGTGTGCTGAAGTTTTATAAAAACATGCAAAACGGATTCAAGCTCCTCACTGAAAGTCTTTGGAGAGGTCGGTCACGGATGCAAGAGACTGAGAACGCCACCAGAGATGCTTCAGCCAGGCAGCTAGCCGTATGCCAACTCCTGATTACTGAAGGTCTCTGGTGCCGCTCCCATCCTCCAACAGCCATTTCCTTCCTCTCCTCGGACTGCGCTTCTATCTGGCTCTCCCGCCGGGCAGGGCCATGCATAAGGTTGACTGTCTGGCTTCAGCCAAGGGGCCATCTCGCAGATGCATGATCCTGTCCAGCCAGATGGCCAGCCATGATAAGCCTCCATGAGAACTGAATAAAAAACTTGGGTGAGGCCACCCGCCATTTCTATGGCTGAAGGCCAGAGGGAAAGATATTCAAAAATTCAAAGATTCTCAAAAATTCAGAAACTTCCAAGGCTTGAGGCTTGACCCAAGTCAAACCTAAAGTCGGACTTGCAAAAACTTTCAAAACCAAACTTTACTTTACTAAAATATCTCAAAAACAAAAACAATATAGCAAAATTTAAAAACTATAACGTTACTCTACTAAAATTTTTCGACTAACAAACCAGTTAGACTCAGGTCCGCATATACCTTCCACTGGATATGAGACCTGAGGTCAATCAACTAGCAGACACCAGATGATTGTCTCACTCTAAGTCTCAGTCCACAGTGAAATTTATACTTAGACCACCGAAGTCTAACTGAAGTGCAAAGTAATCTCAGTCCCCAGTAAAGAGGTCTGACGTACTCAAGGTGTTAAGGCCCCGCGTTGGGCGCCATTTGTTATGGAACTAAATTTGAGTGATGGGCTTGGACGTGAAGTCCAGACTACCAGCCTGAGCTGACATATCACTCCGTGACAGCGGTCATCAGGTCGGCACGCTAGCACCTCGACTAAGTGGCGGTGAGTGTGGGGTGAGTCACCAAAAATCCCTGCGCTGTCACGTTGCCATTAACAAAAAACAAATCGTGCCTGTCCTCCTTTAACGGAGACAATAAAAACGAAATTCACACACTGGTCCGGAAGGGACCGCATACATCACTCACCTAAAGATGATCCTAGGTTTCTGATGGCTTGATCCTGTGCCGTCCCCGGCCTCCCATGACATCCTGGCTAATCGGTTAAGATGTCCCTTGTTGTTTCACCTGTCTGGATCAGAAAGAGACCTCAGGAGAAGGAGAGTAAGGAGAAACAACCTGATATTCACTTCATACTGAACATTTTATTTCGGCCGTTATTGATTACAAATTATTTTTTTTCTTTCTAATATTCACCCCCGAAGCGTTAGTTGGCTGGTCTAGTAGCCATAGGCTGGCGGCACTGGTTAAATTCTTGAGTTGCCTGCAATCCGCAGCTGTAGGGTATTGTGCTGGTCTCGGAATCGGTGGTCCTTCAAAGTGTCTCCGTTAGTGGATGTTCACGTCTGTCTCCTCAATGTTGGAGGTAGGTTCAAGCGAATCCTTCTGCACTGAGTTCCTTGATCGTCAGCACTTTGGTTGCGTTCGCCGTACAGGGATTTGACTTCCACGTAATTATTAATGCCCCTATGGATAGTCATATGACCCAAACGAATAACTACTGTGCTTTCAATATAGAGACGTGTAGACGTATATCATAGCTCTTCAGTAAAATAAAAGAAGCCTCTAGGTCCATACCATCAGATGACATAAAGGAGTAAAAGCAGTTTACTTTTAATGTGGAAACTGTGTTATAGCTTTTCAACAAAATTTTTAGATCTCTAAGTCCATAAAGTTAGATGACATTAACGAATAATTAATGTACTAATAATGTCGAGACGTGTAGCCGTATATTATAGCTCTTCAACAAACTAGGTACATCTCTAGGTCCACAACATTAGATGACATCAAGGAGTAAAAGCAGTTTACTTTTAATGTGGAAACTGTGTTATAGCTTTTCAACAAAATTTTTAGTTCTCTAAGTCCATAACGTTAGATGACATCAACGAATAATTAATGTACTAATAATATCGAGACGTGTAGCCGTATATTATAGCTCTTCAACAAACTAGGTACATCTCTAGGTCCACAACATTAGATGACACCAACGAATAACTAATGCACTATTAATATCGAGACGTGTAGCCGTATATTATAGCTCTTCAATAATGCAGGTAAGTCCCTGGATCCAGAACGTTAAACGACATCCACGAATAGTAGTTTACTTTTAATATCGAGACGTGTTTTATAAGTCAATGAACATCCCGGAGGCCCTAAAGCGCGAAATTTGCAGTATAGGATAGCCTTCGTGTCATTTGTCCTCCCTCGTTAAGATTTATCTAGCTTAAAAGTTAATTTAACTTGTATCATATACGAATCTTGAAGAGATCTGAATAAATTTTCATTTACAAAGGAGTCTGCTTCTGGGGTGAGGCCCCTTTTTATTCTACTTTATTCGACAACAAGTGTTGCACTGAGAATGGTTCACTACGCTAACAAATTAATTCTAACCGATATGGGCCGATTACAATTCAATATTGATCTACAGACTCAAAAAAAACTTTAAATTATCTGATGCTAGAGTACAAAGGTTACACCTAGTTTAAGTACGACCTTAGTCTAGTCTTCTGGCGGAATCTTTAACCTCTACTAAAATTCTATTGACACATGTGATAAGATAATCTCCTCATACAACAAAACAAAATTTGGTGGCCTCTTGATTCTAAATAGCAGGGCTATGATAAGTTGTATCAATAGTAACACTACGTTTATACTTTGGAAGTCAACCAAATCTCCCGCCTTTCGTAAAGATTTTCTTGACGCAATCGCTCGAGACACTATTTAAAAAAAAAAAGGAGGAGCTCTGTGAGTCTGTGCAACACTCTTAGTGCTGTTCTGAATGAATTTCTCCTTCTTGATTTCCTTTTCCTCCTTTTTCCTTTTACTTATCATTTATTCGTTTTGTTGGTTTCATTTTTCCAAAATACCCGAAAGTTAAGAAAATGGTAGTAAACGTATTTCAACTTAAATATGAAAGTAGTAACGTTTGATAATTGACTCTGTTTCTACTGTTACCTTTCTTTTCCTATTTTTTTCTTGCGTCCACGCAATAGCAAAAGAAACGTTATTTAAATTATAACAGCGAATATCGTTTATAGAAGTATGTATGTATGTAGAACGCAAAAATATATTCACTTAGTAATGCTATGATAAATTGAATGAATGAGAACAATACATTTATTCGCTGAAAGCCGCTCAAATTTCACGCCTTTCGTAAAGACTTCCTTGGGGTTATCGCTCGAAGACTATCAAAAATTTCGAAGCTCTATGAGTCTGTTCCGCACTGTGAGTGCTGGGTTTAATGGGGAACCCCGTGTAAAAAAAATTCTTTGTCCTATTGTAGATTAAATTCAGTCTGCCGAGACGTCGAAGCGTATTGTCGAGCGTATGTAACAATGTCCTAAACCTGGATCTTTATATCCTATAAATCTAACTGTACGGACAGAAAACAAACGGCAATATCTATTCTACTTAAGTTACTTATGGGTTACCCCTAATATTCAAATCGTGGAATTCGTGGTCCTCTAACTCTAACAGTATGTGCACTCATTAATTGGATACGACCTCCAACAAAACCAATTTTAGTTAATTTAATATCTCGTTGAGTTCAGTTGGCCGTGACACCTCAATTTAGTTCAAATCAATTTAAGCCTGGACCTTTATGTCCGCTAAGTCTAATAGTACCTATAGGCTATTAATAAAAAATGTACTGCCAAAGCTATCTACTTTACTTGTATGTTATGTATATAATTCAAATCACGGGCTTAATGGTCCCCTAAAAGTTATCTGTAAGGGACTCCATTAACGAAAAGCGAAATTCAAAATGTTTATTTATCTTAATTGCCGACTAGGTTCAGTATGCGACGATATCTTGATGTACTTTAAACATAAATATGGTAATGTGTCCTAACCTTGGACCTTTACATTCAGTCAAATATATTTCTTGGCCCGTCCTACTAATAAGGTCAACTTCGAAATTTAGTGGCAGATTATGGGCAGCCTGCAATGGTATTTTGTTTTATTTCAGGTTCAAAATAAATTAATGCATTTTAATGACGAAAATTTGTGTCCAGCAAAATCTAGGGCATGCGGTTGGGCTAGTAATTCGATAAATTCTAAGAAAATTATATAAATGCAGGTTATGTGCTGCCTGCAGTAATGTTCTGCGTTATCTTAAATTAGAAATAGGTTAGTATATATTAATCCCGGACGTTTGTTTCAAATCACATCTAGTGCATGTGTTTCACGAATAATTAGATAAGATTCAAAAATTTTTTTTTTTTATATAAATGCAGGTTATGTGCAGCCTGCGGTAATATTCTGCGTTATCTTAGAAATAGGTTAGTATAGTTTAATCCCGGACGTTTGTTTCAAATCACATCTAGTGCATGTGTTTCTCGAATAATTAGATAAGATTCAACAATTTTTTTTATATAAATGCAGGTTATGTGCAGCCTGCGGTAATGCTCTGCGTTATCTTAAATTAGAAATAGGTTAGTATATTTTAATCCCGGACATTTATTTCAAATCACATCTAGTGCATGTGTTTCACGAATAATTAGAAAAGATTCAAAAAATAGATAGATGCCGGTATGTGTGCGTGTGGCACTGGTAACTTTTGCTTGGTTTATTAAATTACGACTACGTTAGTATATTCTGATATTTTCTCACAGACTTTTCGGTCCGATAAAACCAGTATCTACATATAGTTGTACTACTATTTAATAATAAAAAAATTAAATGAATGCAAGTTATGAGCAGCCTGCAAAAACTTACTTTAATGATTTTTGGAAATCTCTCAAAAAAACTTTCAATACCTGGTCAGTACCAATTGAAATTGGTACAAAAAAAACAATTGTTTTACTTATCCTGGAGGAGTTGTCTGAAATCATCCACGTAGGGAAGCGGGATCCTTTGGGTACAAGGTGGTCTCTTGGATTTTCCCCTTATTCCCTTTTCTCTTTTTCTGGAACAATTTATTCGGCTTCTTCGTGTACTTCACAACTGTCAATCTCTAATTACTTTTTTCTGGTTCAATGAAAACTTTCAGATTCGTGGTTTTCAATTTTTTTCTTTTCCCACCTCTTTTCGCTGTCACTACTTCCATTACCTTCCACTCTCTAATCTTCAAAAGAAAAAATGATTCTCGTCACCATTCCCTCTTCCAGCATTTTTCGTTAAATTTCGTTGAGTTCCTGTCTTTAACACATGGTGTCCACGTTCGCAGTTCTCGCACACGGCCGACTCTTACCTTGCCCGCTACTGCCTAGCAGATGTCAGGCTAATCGTATAGTGGTGGCTTGCAAGGTTTACACCTAATCCTGATGGTGCTTCCGCCATGCCTACATGCGACCATAACAGTTGAAGCCACCACACAAACACGAAACAGCGCCTATGGTACGGGAAGGCAACAACGCACGAGAAAAATATCCAATAAACAGTGACGCGAAGAACCATACAGTAAATTTATATCCTCACATTTAATGTGAACAGAGTATTTCTTCGATTCGGTACATCTAGAGCCATCTATTGAGTTGTGAACTCATTGCCTCTGCGTTCACTATATATTCTAAGCACAATGGTAATATGCACCTTTGGTATAGGCTTTACAGACTCGCTACCGTTTTTATATGGCCGTTGTTTATTTAGAAATGTTATATGGCCGTTGTTTATTTAGAAATGATTTATGCCTCGGGATTTTGGACGGAAGAGCTACCACCTTTTTGGTAGGCTTTAGACACTCAATTCCATTTCTTTTGGTATTCGTTATTTCCTTTGTATTTGGTATGGAATTTTGCGTATTGTTGTGGTTTTTTGTGCGTGTTAATGGGACTATTGTATAGTCGTTTATTGGAAATAGCTGTAACTTTAAGCTACGTATGACTACTTCATGACTGTTAGCTTTGAGAATACTAACCAACACTAATTCTTCTAAAGATGACAGCAAACTGTTTGCCAAGAAGACTCCATCCCTTATCTCCTGGGATAAACAGAGCATTTCTTCTTGAGTTTGTAACGGGACTGGGGCAACAATTTGAGAGCGCGCAGGTATGCAGATTGGTTCCTTAAAGGTAACCAAGTGCTGCCTGATTTCGTCGGTCTCTTGTTCGCCCAGACAGCTTATTTCACATTCCTTGAGCTCTTTTGGAGCTTGGCAGCCAGCTTTTCTCGTTTGAGAAGCCTTGAAGACACTGCAGGTGGATAGTTCAGCCTGTTTAGACTCTACCTCTTCTGCAAGTGTTCTTACTTCAACTGCTTTTTCAGAATGTAGCTTGTCCGTTTCAAACATCAATGGCAATGCAAATTCATCGGGATCATCGGAAAGGCCAGGCAAGTTCTTTACGACTTTAAACTTGCAGGGAATTTTGTTTTTGAAAACGAAGTTTCCCTGGCAATTTCCCAGCGCCTTTCCGGTACCAAATGGCGTCTGTAGTGTACATGCCTCATTGTGGTTAATTGCTTTGAGATCTTTTAATGACCTTTTCTTTATTATACTTACCTCAGCGCCTGTGTCTACTACCAGTTTAGTTTGGCCGTTCAGGCCTATGTCTAAAGGAAGTTTTACTGTAGCGACACTGGAATCGGGCTGCTGAGGGGACCCTTTTTTATTTGATGGGTAATTTATAGTCGAGCCGGGGTGTTTTGGGTAGACTGTACGTCGTTTCCCTGACTCCGGGCTTCCTATTTATGTTTTTGTGGGCAGGTATTTACTGCATGTCCATGACGACCATAAAATTCACATTTCTTACGTACGTTGTATACTCGAGAATTGTTGGGACCTTGTGGGTTTCTTGGTCGTTGATTTGGTGACACATTATTGTTATGTGGTCTCTGGAAACTATTGTTGCTTCTCCTGCAGTCACGCACGTCATGGTTATACATTTTACAGTTCACACAGTACGGCGTATTTTTACGTTTCAGACAATCGGCGTATGTATGGCCTCTTAAATTACAAAAACTACAAGTATTTTATTCAAGTAGCTATTTTTATTGTTTACATTAAAATGTTTATTTGGAAATCTTGGCTCCTGTTTGATGTATGGTTATGTGTTTGCCTGTGTAAACTGCGGCTGCTGAATGTGACTATTTGTGTTTGGCAGGGTCTGAGGAACTTGAGCGAATGGCATTATGCCGGGAGTAAATACGCTGTGATTTGCTGATGAATTAATTTGGCTAAATTGTACGTTATTTGATGTTGTTGCACTTATTGAATAGAGTATTGTATTCTGTATCACATTTTGCTGAAATTGCCCTGAAGGTTGCAGGAATAGAGCACTTTGCTGGAGACGTTCCATGTCAAGCGCTCTTTGTACTAGTTCATCTACAGTACCGTCTGGCATTGTCAACAGGTACTGACACATTATAGGGGTTATTGACTCCTGTTTTTAGTGCGTTTCTCGCGAAATCTTCCAGCTGCGTTTTAACAGCTGGTGCTGCTGTGGCCCCGTACTTGGATTCTTTTGCTTCATTGCAGAGTGCCAGCATTTGTTTTAATCGTGCCGTGAAGGCTGTGAGATTTTCTAAAGGATACTGCCTTGTGGTAATCAATTTATTTACCAGTTCCTGGTAAGTTTCTCTAGGCAGGTATGTGCGATTTAGCCGTTCTTCTACTTCTTTGAAAGTAGTGGGCATATTTGAAGCAAAAAGCTCATAAGCTTCGCCTCGAAGTCTGGTGGGGAATATTTGTAAAAACGCTGTTAGTTCATCCACCGAAATGCACTGAATTACCTGCCTGCAGCATACTAGGAAGGTTTGGAGCTCGAGGTTAAATTTTGGGTGCTGTTCTCCCAAGAATAGGGGAATGAGCTGGGCAGTTAGCTTTGCTATTTTAGCGTAATCTGCCATATTTGGGTTGGGGATTTTTGACTTTGATCTTGGCACTAATGGGGAGCGAGATTCTTCTATGCTCGTTTCCAGAAGGGAGTCGCCCAACCAATTTACAAGGATTTCACTTGCGGTGGAATCACTGACACTGTCTATGGCACTTTGGTTTAACTCTACACTATTATTTTTAATTTCTGTTTCGAGAGAGTGCGAGAGTTCCCCAAACTGCTTTAAGCTTTTTTTTAAATTTTTCCGTACTTTCCTTGCGCGTACTTTACTTGCGCGATTTTCTCAAGCCTCCATTCACGGGACTTTATGAGCTGTTTATCAATTGAATCGCACTGTATAACGGAAAATTCGCAGGAGTCTCGCACTTTCCCCTCTAAATACTTTAAATAATTCTCTAAATTTAAATTAGAAGGTCTTACTTGTTGGGGACCTGTAAGGATTGTGCCGCTCCTTAAAGTGACTCCTCTACTCGCTGACTTTGGTGGGGGTGTTGTATTGGTACCCTGAGTTGCGGATGTTGCTCCCGCGTGGCCTCCTTCGTACCGGGGCGGAACTTCCTGTGCGTCGCCTGGCGAGGAAGATTGTTGTGGAGTTGGTTGAAGTGGTGAGATTTCCGGCGGCGTTTCCTGGTGGGAGCTTTCCTCGCTCATGAACCACCGTGTGTAAAATTTGTAGCTAGGGGGGCTTATTGCCTTCTTCGAGGTTCCTCTCAATTCAGGATCGTTGGTTTTGTCGCTCGAAGTTCTTTTGCTGCCGGGGGCCCTTGGCCTTCTTAAATTTCCTTGGATAAAAGCTGAAAGGGGAGCGCGTTGCCTACTTCGAAGTCCCTTTCAGTTCCGGATCGCAGATTAGAGTGTATCTGCTCTTCCTTCAGATGTCGGGTTGGAATTTTCCTCTTAATGTGGACGTCTATTTTCCCTGGGCTGGGATGAAGCCCGCTATTGTCCCACTTTGGCACTTGGGTGCTTTAATTAGGGGGTGACTGCGTGTTTTCTAACAGAGGCAGTTAAAGCTGTCCGACCCCGAGCGTTGGTGGCGATTACACCAAACAGGTCTAATCTAATCAACACCTTTGGTTCTTTGTAGGATAGGGGCTTTTCAAGCTCTTAGGTTTTTCTTGACTTCGAAAAACTGGCTTCCACTATCCTACCGGCTGCGCCAAAAATGTTATATATTTTACTTTAATGTGTAAGTGTATTACTTCGTTTATCTTGTAATCCTTAGGCGGGTTCGATACCAAAGTTAAACTCGACACTCACTGCTTTTTTTCTTTTTATAATTTTGTTTTTACTCAAACTTTTTATTTTTTGTTTTAACATCGATTTACACTATTTCCTTATACTCTTATATAGATATGTATTTTTTTTCTTATC
Organism: Dioctria linearis; assembly: GCA_963930735.1. Taxonomy (NCBI): domain Eukaryota; kingdom Metazoa; phylum Arthropoda; class Insecta; order Diptera; family Asilidae; genus Dioctria; species Dioctria linearis. Next base: position 210,623,582 of record OZ005741.1, on the reverse strand, counting down.
AGCCTTTCTATTTTGGTCACATAGATTGTAGTCTCGCGCGCCAGAATTTTTTATACGACCTCGACCGAGTTTAAAATACATCTGCTCAACTGTTCTTTTTTTTTAAATCCTTTTGCCGAGCCGCCATGCATCAAACTTATCTCACAACGCGTTTTCAAATTCTACTCCGTTTTTCTTTTTAAAACTCGACTCTTAACCGACCGTTTTTAAAATCTTCAATCCAACTCGCTTTTGTTTAAAAATTCGACTGCCGAACCGCCGCGTATAATGTTTAAATCACAACTCAACTCTTGATCACTTTCGTCGCGATCAAGAGCCGTCGTTCAGGGTAGAAATTGCATAGTTGCATTTCTACCCTGAGAAAAATTTTCATTTTTCGATGCACGGTGGCTTGAAAAAATGTGATATGATGTTTTTATAAACATCTGCCACCGTCCCGTCGCTTGAAATCGCGGCGCACGTATTCATGTAATGTAAATCCCCGGCGCGTATTTCTTATCGCGCAAGCTTTTTTTTGTGATATGTATGTACGTTCGTACATAGATATTGTGATTTTGACGACAAATCGTACTGAAGGTACGATTTGCCTTTTGCTTTATTTTTTTTGCTGAAGGCAAAATTTGCCATATCATGGAATGTGAAGAAAATTGCTGATGCAATTTTCTTCACTGATTGAGTAATTGAGTAGATAAGCTTATCATATTTTTAAGCATGATTAGCCTACTGAAATTTATAATTTGGAATACTTTAATGGATTGAATTTGAAGAACTTATTCAATTTCTAATATCTGTGATAATCATGTTTTAGCATGGTTAACTCTTACGTATGCCTGCTGAAATTTTATATTTACTTTATGTTATTCCTCTTTTATGCTTTTTAGTTACACAACAAATCTTGTATCATTTGTTAATTATTCCCTAAGTATTATGGAGGACTCTGGTCAAGTTGACGTCCTCTATACTGATTTCAGCAAAGCATTTGATAGGGTAAACATTCCCCTGCTACTTGCTAAGCTTAGTAAGTTCGGCTTTCATTCCTCATTGCTCAGCTGGATTTCTGCTTATCTGTTTGATCGTAGCCAAATGGTTGTGATAAATATTGTGACATCTCGTTTTATTCGCGTTCCATCTGGCGTTCCACAGGGCAGCCATTTAGGCGCCATTCTTTTTATAATTTTTATTCGTGATGTTTTTAATATTTTCAATTTTTCATTATGCCTTGGGTTTGCCGATTATTTAAAAATATTTATCAAGATTGGTAATGCTTGCGATGTTGCCAGACTTACAAAGGATGTTGATAGATTCGTTCGTTGGTGCTACCTAAATGGTTTATCTCTGAATTTATCTAAATGTAAGCACTTAACGTTATCTAGAAGGACTTCACCAGTTTTATTTGACTTATTTATTAATGGTTCTCCTGTTTCTAAATGTAAAAACGTTAAAGCAGATCTGGAAAGAATAAACCATCGTTAGCCTCTAAACGTAGCAGCTGAAATATCCGGAGCAGGTAGAATGAAACCTCCAATATTTGATGGACAAAATTCGTGGCATATCTTCAAGAGACAATTCGAGGCAGCTTCAGAGGTAAATGGATGGAATGATGAAGACAAAGCTATAGCTCTGGTGTTAGCACTTCGAGGTCCTGCGTCAGAACTCTTACAAACTGTACCGATTGAAAATCAACGTAATTACTCTTCATTAGTACAGGCGATAGAATTACGTTACGGAGATGAGCACATGCAGCAAGTATATCGCCTACAGTTGCGCAACAGGACTCAAAAGCACGGCGAATCACTACAACAACTGCAGGCAAATGTGGAAAGATTAGCGCATCTTTCATACTCCAACGTGAATTCGGATTTTCTCAATGAAGTGGCGACGGAGGCATTTGTGAACGCTATTGTAAATCAAAGTTTACAACAATCGTTAAGGCTACCAGAAAGGAAGTCAACAGCAGAAGCACTAGCCTATGCATTAGTGTATGAATCCGCCAGACAAGCTTCGCGGAGTGCAGTACGAATGAGAGACATTTCGGTGGACGAATGTACTTGTAATAGAATGCAGTCATCCCAGAGCTCACCTTTGCGTGGTATCCTTCGATGCTGGAATTGTAATAGACGAGGACACCTACAAAGAGACTGCAGAAAACGCCGACGAGTGGAATATCTAAATGAAGAGAGGAAAGTGGAATTGCAAAGATATCGAGCTGAGCAGCAGACTTGCAATAGATTGCAGTTATCACTGAGCACCCCTTCACGTAGTATTCTTCAATGTTGGGATTGTAATAAATTGGGACACCTTCAAAGCGACTGCAGGAAACGCCGTCGAAAGGAATCAACAGAAAAGAAAGGGAGAGAAGAATGTACTAGTTGGCGAGCTAGAGAGCAAATTATTCTTAGGGAGCCTAGAATCCAACCTTATGGTTTTGAGAGCCAACACAGGAAGGGACGTATCCATGGAAATGCAGAAGCCTTGGTACAACGTCAATGGTAACCTGAACGTAAGCATTACGGCTGGGAGAAACGAAATGAGAAAACAGCTACTATACAGTTGGGAACTGTGGAACCATCTACAGGTTGGGACATCGAGAGTTTGCGAACAGCGCAACGAGAAGATCCGGACATATCGCCTATTCTTGCTTGGAAAGCAGAATGGAAGGATATTTCGAGGATGAGTGAAAAGCTGAAAAGCTACTGGGCTCAATGGAATTCTCTTCATGTTGAATGCGGTATATTAAAACGCAAGTGGGAAGCACCTAACGGTAAATCGTTCCGAATGCAAATAGTCGTGCCGGGATCAAAGGTCAACGATGTTCTAGGTAAAATGCATCGTGGAGCATCTGGAGAACATTTGGGAGTGAATAAAAGAATTTCTAAAATACGAGAAAAGTGTTATTGGCTACATATGCGGGAGGATGTAGAGAAGTGGTGTCGCAGATGCACTGTGTGTGCTTCTTACAAAGGGCCGCCACGTAGCAGCAGAAAGGAAATGTATAAGTGTAATGTCAGAGCCCCATTGAAACGGAGAGCTGAAGTTCAAGGGGCCACGGGGGTGAAATTAGCAGTAAGTACCCATCGGATGAGGACACGCTATGACGTACGTGCGAATTCAGCAGGATTCAATGAAGGTGATCTTGTTTGGCTATACAACCCGAACCGACGTAAGCGATGCTCTCCAAAATCACAACAACAGTGGGAGGGGCTGTATTCAGTAGCAACTAGAATAAATGACGTAGTATACAGGATTCAACGTGGTACAGGAGGCAAACGAAAAATCGTCCATCTGGATCGCTTGTGTCAATACTACGAGCATCAAGACCGTGGACCACCTGTTGTTCGAGACGAACAAGTTTAAGAAGTGGGCAGTGTTACATGCAATAGAAAGAGACAACTGGTGACATCTACTGGCAATGGAGAGTAAACGACTTCAGGTTCGGAGAATTGATTATGGAATCTACAGGAAGGTTCAGGAACAGAATGAATAGAATGAATAGAACAGTCAAAAAGCTGCTGGAATAGAACACTCCAGAATAATCCGGAGAGTTTCTAGGGTATAAATATAACACTTGTCACCGCCAGAAAAAGAGTCTTGTCTTAGACGTTGCAGTGTTAACAAGTGAAAGTAATAAAGAAGCGAAAGTGTGTAATTAGATTGGGATAATTGAAAGTGCAGTGTTAGCGATAATTACAATTGAGTTGATTAATTGAGGAATTGTGAATTTTATATGATTAGAGTGAAATAAAGAACTTATATATTAATTATTTAATATTGAGTTTTAAATAACGAACCAAAGGCCGCGCTCGCAACAATATATTAAAACTGTGTCCTCCGTGGACGTGATACATACATATATAGAAATAGAAAATGAAAGATCGAAGTTTTGCTGTGATCATCACTACGGCAGGTATATGTAGAAAATTACGACAAAATTTAGTTTATACTGCTTGATACTATGACATACATATAGGAAAAATGCAAAAGGTTAAATTATGTTTATGGCTACGGCATATATATAGAAAATATGGTAAAAATTATAATGGGTTTTCCAATAAGGACTTGACAACTTCTTTCCAGAGCCCAATCGGAGAACGTACGTCGCTTCGAATGGTCCATCGGCTTCAATTCTTGAGTGAGCCTCATCTTGAATGGGTAAGATCCTTACGCAAAATTCGCCATAAAGCGGTCTTGGCGATGCCCAACTCTTGAGAACGCCGTGGAATTGACTGATTTGGATCATTTGCTACGGACGTTTCAACGGCAGCGATATTTTCGACACTTCGACCAACCCGTAGACTCACTGGCACGGCAACATCATACAACGAATATATAGACTCAAACTTTTTCACTAAACTTGTTACTGCCTGTCTACTAGGGCGAGAATTACGACCGAAAATCGGAGTTAACGCTCTTAAAGTAGCGACCACCGACTCCGAATTTCTGTAGTAAATTTTTAAGACGTTGTTCGTTCGTGTACTTGACCATGATGAAAAGGTTATGTCTACTGAATAATCTGACAGTGACAGTTCGATGTTAAGTGAAAAGGTGCGATCACAAACTAAATTCAAAATTGTCAAGTCCCTATTGGAAAACGCTTTAGTAAGATTTCATGTCCAAAATTCAATACGTCTAGGTCTACTGGACTATGCCTTTTCGATTGATGTCGATGTCGAGTTATTCCATTTCTAATCAATTGTCTAGCTTGTGTGCAAGGATGTTGTCATGCAGCTGATTGTTCGGATGCGACCTGTCGTCTTCGACCTTTCCCTTGAGGAAACCTGATATACGTGCTCCTTTAGGTACTGTTTTGGCAGAGGGGGGGGGGGCTCCTCTATCGTCCGGTATTTTCTCCACAAGGGTATGTTTAGGAGGTCACTATAAGACCCCAAAGGCTGGGCCATCGGGCGTACTTGTAATAAAACCAACTTGCGCTTAGACCTGCATATAGCTGTGGGTGCTCCTTTTTGTTTCCCCCTTTCGGCTTTTTATATCTCGACAAATTAAATTTCTAATGAGGAGATACGCTACCTTATTTGAGGTGAGACTGGTGCTTACTACCTGATGATGCCTAAGGATCCAGAATCTTAGGTTACTTTTGATTACACTGTTTCTTATCCCATTAATCCTCATGTATGTATACTGGGTTTTTCTTGTTCCTGAACAATTCTTTTCTTCAGCGTTTCAACGGCTGGTGATCTCGTTCCGCTCTATTTTTCGTTCATTTTATTTTCAATTCCCTTTTTCTTATCGACTTTGTAAAAAATCAAACTTTTCGTTTTTCCCTTCTTGCGTCTTAACACGCTAGAAAATTTCTTCTTCCTCTTTTCAGAATTTTTTTTTACGAGTGGCCCGCCATCAGATGTCTATTTGTAACTGTCTTTCAGATTGCATAACGTCAAATCCCCCCACAATGACATTCCTCCAATGCAATACCGTTCGAAAATTGAATTGTGTTCAAATTAAATTTGACAACTTTTCAACTTCGTTCGGTTAATTTTGTTGCACAGCCTAGCTCGCCGCGGGGTGGGTAAGTGACACACTCTGACGACATCGACAGTTACTTTTAAGTTCCACAGAACTTATTTTTTGCAAAAAAAAAAAATTGTTCAGTAACAAAAAAAAACACCGGACAGACGGACAGTAAGAAAACTCACAACCACACTGTAATCACATCACCCCACCAGAGGAATGAGGAAGGAAATATCCCTGTAGTATCTTTTATAATTTTTAAAGAAAAACCTGGGAGCAGTCGTGTGACTTTGACTCCACTGGAGCGGCTATTAACAGCTCAGACTCCGAGATAAAATGGGGGTATGAATAGTAGGAGCAGCTGTACCGCTTAGTACTCCTATGTGGAATAATACACGACGGTTTGTAACTTTCTCGATAAATCAAGAGAACTGAATGAATTCAATTTATTGATCGTTCTTAGCCTATATATACATAATTAGTAACCTATGGTACCCTATTCTTACTATTCTAAATGCTGACGCTGGGCGAGTAAGCAATGTGCATAAAATTATGATGACATGCATTTACGCGTGAAACCCCTTGACGATGAATCGTTTGGGTCAGTGGTGCAATCGCTTGCTTGTTGCAAATAAATGTATGTCATTATTATCATCAATTATTTTCGATTATGAATGGTGTTGTAATAAATTTGTGCTGATTAATTTTAGCGTTTTACATTTGTTGTGAAATTTGTGTTTACAGCTTTTTAGTGTTGTTTGTATTTATGGTATTAAATGTATATCACACCTTTCCCCCTTAGGGAAAAAAAAAATTTGTGTTTACATAAATTTTTTTTTTTTTTTTTTTTTTTTTTTTTTTTTTTTTTTTTTTTTTTTTTTTTTTTTTTTTTTTTATAGTTTGTTTACGTTAAACCTTAATTGTTTGCTCGCCGCAATGAAGCATTTTATCGCTTATGTATACTAATAGTTCATATGGTATGTTTTTGTATGTAGCTGATTATAATGAGTCTTAATTCCTAGTCGTATTTACATATACCTACTTATATATAGTTTATTATTATAGCTCTTAATTGCTCAATGGCATTAGTAATTGGGATCTTTATTGTTTACGTTTACTTATCTAGTTGATTACAATAATTCTTATTTGTCTACACCGGTGTGTAATCTAATTTAACATGCTAGAGATAGTTAGAATAATAGTACATAATTTTTAATTTTCTATCTTTCTTAGCCTATTCTTATGTATTTTGATTTTGTTCTTATTTATATCTTCGATAATGCAATTTACGTTGTCTATTGATTTAATTATATAAGGTCCGTTGTATAGAGGATCTAGTTTTCGTCTATTTTGTACTGTCATTAGTACTTTGTCGCCTACTTTGATTGATATTGGTTTGCAATTAGCATCCTTGACTTGCTTTCTTCGCACTTTAGATGCCTGGAGGTATTGTTTTGCCTTACCTATGGCTTGTTGAAGTCTGTATTTCATCTCTTTACTATACAGGTCATAATTATACACGGGATCTGGTCTATCAATTGTGAGTTCTGAAGGTAGGTCTATATTTTTGGCAAATATGAGTTCGAATGGTGTGTAGCCATGTACGGTGTTTGGTGTGGTGTTGTAGCAGAATGCGTAATATGGAATCCATGTATCCCAATCGTCTCTATTGTCATTAACAAAACATCTGAGATATTCATTTAGGCACTTGTGGTTTCTTTCTAGTGCTCCGATCGTTTCGGGATGTGCGGCGGTCGCGAACAGTTGTTTTATTTTCAGTATATTACATACTTCCGCAAAGACCTGGTTTTTGTATTCCGTTCCTAGATCAGTTTTAATTTTGCTCATAGGTCCGTATGTTAGTATGAACCCATTCACTATGGCTCTTGCTATGGAATTTGCTTCCTTGTCCTTTGTGGGTATTATTACTATATACTTGCTTAGATCGCATTGCATTGTTACTGCGTATCTGTTATCGTTGGTGGTTTTTGTAAATGGGCCGACTGTGTCAATGGATACAATGTCGAAAACTTTTGTTGGTGTTGTAGTTATTTCCATATGCTCTTTATTATGCTTTTGGTGCTTATTTTTCGCACAAAGCTCGCATCTGTTTATATATTTCGCTATTGTTTTCCTCATTTTCTTCCATTTGTACATTTCCTTCAGCTTTTTATACAGTCTTGATTGACCCAGATGTCCTCCTGTAGGTGTGGAGTGATAGTTATGTAGGATTTCGTTTATTTTCGTTGTTTCTGATATGTACCGTTGCGGTTTGAAAATTTTAACGTTTATATTTTTTAATACTTTGTTTCCTAGGATTTTAAATGCGGTTAAATTAATTATTTTAAATATCTCGCTTTCTGCAGAAAGTTTCAGAGTCTTGGTCTGAAATTGTTTATATATATCATTATCCAATACTTCGAGTACCTGCTCTAGTGCGGGCTCTACTGGTTGGTTGTTTTTTATATTTATATACCGCTTATATTTTATTTCATACTTGTGCACTATATTTATTTCTATTTGTGTTTCTTTATTACTGCAGTTCTCAATTTTTACTTTTAGTTCAGGTAATTTGGCTATCTTTGTTGGAGATGGTATCTCCCAAACGCGCAGTTGATCAGGCTGCGGGACTATAGGAGTATTTTTCATTTCATCGGACATTATGTTTTGTTCTTTTTGTTTTTTCATTGCTCGGGTTTGGACGCGTCGGACATTTATTTCCTTCAAATCATTAATGTCAAGTTGTATTCTTGATAACGCGTCGGGTCCGTTATTTCCTTTTCCTTTAATGTATTTGACTTCGAAATCGAATTCCTCTAAATCTAACCTCATTCGTGTTAGTTTAGATGATGGGTTTTTCATGCCAAAAAGATATGTTAAGGGTCGATGGTCTGTTCTTATTGTGAATTTTCTGCCATAAACATAAGGCTTAAAATGTATAATTGCCCAATGTATTGCTGCGAGTTCCTTTTCAATTACTGACTTATTTTTTTCTCCGGCAGTAAATGTTTTACTAGCGTATGCGATTGGGTGTTCTGTTCCGTCGACACTTTGTGATAAGATTGCTCCACATGCAGCATTCGAGGCGTCTGTGGAAATGGTGAATTGGGTTTTGAAATCAGGGTGCTGCAGTATTATTGGGGATATCAAACTTGATTTGAGAGCATCGAAAGATTTTTGTTGGATTTCTGCCCATTCGAATTTTGTGTTTTTCCGGAGTAGTTTGTTTAACGGTAGTGCTATTTCTGCAAAGTTGGGGATGAAACGGCGGTAATAATTACAGAATGCTACGAATCGTCTGACTTCGTCGGCGTTTTTTGGGATAGGATAATTTTTAACTACCTCGTATTTTGAACTGTCTGGGCTTATGCCTTGTGCTGATATTCGATGTCCAAGATAGGTGACTTCAGTTTGGAAAAATTTGCATTTTTCAGGATTTAATTTGAGATTACGCTCTCGTAATCTGTTAAATACTGTTTGTAAGTTTTTTATATGGTGTGACTGTGAACATCCGACGACTATGATGTCGTCAATGTACAGAAAGGCTATTTCCGGTGGTAGACCCGTCATGGCGATGGTCATCATCCTTTGGAAACTATTTGGACTTATATTAAGTCCGAAAGGAAGTCGTGTGTACTGGTAGTGACCTTGGTTAGTTGAAAAAGCTGTGAACTTTCTAGAAGATTCCTCTAATGGTATTTGGTGGAATCCGGACATAAGGTCAAGTGTAGAGAAGTATTTGGCTCGGCCCATTTGGTCGAGTATCTCTTCTATACGCGGTAAGGGAAATTTATCTGCCAGAACTTTTTTATTAAGATTCCTAAAATCAACTACTAAACGCCATTTTTTATTTTGGTTGTTGGATTTTTTGGGTACTAGTAGTATTGGAGAATTAAAGTGAGAAACAGAGTTCTCTATTATTCCGTCTACTAGCATTTTGTCTACCTGCCTATTAATCTCGGTTTTGTGTGCTTCTGGTATTCGGTAGTTTTTTGTGTATACTGCTCTATTATCAGTTAGTTCTATATTTTGTTTGTAGAAGTTATTGGTTGTTAGAGGTTCACTTTCTAACGCAAATATGTCTTCATATTCTCGGCATAATTCTTCGAATTGAAGTTTGGCGTAGTTTGGAATGCTGTTTAAGTTTAATTTGGAGATAGCTTGTTCTGTTCTTTTTGATTTTATTGTGTCTGTATTAATGACGTTAAAGTCTGAGAGGTGTTGTGTTATTATGTCGGAATGTTGTAGTGTGGTGGTTTTGTTTGTAGTGTTTAGTATCCTGACTAGTGGGTAATTTTGTGAAGTTACTGATCCTGCAATGAATATGCCTGGGTGGATTTCTTGTCCAATGATTACCATATCATTGGCACCTTCTTGTTTTTTAACCTTGAACTTTCTTATTATTTCACATCGGGGTGGTATGATAATAGAATTTTCGGATGGACCATTCAGTATTGGGATCTCTGCCGAACTTTCAGGTGTGTTTAATGTAAGGGTCCACGTATCATAATCGATAGTGGTCTTGAATTTTGTTAGGAAATCTAGTCCTAAAATTGCATCAGCCCCGAGGGAGAAATCATCTTCTACTATCTGGAATAAATGTTCGACCGCAAACTGGTCGTTAAAATGTAATTTTGTGTATGTTGCCCCAATCGACTGCCTCTTAGTATCCGTAACCCCTTGGATAATACAAGTGTTTTTAGGATAGTAAAGTTGGTCTTTATTAATTTTTCCCCTCTTGAATATGGATATTTCTGCCCCTGTGTCTACAATCAGAGTACATACTGACCCGCACATGTCGACATACGCTTTAATAAAGTTTGTTAAGGATAGGTTTAGGCAATGTATTCTTGGCTTGAATTCGTCGCAGCCCCCAACCGTGTTGTTTCTTCCTCTGGTTGGGGGGCTTGATATTCCCCCGATTCGAAGTAGTTTACATTTCTTCTTTGATTATAGGTATTATTATTATTTGCTCGCAGATTATTCTGGTAGCGACTACTGTTATTTGGTGCAGCATCACCGAAATATCTTTTATCGCGGTGGTTATATTGATTTCGTGGGTGGTTTTGTCTATTATTGGCTGCCATATTTCTATTGTACTGTTGTTTGGGCCAGCGCTCCCTGTTCCTGTTAAAATTATTTTGATTGTTGAACCCTTGCGTATTATTATAATGAAACTTTCTTGATGGGTTGGTATTATAATGCAGGACACTGCTTGGCTGCGGCTTATCTACTGCTATTGCCTTCGCTGCTAATTCTGAAAGTGTTCCTAGGCTACTAGCTTTTAGTATAATCGCTGTTTCTGTATTGGCAACATTGTTCATAAATGACTGTATTGAAAATTTTTCGGCCAATTTTTCAGCTGCTTCTCCAGCTGCTACTTTCTCTGTTATAAAGGCTCTAGTCAGCTGGCCTGATAGATTTTCTATCTGATTGGAAAAGTCTGCAAGTTTTCTGTTACCTTGCTGGCATGATCGCAGTTGTGCCAGAATAGCATCTGACGATAATTTTGCCGAAAATTTTTCTTTTAATTTGGCTTTGATCGTTGATACTGTATTTGTGCCCTCCGATATTACGTACTTGGCTTTTCCAGTTATACGTGTCTTGATGAATTTGATCATGATGGTTTTATGTTCGTTTGCTGTTAACTCGTCTAGTAGTTCCATAGACTCGATAAAAGAATCAGTTTCATCCAGCTTTCCATCGTAGGGTTGTATGAGCGATGTAGCTGTTTTTATGTCAAAACCCATCTTTGTTTGTTTTTGTGTATTTATGTTTTCTAAGATTTTGTTTGCTATACTTTCAATTTCTTCGTAGATAACTTTTATCTTCAATATTGTTTCGACGTCCGCTTGTTTAAGTGCGTTTTCTTTTGCCTTGGCACAGAGTTGATTTGTTAACTTTTCTTTCTCTTGCAGAGTTTTCTCAGAATATGGACGGTTTTTACTTTTCTTAAAATTGTCCAGAATATTTTCTAGTTCGTCCTTAATCTTTATAAGTGCTTCCATTTATCAGACGGTTGATATGTTTAATTTTGCTGGGGTACTGAGGTATCTTTTCCTTAAACCCCTCCTATGATCTTTGTACAGTATGTATACAAATTCAATGATTTTAATTGCAACCAATATGCATAAAATTATTATTATCTGATTATTCTCGACCGAAACTGTATCCTCTATAATTAGATTATTAACAATTTCCCCGTTGTTATCTGAAGTTTTGGATTGCGTTTTACCCATTACTGAAAATGTTTCGCTTATTTCCAACAACTTCAAGCAAACAGCAAAAGAAAAAATTTTTTTTTTTTTTTTTTTTTTTTTTTTTTTTTTTTTTTTTTTTTTTTTTTTTTTTTTTTTTTTTTTTTTTTTTTTTTTTTTACATATTAATTATTTAATTATTATTATACCTTTATACTACGCTACTTCTACTTTATATTTTAAAAAAAAATAAATTTTAAATTAGATCATTAAACCCTTATCTCTTCCTTTTGATGACGTTCAGTTGTTTTTTTGTCAATATTATTAGTTTGTTGTATTTTTCCCGTTCCTCCTCAGTTGCTGCTAACTCGACAAGTACCTTGTAATTTTGAAGTTCCTGTGCAATTTTTTGTCTCTTGCCTCCTCTTTTTCGTGGTTTTGTCTCCTGAGTTTTTACACTGCTTGTGTTTCTGCTTCTATACTCCTCGATGGTGATTCTTTTTGGACCCGCTTCGTATGGTGGAGGATTTTCGTTGTCCAGCCTTGATTTGGGGATGTACGGCGTCGGCTTCTTATTTACTGGATACAGTGTTATGCCTTCTATATTCCTCTCTGGTATCTTCTTAGTTTCTTCAATAGTCTTGAAAATGTGATTGAAGATGGCATCTATCTCGTTCATACTAAAATTTCTTCTGATTGGTACTGGTAGTGGATGTAGTCGTCTTCGCAGTTTTTTGGTGGTTGTTACTATGTCACCGTAAAAGTTTCTATTATTTATGAAAATTCCCAGCTGCACTTTTGATGATGATATTATGGTCTGCAGATTCGCAAAGTTACAAATTTCGCAGTTTCTACGATGTCACGGTCGCCATGTAGTATCTTTTATAATTTTTAAAGAAAAACCTGGGAGCAGTCGTGTGACTTTGACTCCACTGGAGCGGCTATTAACAGCTCAGACTCCGAGATAAAATGGGGGTATGAATAGTAGGAGCAGCTGTACCGCTTAGTACTCCTATGTGGAATAATACACGACGGTTTGTAACTTTCTCGATAAATCAAGAGAACTGAATGAATTCAATTTATTGATCGTTCTTAGCCTATATATACATAATTAGTAACCTATGGTACCCTATTCTTACTATTCTAAATGCTGACGCTGGGCGAGTAAGCAATGTGCATAAAATTATGATGACATGCATTTACGCGTGAAACCCCTTGACGATGAATCGTTTGGGTCAGTGGTGCAATCGCTTGCTTGTTGCAAATAAATGTATGTCATTATTATCATCAATTATTTTCGATTATGAATGGTGTTGTAATAAATTTGTGCTGATTAATTTTAGCGTTTTACATTTGTTGTGAAATTTGTGTTTACAGCTTTTTAGTGTTGTTTGTATTTATGGTATTAAATGTATATCACAATCCCATATGCACACCACTACCGCACCACGCCATCATATCATCTACTGATGCATTCTAATAAAAAGTCTTTACTTGTATATATATATATGTGTAAATAATTTCAATAATTAAAAAAAACGATTTGTAGTTGATTCAATAAACTGATTTCTTTTTAATTCATTTCTTTTCGTTGGTTTTTATTTTTCCTTCAATTTACATTACCTTCCGTACATAAGATCTATGCAACTCATTAAGAACATTGTCTCATTACCAAATTTATTTTTATTTTAATATTTCTATTAAACTTTGTTCAAATTTATATAATCATTAATTTTTAAAAAAAATCTTGTATCCCTTTCTCTTTTTTTTCGTTGTTGACATTTTTCTTTTCAAAAAAAACTAAAATTTTTTTTTCTTTTCAGATCGTTACTTAACTAACCTATTTTATTTATTTTTCTTTCTTTATATATTTTTTTCAGAAATAAACTTACCAATAATTATTATCTTTTTTCTTACACATTTTTCTATTTTTTTTTTATTTTAATATAATATTTACATGATTATTACCTACATGATTTTTTTTAGAATTCTTAAGTTTCAACTTATTTTTATCTCCTTTTTGTTATTATTTTTTTCATTCAGTATAAGTTGTTTATACTCGGGTAAAATTGTTTCACCTTACCGTTAACGACGTAGGCCTTTGGTTCTTGTACCAAGACCTCTGATGGGGGAGCACAAGCGCATAAACTTGTACACCAAAATATATTGTCCGAGAGTGGATTAGCTGAAATTATTTGGGATAGGAGCAAAAATGACGACCGTTCGCTTTGCGTTTTTAAACAAAACTAAACTTTATTCAGAACTAATGAATTAACATAAATTTCACCTCAAGTGAAGACGTGCACTTCACCGTGTGAACAACTTACTCAGCACTTTGTCTTATCAGCATGAATATGCCAGCATGAAGCTCTCGCAAGAAAAGATAATTTAAGCCGTGGACACGATACTCAAGTTACCACGGAATGTGACAAATAAAAAATGCAATGTACGAAATGCTGATGAGTCTAATTGCGACAAATGCATGCTGATAAGATAATGTGAGATCTTTGAATTATTATTTATGCGACTGGATCTTAACATTCTCCCCGCCGTTGAACTCCTGGTTGACCTCCCTTCATTCGATGTTGACTACGAAATCTTCATGGCGCTGCTGTTGTCTCGGTAAGGGCTTCGGTTTGCCGCGAAGGCATTTTTGCAAGTCTTCTCGATGCTTGTAGAGCAGTCCCAGTAGGATAGTTATGACAAAAAAACTCCTGTATATCCGATCGCCAGGCCATGGGTGGTACGTGTATGAATGTCATTGGGTAGGTCGAACTTCTGCTTCTTGATGATCTCTTGTAATTTTTCAAGCTCCTTCAATTGCGGATGGTAATGGCCCTTTTCTTGCAGGATTGCGGACAGGTGTTCAGGTGTAGTGATGTTGAGGAGCTCACTTAATTTGGTGTAGGATCTCCGTGATTCACTTGAGTAGATGTAATGGCCTTGAAGCGTTAGCAACTCGTGTTTTATTGAGCAATCGGGCTGTAGTTTCAAAAGCCCTGAACCATTTATCGTTGTCGTTATTGTGACATTACTACAGGCAGCATTTATTGAGGTTGTTCCCTTTAATGCATAGATCGACTGGTTCTCATGAGTTAGTTGTAACCATATGGAATCTTCCTCTATTTTCAATACATTGCATGACTGTGTATATGGAATTCCATTCAAAAGATCGGATTCACAAGAACACACGTTGGCTCTTCTGCGATAAACAGGGTGAAGCTGCTTGCATAGATATACCCTTTCTTCTACTGATTTGCACCCCGCCAATTCTTGGTCGGTCAACGGATAATGTTGATCTCTGTGGGACGTAACGGCCAAGTTCGATGCACATGATCGTATGGAGATGAATGTTTCATTTACATAGACCGGAATTGGCCATGTCTTGAACAAATCGAACTTCTCCAAGTTGATTAGCGGTAAACTGAGCTTGAATATGACATAATCCTTGACGGCTCGGCCTTCGACACTTATTAATTTGTACAGCGGTAAGATGCTCCCTTGACTTGTTGGCAAACTTAAGGATGTTGGTAAGTGGTTTTGGATGAGTAGTACTTCCTCTCTCAATTGAGCTGGTGATAGAAGTCGTGGGCTTATTTGGCCGTGATGAGAATCCGTTAAGGCGTCGATGATGGATAAATGGAATCTTTGAATATCACTCGCAATTAAGGTCATCTGGATGGACAATGATGAGAATAACTGCATCACCTTAAATTGCTGAGTCTCTTCACCTGTGTCAAAAATGCGGTTGATAGTCTGTGTCATTTGCTCTTCTAATGCCTTGAACCTTTTATTAGTAGCTTCTTGGTCTCGTTTGACTATGTTAACAGTGGAATCAATAATGGATGTTTGATTCTTGATTAATTCTAGGAGATGTAATTCATTTCCTTTGACGGCCTCGATTGTTTTCGCCATGTCTTCAGCGTATTGGGAGTCTAACACCCCAAATAATGAGTTAGCGATGTTGCCTACAATGTCAATAGCACCTCTTTTCTCTCTCATGCTTGAGTTTTGTGTGGGAAGTAGATCGTTGTCGACGATAAGTTCCTCTTGAATGTGTTGAAATTGCGTGATGACTGGTGTGCAGGAACTCTTGTGTTTTAGTTGAATGCAGAGGTGCTCTAGCGTTTTTATACCCCTTTTAAATGTGTTGAACTCCATTCGGTATGGGCTGAGATCATAATATGTCACCAAATTCCATTCGGTAGAGATCAGTTTCGCTGTTCCCAAGTGTTCGAAATGTATGCCAGGCCGTGAGTTGAATGTGGTTACTTCTACTGGATCTCCGTTTAGAGCTGGAAGAAATAGGCAGACCAACCAAGTTGATACAATTAGGGATCCCAGTGATGTTCGTGCCTTTTTTCGGGGGGAGCGATTTGCCGTGTCACTTGTCGAGGGAGGTGGGTCCGCTCCATTGGTAACTCGAGGGATTTTCTTATGTTGGTCATCTTGTGTCTTGAGAGCTGATTCACTCTTAGTGACCTGTTCTGCACTTGTGAAAGTATGTTGGGCATCATTCGCTTCTATGGGTAAGGGCGAAAGTTTGTGAATTGGCCTCCGGAAGACGCCCGTAGCTGTTCGAACATCCGCTACTCTTGCGTAACCATCAGTACCCTTGTGCAGTTGAACTATGCGTCCCAGTGGCCACTTCGTGACAGGCGTATTTTCTTCCTTTAAGATGACTATGGTTCCTGGCTCTACGTTTTGGCAGCGTTGCTTCCATTTGTAGCGGTGTTGAAGCTCATTCAAATATTCACGCGACCAGCGCCGCCAGAAGTCATGCTTGATGTGGGACACTAATTTCCATCGTTTCAGGAGGCTAGCTTTACACGGTTCCGAAAGTGCATCTATGGATGCAGTAAGCGGCTCTCCAATAAGCAAATGGCCAGGAGTTAGAGCTGTTAGGTCATTAGGATCGGCCGACATTGGAGTCAGCGGCCTGGAATTCAATATGGCTTCGATTTCCACCATTACCGTCTCCAGCTCTTCATATGTTAGCGATGCTGAAGTTACGCTTCTCAGAAGCAGGTGTTTTGCCGACTTCACTGCGGCCTCCCACAAGCCACCGAAATGAGGCGCTCGAGGGGGGATAAAATGGAAATCAATTCCGCGAGAGTTGCAAGACGAAGCTATTTTCGCTTGAGCGTCATCAGAGTAAATGGTCTCACTTAGCTTCTGCAGTTGGTTCCGAGCTCCAACGAAGTTCGTCGCATTATCACAATACAAATTTTTGCAGTGACCTCTTCGTCCCGTGAATCTTCTTAGAGCTCCTAAAAAGGCTTCTGTTGTCAAGTCACTCACGACCTCTAAGTGGACTGCCTTCGTGGCAAAGCAACAGAAAACTGCTACATAGGCCTTGCGAGGTTGTTTGCCTCTGACTCGATAATGTATGAAAATCGGGCCGCAGAAATCAACCCCGGAATTGATGAATGGTCTCGCGGGCTGTACTCTGGTAGATGGAAGATTTCCCATTATTTGGGATAACAGCTTGGGCTTGGCCTTCGCACAACGCACGCAGTGTTGAACTATCGATCTGGCCAAAATTTTGCCCTTAATGGGCCAAAAGCGCTCTCGCGTGGTGGCTAATAGTGTCTGTGGTCCACAGTGCAAATTTTCATTGTGCAGATCTGTCATCAACAGTTTTGTCCATGGATGCGAATATGGAAGTAGCATGGGATGTTTGCTATCGTATGAAAGATTTGATTCTTCCAAACGTCCTCCTACGCGAATTATGTCATTTTCGTCTAAAAATGGTGCAAAATCGCTTAGAGAACTTCTCTTGTTCACTTCCTTGTAGTGGCGAAGTTGAGTAATTTCTTCGTGAAACTCCGACTGCTGCATTAGTCTTATGAGCACATAGAGTGCAGAGTCGAGTTCCTTGACCATAAGAGTTGCATTCTTTGATGAGGGTGATGCCTTCGAGCCTTTCATCTTGTTGATAAATTTAATTAAATAAGCGGTAATTCGTTGCAGCCGTCTGAAGGAATTTCCATGCTGAATGTTGCATATAGGATTGGATGACTGATTATTAGTGTTGAGTGTTGTGGCGACGGGCAGTGAGGACCATTTCCGTTCTAGTTCACAAGGAATCTGCAGATTTTTGTTGTATATCGGAGGCCACATTGCTTCTTCGCCATGTAAAAACGGGGGACCGTAAAACCAGAGATTATGTGCCTTCAGCTTTTCAGGTGTAGTTCCCCTTGATAGCACATCAGCTGGGTTCTCCTTCGAACTGACGTGGCGCCATTGCTGCGTATTTGTGAGTCCTTGAATTGTCGATATGCGATTTGCAACAAAGACTTGAAATGATGATGAAGTGGAATTTATCCACGCCAGAACAATCTCGGAGTCTGTCCAAAAGTGTGTGTGGCTATTTTCCAGTTTTAAGTCTCTCTTAACACGGCTTGCTAGTTCCGCAGCTAATTTGGCAGCGCAGAGCTCGAGTCTGGGCAGTGTGACTTGTTTGATGGGAGCTACTCTGGATTTGGAGCAAATAAGTCGGACAAGAATTCTCCCATCAGAAGTGGTTGATCGAATGTACATAGCGGCGCCGTATGCCCTTTCGGATGCATCCGCAAATGCATGAAACTGTATTGTTTTTGGAACGTCGCCTCCAAATACGTGTCTAGGGAGCTGTATGTTTTCCATGAACAGCAATTCTTCGTGAAATTTAACCCACCTTGTGTGTAGCTCCATTGGAAGGGAAGCATCCCAGTTTAATTTAAGTTGCCACAG
Source organism: Dioctria linearis (assembly GCA_963930735.1). NCBI lineage: Eukaryota > Metazoa > Arthropoda > Insecta > Diptera > Asilidae > Dioctria > Dioctria linearis. The sequence goes on along the minus strand of OZ005741.1, from coordinate 210,605,184 downwards.
TCTCTGTAGAAATATTTTAGCAGTGACGACGATTGGCGATATTATCCCGAGTGGATCAAATAAACAAGCTATCAGCGATGCAACACTGCGTTTCGTGACTCGTGTTTTGTCAATACAACAGGTTTTCACACAAAATTGGTCCGATTTTGGCAACCATATAAGGCCTAGGGTTTTTAAGCTTTCGTCCATTTCCTCACTGAAGTCTAGTTGTATTGCCTGATCTTCCGGCGATATGTTTTTTAGTAATCGGGAGTTATTCGAGCACCATTTCCTGAGTTTAAATCCCCCTTCAGTTAGCAATGACATGAGTTGCGACTGTGTCTGTATCGCTTCATTGAGACTATCGCTGCCAGTTATTACATCATCTACGTAGCAATTTTTTAGTATGAATTTTGACGCCAAAGGAAGTCTTCCACTTCCGTCATGGGCTAATTCGTGCAGGCACTTTGTTGCCAAATATGGGGCTGATGTTGTACCATATGTGACTGTGCTTCTCCAGAGAATCAGCTGATATTTTCGATCATCTTGATGAATCAGCACCTGACGGTACATTTTTTCGATATCTGCCGTGAAAACAAATCGCGGCATTCGAAATCGCAATAAAATCGAAAATAGTTCATCTTGTATCGTGGGTCCCGCATGCAAAACATCATTTAGAGATAGATTAGTGGATGTTTTTGTCGATGCGTCGAAGACTACCCTAAGTTTAGTAGAAGTGCTTTCCGGTTTGTGAACACCATGGTGTGGCAGGAAGTAGTATGGAGTCGTTAATTTCTCCATGTCAATTTCCTCCATATGACCCAAGCGTTCATATTCCTCCATGAATCCCACATAGTGTTGCCTAAGTACATTGTTTGTAGCTAACTTTCTCTCCAGAGACAAAAATCGACGTAATGCTATATTCTTCGATTCGCCTAATTGTGTGGGGTCACTCGCAAATGGTAGTTTGACCAAGAAGCGTCGTCCTTCATGGTCTCTTTGAGTTGTTTGGTTGAAGTAGGCCTCACAACGGTTTTCTGCTGGTGTTAAGCGAGATTTGGGTTCTTCGACCTCTTCCATTTTCCAGAATTTGTCAATGACATTGTTGAGGTCTTCGTCGGTGGATATTGCACACGTCGCTGTAGTTAGAGGTGCTCTTTCCACCCTTCCCGCAATGATCCAGCCCAGCATGGTGTTCTGCAAAATTGGTAGGTCTTCTGATAATTTTATCTGCCCGATGGACAATAATTGATGGTAGAATTCAGCTCCTAGCAGGATGTCAATTTGGTCTGGACGATTGAAAGCGGGGTCTGCTAATTTTATGTTGTTTGGTATGGCCCACGAAGAGATATCCAACTGTCGTGTTGGCTGAGGAGAAATGATACTCCGAAGTATGAATGCCTCGACTCTGGTAGAATATCCGTTCAACCTTGACTGGAGTAGCACATTTACTCTTTGATGCGATTGCCGCTTTCCTTGCCCAATGCCCTCTATGACCAGAGAGTCGGAAGTGGGCGCGAGACCAAGCTGTTTAACAATCCTTTGGCTGATAATATTTATTTGGGAGCCTGAATCTAAGATGGCTCGACATTCTAAGCTGCTTCCATTGCTGCTAGTTAGTATGACTCGTGATGTACTCAACAATATAAAACCCCGATTTTGTTTGCTACTCAGGGCTGTAACACTGGACGACGAGTCAATTGGTTTGTCGACTGTTGAAAAGGAAGACCGTGGTAGGGTTGCACGGCATGCCACCTGTCTTTGAGCTAAGGTATTAGAAGCTTGTTGTGATTGTAATCCCTCACAGTCGTTCAGATGCACTAGCGTGTTATGCATCTTGTTGCATTTAGTGCATCCACGTGATTTGCACTTGACTGTAGTATGTCCTGATCTCATACAATTGAGGCACAAGTTATTCCCTCTCAGCACCTTTAACCGGTTTGATGGCGTTAATTTCAAAAATGTGGTGCATTGGTAAAGCTGATGATTGCCCTTGCATGATACGCAGGCTGGTGGTGTAAAGGCAACTGAAGCCATTGATTTGGAGGTGTTAATCTTTCGCTGCTCATCCACACCTTTGCTCTTGTGGCCTAAGGCCTCCAGCGATTGGAACCTACCCTCTAATAAAGACAAGAAACCTTTCATGGTTTGCAGTCCTCTTGGATTTGGCAACGACTGCTCATATAATGTGTGGCTAGCCTTGTCTAGCTTTTTAACCAGGATATGGAGAAGTAAGGGATCCCAATTTGTAGTTGAAACCTCTAAATTCTCTAATGCTAATAAGCATTCTTGTGTCGTATCGTGTAACATTTTCACAGCGGTAGCTGACACGTTGTCGGAGGCGTGGGAAGGTTGTCCTAAGAGTTTGTTGATCAGGCCGGCTACTAAGATTCGCATATTGTTGTAACGATCTTGCAGGAACTTCCAGGCCGTTGTGTAATTTTCCTCGCTTAGGGGGAGATGTCTGATGAATTTTTCTGCCTCACCCACCAAATTTGTCTTTAAATACCACATCTTCTGACAATTCGATAGTGGTTGATTATGGACCATTTGCGAGAAGAGATCGTAAAATTGGCGCCATTTAAGATAATCTCCGTCAAACTTGGGCAAGGTCATCCTTGGCAATTGCAATGTAGTACCTTGTTGCGCCAAATTTGGTGTGGGTGTCACATCGATCCTTGTAGAGAGCTGTACTAGTGTAGTTTGTACTTTTTCTTCCAAGCCGATGTACTCATTGACATCATAACCCATTGTGGCGGGATCATCGGTCATTTCCCACAGTGAGTAGTTTTGATTCTCAATTTGACACCAATGTTGACTGATCGTGTCAGCTTTGATTTTATAATATTGCCGTGGATGATCGTCGTCATATTGAACCCCTTCGAGTACTCTCCGCAGCGATTGGATAATGCCTCTTTGTCGACGTATTATTTTATTGATTTCAACTGACTCGAGATTGCTCTGTGCCATGTTAGCCTTTCCTTCAGGTTTAAATGGCTTTGGCATTGCTTTTTCTGGAGGTGACCTTAAAGGTACGTCTTGAGTTGCTAAGGCTTTGTCGGTCTGTTGTGTTTCTAAGACCTTGTCGGGCAGTTGAACTGGGTCTTGTTCTTCTTTGTAGAAGGAGTCGATCCTTTCGTTGAAATGCTCCCGGTATTGCTCGTAGAGCGTTCGTATCGAATTGTAGTAGTCCTTTGCGAAGTATGGGTGGTCAAGAGGCAGCTCGGGTAGTGATCTAAGTTCATTGTCGGTTTGTTCAAACCTTGACCATGTCTCATCCAATCTCCTCGCTCTTTCTATATAGTATTCTCCTTTGGTTTTTCTGTCTTTCGGATCCTTTTTGTAGTTGTCTATGATGCTTTCTAGCGCCTTCCCTAGCTCAGCCTGCCGTTTTCCACACTGCTCCATGAAGTAGGATAATGTCACACTCCTGAGACAACAATGAGTTTCGCTTGTGACGTGAAATCACGTCGGGGTCACCAAATGTTTATACTCGGGTAAAATTGTTTCACCTTACCGTTAACGACGTAGGCCTTTGGTTCTTGTACCAAGACCTCTGATGGGGGAGCACAAGCGCATAAACTTGTACACCAAAATATATTGTCCGAGAGTGGTTTAGCTGAAATTATTTGGGATAGGAGCAAAAATGACGACCGTTCGCTTTGCGTTTTTAAACAAAACTAAACTTTATTCAGAACTAATTAATTAACATAAATTTCACCTCAAGTGAAGACGTGCACTTCACCGTATGAACAACTTACTCAGCACTTTGTCTTATCAGCATGAATATGCCGGCATGAAGCTCTCGCAAGAAAAGATAATTCAAGCCGTGGACACGATACTCAAGTTACCACGGAATGTGACAAATAAAAAATGCAATGTACGAAATGCTGATGAGTCTAATTGCGACAAATGCATGCTGATAAGATAATGTGAGATCTTTGAATTATTATTTATGCGACTGGATCTTAACATAAGTCTTTATTAGTTATCAAATCGCACTTTTCCTTTTTGGTTTTAATTATTTTTACTATTGCAAACATAAAATTTCTATAATTCCATTTTATTATAAGATGGATGCTTCCTCCATTTTGTATTAATTTTCTCAAAAAAACAATTACACATTCATTGTTCACAATTAGTTAACTTTAGAACTTAATTTCACTAATTTTCTTTTTATTTTATATAATAATAGAATGCCCTTTATTGGCGTACTAAATCCAATCTTTTGGATTCTTTAATAAAAACCTTTTTATTTAACTTCATTTTTCATTCTCGTCGTCTCATAAAAACAAGGAAAAATTTATTTTAATATTTACCATTCATCCTTCTCCGAAAATCAGAAACTAAACTCATTTATTCCTAACAAATTTCACTTCTATTAATTTTCTTTTTGTTTGTTCTTTTCAACCAGAAAATCACTTTCTTTTATTACTTTAAAAAAACTTTTTCCGAACAACTCTTCAGCGCTTGCTATTAGCACAACGTCTTTTTCAAACTTCTTGTTTCATCATCATCCACTCAAGACTTTTTTCATTTTTCATCTCATCTTTTGATTTCATCATCCAATTTATTAAGACCTATCCCTACTGGAAAACTGACAACACTCTGTTGTTAGAAAGAAATGCGCGATTCCTTTCATACTTCCAGATTCCAATTAGCCGCTAGCTGACACTTGCCAAGCACATTTTTTTTCTAAGCTCAATGCCAGGTTTATACGGAAGACGTTTTGTTAAAAGCGGGCTCTCTGGCGGAGAGTTCTTTTCGAAAGGGAAACCGAATACAAAACCGGAGGCCAGAGACAGAGATACAGAGATGACAACGCGTGGCTCGACCCATGACCCTGAGATTAAGAGTCTCATGCTCTATCGACTGAGCTAGCCGGGCCATCAATCTACACCAAAACAGAAAATAAGAGAAAGACAGGAAAGCAAAACATTCACTTAAAGATAACCCAGAAGGGGCCAGAGCTAAGAATGGGCAAAACAATATTTCCTCTACACCCATAAGTGTAGAAGCTTAAAGTACCAGGCGATGACCTTACAGAATTGACATCCGAAATCATTATCCTGGATGCAACAGCAAATCCAAATATTCTGAAAATTATGGTTCTTATATGAACGACTACTATTCACATAAAAACACTATTGAATTGAACAAAAAGCAACTAATAGGATTTAACAGATTGTTACACTATACCAAACTATTGCCGTAAATCTTTTGCATGGAACGTAGCTATGAGATTTCCTTGCAAATCCTCCACCTCATACAGACTTGCACCGATAGGTCTTCGAATACGACCCTTAGAAATTTTATTTGCTAATTTGCCTTTAAAGCAAGCAGCCATATTGCTTACTGGGAAATTCCGATGGAAGACTTCCTGACCAGGAATGAAATTTACTCTCTTACAACGAGTGTTGTAGGTATTCTCATGACGAGAATGAGCTAGAGTAAGATTGTGTCTAATACGCTCTCGTATCATTGACAAACGGGCAGCATTAGGTATTACGGAAATGTCTCCATCTTGAAGAACTTCAAGTTTTTTTAAGGACTGGATAAGTTGATCCGTGTAAAATCATGTGACACCCGAAGAGTGCATGAAAAGGATCCATTCCTATGGACTCGTGAAGAGTACTACGCAGAGCACAAGCAATACTAGAAAGATAGCGATCCCACACACGATGATCATCTTGAAGATAAGCTCTAATTGCAGCTAATACGGATCTATTAACTCGTTCCGAAGAATTAGGCTGAGGAGAGTATATTGCTGTTCGTACATGTCTGACACCATAATCAGTTAACAATTTAGAAAATTCTTTGGAGATGAACTGTCGACCATTGTCAGAAAAAATTGTTTCAGGTACTCCAAAAGTATGAAAAATTTCGTGCTCCAGAAACTCGACGGCAGCAGTAGCTGTTTCAGCCTTAACTGGATGAAGAAGGACCTAAAAAGTCAATATACAAAGATTGAAAAGGCCGAGATACACGCAAGGGAGTTCCCATAGGAGGTCGTAAAATTTGATTAGTAGTTTTGGTTTCCTTACAGACTACACATTGGGAAATAAATGACTTTACTTGAGTATCCATTCCAGGCCAAAAGTATTTAGTTTTCAATCGGAACAAGGTCTTGCCAATACCACCATGAGATGCTTGTGGAGGTCGATGAGCAGCTTCAATCAAGGGCTCAGTTAATTCAGCTGGAATCCATAATTTCCAAGTAAGATCTTCTTGTACCGGATCACCCAATCGAGGAGAAGTGCGATGATAAACATAGCCCTCTGATACTTGTAAATCTGGTAATTGATCTTTATTACTTGCAACGTTTGCTACCAAGACTTTATAAGTTGGAGACCGAAAAGCTGAAGAATTCAAATCCACATCCAATATTAAAGCAATCTCATCAATACAATTGATACGTGATAAAGCATCTGGTACCACATTCTGTGTACCCTTTCGATGTTCGATACTAAATTGAAAACCTTGTAACTTCAAGCTCCATCTAGTCAATGGTCCACTCAAGTCACTTTGGTTCATAAGCCACTTTAAACTAGAATGATCAGTAATGATGGTGAAGGTTTGACCCTCCACATATGCTCTGAATTTCTTTACACTCAGGACTGCCGCATAACATTCTAAATCAGTGATACTGTAATTGCGCTGTGCTTTGGTGTGCAAAGATTGAAGACATATAAGCAATAGGATGTTCATTATTATCCTTGTCTTTTTGAAATAAACCACTTCCGACGCCTTGCCTACTAGCATCACACTGAATATAAAATGGGCTCTCAAAATCCGGAGTGACCAGAACTGGGGCTATTGTCATTAAATGTTTCAATTTATCAAAAGCTTCCTGAGCTTCTGAAGTCCATACAAATTTCTTGTTTTTGAGTCAATCAGTAATTGGAGTAGCCACACTGGCATAATTAGAAATAAAACGCTGATACCAACCAGTCATGCCGAGAAAACGACGAATTTGCTTGACCGATTTTGGAGCAGGAAATTCGCTAATTGCAGCAAGTTTACTAGGATCAGTTTTCAAAGTTCCATCACCAATAATGAAACCCAAGTACTTTGCCTCACGAACACAAAATCTAATTTTATTTAAATTGATAGTTAGTCCTGAATGTCGAAGACATACAGTGACTTGTTCCAATACTCGCAAATGTTTTTCAAAATCAGGTGTTACAATCAATAAGTCGTCCAGATACACAAATACATTTCCTCTCAAGTTACCCGCAATTACCTTGTCCATAAGTCGGCACATACGCTGAGGCGCATTGCATAAACCAAAAGGCATTCCCGTAAATTGGTAAAGAGGACGGCCAGGCACTGTGAAAGCTGTCTTTTCACGGGATTTCTTTTCCAGCGGAATCTGCCAGAAAGCATCTTTCAAGTTCAAACTAGAAATGTATCTGGTATCTTGTAAGCGACCAAGAAGACCATCAATGTGAGGGAGCGGATATGCATCCTTCACTGTTACAGTATTCACTTTTCGAGAATCAATACATAAACGTACGTTACCACGTTTTTGTACCAAAACAACGGGCGAATTCCATGGACTATTAGATTCCTCAATAACTCCCATTTCCAACATTCGGTCGAGCTTACCGTACATTAACTTCTGTATGGCTGGGGACACTGGGTAATGATGTTGTTTGATTGGGACTGCATCCTCAGTATCAATCACGTGTTCCTCCAGATGAGTTTTTCCCAAACCCAATACATCAAACGACGGAAGTTTATTTTTCACTACATTGAGCTGAGCCGATTGTGTCGGAGTTAGTTGATGAAGATTATTGTCCCCTACTGATGACAAAACTGTTGACATTAGCTCACTGATTATGTGAGGAGCAATTTGAAATTCTCTCCAGAAATCAATACCCAAATAGAGCTCTTGACTTAAACTGGGGATAACGTACAGTGTAAATAATTTACGAATTCCATTATAACTGATAGGAATTTTGACATAACCGATAATTTGCTGGGCTGAGCCATCAGCAGTCTGAACCGAAGTGTGCAAAGATTGAAGCCGAATATTGTTATGTTGGTTAAGAAATTTTTGAGCATTCTTCCTCAGACAACTGATATTAGCACCACTATCTAGTAGGCCTACCATGTTAGTACCCAGTAGTGAAACATTCACGTAAGGTCTGTTATCCGAAGCATTACTCAATATGGATGAAATGACTGTGTTAGCCAATCGCTTCTTTTCCTTTGCTACATATCTAATTTTTGGTATTTTTTTGTTTAAGACATCTATATTATTTGAAAATATTCTTCCTCTAACATTCATATAATTTTTCCATCTATGAATGAAAGAATTTTTCACCGATTCGTTAGGTTTACCACACTTATAGCAAAAAAGATTTCTAAATTCTGCAGGGCATTCATAGAATGCATGACCCTGTGACTTACAATTCCAACACGTCAAAGGTTTACGTGGTGTTGATTTACTTTGAATTTGTACTTCCTCCACCTGGGCATCATACTGAGCACGGGAAGGAATTGAAAAAGACAAATCAGGTGATGACATATCAGGGATATTATGATATGATTGACCAACTCCATGATTCGCATCTAACTCATGTATTCGCAAAGGAGCCACTGGTCTACGATCAGGTCTGTTGCCAATGTACCATTGTTCTGCCTTAATGCACATTTTGCGCAAATCATGTACAGAAGCAATATTATGGCCTACAGTTAGAGGACCAAGACGAGAATTCAGATTCTGAACTATTATACTGATGTATTCAGATTCTTTCATCGGTTCCTTTAAACGATTATGCAATGATGTCATTTTATGGATAAATTCGTCGAACGAATCCAAACCCTGTTTGAGTTCCAACATAGACTTGATGACTTGATTACTAAGACTACAAAATTGAGTCAAAAAGCTACCGCGAAAATCATTCCAGGTTGGTCGACGACAAGCTCTTCTGAATTGAGACCAATACCATTCCAAGCAGGCGCGTATCCAGACCTGCAGCCTAGGGGGAGTCACAACTAAATCATTCGAGGGGGAGGAAAAAGTCGGAAGAAGTCGCTTTTAAATTGTTTTTTCATAATATTTACGTTATATCACAAAATCCAAATCTCAGTTTGATTTGTAAAACCTACCGATAAAATCATCCACATCAATGTCGATCTCAGGGTGGACATCAAGGACTCATAACCAGATACGGCTACTGTCTCTGCACGAGTACAAATAGCTGCGGATGCAACGATTCTGTCACGGGTGAAGTAATTGACTGAGAGTGAGCTTGCTCCTTGAGTCACATTTAAAGGAATGCGAGTAGGAGTGCATGATATGTTACTGACTATTTCTTCTGATGTGAACTTAACTGATCTTGCTTTCTTCTGAAAAAAGTTGTCATAGCAAGTTTATTCTTCTCCTAGAAATTAAATTAAACAACACTAGTTGAATTAATACGAAAGTACAAGTAAAGCAACGCCAACTACCGCAGAGGAAAGCGAATGGATTTTATTTTTATAGTTTTGCCGTAAGACTTCTATATAAAAATTCCTAAGAAAAATGTTCAAGTAAATTTCCAACAACAAAATGTATGATAGATAACGCTCATAAATAGCTTACGCGACCAAGGCCAGCCAAAACACCTGAATCAGTATAACTCTTTGGAATCATGGTCGGCCACTAGGGCCCGGACTCACTAACACGGAGAGTTGTAGAGTTGTGAAGATAAGAGTTCTTTTGGCACTTAACTCTCCACTCGGAATTCTGTAACGCGGGGAATTTGTATTGAGAAGTACCAAACATTCTTTTCCACTCGACAAAACTCTCGGTTGTGGAGAAGTAATAAGAATATTTCTCAACTGTCAGTATTCGCTGTTTTTGTTGTGTTTTGTGAAGGTACGTAGGTACCTAGGATTTTAGAATTAAATTATGGACTCACTGCATATCCTGGCTATATTTTCAAAAGCAAATTATGGAAATCCTTGCAATACTTAGAGAAAAATATTAATTTTGGTGTCTGAACGTACCCGCTAAAAATTTTAAATCACGCGAAAATGGTTAATTTAATCTTCTTCCAGGACAGAAGAGATGCTATACAAAATTTAGATATGCACGTTAAGTCTTGTATGTAGGATTAAAACGTATCTACATTTTGTCCCCTAATTCGGTATATGTAATTAGTTTTTGAGTCCGGTAAATGGTTTTGGAGAGAACTGCAAAAGAATTGAATCAGTCCTTCTTAAGATGACAAAATGTGTCCGCATTTTGGTACAAAAGTACAAAAGGAAGTTAATATGATAAAAAAACTACACCACTATATTACTCACTTCTTCATCCCCAAAAGACCCTCCCCGAAAAATTTGTGATCTCTATTCTTGCACTCTAGACCCAAAATCTGAAGGAAACACCCCCAATACTCCCACGCAGAGTTAGCCGTCCTTCAATATTTTGATACTTCCCACGTTTTCCCTAACTACCCAACTATGTTAGAGAATCGCGAATGGAGAGTTAGGGAGTTTTAATCGGGGAAAACGAAAATTATCATCTTCCAAGCTCCCAAACTCTCAGAGTTGCAGAATCCGGCCCCAGTAGTGCATGAAAAATCTAAAGAAAAGATGTCAAATCTTTCTAAGAAAACTAAATGCTTGTGCCCTTGTCCGAAAGAGCGAACCACCAGAATCAATCCAACAATTCGTTTGGACTGTTGTCGGTGAATAGTTATTCATTAAAACTCTTAGGAACAATTTGCAAGTATATTTCTAAGAAAACTTTAATGCTTCCCTACGAACGTAAAACGTTTGTATAACTCAGGCTTGAATCAGTGTCGCCATGGAAAATTAACGGGTGGCTAGACGTTGGTTGCATGGAACTAGGATTCTAATGTGATAGGCGTGTAAAAAAGACTTTTCGACACTACATAAAACACAAGAACTAAAAAAATCGTATACGTCTCAAAGACAAAGAGGTACGACCAAATGACTACCCACTTCAGAATTCACTATTATTCAAAAGAAGCCAAACAAACGCCGAACCCAGCGCTAACTGTCGCCGCAGATTGGAAAAGTGCGTTACAGCACCAGCATTAATCTCTGGTGACAACTACACATTGTGTCCGTACCATATGAAAATCGTCCTGTTAAACTTTTAGAACTCACTCTACAGCTCAGCACCACATTCAATTCATCGCGAAGTTGAGGTGGCGCTTTGGGGGAGGTCATGACCCCCGTGACCCTCCCCCTGTATACGCGACTGATTCCAAGGCTCGGCCTTGTAGAAGAAACACAATATTACTACAGACCTCCTCATATGGAATGTCTGAGTCTAAAGCTAACAATTCAATACGATTAATAAATTCCTCGGCCGACAGATGGTCATTGCTTGCCGGGAAACGAATGTTCCAGTGTTGAACCAAAGAAGGACGGCGAGCTGGAGTCATGAAGCGGTTCGCAGCTCTTACAGGAGCCATACATAACATTTCATCATTTGAAGCATTACGTAGGTTTGGTGGTGGTAAAAGTGATGAAGAACGAGAATTATTTTGTTGAGTCAGTTTAAGAATCGAAGGTGGAACTTGATTGTCACGAAGTTGGTCCAAGTCTAATTGCATTTTTGCAATTTGTTGAAGTATCGCATCCTGTGATACTGATACAGTCGGAAATGAAACTTGATCTGTTGTTAATAGAACATCAGAGTTAGCAACCGAAGTTATTGCTATATTGTTTTAAGTCTCCTGAGATTCGCTCTTTTCCAGAACCTCATTGGAGTTATTACCATTTTCAGCAGGGGTATTTCCCTCAGCTGACTTACTAGTACCCTTTTGGGTTGGTTTACCTTTATTGTGGGGCTTTATATTATAGTAATAATATCACAAAAATATAAAAAAGATAAAGAATAGTTATGTATTAATAGAATATAATATAAATGATTATCTATTATTTTATTAGCTCTTAAGCCAATCACAAAAACTACAAAATCTCGAATTCCAAGTGACTTACACAAAAAAACGAAATGGATCCTGTGACAGTTCTTTTAAAAGAAGACACCGCATATGGACCGAATAATAAACATACGAAGAAACATGAAAATTTACTTCTCACCAGAGAAACCCACTTTCAAAAATACTCAAATTTAAATTATCAAACATCAAAACGAAGCGTGGCGCAGCAGCAATGAACATGAGAACCCATCCCCCATTCAGGATGGTAAAGTTAAAGGGATGTAAACTATCCTCAGTGTGGACTGAACAGGAAAATTTTAGATCTACAACAATATTTAATTTTTTTTTTTTTTACACAATATTCAGGTTCAGGCATCGGAATGGACAGGTCATACTTCCAAAATTCCGGACAAGAATCCTGACATGTGACATTTAACGGTAATCTTTCTCTCTCCATCCTGACCTTTGCTCTACCCGGCTCATGACTAAGTAAGGAGGTGAAAGGGTGGAGAAGAAAATGATTATTCTAGTAACTCAAATTCTCAACTGACTGTTTTCAAAACCACTAAGACAACCAATTCGTCGCAAGCCAAATGAACATCTGTCACTTGAAGCCAGACGAGAACGAACTGTGTCGCATAATAGTCACGAGAGAAAACCAGTACACTGAGGGTGCAATAAAATATTTTTAGAAGGAAAATTACGAAACGGGTTTAAGATGTCAGGTGTTTCCTCCGCTAAAGATTTCAAATCAGTACCTTGACCTAAGCCAAACGAACATCAGTCATTTGAAGCCAGTGAAAGAGGCACCGATTTTACATCCTCATTTTTTTTTTTTTTTTTTATATAATTAAGCCAAGCTCAGGGGATACCCTATGATGCAAAACACAGCGTGGCAGGAAGGAGATAGGGAAAGGATTAAGGGATATGAGGAGAGCGGCGGAGGTGCCGATGTATGTCGCCCTTAAACTTTCGCAGGTTGTATGCCGGAGGAAAGACAGAAGATGGTAGACTGTTCCACATTCGCACAGTTCGGGATAAGAAAGCATCACGGAGTTTTAGTGTACGGCCGAAGGTAATTTGAAGGGTAAAAGGATGAGCGCGGGATGCAGCGCGAGTATTGCGCGCAGGAACTATTCTACAAGGGATCAGACTAGATGAAATCATCAGAACATTGACCATGCATAGAGCGATAAAGGAGCGAAAGGCATCCAACATTGCGACGGTGCTCGAGCGAGTCGATATGACGAGTAATTGCCACATCGCCAATGAGCTTGCAGGCTCTCTTTTGGACAATATCCAATGAAGCTAAGGCTGTGCGACCAGCTCCGGCCCAGATATGGGAATTGTATTCCATTCTAGGTCTGATGTAGGACTTGTAGAGGAGCGCTATATTTGATGGCCTGAAATATTTCTTACACCTTTTCAAAAAACCAAGACATTTTGATGCTTCTTTGGCAACCGAGAAGATGTGATCTGTCCAGCTTAACTTACTGGAAATATTAATGCCAAGAAGAATATTAATTGCAGAAGAAGCAGCACATCTTACTACGAATAAGACTCCAGCACAACAGATGGACTTACATTTATCAAAAATTCTACAAAGTTGAGTCGGAACTACTACATACAAACAACTATTTGAGTTTCTGTAGACTGGCCGCAGAAAAGACGGACTACTGATTGCCATACTTGTAGTAAGAACAACCACCAAATATTTAAGACAAAAATAGACTTTATTCAGGATAAGCCTGAATAAACAGTGAAACCTTACAATGGGCGCCATATTTGTAACTATGTCTTTCAGATTGCATAACGTCAAATCCCCCCACAATGAAATTCCTCCAATGCAATACCGTTCGAAAATTGAATTGTGTTCAAATTAAATTTGACAACTTTTCAACTTCGTTCGGCCCTACATCATGCAATCTGGTATTTTTAGACTTTCAAATAACTGTTAGTCTAAAAGGAAATAAGCTGAAATTCTTCCATCTATCGTGCTGCCATCTATCCATCTGAAAGATCATAAACGTTTACCCATATAAAACTGAAAACACAAATACAAAAATCGAGTGTGTCGCCTTTAGCATGCTTAATTTTGTTGCACAGCCTAGCTCGCCGCGGGGTGGGTAAGTGACACACTCTGACGACATCGACAGTTACTTTTAAGTTCCACAGAACTTATTTTTTGCAAAAAAAAAAAATTGTTCAGTAACAAAAAAAAAACACCGGACAGACGGACAGTAAGAAAACTCACAACCACACTGTAATCACATCACCCCACCAGAGGAATGAGGAAGGAAATATCCATATGCACACCACTACCGCACCACGCCATCATATGATCTACTGATGCATTCTAATAAAAAGTCTTTACGTGTATATATATATATATATATATGTAAATAATTTCAATAATTAAAAAAAACGATTTGTAGTTGATTCAATAAACTGATTTCTTTTTAATTCATTTCTTTTCGTTGGTTTTTATTTTTCCTTCAATTTACATTACCTTCCGTACATAAGATCTATGCAACTCATTAAGAACATTGTCTCATTACCAAATTTATTTTTATTTTAATATTTCTATTAAACTTTGTTCAAATTTATATAATCATTAATTTTTAAAAAATATCTTGTATCCCTTTCTCTTTTTTTTTCGTTGTTGACATTTTTCTTTTCAAAAAAAACTTTAAAATTTTCGTTCAATTAATCTTTATCTCTGTTTTTTTCTTTCCAGATCGTTACTTAACTAACCTATTTTATTTATTTTTCTTTCTTTATATATTTTTTCAGAAATAAACTTACCAATAATTATTATCTTTTTTTTTACACATTTTTCTATTTTTTTTTTTATTTTAATATAATATTTACATGATTATTACATGATTTTTTTAGAATTCTTAAGTTTCAACTTATTTTTATCTCCTTTTTGTTATTATTTTTTTCATTCAGTATAAGTCTTTATTAGTTATCAAATTACACTTTTCCTTTTTGGTTTTAATTATTTTTACCATTGCAAACATAAAATTTCTATAATTCCATTTTATTATAAGATGGATGCGAATTCTTTGAAAATTTGCAGATTGTTTTTTTATTGATTCAAGGGCTTCATTTGTGTTATCAAAATATAAAAATTAATTACTTTATTTACTCCAAATTAACATACGTTAAAATTTTACCAGCGATTTAATTGTGAAATATTTGAAGACCGAATAAAATATGACATTTCCATACAGATTTTAGTGCTGGTAAAATTGCAAACAAAAATTTTAGTGAACAGTTCACTAAGTGCATGAGGGACATGCGGGGAGAGGAAAAATTCCGTGCTATACTTTTCAAAGGGCAGCATACCACAACTTCTTAAAACAAATAGTTTGAGCCATTTTAAAATTTCTGATCCGACAACTGTAAAATTATTTACCTACGATTTAGGTAAATAATTTAATAAATAATTTAATTCTCGTTACGTGCTATAAAAAGAGATATCTATTGCAAATGAATACTTCGCATGAATTGACTAATGTCGATTTCGAAGGGACTTCAGTGCAACACCAGTATTGCACTTTTTCCACAAGTGCAACACTGAAAATGTTCGATGGGACAATTTTTGTAGCAGAAGTGCAACACGAGGCTTTCACAGACGTCCCATACTTTGCACTGGATATTTTTTCAGTGTTACAAACACATACCTATTCAAGTTGAATTGTCATCTGCTCTGTTAAAGTGTACTGTCGCGCTTATTTGTGAAATTTTGGAGTTAAATGAATTAAAAGATTTTCTTTGGGTAATTTTCATAAAGTTTGAGAGGGAATTTCTTTCTATATATCAATAAAGAACAATTATTACGTTTTACAGGTCGGTGTATATAATACTTGTGTCCACAAATACAAGGAATATGACAAAAATATGTTCTACGGATTTCAGTGCTCCCAGTTCGACATAATTAATAATAAACAACTTTCGGAGAATCCTATTACAGAAAAAGGAAAGCGACATCTATAAAGTGCTAATATAAGCAACCTTAGGTTCGGAGAATCGATATTTCTAGAGTAGAATTGTCAGGAAGGTTCTGGACAAATTTGTAGAGTATAAAAACGGCATTTGTCACCACCGGAAGGCACTATTATCTTAGACAGTCAAGTCTGGACTTGAAAGACGCTTTCTGCTAGATCTGGACTTATGTAAAGCAAAGAAGGGATCAGCTGCTCGGTGGCGTGAACACTACCGTCGAATTAAAGCTGATAGAAAGAAACTGGCCTACATTTCAGTGTCGATGCCAGATGAAATTCGGCCGTATGTCGAATTAAAACTGTTCGGGCGAACTGAGACTGGGTTGCTCGATATTGGTGCCACTGTCAGCATTCTAGGCCACGGAGCTACGGAGTAGGTAGCTAGACCAAGAAAACTCCGTAATTGATGTTTGTCCTTTGGAACTGGCCAATTTTTGACGGCTTCTACCTTCTCTGGATCGGTTCTTACTCCTTTTGATGAAACTATGTGCCCCAACTATCCAACTTCATTTTTGAATAGAGCACATTTACTCTCACTGAGCTTCAATTTCGCGTCTTTGAAGTACGTCCCGTAAGTTGTTTTTATGTTCCTTGAATGTCCTTCCGATTACTATTATATCATTCAAGTAGACAAGACATGTTTCCCAGGTTAAACCATGTAGAACACATTACATTAGTCGTTCGAATGTGGCTGGAGCATTACATAACCCAAATGACATTACTTTGAATTGTCATAAGCCACTGCCAACTGAGAAAGCTGTTTTCTCTCCGTCCTCGGTTGTCGGTTGTTGGCTAATTTAATTGTCGAACATATTGTTGCGAGCGTGGCCTTTGGTTCGTTATTTAAAACACAATATTAAATATTTAATATACAATTTCTTTATTTCACTTCTAATCTTATGCAATTCATAAACCTTCAATTAATCAATTCAACTTTAATTAGCGCTAATACTGTACTTTCTACTTTCAATTATCGCAATCCAATTAAAACACTTTCGCCCGTTTACTACTTTCGCTTGTTAACACTGCAACGTCTAAACCAAGACTCTTTTTCTGGCGGTGACAACTGTTATATTTATACCCTAGAAACTCTCCAAATTATTCTGGAGTATTCTATTCCAGAAGCTTCTTGACTATTCTATTCATTCTATTCCTGAAATTTCCCGAAAATTCCATCATCGATTCTCCGAACCTGAAGTTGCTTACTCTCCATTGCCAGTAGATGTCACCAGTTGTCTCTTTCTATTGCACGTAACAATATAATAATTTTATTATCATTACATGCTGTGAATTTGGGATACAGTTATTGCTTATATAAAAAACTGCAACTTAACACACACACAATTAATTTCGGTAATCTTATAAGGAACTACGCCGGAGCAACATTATTATGCTGGTACGTCTAAACGCAAGGTGAGGAAAATCCTCCCGCTTCGACCTGAAGTGTGTGGATTGGCCAATTCGGGGAAATAAAAAATTCTGAAATGCCAAGTTTCGAACTGCAGTACGAGCAGCATACCAATACTACTGCAAGCAAATAGCTTCGGCCGTTTTGAAATTGTGAAAGTTCTCTACTTGTGATTTGAGGTGATAATAATAATAAAATTCTCATTACGTCCTGTGAACTTGTGATACAGTTATTATTTATATCAAAAACTGTACCTTGTTTGAACACGTATATAATTAAACTCAGTATTTATATAAGGAACTAAAGCGTAGCAACATTTTTGTGATAGCATGTCTAAGCACAAGCTCTGCAATTTTCGCGTGCTGCACCTATATCACCCACGAAAACCAAAGCTGAGACAACTTACAACTAGATGTGCAAAACTCCATATCAATCCGGAACAGAAAGCTCTTTAACATTTTATTCAACCAAAGAAAGCTATCATTGCGAAGAATTTATATGAGGGCCATTAGCTCGTTTTAGTTGGACCGAGTTTTTGTGAGGTTTTGCACATCTACATATTATGTAGAGCTTTCTATGGAGGGCCATTCGCTCGTTTTAGTTGGACCGAGTTTTTCTGAGGTGTTGCACATCTAGATGTGAGTTGTCTCAGTCCAAAGTAAGCAATGTAAACAAAGGCTTTTTATGTGGATATTTTAAAGAGAATAAAATAAAATTCTCAGAGAAATTTTATATAGAGCGATTTTTTCAGTGGCGTTAATGGCTGAGAAGGGGCTTATACGGGTTCTGCTAACAAATCCCAGTAAACAATTTTCTGGTACAATGAACATGGTTACGCAATATCTTTATGTTACATTATTTTTAAAATAATGTTCTGTAAACCAGAGCCCACACGTGAAAGCTTTTAGGCAATTTTAATGGGTAAGAAGTATTCGGGGTAGGAAAAATTCCGTGGTTCCAAGTTTCGATCGGGACTACGAACAGCATACCAATACTACTGCAAGCAAATTAGCTCCGGTCATTTTGAAATTGCGAAATTTCTATACAGATGTTTACCTGCGATTTGAGTGACAATTGGCGTTTTAGTTTATGCTTTGGAGTTAACTCCTGCCCTCTGAAGAAGCAAACACGTGTTCGAGTTTGCTGTGCCAGGCATGACACATTTAACTGTTGGTTCTAAAGGCGGATTTCTATTACAGCAAAATTTTAATTTTGTAGAGATTTAGAGCGAGGCAACCACATTTTTAACAACGGCTTACTAGTGAGTAAGAGGAGTATGGCAAGTATGTCGAAAAAATTTTGTCGGAGATATTTGTCGTGGATAAAAATTAGAAGCGTGGAATTTTAAATTTATTGTAGGAAATAGATTCGAAATGTTATCTTCTGTGATGATAACACCACCGAACACAGATTTAGATGAAGAGAGTATGATTGCATATTACCTCGACTCTGATGAGGAACACCTAAATGCGGAAAGTATAACGGATCTCCATTCTTCCAAACAATATTCTGACATTGACATTTAGATTGAAAAACTTGCATATATTAGAAGGAGGAGCGATTATGGACCGAAATACAGCGGAAGATAGTTTTGGGAAGTACGTAGCAGCGGAATTGTTGAAGTTGCCAGAGGTTGCAAGAACTGAAACCCAATACTTTTAGAGGCTAAGAAAAAAACGTTTTAATTTGACTGTGTTTATTCTTTACTCTAAAATAATAATAATAGAAAAAATTAAAAAAAACTGTGAGAATATGTGGTTTCATTCCGTCTATTTAAACTTCAAATTATTAACGAAGTAGCTATCCTTTTGAAGTATTCTGGAGTAAGGTTTGGGAAAACTGTCCTATTCAAATTCTGCGAAATCGCAGTTTTTTCCTTAAGTATTCGGTGCACATATGTTCGTAAGCACAAATAATTGTACGACATACTCGCCTGAGAGTCTCTAGAAGCCAGAAATCTGAAAACATAATTTCAATTTTGGCCAGGCTTGTGGAGGGCTTTGTACTCACCTTATCGTTAATGCAAGTCTTTCTTGAGCGGATATTGGGCTCCTTATAACAGTTTCTTTGGTAATTGAAAGACCAACGATTTTCAATAATTCTTCAAATTGCTGAAAATTTATTCCCATATAGTTTCTAAATATAACTTTGTCCTCGCCTGCCAGCCTATTCACAAATTTTTCATAATGTCCCGACTTTTCGCGGTCTTTATAGATTTCACACGTCCACATGTTCTTCTTTTGCTCGGAGGCTCATCACCTTCTAACAGCTAATCGCACAGACTGTTTAGCAATACAGTCAGTGTACATACCCCTTCCGGTATTTCTTGAAGAAAATAAGGAAATCCAACAATAAACTGTGTTAAGAAATAAATTAATAAACAAAATCTTACAAAGAAACTTAAGATTTCAAAGTGACATATTGCGATAATATGGTGGGGGATAAGGTTTCAGTTATAAAAACGTATTCTTTTACTATTGGAATAGTTTTACATATCACTATCTCGCTCTAAATCCCTGCAAAATTAAAATGTTGGTGTAATGGAAATCCGCCTTAACTCTGTTAGCCCCTGCTAAGTGTTGTAAAATTCAGTCTCAATCACATTCAGATGGTTCAGTTGACAGCTGCCTGACATGCAGAAAAATTCTTAGTTTAACCCCCTGTCTACACTGGCCATAAATTAAGGCCTACCATATGTTATTGCTACGGAATTGCCAGTGTAGACCGTGTAGTCCTGGCAATAATTCATAGTAGGCATATATGCCAGACCATATGGCGTACCATATATGTCCAAGAAAATTGCTTACCATAAATTTGACGTTTATAATCACAATGGCTGAAATGAAGCTAACGCGTTCGGAACTAATTAACTAATGTCATTTTCGTTTGAACATCCAGGTTCGCTCTGGAGGCAACCCCGTTCAATCGAACGGTTTCAGAGTGCACCTGAAAAAGTTCGCTTGTGTATGTATACTAACGTCAAAGTAGCTATGAACTTTTTGCGAAAACTGGTTGGTAATTTGTTTGCGAATAATTTTGAGGATAATATAATAATAGTAGTGGTCTTAATAAAAATTGTTGACTTAAAGTTAATTAAAAAATATCAAATCACAACTAGACTTTGTT
Organism: Dioctria linearis; assembly: GCA_963930735.1. Classification (NCBI taxonomy): domain Eukaryota; kingdom Metazoa; phylum Arthropoda; class Insecta; order Diptera; family Asilidae; genus Dioctria; species Dioctria linearis. Next base: position 210,584,752 of record OZ005741.1, on the reverse strand, counting down.
TGTGTGAGTGAACTCATAGTGTACCTGAGTAAATTTTCAGAGTGAAACTGATGCTTTTTGGGTTGCCACCAGAGGCAACCCGGGACGTCATTTTTGCTTCAAACGAACGCTTTGACAGCACTTAGGTCGCCTCCAGAGCGAAACTGATGTTCAAACGAAAACGACATTAATTAATTTTTACTGCTTGTGGAACTATAAAGGTGCATATTCGTTTTCTTAATTTTTTCATCTCTTCTAACTCGGCGAGCTCAGAATTTTTTAATGCAATCAATCTCCTGATCGCAGTCTTTGTCTTTTGCGCGATCGGCCAACCAAAAATGAAATGTCATTATAACATAATTTGCCCACACGAAAGTTTTTTTTTTTCATAAAATATGGTAAGCAATTTTTCATGACCAGCGTAGACAGGGGATAGCAACACGTTCAATATGTTTGTGGAAATTGCTGCCATCAAAACTAAACAAACTTTTAGCGATTTGGCTAAATATTTCGTAACTAAATTTCACCGCTAATTTTCAATACAAAATTTATCCGCGAAATGAACACAATACCAGGCTTAACTTGCAAAGATCTGAACGTTCCCTTTAATGTGTAAAGGGCGGTACGCTAGAGACAAGGAATTAGGTCAAGGAATTTTTCTACTTATTTCTTAAAGAAAATTTGACATTAGGTCAAGGAATTTTTGACAATTTGGATTTGTCAATTGTGTGATATTTCTGACAATAAAGAAATAATAAAGAAAGTGAAGAAATGGATAATTTCCAATGAAAAATGAAGATACAGGTAAAACAATTTTTATTCGTCCATTTGTCATTTTAAAATTGATACACCTCTTGCAAAATCGCCGTTCCTTCGTTCAATTTTTCAATTATTCCACCACCGTCAAAATTCCTTACAGAAATAAGTGCATCGGTACTTATTTCTTCAAGAAATATTGACATAAATGGATTTTTCGTAAAAGAGCGACATCTTTTTGTCAATCGGGAAGTAGAGTATATATATATATAGTAGTATACAAAAACTATGTAAAAAAAGTGTCATGGAATGCTCAAGGAATTTTTTTTCTTGACCGATTCCTTGAGGTAGTACGCTAGAGCAAAGTAATTCGAACAGAAAAACAAAAAGATGTCGCTCTTTTACGAAAAATCCATTTATGTCAATATTTCTTGAAGAAATAAGTACCGATGCACTTATTTCTGTAAGGAATGTTGACGGTGGTGGAATAATTGAAAAATTGAACGAAGGAACGGCGAATTTGCAAGAGGTGTATCAATTTTAAAATGACAAATGTACGAATAAAAATTGTTTTTTTTCATTGGAAATTATCCATTTCTACACTTTCTTTATTGTCAGAAATATCACACAATTGACAAATCCAAATTGTCAAAAATTCCTGACCTAATGTCAAATTTTCTTTAAGAAATAAGTGGAAAAATTCCTTGACCTAATTCCTTGGCTCTAGCGTACCGCCCATAGGTACTTATTTCTTCAAGAAATATTGACATAAATGGATTTTTTGTAAAACAGCGACATCTTTTTGTCAATCGGGAAGTAGAGTTTTTCTGTTCGAATTACTTTTCTCTCGGTCAAGAAAAAAATTCCTTGAGCCCTGACACTTTTTTTTACATAGTTTTTGAATAGGAACAAAAATTCCTTGGCTCTAGCGTACCGGGCTTAAAAATGTTATCTAAAATATGTTATCTAAAATATGTTAATAATTGTTTGCTACGTGGCAGCACTGTTTAAATAACTTGATCAAATGACATGAGCATTGGGATTGGGTTTGCCTACTCTGCTGCATACAAGAGTTGTGCGCTAGTTGACTCAATGCAAAGTACTGACGTCACAATATCATTTTCGCAACAACAAATACGTAACATAACGCATTTTGATATATAACGTTTTAACAACACCAGCTTCAATATGGCGAACCATGGTTCATATCAATCAGCCATATCTGTTACGTTTTTTTTTTGTATACTGTGCTATGATTATACAATTCGCTTTATTGAATTTACCGTTGACCGTTTTTAGTGTGCATACAGCGAGAGATTTTGATTTATTGGTGTAGTTTAATAACACTAAGTTTGACGAAGGCTTTTTAGTCTGAGACGCCGAAAATTTGTTGGTTTTTAGTATTTTGAGTTAACAGTATAATGTTTGAAGACGAAAACGTAAGGATTTGTGTTTCAGCAAAAATATATATCTGTTAATTTTATACAATTTATTGTAGTATACTATAATAGTTTTTTTAATGCCCTACAGGATGACAAGAGCATTCTGCGTAAAGTAGTTTGTTTAGTAATTGATATCATTATGGATTTCGATTTGGTATCAATTAACAAATATAAAGTTCTAGAATTCTCATGAAAGCAATTAAATCACGTTGCCATTCAATGGATAATTTGTGAGCAGTGAGTACTAAATAACGATTTAGTTTAATTGCAGAGGAATTCGAATATGTTTCTTTCGAAGGCTTTACAAATGTAAGCATGCACTTCAAATTGGGATCAAAAGTATCTTGAAAATTAATCTTTAGATAAACAGGCATCTCCACTGTATGTACATAGAATTATAAAATTATAAATTCTGTAGATACTTCCAAATCTAATTTCGCAAAACATTATATTCTGAACAACGCGGCGGAATATATACAAATATTAAAAAAAGCTTTTTATATAGCCTTGGGTTTTAAATTTTGTAATCTTTTTATTTATTACCCCACATCTGCAAACTGCATGATTCGAAAATGATTTGCGAGTAAATCGTGATCTCTGATTAAAACTTTGAGAACGTACCCAATATAGAAAGGAAACCAGATTACCAGTGTACTAAAGGGAACATAAAGAAATTCTCATTTCAAGAAAGCGAGCTCGCTAAAATGTTTGCAGGGATGAATTCAGTAGACTTAACCGTATTTGTTGTACGGTCCTTCATGTGGTTTTTGGTTTACCGATACGTCGACCGACTGCGCCTTGACGATTCTAATTGGTTGACAATGGGCCATCCGACACGATTATTCCTGGCGCAGTTGCAAACAAGTTTTCTGGGGAAGAGGTGAGAAGAAGCAAAGAGATTCTACACTGGAGATATATGCAGGAAATATCTACAAAATGTAGAGATATTACTTTGCTTATTTTACCTCTTTCCTAGAAAACCGAATTGCTACTGTATCAAGTGTACTCTTTTGGTTGGCCCAAAGTTGTTTAGGGCCAATCAAGATACACGCTTCAAATTTCAGTTTGCACATATTGCGTACCGTAGAAACTGCTACATGGACGATGGACTGACTACGTTCATAGAAATAGGACATTTTTGTATGCACCTCACGGAGGGGTTGCCCGATTTGTCTCATTTTCGAACTTCATTTTACTTTTTTTTTAAAGCCCATTTGCAAAATTTCAGCATACTAAGTGCATGCGCTCTCGAGTTATCGTGCGCACAGACGAACGGACATAGAAAAACCAAAACAACTTTTAATATTATGCGTGGGTGTCCCATCCATTTTGCTCTACCATCATTATTTCTGTGCGTTACAAACGAAATGACAAACTTAGTATACCCTATAGATTTCATCTAGGGTATAAAAATGGACCAAGTCGAGCAACACTTTCTTGGTGTAGTAGTAGTAGTAGTAAATACAATTTCAAAACTGAATTAAATCGGGTACCACTTGGTGTTGCCATGCCGAACCTTAGGTTTTCACTTTATTTAACTTTTATTTTCATTTAGGGTAATATTGGGCTTACACCAATTGTAACTTTTCCTCTTATTTAATATTTATATTTTATTGAATTACATCTGAAAAAGTGACTGCTTATTATACACACGATGATATTATAGATTTTTAATCTTAACAAATATGCAATACTTCAAGCGTCCAAACCTTCATGTTTTTCACATGAGTCTATTAGAAAAACTATGCAAGATATTATGCATAATTCTATATGACAACTTCAGATGATGTATTGAAAATCAATTACTGTTTGTATATTTTATATGCGACTAATAAAAGGTGGTGATGAGATCACCTCATTACATATACAGTCACAGAGAATTTACTTTGAATGGGTAAATAGAGTAACGGGCTACATAACAACCAAATATGGAGATCATACTATCCCCACCTTGCATATTCAAGAACTGCTCTAACATAGCAATTGTGAAATCATAGTGTCATCACAATTCATAAAACTCAACATACTTATAACTACTCTTTGACAGCGGTTCATTTTAGTAAAACCTCCAATTGGGCAAAATATAGGACCAAATAAGTTGTCTTGCACAGTTTCTAAACCACTTAAAATAAAGGTTGAGGCAAGCCTCGACTATTTACTATTTCTCTACAAGAAATTACCAGCAGAGAAAAGCATGGAAAATACTCAGGTTGTGATACTTTCAAAGTGACAATAATACTATTCACTGTGGACGCAGATGTGATAGAATGGTAGCGTTCGACCATTGACTAACATTATTGTTTATCGGCCCGCTAGCCAGAAAAGGTTCTTGGACCGAAATGAGTATACTGGGCCAAGTAGAATTTCAAGTCGGCAATGTGTCTAACGGTTACTATGTAGTAGCATCTGATTTTTTGAATCAGAGTTGCTCCTGTAACTACGATTAGAACGGTTGCGAGTGGAAATATTTTTATTTTACTTGTCCGATTTAGCGTGATTACTGCATCAGTTGAATTAGGTAAGTCAAACTTTCTGCTTAATCAGTTAAGAGTTAACCTTGTCGGGTAGACCAACGTCGGGTTAGCGTTTTTAGAAAGCTATAATATATTGCAACTCTTCGAAAATAAGTATGTTGCGGTTATGTCAAAGATATAATGGGTAAGGTGGACTGAGTAAGCGTTGGGTCTCCGCAAGTATCTTATTATTAGAACTTGTTCCAAATTGGTAAAAAAAGTGCTATTACTGTACTTTACATAATTTTTCCCAAACTTAACTCACTTTATGCAAGACGAATTGAGATTACTTCCAACGATTGTATAAGGTTTATTTTTGGTCTGCATCGTTTTAATCAAACAAGGTCGCGTAAATTGAATTTATTTGGATGTCCAATTGATGTACACCTACAGTGTAGGGCAGTACTTTTGCCCTATGATGCAATCAAAGTAACTATATTTACACTGTCGAATGCGATTTCTCTAATCAACTAGACAATATGGAATACATTGCCTTGTAGCGTTAAGGAGATTAGAGTGGCGGCAGCTTTCAGAAAATCCCTTAAAATATATTTAATTTCTAGTTAAATTTTCCTTTTTCTTTTGTTTCTTATATACAATTACTGAGTAAATTTTTACTTTTTCTTATACCCTAGCCTAGATGAAATCATAGGTTACTAAGTTTGTCATTCCGTTTGTGACGCATAGAAATAATCCAGCTAGAGCAAAATGAATTGAACACCCACGCATAATATTAAAAGTTATTTTTATTTTTGCAGGTTCGTCCGTCTGTGCGCTCGATAACTCTAGAACGCGTGCACTTAAAGTGCTGCAATCTTGCACACTTTAAAAAAAAGTTAAATTAAGTTCGAAATTGAGACGAATTGGGCAACTCCTTCGTGGGGTTGCCATACAAAAATTTCGTTTTTCACTATATATTTGAATGCGTTAACACGGAGAGCTAACATTTTCTACATGGCGTTTTTATGGAAATAGTATTGCCATATAAAAAAATTGGCTTTACGTATATATATATATATATATATATATATATATATATATATATATAAACATACATATATAATTGGTTATAATCATTTTTGCTGTCCGACGAACTGTTCTATAAATAAATGCAAAACACCACTTCAAAAACCAAACTTGGACAGATCGGTGACAATACGAAATTTCATACGAGCATTCATCTAGGTATCATAAGAATTGGTCCAATTGAACCAATTCTAGTCTTTTTTTTACCATTTTCCTTCATTCTATAAATGGAATTAAATTTATTCTTGTCCCATACAGCCATATAGGACTCGAACGCACAATTTTTAGAATCGGTCATATAGATGGAATAGCAAAGTTTTGACTATCAGAACCAGCTTAACACAAGCTCGCAGCATGGACACGTTTAATAAATAAACGGTCAACAATACTTGCGTTTCATCACTTAGTCGGTATTAGTATTAGTATGTTAAACTAAACATAGACCAAACACCGAATGAGATGACATGCAATGCGACATGGAAACAGAAAATTAAGTATTATATAGACGTTTTTTTAAAACATGCTTGGAAATGTCAACGACAAAATGCTCAGCCTTAATCTTAACAACAATGCACATGCGATTGATGGGTTCATCTTCATACATACTAAAGTTGGATCTTGCGGAGTTAGCATGCAACAGATGTAACCTTCTCAAATTGTGCGCACTATCACGGAAAGAGATTTTGCTAAGTAGAAGGGGAGAATCAATATTCGCGTTTAAGAGTTGATGCACAAAAGTTACATAGGCGACCATGCGACGTTTTTCAAGGGAGTGCATATTCAAAAGCTTCAAGCGATCCTCATAAGGTGGAAGAATCAATGAATTGTCCCAGGGTAGGTGCCTGAGAACGAAGCGCAAGAAGTTCCGCTGAACAGACTCGATGCGGTCGATGTGTGTACCGTAATATGGAGACCAGACCTAGCTAGCGTATTCAAGGAGAGGTCTCACAAAGCAAGTGTAAAACGCAGTGTTATGGTGGGATTCGAGAACTCTCGAGATCAACGTTTAATAAAGCCCAGCATAGAACTACTCTTAGATGCCATATAGTTAATGTGGAGATAAAATTCAATCTATGGTCACATTTAACACCCAAGTCACAAACAGCACCCTCGCGACGGCGAAAAAAATTTCTTTTTAATGATTTTAAATTAACCAACCTCTTTCCGGGCGATTGCTAACAAGTCAGATTTGAGATTTGTTAATTTTGTGATTTTATATACATATAAGTACAATATAAGATGTAATATTGCGTACTTCTCACGAAATAAATATATTGTTTGTTCAAATTTAGAAAAAATAGGTATATACAAAATGAAGTGTGACGACTGCTCCGCAGAATATATTGGCTAAACAAAACGAAAAATAAAAACTAGATTTTCTGAACATGTCGCAGGAGTTAAACACATGAAGCCTAAATCGGGTCTCTCAAAACATCTTGCTATAGAACATCATAGCACACATCAATAACCTTACTCTATTACATAATTTAAGCAGTGGTCCTATACTTGATAAATATGAAATTTTCGAAATTAGACGAGCTCTAGCTAATGGCAAAGTATTAGTGAATGATCAACTAAATTTTTCAGATTAAACCAGGCCTATTTTTATAAGTTACCTAACACTGTTTGCAGTCAGTAGCCAGCCCTTGATAATGCCCCAATAAGGCGAAACGCGTCGGGATTTTGTAATTAGTAGTTTATAACGTAGTTTTAAATTTGTTAAAACTTAAAGAAATATATCTGTGGAATATTTGCATACAAGTGTTTTGCTTTCGTTTTACCCTAGTTTTAATAATGAGGGTTTTACATAATTCGATCATGTTCCACCAAGTGCCCAAATACTCCTCGATTGAATACATTAAAATATTGTTATTGTTTGTCCAAAAGTAAAATACAATTAAAGCAGCTGCGCAGTGAGAATCAGCAGCCATTTTTTTTAAACCATTAGAAAGAAAATGTATTTTTTGTTGCAATTTGTTTTAATTTCATTTTTCTGTGGGAGCGATAATTTTAGGCTATAGGACCTGTTTAAGATGAAAGTTTAGTTCTTCCTCCATGATGAATGTACAAAAGCAGTGAGAGTGAGCTCTTACTGCATGGCTGTAACCGGCCCGCTAATGCCTTTTAATGTGTTAGTGTCATCGCCGATTTCATGGCTTGTTTTATATTTCGGGGGTTGGATGGATTGAAAAGAGGTTGGGGCCTCGAAGGGTTCCTGGAACGTAGGCCAGAACAAGGTCCATTGTTCATATTCCAGGGGTTACGGCACGGCTTTGTTTATAAACTAATATATGTCTTCAGAATAATTTTTGTGTTGTATAGGAGATGTCGCTACTTGCGATAAATGTTATAGAAACTTTTATTTAGTGGTACAAATCAAATTTTTACTAAAGTAAATGGTTAAAAACCGAATTAAAAGTAATATCCAGTCGTTGAAAATTTGTTTGTTACAAGTTTTAAAGATGCAAATTACAAGCGAATGGCACGTAGAGACATCTCTTATATAATACAAATGATTTTGGAGAATTATATGATTTAAAAATTATAGCTTTGAAAAAATTCTTTAAATTTGTTATTTATGAATCTATGTATATTAATAGTATGTATTGTTTTTTTTTATTATTATGTAAATCACACCATCGCACAGACTCTCTCAAAAATGCTCCAGTGTAGACCCATTAATTTGGATAGCTAGTTTAGTGGTAAAGGAAGGAGTATAAGGAGGAGCGTTCATTGAAAATATTTAAATACAAAGCCTTTCGTGTATATATATCCTTTAATAAAGTGGCTGAAAAATTTAACACCTTAGGTCAAATTAAAGAAATTCAAAATGTGCCCAGCTTATCAGTAATAGGGTTGAAGCACTAGAACACCTTGGTGTGGAAACGCATCCGATGAATGTCAGTGGATATCTAGGGAAGCTTTAAAACGTTTTTCCATTTTTTTACTGAAATAATAAATTATTCTAAATATAATTAAATATTTAAAATACTACACATATCTAAGGAAAACATTTTACTTTTTAGAGAGATGTAAACTACTGGGGGAGTATCAATCGCACTTGGCGTTCTATCCCTAAGGAGCAAGAAATAACGCAATCACTCAAAGAATTTGCGTGCAGAATAATAATGAAAACAGGTAATTTGAAAGCATATATATTTATAATATGAAAGCGGAATGACATATATATTTATAATAAGATCATAGTCTTCTTTATAAGAGTCCAATTTGGTCTGCCTACTGAATGCCAATTTAGAAGAAACTGATATAAACTAGAAACAAATATTTGCCAGGGAAATGTTGGGAAGGGGGGGTAGGTTTAAATTATAATAGCCATGTCCTTTTTGCCTGGTCCGAATCAGATGAGATTTCCAGTTGACGCGGACATTAAAACTGGTTACAAATGTAACAACCAAAAATACAAAAGTGTTAAAATGTCTGAATGTTAGAATTATGTAGCTAACGTAGTTTTAAACTTCTATACAAAATTTTCCGTGAAATTCATTAATGTTTAGAGGTCGCTCAAATCGAAAATAATTATTTTTTGGGTGTTTTTGACTTTCTGGAAATCTGTTTCATAACTTTTTAATTTAACAATGTTTTTTATTGATCCTTTTTAGGGTTCCCAAAGGGTAAAAGGGAGAACCCTATTACTAAGCCTACGATGTCCGTCCGTCTGTCTGTCACCGAGCTGTATCTCATGAACCGTAACAGTTGTAATTTTCACAGAGTGTGTATATAACAACAAATAATAAAAATAAAATAAAATTAAAGGAGGCTCCCATACAAGAAACGCGTTTTTTTCGGCGTTTTTTCCTCGTTTTATTTTCATTCATTTTATTAGTAGGCATTATTTTTTTTTCAAATGACAGCATTATTTTTTTTAAATTATGCCTACTCTCATTTGAAAAAATAAATAAAAAGTACATATTGTTAAATTTTGTTCGGTGGTACGGAACCGTTCGTGCGCGAGTCCGACTCGCATTTGGCCAATTTTTTTTCCAATTTAAGGAAACTTAGTTATAAACTATTTTTTTTTTAATTTCGGCCTTGGAGCTCCAATGTTTTGAATTCACCTCTATTTTTTTTGTAAAGAAAAGTGGCGCGCGGGTATACTTTTTATACCCTACGTAGATGATGAAATAATAGTGCGCGCGGGAATACTTTTATACCCCAGATAAAATCATAGGGTATACTGAGTTTGTCATTCCGTTTGTAACGAACAGAAATAGTAGAGCAAAATGGGTTGGACACCCACGCATTCACTTAGAGAGCTGAAATCTTGCGCAAGTGCCTTTAAAAAAAAAGTAAATGTAAGTTCGAAAATATGACCAATCGGGCAACTCCTTCGTAGGGCTGTCATACAAGAAATTTGGACATGGTGTCTTTTTAGCAATGCTATATATTTTCTTGGTGTTGCCATACAAAACTTTGTTTTTTACCATATATTTGGGAACTGCTTGAGAACACTCAACGTAGAGAGCTCATATTTTGTACGCAGTGTTTTGATAAGAATAGTAAGTAGTATTTCAAAATTGAACTAAATTGGGCAACCTTTTCTTGGTGTTGCCATACCAAACTTTTGGTTTTTACTTTATCTATTGCAATATCTTGCAATACCTTGCAACAGACCTAAAAATAAAAATGCATGTTCGAGTACAAAGACCTAGTGACAAAACTAAAAAATAAAAATGCATGACTACAACGACCTAGTGGCGCAAGTCAAAAACAGCAAGAAAGTGCAACGGATCATTCTTGATGCATACAAGTGCGGTCAGTGACTCTATGCTTTGGTAAACAAAGCATAGATATGGGTCAAACATTACTTCACGAAGTGAAAATGCAATGTCGGGCAAATTAACTTTATAAATAGAATAAACAAGCAATCAATAAGCAGTCTTTCTTGACAAGAACATCTTAAGTACACAACACGTCGGTCTTATTACTGGGAGTTCTGCTGTCCCGATCCTATCAATTGGAGTAAGTGCTTTAATAGCCGCTCCATCTTCTTCACAAGAAGAGTTAATGCGCACGGGCTGCTGTTCTTTTGTGCGTTAAAGAGTTAATGCCGCCGGGCTGCACTTGCGACTATTCTCGTAGAAACGTGACTGCATAAAATAGATTTTATTACACTTTTGTTATACCCTAGATAATATAATCATAAGGTATACTAAGTTACTCCGTTTGTAACGCATAGAAATAATGATGGTAGAGCAAAACACCACGCATAATATTAACAGATATTTTGATTTTTGAATGTCCGTCCGTCTTCAAATAAGCCGAAAAAATGCAAAAGATTGCATTTAATCTGTTTCAGGCTGCAAATGTGAATGAGCACGCCAAGAAGGCGACCATTGCACTTTTGGCAAGAGATGGGGATTTCACATCCCCAATGGGACCTTGGTGTGGTGGAATGCTCTTGAGAAAGCGACACACCTGAAAAGTCTTACTAAAATATAGAGAGCGGCCTGTTTAGGCATTACAAGTGCGCTTCGAACAACCCCCACGGAACCAATGGAGATTATGCTACGGCTACTACACTTTGAGAAAGTGTTCTCAACTAGCATTCCTAGCAGAGAGGAGTGTGATGGTATCGTATCGCCTACCAGACCACTGTGGTATGCTCCAGGTGGAGGTCCTGGCCATTTGCAGCGCAGCAAGGCTGCTGGGCACAACTTATGACGTACCTAGCGATCTAGTAATCAAGATTTGTATTGGTGTTTAAGGCAATGTGCAAAAATAAGTATAAAAGTAAATATAAAGGGCGTGATTCTTATATTATAGTGGTAGAATTAGACCTTGAATGCTTTAATGAAGTGATGAAAGCTGGGAAAGTTAGCCTGGGATGGGATAATTGTGAAGTCAGTGACTCAGTATATGTTAAAAGATGTTATAAATGCTTGGGTTTTAGCCATACGAGTAAAGATTGCAAAGCTGAGAAGAAAGTGTGTGGCAAGTGTGGCGAGGAACACGAAAGAGTGGAATATAAAGCTCAATTCTTGAAGTGTGTGAACTGTGTTAGAGCAAATGCAGAATTAAATTTAAAATGGATGTTAACCACTATGCTTCTGACTCTGAATGTCATGTATGTATATAAAAGAAACTTAAGTGTTGTAAAAAGAGATGGTTGTAGCAATTAAGTAACGAAAAAATAAGCAATGAAGTGAATTTCAAAATTATCTACACGTGCAAGGTTTTCTATCTAAGAAAACGGAATTGGAATTATTAATAAAAGAATGTAATTCAGATCTAGTACTACTATCAGAATCGCATATCACGTTTAAAATTGATATCAGCGAACTAAAGATAAAAAACTATGACCTTATTAACTGTAACTCTTATTCGAAACATACGGGAGGAGTGATGATGTTTATAAAAGGAAAAATTCAATACAGGGTTGCAAGTAGGTATGGCATGGATTCTAAAGGTACATATACGGGTAAATAATCAAAAATGGTCAATCGTGATTCTGTACAGGTCTCCAAGCCAACCCGTTAGTGACTTTAAAGCATTTTATTCGAATTGGTTTGCCCAATCGATGGAGAATGAAAGTAACGTTATTTTGACCGGTGATTTTAATATAAATTTTCTAGGAAATGATAGTAATCACAATTTAATAAAAAATGTTATCGCTGATCAAGGTTTAAAACAATTAGTTACACAACCAACTAGAATAACGAGAGATTCACAGACCCTAATTGATTACGTGCTGAATGCATCTGTAAATCTTGATGGGAACCATAAAATAACAGACCATGAGACTCCTAAAATTAAAATTAAGGCTAGGAGAGATAAATCTGATAATAGTAAGATATCTAACATTTTAAAATACAGCAAAACTAAATTTGAGGATCTCTTAAATGAAGTTAATTTTGAGAATGTTTTCCTCATTGATGACATTGATGATTTGTCAAACTCATTTCATGAAAAGTTAAAACATTGTCTGCAGCGGATGACGGTAAAGAAAATTTTTACGCAGAGCATTAACTTTCGTTGGAGACCAGAAAAGGCTATGGAAAACAATTAAAAATCTTGTTATAAGCAGAGATAAAGTAAGTGAAAGTGATTTTAAGGAAGTTAGATTTGATCAAGAATATATACGTGACCCAGTAAAAATAGCTAATAAGTTCAATATATATTTTATCGAAAGTGTTAGAGAAATTGATGATTCTATTCCCACTGTGCAATATGTTTTACCAAATAGAAGGACACCTTGTAGATTTACAATGACATACTGTGATACAAAAATGATCTGTGATATATTGAAAGAGTGCAATAAGAAGAAAGACTTCAATGGTTTAAACAGTGATATAATCTTCCAATCAATAGAACTATTAGGTCCTGTGCTATTGAAAATTATAAACTTATCCCTACAGACAGGTATTTTCCCTAAAATCTGGAAGGAATCGGTAGTTGTCCCAATTGAGAAGATACCTAATATAAGTAATTGTGAAGAATTTCATCCGATAAATATGCTACCCGTGGAAGCAAAAATATTGGAACGACATGTAGCTAAAGGACTAGTTAGTGGAGTACATCGAATCGAATAATTTATGAGCCGAAGAACAGTCAGGTTTTAGAGGTGGACACTCATTTGAAACCGCCCTAAATTGGATAATATTTGCCTGGAAGAAGGAACTGGATGCCGGTAATGCTGTTATAGCTGTATTTCCCGCCGGGAAGGTAGGTTAGTATTATTTGCGTTTTATTGACAATATCTTCTTTTATTCCTATGTGGTCTAACCTTTGTTCGTCCATTGAATGTATTGTATCCGACATTGCTAGATTCGATTCTATATCATTTTCTTCATTAATTTTTTTGTACGTTTTCTAATCTACTTAAATAATATTGTCATTTTATTTGCCTTGCTTTGTAAATACTCAATTTCGTTGCTAAACTCTTGAAGCATTAATTGTAACCACCTTTGATGTTTTTGTGAAAACTCTTTTTCTTTGTATTTGTTATAAAGATATTTAATAGGGACATGATATCTGTCACAATCTTAAATTTATTTCCGTGATTGTTTAATGTTCTCGAAATATAACAAACAGGGTGCCCTTGTTGTTATCAGACTTTTAGGATTTTCGAATGCTGTTATGTATTGTGGATCATTAATGTTTATCTTGTTATCTTTAAGGTATTTTATCATTGAATACACTATTTTTGAGTAGTCCTTGATAAATTTTCTATAATAGCCGGTTACTCGTAGGAAACCCTTTAACTGTTTTTCTGTCTTAGATACGACTATTTCTTGTATTGTTTTAATCTTTTCTGGATTAGGTTTAATTCCTTATACTGTTAAAACATGCCTCAAGAATTGTATATCTTTTTTTAGAAAGCTGCATTTGTCTACCTGGATTTTTAAATTATGTTCTTGGAGCCTGGAAAATATTTTGCTTAATGATTTCTCATGTTCTTCCAAAGTTGTAGAGAACACTAGAATATCATCGAGATATACCACACATATTTGATTAATGTATTATTCTCGCAATATTTCTCTCATTAATCGCTGGAATGTAGCCGCGGCATTTTTCAGGCCAAACGGCATACGAACGTATTCATACAATCCAGGTGGGGTTACAAAATCAGTTTTTTCAATATCTCTTTTTTTCGATACCAGTATTTGGTGGTATCCTTTTGCCAAGTCCAAAGTGCTGAAATATTGTGCTCTCCCTAATTTGTCTAAAATGCTATCGATATTGGGGAGAGGGTATCCCTCATCAATTGTAACTTGGTTTAACCTCTTACAATCGACAACAATCCTAAACTTTTTAAAAGCAGAGTTATCCTTCTTTTTTGGTACTACTATAACTGGAGAGCTATATATACTACTACTCTTTCTATTTATGCCTTGCTTCTCCAATTCTTCTATTTGTCGTCGTACTTCAACTTCATGCTGAGGTTGGTAACGATACAGCTTGGAATTAATTGGCTCATTTGTTGTGGTTTTTATTTCATGAACCACAGTATTAGTGCTTGTTAAAATGTCACCTTCTTTAAATAGAAGTTTGTGATATTTTTTAATTATTTTTTTAACAATATTCCGTTCTCTTTCATTTAAATGATCTAATACAAGATTTTGTACTCCACTCACTTCTAAAACATTAACCTCTTCTTGAACGGTTTTTGTCAAGAACGGAATACTCACTTTATTAGTCATAATGATTTCTTTATTCTCTATACTTATTTCTTTTAAATTTTTTGTTATTCAGTCCATTCCTACTAAAAGGTCATATGGTTTCTCTAATTTCATCGCAATCCATTTCATTCTAGCTTTTTCTGAATACCTAAATTCTAATGGACATAGAGTTGCAACTGTTTTATTGGGTTTATTCCAAGGTACGTAAATGCTCGCTCACGAGCGGCTCCTGATGCGGCTCCCAGCCCTCGCTCGCGAGCCGGAGCCAAAAAAAATTTTTTTAAACGCTCCCGCTCGTGAGCCGGAGCCAACAACAAATTTTTTAAACGCTCTTGCTCGCGAGCCGGAGCTATTTAACGGCTCCGGCTCCTCAATAATGGAATAGGAATTCACTATGTTATATTTACTTTTTTTTTAACTTTTTATTTTTTAAACTATAGTTATATGTATAAATGAAATGAAAAAACAAAAATACTAATATATATAATTTACCAAGAATTAAAGAAAATGTTTTTGTTACTTACGCGTACCTAATTAGCACATGTCATAAATTTGATTAGGGCAGCTTTCGTAAAAGTTTTTTTTTCATATATCCCTAACTCTAAAATTACACCGATTGAGTAACACATCGAAAAAACCCAAAATTTGTATATATAATGATGAAGAGCTGGAGCGGTACAATGGCTCGCTCGCGAGCCTGTAAGAAATTTTTTTTTGGCTCCAGCTCGCGAGCGAGAGCTTTTAAGTAAAAATTGTTGGGCTCCGGCTCGCGAACCCGAGCTATTTTACAAAGAGCTTTTCTGGAGCGCTCTTTCGAGAGCCGCTCGCGAGCGAGCTTTTACGTACTCTGGTTTATTCACTTCACCTTGAATAATGTTAATTACTGCTGATGTATATTCAGAGTTAGATATTTCGAAGATGGGAATTTATTTTCATTTAATATAGTTATAGTTAAGCCTGTATCTACTAGTGCTAAATATGTCTCGTTTTGTATTGTTAATGTTAGGAAAATTTTGTTATGTTCCGAGGCTACTTTATAAAAAAACCGTCATCAATAGAATTCGTTTCTGGTGTACCAATATTATCTACTGCCATTGGTTCTGGTCTTTGTCTCGACTGTTGGGTTCTGTTATTCTGTTGAGTATTATTGTTATTATTGTAGTTGTTATTGCTGTAATTATTATAAGTCTGTCTTGATTGTGAGTTATTAGTTCTGTATTGTCCTGTTCTATTCTGTAACCATTGTTTTGATAATAAGATCTTTCAAATCTTTGATTATACTTTGCTGACCATTGATTTTCTTTTCAAATTTTTTGTTATCATAATTTTTATTAAATTTTTGTTAAATATATTCATATTTAAATTGCTTTGATCCTGACCTATAAAATTATTCACTATATCTTGTTGTTAATCGATTTTGCGTCATTATAGCATAAGCTAATGTACCTGACACTAATTCTTTTGTTCGTTGCATTAACATTCCACTGAAATTTCTGTAATAATTGCACCATTTTCGTCAAAAGCTGCGAATTCTGTTATATCTTCTACTATGCTCCTTAATTTACTGTCCAAATCTTTAATATTACTTACTTTTAATGTACTTATTTCCCTGGTTATTGCCATCTGATCTTTCGATGATTTGTAATGCCTTTTTAAGTTGTTAGCTGGAGGATTTACCTTTAATAAATTCTTTGCACTTCCTTGGATTTTTTCATTATATATGATCTAGAAGACTTCGGCTTCGTCTCCATATTCCGCTAAACCTGTAGTAAAATAATCGATGAAGGAAGGTCCATTGAATATTTGTTATGGAACTATGTCAGAGCGATTGACTTGGACGTGAAGTCCAGACTGCCAGCATGAGCTGACAGATCACTCGGTGGACAGCGTTGACTGCAGGGCGGCACGCTAGCTCACCTCGGCTATTGGCGGAGAGTGTGGGGAGGTTCCACGAAAACCTGCCGCTGTGCCACCAGCCATATACAAAAAAATCGTGCCTGCCAAACCAAAGGCCGTAGCACACATTCAGTCCTGAAGGGACCTTTACACTACCAACCACTTACCTAATTGGAAGCACAGGTGTTCTACTTCCACCGCCATTGCCCCAACCACCCTGCGATATGATACACTATCCCTGTTGACGACCTCAAAAGAGAATAGAGGAGCGGACTTTTTCAACCCCTACATCAATAGAGCTCCAGGAGAGCAGAAGAGAAAATTAAGCTTAAAACACCAGTACTTGTCTATCCATTTCTTTTTAATAGTTATAGTTCACTAGTTGATGCCCCCTGAATACAATTATTTATCAATGAGTAATGAATACAAATGATTTCGGCAATGCCTACTAAATTCTGACAACAAATTCAATTTCGTTTGGTTTTGGCCACTAATGCCTACGGTATTGGTTCAAAAATAAAAAAACAACAAATAATTCCTTTCGATAGGAATTCAAAGCTGGGGACCAGGGTGTACATTCCTGAACTATTCACAAATCCTTAAGAGACAAAAGAAATCATTGGCAGAAGTGCCTGAAGAGGGAACTAAGCCAGTGCTCAAGCTCGTTATATATGTCAATTCCTCTTCCAAAACAAACGCATATGCACATATACATATATTCAAAAATTAAGTTATCATTTCAAGGTTCTATAATTTATACTCGAATTTTCAATTGTTTTTCTTTCAACAAAATTTGTCTACGAATTTGTTGTTATTTCATTCAAAAATGAATCTCTAATTGATTTCGTTTAAAAAAAATGCTTAATCATTTATTGGATAGTTAAACCTCCACTTAAAAACTTTGTTTAATTATGAACGAATGGTTTACGTTTACCATTCAGTTTAGCCATAGCTATACATCCTTTAAACTAGTCATCCGGTGACTTTGAACTTATCCCGTAAGTTTCTTATTTCTTATTAACTCTCTTTTTGCTTATATATTTATATAATTATTTATTAGATATAATTCTCTAAAACTGGTTTTGAATTCATTTACTTTTTATTGATTTAATTTCTGTTCAAAAACTATGGTCGACTATGGCCCTTTTTGATCTACCATGTCCAATATGCTTGATAAATAAGTTTTCTTGTCCCTTTTTCTTTATTTAAAAATTTAGCTACGATAGTTTTGTGAGAAGAAGTTAGTACTTACATTTCGTTATATGGACAGGTGATTCATCGAACAGGCCTCTGAATGTTCGCCTGTGCTGTGAACAAAATAGATAGGTATATCTGAGAATATTTTTGTTTCCTACCCTGAACGAGGACCATGTGAATTTATCTCATATCTGAGTTTAAGGTTTAGATTATTTTCCCCTTTTACAATTTATGACTGAAATTGACTGATTGGATTTGAGCTATACAACAAAAGAATTTGATAGAGTTCAATTACACAAATTCTAAAGCGGGACTTATCTTTAATTGGCAATACGTGATTTGAAGATTTACAGCTGTGGGAACGTGAACCTCGTCGGCTCGGAACCTCTATGTTCATAACTCGTGTCCCTGTCACTAGAAGAGTCCTTTATGAGCACTCTTGGCGGAATATATATTCCATATGGTTGCTGCTATACAGCCGATGTCTAACTATAAAAGTTTGCCGACCTGCACCTTTCCAATCTTGGATTACACCATAAGATGCATTCGTTTTTTTTTATCCAATGCGTCGAATCAAATGATTTTGTAAATATGAAATGCAATTGATTGTTTTACTTTAATGTTCACGACGGAATTTTCCGCTGATTGCCTGGGAATTTTCGTGTTCCCTTAGAGCTTCTTTGGAAGAGAATGTTTCACTACAAATCCTGCAATCACCTGATTTGTCTACTTGCTTAATTTATTGGCCAATACAAATTCTTCCTCGCTACTTTTTGATGGCCGTATCCAAAAACGCTGAATATATCCCAAAAATATGTTAAGGTAAATTATTTAGATGTTAAAACATTATTGAAATTCACCTGAGTATATCCAATTTCGAGCACGATGCTACAAGGAAATTCGCGATTTTTATACACTAAACAATTTTTCTACGTCTTTTCACGAGCGTAAATTTTTATGACAAGCACAAGACAGATGTCTACCCTCTTCTTCTTCTTTTTTGTTCGTCGGTCTTCAGCGCGTCTTTCTTCGCCATTCATGTCACTAAATTTTATTCTGGCTTATATTGTTCCTCACTTTATTTTAAAATAGAGAAGAAAAAAAACTACATAATTTGTTGCTGTTATTTTGTTTCATTTCTAGCTTGTTTTTCCGTTCAACAGAGTGATATTTTTGTTGTTGTTGGTATTTTGAAACCACACTAAGATTTCACTTTTATATAATTAATATAATTTAATTTGGAAACGGATAGAAAACTTTTTTTCGA
Organism: Dioctria linearis; assembly: GCA_963930735.1. NCBI lineage: Eukaryota > Metazoa > Arthropoda > Insecta > Diptera > Asilidae > Dioctria > Dioctria linearis. Next base: position 210,565,536 of record OZ005741.1, on the reverse strand, counting down.
TTAATAAGCTTCGGAACTATTGATTCAATATCCCTGGATCTCTTTTTCTTTTGATAGAGATCCTACCGACTGCGCCAATTACGAATTTATGAAATTCGGGAATCAAAAAAAAAATAAAAAAGTAATTTATAAAAAGAAAAAGAAAAGAAAGAAAACACAAATTTACTATATACTATTATATATACTATTAAACCAACTTTTATTACCGAGTAAAATAAACCGTCACGATCAAGGCAAGAACTCAACTCGTAACGACTTACTACAATAATTTGTCTTGCAACAAATATTTTTATCGCAACTTTCCCATGAGCTGCTTTTTATACCCTAGATGAAATCATAGGGTATACTAAGTTTGTCATTCCGTTTGTAACACCTCGAAATAATGATGGTAGAGCAAAATGGATTGGACACCCACGTATAATATTAAAAGTTATTTTGATTTTTGCATGTCCGTCCGTCTGTCTGTCCGTCTGTCTGTCCGTCCGCCTGTGCGCACGATAACTCGAGAACGCGTATACTTAGAGAGCTGAAATTTTGTACACGGACTTTAAAAAAAAGTAAAATTAAGTAGCAAATAAAATTTAAAAAATGGAATAAATCGGGCAACCCATTCCTGGTGTTGCCATATAATTTTTTTTTTTTTTACGGATAGTGTGAAAACGATCAATCCCAAACATATCTATTGCACTAAAAACTAACTTACTAAAAACTTGTTCAGAATATGAAATTCTATAAAATTGGTTATAATCATTTTTTCTGTCCGACGAACCGTTCTAGAAATATATGCGAAAAACCACTGCAAAAATCAAAATTGCTCATAAGAAATTTCATACGGACATTCATCTAGGGTATCATAAGAATTGGTCTTAGACCAATATTAGCTTTTATACTTGTTAAAATATTCCTTCTTTATGCATCTTCCCAGACGGTTCAGGCAACGTCACGTTGGTCACGTTGCTTGAAGTATCTGTGGTATACATAACGCTTCTAATAGATTGTTTTACTGGTTGAAAAACTGGTCATCAGTTGGTTTACTATCACAGGGGCTACGGAGCCTTGCGGATCGGTGGACCTGGGCCCATGCATGTTAATAATGTGTTCATTAAGTAATTTAATGTACATTCGATATTCATCTCCGAAACGTGGATTAATAATAATATTTTATCTAACTCGATTGCAATTCCTCTATATATATAAGTTGTTTAGGCGTGATCGTAATTGTCAGATCGGAGGAGTTGCTATTTTTGTGAAGGACTAGGTTAAGTTAAGTAAGAGGGGTGTCGCTGGAAGTGCCTAGCTTGCTTCACTTAGACCACCAGTGGGTCCATTGTGCCCCTTATCCTCATGGGATAACCTTACAAATCATCCTAGATGCATACTGCTTCCCTTGGCAAACTCAGAATGCATCTGAGCTCTTTTCTTTGCAGCTCCTCCAGACTAGAAAAGAAGTAGCCACCTAATAGCACCTTTTTTTCATCAGAGCGGGGCACTCACAAAGTACGTGTTGGACGGATTCGATTTCCTTCGTATCGTTACAGCTCCTGCAGAAATCGTTCTCCGCTATACCCAGTCTTCTATCATTTTCTCCTATGGCCCAATGACCTGTAATGACCCCTACTAGATACCTGGTATATATTCTGCTGCCATTTAGCAGTTCTCTTGTCTTCTGCCTGTCATATGCACTCCACATTTGCCTCGCGATACGGCAAGTTTCCCTGTTGATCCAATAGTGGCTTACCTTTTGATAGGCGCCCCTGATGATCTCTTCCTTTAGGACTCCTATCGGGATCCTCTATTTGAGAGCGCTTTTTGCCCAACTCATCAGCCATCCCGTTGCCCGGGATATTTCTGTGGCCAGGTACCCAGCATAGGATCACCTTCACCGTGTAGTCAATTCCTCAAACCTGGTCTTGCATAACTGCACCAATTTTGATTTTACCAGCACAGCATCCAGCGCCTTAATGGCTACCTGGCTATCAGTGTAAACTAGCCTTCCAGCTCAGCTTAGAATCTAATATGACTCCAAGATACTTTGCTTCGCTGGAGAGAATTACTCTCCACCCAGCAGAGGAAGTCTGAAACTTCGCTCCTGCCTTTTTCTTGTAAAAAGCACTAGCTTTGTTTTCGAAGGGCTTACCCTCAATCCACTATTATTGGCCCAGTTGTTCAGCTTATGCAGCCCATATTTGAGCCTTTCACTAATTGTAGAGAGGAATTTTCCGGATGCATATCTCATCCGCATAGGCAACCACTTTAACACCCTCTCTCTCTAACCAAATAAGGATTTCATCCAATACCAGTAGCCACAGGAGTGGTGATATCCCCCCCCCCCCCCCCCCCCCCGGCGTATCTCGGTAGACTGCTCTACTCACAACTACAGCCCCTGAGTAAGAGCTAAGCTTTCTGGTGATTAGCATTGAGTTGATCCAGTCACATAGACCCTTATCGACTCCCACCATTTTTAGCCCGCTGCATATAGTCTCCATCTTAACGTTGTTGAAAGCTTCTTCAGTATTGGGGAATGCACCCAAAGTGTACTCCTTATAATCTAGGGATTTCTTAACGACGGACACCAATACATGTAGTGCCGACTCTACTGATTCCCATTTGTGTAGGCATCCTGGCTACCACTGCTGCCCTATCATACACTTCTTATGTGCGCCTGAATTGTCTCTCCAAAACTTTAAGCGAAAGAGGAGAGACTAATAGGTCTAAATCCTTTGCCTCGATATGGCTTGTTTTGCCTTAGGAATAAAGGTCATTTGTGAAGGATTACTTTAAATCCAAAATTATTAAAAGATCCATTGAGTTTCTAGAAAAATTGTTTTTTTTTTTTTTTTTTTTTTTTTTTTTTTTTTTTTTTTTTTTTTTTTTTTTTTTAGAGTTTCGTATTCCATGGATGGCAAGAATGATTAGGAATAACCGCGTCCGAATATGTATCTTTTCTAAAGATATCAAAGCTTAAGCTATTGTCATTTTCTATCTTAATGGATAAGTCAAGAAAATTCAAAGTTTTATTGTCAACCTCCACAGTAAATTGAATATTGCTATCAATTTTGTTTAGGAAAGAATTTAATCAGAACCAGTCCAAATGCAGAAAATTGTTGATTACCTGAAGAAAACATTAGTTCCTCAAAGTAATCCATGCAAACATCTGCACAAAAGGGTTAGAACGCAGCGTAGTGCCGGCGATGAATTAATCATTAAAATTAAAGACATTAAGTTACCTTCTAATTCTAAGTTGGTTTCTTTTGACGTTTGTAGTCTTTTTCCTTCGATTCCAATTGAAAAACTGACGAATATCTTAAAAGATAGAATCATTACTGAAATTTCCAACCCAGTCAGTTCCTCACAGCTAATCGATTTAATAATTTTATGTATAAAACAAAATTATTTTTCATTTGACAGTAAATTTTATGAACAGAGTGATGGTTTGGCAATGGGCTCTGCGTTCTCACCCTTTGGTGAAGATTTTTTCATGGATTACTTTGCAAGTAATAACGGGTATGATACTAGAATTATTTATTAACTGCTTAATATAGAAAAGAACGAAGGATGAATTTAAATGAAGTGTTCCCACTATTTGAGAAGATGGATGGGCAAGGGTGGAGAAGAATCCCATACATCCAAAATATATCATCCAATTTAATACTACCTTTGAGGAAATATTAAACCAGCATTTTTTAATGATCGAAATTTGAAAAACTTATTGGTGAAAAAACAGATAATTTAAAATCTAGTGGAGTTTATAAGATAAGCTGTGAGGACTGCTCTGGTATATATATAGGGAAGACTAAGCGTTCATTGAAGTAACGCTTTGGAGAGCATATCAATTCTGCGAAATTAAATAAACCTTATTAGATAAATACGAAATTTATGATATTACAAAATCCAAAACTGATGGCGGGATCTTGCTGAACGATCAGATAGACTTTACTAATAAAAGTCCACTTCTTGAGCCAGATTTAATAAAATTGTAATTGTGTGTTTTGTTCTTTATTTATTCATTTATCATTTATTTATTTATCTATTTACTCATTTATTTGTGTACAGTAGTTCGTTACATTATTACATACATACATTGTTAATTTGTTATGATCCATTACGGCGATTGCAATATGCTTTGTTTGTTTAACAAACGAATAATTAATAAAAAATAAAAATTGTGGAACTACAAACAAGTGTTTTTGAAAAAAAAAAAAAAATATATATATATACGGGCGTTTCACAAGTGGTGGATAATAATGAAGGAGGCGATGGGTCATGCCGAGAAATGAAAAAAATTGTATGGCAGAGGGGGGTGCATTCTCAACCCTTTCCGAGATAATCGGGGTTAAAGGACTAAGGGTACGTGAAACGTAGGTTTGTACTAAAACAGTTATATCTCCTAAACGACAAACAGTAGAAAGATGGTCGGGTGCTAATTTATAGAGAACCTCCTGCCCTTTGATTCAATGTGTCAGTGCTTCTTCTACAGTATGTACAGTCCCTGGCCAAAAAATTACAAACACTTTGAAAAAATTACAAACACGTTGAAAATTTTATAAAGTTTTCCTTCATTTTTTTAGAAATTTGAATCTCCCTGGAGACGAGAAATTTCTCTCATTGAATGGTTCCCTGTTCTAAGAAGTGCAGAAATTGCACTCTTTTTTCATTGGGGATATCTGCATTTCGTCCCATTATGAAATCTGTACACAAAGATAGATTTACATTAAACTTGCTTTTTTGTACTGTAATAATGTCTAAAAATAAAGCAATTTGACTACTTACACAGCAGCTCAATGTTTAATTCCAAAAAACTTTACAATCAAAACCGAAGTAATACAAATTTTTCAATTAAGCCACTAAAAACACAGTTAGTCAACCAGAAGCACTTGAACAATTGGCACCTCTAACAGAAACAACCTGGAAAAAGGATCAAACCATCGTTTTATTACCGTAAACCAATTAGGAAAACCCGATCAATAACCATTAATAACCTAAACATGTTTCCGAGAAGAAAAGATGAAGAAGGTAATGATGAAATTTACAAGTGTTTGTAATTTTTTGGCCAATTTTCGAGTGTTTGTAATTTTTTGGCCAGGGACTGTAGTTTAGAAGATACAGTCTGCCAAACTTCAAGTTTCAGCTTTTGTACCTCATTTTTTTGTGTTTGAAGCAAAAAAACTAAAATAAAAACCTTATTATTTTTTTTCTGTCTTACTCCTGTTAGAAGCTAAGATTGTTTTCTGTAAAACGCACTTTGTTTTCGTTTTGTAACTTTCACCGTTTATGAGTTATGACACAAGAAATCGGGATAAGTATTATAAAATCATAAAATACACGCCTCTCATTTTGAATAAAAAGTAGAAAAATCGTCATTTTCTACCTGCTGGCATCTCTTTTGGTTGGAAATCTGCGTAAATTTGTAATAAAGGATGGCTTACCTGACATCCTTTTAAAGAAACAAGCAATTTATTACCTGCAACTCATCTTATAACGGAGTTAATTCCTTATTGTAAGCCTTCCGAGATACGTGTGGATGTTCTGTAGCCCAGTGGTGTAAATTGTGTAAACTGGTTATCCCAGTTTTTGTAAATTGGGATTCATCGGTCCACAGGATTTCCAATGACGAATACGCGGACATAGTGTACTGTTACGGTTACAGCGACGGAAATTTCCTTGAGGCTCGACGCGAATATCATCGAAGATTTCCGGCAAGAAGGCTTCCATCCGTGCGTGTCTTTCAAAGAACCTACCAAAGAATTAAAGAAACTGGCAACTTTGGAAATGTGTCGAGATAAACCTTCAATCCTTTAAGGACTACAGTTGAAGCAGAGGAGAGGGTCTTAGAAATTGCTAGGAATGATCCTGCTATAGGAACTAGGCGCTTAGCCTTTCACTTAGGAATGTCTGTGTCAACTGTTTCGAGAATTCTAAAAAAGGAAGGCATATATCCTTACCACGTTACTCCTGTGCAGGAGCTACTACCAGGAGATCAGCCGCTACGCACCGAATTTTGCAGTTGGCTCTTAGAGATAGATTTTGACGACTACATGTTTTTGGACAATATCCTGTGGACCGATGAATCCCAATTTACAAAAACTGGGATAACAGATTTACACAATTTACACCACTGGGCTACAGAACATCCACACGTATCTCGGAAGGCTTACAATAAGGAATTAACTCCGTTATAAGATGAGTTGCAGGTAATAAATTGCTTGTTTCTTTAAAAGGATGTCAGGTAAGTCATCCTTTATTACAAATTTACGCAGATTTCCAACCAAAAGAGATGCCAGCAGGAAGAAAATGACGATTCGTCATACTTTCTACTTTTTATTCAAATTGAGAGGCGTGTATTTTTATAATACTTATCCCGATTTTCTCCTACATGTAGTGGAAGAATTTTTGCGTCATAACTCATAAACGGTGAAAGGTACAAAGTGAAACAAAGTGCGTTTTACAGAAAACAATCTTAGCTTCTAACAGGAGTAAGACAGAAAAAAATAATAATAAGGTTTTTATTTTAGTTTTTTTTGCTTCAAACACAAAAAAATGAGGTACAAAAGCTGAAACTTGAAGTTTGGCAGACCGTATCTTCTAAACTACATACTGTAGAAGAAGCACTGACACATTGAATCAAAGGGCAGGAGGTTCTCTATAAATTAGCACCCCGACCATCTTTCTACTGTTTGTCGTTTAGGAGATATAACTGTTTTAGTGCAAACCTAAGTTTCACGTACCCTTAGTCCTTTAACATCGATTATCTCGGAAAGGGTTGAGAATGCACCCCCTCTGCCATACAATTTTTTCCATTTCTCGACATGACCCATCCCCCCCCCCCCCCCCCCCCCGCCTTCATTAGTATCCACCACTTGTGAAACACCCTGTATATGTATATATATATATTTTCAAGGCAATTCCACCAAGTGTTATCTAAAAAATCAATCAGTTTGTATTTAGTATACGCTCAGGCTCAGTATAGCCAATCTGGTAAAGACGCAGCTCGAACCGAAAATTTCTTTACTATTGCACTTCGTGGGTCACACCATCCTGAAAGGTCGACCGTAGCGCAGCCGAAGTTAGTTTTTACGATAGAAGAACATCAGTCTTTATCACAACCTCTTAAGGGGACCAGAGTTCAGAACGACATTATTAACTGATCTACAAGAGTTGGTTACCAGTGACCTTGTTGGGGTATTATTTTAGGATATTATACACCAAAACAATAATTAGATAAACACACCGTCAAGCTTAAAGTTACTAATACCTATTTATTACTTAGTTAAAACAGACTATAATATACAAGCTTTATTTTTATTACTGATCTTCTTATGGCCGGTTTCACAGTGAAGGCTTAACCCATATTTCGGTTTCACAGTCAAGGCTTAAGGCAAGCTTAACTTAAACCCGTCCTCTCGAAGGCTTAATCCTTTAAAGTTGCTGTGAAGTACATATGGAGATTATTGCTAAATATATATTTTGCCTAAATATTATAATTTTTGTTATTAAGCGAACGTACATATTTGAAAAGTTATACTTTAAAACTAAATTGAAATTTTCCAAGCGAAAAATAATTATTTAGTTAGCAATTTTGAGTATTGTTTGGCAGCTAGTATCAGCATTTCATTTGACATTTTAGGAAGAATCCAAACACATAGTACGTTTACATGAATACTTGAAGTATGCTTGAAGTAATCAAAATATTATGAAAACGCTCATTCAACGCGTAAATTTCAACTTAAGGGGGGTCACTGAAATCTTAAGAAACACGGAAAGTTAATACGACTTTGCGTCAAATCTGTGCGTATTATCATGATAAAAATTGCACATAGTGAGAGAAAAAGCATAAACTTAGGTCATGATGCGTCAAAAATAAAGATTTCGGGATTTATATGTATTTAATTAGCTTTAGAAAACTCTAGAATTCATGAAATTTGCAAAATTTGGTACATCGAAATCAAATAGATAAATTTGTACTTGAGTATGGAAGATCTTGGGCTGGAAGAGGAAGTGACGGAAAGAAAATCGGTAAAAACGTTTTGGTTACTAATATATTTTCGTTTGAAAGCTGCTATTTTCAGAGACGAATAACTACCAAAATTATGATATTATTTCAAAGAAAGTTTAATTTGTAACAAAGATCGAACCTTTTTCTGTTTATTTTGAAAAACTCAAATTTTTTAGTGCAATGATAAAGGAAATAAAGTCAATAATGTTAACGATGGTAACGGCAAAAATTTCTTGTTTTTATATATTTTGCATACAATTTGGCGTTTTCAATTCATTTTATCATCGTCAGATGGAGTAATATGCTTTTGGAAGGCTTTCATTTGTTTTGAAAGCTTAGCGGGCTGTGGCTGCATGCTCGGAGAGTGTGTGCCGCCATTCTCTGCATTAGGTATAAATATGTGTGTAGATTTCAGGGAATATTTTAATTTTTATCATTGGTAATTCGTAATTTTTGCTTTTGAGGCGAGAAATTTTTTGGCAGTTCTATTCGGGTTATAGGTAACGAATTGTGCGTAACTGTTATTTAATCATGGGTCCTATTAGTAAAATTCGGGCCAATAATTATAGAATACAGAAGAGAAAACTGAATGTTACGTAGGTATGTAAATTTGTGTATATGAAAAGGAAATAATCCTATAAATGTGAAAATTTGTGAAATGTGAATGATTTTGATGAAATTTTGGAGGAAGGTTGACTATATTATAAATAGTACTATATGACCGCGTTTTAGTGAAGCTGTAGAAAGGACAAAATGGAACTTTAAAGTTTTGAATATATATAAGTAATTTAGAAAACTGAACGAAAAGTGATGAGGTGTAGTGAGTTGTCAGATTAAATACAGTGTGTACCAATTTTTTGAATTTGCTTCAATTTCTTTGTAAGGAAAAGTGGCACGCGAGTATACTTTTTCTACTATAACGTAATCTACAATCGATTATCTTTCTAGCGACTATAATTACTACTACTATTAATTTATGAATGAATTGTTTTCAAAATGCGATTTTCGACGGTGTAGCATTTTCACAAATTACAAAGAACTTGTGTCCACCCATAAAAGTAAATTTTGCTAATATAAATGAAGAAAGATATGAAGCCGGTAAAATGAATACCAGCCCAAATATTGAGGATTATAGCGAAATAGATTCGTTCACAATTCTGATAGAAAAAGAAAATCAGGATAAAGATATGAACGAAAATACCTTGGAGGGATTTCGATTGGTAGATTTAATTAGATAGAGATAAAATTGTATATATGTATATACCAAAATTGGATTAGAAATTCTACCAGACATAGCTCAACCTGAAAATTGTGTTGTTGGTAAATTCAAATCTAACTCTCTAAAGTAGTTCTTTGGTTATCTAGTTAATAAAATGGTAATCTGACTAAAGTGTGAACATTGCAAAAATTATATGGTATATTACAACTCTGAATTCCCGGAAGAGTTTTATTTGATGACTGGCTTCAGTAAAATTAAATTTGCCCAAGCAATAAATAGTGCCAGACAAATTACACGAAAAAGTGTCTGATCAGGAGCATAGAGCGCATACATTTCGTTCGCCCATTGCCTGCTCCTCAATTCTAAGAAAAATCCGACGGCCAAATTTAATATCTCGCCATGTCTATGCAATTCTACCCTACTGCTGTGCAGATGCACGGCATGCTTTGGAGTGCAACACAGACGAATATCACAGCACCATTCTACATTGCATGTAGGTACTAAATATAGTGATTTGTTTCAATTTTCAAATTCCATACTTTTATGCGTTTATGTTCACTAAGCTCTTTGGAACAGAAATCGTGAGCTTTTTTTTTGGTGGTAACCCCCTTAAGTAATTGGAAAATTAAATTCAAGAAAAATTCAACTCAAGTAATTGGAATTAATTCAATCAACCGCCCTACCTGAGCTTCAAGTGAAGTTCAAGTCAAGTATTCAAGTATTCATGTAAACGTACTGACAGTTTAAGGCAAAAATGAGTTAGTTATCTGATGCAGAGGATATAGCCGACGAAGAAATGTATATTATAATATCGCAAAGTGTGACCCTTGAAAAAATTATAAGGCGCACGCAACATTTCGAGAAATGGGCTGACGTTGTTTTTTATTCTCGGTTTCGACTGTCGAAACATTCGGCTATGACGATTTTGGATCTAATACACTCGCAGATAAAATGCTCGACTAACTGGTAAAAACTGCGCACGGTTTAATGAAACGAGTGATAATATTTTATTTTAATGTCTTCTTCTTCATCGGGACAACTTAGAAATTTTTCATCTGCGGCTTAACTAAGCGTCTACTTACTGAGTACTGTGAAACCGAGTAGGCTTAAGTTCTGGGCTTAAGTTACACCCATGGCTTAGCTTTTGCTTAAGCCTGGACTGTGAAACCGGCTATTACAGAAAAATTTGTGCATGACCGATACTAACTGGGTCAAAAAGAGTAGTGATCGGAAATTTATTGAATTGATAATATCGATCAATGAAGATGGCGAAGCTGAATGCACGACCTTAAAATTTACATATTATGAAACTGAATTTATATTTTCATGCCACTACAATCGTCAAGAGGATTCTTTATTATTATTATTTTTTCGAATTTAAAACTATTATCTAAATCAAAAGAAATTATATTTAAATTTTTAAATTTCAGAAAAGCGATCATTATCTCTAGAGGAAATAAAAAATGATTTTGACTGCAATGGTTATATTGTACAAGACGATGCTTGCAAAATCAATTTTAAATTGATGTATCAAACTTTTATGAAAAACTACGAGTATCAACGTGCAGAAGTCATTCGGGGATTGAAACAACCGGTTAGAAAATTAAACAGATTTGTAAGTACTACAAAAGAAAATGTATTTCCTGTAGGAAAAACAAGCTTCAAAAATAAACAATGGTCTCCAACACAGATAGGTAGTCAGTTTTGTGTATTTTGTGATAACAATCATGAACCTGAAGCTCTCGTTAGGAGCCATGCAGTGCGTGACTCTCTAGGAAAAGTTTTGTGCCCAAAGCTTCGTATTTATGTATGTCCTATTTGTGGGGAAACTGGTGACAATGCCCATACAATTAAATATTGTCCTAAAAGGCCCATAATAACAATGGAAGACACTCTTGTTGCGGAAAATTTGCGTCTTGCAAGGTTACCATACTATAAAAATAGTACGAAGATTTAAATGGCTGAGCTAAATAAAGCTTCACATGCGATTATATCGTGTTCGGATTCAATATTTTGGAGAAACTTTGTTTTCTATTTATGAAATTAATATTATGATTTGGTACAAATTCTCAGATATATTAGAATTATGTTAAATGTGCAATTCTGATTTGCTTAAGTAAACATTTTTGTTTTTTTTACCAGGGCAATCGTTTATTTTTAATTCGTTAAGCAATATGGCTTTGTTTTGTGAATTAAGTTTTCGTTTCGGTTTGAACCAGTTCGAACGAAACAAATATTTTCAACATTAGTTTCTTTTAAAGTCAAGCAATTCGAATAAAAAAATTGCTGACCGCAGCTATTTCAATTTTGACACGGATGTGAAATATCTTGCGTGCAATCTTAAATGTAACAGTCAATCGACTAAGCTTGATTTTAAAAGGGCCTTTAGTAATATAATATGTATGTGTACCTATTAATCTAAAAATTTAAGCGATATACGTACGCTTTTTTATTTACATTTTGTTGAAGCAATTAATAATTTTTATTTCTGCGTACATGCGTTTGTAGTTTCAACGTTTTTTTTGTACTTTAAAATATGTGTAAAACTATGATGTACATAATAGACTAAGTGCAGTAAAATTGCAGTGGAAAATATATGAGAATGTTAATTATTGAGGTATTATCGAAATAATAGTTCCTTCCGTTATTAGGAGCTCAAAAAGTAATGAAACGAAGTGCTTATTATAGCTATCGAATCAGTTAAAATTATCATGATAAAACTGATAGATAAGAAAATATGTATAAGAATATTTTTTTTAATATGTTCGAAAAATCTTAAGTTTTAAATAAACCTGTTTTGTGATAATCATTGTTTACTTAACAAAATACCTGTGTTTCTAATAACACACGTACTTTTGAAACAACGATGGATATTCATCTTTTTTTATTCATAGGTTACATTTAGAATTCATCAGCTTTTTAATGCTTTATTCCTTTGAAACAGTTCTACACCAGTGGGGTGTAGCTCTATGGGTTTTTGTTATTCCATTACAAAAACAACAATCCGTAGAGTGTAGGGTGTAGAGGTCGTTAAAAGGAATTCGACATAAGTTTTAAATGGACATGGTAGTATCCATAGCAGGTACAAAGGTTCACAAGGCATGGCTTTCCTGAACTGTCAATTGTCAGCAACGTCACATGGTAAGTTGTTCGTTCGTTTCAATGTCAATTGTTCTTACCAAAGTGCAAAAAGATTTTCTACGGAAATTTCTTTGCTTTCCCCCATCAACACTTATTAATTTTCAACAAATTAATTAGTTTTCAAAAAAACTGGTAACAAACTCGCTTGTAAAAAAATTATACTACATAAGTGATATACTAAACAAGTAAATTCCGCTGATACCATTGGAAACGCCATGCCTTGTTAATCTTTGTACCATGATTAGTGATAACAGTTCTCAAATCGAGTTCTTTAGTATATGTTAATTATATCTTTCCCTATTAAGTGATAACATGGAAACTTTAAAGCTCACAGCCGAGATAATATCAACGCTTTCAGCAGCTACAATGCGCCTCAAAATGTATATAAATATTACAGCGGCGATAGCGCCAATGCTTTCAAAAGTTACAGCATAAAGTAACAAAAGCTGAAGAGATGACCTGATTAACTTTACTTTGCGAACCAATATGTGAGCTCAATCTGAAAGTTTGGATGCAATCTTTTTTGCAAAGGTTCGATCATCAAGGCACGACGCAAAATGGAATGGAGTCATGGCTGTTGCCATGTCATGGTAGCATATGAGCATAGATGGCACAAGAACTAGATGTCGCATGCAGTACCAAAAAGTATACAAAATTTTTATGGCTGGGTGGTCCATTCCGGAATGGACAACCACATTTGAAATGATGTATAAGTCGAGTGATTCATATTTTTTTAGTATCTGAAGCGTTGAGGAAGTCGATCAAATGTATACGAAACTGCTATTATAAAAACATTTGCTTTCGCCACCCTCTAAAGCATGTTATGGTCCATTCCAGAATGCACTACCCATTTCACAATCTGTATACTCTGCTCTAGTATGCCATGCGACATGTAGTTCTTGTGCCATCTATGATATTAGTGAGTATGACTTGAACGTGAAGTCCAGACTATCATCCGAAGCTGATAGCTCACTCCGTAACAAGCGTTGTATATGCAGGGCGGCACGCTAGCATATCTCGGCTATTGGCGGAGAGTGTGGGGTGGGTCACACGAAAACCTGCCGCTGCCGCGCGCTATATACAAAAAAATTCGTGCCTACAACAAATTTCGCACACATCCTGTTGCTCTGAAAGGATTGCTTGACATCACTTACCTTGTAGATCTAGTGGGGATCTGGTGTGAAGTCCTCATATGCCAATCCCCATCCTCCCTTACGACATTGCTGCCACTTTTATTGGCAATGTACCTGTTGAAACTGTAAAAACGAGTGGAAGTGTGAACCTCAATCAACCTTCATCGTACGAGCGGAGCCCCGGTAGAGAGGTATAGAAGCTGCGAAAGACTCAGTACCTTGCCAGATGAAATAAGGAAATTAAATAGAGTACTTTCAAGTTATACGCTATACCAATATGTTTATTCTGTCATAGCAAATTAATTCAATATGAGGAAGTTAAACAGAGTAATTCTAAGCTGTACGGTATATCAACATGTGTCTATTCCCTATTATAGCGAAATAATTCAATATGAGGAAGTTATATAAGTTATACGGCATAATGTTTATTCGACGTTATGGCAAATATATTGTAATATGAAAGCTGCCTAGACTGCCTCTACGTTATAGGATATATAGATGCGTACTCTGTTTCAATCACAGCTTAGGGCATTCCAAAGTGGAATATTGAATACCTTAGTTCTACATTATATGGCAGGTAAGCATGTTTTTCAATAAATTATAGAAAAAAACTTTAAAATGAAATACAAATATTTAAGAAAAACTTACATTCAGACTTCGTTGCTTGTAAGAGGCACCTCGTTGGAAGTTCAGCTTGACGATATTTAGATAATTAATTGTAAGACTGCAATATATAAAGGACTACATCTAAATACAACTATAATTTGGGAAGATTCAGCAAGTGTCTAACGACATCAGCAGCAAAATCATCAATATATCTTGATAGCGAGCTTCTCATGAAGCCTGATGTGACAAATCCAGTACTTGTACGTCTTATCAGAAAGAATGTGCACACATACAGGGTGTTCCGGTGTAGGTGATCCATAGAGAAGGAGGTGATAGTACTCACCTAGCCAAACAACAAATTGTACGGTGAAGGAGGGGTAATATGCGTCGTTTCGGCGGTAGGTGGGGTTTAAGATTATTAGTGCTGTTTCCGGTTTACACTCTGTAAATTTCTTGATATACACCCTATCAAGGCGAGATTCAGCTCAAATAATAGCAAACCGTCGAAGCTTTGCAACGTATGTACAACCAGCCTTCCTCTCGTTTCCCATCGTCAGTTGTAGGACGTCAAAGTTAGAAAATTGGAAAAAAGATTGTTATGGTACTATATGTGTTGAGTGATTTCTTTTGGACGTGAAATCCCAGCTGTCAGCATGAGCTGACAGATCGCTCGGTGGACAGCGTTGACTGCAGGGCGGCACGCTAGCACCTCGGCTATTGCGGGAGAGTTATAGGGGGGTTAACCAAAATCCTGCCGCTGCCACCTGCCATAATCAAAAAAAAATCATCGTGCCTGACAATACAAAATAGCCATAGCACACACTCTAGCCCTGAAGGGGCCTTTACACCACTTACCCTTACCTCTGTGAAGATGCAGATGTACTGCCTTCTGCGGCGTGCCCCGTCCACCCAACGACACTGAGGGCAGATTTTTTTACAGTGTCCCTATGTTGACCTGAAAGGAGAGTAGCGGACCTATTCAACCATGGACAAGAGGGGCTCCAGGAGAGTGAGAGGAATGCAAAAAAACTCTAAAGCTCCATTACGTATAAAAATCAATCATGACAGTGTATTAGACCAACTGACTATGTGCGCGACTCTAGTCATATAACTTCTAGAAGCAATTCATTAATTAATTTTTTTTCCTAAATATATAATAGCTCCAAGCACTGAGGTTATTCCACAAAAATCTATATAAGTTTATTATTTCTTTCTTTGAATTCATTCTAGCCTATTTTTAAAATTGGTACCCGTGCAAATACGAATGGTACGCGTATGCGTATAGCAATCTAAGTATTATAAACAAACCCCAAGCTTGAGCTATCTCAACGCTCTCTTTTTAAAAGATATTAATTCAATCCACTTCAATTACTTCTCTTTTCTCATTACATATCTACATATCTTAACTATCAATATAGTATTCCATAAATATTAAATATTGAGACCTGAACTATTGTTGCAAAAAATATTTTAGTATCGCTGGACTTTACTTAATGTAAACAAAATTACTTTGCAATAATAATAATAGTTGATGACTTACGTGAGGTACTAGATACTGGTCCACCGCAGAGGCGCCTCCGTGGATATCACGATCATATGATAAACATTCCTTTATAATTTTGGGGGAGAAATTAATGTAGCCTATTTAGAACTAATGAATGCTATAACTTCCCTTTTTATCTTTTTCGCTAAACGTACAGTTGATCTAATAGCTGGACATGCGTCTCATGTTCCTATGACGTTAACTTTTCATTAGCCTGCTTTTCCTCCAATACTTTCAATGTCTCGGTAAGGTAGATTTGCCTGGACGAAGTAAGCAGTTATTCGTCGTAAGAGCCCTATTTTACTGGACTTGGTCCGGACTCGCGTAGAAGCTGCTGTTGCAATTTGTGACTTGTGCCTCGGAACTAGGATGAGGGAATGCACGCTGCCTCGCTTAGCATAATCAGCAAAGGTGTAAGTATCACGTTGAGACCAGCTGACACCCTAGAGATCATACCGAGAGTAATAGCATCTCTTGCTACAGGTGTGGATACGAACAATATTTTCTTCAGAAAGAAAGCAAAATCCTCCTATTCCGGGTTTCCTGACGTAGACTTCACAGGTATTGTGTTATTAATATGATGCTTCTTTATTTGAGTAGATTATGGAAAAATCCAGCTCGTCTCCTGCCTAAAATCTGTTCCCTTCTAGTTTCTGCGAAGAAATCTACACGGCAGAAGAGCAGTGGTCTTTTTTTTCTTGGATAAATTTCTAGATACTTTTTCTTTTCCACGATTTTCAGGATTTTCGCTCTAGTCTTCTGAAGCTCTATTCTTGTCACTTCTCGCCAAAAACTCTTTTCCCTTTTCCACTCTCGATTTGGGTGCGTTCGGCACGTTTCGATCTCCATCCATACAGAAGACTGTTCGCGCCCACTTCATGCTGCTACGGGTTGCTTAGATGTGTATGTAGCTCAGTGTAGCATATTATACACTAAGCTACGACCATAACAAAATCCTAATTTTTTCAAATTTTAACGATTTTCGCGCCAAAATGCACTATAACAATACAGTTTATTTACAGGATTTAGAAACCCCGGAATGTTACCTTTAATTTGACTATGCACATGCACCTACCGAAATGCAACCGTTTTTGAGATTTCCCGTTTCTATGATTCACAATTTCATTAATTTTGATAATTTGTGTGTAATTGCATAAAATTAGGCGCGATTTATATTGTTATTAGCAAAATTAATGAAATTATGTATGCATCATAACAACGGTAGCATTTAGGCAGGTACATGTGCATACTCAAATTAAAGGTAATATTTCGAAAAACTGCACTTTGACGAGAAAATCGTTAAAATTAAAAAAAAATTAGGATTTCTTTCCCAATTTTTGGACTTTGCACGTACTACAACTTGAGATTGAAGATGACCGTAGGGCATTGCAAAGCTTGGACGGTTTGCTATCACCTGAGATAAATCTCGCCTTGATAGGGTGTATATCAAGAAATTTACAGTGAAGTGGAAACAATACTAAAAATCTTAAATCCCCTACTGCCGAAACGACGCGTCTTACCCTCCCTTCACCATACAATTTTTTGTTTGGCTAGGTGAGTACTACCACCTCCTTCTCTATGGATCACCTACACTGGAACACCTTGTATGTCAATGCCGAAATTTGGTAATGAGCTCCTCACAAAAAACTCGTGTACAAATTCAGTTCCCAAATGAATGCAAACCTAATTTATCAATGTGAACTTTGATAATGTGTTTCTTAAAAAAAAAGACTGGTTACAACTCCAATATTTATAAGCACCGCGCGCCTTGCCAATTGAAAAATATAGATCTAAGATGTAAGACAACGTTGTTTTCATAAACTCTTGATATGAGTTTCTTGAAAAAGGTTCGGTGCGAGTTTTGGATGCTACGGTTATTGTTATAGAAATTTTCGTTTAAAAATAGGGTGCCTTCCACGGCCACAGAGACTTTTCCTTTCTTATTTTTTATTTAAATTATACTCTGCGCCTGGATTATCTGGCTAATCCACTATTTTTTAAATTTTTTCTCTCGATGTCGAGTAAAGCTCTGCACGACGATTTCTTCCCCGCCAAAAAATCTGACCTACTTTGATCTCGCCGCCTACGAGTAAGAAACTAAAGGAGAGGCCCATCAACAACAATTTTCTTGCCAATCTCAAAGTTTATCCTATAAAAAAATCGCATTGAAGGCGGATGAAAAAAAAAGTTTATGCAAGGAATTTTGGCGCGGTTTTTGAAAGTATGAGGCAAAATTGTATATCGTCAGCAGCAGTTATGCGTTTTCCAAATGATCAAGAGGATGTGTGTTTGGGCCAAGGCTGCAAACGTCAACAACGATCATTACTTGTCATCAAGTCTTCATCTAGAATGCAACTGCAGCTATACAAACATATATGTATGTAAATATTCATTGGTATAAATAAGTTCCGCTATTTTCTGTTATTGTTGTTTTTAACTGAGCTCCAGTTTCATGTAATTAGTTTCTCTGTTAAGTTTGAGACTTTAAGCAGTCAACATATGTCCTGGAATAAATTGAATTCGTTGCAAGTGTGACTTATCATTTTTTTTCTAAAACCCCCCTATAATCGTGTGATTAATTATATATAAATCACCTCAGCATAGAGTCACGTGTACTAGGTACACTTTATAGAGAGCCACCTTAACAGCACGTGCCGCTATTCATCACCTTGTTGGAGTCTCAACATTTCTGGTCCTTCTTCGAGCCGAATGTTCCAATTTCTTCAATCAACCAAGGATTAAGATAAAGTTAACTAAAAACCTAAATTTAAGTTTTCCCTATATATACTACATATTTACAAATGCATGCCTTGAATTGTTATCGAAGGCAAAAACTGCACACAGAATTTTTTTGAATAAGAACATTTGATAATAAAGGCAAACACTGCAAATCTCAAATCTCATCAATTAAAACTAAAAATTTGAAGTGACGGCCTCGGCTGAATATTCCCTATTTTTCAGGAGATTATAAAGAATGGCCCTCTTTCCAAGATCTTTTCGAGGCAGCCGTTGACAACAAAGATTCGTTATCAGCGTGCCAGAAGTTTCAGTATCTGAAAGGTTTACTAAGAGGAAATGCTGCTGGTCTTATTCGCCACCTTACGATTAGTGACCCAAATTAGGATGAAGCATGGACAAAGTTAAAGCACAGATTCGATAAAAAATCCCAAATTATCACCAGCCTAATCAAACGCTTTTTGGAGCAACGTAATTTAAATCAATGAATGCGTTAAGAAGCATGTGTGATCTTTGTGATAAGGTAATCCGTGGCTTAAAAGCTCTTGATCCACTTGCCGAGACTAGGGATCCTTGGTTGATTTACATAGTTCTCACAAAACTAGATGCAGATACGCGTCGAAGGAGGTGATCGATAAAAACTTCCCAACCTTTGATGAGTTGCTCAATTTTCTAACTGGCGAGGTAGTGGACTGTATAAAGATAAATTTTCGAATATAGATAACTGGTTCTAGTTAAACGCGTTTTATTTAATTTCAATAAAACTTTTTATTATTGTGTTGTTAGGTGAATAAATTGCGTACAATTGTTTTTTTTTTAATTTATTTTTTATGACAATTTGAAAAGAGAATACTAGATTGGTGTTTCTAGCATAGGGTAGCCAGTTGTAGTTTATAACATTCCGCCCGCCTTGAAGTATCCACTTCAATTGACTTTACAGGGAAGAAGACACAGCTTAGTCACGGGCTGCTTAAGGATGCCGGACTTTGTCACCAGTGTGACCACTCTTATGAGGTTATCTCTACCGGGGTGGTCTTATTGAACTCTACCGAGTATCCAAGCTGATGGTGGCAAATTTTCATCCTTGATGAGAACAATGTCGTTAATCTCCATGTTGGGATGAACTGCTTTCCACTTATTTCGTTGTTGCAGTTGTGAAATGTACTCCATTGACCAACGTCGCCAGAAGTTGCTATGGAGTCTCTGAATATATTTCCATCGTGCTAGTGCATTGATAGATCCGTCTTCATTAATTTGTTCAGGAACAGCAAGTAGTGGGCAACCAACCAGAAAATGTGCAGGCGTGAGAGCATCAAAAATCAAAATCATTTGAATCCAAGCTTTTAGGACACAACGGTCGAGAGTTCAAGAGAGCTTCAATTTGAAACAAACGGTGTAGTTACTTCTTCAACCGTAAAGAGTGCATTACCCATTTCACGTCGCAGATGACGTTTCACTGCCTTAACTCTAGATTCCCATATACCCCCGAAATGAGGTGCTGATGGTGGTATGAAGTGCCAATTAATATCTCGTTCAGCTGCAAATGTAGCAATTTGTTGTTGATAATCAGATGATCGCCAAATTTCTAAAATTTCCCTTTGTTCTCGATTAGCTCCACTCCAACAAATGTTGTACCATTGTCTGGATAAATATGTGATGGTAGTCCTCGTCTCGAAGCAAATCTCTTTAGTGCTGCCAGAAAGTCGGCTGAAGTTTGACTGCTAACGAGCTCTAGGTGGAATGCCTTTGTTGTGAGGCATACGAATAAAGCGATATATGCTCTATATGTTTTTGATCCTCTGCCCTTCCAGCTTCGAACGAAAATTGGTCCTGCGTAATCGAGTCCATCGTTTTGGAATGCTCTAGCAGGCTGTAGACGCACTGCGGGTAGGTTTCCCATCTGCTGCTGGCAAGGTAAGACGATCTTCTTTGGATAAAATGATTGGATGTCGTTGTGTATATCCAATGCTGGCTTGTTCCACGCGTCCACCTACTCGTAGAATACCGTCCTCATCAATGTATGGTGTCAAGGAGGCTAGTTTATTTTTTGACGGCAACGTGATACCTTTGTTGATAAGTCTGATTTCATCTTGAAAAGAGTCACGTTGAGCTAGCAGTATCCAGAAATTAAAGGCTGATTGAAATTCCTGTACTGAAAATGGTCCAGATTTTCTCTTATCTTTAGTAGTCTTGGCATTAGAACAAAATCGTAGGATATATGTGGGATCTGGCAACGCCATACCATACAACCTTCGTTCTAAAAGTGTCAGAACAGGGATGTGTGCTAGCTCACCTAGAAGAAGTAGTGATTAAGTAAGTAAGAAGAAGAATAAGCTTTAAGTTGAAAAGGAATAATAAGAAAGTTGTGAACAGAAGGTAGAAAAGTTGTCTAGAGATAGAATAAAGCTGTTTAAAGAAATATAGTTTAAATAAAAGCTGTGTAATAAAGTTAAAGCTGTTAATAGAGATAAACGTTGTAAAAAGAGTCATTAAACTCTAGTCTCTATAAAGTTATTATAAAGTTGTGCGACGTCAAACAGATTTTCAATATTGATCATATTGGAAATCCATAGAAGAAACCATTAATAAAAGTAAAATAAGAATTCACTAATATTCGTGTTTTCTTTGTATCTTGCAGAACTGGGATAATCCTACATTTTGAAGTGCGATAAGCGGATTAATTTGTGGGAACGAACCCACAATTTTGGGGGCTCAACCAAAATATCCCTGGAGTATTGCGGCTGAAGGGCGGAGCGCTGATTTGAAAACACAAAAACAGCGGGAAAAAGTTGAGGTTAAGGCGTGATCGCCGTCATTAAAACAGGTTTGAACAAGTTGCAGTGCAGTGCCGGACAAGGCAAGAAAATAAGTCGAAAAAACAAGAAGTCTTGCGCTAAAATTAAAACTACAGAAAACAAAGGAAATATATTTATTATATATATAAGGTAACAAAAAGATAAATAAATTCATTAACAGACAAATAAAACGTTCAAACATACCATGTTTAATATAACTTAAAGTTTTGCTATAATAAACTATTGTTCGCATTGATTCTGATTGCGGATAGGATTTTGTGCTGTGCGGAACTCATAAAATCAAACAAGTGCGAAGGACAAATTTGTTCAAAAACGAAAATGTTTGTTAGGAAACATTATTTTTGTGAATAAGTTAGTAGCATTGATTAACCAAACACCTTTATGTATTTGAAAAGCTATACGAGCAGGGCAATATTTGGCGAGAGGCTTAGTTTGGAAAAATAAGTTTCTAAATTGTTTTGATTGTGTTGCATAAACAGTGTTGCCTTAAGTATATCATTCGGAGCATTGTCTCAAAATATTATATTTAAATAATTTTCTTCAAAATATCATATTTAAAATATATTACTCAAAATATATTATATTACATAATAAGTTCAGACATAATTAAAATAAAGTGTAACCACGGTAAAGAAAGGAAACAGGTATTTCATTTGAATTTCATGTGTTTAGATACGGTAAAAGTTGCTAAGTACACCTATTGAACTTAGGTGGTGTGTCTGAAATAATTAAAGTTGTAAAGGGAGCTAGCCATATCAAAGTATTGAAAATGGATAAGCGAACCATTTCAAGTATGAACAAAAAATATCTAGAGAAAGAACTTAGGTCGTATGGTTGTATGACCACAGGGCGGAAAAGCGAGTTACGAGAAAGACTGATAGAATACCTTGAACTAAATTGCGTAACAGACATCGAAGGTGATAATGATATCACAGTTGTCAATGTTCAACCAGGAACAAATTCTCCGACACCAACAACTGACAATGAACAAAGTAGAGAAAGAGATGTAAGTCAAAATCATGTGGCTTCATTTACACACAAGGAATACTTTTCGTTTCGAGATATCGAAGATAGTATTTCCCCATTCTCAGGTGATCAGACGATTTCAGTCAGAAAGTGGATTCAGGATTTCGAAGAGATCAGTGCTTTAGTCGGTTGGAGTAATCTTCAAAAGTTTGTATATGGTAAAAAATTTATTATAGGTTCAGCCAGATTGTTTATTAACTCTGAAAAAAACGTTAGCCGTTGGCTTGCGTTAAAGGCGGCGCTTATCAGTGAGTTTGACACAGCAGTAAGTAGTGCTGAAGTTCATACGCAATTACGGATTCGCAGGAAACAACATGATGAAAGTCTGCGAGATTATGTCTATCATATGTTGCAAATTGCTAACCAAGTGGACATTGAAGAGGAGTCTATTATTTCATACATAATAGATGGAATTCGAGATGACAAAGTTAATAAGATTGTCTTATATGAAGCTACGACAATAATGGAACTAAAAAAACGGTTAAGATGTACGAAAAATTGAGAGGAAGTCATCAAACTCCCCACACTCAAGAGCGGCAAAGAAATGTGATAAAAAAGGAAAAGGCCAAGACTTGTTCATGGTGTGGTGATGTGAAACATATGTCCTATGATTGTCCAAACAAAGCCAAAGGATATAAGTGCTTCAAGTGTAATGCATTCGGACACAGATCGTTCGAGTGTGGTAAGTTAGCGAAATTAGTGAATTTCAAACCTAAAACTGAGATAAATTTTGGTATCAAAAGAATGACGAAAGAGATCAAAATGGAAGGAAAAACTGTGCGAGCATTAATAGACACGGGCTGTGATTTATCAGTATGTCGATACGATTTCTTTAAAGAATTAGATTTGCTTGAATTAACACCAAGTAAAGAGTCAATGAGTGGTTTAGGAAGTGTTGAAATTCAGACAATTGGTGTGGCTAAAACGCGCATTTCGGTGGATGATATTGAATTCAATATCGATTGCCATGTTGTACCTATCGATGCTATGCCCTATCAAGTAATTGTCGGAAATGACATATTAAATAAAGCTGTAGTGGCAGCAAATGTGTAATAACAAGGAAAGGAAATGAGAGTGACCCTCTTATTAACCAGTCCGAAAATAGAGACGCGAAAAAGGAAAACGGATCCAGTAGCGGAATAAATGAATTAATGAAAGAACACGGTGAGACGCTGCAATGTTGTTTTGGATTGGATGAGTGTGAGGAAAACACGATTTCAATTGACTTAGATCATATTCCATTCCCGACAAGGAAGGCAGTAGTAGAGGTCATTAATAATTACAATCCGAGCAAACAAGTCGAGTCACCAATTGAAATGAAAATCATCCTTCAAGATGAAACTCCTCTTTTCGAAAGACCACGACGAATTTCTCATGAAGATCAAACTGAAGTTGAACGCCAAGTCAATCAGTGGTTAAGCGAAGGTATTATACAACCGAGCTGTTCAGAGTTCGCTAGTCCGGTTGTATTAGTGACAAAGAAAAACGGAAGCAAAAGACTTTGCTGTGACTTTCGGAGAATTAATAAGCAGATCATTAAAGATCATTACCCCATGCCATTAATTGAAGATATAGTGGACAGATTGCAGGAAGCCCAATTTTTTAGTACATTGGACTTGAAAGATGGTTTTTTTCATGTGCCTATGGAGAAACAGCCAATTAAATACACATCATTTGTTGTGCATAACTGGCAGTATGAATTTCTGAAGGTACCTTTTGGTCTGTGTAATTCACCATCAACGTTCACCCGATATATTTCAGTAATTTTTAGACCTTTGGTGCAGAAGGGAATATTACTAACTTACATGGATGATCTGGTTATACCAGCAAAGACCGAGTAAGAATCTATTGAGTACCTGGAACAAGTACTGCGTGTTGCAAGTAAATACGGTCTAGTCATTAACTGGAGTAAATCTCAGATCATGAAAAGAAGTATCGAGTTTCTAGGTTATATTATAGAGAACGGAACCATCCGTCCGTCCCAGAATAAAACTAAAGCTGTGGTTATTTTTCCAATACCTAGAAATGCAAAAGAAGTTCAAAGCTTTTTAGGGCTAACATCGTATTTTCGAAAATTCATTCCGAATTATGCGGTGATAGCAAGACCATTGAGTAATCTGTTACGTAAAAATGTAATGTTCAAAATAGAGGAAGAAGAAGAAAAAGCCTTCACTAATTTGCAAAAGATATTGTCGAACAAACCTGTTCTTAAATTGTATAATCCAAAAGCATACACGGAGTTGCATACTGACGTTAGAAAAGCTGGCTACGGAGCTATATTGCTTCAGAGAGATTGCGATGATCAGGAACTACATCCTATTCAATACATGAGTCGAAAGACAAGTGCTAGCGAGGGAAAATATCACTCGTACGAATTGGAGGTTTTAGCAATAATTAACGGCTTAAAGAAATGGCGCGTTTACTTGTTGGGAAAGCACTTCAAAATAATTACGGATTGCAATGCTTTCGTTATGACAATGAATAAGAAAGATATTCCATTAAGTGTAGCCAGATGGGCCATGTATATGCAAGACTTCGATTATGATATAGAACACAGGTCGGGCACCAAAATGCGCCATATAGATGCACTGAGTCGTCATATTATGATTATTCAAGAAAGTGTGTTGCACAGAGTTGGAGAAGCTCAGTTAAAAGATTCGCGGATAAGAGCTATCCAAGGAATTCTGTATGAGAGAAATTATGAGGACTATGTACTGAAGAATGGATTATTGTATAAGGATCCTATAAATGAACGACTAGTGATACCAAGAACACTTGAGAATGAGATTAATCGCGAAACACACAAACAAGGTCACTTTTCAGTTGGTAAAACTCAAGATTTATTAGAGAGATCGTATCATATTCCGGATATTAAGGTGAAAATAATGGATGTCATAAAGAGTTGTATACCATGTATTTTAGCAGAACGTAAAGCTGGGAAGCAAGAAGGCTTTCTCAATGTGATTAACAAAGATGATAAACCGCTACAAACTTATCATATAGATCATCTTGGACCTATGGGAAATACAAAGAAAAGATACAATCACATCTTTGTTGTGATTGACGGATTCTCTAAGTTTGTGTGGCTATACCCAACAAGAAGTACGTCCAGCAACGAAGTGATAGATAGGCTGAAGAAACAGGCAGTGACGTTTGGTAATCCAGTGCGCATAGTGTCTGATCGAGGCAGTGCATTTACGTCCAAAATATTTAAGGAATATTGTCTGGAAGAGGGTATCCAGCATTGTTTAATAACGACCGGAGTTCCTCGTGGAAACGGGCAAGTGGAACGTGTTAATAGAATAATAATTCCATTGCTTACAAAGATGTCCATCGAAAACCCTAAGGTTTGGTATAAGCATGTATATCGAGCTCAACAGTTTATAAATTCCACCATAAGTAGAGGTACCAAGTTTTCTCCATTTAAAATCTTAACTGGATTAGACATGATGTTGAAAAATAATGAGGACTTACGCTGTTTAATAGAAGATGAATTAGTTGCTAAACTTAGTGATGAAAGAAATGACATACGTGTTTTAGCTAGAGAAAACATTCTAAAGATGCAGCAAGAAAATATACGTCATTATAATAAGAAGAGGAAGCAAGCACGAAAGTATTCCGTAAACGACCTCGTCGCTATCAAGCGGACGCAGTATGGTCCAGGAATGAAACTAAAGCCGAAGTATTTGGGACCTTATAAGATAATTTCTGTTGGAAATCATGATCGATACAAAGTTGAAAGGATCGGTGAACATGAAGGACCCAAGCTAACTACGAGTACTGCTGATTTTATGAAGGAATGGGCTGAGTCATACGGGTCGAATGACCGGTCAGGAAGGCCGATTGTGGGATCTGGCAACGCCATACCATACAACCTTCGTTCTAAAAGTGTCAGAACAGGGATGTGTGCTAGCTCACCTAGAAGAAGTAGTGATTAAGTAAGTAAGAAGAAGAATAAGCTTTAAGTTGAAAAGGAATAATAAGAAAGTTGTGAACAGAAGGTAGAAAAGTTGTCTAGAGATAGAATAAAGCTGTTTAAAGAAATATAGTTTAAATAAAAGCTGTGTAATAAAGTTAAAGCTGTTAATAGAGATAAAAGTTGTAAAAAGAGTCATTAAACTCTAGTCTCTATAAAGTTATTATAAAGTTGTGCGACGTCAAACAGATTTTCAATATTGATCATATTGGAAATCCATAGAAGAAACCATTAATAAAAGTAAAATAAGAATTCACTAATATTCGTGTTTTCTCGTTTCTCGTTTCAATCGTGTAATCGACGAAAAAAATTTCAGAATAGCTGGCAAAGATGAGTCTTCATCGATTGTAGTGTGAAAAATTACTTTGCGTTGACCAAGGTCAGTTTTTGACGTAACAGGAAATGTTGAAGTATAGAGAATAGGATTTTGAACTAAAAATGTAGGTCCGTTCCACCAAATTTCATGGTTTATTAGTAATGTCGATAAGACTCTCCTGGAAGCGCAGTCAGCTGGATTTTGTTTTGATTTCACATGATGCCAATTGGTGCGTGGAATACTACTCAGTATGTCTGATGATCTGTTAGCGATGAAAGTTTCCCAACGCTTGGGATAATCAGATAGCCAGCTGAGAACAATTGATGAGTATGTGCACGCATGTATATCGATGTCTGTTACCGTAAGACTATTGGCTACCTTGAATATTAGACGTGTCGCAAGAAGTGCTGCACACAGTTCCAATCTTGGGAGTGTTATATGTTTAATGGGTGACACACGTGTTTTAGATGCTACCAGATATGTGTTAACTTCACTTGTGGATGTTACGGATCTAAGATACACCACTGCAGCATAGGCTGTTTCCGATGCATCTGCAAAAGCGTGAAGTTTTACGTGCTGTTGACACGGTGTCCAACGGAAAATTTTTATGGACTGCAAATTTGGGATGTCGTAGTGAATTTCATTCCATTCTTCGCTTAGATTAGGTGGTAATGGATCATCCCATGAAAGTTCAGCAATCCATAGTTTCTGCATCAAGATTTTGATTTCGATAACAAAAGGAGATAGCCAACCTAGTGGATCAAAAATTCTTGCAGCAGTTCAGAGAATTTTGCGTTTAGATTGTTGTCCATTTGGATAGTCGTCTTGAAGAAGAAGTAATCGCCTTGTGGGTTCCAATTAAGACCAAGTGTTTTAATTACTGCAGAGTTTTCGTCAATATAGTGAATGGATTGTGTTTCTCGATGATCATGTGGAATGTGATTGAGAAGTTCTTCTGAATTGGAAGACCATTTTCGTTTATCGAAACGTCCATTTCAAGAAGTTGGCGTAATTGCGTTACACAGGCAACTGCTTGACTAACACAAGTGGAACCAGACATTACACGTCCACGTAAAAGTCTGTTGTCAGTATTCTTGCTCCTTCTGAGAATTGATTGCCTTCATCCAGTGCTAACTGTTGCAACGTCCTTATTGCCAGGAAGGGCGCTGATGCTCTTCCGTATGTGATAGTGTTGAGTTCATATTATTGAATAGCATCTGATGAAGAAGCTCTCCAAAGAATCTTCTGATAGCAAGTGTCGTTGTTGTCAACTTTGACTTGGCGGTACATTTTAGCAATGTCGGCAGTAAAGACAACTTTGTGTTTTCGAAACCTGATGAGAATGGATATCAACTCGTCTTGAATGGTCGGTCCAGTATATAACGCGTCATTAAGTGATAGACCAGAGGTTGAAGGCTTCGAAGCATTGAAGACTACTCTAAATTTTGTGGTGGTACTAAATGGTTTTAAGACTGCGTGGTGTGGAATAAAATAACAGTTATGTGGTGGAAGTGATAGGATCCAACATGACGCATATGGCCTAAGCCTAAGTACTCCTCCATGAATTGTTGATATTACTCCTTGTAGGATGGGTCTTTCTCAAATCTTCTCTCAGCCATGTATAGAGATCGTATGGCAGCAGATCTGGATTCCCCAAGTTCGCTAATTTTTGGTTTGAGTGGGAGTCGTACAACGTATCTTCCATCGTTCTGACGAGAGTGAGCAGACATGAAATGCTGTTCACATAAAAATTCATCTTGTGTGAGATGAGTTTGCGTCTTAGTCAAGTCTTCAATTTGCCAGAATTTTGAAGTAAATTGTCGACATCTGTGCAAACGTGAAAATTATGAATATTCTCATCTACTTCTCGTTTGTGTGCTCCTGATACTACATAGCCAAAGATAGTTTTTTGAGCTTTGATGCCAGAATGAAATTGAATTTGATCTTCTAGTGGGATTCTGAAGAATATGTCTGAACCAAGTATGATATCTATTGTTGCAGGTTGATCGAAATTAGTATCGGCCAAATCAAGGCTCGATAATTCATTGTAATTTGGGAGTTGAATTACTTGTGCTGGTATAAGATTTGTGAGCTTTTTTAGTATAAAAGCTCTTGTTTCCAACTCAATGGTGGTCAAGCGTGATTTTATCATAAGTGTAACTGCACCACGTGAATGTTGTGAGCTTATTGTTCCTATACCGAGAATTGGAACTCTAGAGTGGCTTCTGTGTAGTCTAAGTCGTTGAGCGCAACTTTCCGAGTTGAGGGAAGCCTGCTACCCGGAGTCTAACAAAGCGCGACATGGTTGAAGTTGCTTCATAGCATCAGCAACAAGAATGACAGCTGTCGGCAATACCTTCGTAGTATCTTGAGTAATGTGAAGACTGTAAGGATTAGAGGATTGTGAAGCTGGTGCACTTTGTGCGATACCATAAGATGGCGTATATGGCTTCTCGCTTTTATGTAGAAGCGTGTGGTGTCGTTTATTGCAAATGCGGCATGTAGATGATCTGCAAGTTGATGTATTGTGGCCAGAACGTAAGCAATTTGAGCATAAGGATGCTGCTGTTACAAATTGATTACGTTATATAATGTCCATGTTGGTAAATTTGGAACATCGGTATATAAGATTTTCGCCTTTGCAACAGGAACAAATTGTAGAAGTTGTAGTATAAACTTGTTTATAACGATGGACTGAGCGATTTGCTATTTCATTTGGCACAAAAAATATTGTGTTTCTGTATATCACCGTTAGAGCACCCTTTAAAACGATTACATGAAAAACATGTAAAACTCAACAAATTAGATGAAATTTTATACCCGTAAATCGAATTTAATTAAAAAAATATATTTTCTTGTGCCCAAGTGATATTTTAATCGATTATAAGGAATTAAACTCATTCCGACTTTAATTTTCAAAAGTTATTCTTAACTGAATCCTGCTTATGGGCAAGAGAGACGGAGCATGGTAAGCACTATCTTAACCTTATTCCTTCTGAGGTGATTGCATCTGTAGCCAACATAAAAACATCAAATGGCATAAGCAAACGTTCCAGAATGCAATATTTTGTGTTGGTAGCTCCAACTCTGCTGAAAGAGAGAACGATAAAACATGTGCCATGCTTTCCTATAGGAAAATGACAAAACGCTAAGTCCATTGTTATAAGTCAGTGGTTTGAGGTTTCAGTTTGAAAGTGTTCTGCTTTTTACTTGGATAAGAACACTGTAACTCAAACTCACGTTGATCTATAAAGTCCACAAGAGCTTTGAATTTTGGTTTGTCGTCTGGCGCTGATGTTCTTGCCCATAATTGACGTGAATCAGGATCGACTTTTTGTACCATAACGTAGATAATCAAATAGTCCGATCCATCAGTTGGAAGTTTTAACGCTTTGAGGGCTCGAACAGATTCTTTGAATGTATTGCTTAGTTTGTGGAGAGATGGTGCTGAAGGTTGCAGTTGTAATGACGGAAAATCGAAGATATTTTTAAGGTGTGCTTCGATGATACATTTCTCTTTATTATATGTTGACTTCAACATAATTAGCATCGCTGGTTTTTAGAAATTGAAACTTTTGAGCTGGTGTAAGATGTATGTTATCGTGGACGACCGATTTGTATAGGTCATGAAATGCTGGCCAGTTTTCGTATTGACCAGAGAATTGCGGTATATTTATTCGTGGTAACTTTAAATTAGTTGCTGATTCAGTATTATTAGTACTATTAGCAGTTTGACTATTACTTACTGTCAACTGCTGTAGAATAATATTCATAGCAGCTTGCTGTTGTGTTAGCAATTGTAAAATAGTATTCATAGTGTCACTATTTTGTGGCGAATCATTCGAATTGAAGTGCGTAATTGGTGTAGCTGAACTTGTTACTTGGCAAGGAGCTGACTTTTCACGTCATAATATTTGCTTTCAATGTTTTGCCTATATTGACTTTCGTTGGATATATCCTCCGATATATTGTCAATCTCCGCTTGTATTTGTTCGTATTCTTGGAATGCGATCTCTAATTTTTGCAATCTTACATCTATTTGTTCGATTTTAAGTTCAGAGTTTTGATTCTCTTCCAAGAAAGACTCAATGCGGGTAATTGTTCCTTTAATTAATCCTCGTTTCTTTTTTAAGGTTTCCATTGTGATAAACAAAGCTTTCAAGTGTTACGAAAGATACGCACAGGAAGTTTCTTGATATATATCACACAAATACAGCAAATGTGGCTATTCACTTTCGAGTTGGAAGTGAAATCTTTCAAATCCGATTGCACACCGCATCTATTCCACCACGCGTTTCACAACAACTTATTTGGGTCGATTGGACCAAAATGGCGAGGTAGTGGACTGTATAAAGAAAAATTTTCGAATATAGATAACTGGTTCTAGTTAAACGCGTTTTATTTAATTTCAATAAAACTTTTTATTATTGTGTTGTTAGGTGAACAAATCACGTACAACTGTTTTTTTTTAATTTTTTTTTTTATGAGAATACTAGATTGGTGTTTGTAGCATAGGGTAGCCAGTTGTAGTTTGTAACACTAACCAAAAGATGCGATGCTTTAGAATCTTGTGCTGTAGTATCTAAACGTTCTGCAACACCAGCGAAATCCTTATATTCTACATCGCTTACCAATAAGCGGCGTTGTCCAAAATGTAGTGCGGATCACCTATTATATCAATATGAACAATTTAAGACTGATTCAACTAAGAGCCGGAAAGCCCTCACAATATCTCATTCGGTTTGTTTCAAGTGCCTGGGTTCTAAACATTCTGTGAAGGCCTGCCGTTCCAAGGTTCGATGCAATTAATGCAAAGGCAATCACTACTTCATGGTGCGTCAGATCCAAGCAAAACGTCTCCACACTTATTACAAAAATACAATCCAAATAAAAACCGGTCATCCTGCATGAATTCTACCTTCAATAATCCGGAGGCTATTATGAATTATCAACCCTCACATTTACAAGCGTCAGATTCTCCAATCAACCCTCAGCAATCAACATCCAACAATCAACATCTTCAGTAAACCCAAAGTTAATTATTTCTGAAAAGCTTTCTGATTCGCAACACAATGAACATTTCGCTTCTCTCAACTCATGCATTCACCCCGATAATTACCCTTCCACATCAGTTAATGAGGCAGCTCCTCAGCAAGTTGTAATATCATTATTACTAACAGCTGTCATCAATGTCCGTGATAACCAAGGGTATTTTCCACAATGTAGAATGCTTTTAGATTCAGGATAACAAGTTTTCTTGATATCCGAATCATGCGCGCAAAGGCTCTTACTGAAACGAAAGAATGCCAGATTGTCGACAAGTGGGCTATCCTCTTCTGGAGCAGGTATAACCACAGGAAAGTTTCAGCTAAACATTTCCTCTCGATGAGAAAAATCAGTGCGAGTGGAAATCATTGCACTTGTTATGAGCTTCCGCAATTCCCGCAGAAGGGTTTCATATCCCCGAATGGCTTTGTTCACATGATTTAAAACTAGCTGATCCATGTTTCAATACGTCGTCATCAGTTAATATCATTCTAGGGCGGATCACTTTTTTGATGTGTTAAGGCCGAACAAAATCCTTCATCGTGGACGTGCACTGGCACAAGATACGGTTTTTGGCCGGGTCATTTTTGGAAACCTGCCAAAAACCCAGACTTCTCTTGTCAACTACCATGTGAACACTGCAGGAGACTTAGATAAATCTCTTGCTAAAGAAGAAAACGATTGCGAATTACATTACCAAGGCAATTAATTTCGCAATGAATCTGAGAGATATGTAGTTTCTTTACCATTTCGAAGGCTTACACAGAAACTTGGGAGTCAACGAAAAACGCTATTTCGCGACTACACGTCATGGAACGACGCTTCTTGAATGACAAAGGCTATAAAGAAGAATACTTAAAATTCATGCGTGAATATGAGCAACTTGGACACATGCGCCAAATTCCAGAAGACCAAAAGGAAATTGATACTTGGTACATCCCAGTACTTCTTTCTACCTTCCTCATCACGCGGTTTTTAAAAAATCCCCTGTACCAAAAATTAGCGTGGTATTTGATGGCTATGCAAGTCGAGCTCGGCGTCTCATTGAATGACAAATTGATGACCGGCCCACGATACAACCTGATTTGATTACAACATTTCTACGTTTTCGAAGGCATAAAATTGCATTCTCCGCGTATGTCGAAAAGATGTACAAGCTGGTACTAGTTTCAGAACCTGAAAGAGATTTCCAGAGTATCGTTTGGAGCATACTTCATTACCCATACAGCATTACAGGCTTAATACGGTAACATATGGCACAGCACCTGCTTCGTATCTAGCTACAAGGGTCCTTCATCAGATTGGGGATGACAACAAGGAAGGGTTTCCAGAGGCATAATCTATCATACAAACGAGCTTTTATGTTGATGATCTGTTGACTGGAGCAGAATGCCTTGCTAACGCCTTAAGGCCTAAGCGTGTAATTACAGTTATATTACAATCCAGTGGCTTCAACCTTACTAAATGGCACTTCAATTCAACCGAATTCTTACAAGATTGCAAACTTGGTCATAAAATTCCAAGTGCCTTGCCAATCGATGATAATCCCAACATAGCCAAGATCTTAGCAATTCAATGGGAGCCTCAAAATGATGCTTTCACGTTCAACCTGGCCACATTGAACTGAACAACAAAGCGTAGAAGTCTGAGTGAAGCGTCAAGAATATTTGATCCCTTGGTATGGCTTGCTCCAGCTATTATTTCCATTAAGATTTTATTTCAACAATTGTGGCTATTAAAACTCAAAAAAATACACACAGTGCCAAAGGCAAAGGCTCAAGAGGAAGAAAAAAGGTCCATTGTCTTATCTTGCTTACAAGAAGGCACCCACGAATATAGTTCCAGTATAAGTAAAAAGTGACTTCGACTTTTACGTGAACTCTATCTCCTCTGTAACTTGAAATGATAGAGATATGTATATTGGCTTATTACATTCGAAACTTAGTTGGCCATTCCTTAAAGCTATTTTCGAACTCGAATTTCGAAAATGGAGGGGATAATTTCGAAAAATCTCTTTTTTACCAAATTGGATTTGTAGGAGGTAGATCCTGTCATCGCGCATCTTTTGGTGTCCACATTTTTGTGGGATGGGTAAGCTCTGGGAGGGGCGGGGCTTCAATGTTTCAACTTAAGGCGGCTATATTTTCTCAAACAAGAATCGTATAGGATTGCTTAAGGTCTTAAATGGAAGACATCAACTAGGTGAGTATGGTGATTGATTTTCAAGTTCGTACGTTAAGAGAGGAGGGAGTTAAGGGGGGTTCCAAAACGTAAATATCAGAGGGGAAGCCACCACTCCTCCGAACATTACCGGCAGATTTTGTTCTGGTATTTCTTTTCTATTACATAATTCAGTCCTGCATTCCATAGACTACTTTTTTTTCCCGATCAGGAGTAGGGGGGAAAATTAGCCTCAAAATTCTTTTAATTGTACCTGAGCTATTTGATCTCCGAGTACAGGGTTGTCGCTACTTAAACTTCTTAGAAAAAGTTCAGCTATCCGATGGGTACTAGATTTTTCAATATGTACTAGATTAAATTTTGACCCCCCACAGGGGGCGAGGTATATTTTCTAATTTTTTGAAAAAACGTCAGCGTATGTGGGACGCTGAGATCTTTCGATCGACATACCAACTTTTTTAGTACTATACTGTTTTATATTCGAAGTGTAGTACTAGATCACCTAATTTTCAAATGGACATAACTCAGTAAGGTTAGGTTCAATCGGGAAACGATTTTTTCATTCGCTTTATCTTATTAATTGCTATAATTCGTGGAAATTTTTTTTTCAGACGGAGGGTAGTTTTGGGGTGGGGAGTTGAAAGCCACCCAATTTTTCCAACTCCTATATTTTTGTCAAATTACAATCTATCGATATGAAACGGTAAACGCGAATACAACTTTCGAAATGGTATTAGCTGATATAAATTTTTATTGATTTTTGTCAAAGGAGACGGGGTGGGAGGTGTCAAAGTGGTTAGGTACCAAAACTTTGATATCTTTACAACTGCCGTAATTATAAACACATTTCAATGAAATTCGAACACATAATACATATCTATGGTGGCCATATTTTGGCTTTTCCAATTTTTCGAATTTCGAAAATTTGAAGTACTAATCTTGAGATGTTTCGAAAAAATCGAGGTATTTTCAGCGCAAGATTATACTATTACTTATTATTCAATTCCAACATAATGGACCGCTAAACCCTTCCTAAGATAATGGGTTTTCGAAATCGAAAAAAAGCGCAGCAAGAACATTTATTTTAGGGTGGTAAAATTCGTTCTTTTCTTAATTTTTCTGAAAAATTTCCCCTCCAATCCCCAAAATTTTTCTATGCTCTGTATGCGCCTGCTTGAGGTTCATCTTTTTCGGGGGAAGGGGTAGAGTTTCTCTGAACAAAAACTGTAAAAAAAACGGTTTGTCCTTCCCCACCCCCTTATACTTCTTCTAAAAATTCCCCCTACCACTTTATATATTGCCCGCCTTACCTCGCAGATACAACCCATATGCACTCCCCCCCCCCCCCCCCCCCCCCTTCCCCTCACGTTTCCCCGCAAAATTGAAATTTGTTTTTCCACGTACAATTATACTATTACTAATTATTCTATTATATTAGAACACATGAGACCACTAAAAGTTACCCGCACTAATAAGTTTAATAAATGTGAAAAAAAAATTGGAATATCGAACTTCCTATAAGCGCAGCAAGAGCATTTATAAAACGGGTAGTAAAATTCATTCTTTTTTAATTTTTCCTCACACATTTCCCCTCCATCCCCTCAATATTTATACTCCTCATATATGCGGCTGTTAAGCCTTCATCATTTAAGGGTGGCAAAATTTTTTTCTAAGGGCTGTCCCTCCCCATTCCCTAAATACCCTCCAAACCTCAGTCGCCCGTTAGTTTTCACGTTTCCCGGCAATATAAGAAATTAATAAAATAACATTACAAGGTACGCTAAATTAGATTCAATCTAATTAACTGCAAGCATATGTATGTGTGCTACTCAAGTCAACACCTTTTTTCTCGGCCAAATTTCAGCCGATTTTAAAAATTCTTTTTGCTAAATTCATTGTGACTTTTTTCTGATTTTTTGAATGTATTATGAGTTTCGTCCCGGGGTACTTTCGGGTGCGGTGTTGGTACCCCCGGCGGGGGGGGGGGGGGGGGGTACTTCTTATACAGCATGTTACATATCAAATGAAAGGAATCGGCGAGTAGTATCGGGCAGTATACTTTTTTTCCCAATCTGGAGAACTTCGTTGAAAGACATTTTTGAAATTAAATCCCCGTACAAGCGCACAAATTCATCCACACCCCATAACTCGGCTAAATATCATCCGATTTGCAAAATTCCTTCTGCTAATTTTTTTCTGATTTTTTGAGCATATTTTCTTTACCCTCGCGATTACGTTGCCAAAATTAATTTTCGACGGCCAAAATTTCGGTCTGAATATTCATTTCGAAAATTATTTAAACAAATTGTTGAATAATCCAATTTTTTGTAATGGATGCGCGCTTATTAGGGGATTATTTATAATAAATTTCAGCATGATCGGATTTCATTTACCTATTTAAAAAAATAAAAACTATACAAATTTTGCATGCACACTCAGCGATACCTACCGGGGGAACCTAACAACTCACTGGCATACCACTTACACTATCGCCATACATCTCCTCAATCCGTGGCATATAATCCGAGGGAATTTGCTACTTTCCTTCAGATTCTATTTAACTGCAGCAACTTCCGCGAAAATTTGCAAATTTGAGCATTTTGCTTTTTGAAAAAATCGCGATTTTTACTTTCTCCCGTACCCCGGCATGCGGGTACTTTTTGGGAAGGCCTCGGCGAGTACATTACAGAAAATAACTTTCTTCCTTTTTCCACCCCACTTTTCGGACGATTTGGCGCCAAAAACCGTATTTTTAAATAACGATTTCCTGATTTTTT
Source organism: Dioctria linearis (assembly GCA_963930735.1). Classification (NCBI taxonomy): domain Eukaryota; kingdom Metazoa; phylum Arthropoda; class Insecta; order Diptera; family Asilidae; genus Dioctria; species Dioctria linearis. The sequence goes on along the minus strand of OZ005741.1, from coordinate 210,529,027 downwards.
GTAAATGATGCCACCTAGCGGGATTTACGTGAACTATTTCCAACATGTTTTTCTAGGCTTAGTAATTATTCGTTTATCTGCTATTTCGGAAAATTTAACTCAGTCGAATAGGACATCCTTTCGAATAGTTTCAAACATATATATTACCTGACTACATAATCGTCAGTGCAGGACACATGAATTGGTTGTGTATTTCCAAAACCAAATGGTGTCAACTTTTACAAATTTTTTTCAACAGTTAAATACTACATAAATTTCTTAATATGAATGCATTTACAGTTAGAATACATTGTGAAGAAATTATCGAAGAAAAAAAACACGCAACTGATATTCGGAGCTCCCGCTATAAATGGAAATTCATTTTTTTTTAGTTCCTCGGTTAGCAGTGCGGATGTGAAAGGGACCAAATGAAGTAGAATGACATGAAATAAAAAGCTGCTTTCCTACACTTATTTCCTTTCACATTCGCATTCACATCACATTCACATTTTCATATGTAGTAACTTTCCAATATAAATGATTTGTGTGTCTTTTCCAGCACTATCCTACCGACTGCGCCAATTTAGTTGTGTATTCCTTCCAGAGAGAAGAGGAGTACACTGCGGTCCTTGTCTCCCATTTGTCCACACGAGTTCCTGCAAAATAAAATACTTCCCTTGCGGAAAAGCTTTAACTATATATTTAAAAAAGGATGTACACTGCTGTACCACACGAGTCGATAAAACAAACGATTTTAATTTTATTTGAATTCTTTAATTAACGAAAAAACTTCTATTACAAAACTTTTGCAATTTGCAAACTATTATTTAAAACTTGAAAACTTTTTCTAAAAACGCAAGAACCACCGTTATTCATTTAATTCTTTTCACTGCGAACTTAAACTGCCAGATCGAAAACTGCTCACTCAATGTCCAGCGACGAGTCTTTTAAAGAAAGGCTCAGTCGTTTCAGCCTTTCCATTGGTCACTTGAATTGACCTGTAGGAATCTTTGTGTCACCCATTCCCCAAAATCAGCATGTCTTTCCCACAGTCCAACATTGCTGATTCGTGATTCCCATGGTAAAAATATGTCCACTTGTTAAATTTTCCTGGACGGCGGATTGCAACATGATCAGTATACTTGAGTGAGATAAGCAAGCACATTTTTCTCACAGCTAATTATGCTGACCCATCAAAAAATGTTTAGCGTTTGAATATTTCACTCGACACTTGATCTGTTTACTTGAATGAAATAAGCATGCGCGTCTTTCTCACGGTCAATAATGTTGACCCATCGAAAAGTGTTTAGCGCGTGCATATTTCATCCGAAATATTATACGTGTTTGTCACATAATTTCTTGTCGTGCAGACGGAATGATTTAGGGCATGTGCCCTTGAATATGACTACGTCCGTTTGGACATGAAAAAATGATTTGAATATGTGCTGCGTAGATAGCCTGGCACATGTACTTGAATCTGAGCCCTGAAATTCGTGGATGCATTTCAGACATTAATTGGCTCATGTTAATTTATGAATGCATTTTTGGACCCACTTCAGAATTAAAGGAATTTATGCATGCTTTTAGTTACGCATGCATGAATTTCTTTATCTTTGGTTGTTGGTATACAACGGCGTCAGGAAAGGCATGCAGTTGTACTGATACTGGAACTGCTGCAGAAAACATATGTCTTGGAAATTTGATCCTAGCGAGTGATGGCAGTTCTTGATGAAATTTTGTCCAAAATGTGTGTAGTTCCATAGGGAGCGCTGCATCCCAGTCAAGTTTGAGACGCCATAGGGGTTGAAGGAAAATCTTTGCAGAAACGATCACAGGACTTAAGATGCTGTTATATATATATATATATATGTATCGTAGTTATAGAGTTAAGTTGTTGTACGTCGCGGTTAAAGACTTCCTCTTTTCTGCTTAAGCTTAACGCTCACCTGTAGTTCAGTTAATCCAATTCGGGCTTAATAACACAACCTTCTTTATTGCACACCATTCAAAGCATTTTTTTATTGAACTTACTCCTTTAGATATAATACAAATCCTATTTCTTCACAACACCATAGAGCTTATTTCTTTAGAAATCTTAAAGATTCTACTTCCGGAAAAACACTCACTAAATTATCCGGACTCTTTTACTGAACTTATTTCTAGACAATATTATAGATTCTACTTCCGGACTAACTTATTCAGACTAAATATCGAACTTATTCTTTTTCTAAATCTTATAGACCGCCCGAGATTCTACTTCCGGAAAAACTTATTCAGACTAAATATCGAACTTATTCTTTTTCTAAGTCTTATAGACCGCCCGAGATTCTTTTCCAACCACTTATTTTTCCGAACTTTAAGATCCAACTCGACTCAACTCCTTTTAGAAAGAAACTCAACTCTTGATCACATTCATCGTGATCAAGAGCCGTTGTTCAGGATAGAAAATGCTAAATTGCATTTTCTTATCCTGAGAAAATTTTACTTTTTCAATTCTGGACTTGTTCAAACATGTCCAGAATTATTCGCGTTGAACGATGGCTTCAAAAATGTAATCTTACACTTTTTAAAACATCAGCCACCGTCCCGTCGTTTGAAATCGCGGCGTGCATATACATACAACGCATTTGTGCGGCGCGCGTTTCTTATTACGAAAGTTTCTATCGTAATATGTATGTACGTATGTACATACATATTGAATTTTTCGCGGCAAATCGTACTGAAGGTACGATTTGCTTTTTGATTTATTTTTTAATTAAATTGTTGAAATGACAAATTTTGCTGAAGGCAAAATTTGTCGTGGTAATTGTTCTGTTAAAACGACCTGGTTGAAAGTTGACACTTTTGTTTTTCCCAAGTCGTTTTATGAGAAAAAAATTTATAAGCTACATCGAATGTAAAGAAAATTGCTGATGCAATTTTCTTTATTCATTTAGTAGATAAGCTAATCATGTTTTAAGCATGAGTAGATATGTATTAATTTTATAAAATATAATTTTTACTTATTATCCTTTTTCAGGTTTTATATGAGAATTCTCATTACTTTTTACTTATTACCCTTTTTCAGGTTTTATATGAGAATGTTATTTATTTTAGGTATATAACAATCCTTCCCCCTGAGAAAAAGAGAATTATTTTTTGAAGAGGAATAATTCTCAGGGGAAGTTGATGTTAGTGCGTTTTTGGTGGCTGGGTTTTGGTCGGTTTTCGGTTGAGTTTGTACAGGAATATGCCTATATATATAATATGTATTTCTCATGGGAATATATGTAATTTCTGCTATATCTAATGGCGTTAAAAAAAAATCTTTTCTTATTACTTCTACTAATTTAAGTCGTTATTTCCCATATATGATCTTAGTACATACATTTCTAGCCTATTTCTATAATCTGAGGTGTTTATGTCTATGTCTTACTAGTTCCTATATTACCAAATAGTTATTATTATATTAATGTTACTAAATATTATTTATTATTATTTTTATTACTATTATTCTTATGTAAATAAATTTCGGTTATATTTTTTATGTTTTAATTCTATTATCTTATGCTTTCTTTCTTCTATTTATTATCTTATTTTTTTGTTTATTTCATTTATTATTCCTACTTGGTTATGTCCTATTTGATGTTATCAATATTATTCTTAAGTACTACTAAACAAATTTTACTCTTATGTGCTATTAATTTTATGTGGTCGCTTTATCTCTTATTCGCTACTATAATTTTAACTTATTTACTGAAACCAGTGCATTGAAAGGATAGAGTGTTGTGTCAGTAACAAAAGAATGACACGGGGGCCAACCAACGAGTATAGATCTTTTTGATTATACTACTTGTATAGATTTTAATTTTTCTTGGGGTGTTGCGTAAACCGGTTCCATAGGAACGTTTTCAGCTGTGGGCTGTTGTCTGCGTTTAGCAATCCATGCCATGAATGCCGGGACTACATATTTTGCTACTGCCACCACAGATGCAATTAGCAACAAGAGTCCTGTCATTGATAAGGATGTGATAGAAATTATATGGGGAATCTTGGCCTTTGGTCCAAAATGAATGTTGTTCACTTTGGTACGGATTTCGTCTAGAGATTTTGTATCTAGGTGGATACGTTGGTTTGTATCATCTCCGAGGAGTAACGTGGGTGGTTTCTCTTGGACATATATTCTGCCAATTCATCCTGAGTTTCGTTTGTGCCTGGGAAGTAGGTTGGTTGGAAAACTTTTAGCGGATGCAGATTTTTTGCTTCGTAATACAGAGTGTGAGGCCCTATTTGCAAGGAACATGGTTCGTTGACTGTCATTATTCCTTGTCCTGCGACACGATGAGTGAGCAACTTTTGTGTAGAGGTTATTTGTACTATAGTGGTTTCGGTTAAGGAGTACAGCCACGAATTTGGTCTATTGAGTTTAATTATTGTGTCTCTTGGGGGAATTTGAGCTCTGATGCTACATTGTGGGTGTTCGCCCAGTGGATTGAATAAAAGTTTAATAACACATTCATCTGTTTTTGTAGCCTTGGTGATTGGTGTAATTGGTGTATTCAGCTTACCAACCCACGTATCCTCATTGATTCCCTTTGAAATTTTTTTGAAAGATCTCAGGTTTTCTGGCTTCAGCAACAGAGATTCCTGGGTCTGGATTTAACTTGCCACATGGGAAAATTCGATATCAGGTATTAATGAGTGGTCTGAATCCACCCTTATGGGAAAACCTCTAATCTATTGGATTTTCATCCTGGGAATATTAAATATGGGAAGTTTGATTCGGATAACTAATTTGTCCTGTAATAAATGTGTCTTGATTGCTGCTGTTTGATGCAGATTGGGACAAGTGGAGTGAGATTTGTGATAAATCTCTAGCAAGAGATTCGGGGAAATTAAAAGGGGATGAATTTGATTATTTCTGCTGGACACTATTATGTCCAGTAGAGCTTGTTGTCTAAATTCCAACTCTATCATTTGTATTGTCAGACTAGAAACGATCTCTTGTCTTATTTGGTGGGCTATCAAATCATCCGTTGTGTTCTGCAGATGGTTAATCTGATTGGTTATCTGATGTTGTCGTTCAGACAGTGAGGATAGGGGTTTTTGAATTTGTTCAAACGTGGTTTTTATTACGCTGATCTGTTGCTTTTCCAGATCAGCTAAGGTTTGAGCATTTACCTCTAATTCCCTTAGTCGGCGGTACACCTCTTGTTCGTTTCCGCTATCCATATAGTGCATCGCATTACCTATCCCATCAAAGATGGATCGGGGCTTGCGTGATTTAGGCACTGCCTCTTTAATGACATTGGTGCGTCTCTTGATGTTTTCCATCAGAGCATGTACATGTTTGGTTTGTAGGGTACATAGATCTTGATCAAAAGATTTGTTACCACATAGTTGATGAACGTAGTGTTCCGCGCGTTCCGCCAGTTTTGTCTGATTGTCCAACTCGCCCAGATCTAACTCAGTGATGACGCTCCAAGTGTCGTGGTAGACTGATAGGCTGCCAAGGTCCTCAAATAGTACTCCCGTATTATTTAGGGGCGTTATAGAGTAAGGTTCCTCCGCGAGGGCTCCTATTGTGAGCAGGAACAGTCCGTGGAAAATTATGGACCGCATTGTTATCTATGAGAGGATAGGATAGGATATTAGAATGGGGTTTCTGTTGATTTTGTAGCTTACATGCTAGTATAGTTGTACCTTAGAACTACTTAGATTATATTGACACCATGTTATTCGTAGAAAGGTTTTAGGCGATTGTTGTGTACCGTCACCTCTCGCTTACGAATTTTAATGTTGTGTTTACTGAACTGGGGATGCCGGTTACCGTATAGGGTCCTACCCAAATCTGGGAGAGCTTATGTTAACGACTTCCGCTCTTGAGTAGAACCTTGTCTCCTCTGTGAAATATCAGGGGACATACATCTTTGTCATAGTAATTTTTCGAGCGTTGTTTACTCATCAGAAGATTTTTCCGTGCCATGGCGTAAGACTTTTGAAGCTTGTACCTGAGAATATGGTAGTAGCTCTCGTGGTTATACACGGGTTCAAGATCTCGCCTTAAGTTGGACGGAACGTCCGCTGTAAAGCCGTAGAGGCAGTCCATATGAGTTAATTTTGTCCCCTCGTGTACACTGTTATTGTACACGAAAGCAGCGGTTCGCAGATAATTATCCCATGACCTGGGATTTTCGTCCGTTATAGCTTCTCCATTCGGTATGGCATACCAATCTACAAACTTCGTGAGGTTATCCTGAAACGTTAGTACATATTTGTTTCCGGATTCAGTCTCCTCTAGTGGGCCGACTATATCTAAATAGATTTTATCGAATGGTTGTTCCGCTATGTCTGTAATCACCATTGGCATTTTATACTGTGGTGAGGCCTTCATGGTTTGACATTTGGCACACCGCTTAATGTGCTTTTTGATGTCACTAAGCATGTGCCTCCACCAGTACTTTCTTCGAATCCGTTTATAGGTTTTTATCACTCCCTGATGACCGCCAAAGGGCGAATCATGGTAATCTTTTAAGATTAATTGAATCTCCTCGGGGCTTGTGATAACTTCAGGGGGACGAGTTTCGTCTATAATTGGTGGATTGGTACTAGGTGGACTGTCACGGTCTCCTGCTTCCTTTGATTGATGAGTCTGCTCTTGTTGTTCTATTGATTTGGCCTCTGTCTGTATTTGTTCCACTTTTCTGGATGTTTCGTGTCTGGGCTCTTGTTACTGCATTGCATTGCAGACACTCCTTAAGGTCCGATGAGTGTTTTTCCTCCTCTATATCCGAGTCCATTTGGTGGTGGACTATAGCTTCTACCGTGAAGGTTGCAGTTTCCTTGTCTTTGTTATTATCCCGTGGAATGCGGCTTAAAGCGTCGGCATTCGTGTTGTACTTTCCGGGCTTATACTCAATTTTATAATTGAACTCGGAAAGTTTATGGTGAAATCTCACCAGACGTGCTGTGGGGTCTTTAAGATTGAAGACACCCTTGAGTGGTTTGTGATCTGTATAGACCGTGAACTCTCGGCCTTGCAGATAACACCTGAAATTTTTTGTCGCCGAAACTATAGCCAGTAACTCTTTCTCAATAGTGGAATAGTTACGTTCGGCTGTGTTCAGGGTACGGCTGGCGTAGGCAATTGGCTGGTCACTTCCTACCTCTCCTTGAGATAGGACTGCTCCAAGAGCCTCGCTGCTGACGTCTGTGGTAAGGTTAAAGGGTTTTGAAAAATCGGGGTATATTAAAAGTGGAGGGGAAATTAAAGCGTTCTTAATGCTTTGAAATGCCTCTTGGCATTTCTCAGTCCACTTAAACTTTACATCTTTTCCGAGTAAGTTTGTTAGTGGACGTACTGTTTTTGAAAAATCGGGTATGAATTTTCTGTAGTAATTGGCAAGGCCCAAAAATGATTGCACTTGCCTTACTGTCTTAGGGATGGGGAAAGTTTGGACGCATGTCGTTTTGCTAGGGTCAGGTAGTGCTGCTTGGTTAGAACATTTGTATCCTAGATACACTACCTCGCGCCTGAGAAATTGACATTTCTCAGGTTGAAGTTTCAGGTTATTTTCTCTCAACCTGTCAAAGCCTTTGCGAAGCTTTTCGTTGTGGTCTGCCAGACTTTTTCCATAGATGACGATGTCATCTAAGTAGACGAAACATTCTAGGCCTTGGAGGCCAGTTAATATGAAATTCATTAAACGCTGAAATGTGACCGGGGCTCCTTTGAGTCCGAACGGCATGCGTTTGAATTCATAATGCCCGTAGTTGGTACTAAAGCCCACTTTTGCTCGATCTTTCGGATCGACAAGTACCTGATGATAGCCATTGGCTAGGTCTAGGGTGGTGAAGAATCTTGAATGGCCCAGTTGATCGAGGATATCCTCAATCCGTGGTAGCGGGAAGGCGTCGCCAATCGTTTTTTCGTTCAACTTACGGAAATCAACGACGACGCGCCACCTTTTCTCACCATCTGGTCCTGCTTTTTTGGGGACGACTAGCAGTGGCGAGTTCTATGGGCTTTTGCTGGGCTGGACAATATCGTTATCCAGCATTTCTCGGAGTTGCTCATTTATGACATTTCGCTATGTCTCTGGTAACCGGTACATCTTTTGGTTAATAGGTGCTTGGTCTTGCACCAGAGGGATGTCGTGGGTGATGGCATTGGTATGTGTAAGCCTGTCACCTTTTAAAAAGAATATGTGTTCATATTCGTAACAGAGATTTGTTATTGAGGCTTTTTCCTCAGTATTTAACGTTTCATCCAGACTGAGTTCTTGCTGTTATATACCCGGGGCGTCGTGCTTTCTTTAAAGAGAAGAACGCCCAGGCGGAGTCCAGCGTAATCCTGATCGGGACAATGTCTCTGTTTTGTTAAGATAAGATAACCTGTAAATAATCTTAATTTGTTTTGTTAAAGTTAAAGAAATTAAATAAAAAGAACTCGGTCGCGTACAAATTAGAACTTTATTATTTTAATTCATTGAAACACTTTTACTAATGCACTTTTTAAGTGAGATTTTGTGTACTTGTGTACTTTTAAATGATATTTTATAATTTTTACATGAGACTTCGCTCAACTAGACGGAGCCCGACCGACTTTCTTCACGATTCACGCTAAACTCCTCGATTCGTGTCTTCCAGAATTTCAATTTCGCTGGCATCTTTACCTTGTCAGCGAGATATCGTTGACGCTTTATCGCGACGACATGACAGGATGAAATTTGATAATATTTCAACGCTGAAGTAAACAGAAATTGTTTACTTCTCGATAAAATTTTGAGAAAGAATTCTTAAGTGCTCGTTGTGCACTTGAAAAACGATACTTTGTATCGTGAGAAAGGAAAGTTGTGATTTTCGTCGGTCAAGCACTGTCACAACCGATAAATTATATAAATTATGATTTGTGCTGAGTTCTGACCGAGCGCAATCACAACAACGTGAATTATGATGACATTGGGAGAGGGTCATGCACTTGAACGAAAAATAATTGTTCCAATGTGTGAATGTGTGATCATTACACTCCATCCCCCTTGGAAAAAAAAATTGTGATACTGAGAAGAGAGCAAATTTTTGAGAGCAAACAAAAAATTTCTTTAGGCTGCGGTGAGGACGAATTCTGAGTCGGTCGGTTCTCGTTTACAATATTTTTTACAAATATAAAAATATTTTATTTAAAGGCTGAAATTTAAAGAAAAAAAATCATAAATTTTAAACTAATTGTAAACTATTTTTAATATATGTATTATAATTCAAAAATTGGGAAAAGTAAGAAAAATGTAATTTATTATTTTTTGAAAAGAAAATTTAGATATTATTACTTAATGGAAATATATGAAAAATCTTTTAAGATAAAAAGAAAATTTAGATATTATTACTTAATGGAAATATGGAAATATATGAAAAATCTTTTAAGATATAACATTTTGTTTTATTTATCTAGTTTTTTTTTGAACCTATTTTAATTAATTAATTATTATCATTATTTATTATTTTTATTTATTGGTTATAACAATAGTTTTCTTTTTTTTAAATATTTATTTTACCTTACTTTTACAAAAATGAAGTGAAAACGCACTTTTTTTTTTGTGCTTTTATCTGGCATTCATTATTCAAAAATGAATTGTTTAAGGCTCGAGGATTTTATTCATTTACCTACTTTATTTATTTTTTTACACCTAGAGTAAGTTTTATTGGCTTGTTGTTCACTTCGTCCAAAGTAGTACCCTGCTGTGTTTTCATACTCAGCATATTTTTTGTTTTGTAAATTTTATATGCCTTAAAACTTGCATATAGTATAATGATGAAAACGATAACGTATACTAGTGGATAATGGTGGACCGTATGTGGGTCCAATGAAATTAGATCTTTATTTTCTTCTTCTTTGAGAATTTTAATACTTTCCGCCAATATTTTTAGATCTGCTTCGGGGGAATACTTAATTATTCTTGTGTTCTTTGTATCGCTAATAGGAGTAGTTAGTTTACTTGTTTTTATTACTTCTGTAATATTTATTGGAGGGACAAATGCGTTTTTTATTCGGGTTTCTTTAACATTATAGCCTTGTATTGTTAGGTCATGTGTGCGGAGGTAGCAATTACCCGAAATTTCTATTATGCCAACCCCTTCTATAACTAATGGTGCGATTGAATCTTCGCAAATGTAGTCAGCTGTAAGTTTGTGAAGAGATGAGAACAACCATTTGTTAATTTGGGAAAGTTGTATCCATACGATTTCGTGGCTAAATTGTCTCAGATCACAAGAGGGCAGGATTTTTCCTTCTCGCTTTAGCAATTGTAGCTCACAGATTTTTGTTTCTTTACCTATGGTAACAATAGGGTGCTGAATGCCACATAGAAAATAGTTTTGATTTTCTGTAATACAACTGGAAAGTTCATTGTGCGATATTTCGTAGTAGTGCTCTTTGCTGTAATCTATTATTAAGTACTCGATGCTTGGTTGGATGAAAATTAGACATTTCTCATGTGGTGTTGGCAAGGGGATAATTTTGAATATTTGGTAACTTTCTTTCGACGGGAGTGGTATTTTCAGTTCATATATGACTTTTGAATTGAGTATTGAGGTACTAATATGGCTGATATGATACAATGAGAGAAGGTTGGTGTCTTTTACGATCGCTGGAAGTTTAGTGTCACTTGGTAGTTTTTGGTGAACGGTGTTTAAAATAGCGTTTAGCTGATCCGGCGTGACTATGGATGGGTGTAGTTTCCCATGCCGTGCGTCTGTAACCAGGTCTACTATTGTATCCATCGTGCTTTGGTAACGCAAAGTTATTAGCATTATGAGTGAAGTTAGGGATTCGATTTGCGATATTACTGTAAGTGACACGCTTTCTGCAGTTAGATTTTGTATTTGAGTTTTAATCAGTGAAACTTTATTATCTAGTGCTATTATCTTTTCTTCAAAAACTCTTTGCGTTTTATTGAATATGTTTTCTGTGGTTTCAATAACTACCGTCTGGTTTTTTATTAAACTCAGTAAGTGGTCTTCGTTATATTTCAGCTTTTCGATTTGCCGGTCGTAATATTTAGCGTCGTCTTCATTTAGTGTTCCAAATAAAGATTTGCTTACAACACCTATGGCATTGAATAGTGAACTTTTGCTACGAGTTCCATCCCCATGTGTTAACAGGTTATATTTTTGTTTAATTTCGTGCAATACGAGATTGACTTCTGTTATTGAATGGGTTATTTTTCAATAATTCGCACAATTCATTAACTGTTGTAACGTATTTATCAATTTTTCTTGCAGTAAATTCAAAGCTTCTAATATCATATAACTACCACTTTCCATTCTTTGGAATAAAGTTCGGCTCTACCTAACTCCTCAAAATATATTCCCGGATTGTTGTTAATTCTAGTTACGTTAATAGTATTTCCATGCGAGGAAGATATACTTATTAGAAGTAGGGGTACAACGACCAGAAATCTGGAAAAAAAAAATAAAATAAATTCTTAAGACTTTTCCGAGAAGGTGGAGGGCAATTTGAAATGCCCCATGGAGGAAAGTAAAGAGTTCATATAAAAAAAATCGTTAAATGTTTCAAAAAAAAAACACTTGTTGGAAAACGTTTAACTGAAGATGAATTAGAAATTGTCGCTGATCAAGAAGCAAAAGCAATTGCCATGACCAGAGAGTATGTTGATGTAAATTTGGCTAGCAAAAATACACTTCTAGCAATATTATCGAAACAAAGTTATAGGATTCTCATTCGAGCAAGGTATATTAAGTACGGGTAGTGATACGACAGCCTGTAATCTGAAAGTGAAGGTAAATGACTGGGATAAGCTAATCATTTAGTAATTTTAAATCATTGTTATGAATTGTCTTGTGTTTGTTCTTTATTTTTATGACGCTATTCTCATGTGATAACACTTTAATGACTTCGTAGGGACCTTCCCATAAGGTGGAGAATTTGTTTTTGCAGGTATGGTTTTTTATGAGAACCTTGTCACCTACATTAAACTGCTTTGGAAGGGTTCCCTTATCATAGTAAGCTTTGGAGCGATTCTTATTAGTAAGAATGGTTTGTCGAGCTATTTCGTATCCGTGCTGCAGGCGAGCTTTTAGCTCTTTCGCGTAATCGTCGTAGCTATAGAACAAGTGGGGTTTATGTTCGAAAGTGTTGGGGATATTTGGGGGAAAGCCATACAGCAATTGGTATGGAGTACCGTTGGTACTCGAATGTGGTGTTGTATTGTAAACAAGGATAGCGTAAGGGATCCAACTATCCCAGGAAAGAGGGTCTTTGTTAACGTTATGACGAAGGTATTCGGCCAAAGTGCGATGGCTTCTTTCCAACGCACCGTTCGTTTGGGGATGATACGGAGAAGTGTTTACCTTCTTGGCTTTTAGGATTTACAGGTTTCCTTGAAAAGATTACTTAAAAAATTTGTCCCCTGGTCTGTTAGGATAATTTCCGGTACACCGTGTCTGCATACTGAGCTTTCTACGAACGCATGCGCGACGGTTTCTGCTTCGGCATTTCGTAGTGGTAGTGCCTCTGAAAATTTGGTTAAATCGTCCTGAAAGGTTAATAGGTATTTGTTACCTTGGTAACTGATGGGAAGTGGACCTACTATATCTAGAGATATTCTTTGAAAAGGACGAGAACTAGTCGAAGTGATTCGCATGGGGATAGGAGGATTTTTATAAAGTTTGTTCTTTTGGCACGACTCACATTTCCGAATAAAATTTGAAACGTCTTTAGCCATTGAGGGCCAATAATATTTTAGTAATCTCTTAATAGTTCGCGAAATTCCTTGATGGCCACCAAAAGCTGAATTATGGTATTCATGTAGCAGTTTAGTGATATCTTCACTGTTTTCTGGGTGAATTTTGGAATCGGTAAAAAGATGTATTGTAATCGCAGCAGTAAATATTTTTCCGATATCAGTTTTAAATTCATGGAACGAGTAAGTGCTATCAAAGTTAGGGAATTAGAAATTTATAGAGGTCAAATTTTTATTAATGCATTCAGCATAAAAGTTTTGTAAAATGTTTATCAGGAGATTTCTATCATCATGAGTCCTCACGGGTAGTGTTGCTTTAGCTACTATTAGTGTTGCTTTGTTTTCCTCTTTGAGGTAGGTCTTCAATTGCCCGATCTCAGGTGGATTAAAATCTTCGATTATTTCCTTCAACGTATCCTCAATAGAAGTATTTATTAGAGGTAGTATAATAAAGTTGTATGCTGAATTTATTTTTTCAAAAATTGTACCATTATTTTCAAGAATTTTGGGTACATCGAGTTTCTCTATGGAAGCCTGTATGGGTATTTCCGTTTGCGTAATAGGGCGTTCTGAATGGATATTCTTGCTCTGATTTCGTGTAATTACTGCTACCGTAGGTTCATTTTCCTCGGTTTTAATGCGACTTAAGGCATCGGCATTGGCATTATTTTGCCGGGTTTGTAAATAATTTCGAAGTCGTACTCTTCTAATAGTAATCTCCACCTAGTTAGGCGAGATGCAGCTGGATCCTTCAGATTCATCAACCACCGAAGGGGTCTATGGTCTGTAACTATGGTAAATTTTTTCCAAATACATACGGTCTGAACTGCTTTACGGCAAATATGATTGCCAATAATTCTTGTTCCGTTGTAGAGTATCTGGTTTCGGCATCATTTAATTTACGACTCGCATAACATATTGGTTTATCAATTCCTATCTTTCCCTGTGACAAGACAGCGCCAACTGCGTATTTACTCGCATCGGTGGTAATTAAAAATTCTTTAGTAAAGTCGGGGTAAGCAAGATTGGGAGGAGAGATAAGTTTTGCTTTTAAGGCCCTAAATGATTCATCACAGTGTGCGTTCCATTTGAATTCTGCGCTCTTTTTTAATAGATGGGTGAGAGGCTTAGCAATTTCCGCAAAGTTCGAAATAAATCTCCTATAATAACCTGCAAGCCCCAAAAAGGACTTAACATCTTTAGTTTTCTTTGGTATAGGATAACTTGCTATGACCTTAACTTTGGATGTATCTGGTTTTATGCCGTCCTGGGATATTATATGTCCCAGATAGACTAGCTCACTTTGTATGAACTTGCACTTTTCAGGTTGTAGTTTCATGTTATGTTGTCTTAAACGACAAAACACGTCAACAAGTTTCGAGTTATGGTCATGGATATCATATCCATATATGACTATGTCGTCGACATACACAAAGCATATACCTTGTAATCCCATAAGTACATTGTTCATGAGACGTTGGAATGTGGCGGGTGCATTTTTCAGCCCGAATGGCATTCGGTTATACTCGAAATGTCCAAAGGGTGTGCTGAATGCGGTCTTTCCTCTGTCTCTTTCATCTACTAAAATTTGATGAAATCCCTGAGCAAGGTCAAGGGTACTAAAATATTTGGACTTGCCCAATTGATCCAAAATATCCGTAATATTTGGCAATGGATATGCGTCGCCCACGGTTATATCATTCAGCTTCCGGAAATCTACAACCACTCTCCATCGTTTATTGCCTGTATTGTCAGATTTTTTCGGCACGAGGAGCAATGGGGAATTCCACGGACTATAGCTTGGCGTAACGATACCGTCTTTTAGCATATCTTTTGCCTGCCTATGGATTTCATTCTTTTGCGAATTCGGGTAGGCGATATGGACGTGTATAAATCGGTGGTTTATTGGGGTCAGTGAGAATAGTATGCCTAACGGCATCCGTATGCGACAAGTAATCTCCTTCTGAGAGGAAAAGATCGTTGAATTCTTTATATATTTCTGTAATGAGCCGTTTTTCCTCTGGATTGCAGTGATCTAGATTGATTAAAGCTTCTAATTTTTGTAGTCGCTTTTTTACTGGATCTTTATTAAAGTCAAATTGAAGAACACTAAATTCCTCGAGACCATCCCATTTTAATGGTATTTCTTTTACTTTCAAGATTACCTCTGAGTCGTTTGAGTTTAATAACATTACGTTTACTGCGTTGTTTGTTTGCTCAACCAGTGTTTCTGCGAGATATATTCCTGGCTGTATTTCGCATTTTTGTAATACAACTGGTTTACTGCAATTGAAAGGGAGTGAGACAACTTTTTCGCTTCTAGCAGGTAGAGTTATTTCCTTATTCTGAAGATCGTGAATTATTTTTATATCGTCAGGGCAATATATGGTGTTTCCTTTGGTTGCCCCGTTTAGAATAATTTTATGTGGATGATTAAGATTAGCCTCTGAGGCAGTTTGGATATCGTGTCCATCACCCGAAGGATTGTTTATAGTAAAAATACCTTTATTATAATCAATAATACAATTATATTTCTTCAAAAAATCATTTCCTATGATACCGTCGTACTTTAGTGTTATTTCGTCGGTTAAAAGATGAAAGATGTGCGTTAAGCAAAATTCAATTCTTTCCGTAGAAAGATTGAGCGTTCCTGTGACGGTGCCCAACGTAGTAATTGGCTCACCGGAAAGTGTAGATATAGTACTTTTGGTTTTAAAAGGTTTGCGAATAACGTTAGGATTTAACTTCAATATACTTATGTCCGCTACCGTATCAATAAGGAACGTAGAATACTTTTGAGCTGAAGGCAGAAATGGTATGCAAATGGTTACATTTAAATCGAATTTAGAGAACGATATCGAGATTTGTTTTGGCGTGAACGCTTTCTCTTTTAATTTTTCGACGGTTGTTTGTGGACTTCGGCTGTATGTGTTAGTCGGGATGGAGTGCCGATACTCCCCACCCGACAGTCCTCGTTTCCCTTTATTACCATGGTGGTATCCTTAGTATAGTCCTCTCTTACAGGTGCATAATGTGGATTGTGAGGCGAGTTCTGTGGTTGAGTGTATTTAGTAAAAAGATTCACTCGAGGGGAACCATATGAAGCTCTGCTATTATTACGTTGTCTCAACCGACAATCTTGTATATGGTGATTTGGTTTTTTGCAGTATACGCATACCAAATGGTTTACCTCTCTTTTTATTTCGCGAGGTGGAAAGTTGGGAATATTTGTGTTACGGAAACACGTTTCTTTGGTGTGACCTGTGCGTCTACAGAGTTCACACGAAATTGTATTTTTCGCAAAGGGTCTCGTATTGTGAGAGACTGACGGAGAGTTCCGTTCTAATCGTGTAGAATGTTCACTAGCATAAGCGATTGATTTTCTTAAATCACTTTCTCCCTTTGCTTTGACCAATAATTTCAGCTGTTCACTACGTAGACCATCTTCGAAAGTCTGGATTGCTAGTTTCTCATTCTCTTTAATTAAGAACGTTCTTACGGCTTCCTCATTTACATTTGCGTATGTTGCAGAGTTTAAGGTGGCCAAAGCTAGGAGTAAATTTTCTCCAAAATCTTTCACGGTTTCCCTTCCCTGCCTCATTGATAGCAGTTCGTTTTGAGCGCTTGCTCTGGATTTCTCTTCTTGAACTGATCTCTCAATTCTTTTGAAAGGTCGGACCATTTTGGACATGATTTATATTGTATTAACTCAAATGCTTGTCCCTTGAGTTTTGTTTTTACTATGTCCAGGAAAAGTTTGTGTTCGGCTGCGTTTAGAGACTCAGAAAAGAGTATGTTTCCCCAGGCAGGCTATGAATTTATCTAGATCTTGCGGGGACCCATCAAAATACGGGACTAAATTGTAGACGTCTGCGACGCTAATAAGTCTTTCGGTCATGTTTGCGTTATGAAAAGGAAGCTCACCGAATGAAAGAGCGATGTGAGCACAGCTTCGGGTAAGTATTTTGTCTGTGATTGTTTTAACGACGAGAAGGAAGAAACAAAACCAATCGAGGCAACTGTTACGCCCCTTATTGCTAGATCGATAAAATGGCTTATGTATCCAGATAATAATGGTAAATTTATTTTAAACTGGAGAAGATGTGAAAATATTATTATCGGAATTTTAGATGACCCCAAAATTTCATTACAGAATTGTAGAAGCAAAGAAAACTTATAAAGGCATCAAATAGTTAGAATTATTGGACCATAGAATTGCTATTTAAATTATTTTTGTATAAAATCTTCAACATGAAGTAAGAGAAAGGCTAAAACTATGAATAAGAAGATCAGACAAAATTTCTAGATTTTTAAAGAAAGATAAACAAATTTGAAACCACGAAAATTCTCCCCTTTTTTGAAACGCGCCCTAAACTTTGAAATCAAATTGTACGGCTTTAATATTAAAATAAGTTCAAAATTAAAACTTCCGTGTGACACTTTTAGAAAAATTCCACCACAATAAAACTATCCAAAGCAAAAACTTTTCAAAGTTTAAAATCAACCATTTCAAATTCAGAAAATTTGGCCCGAACTAAACACTAACGAGCTCTCAATATAATTTATTTGCAGACTTAATGCAAGGAAGTTCAAAGCCTTTATTTCAAACTACGTAGAAATATCAATTTAAACTCTTTCGGCCTAATAGTTTCCAGGCTTCGGAAAAAGAAATTTCAAAGTCAAACTTTTCGAAATGAAATTACGCACAAACTTAAAAGTCTCCCAATTCAAGTCTAAACAATGTGTGTGTTTGTTTTTCAACCATGTACCTACATACATAAATTGCACATCACATATATACATAAATTCGCGTTTAAACACCATGTGTATCACAATGTGATGGGGGTTTTTTTTTTTGAAGTGATTGGTAGCGAGAAACAAGACACAAACAAACAAAAGGAGAATATGGAAGAAAGTCAGGATTTTTCTTTTTACTTTAAATAAAAATATTTTTCACACTAGGCGCTTGGAAGAACACAGCAAGGTTTACACTTTTCACTAAACAGGATCTTTTTTTTTTTTCTTTTCACTTATTTTCGTAATTGTTGTTAAATACAAATTTTATTTATTTCAAAATAATTCTACTATTAGTTAAGTGAGAATAAGTAATTACGTATATATATGTATACAAAAAAATTTTACAAGAACTTAATTACTTACAGGCGAGCTAATAATTGCGTCTTCTTCATGTTTTCCAATTTTTTCCTCCTATTTGTTCCTCGATCCTATAGCGATTCCCTGGATATTTGTTGCTCCAAAACAGCAGATTTATTGAAAAATAGTTGATATCTGTTGCTCCAAAACTGCAGATTTATTGAAAAATAGTTATATTTTTCTTCTTGCGTGGTCAATCGGAATACTACAGCAAAAGTTATATTTCATCCGTGACCGCTGCCAACAGTTGTTATATTATACCCGGGGCGTCGTGCTTTCTTTAAAGAGAAGAACGCCCAGGCGGAGTCCAGCGTAATCCTGATCGGGACAATGTCTCTGTTTTGTTAAGATAAGATAACCTGTAAATAATCTTAATTTGTTTTGTTAAAGTTAAAGAAATTAAATAAAAAGCACTCGGTCGCGTACAAATTAGAACTTTATTATTTTAATTCATTGAAACACTTTTACTAATGCACTTTTTAAGTGAGATTTTGTGTACTTGTGTACTTTTAAATGATATTTTATAATTTTTACATGAGACTTCGCTCAACTAGACGGAGCCCGACCGACTTTCTTCACGATTCACGCTAAACTCCTCGATTCGTGTCTTCCAGAATTTCAATTTCGCTGGCATCTTTGCCTTGTCAGCGAGATATCGTTGACGCTTTATCGCGACGACAGGATGAAATTTGATAATATTTCAACGCTGAAGTAAACAGAAATTGTTTACTTCTCGATAAAATTTTGAGAAAGAATTCTTAAGTGCTCGTTGCGCACTTGAAAATTGATACTTTGTATCGTGAGAAAGGAAAGTTTTGATTTTCGTCGGTCAAGCACTGTCACAACCGATAAATTATATAAATTATGATTTGTGCTGAGTGCTGACCGAGCGCAATCACAACAACGTGAATTATGATGACATTGGGAGAGGGCCATGCACTTGAACGAAAAATAATTGACCCAATGTGTGAATGTGTGATCATTACATTGCTCTAATCTGGTGAGGCGGGGCTGAATACTGGTGTCTTCTTGTTCGACATCGTTTGGGAACAAGTATTTTATGTGTTGTAGGGTGGCCGTCTGTTCAGAGCTTATTGCCCTATTTTTATTATTCTTAAATCTAGTCTTCTTTAATGATTTTATATTAGTACTATCCTTAGTGATTTTACCTCTTAACCTACTTGTTTTATATATGAGAGGCGCTGGGCCAGATGGATCTGCGGGAGTTGCTACCGGCAGACCGTTTGTATGCTGGCCAGCGCTTGACGTTGGGGTTTTCATGAGGGACCCGCAAGCGCCTTGGAGCAGTTTCTTATTACTGCTCGGTCTACCTGGGCTCTTATGCCTCACTTTCTTAATCTTAGGTTTACATATAACATGATTCTCACCATCGCCGTCATTTCGACTCATGGGATTCGAAGGATGGGCTGTTGTAATATCTTTATCTGGCTCTCTTTTTATGGGGACGACAGTGTAGTCTTTAATGGGAACCAGATTTAGGTTCACGCTGTTTAGGACTACTTGTGAACTGCGTGTGTTGAGGATTCCTATAGGGGCTGCCTTTAATCCAGCCGAGAATAAGCTGTTATCTAAGAAGACTCCGTCGTCTATTTCTTTTGACAGACTGAGCATTTCTTCCTGCAACTGCAACGGAACTTTGACTACGATCTGAGACCTTGCTGGTACGCACACAGGTTCATTTAAATTCACCTGATGCTGTCCAGTCTTACGGGCCGGATCTTGTAAGTCACAGCCGACTTCTTCTGACTGAGAAGCTTTGAGAACACTTCGGGTAGAAGGTGTATCCCCGTCGGGTTTAATATCTTCTACCAGTGTCTCTTTGTTGACTGTGTTTTGTGAACACGGGTTGTCCGATACGGTTTCTAACGGAACAGCAAACTCTTCTGGATTGGTTTCCGTGCGAGGAAATCGCAGAACTTTGTTGGGTCCCTCAACATTACAGTTTTTGGCTAGGAAATCATTTCCTAGCAAGCCGTCGTCGGAAATACCTGGGATGTTTTTTACCACCTGAAAGTTGCAAGGTAATTTGCTTTTTAGCATGAAGTTTCCTTGGCAACTTCCTAAGGTTTTTCCGGTGCCAAAGGGGCCTTGAAGCGTTAATTTCTTGTTGGGATTTATTAGCTCGCGAGATTTGAGAGCTTTTTTCTTAATTATACTGATCTCAGCGCCGGTGTCCACTATTAGCTGGGCCTGACCATTTAGACCTATGTCTAGAGGAAGTCTGGCGGTGGGCACACTGAAGTCGGGCGGCTGAGAAGACCCTTGTTTATTGCTGGTAGGGCTTATAGTCGAGCCGGGGAGTTTTGGGTCGACTCTTTGTCGTTTCCCTGCTTTTTATCCTCCCATTTTTGTTTTTGTCGACATTCGTCGATCTTGTGTCCACGGCGCCCACAAAAATCACATTTTTGTCTTATGTTAAAGACTATGGGGCCTTTTGTATTGTTCGTGTCTGACTGTTGCGGATTATTAGGCTGTCCTCGTGTAAAACGAGTGGCTGACTATGCTTGGCTATTCCGACAGTCGCGAATGTCATGCCCGTAACTTCTACAGTTAGTGCAGAAGGGGGTGTTTTTGCATTTTAGACACTCCGTGTAGGTGTGTCCCCGCTTCTGGAAGAAATTACAAGTGATGTTTTGTACCAGATTCTGTGTATCCGGTTGTCTAGAATCCCTTCGTGGAAATGGCGGGCGTAGTGGTTGAGCATATACATAAGGGGGGTTATTAAACTGCCTGGGCTCTTGTGCTCGTGGTGATGCATACATGGGTGGCTGTGGGGCTTGATTGTAAGGAGTTCGGCTAAGAGCTCGAACTCGAAGACTTGGATCTATTGGTGCCATTGGATATGGCTGTTACGTTAATGGCGTTTGTACGAAAACTGTGCCTGCTTGCAGCTTTTCCATGTCTAGAGCCTTTTGTATCAGCTGCTCTAGATCATTTTCTACCAGAGTGAGGAGGTACTGGCATAGGTGGGGATTGTTCACTCCACTTTTGAGGGCATTCTTGGCGAAGTCCGCCAACTGTGTCTTCACAGCTGGGGCTGCCGTTGCGCCGTAATTCACTCTTGTTGTGAAGGCAGTGAGAGTTTCCAACGAGTTTTGGCTCATTGTGATCAATTTGTTGACCAACTCTTGATACGATTCTCGTGGTACGTAGGTTCTGTTCAGACGTTCCTCCGCCTCATTAAAAGTAGTTGGAACGTCCGAAGCAAACAGCTGATAGGCATCGCCACGAAGTCTTGTGGGCAAGATATGTAGGAAGCTACTTTTTCTTCCTCACTTAAACAGTGTAAGGCCTGTTTGCAACAGCCAATCAATGTTTGTAGCTCACGACCTAACTGTGGGGCATTTTCACCCGAAAACATAGGAACTAGTTGTGCCGTGAGCTTGGCCACCTTTGCATAGTCTACCATTGTGATTATCTTTTTGTTAGTAGGCTTGTAGGGTAGTCTGCTTGTGCCTTTTCGGGTCTCAGGGGTGGTTTCTGGACTTGATTCCGTGAAGGATACTTCTAGTCAGCCACTAAGGAGATTTTCGGCGGTTGTCTCGTCAGAGGGATCACTACCTATATCACTGTCACTTTCAGCGCTACAACTACACTGGCTGAGCTCTTATCTAAATCTAGTGAACGTGAAAGCCCGGCGAATTCGATAAGCTCCTGTTTGAATCGCTCTGTATCTTTTTTAAATTTTTCGATTTTTGTCATCCTCTGCTCTCTGCCTTGACTTAATCTGTGGTCAAGAGCGTCGGCGTGCGTGACAGTGAGCTTATCGGATTCGCGTGCCTTCTCTAATAACTTATCTAAGAACTTATCTAGACTTACTTTATTTGCTACGGTGGGACCAGTTAAAACGGTACCACTTCGAAGGCGAACTCCTGTTGTTTCTTGCTGTTGGGGTAAAGCTGAGTTGTGCTGGCTACTTGATTGTGTCAGGTTGTCTTCTGGGGCGTTTTCTGTACCTTCCCGGAGGTGATGAACATTTTCACCTGGGGATTGATTTCTCCGCGTCGGATGAAGGTGTGGAGTCTAATCTTGTGCCTGTCTCAGGTGCCGGTGTCGAGTTTCCTTCTGACATATGCGTCCCGCATTGTCCAAAAGGGGGGCTTCCAGCCTTCTTGGAGTATTCCCTTCTGAAATGTTTTTTGCTACTAGGGGGGCTCCTGCCGTCTTTATTTCCTTGGTTGAGATTGAAAGGGGGGCTTTTGCCGACTTCGAGATCCCTTTCAATCCTGGAACGAATTTTTCTTTTATATCTTCGGTTTGCTGCCGGGGGCCCTAGGCCTACTTATTTCCCCTGGATATGGTTGAAAGGGAGGCTTAAAGCCTTCTTCGAAGTCCCCTTCAACCCAGGAACGATGGTATCTTCCTTCTGGAGTTGGTTTTGAATAGACGTCCGTTGTCCTGACTTCTTCTCGGTGCTGGAAAAGAGCTTCTGGTGTTTGATGATGAATTCAAATCTGGAGGTCCAGGTCTCTTAGTGCTGTCTTTTCACTCTTAATGGGGTGAACACTTACTCGCCTGGAGCAGAGGCGCCTATAGATGTTATCTACCCCGAGAGTTGTGGGTGACGTGGCCTTATAGCTTGGCTAGTGTCACAGGTTCCCCGTAGATTCGTGTAGGACCAAGGCTTTTCAAGCGTTTACGATCGTTTAACTTGACCAAGCTTCCTGAATCCTACCGGCTGCGCCAATTTTGTTGTATATATATATATATATACGTATCGTAGTTATAGAGTTAAGTTGTTGTACGTCGCGGTTAAAGACTTCCTCTTTTCTGCTTAAGCTTAACGCTCACCTGTAGTTCAGTTAATCCAATTCGGGCTTAATAACACAACCTTCTTTATTTCACACCATTCAAAGCATTTTTTTATTGAACTTACTCCTTTAGATATAATACAAATCCTATTTCTTCACAACACCATAGAGCTTATTTTTTTAGAAATCTTAAAGATTCTACTTCCGGAAAAACACTCACTAAATTATCCGGACTCTTTTACTGAACTTATTTCTAGACAATATTATAGATTCTATTCCGGACTAACTTATTCAGACTAAATATCGAGCGTATTCTTTTTCTAAATCTTATAGACCGCCCGAGATTCTACTTCCGGAAAAACTTATTCAGACTAAATATCGAACTTATTCTTTTTCTAAGTCTTATAGACCGCCCGAGATTCTTTTCCAAGCACTTATTTTTCCGAACTTTAAGATCCAACTCGACTCAACTCCTTTTAGAAAGAAACTCAACTCTTGATCACATTCATCGTGATCAAGAGCCGTTGTTCAGGATAGAAAATGCTAAATTGCATTTTCTTATCCTGAGAAAATTTTACTTTTTCAATTCTGGACTTGTTCAAACATGTCCAGAATTATTCGCGTTGAACGATGGCTTCAAAAATGTAATCTTACACTTTTTAAAACATCAGCCACCGTCCCGTCGTTTGAAATCGCGGCGTGCATATACATACAACGCATTTGTGCGGCGCGCGTTTCTTATTACGAAAGTTTCTATCGTAATATGTATGTACGTATGTACATACATATTGAATTTTTCGCGGCAAATCGTACTGAAGGTACGATTTGCTTTTTGATTTATTTTTTAATTAAATTGTTGAAATGACAAATTTTGCTGAAGGCAAAATTTGTCGTGGTAATTGTTCTGTTAAAACGACCTGGTTGAAAGTTGACACTTTTGTTTTTCCCAAGTCGTTTTATGAGAAAAATTTTTATAAGCTACATCGAATGTAAAGAAAATTGCTGATGCAATTTTCTTTATTCATTTAGTAGATAAGCTAATCATGTTTTAAGCATGAGTAGATATGTATGAATTTTATAAAATATAATTTTTACTTATTACCCTTTTTCAGGTTTTATATGAGAATGTTAGTTATTTTAGGTATATAACAATGCCCAGCGGATCGAACAAATGTGCAATGTCCGATAAAACAGTTCTCTTTGTCACCCTGCTACGCTCAGTGCACAATGTTTTGATGCAAAATTCATCTGAGTGAGGTATCCATGTCAGGCCCAATGTTTTTATGTCTAGTTCGGACACGTAAATGTCGAATTGCAGAGCCTTTTCTTCTCTTGAGAAAGATTTCAATAATTGGGGATGATTGGCGCACCATTTCCTGAGCTTGAATCCGCCACTCCTTAGAACTTCTTGCAACTGCCTCTGTAACTGTAATGCTTCAACCAAACTATTTGACCCCGTCATTACGTCGTCCACATAAAAGTCTCTTCTAATCGTTTCAGATGCCAGTGGATAAATCGCCTTGAACTCCTTTCCTAGTTGTTGAAGACATCTAGTCGCAAGGTATGGTGCTGATGTGGTGGCATATGTAACAGTGCGCAGGTTGAAACATTTTATAGGCTTAGTGCTGTTGTCTCTCCACCAGATAAATTGAAACTTCTGGTCCTCTGGATCCACTAATATTTGTCTGTACATCTTTTCGATGTCAGCTGTGAAGACAAACCGTGGGATGCGGAAACGAAGCAATATTGAAAATAAATCGTTTTGTATGGTAGGGCCAATTGACAAAATATCGTTCAACGAAGTATTTGATGATGATTGGCAGGAGCCATCAAACACTACTCTTAATTTCGTTGTTGTGCTGTCTGGTTTTACCACAGCATGGTGTGGTAAGAAATAATACGGCTTAGTGACAATGCTAAAGTCAATCTCTCTCATGTGGTCGAGTTCTATGTATTCCTTCATGAAGTCCATATATTGTGTATACAGGGTGTTCCGTAAATGTCTTTAATCCTTTAAGGGGATGAAAGTAGAGGTCATTTGGGTCAAAAAAGTTCAGATACTTTTATATCGAACTCCGCTGGGTTTTCGAGTAAATCGATAATATCGATTATCGAGATTTTGCATACCTCTTCAGAGTAATTTTGTTATAAGTTCTATTGTAATTAATGGATTGTGACGTTCAAACCTTTATTTAAAAGAACACATATTGGCCTTTCTAAGAATGTATAATAAGTTATAATTATGCCTTCAATTATTTAAAAAAAAACAGTTTTCTCTAGAATTTTTTATTTCACAAAAATTTTTGTCGCGCTTCAGTGTACATTTATTCTAAATATCACCATTGCACGAACTTGGCAAAACTATGAAAACATTTGCGCATTATGTCCCGCTTTTCAAAATGACCTCCCTAAGTGCTATCAACAATAACAATCAAAAGTTATAAGCAAACATTTGGAAGATGTGCCCATCGAGGTAATCTTCAGTTTTTTCGTAGGATTCTATCTCCTCCTACAGTTTTTAAACTACGACAACCACTTATATGTCATTATACGGGAATCTGAACTGGCTATTAGATAGGGTACTTTTCGATTTCGAATTTCGAAAATGGAGGGGTAATTTCGAAAAAACACTTTTTTACCAAACTTGATATTTACGTAGATTTCGTTATTCCGCATCTTCATTTTTGCGGGAGGGGCGGGAGTTCAAAGTTTCAACTTTAAGCGGCTATATTTTCTCAACCAAGCATTGTTCTAGCAAGTAAGTCCTAAATTCATAAATGGAAAAGAGGAGGAGATAGAATCCAACGAAAAAACTGAAGATTACCTCGATGGGCACATCTTCCAAATGTTTACTTATAACTTTTGATTGTTATTGTTGATAGCACGTAGGGAGGTCATTTTGGAAAGAGGACATAATGCGCAAATTTTTTCATAGTTTTGCCAAGTTCGTGCACTGAAGCGCGACAAAAATTTTGGTGAAATAAAAAATTCTAGAGAAAAATGTTTATTTTTTTAAATAATTGAAGGCACAATTATAACTAGTTATGCATTCTTAGAAAGGCCAATATGTGTTCTTTTAAATAAAGGTTTGAACGTCACAATCCAATAATTACAATAGAACTTATAACGAAATTACTCTGAGAAGGTATGCAAAATCTCGAAAATCTATATTATCGATTTACTCGAAAACCAAGCGGAATTCGATATAAAAGTATCTAGACTTTTTTTACCCAAATAACCACTACTTTCATCCCCTTAAAGGATTAAAGACATTTACGGAACACCCTGTATAATGATGGATTTCTTTCGAATTTTCGTTCGATAGCTAGAAATCTAGCTAGCGTCTCGATAAAAGGGTAATTTGACAATAAAACACCCAGTGTTATCACGCTTGATGGTGTTTTGAAAATGATGTTCACATCTACGAGTGAGTTTAGGAGAAACTGACTGTGCTTCTTCTAATTGCCAGAATTTTTCCACCTGTGTCTCTAGATTGACTCTTCTACTGATTGTAGATCTCTGGGTGCCTGTAATCCTTGCTCATACAAAACATGGGTTTTTTTTTACTACCTTTTTTAGAAGCAAGTGTAGCAATATTGGATCCCATGTGTCTGTCTAGACTTCAAGATTATTCAATGCCAAGATGCATTCCCTTATAGTGTCATGTAGCCTCTTTATTGATGTGGAAGAGTCTGGTGTGGTCACTTGTTGTCCTAACAATTTTTCCAGCAATGTTCTGGTCAGCAACCTTTTGTTGTTGTATCGTTTTGTAAGGGTATCCCAAGCCGTAGAATAGTTTGCATCTGATTAGGCGTTCGGCTTCACCAGTTAAATAGGTTTTGAGAAACCACATTTTCTGAGCTCCTCCGAGGTCTTGTTCGGGAACCATTTGTGAAAACAAGTCATGAAATTGTTTCCATTTGAGGTAGTCGCCATCAATTTGCGGCAGCAAGATCTTTGGAAATTTCATTTATGTTGAGTTTAAAATCTCTTCGGACCTTTGCAGTAACTTCGCCAGCATGTTTTGCGTGGCCTCCTCAACTCTATAATATTCTTCTGGGTCATATTCATAGTAGTCATAAATGTCTTCTGCAGCTTCCCATATGGATTGGTTGAGAGTCCTTAGTTGTGCCCAGTACTCATTGATTGTATTGCTTTTTACATTGTAATATGCTCCTGATGATTCTTGTGTATTAACACCTTCCACTACTCTTTTCAGCGCTGCCATAACTGCCAGCTGTTTGCGGACAAGTCCTCGTAATGCGTCTGATGACGAACTCTTGATGTTATCAACATGAATTTTTGATGCAATTGGGTTTTTAGCCTTGGCACCCTTCGACACGTCATCTGTTGGCTGTCGCGTTTGCTGGTCATCTTGATGTTGAATATCTTTATTGGGATTCAAGTCCGCATTATGAGATTATAAAGGTTGCTCAACCTCCTCCTGAAGCAGTTCATGAATCTTGTTGGAAATTTTTTCTCTTATGGCTTCATAACCATTCTTGAATTTCTCATAATGATGGAAGTATTCTGCGTTGACTTGATTGTCAAATTTTTCTCGAAGCTCACTATCGGTCCTGTCGTACTTCGCCCATTGGTCATCCAGGCGGCTTAAACTGTTCTTGTAAAATTGCAAATCTCTGTCAGCAATACGCTGCTTTTTATGATTAAAGATAATTCTTTCTATCTCATCTTCTGTTGCCGTTTGTTGCTTTAGCAGCTGTTCCATGATGATAGATTGTCTTCCAGTTGATTGATGCGATTAATGTGACGTGAAATCACGTTGGGATCACCAAATTTATGTTTGTATTGCGATCAAGTTCTTTTGCTTGCCCGCGACTTCGTTATGGCGGTATATTAAGGTACTCAACCTTAATAGGATTTGTGCCTTAAGGTACTCAACCTTAAAGCAGTGTTTATACTGGCGATGTGTATTGAGGTACTTAACCTAAATAGAAAACAGTTGTATTGAAGGTACTCAACCTTAATACGTTGTTGATGAAAAATCGCAAAATAAAACTCTCGACTTCTGACGAACAACTAATAATTTATTTTCTCAAAAATTTCCTTTTTTATACAAAATTATCTACTGAAATCAAGAAGCATCAAAATCAGCAAAGTTCTAAATTATTTCCTTCCCATAAAGTCACATGAAATCAGATCTATGTTTGTTTACCTACCTACAAAATAATTGTCACTGCGCCTTCTGTTATCACGATTCTCATGCAATATGATCTTGTTTACTTGCATAGTGCAGACAATTTCGTGAGAATTGTGATAGGCAGAGGTGAGAAATTATTAGCAAGCAGATTTACCAGTAATGACATTTAATGTTTTGGTATGTAAAGCTAAGGAATGTGCTGCAATACTACGCATATAGCTTGGCTTGAACGAACACATTTTAATACTTCTAGGCTATCAGTCCTTGATTTATTTTTTACAACCGATAAACGTGGAGTCCTTTTTTATAACCAAATCAACTCCCCTAGTTTCCTCGATCATGACATACTCTTCATTCGACTTTACTACCCAGTGTCCGAAGCGCTCAAGTTACTTCTCATATAGAGACTTTAATAATTTGGACATGGACAGCTTAATTCAGGAGTGCTCTGACCTGCCTTGGGATAGAATAAGAGCTCTTAGCTCTGTCGACGATCAAGTTGCTGTTTTTGAAAGCCTCTGCAGCTATCTGTTCGATAAATACGTACCTTTGCACACCAAGCGGATTACTTCAAATAGGTGTCCTTGGAACACTGCAGAAATCGGGATTCTTATCGCAGAACGTGAATATTTCTACAAACAATTTAGGCGACTCAAAACACAGTTCACTCGCTCTCTATATAAAGCTGCCCGTAATAGAGTAACCACTGCTATCCGTGGGGCAAAACGTCACTTTATGGCAATAAATTCGATGCAAATCTTTCCCCAAAAACGTTGTGTAGGAATTTGAAAAAAGCCGGTGTATGTGGTAGACAAGGCAATTTGAATAATAGCAACTTTAATTCTAACGATTTAAACGAGTTCTTTGTATCCACTCATGTGGCTTCGTCTAATTTACATAATAGCACTTCATTGACTCATCCTGTGAACCACTTTCAATACCATGACGATTGCTTCTCCTTTCACGAAATCGATTACCAAGAGCTCGTAATAGCACTATTCTCTGTCAAATCTGAACCTGTAGGCCCTGATAAAATCTCAGCTAAATTCATAAAAATATTGCTCCCCTATATAGGTCAATATATCCTGCACTTACTAAATCATTGCCTTACGTCATCTACTTTCCCTACTAACTGGAAATTGGCAACGATTTTGCCTATTCCTAAAAAGTCTTCAGTCGCTACAGCATCTGATCTTCGCCATATTAACATTTTTTTCTTCTTAGCCAAAGTACTAGAAAAGATAATGTATGGGCAAATCCAAGCACATGTGGAAAGAAATAACATGCTGACACGCTGGCAGTCAGGTTTCCGTGCAAATCGCAATTGCGAAACAGCCATATTAAGGGTTACTACGGACCTGCGGAAAAGCCTGGATAAGGGTCAGATCGGCATTCTCGTGCTACTTGACTTTTCCAAGGCTTTTGACAGAGTCAACCACTCAAGGCTACTCTTAAAGTTATTCAATAATTTTGGTTTCTCCCAGTCGGCTTTTAACTTGATCAAAAGCTTCCTCACGGGAAGATGCCAACAAGTTCGTTATAACGAGTACCTCTTGGCGTTCCTCAGAGGTCTGTGTTAGTACCGTTGTTGTTCAGCTTATACATCAACGACTTACCTAGTGTTATCCAACAAGTCAAAATCCGCTTATACGCCGGCGATGTCCAGATATACAGTAGTGAACCGATTGGGTTAATCGAGGATTGCTTGGAGCGAGTCAATGAGGATCTTGCCAGAATCTATGATGTGTCTCTAGCGAATGGCCTAATCCTTAATCCTGACAAGTCTCAATGTCTCATTTTGGGTGGTGGTACCTTGACCAGATCTATCCCTTCCATAATTCTCGGGGAACAAGCTTTAACATATGTTAATGAAGTCACAAATCTTGGAATAAGGCTCATGAAATGTTGTGGTTATGTCAGATCAGTTCTGGGAAAGTTCTATTGTGGGCTACACAGGCTCTGATTGTCCACACAAATTCTAAGTTCGAACACCAAACTGAAGCTCATCAAAGCTCTGATTTTGCCACATTTTACCTTTGGGAGCCTGATCTTCCCAAAATTAGACTCGCAGAATCAACGTTGCTTTCAATGATTGTCGGTCTTCGTAGATTTGACCACGAGTCTGGCTTCTGGATGTACTCTAGATATATACTTAAAACGCAGGTTACTTCGCTTCCTCCATAAGCTCATTAATACGAGGCAACCTGATTACCTTGCGTATAACATCCAACCCCTGAATTCGTCACACCATCGTAATATTCTAATTCCCCGTTATCATAGAATGGTTCAAGAGGGCTCTTACTTTGTTCAAGCTGCAAGATCCTGGAATTCTTTGCTGTATTCTATCCAGAGTGTGTATATTGTAATATAATCAATGGGACTGCTACCTTTTCGGCTATTTCTTTTAGGTTTTTTGTGTTTGTAACTAATTAATATTTGTAACTTTATTTTATACAATTAGATCTACTATTTTTGTTTAGTACGTAATTTAGAACTTAATTGCTTGCGCTTGTTAGTTTTTCTACCATCTGCTTGATCGTTTCTCTCTTATACATATATCTTTAACTGTATAATCCATCTAATTTCAATATTATTTATTATACTGCTATGTTAGTTAAATTGTACAATCCAACTTAATTGCTACCCCTAATTATACGCTTACGTACTTGTTTAAAATCCCGAAACATCTAAGTTCCTGATCAACTGAGAAGGCATCATAATTGCAATCATCTCCATGAAAACAATATCAACACCAGTATCGCAATCGTTTCTCTAACCCAGGCAGAGCAAACGTTAGATGACTAGTTCGATGAAGGAAGCAGTTTATTTCAGCATCACGCTATATATGTATATAGTGATAATAGATAATCAATCAAACTACCGATCATGGTGCGGCATCATCCGAAACTGCCTTTTTGGATTGTTATCTCTTGCCAATAACGAAATAATAATCAGTCCGAAAGAAAATCTGATCGAGTCAACTACTCCGCCAGTAAATCACAAGTGTATCAACAAGGTCAAATAAATGTTGTATTCAAGAGGAAAGTAGTGTTATCCTTTCACCAACCCCTTTATTTTATTATTCACTGCACCCAAAACATACTACTTAAAGGATTTATATGTAGTTAGGTAACTTGCACACTAGTCTTAACTTCAATTTTCTAATAGTTTATCAATTCTGACAATATTCTGTATTTTAGATTACAAGTACTTCAAAAGATTGTAAGTCTTGTGTACTATACGAAAGTATTTTTGAATAAATTGAAATACTGTCATTGAACTCCCTAAACACGTACACTGTATTCGCACGGTACCCCGCTTCCTTATTAGTTATTTATTCAATGGTAAATACATGTAAAACATGGACTACCAACACAACCAGAATTCGTTACGCAAAATCTGGCTTATCATCATTCCTGTTTGCTATAATATTCTAAGGTACAGAGAACACAATACTCTCTCTCCTCTCTCGTGTCTTTCCTATAAAAATGTATATATGTATAGGTATCTGGGGGCAAGATGTTATAACTTCGAAATTTTCGACGTTCGACAATTTACCGATAGTCGGTATGTTGTAACACTTTCGACAGGCGATAATTTCGATAGAATATCACGAGCTTTGCTGAGAGTGATAGTACAAGCGAAGATTAAAAAATGTATATAAATTTAAGAAATTAGATTTATATGTTATATATTTTTTAAATCATTCAATATTAAATTGACTATCAGAACCAGCTTAACACAAGCTCGCTGCATGGACACGTTTAATAAATAAACGTCTCAACAATACATGCGATTCATCACTTAGTCGGTGTTAGTATTAGTATGTTAAACTAAACATAGACCAAACACCGAATGAGATGACATGCAATGCGACATGGAAACAGAAATTTAAGTATTATATAGACGTTTCTTTAAAACATGCTTGGAAATATCAACGACAAAATGCTCAGCCTTAATATTAACAACAATGCACATGCGATTGATGGGTTCATACATACTAAAGTTGGATCTTGCGGCGTTAACATGCAACAGAGGTAACCTTCTCAAATTGTGCGCACTATCACGGAAAGAGATTTTGCTAAGTAGAAGGGGAGAATCAATATTCGCGTTTAAGAGTTGATGCACAAAAGTTACATCAGCGACCATGCGACGTTTTTCGAGGGAGTGCATATTTAAAAGCTTCAAGCGATCCTCATAAGGTGGAAGAATCAATGAATTGTTCCACGGTAGATGCCTGAGAGCGAAGCGCAGGAAGTTCCGCTGAACAGACTCGATGCGTTCGATGTGTGTACCGTAAAATGGAGACCAGACCTGGCTAGCGTATTCAAGGAGAGGTCTCACAAAGCAAGTGTACAAACGCAGTGTTATGGTGGGATTCGAGAACTCTCGATCTCGAGACCAACGTTTAATAAAGCCCAGCATAGAACTACTCTTAGATACCATATAGTTAATGTGGGATATAAAATTCAATCTATGGTCACATTTAACACCCAAATCACAAACAGCACCCTCGCGACGGCGAATCGTGGAATCCGAGAACACATAATCATAAGTGATTGGTTTCTGATTCCTGTGGAAAGTCATAACCTCACATTTGTCGATATTGAGGGCCAAATTATTGTTTTTGCACCAAACGTAAAATTTGTGAAGATCACCTTGTACCAGTTCACAATCGGTAACAGATTTAATCTGAGCGAAAAGTTTAATATCGTCAGCATAAATCAATACTTTGCAGTGCCTCACAACAGAGACAATGTCGTCAATAGATAGAATGAAAAACAACGGGCCCAAGTGACTCCCTTGAGGTACGCCGGACGAAGCTTTCAGGACTCTGGAGACGGAATGACGGAATAGTATTTGATATGTTTTGTTATCTAAATAAGACTCCGTCCATTTTATAAATGTTGGGTGAAACCCATACTTTTCCATTTTAAAGAGTATCACGGAGTGAGATAACTTGTCGAACGCTTTACTGAAGTCAGTATAAATACAATCTGTCTGATAGCCTTTTGCAAACCCGCCAACGGTAGGCGAGACAAATTCCAACAAGTTAGTGGTTGTAGACCTGCCCGAGATAAATCCATGCTGGTTTGAAGAAAGCAAATTCTTGCAGGAAATTGATAACTGAGAGTAAATGATAGATTCGAATAATTTAGGCATACAAGATAATTTTGCAATAGGTCTATAATTAGAAATTTCACTCTTACTACCTTTTTTGTGGATAGGTATGATAAAAGAATTTTTCCATAGCTGTGGGAAACAACTGCTATTGAGCGATTTTTGGAAAATAATTCTCAGCGGAGATGCAAGGGCATGGCAGCATGACTTAAAGAAAGCTGGAGGGATCCCATCAGGACCCGCCGTGAAGTCATTTGGAAGCCCATTAATATGATCGAGTATATCCTCTCTCGCAATTGTAGGGGTAGTGAATGAAACGTTATGAGAATCGTTCATATGACTGAAGTTGTCATTTCGAGGAAGGAAATTGGACGAAGAAAATGCATTGTCAAAATAAGAAGCAAACATATTGCAAATTTCGGATGAATCATCACTAGCAGAATCTTTGTACCTCATGGTATTGGGGTAGTTGTCCGTTTTTTTCTTCATATTAATGAACTTAAAAAAGATACGTGGGTCACGAAATAATTTCGCACGCATGCTTTGAATATATTCATCATAAAGTGTAGAGGAAAGTTCTTTGAACTCATTATAGGATGTGAGGAAATTATTGTGACTTATAATGCCTTTGTCACTCATATAACTCTTCCACAATTTATTCTTTTTATTTTTGAGATGTTTTAGTTCTTTATTGAACCATGGCGGAGATGTTTTAGAGGACCGCTGTCGCTCGCGGGGAACGTGAGAGGAAAATAAATAGGAAAGAATTATATAAAATTTAGAGAAGTCTTCGTCAACACTATTGCTAGACAGTAATGTGTTGAAATCAATAGAGGTAAGTCTACTGGAAAGTTCCGAAAAGTTAGCCTTTCTAAAATTGAAAAAGTATTGTGTTTCGTCACAATTAGTAATGTTTTCGGTTTCAAAGCAATATGAAATTAGTAGAGGGGGGTGATATTTGTCAAGAGTAGACATTATAACGGGGCTAGATTCAACTAATATGTTACCCGCGTCAGTAGAGAAAACCAGGTCCAACTGCCTCCCCATGTCATTCTTTACATTACTGATTTGGCTGAGACCAAGAGATGACATAGTGTCCAGGAATAGTGCTTCCTTTGTTGACAAGTTATTAAGAGGAAGATAGTCATCGTCATCTTCATTTAGTACCCATTGTATATTAGGTAAGTTGAAATCACCAATAAGTAGTAGTTCGTCAAGAGGTTGCATCTTGCCGTGAATAAAATTAGATGTTGAAGTGAGTAGGTCGTAAATATTCTGACCTTTGTCATCAACAATGTTTATGGAGTCTGGAGGAATATAGCAACATAGTATGTATAAGTCGTGTTTTAAAAGAGATAGCTTAAGAACTATAAGTTCAGTGTCAAGAGTGTTGGAAAAACTTGGAACCTCAATTTGGCTGCAGTTAAAAATGTTTTTGCATGCGAGGAGTACGCCACCGCCACGAGCCTCAGAATCCGTATGTCTATCTTTCCTAAAAATCTGGTAAGAATTGTCTAAAATTTCGGCATCACGAAAGCCGTGATGCAGCCAAGTTTCAGTGAAAGCAACGATATCAAAACAAGTTGCAACAGAGGATTTGAAGATATGTGCAGTTTTTGTCCGAATCCCCCTTACATTTTGATAGTAAAGGGAAAGCGACTTCAGTTTTTTGGAATAACATTGCTTATATTAACTGTATTTCTAGGTTGGCGCACGGAAGGTACAAATAATTTACTGAAAGCGCCGGAGGGCCAGAATAACGGATCTAATAACTTTTCCTGCATATCTGCTGAAACAGTTAAGACAAAGGATGCAACCGGTTTCGAGGATTTACTAATTTTACGACAAGAAATACTCTCTGTTGCAATGTTTTTGGATTTAAGATACGTCAATATGTCATCACACAACGTTTCAGGAGAGAACCGAGTAACGAAAACACTCGAAGGTTTTGGTACTGTCCTCAAGGAGGTGCCATTACCATTCCCTAACGTGGACACGGAAGTAATAATATTATTATTCGGTACTGCGGATTCCGAAACAAGAGCTAGAGTGGTAATATTTGCGCATTGACTCCCTGCGCTAGATACGGCCACACCTGCCGAAGAAGGAGCCTGCCTAACAGGGATTGACGTATTTTGCGGGCTGAATCTATCACTCGACAAAATCGCCTGTGTTTTAGATTTTTTATTTTTTTATTTTTTTTTAAACAGAATTAGGTTGTTGAGGGCAGTCAACGACAGTTGAAATTGAGCAATGATTTCATTTATTAATTATATAGATTCTTCAAACTTGAAGTTATAAAACTTGTAAGAATATTTCTTGAATTTGAATACCGTGGCCTTAAAAATTTCCTTTTGTCCCGGTAATTAATTATTTCCTTGTCGTTTTCGTTATCCTCCTCAAATAAAGCCACTGCGGTTGAAAAATTTATAAATTCCAATTTTATTATTATTAAAATATATTAAGAACTAGAAAAAGAATCTATAAATGTCATTTGTGCTAGGGGAAAAAATTCGGAAATAGTTTCGAAACAAGCAAAATCGTCTGTCGAACGAAAATCTTATAACATACCGCCAGATCGAAATCTTCGCTTCGATGATCGCTTTCGATGCGAAGTTATAACATGTCGCCACTGACTTCTGGTTTGCAATTTTCCTATTCGATTCGTTATTTGTGTATTTTCTTATTTTTGAAAGTACTTGCAATATGTGGAAACCTCAGATTATTACAAGTAATTTGATCCCACTGACTGCTTAACTTTCTATTCATGTGGGCTCAATTGCTTATGTCAAAAAAAGTTCTTACGCCGGTGCCAACATTGAAAAAGTCATTGGCGGGAAGTTAAAAAAATGAGCACGTAGCTCGGAAAGCGGTTATAATAAAACGTTTCGAATTTCGGCTGCACATCTTATCAATATATTGTCTTTGGTAAAACAATTTTAACCCTAAATAATTAATTTAAAAATATTTATTTCGGCGAAACCACTTATTTATTTGTTTACAGTTCTCCTCAGTTGGTACTTGGTGCTAAGACCGTAAGAGTCTGCAATATAGCAGTGAGCCCACTTTTTGCAGTGCATTTCTATTAACGTAGTCAGTCCATATTATACATGTCAGTGTTTGATCCTCACATGTACCTATAATTGCTGCCTGACGGAGGTGGGGTGGAAAGCTTGGATGGTTTACTATTATCTGAGGTGAAAGGCATCTTAATAATAGGATATACATATATTGTTCGGAAGTTATAGTGTGATTCATAAAGTTTTAAGAAAAAGACACTTTAACCCCCTGCTATCTCAAAGATTTAGGATTTACCTACCTCTTGCATACAATTTTTTGCTTGTCTAACTGGACCAATTCATAGGTTGTCAACAATTCGTAGAATACCCTGAGCTCATTAAAATTTATTACTTTTTACTAGATACTTTTTTTTTCAACAATGCGTGACAATCAGATTTGTAGTATTTGTGAATAGATTGTGGTTGCGATGATGAAGTAATTCAAAGTTTAAAATTATTAAAAGCTTAGAAGGAATCAAAATCTATCTATTAAAAACTACCATTATAAGAGTAGTTTTTAAATTATTAAATATATATGTTAGTATTTCTGTGCTTTTATAATAAAAGAAATTCTATTATATAAATATGACAATGAATATTAATAGTGGATTCATAAAGAGTTGTAAATGCATATTTTACTTCAAATTTTACATAAAGCAAGTAAAATGCTAGAATTGATCTAAGACCAATTCTTATTCGTATAGTCAACCGAGGTATTCTCAATAGGTCTGTTTGATGAAAACCCCGGGTAAACCTAGGGCTACACCGAGCTACAATAACTTGTTTTTAAAAAACCCAGGGCTACCCCGAACTTACACTGAAAATTTCTTGCGGTAATTTGAAATTTGTCACTTCCACTTTGTTGCTGATTAAGGCATATAAATTACTTCTCGAGAAAAGAATAAGCAAAAATTAGAAGAAAAGAAATAGAAAAATAGCTAGAGCACATTTTATTTGTCTTAACCCATTTTATAAATAACTTTTTACAATTAATTATAACCAGCAGAACTGTCAGAGAAATGTCATTACACTAGGTTTACCCGGTGTTTTAAAAACTTGTTCGATGAACGCGCAAACCCTTGGGCCCTGGGTAAATATTGGAGGGGAACAGTTACACGGTGTTTTGCACGAACGAACCTATTAAAATGTAGATACATTGCAGCTGATGTGCGGTGACATAATTTCGTGACTAATGTATATACATTCTTATAGGAAAGACTGAGAGTATTGTGTTCTCTATACCGTACTTTCCTGTACATTTCACGATATTTCGTCATCTAATGGTGGAACGTAGTTCCTAATGAGAATAATTGTATTCTATATACCTTATAGTCAACCCTCTACGAAAGTTTGATTTTTGTAAACATTTCAGTTATCTACGCCACGAAAGAGTTACCCGATTTCTCGCATTTTCGAACATAAATTTACTTTTGAAAAAAAAAAAAACGTAAAAATCCAAATATTTTTTAATACACATTATGAATGTGTCCAATCCATTTTGCTCTACCATCATTATATATATGCGTTACAAACGGAATGACAAACTTGTATATCCTATAGATTTCATCGAAGGTATAAAAGTTTACAGATGCGCACCTTTGACGGTTGAGGAAAGATAACTTCCAAAATTAAAGAAAGAATAAATAGTTTGTCGAAATCTTTTGTTAGATATAATTATTTACATAAAATTGTGTAGTTCTAATTTATACCAATTGCTCCGAACTGCTAGCCGATAATTCCATTAAACGCCAAGCCGATTTTGGGTTTAATTCATTAGGATCTCTACACAACACCCAAACATAGTTTACACGCATAACCTTTTCTGGGTCACCTTCTACAACTTTATGGATTCTATCTCTTACACACATTATTTGCTGTGATTGAAATGTTATAATTAAAACAGGCCCTTGCTCCATAACTTTCCCCATAGC
Organism: Dioctria linearis; assembly: GCA_963930735.1. NCBI lineage: Eukaryota > Metazoa > Arthropoda > Insecta > Diptera > Asilidae > Dioctria > Dioctria linearis. Next base: position 210,491,113 of record OZ005741.1, on the reverse strand, counting down.
AAGGTCAACATTTTCAATGTCCAATATTTTTGAATCTAAGTAATAACCAGCTTTTATTGCGTGACTAATTGGAGTAGCAATTATACTATATGCGCTTTCAAAGCACCAATCTTTCAAGATTTCTAAGTTTCCTCTTATCATTGCCTCCAAAATGTTTGGAATAATATCAGTTTCACAATCCCTTAAAAATTGCTTTTGATCGAAATTCGGATCAATTTTACATATTTCTGTGAGGGTTTCTGACAATTCCGTTTTAGAGAATAAGTTGCCCATTACATCAGAAACTTTGTCGGTCAGTAGGCGGGATGCGCGAATAACTGGATTTTCGGATTCGTCGTACTTTACTTTCCAGTCAAGTACTTTATTTACATATGCATTATTATTCTTGAAATTTTCCCATGATTGGTAAAATTTAGAATCTTTGTGTAGTTCTACTCCAAGAGCTTCAGTATTAGGAGTGAAGGTACGGTTATCAACAGCATCGATTTCAACCCTCTTCCTTAATTTTTCAGGACTTCGGTATACTCTTCCGTGCATGCTTTGCGTAGTAATTTCTTTCTGAACTATTTTAGTAGCCTCTGATATGGTCTGAAATGCTCCGCTTCTCCCAAATTGTTGGCCTTTTTCAGTAATAGTATCGCCAACGCCTTTAGCCGATTTTGTGATCTCCTCTCCTAAGTGAGATATTATATTTATAATATACGGATCATTAATTAAAAATATGAAGTACCTAATTGACTTGCTTTTTTGGCTATATCGGTTTTACCTGCCTCTTCAATAACATCATGTACCTTTTCTTTGATACTATCTAACTTTTCCTTCAATAGATCGCTTCCCTTGTGAGCTTCAGATTCTACTGTATTGAATTTTTGCCTTGCTGAACGTAAAGCTTCTGATTGTTCCAGTTTTTGTGCCTCTTCTCGAAATTTTTGAATATTTTCCTTCATTTCTTTATTTTTTGCTATTTCTTGCTTTACATTTTCGAAGAACTGGGAGAAGAAACCCGGCCGTCTGCTTGAATAAAACCTCTGTAAACCAGTTAATAATTATATAAATTCTTTTATGCGGACAAAACTAACTTGGTATTGGAGAGAGTTGGAGGATAATCTCGTGTTTAAGAGCCTTGCTAGCACAGGTACCTTGAACTGAAATTGAATATTTACCACATCATATCGTAATTGAATAAGCTGTTATAATTTACCATTTTTAATTATTATTTGTTCTACTTAATTTATCTAGATAAACATTATATTATTTGTCAATTTATTCAGAGATGCTTATAGCGGCACTGGGCAGTAAAGCTCACCGGCCTCATGAGGTTTTTATCCTCTTTCAATATCGGTGAATAGACTGACATTCTACTGTCACTTTTTCTTCTTGTTCTTCACTTTATGCCAATTTCGATGGGACGGTGGGACCAATTCAGTGTTGCACTTTTTTGGCAATGAAGAAATCTTAGGCCAATATCACACGTGTGAAATGTCTGATCGGACGGCTGTACAGATGTTTACCTACGGTGTCATGTGATAATATAATAGTATCATAATCATTACGTGATACATTTATTATTTATATAAAAAACTGGGACTTAATTGAGCACGCACACAATTAAATACGGCCCATACTCTCATACCCAGGGATTACACGAGATAGTACAACTAACATGCAAGCCTCCCTTCCAACGCGATTTTTAACTTGACAGCAGAAGGCAGTTCGGTTGATGTCTTATCATCTTGCATGCAAGTTCATTTAAAAAATGGCATTGAGATGTAAAATCTTGCGTTTATTGGAAAATTATAGCAATAAAGGAAGTAGCAGGCTGATACAAACACAAGAAAAAATGAAGAGGAAGCTGTTGGTAAATGATGCAATGCAAATGATCCCAGAAAATCTCATTTTACCAGTATAAATTTATCAATTTCTCTCAAGCATTTCTTTTCCGCCATCTTGTAAACTGAATAATGTCAAATTACTATCACCTCAACTGCCATGGTTTATCATCATGCAAGTTCGCTGAAAGCTGAGCTGCCAGCATGGCAGTAGAGGTAACACGTGCAAGAAATATGGCAGTGCAGATTGCATGCAAGCTGTACTTGCAGGTGTAACCCCCGGAATAGCGTGCGGTTAAAAGGAAGCGCGGCATACGACGCCTTGAGCTGTCACAACCTAGAAAGCTGAGGCGTATATTATTACATTAATTCATTGCAAATTCATTTTAGTTTACTTTGTGGTTGATGTAAAAGAAAAATCAAAATGAATATGGTGAATATAAAAGTACGACAAATTTGAGGTGAATTGTCAAAATATGTGACAAAAATATAATCCTAAGCTTCGACAAAAAGATCAGAATCACCCTCACGGGGGTGATTCTGATCTTTTGTCGTACTTTAATGTCAAAATATACACCTAAATGAAATGAACAATTCTACTAATTTTTCTTCGTGCTTTTATTCAGTTCAGAAAACCTTGTTTTTCGTAGAATGAACTGAAAATGACACTTCACATGACATATTCAAAATATTATTTTGAATTTAAGCACTTGTATTGTTCTAATTAGGTGTAGAATGTACATTTACCACAGTATGAAATTTTTGTCACCACCTCGGAAGCAGTTGACTAATTTGTACTTTTAGGCGTGCATTCTGATATTAACTCATTGCAAATTCATTTTAGTCTATTTTGTTGTTGATGAAAAGAATAAATCAGAATGAATATGGTGAATATAAAAGTACGACAAATTTGAGGTCAAATGTCAAAATATGTGATTAAAATATACGCCTAAGCTACGACAGAGATCAGCATCTCCCCCGGACAGCCGTCCGATCAAAAATTTCACAATTTTAAAATGACCGAAATTATTTTGTTGCAGTAGTAATGGTATGTTGCTCGCGCTGCAGTTCGAAACTTGCGTAACCCCCGGAATATAATACATGCCATGAAGTCCCCACAGGCACCGACACATTAAAATGTCTTAACGTGCCGGGTACAGCATGCATTAAGAGCGCACTCTCATGGTTTTTTCGTATTCTCGTCATGGAGGAAAAACTAAAATCTCATCTTAAACAGGTCCTAAAGCCGAAAACTGTCGCTCCCACAGCAAAATGAAGTTAAACCAAATTGCAGCCAAATATGTTTTCTTTCTAATAGTTAGCAAAAATAGCATGTAAGAAAAATTTATGGAAATTATAGCGTTTGAACAAAATACAAGCAACTTTTATATGAAAAACTCCTGCAATAAGACAAGGCAAGACGACTGTAGATGTCGGCTGCTGACCGGCCCGCTGCTCTCCTTTTTCGACTTTGTTCACGGCTTGTATATTCCGGGAGTTACGAAATTTGGCATTTCGGATTTTTTGCTCACCCGAATGCCTCTCACCTGTAAAAAGTGCAAAGTGTGCGTCTAGCCAAAAAGTTGCTTTTATGCCTTGCAATAACGTCGAAATCTTTTTTTTTTCTATTCAATTGCAATTTTTAATATTGAATTGATATACATAAATTATAATGCGGAAGCAGAAATGTTTTGTCTCTATCGAAATTTTATAATTTTTATATTTATTATTATTTTCCAGTGCCAACAAAACAGCAAGAGATTGCCCTATTTTACATAAAATGACAGCTAGACATACCCCAAAGTATATAGAGTACAAGTAATTCCCATTCAAATTTTGACACATTTTCTGTGACGTAATTTCGTGGCTAATGTATATACATTTCTGTAGGAAAAACAGAGAGAGCGCTGAGAGTAACTCTGTACCGTGCTTTCCTATACGATATGTCGTCGTCACTAATGGTGGAACGTGGTTCGTAATGGGAATATTTGTATTCTATATACCTTGGACATACACGTGCTATAAATTTTTGATACAAGTATTATTTAAATCAATAATTGTAACTTGATTAAACACGCATACAATTTTTCGGTAATCGTACATATAAGGAACACGCGTAGAAAAATTATTTTGATAACATGGCTGGTTGCAAGTGTAATAAGTGTTAAAGCATGTGGGTTGACCTTTAGTAATGATACATTTCTATTTCCCGAATTCTTAGGTTAGGATATTTCAAGAAGAAGAGATTTATTTACAAACTGTCAACCGTGCTCTACAGTTGTTAAACAATATTTTGGTCTTCGAAAAGTACAATGATATTTGTTTTTTCTACAATTAAAATATTTATTGCGTAAAAGTTTGTAACATGCAATGGCATGCTCAGATGAAGGTAATTATTGGTAATTTGAAAAATAGCTTCGCTAAACAGAATAGAGTAATTAGAATATAGACTATTTGAAGACTTGCGGACTGAAGAAGAAATCAAAAAGTGTTTTTATGTTTAGATATGTATATGTTTATTAGACCGCTTCATATGAAATAAGTCTGTTATAAAGGTCAGAAAGAAAAACAAATAACACAATAAATTGAAACTTTGGGAAGAACATTTATTCCTCGACTAGATATAAATGAAGGATTATATACATATATAACTCAATTGATGCTGGGTGGGAAGTTAAATTTATTTTTATTATTTACTTTGATTTAAATGTTTATGGGCCGCTGTTTGTATTTGGTAGAAATAACCAAGACGCTAAGGTAAAAGCGCAAACGGACCATATTAGCTTGTCTAAATGCAGATGGAAATCTTTAGTCGAAATTGTGTTCAACTGTCTGTATTTTTCGATTTCATATAAAAAGTGTAATTTATCTATAAATAAAATATGCAGATTGCTTCTGCTTCCCGTTTGTATTGTAATTACACTGGATACGTTCAATTTTCCTTATATGTAAATGGTGTTCATGGCCTATGGGTTAATTATTTCTCATCTTTCTGTGAGTATCACTTTACTTAAGTTTGGTCAACCTTGAAATGAGTTCTCAATTGCGCAAAATTTAAGCTATAAAGCCTTACAAATAATTTATAATTCCCACGTTACGTATCACATTACATTTAACAAACGGGCAATATACACGTGCTGTATGCGACATGCGCAGGTAAGCACTCTACGTTGCTTGTTGGGGTAGGTAGACTTGGGTGACGTTTCATACCATACTCATCAGAATCTAAACAGTATTGATTTTAACCCCAGTAGTGAAAATCTATTGAGAGATCTGGGATTAGGTTTTAATTTCAGACTGTGTTTTATGAACATGAGAAAGGATTGAAAGTGGTACATTAATTTTGTTTTGAAAAATGGCATGGAATTTTGGTGATAAGCCAAGATCTGGAACAGAGACAGCACTTGATGCTTGCGATTATTTTGTTGATGAAGTTTTAGAGCCTACAAAATCTCTTGGTAAAACTTTACTTCGTGAAAATATTTTTTTATCTAGATTTAAATAAATAATATTGAATAATTCTGTTTTCTTTCTAGATGCCCGAGAGCAAGTTCGACTCCTTAAACATAAGGAGTTGAGGCAAGCTGTAGTATCGGGAGATGAGAGAACTGTAATGGTTCTTCTTGAAGCTTTGGCTAATGAGAGAGAAATAATTATTAACATGGCTCCAGCTGGAGCCAATACTCTTCTTTTCTTGTAATTTAATATAATTTAAGTACGTATAAGCTAATATGTTTAAAAATACTTTAGAGCATGTCAGTCAGGATTCGAACGAATATCAGAACTTCTTATAGATGCTGGTGCAGATGGACGTTTTCATGCTGTTACTCGTTATTCTCCACTCTATGCAGCTGTCCACCATGGGCATTTCAATATTAGTAAATTTTTATTACAAAAATTTCCAGAATTGGCTCAGGTGAGTAATAAAATAAAACAAACTCTATTCATCAAATAAATTCAAGCAACATATATGAAAAATTAGGTAATTGTATCTCCGTAACGTTTCGACGTGATCAAACAAGTTTTTCTGTGGTATGTCATAACATAATACCTCTTCCCACGTGTATATTCAGTTCTGATACGTTTCACATTTTTTTTCTTCCAAAGTTTTAGCGTTATTACCATGTAAATCTTAACGCACTTCGGAATAACACTTTTCAATGCGAATCGTGGAATCTTGGGTGTATAATTTTGTTCAACTGTCTTGCAACCTTTTCCCATTGATACAAATATTTCATGGGTCTCATCCCAGTCTAATTTTAATTTCCATAAATCTTGTAGAAATATCTTTGGTAGTACTGCCACTGGATTTACAAGTCCTAGGGGGCCGAATACTGCTTGTCTCAGAAAGTACTGTTATTTTGGTAATTTTTCTTGAAACTATCTGCTGAACATCGAATGCACATCTTGTTATTTTTAGGATGCAAAACAAGGCCCAACGTTTTAAATATATAGGAATCAGGAATCAATACTTTCCAAAATAATTTCTTCATTAGCGCACCATTTCCGTAGTGGCCCTTCTTTAGAATTTCACATAGTTCGGTTCTTATCTTGATAAGCTCATCAGTATAATCTACCCCAGTAATGACATGACGTGTCAACGTGCGTATCGTCTAGTTGCTTCAAAAACCTCGTAGCGAGAAACGGTGCTGCCGCAGTTCCATAGGTTAACTGTATTCACCTGGACGTCTGCAACGGAAGTACCTTCCATAAAATGCATTTTAGGCTTTTTTCTCATTGTCAATCAAATTCTGACGATACATCTTGGATATGTCACCAGTTAATACGTATTTATGCGATCGAAAATGAATTAAAATATCAAACAATTTCTATCATCATAATTCAATGGGGGGATATGTTTGAGCTAGTGGGACAACTGCAATCGAAAACGACTGTAAGCTTAGTAGTAGACTATTCTAGGCGTACTATACCGTGAGGAGGAACTGAATGCGATTTTTCTGCAGTGATGGCCTCCACGTGTTTCAAGTTACCATAAAGAAAACGTCGAGAGGCTGTTTTGTATGAATTACCTAAGACTAATGGGCCATCCTTCAGGGGAACGCTTACAATTTTCTTGAAAATGCACTTCACTGTTCTGTTGGTCTTGAGTGCAGATCAAATGTGGCACTTAAAGGGTTTCTATATTCCAAAATCTGTGATATTTTCAAAAGTCCTTCCTCAGGTTCCTCAGGAAGTGCGAATTCATGGCTACCATACTACAAAACCCCCGGTGATCTCCCGAGGAATCTGCTATTACCCAACTTAACATAGCATTTTGTCCAATACACAATAATTCAAAGAAAACCGAAGCTCCAATCAAAATATCAATTTTTCCCGGTGGGTAAACCAACTGAATGTTTTATTATTATTATTATTACTTCTTTATTAGTATGATATTACTGTTTACACGTCAATTACATTATGTAAATATTCAAGGTAATCTATATAATCATAATAATTGTTCAGTATTCACTTAATTAGTGTTCATAACAAATTCTATACATTTTTTTTTTATAAAAATTCCATCTTGTTTCATTTTTTATATCACTAGGAAGCTCATTGAAGAGTAGAAAGCCTCTATATATCAGTGAGTTCTGACCAGCTCGTCAGTGTTACATCTCGGCAGTCTTATAACATTATTTCTTCTAAGTTGATATGGTTGGACATCCCCCACATGTTGTATTAGTTCATTTAGGTATCTCGATAGTTTTTGATTCTTCACTTTGTAGATAAATAGAAGCATATTCAACCGCAGTCTCTGTCGGACATTCAACCACTTTAAAGTATCGAGCATACATTGTATTGGTGTATATCTGTCGCATCTTAAAATTATCCTTATTGCTTTATTCTGTAGCTTTTTAAAACTGAAACTTTGAACTCCCGCCCCTCCCGCAAAAATGAAGATGCAGAATAACGAAATCTACGTAAATATCAAGTTTGGTAAAAAAGTGTTTTTTCGAAATTACCCCCTCCATTTTCGAAATTCGAAATCGAACAGTACCCCATCTAATAGCCAGTTCAGATTCCCGTATAATGACATATAAGTGGTTGTCGTAGTTTAAAAACTGTAGGAGGAGATAGAATCCTACGAAAAAACTGAAGATTACCTCGATGGGTACATCTTCCAAATGTTTACTTATAACTTTTGATTGTTATTGTTGATAGCACTTACGAGGTCATTTTGGAAAGGGGACATAATGCGCAAATTTTTTCATAGTTTTGCCAAGTTCGTGCAATGGTGATATTTCGAATAAATTTACACTGAAGCGCGACACAAATTTTGGTGAAATAAAAAATTCTAGAGAAAACTGTTTTTTTTTTTAAATAATTGAAGGCACAATTATAACTTATTATACATTCTTAGAAAGGCCAATATGTGTTCTTTTAATTAAAGGTTTGAACGTCACAATCCATTAATTATAATAGAACTTATAACGAAATTACTCTGAAGAGGTATGCAAAATCTTGAAAATCGATATTATCGATTTATTCGAAAACCCAGCGGAGTTCGATATAAAAGTATCTAGACTTTTTTGACGTTTTGACCCGAATGACCTCTACTTTCATGCCCTTAAAGAATTAAAGACATTTACGGAACACCCTGTATATAAGCGCGTCATCTGCGAAGAGCTTAATCTCACCATATACCACTGCATCTTTAATATCATTTATGTATATATATCAAGAAAAGCAGAGTTCCCAATACCGAACCCTGCGGCACACCTAGTCTGTTGTACATTAATTCCGACAAAATATTATCAACTTTTGTTCTTTGACAGCAATCACTTAAATAATCAACAAACCATTTTAACTCTTTATTGTTAACTCCATATTTGTTTAGTTTATTTAGTAATATACATGGTTCAACCGTCTCAAAAGTTCGCTTTAAGTCCAGAAACACGGTCAAGACAACTTTTTTTTTGTCCACTGTGTAATGACCAAATTTAACGCCGTTTCGCAAGAATGAATTTTACGAAAACCTGACTCTGTCTTTAAAAATTAGTTGTTAGTCTCCATATATTCTTCTAGTTGTACTTGCACTGCTTTTTCTAATATTTTTTCCATTAATGGTAACATGTTGATTGGTCTGTATTCTTCGCATTTAACGGTGTTTTTAACTTTTTCAATTGGAATCACACGAGATTCCTTACAGCATTTCGGAAATACTCCACTAGATAAAGATTTATTAACTATGGTAGTTATAACCGATATTAATTCCCTATTTTCAGTTATAATTCTGGGGCTTACTGTGAATTTATTAATAACTTCACTTATCCTTTTATCTAGCTCGCTCGCGCAATCCGAAACCTCTTCAAAGCGTACAGCTTCATTAACATTTTTACAGACTAATTCCCTGTTAAAATCTGTCTGGTTGTACTTGAATATTTCACACATACGTTTTTCTCTTTTATATATTCTTTTATTCGTATTAATTTCAATTTCAATTTCAATTTGTATGCTTTCATGATCACTTATTTTCAAATTTGATTTCACTTTAGCACTCAAATTATTTATATTTGTCACTACGTAGTCGAATAGGGTTTTGGAAGTTTGCGTCAATCGAGTATATTCCTCAACTCTCTGTTTATATGCATTATCCTTGAAGATTTTTTCAATATACCTTTTATATGTATTATTAGTTTTCCAATCTATATTGAAATCACCTGCAATTATCACTTCTTCAACCCTATCTTCCAGATACTCTAAAAGTTCTTCAAATTGGTTACAAAATTGAATTTCTGAACCACTTGATGATCTATACAAAACAACGACAGTAACACAAAAATTATTGTGCATTGAACCATAAGGAGTTATCCCCACCTTTTTTTAGGATTTCGAATTGCTCCCGTATATATACAGCCACCCCACCAGTATGACTAGATTTCGAGTCAAAGCGCACTATTTTATATCCCTGTAGGTATATTTCACCATCGTCTACTTTATCTGTTAAATGTGTTTCCGATAATAAAATCAAATCAAATTTCTTGCTTTTATGTACAATAATAATAGTCCCTGTATATTCAAATACAAGAAACTAACATTTACTAATTGCTACACTCTAAATCCACATTTCTTCTTTTCATTTTTCAATTTATGTAAATAAACTGGGCATTCACGTGACATGGTACTGTGATTAGTATCTAAATTTAGTTTCAATTTTTTATTGGCTTGTTCACAATTAACACACTTAGTAACCATTTCTTCTTCTTTGCATTCACTCGTACGATGTGCTCCATTGCATTTCCCACAGACCGCTACACCTTTAGAAACCTTCGCTCCATGATTAAATCCTGTACATTTATAGCACCTCATCACGCTCACTCCATCCAAAACTTTACACTGATCCCAGCCTACATTAATAGTCTCTTCCTTTAAAAGTTTTTTAAAGCTTTCAATGTCCACTTCTATCACCGCATTGTAATAATTTTCGTATTTACCTTTAACTTCCCTTATTTTAACACATTTCAATTCACCGACCTTTATAAATTCATTTTGTAGTTTCATTTTTGACTCAACTCATATTCACTACAAGCACCTTAGGTTTTTTTTCGTTTCCAGTATTTTAACCTCATATTCATTACTTAGTTTACTTTCCACCGCAGATTTGATTTTCTTCGACTCATCCCTATTAGCACTTTCAATCATTACATTGCCATTCTGTTTAGTTGACATTCCAACAATTTTAAAATCAGTGGGATCAACTTCTCTCCTAAGATCCTCCTTCGTTTTTTTTACCTCCTGCTTCTTTTTTGATTTTATCAAGACAGTTGGTTAATTTTTTAAAGCATCCGCGTACGATTTTTTTCCACTGTCCACACTCGGAACTATTGCAACTTCACTTGTTTTCTTATCATCACTTAGCTTTTTTACTTGTTTCAAAATACTATTAATTTCCACTTCTTGGTGAATAATTTTCTTTTTATTTTCTAAGACTTCCTTTAATATCACTTCTAACTGATCCGTAAATTTTTTTCGATACTCAATGCATAGATCACACATAAACACCAGATTCTTTTTTACATTTATTTGGTCAATATCATATTGTACCAAGCCTACACATTTTATGTGAAAATTTCTATTACAACCTCCTTGACAAAGTATATCTTTTCCATTTCTAACAACAATATCACAACTGCCGCATACTGTATTCATTTTGTTTATGTTTTCTCTTCGCTCATTTATGATTGCAATTTAACCCAGTCTTCTATGGATACTTAGTTATTCAGTTACCGCTAAGTAACAGATTTAAAATTGTCATTGCCCTTTGTTTGATATTTTTCACTTTTCTTTGTTTTCGTATACCTATTTAAGTTTATAATAAAGATAAAAAATAAAAAACTAAAAAAATAAAGAAAAAAAAACGATTTTCTATGTGACATTATTGCAAGTCGATCGAAAACGAGAAAAAAAACTGTAATTCCCTCAAAACACCTGTGCCTAGCAATCAATTCAATCACAATATTTTAGTTTTTGCGCGGAGTTCACTGCTTTAATCTAATGTTTCTGGTCGCCACAATAATTAACAATATTTCATGCCTTAATTTATTTGTATTTAAATATTTATAACCGAATTTTAGCGGTTTTATAGATTGTTCAATATATCACACGTCCGATTCACTCGAATGCACTTTATGGAGTATTCTAATCGTGTCTCTATTACACTTTCTGGCTGACTATCAGATATTGAATGCAGGACCCGCATTTTTAGATTGGCCACATAATTAGCACAACGAAATTTTATAGAACATTTGTCGTATAATTGACCTTATACGAAATCTCTTTAAATTCATTTTCGTCAACAAGAGCTCACAAAGGAAATTTAATTAAGACGCGGAATCCAGAACAGTTCAACAGGGTATAAATAAATTCCACTTGTACTTAATATAAACAATGGCGGTCGCTTATAAGGTATGCAATCCATGGGCCAGAAGCGTGTTCAAAGGTTCTGATGATGAAAGTGAAGTAAAGAGAGAACTTCCAGAGCTCGTTCCTGGTTGTGATCCCGATGGTGGGACTCTGGATTATACGTGACCTAAAGCTTCCGAATAATGGAGCGATTTCGAAGAATCCTGATTGGGCAATGCCTTAGTTTGATCCCTATGTAAGACAGCATGATGATATTATGCTCTGAAGACCGACAATAGATGCATGCATTTTGGGCCACTGATGTTAATACTGTTGTTGTTTTTTTTAATTATGGACGATATCGATTGAAAATGAGAATTAACTGAGTAATAAGTTTCTCAAACTGGACACAGAGTTCTGCGATACTGCCGGTAGCTCAATGAGCTGAAGAATATGAGCACCAAATATAATACCGTTTCTTTAACATGCCTTTAGCTTATATCTGTCAATAATCTTAGCCCTGTTTTTAGAAACTCTGACGGGATGTTTTATATTCGTACAAGATTACTATTGACAAACGACTTAATATCGGGTATAATTCCTGTTGTTATTGTAGTGTTACAGATATTAATTCGTAGAGGTTGCACCTTGTCAGCATATATTTCTTCTGGACATTGCAAATAGGTATTATTTAGACTGTTGAACAAATGCCCCAATTGCTTAAATTGTTGTTCAGCATCTTTACTGTTACGTCCTTCCGCCGTACTTGTCTATAAAAGGGAAAGAGCGGGCAGGTGGAGATTTGGAGAATAATAATTGATACGCAAATGTTATTTAATTGAATTATTATTAATTTCTTTATTATTTAGTATTAACACTACTTGACAACAAAATACAAATTTTAATCAGAGACGAGACCCGCGACGATCCGACGGGCGCAAGTATAAACCCAAAACTCTAATTCTTTTCTATCATGCCCATTTAGGTACCCGTGACGCCTTTCGCGCAGCGTCAGCACATTTTCACTTTACATGTTTTGTCACGTAGGCCATCGCAACATTGTATGGCCGAAATTTAATATGCCACTTGTGTGCACTTATCTTTTAGGAAAATTTCTAATTTTAATATGCCACCTGTGTGCACTTATCTTTTAGGAAAATTTTTGTTTATGTTGCATTTTACTTTACTTAAATTGGTTTCGTTTCTTCCGTTTCTTAAGTAGAAATTACTTCGGTAAAAGCGACAAAAAAGTGGAATGCGAAAAAAGTAAATCTCTCTCTCCCTCTCTCTATCTCTCTCTCTGTTGTGTGGCAACACCAAGAAGGGTTTACCCGATTTCGTTTTTAAAATTTTTTGTTTACTATTTCTATGAAAACTAGACAAAATTTCAGCTCTCTAACTCGACGCGTTCTCAGGCAGTGTTCAAATATATAGTAAAAGCCCAAAGTTTTGTATGGCAACACCAAGAAAGGATTGCCCATTTGGTCCATTTTGAACTTGTATTTGCAATTTTTATAAAAAACACTATATACCATGAGCTCTCTACGTCGACGCGTTCTTAGGCAGTGCCCACGGTACAAAGATACAAGGTATTCTCATTACGAACTACGTTCCGCCATTTTTGTGCGAATGTATAGGAAAGTACGGTACAGAGAAGTGAACACAATATTCTGTCTCCTCTCTCTGTCCTTTCAATAAAAATGTATATACGTTATAGGATGAAACAAGTCACAGCACTAGTGTCAAAATTTTAATTGGTAGTGCCCAAATAACAAGTGAAAAACGAGATTTTATTATGGCAACCCAATGAAGGATTGCCCGATTGGTCCCATTTTCGAACTTAAATATACTTTTTTTTAACAAAAACGCAGACGAAACATGCAAAAATCAAAAGAATTTTTAATATTATGCATGGGTGTCCTACCCATTTTGCTCTACTAGAATTATTTCTGTCCGTTACAAAGGGAATGAAAAACTTAGTATACCCTATGATTTCATCTATTATTCAGTGTAAACACCTATACGCCAAGGAAAATTGAAATTGCTTAATACCTTTGTTTATTTCTAGAAACAAATTTTGAATAAAAGTATTTATTTGTTACCTTTTTTGCATATTTTGAAGTCGTGTTTATAGAATTGGAAATACAATTCAAAATAAAGTCAATTTTCACACCTATATGTAAACCTACTATGTAGTAGAGTGGTAAATTGGATCCGGGATTCCTAATATCCGTATATCCGGATACCCGGATCTGCAAACTATCCGATTCTTGAGATCCGGATTCGAACTATCCGGATCCAGATCCGAACTATCCGGTTCCGGATCCATATTATCCTAAGCAAAAGAGTTTCAAAATTGTGTTGTTTCATTGAGAAGATGAAAATATATTGATATTTATATTTTCCCAATGCAATTTGGAGGAAATTTTGACCTTTTCTTTGCTTAGTCTGGATTCGGATAGTTCGGATCCGAATCCGGATAGTTTGGATTTCGGATCTGGATAGTTGGGATCCGGATTATATAGATACCCGGATTTGAGGAATCGGATCCTAATTAACTCGGATAATCCGGATAGTAAATTATCCGGATACTTTCAGCTTTACTATGTAGCATATTAGAAAAGTTCTAACTCTTGGATTTAAATTATTTTTTAGCAAATTACTGTGGAAAGATGGTTACCGCTACATGCAGCATGTATTAATGGCCACATTAATTTAGTTGAGCTATTAATAAAATACGATTATCCGAAGCATCTTTATTCAACATATAGGTAAGCTAGCTACATTGGGTTACATTACAGATATTTAAAATAAGGTACATAAACAATTTTTATAGAGATGAAAGTGGAGTTTGGGAGTGGCAGCTTCCTTTTGATCCAAATCAACAGGATGTCACTGGTCAGACAAGTTTATACATAGCAAGCATTTTAGGAAACAAATCTTTGGTTAATCTGCTTCTCAATTGGAAAGTTAGGTGTTACAAAATAGATATCAAAAGTTCACAGGAAAATCAAATAACTCCAACGAGACGAAGAATTTCATTTGGGATACAAGCCATAATGTCTAAACTGAACATCTCAGGTGAAGGAACCGCCCTTGTTGTAAGGTTTTATTTGAATAAACGTTTTTTATTGGTGCTAATTTTTATATATTTTGTAGGACGATTTTAGCTCGGACCGATGTCCGATTAATTTAGACTTACTATGTGGTGCAGCTCGTGAGACAGCTCTTCTTGCAGCTGTTAGGGGAGGATTTTTGGATGTGGTCGCATCTCTTTTACAACATGGTGCCGATCCAAATATTGTAGCTAAGCCTGTTGAGGATCAAAACGATCCAAAGTATTTCTTCTATTGTAATTTTACCATAATCTATTCATAACTTATATTTTTTGAAGGTGTAGCGAAGAAATCTATGGTTTAAGTAATATTCCGATTTCAGAAGCTTGCAAGCAGAAATCTGTTCCTATGATAGAACTTTTGTTAAAGTAAGTCTAAAAGTTTCCAATTACTTCTCATGTTGTTGTGTTAAGTTAGCGGTATTTAGACATCAAGAGATATTACATATTTCAATTTCAAATTTATATATGCCTGCCATATAAGGCAAGAAACCGCGGATCGTCCACTGGGTGTGACCTCGTTAGTAAGCTCACATAAGTATGCTCACATAAGTCTCTTTTGTTTGGTAGCCGAATATGCAAGGTGAAATCAACTAGTGGTACATGCTTTTACCATTGTCTTTCAGGACTGGCGTGCTAATTGCTTACCTTAAAATAAGAAAGTTAAAAGAGCCTAAATTAAGCAAGTAGAAAGAAAAGGAGAGATCTATTAGAGAGTAGTTCAGCTTTCGTGTCGGTCCAGTTTCTAGTTTTTTTTTTATTAATTCCGATACATCTGGTATTTTTTCGTTTTGTGCAAATAGTGGTCCGGTGTCATAATTTCGTATTCCATTGAATTTTACTGATACTCTGTCTAATTTCTTGACTTAAACACTGTTTTATTAAGTGGGAACTTCGGCATTACTGCGTGGCTTTAATATGGCTGACAAACGTAACGATAAGGCGAAGCTAAGATCTGAACGTGACTTAATATCCTCATCATCACCCTCTATATCGAATGTTACTGGTTTGGCATCTATCGCAAGAGATTTTGAGGCACAAATGTCTGATTGTTGCCATGAAATTGATGATAAATTAACAACGAATTCAAGGGTCTTTTGTCTGAGCTCAAAAGAAGTATAATGTCTACTCTGAAGACTTTTATTGATGGAAATAAAAAGTGATCTACGCCGGGCACATAAACGCCTTGAGTAATTTGAGCATACATCCAATGATGTTGTTTTAAGTAGTGTTCCCTACGTTAACGGCGAAGATCTACAGGAATTTTTTTCTAAATTATGCGAATCAACTCGCCTGGCTACGAAAATAATACCTAAACAAATTTTTCACGGTAGTTTCATCGCCCGTTATAATCAAATTGAACAGTCGTAAAGAGAGGAGCTTATTATTCTCTGCTATCAGATCTATAATCAAAACTAGACGTAATACTAGCACTGTCTGCTTGACCTTCCATGACATCGGGAGGGAAGATATTACAGATGAATCTAGTGCAAAACTTAAATGAATTTCTGACGTCAACAAACCATACCATTAAACGGAGGGCTCTTGATCTGAGGTATCATAAGCATCTGACTTCTGTTTTTACTGTTCATGGTCGAGTTTTTGTGCGGAAGAATATCAAAAAAATTGTTGTGGTCATTGAAACTCGAATGTTAGGAGAAAGTGGTCGGCTGAATATGTACATACACAATTTTTCAATGCTTTTCATTTCAATTTGCAATATTTTTTTAGTAATTTTTCTGAAATTGATAATCTATTATTTTTTGTGCATTATTGTTAGATTTTGACCTATTGTATGTAGATGCGTGCTTCGATCTTTGTACCTTTCATTTGTTCTATATCTGTTTTTTTGAAATGGCTTTGTGACTCGATATGAGCTTGGCTTATTGATTTTGATGTTGGCTAACCCTAATGGTGAGATTGAGGCAGGCAATACGCGTATTGTTCTTAATATTATGTGCAAACATAGTTCTGGGCTAAAGATTTGTCATTTTAATGCGACAAGCTTACTTCCAAACATAGATGAAGTACGTGAAATTTTTAGTGATTCGATGTTGAATGTCATATGTATATTAGAAACCTGGGTTAAGGCTGAAATTAGTGACTCCTTAATTAATTTACACAATTATCGAGTTTTTCCGAGCTTTGCCTTATTAAGTCAAACCCCGTGGGAGTTGATGGTACCTCGTTTAAGTTCTTAAAGCTTATACTACCCTTTCTTGTTTCTTCCCTTACTCATATATTTATTTCCTGTGTCACTGTCTCAGTTTTTCCGCAATCTTGGGAACTTTCTACAGTTATGCCGACAGCTAAAAGATCCAAACCCAATTGCAGAGAACTTCGGCCCACTACCTTATTGCCGTTTCTATCTAAGGCCTTGGAAAAATTAATGTCTATGCAAATCTCGAACTTTCTTGAGCTTAGCAACCTCCGTCATTCTCTTCAATCTGGATTCCGATCAAAACACTCTGTCATCACCGCATTATCAAAATATTAAATGAGATTCGGCCTTGGACTCAGATAATCTAACTATTTTAGTTCTACTGGACTTCTACAAGACTGTGGACCACACGATTCTATGTAATAATCTGGTTACAAATTTCAACTTTTTACATTATTCAGCTATATATATATAGTTATTTGACAGGTCGTCTACAAACAGTACACTCTAGTGGCAGGTACTCCTACCTCAGTGTCAATCGTGGAGTTCCGCAAGGATCGATTCTTGGCACATCGTTTTTTGCATGTACATAAATGTTATCTTTGAATCTATATCCCATAGTGAGCCTCATCTTTATGCTGACAACGTGCAATTATTTCTCTCTAGACATCTTGGTCTTATTGAGGATGGCATAAGTTGCATTTACGAGGATCTTGTATGCCTAATTCGATGGGTAATTCAAAATGGGCTTATGCTTAACCCTCAAAAAACGAATGCCATATTTGTTTACAGGACAAATTTCGACAAAGAAGTTTTCCTCCTTTAATCCTTAGTAACACATCTATTCAATGGGTTGAGTCCCTTCGTAACTTAGGTGTTATATTCAATCACACTCGTACCTGGGATGATCATATCAATAGTATCGTACATAAGATATATTTTGGCCTCCGCTCGTTGTTGGCCTATAGTCAGTTCACTGCTCTAACCACATGTCGGCTAATGGCTCGTTCGTTGCTTTTACCAATAATCTCTTGTGGATGTGAAATTTATGGTAAGCTAGACCATCGGAACTTCAATAAATTGTCACTTAACTTGTCGTTTAACTCTATAATTCGATACAGATACAATTTTCCCAGATTCGATCACATTTAATTTTATGTAAACATGTGTTTGGGTGTAGTCTCCTTTTATTTAGACTTCAGCTCATTGCTAATGTTGATAAAAATCATTGAATTTTGTTGTCCCGGTTACCTTTTTATTGATTTTCAGTTTTGTTCGTCTAGAAGTACTCTTAACTTAATTTTACCGTGATCTCATGGATTGATTACTAAACGCCTGTTCTTCAATCACATCTTTAAGCTTTATAATGCCTTGCCGCATGATATTAAACAGTCAATAATGTCGGGCTCTTTCGGTGTCATTAAAAGGATGTATTTAATTTCATTATTTCACATAATATTTCTATGCAACTTAAATAGTTTTTCACTCTTGCGCGCAGCACTATAGGCCGGTTCATTTACTTATTACACTTTTATACCATGTAAAGAAATTACAGTTAATCTTACCGTACGTATTCTCAAATTTAACGGAACGTACGTGTTGAGCAATCAACAACTATTTACACCTCACTACTGTTAGTAGCATTACATCATTTTCATATTAAACTACAAATTTAAACATAACATGTAACATGTCAAAAAGTGCGCAACGCAAGAGACAAGACAAATCTTGACAAACTTAAACATTACTCAATCTCGCTTTAAATAAATTTATTGATTAAATGTTAAATTACAGGTTCGGTGCTAGAGACGAACAAAGTTCTGCTTTAAGTATAGCAGTTTCAAATGGTGATGAAGCAGTTATTAGCCGACTCTTATCAAAACGCGTACACCCTGATTCCGATTACAAAATAAATAAAAAAGGACTGCCTCCACCTACCGAGACAAATATTTTTATTCCGTCTGTATCAAATGTAACGTATAGTACCCTGTTTCCAAATGTACCTGTTATCATAGATTGGCACAATAATAATAATATTCAGTTGTCATTTATAAGGTAATTTTGTTATATTTAAATTAAAAAATCTATTTTTCAGGATTTTTATTTTCCAGAATAAACTGGATTATAAATGGCGTTTTACAGTTAAATCCAAAATTACATAATCATCCCAAGGTCAATGAAATAGCTTTGATGGCGATAACGAGAATTGATTTTTCCCACAATAATTTGTCCAGCTTGCCTCCTGAAATATTTTTGCTTATCAGCCTTAAGTAATGTAATACATCTCTCCGCATCGTTCATTTAATTCATAAATCTATTTACAGATATCTAAACGTAGCGCAAAATAAACTCGAAACTATCCCAAATGCATCCAGCTCCATGAATTTCAATTGCCCTGTTTTGGAAGAAATTTATCTTCAAGACAATCGTCTAGTTTCGGTACCAGCTGATATATTTCGTCTTCCGTCCCTTTTGATTTTGGATATTTCAAATAATAAACTGCAAGATCTTCCATTTGATATGTGGAAAGCGGCCAAGTTACGAGAATTAAATATTGCTTTTAATTTGTTGAAGGACTTACCTGTACCACCAATTCAAGTAAGTTCTGCTTTTTATTCATTTTATCAACACGTAATAAGCACAATTGTATTACGATATGCAAATAAAAATAGTTAATATTTATGTATCTGTACTTTTAGAATGTTTTGAAGAATACAAGGGTGGAAAAATTGGACTGCGATTCGTTTTCTTATTTTGATCAGTCTTCTTCTAATATGACGAAAAACAACTTTCGTAATTTAAGGTAATTGCAGCTTGGATAGCAGAATATATAGGTGAAAAATAATTTTTATTTTCAAAGCTACCATCAACTAATACATCGTAATCTTTGGTCGACTTCATTGGAAGTAACTGACAATGACACAAAGTGGGCTGAACCAAAACAAGAGGACGGAGTATCCCAACTTAACAATCTTAATATAGCAAATAATTTATTTACCAGCATTCCAGCCGCATTACCATGTCTGGCCGTAAACTTAACCAGATTAAATATGTCATATAATAGTTTGCGGTAAAGGTGTATTATATATTAAAGTTGGTGCCGTGTTTTTAATTAATTTATAAATTTTAGTTCCATGGGTCATGTCACAAGCTACCCAGCAACATTAAAACAATTGGATCTTAGCCATAATGAAATAACATGTTGGCCTAGTCTTCCTCGAATCACAGAATCAGATCCGTATCTTAGGTGTTATAGTCAACCCACAAAATTAGGTGATGAAGGATTTCTGGCTGGTGAATCTGATCAGCATTACACAAAATCAACAGGCAGTAAATTTACTTCATTCCGTAGCACTGTTCTGAAAAATGTATGTCGGCACAGGAAACATTTGCGGTAATGTATTTTTGTTTTTGAGTACATCATTGTTTGAGTTAGATTTTAATGGCATTATTTCAATCCCAAAAGAAATACAGTTTAAATTGAGGCCAATTAAGTATGTATTCATTATCAATTTTCTTAAATCTCCTTTGGGGGCGGGCAGCATATGAAGAAAACTTCGGAAGATTGCTTTCAGTAAACTATGTAAATATAAGCTTCTCACTATACCACCTACGACATTAATAGGTTTGGAAATTTCCATTTCAACTAAAATTATCGGTTTATATTATTATATTATATTATTCAAGGACAGTTTGCTCGGAGAGCATAAGCAATAGAAGAAGAAGAAACATTGTCCGGAATTAACGTGTTCAAAAAGCATAGATAACTCATCAAAAAATTTACACAAATCTATTTGTCAGTATGTTTACTCGAAAGTTTTTACACAGACTCAAAAGTTTTTCACCCATAATGTGTATGTTAACTACTCGGACTAGAAAAATTTGGCAGTTGAATGTATTTCCAAGTTGTCTATTAACATTTTTCATTATTCTCTAGTATCTGTACTGAAAGAAAGTTTTTATTTGAACTTTACTCAGACATTTTTACAAATACAGACCTAATCATTTCACTCACAAATGTAATGTAGGGTCATTCCATATCAAATAGGCAACATGTTTGACATGACTATCACCAATTTCGTTGAAATTTTACATAGATGCTTGGAGCGTTTGTAAAAACAAAAACAACAAACTAAACATTTTCCCTATACGATATACATACATATATACTATTTCGCGAGTTATGGCATTTTCAAAATTTCGCAAAAATGCTGTAAAAAATTTCTATATATTTTGCTATTCATGCCAGGACAGTGTAGCTCGTTTGAAAGATAGGATTTCAAGCTATCAAAATTCAAGCTATTCAAAATATATGGGAAAAAACATATCAAGAATTAGGATTCTATCCTAAAGGATAGATAAATCTTGAATATCCTGGAAGAAGTACTTTTGATTGTATCCATTTTTTTTTTACCCTATATTATCCACTAAAACATTAAAATTTTAACTTTGGATCTCAATGGAATCAAGGAGTAAAAATTCCAGATAGTTTCACCAATCTTGCATATGGTCATAATAAATTCTTAGTTATTTGAAAATTTTAGGAAAGTTAGAAAGTATAATGATGATGACTGTTAGAGTCAATTTATGAAGAATATGAAACTTGCGAGATTCACAAAACTTTGAGGTCGTATCGGATGAAACGTTTTTAGATCTGTAAAATTTTCCAAAACATTTTTCTAAGGATGTCTTGGGCGAATTAAACCCATATATGAAATAAACTCAAAATGTTCATGCTGGACCAACATCATGCATTTGGTCACATTCTTTCAGGATATTCAACGATAAAAGTTAAAATGCTTATTGTTGATGTCCTTTTTCGTATATGTTTTAAGATGCTATTTTTCTGAGATAGCTTGAAATCCTATCTTTCAAACGCGCCATACTTCAATGTCCTAGCATGAATTGAAAAATATATATATGATATTTTAAAGAAGAGCGGACAGCATTTTTGCAAAATTTTGAAAATGTCATAACTCGCAAAATAGGCATTGTATAGGAAAAATTTTTAATTTGTGTTTTTGTTTTCACAAACCCTTCATGTATGTAAAATTTCAACAAAATTGGTGTTGATCATGTCACACTTTTTTTGATTTTTGGTCGATTTGTTATGGAATGATCCTGTAATAATTAAAGCATGATATTATTTTAGTTGGATCCTGGTTTCTTGGAACTCAATTAGCATTTTGACTGCTTACTTACACATAAATTAATTGAAGTCCTGCGCTTTAAAAATGCTTCCAATGCAAACATGAATTGTGATTTCCCCAATTTCGCAAATTGAAAAATCAATAGCTCTATAGTGTTCGTGGATCTATTTATTATACACTCATTTCTGCCTACCTGATTGGTGTCACCCAACGAAACTTAGATAGTATTCAATCAGATGATTTCAGTGCCAGCTATATTAATCGCTTAAGAAAGGGAAAAACATAGACTATTTCTCTCTTTCAGTTTTAATCAAAAGTGCTTTTCTCTTTACACTTGAAACTAAAATTTGTTTGTTTACATTAAGGTCATTCCAGTGAAAATATTCTGTTACATATAAACAGGTCTGTGAAAATATGTTTAATTGGCAATTTATTAAAAGATGAAAAACATTTGTTTGGAACTTAGAATATGAATTAGGGAATTTCAATGGTTAATGAATTATGTATTTTATTTCAACTCGCACATGGGATTTACAAATACATACAGCTAACGCGCATAAGATGAATAGGTTCCTAATGTCGATTTCGATGGCACCATTTCAGTGTTGCACTTATTGGCAGCGGAGAACTTGGTGCACTGAAGTATATTCCCGGAACTGTCAAACGTAATAAATGTTCTTTATTGATATATAGAAACAAATTTCTTCTTAACTTGCCAGTGACCTAAATAACAGTTTTTAATTCATTTAACTCCACAATTTCACAAATAATTGCGACAGTATACTTTGACAGAGCAGATGACAATTCAATTTAAATATGTATTTGTAACACCGACAGAATATCCAGTGCCAAGTAGGGGAAGTCAGTGCAAACCTCGTGTTGCACTTCTGCTATAAAAATTGTCCCATCGAACATTTTCAGTGTTGCACTGCTGGAAAAACTGCAATACTGGTGTTGCACTGAAGTCCCATCGAAATCGACATAAGAAAATCGCACACGACTTATGAGTATATGCGCCGTAATATTTATCGTAAACGAAAGTGCGTTTCCATTCCCTGACTGGAAACTCTGAAATGTTCTAGGAATAGATTGTAATTCCATATTTCTCAGACAAGTAGGGCTTAATTTAGGCATCTTTTCCATAAATTTTTACTGTATAATAGCATAATATTTGAGAGCTCCAAACTGGTTTGGTTGCTTGTTATACATTGCTTTAACTTTATAAAGAACTACTTTATCAATTATTATTTGTAATATTTTTTGGCATTCCCATTACAAAAGAAAATATGTTTACAGATTAGAATCATTGAGGACACTAATTTTAGCCGACAACTTGTTGACGAGGATACAACTCTCCACAGATGATGTTACAACCTTCAATGATTCAGACGATTCTGATTGGAGTTTAGTAGGGGTTTCGAAGTCTAAACTGATTTTTCCAAACCTTTCTATGTTAGATATTAGTAATAATTGTTTAAAGGTAATTTTAACTTATCCAAAAGTTTTGTATTATGTAATTATTGCCAATAACAACTTTACCTATAAAGGAAATTCCATCGAGTTTACATGAATTGAGCAGCTTGAGTGTATTAAATATTAGCGGAAATGTGGATATAACTGATCTTCCCCCACATTTGGGCCTTCTGTCCAGATTATGGAATTTGAATACCCGCGGTTGTTTGCTTCAAGATCCGCTGCGATCAATGATTGAAAGCAAAAAGTATAAAACCATGGATATTATAGGATTTCTTAAATCTATTTATGAAGATGCTCAACCATATGCGAGGATGAAACTAATGGTTGTGGGCGTGCAAGGAATTGGTATTACGTCATAATTATGCATTATAAAAAGAGCACTCATTAATTTTCTTCAAAGGAAAAACAACACTTCTGGATTTATTGAGGCAGGGTGGTACACCAAAAGGACGAGCAGCAATGGACCATTGGGCTAAAAGAATGGGTCACAAGAGTACGTACTCGAAAACCAATAAAGGTGCAAATATTTCTACAGTGGGTGTTGATATTGGAACATGGATATGCGACAAACGAAAAAGAATTGGAAATTATTTTGGGCCTGTTGTTTTTCGCACTTGGGATTTTGGAGGGCAAAAAGAGTACAGCATTGGTTGGTTATAGTAATTTTAAATGTAATCCTATTTTTTTTATTTAGATATTACGCAACACATCAATATTTTCTTTCAAAGCGAAGTTTGTATCTAGTGCTATGGCGAATTACTGATGGTCAAAAGGGTTTAGCTGAAATTTTGCAGTGGCTGGGTAATATACAGGTATGTAGTATACAGTACAACGGCGAACCCCCTAGTTATTTATTTAATAAATATTATTTAAGGCTCGAGCTCCAAATTCACCTGTAATAATTGTTGGAACGCATTTTGATGCTATTGTGGAATCATTTTCCGCTCGAAAAGCAGAAGATTTGCAACAAATAATACGAGAAAAATTTATTGCAGTTCCAGATGCCGAAAAAATTGGTCTTCCTCGTGTTATTGATTCTATCGAGATAAGTTGCAAGTAAAAGAAAAAATCCTCATATTAGTAAAAACATATAAATAAATAAATAACAAATCATTACAGGACTCTTCACAATATAAAATTACTTTCAAATATTATCTATGATACTGCCTTTATGTTGCGATCTCCAGGCTCTAAGGAGCCTCTTTTATTGCAGAAAGTGCCAGCGAGCTACATAGCTCTAGAAGATATAACAAATGTTATTTCGAGTAACTTAAAGGCAAACGCTCTAGATCCAGTTTTGGATGCCGAAAACTACAGACGTATGGTGACCGAAGAAATGCGTTTACACAATTACAAAAGTTTTCGGTGAATATTTACGATAAAGTTAGTCAATAGTAAATGGATTGATTTTGAAGTTATTTCTAGTGATTGGGCAGAGCTAAATCAAGCTACGATGTTTTTACATGACAATGGTGTTATACTTCATTACGATGATGCAACATTACGTGATTATTATTTTCTTGATCCACAGTGGCTTTGCGATATGCTTGCGCATGTTGTCACAGTGAGAGAAATAAATCCTTTTGCAAGTACAGGCATTATGAAATTAGAGGATCTGCAATTGCTGTTTAAAAGCACAAGCTCTAATGCAAATAACAATAGAAGGTATATTCAATAGCATTGCATTCCATTCTTATACCAGTAGTTTTCAAATATAATGTTTTTTTTTAGTTATATAGTCAATTTACTTAATAAGTTTGAAGTAGCTTTGACTTGGGATTCCAGAACTTTATTAATTCCGTCTTTATTGCCGAATAATGAAGAAGGTAGAGGATCTGGAGCGACTATTGTGAAGGTTTTATTATTTTTGATATATTGCAAGTAAGCTAATGTTTTCCATTTGAAGATATCGCAAAGAATTAAGCCGCGAGTAAGTGCTGTTAAAGAAAGCGGTGCTATTATAATTTATGAAAAATCTACGAGACCTTTGGATATATCTCTTAAGCGAATTTTGTTGATGACGTATTTCCCATCAGGATTTTGGTCAAGGCTGGTAACGCGAATACTAGCAGACGAACAAATAACAGAGGCAGTTAGAAATTCTTACATATTCAAAATTGAGGTATTGTGCTACTACCCTCGTGTTTAAAGGGACCGGATATTTTTTTTCAAATTCATAGATTTTAGAAGCATTTAGAGGAGAGAAATTTTATACTTGTGTTGTTTCCCTGGGATTAGCAACTTCAGCACCAACGTGGTCGTCGTTTTATGTCAAAAATCTTTAAGAGATGTACTGCATGTATGAAATGCATTACATCACTAGGTGTCGTCGTCGGCGTGATTGTCAACCCATCTCTAATGCTAATTTTAGCGCTGGCGTTCCATTGCTGCCAATATGCAAGATCTAAATCTATTATGAAAAAAAAATGGCAAAATGAAATAATACTTGGAACCTGGTAAAGAGTTTTTTACTCTTTCGAGACCCGTACAATATACGAGTCTACAGGCAATTCTCAACCTACTGCATATGAGCAGAGAAAATTAAAAGACAAGTACCGTAGTACTGTCAGTATATAGGCACTGTGTGTAAGTGTTTCGATCAGTAGTAACAGGGCGATTTCATCAGGACATCAATGACCCCTGAAACAGCCTGCTGTCTACACTACAGTGAACTCACACGCCAATAAGTTGCTGGTGGATATATAAAGATTTATTTAAAATTTGATTTTCTGAAAAATGATTTTATATTCAAGAAAAGGAAAAATAGTTATAAAAATGTGGACTTGAAGGAAGAGATAATAATAATTTATTATTGGTAAACAATTTTATTGCAAACCGGAAGAGTTCTACAAACAAATGACTCAACACTCAAATTTAAGTGAAATTCAATGTATGGCACTCCGCTCTGTGCAAATTTTCAATGTACGAACGAGCACACCGGTGTCCAGCCATATGCGTTGTCGTTCTCATAATAATTTCCAGATTTTGTTATTTCAGTTGACTTTGGTGTTTGTATATCAAAAAAAAATTGAAAAGGCGTTGGTGTTGTAATTGATAACACGCTTATTCATGATTCTATGAGTCTGCGTTCGTCCCTGTTGTCGCTAACCAGTGGTTGAGATATTCTTTTAACTACTCACAATAAAGCCATTGTGTTGCAGAAATGTACGGGTGCTATTTTATTTGGTGGTTGAGCGTCCACGTAAAATATTGTTACGAGCTTAGAACTCTTTTCTTCATTTAACGAAAATTAAGTTTATAATGGTGGTTAGTCAAAATCTCCAAAAATGGCGTTTTGGAGGTATGTTTATAAAACTGCACCTTCCTTCAGAATGATTTAAATGATGGGCCCGAAATGCATAACACCAAAAATACTGAATATTATTTCGCTTAAAAGCGTTCAACTCTGTAAAAAGCGCAAAATAAATTTTTGGAAATATGACCTTTTGACCATACATATTTATCCGATTAATTTTTGTCATTAGTCTTGTCAAAACTTTATCTTTGTAGGAATCCTAATTTCAGCCCGTATTATTTCTACATCTGAAAATTGTCCCAGTAAGTTTTACTGTATATTTTTTTAATGTATTTGGCGAAAAATCTGTAAAATTTGGGTTAATTTAACATACATCAGAAAATTGCAAAATTCAGCTATTACCATGTAATTGAATTTAGCGTAGTACATATTATGAAGCTGTATTTTGCATCGCATCCGCTCATGTTAGCTAGCTAACTATACAGAAAAACAATTTTTATCACTTTGCCTTAGTTTTCTTTTTCAAATTTCAAATTTTCTCTTAGAATAACATCGATGATCACGATTTAAAGGGGAAACTTGATCATGACACTCAGTGGAATTTGTGGCAAACAGGACTTTCATTATATTTTGGAAATGTTTTAGTTTTTAAAATATGGGAAGTTCCGTTTTCCACTTCTTCGATTTTTCGAAATTCTACAAACAAATTTAAATTGAAGATTGATGGTCTATGGAATGACATTAACTTGGCAACATCAAGTATTCTTGAGATAACATTTCCATTGTTTGAAATAGAAATCAAATCGAAAGGCAATAATGACGAAATAGTCAACTTGGGAGTTGCCAAACCAAATTTATCAGTAATATGTAAACTTCTGGCTCTTATTGTCGATCACATTGATTTGCTGCTGGAAGACTGGTATCCTTCACTTGGCACACGCTTTGTTCATACTTCTGAAGGCAGATTTCTAATTACTCGTCTTGTGCTATGTCCTAAATGCTTACAAAAATTATTGGAATCAACAAGTGATTTACTTGATACTGGAAAGAGTTTATTAAAACATGGAATACAAAATCGGAGATTTCAAAATGAAAGGGATGATGAGGCAAGTGGAGTGAGTGTATTTTCTGCCTATCTGCATTCTAAAAAAGAAAGGAAGTCAGAGGTAATTTCAGTAAATTTGTTTTTAAAGAATAATATTTTGATATTCCTTTCAAGGATTCTTTAAATTTATCCGATGCAGATTCTGGTGTTGGACCGGATTCTGCAGGATCGTCTCGGAATACGTCTGTTGATGGGCATCCACTTTATAGTTTATCAGATAATTCCAATATATGTTACACTTGGATGATTGAAGAGTGCATTTTGTCAGTATATAATCAAGTTAAGATTACTTGTCCTTTGCATTTAGAAATGGATATGCTTAAAATAGCTCCGGATGTGGTAAAAAGGAAATTTGTTAAAAAGTTTAACATTTACACAAAATAATTTGTTTTTTTTAGGTGTTTGCAGACATACATGAAAAATACACCATCAACCCAGAGAGTATAGTTAAGGGCTCCTTGCTGGGTAGAGGTGCATTTGGATTTGTTTTTAGAGCGACGTGCAAAATGAAAGCATCCCGTTTATTTAAATCTGTAGCAATGAAAATGCTTCAACCAGTTCCTCCAGGGCCGCGTGCAAAGGAAGTCAGTATATATTTATGTAGATGAAAACTGTTTTTTCTTAAAACAGATTTATATAATGAATTTTAATTTTTATTTAAATATATTTGTTTTGTAGAGTGCCTTGCTGGCATACAAGATAGCCTTAGGTAAATGGGATCGGGATCCTTTACAACACGCATGTAAGGCATATTGTACTGCGAGACAAGAACTTGCAGTTTTACTTACTCTAAAGCATCCAAATATCGTTCCTCTGGTTGGTGTATGCATCAAACCACTTGCCTTAGTATTAGAACTAGCCCCGATGGTGAGTTCTAGTAAATCAAGTATTTTAATAAAAATATCAAATTTAGCATTCAGGCCATTACTAACTAATTTTAAATTTGAAGGGAGGATTGGATGCTTTACTACGTCAGTATAAAAGAGGTGGGGCACACATTGGACCACATACATTCCAAATGATGGCGCTCCAAGCCGCTAGGGCCATTGAGTATCTTCATCGCAGAAGAATTATTTACAGGGACCTAAAATCCGAAAATGTGCTAGTTTGGGAATTTCCTTTACCGCATACGTGAGTAAAATTCAAATGTCAGTTATTGTTAGTTTTACATAAAAGTTTCGTGATATCTAGGTCTCAATAAGGTCAACAGTAGAATCAGAAACAGTCAGAATCATTGCTGAATAGTAAATATTATTATACGCACTCTATTATCAAAGTGATTTGTTACAAGAAAATAAACCTGTAGTAAACTTGTTTTATCGCGACAAATATTCCATCTTGGCAGGTTTCGTATGTGGTAATCACACCACTGTTTAGTCATGGCTCAATTTACTATCTCATTTTTCTGTCAGTCCACCACGCCACGAACATTTAGGGCTGTCTGCCATTAAGAAAATGATGATTGGACAAGCCTCAATCAGTACCTTCGTGATATTGATGGGTCAGTTTGTTTTGCTAAAAGCTAATATGTATTCACTGTCCTTGGACTAAGCTTCTACGTAAGCTACTCCACTTCTCTTATTCAGCATCTCATTTCAAAAGAGATAAGTTAATAATCCCTCAAACTACCGATCAATTGCTTACTTCGATTCTTTCCAAGACTTTTTAATTCATTTAGATATTAAAATCATCTTAACAACAATCGTCATTATAGCTTTCTGTTCGTACGACGCTTATCTGGATGCTTGCTGACTTTTCATATGGAATGTTGTAGCTGTATTCTCGACATTTTTGTTGGGCCCAAAATCTTTGCCCTATATATTTCGAAGGTATTTGATAAAGTGTGGCATCATATTCTTTTATGCAAACTAAAAAATGTACTTGGTATTTTACTTCCTCTTCTATTATGGGTTGAGTTTTTTATCTGCTCGCCTAATATTGGTTGTACGTTATGTTCAATCCTCGCTCTATTGGCGACGGTGTGACCTAAAGCTGAGCTCTCTCTCCGCCTTCCTTTTAATTTTCGTCAATGAGTCACTTTCCGTTAATTTCAATCCCATAAATAACTAATAAGGAAACGGCATATCCAGAAATTAAGATTAAAGAAAAAACAGACTAGTATGCCAGTGTCAGACTGTGTCGTGTTTGTCCAGTCCAGAGTCTTCTTTCTTTTGCGAGAGAAGAAGCAAATCAGAAAATTATGGCCGGATTACATTAACAACGCCGACGCCAGCATGGTCGTCGTTTTATCTCACAAATATTTAGAGACAGTACAGGGGCTGGACATTGAATAAATAACTAATAAGGAAATGGCATATCGGGTGAAACCTAAGTCACTCGAATTAGTGTGCTGTGTTTGTATTCGTTTCGTCATGGCAGGAATGAAATCGTGACATCTTGAAGGTGGACATTTTTATATTCCAGATGAAATCTAAAGGGTATTACTAAGTTTGTCATTCTGTTTGTAATACCTCGAAATAATGATGGTAGAGCAAATTGGATCGGACACCCACGCATAAAATTAAGGGTTTTTTTTTTTTATTTTGCATGTCCGTCCATCCGCATGATAACTCAAGAGCGCGTTCACTTAGAGAGCTGAAATTTTGCACACACGCTTGTTAAAAAAAATGTAAATTTAAGTTCAAAAATGGGCCGAATCGGGCAACTCATTCGTAGGGTTGCCATACAAAAGTTTCTTTTTGCTCTATATATTTGGACACTGCCTGAGAGCGCGTTGAGGTAGAGAGCTGAAATTTAATACATGGTGTTTTGTAGCAATAGTAAATAAAGTTTTAAAAATGGACTAAATCGGGTAACCTCTTCTTGGTGTTGCATTATAAATATATTGGTTTCTTACATATACTGAGAAAACGATCAGCTCTAGACGTTTTTATTGTACCGAAAAGCTCAGAATATGGAATCCTATGAAATTTGGTATAATCATATTTCCTGTCCGACGAGCCGTTCTAGAGAGTCGTTCCGACACAACATAATTTCAATTATATAATATCTATTAAAATCGTTTAATTTCACTAAGTTTCACTGAACTCCCTGTAGTCTGAAATAATTACTTTCGGAAAATCTCACTCGTTTAGTCACTGAATTGCCTACACACGTACACTGTATTCGCACGATACCCAGCTTCCTTATTAGTTATTTATATAATGGACGGTACCCTTGATGTCGGTTACTACTTTGATATTCAAAATTGCATCATCAGATCATTGAATAGCAACGAGATCCATCATCGCTTGGGGCAGAGCGAATTCAATGCACGTGAGACCTAAAACTGTCTATATGCTTAAAAAAATCATCATTTTACAACTGCTGTAATGCAGCATTGATATCCGATACATCAACACTTAGAATTTTTATCACTAATATATTCTCTTATACCAAAGAAGCATATAAAAAAATATAAGAAATATTGCAGCTCGTCCAATCTAGTGCTCCGCTAGAAGTTTTATATTACCCCTAGAATAACATACAGCTCCGATATCTACGATAAGCCGATCCCATATAGGCATTATCCAAAAGAGAGTCTTCAAGTTCATTGGCGATGTAGAAATAATTTGTCACATCGGCTCGCTAGAGAGCCGCAGCAGCGTCCGATGATTTTCGCTCCTTTATCTCTACCTGCATGGTTAATGTTCTGTTAAATTATTTAGTCTTCCCCTTTAGTTTAAACCTAGCACGCAATAGTCGCGCTGCAAGTGGCGCTCTTTCTTATCCTTCAAAATAGTTCCGGCCTTATAGTCAAATTATTAGATGCCTTTTTATTCCGAACTATGTGAATTTAGAAGGTCTAAGCTAACAATCTGCAAAGGTTTAGGAGCGTGATCATCATCTCCGCCATTCTTCTGAAGAAGAAAAAGTATTCTGGATAGGGAAATGTAAATACCTTCTCATTTTGCTCTCAATTTCTTATCAAAATAATCAAGTTTTACTACAGTCATAGTCATTAGTTACATCTACAATGTGGTGGAGTTTCAATGAAAAATTTTAGTGGCTAATATAAGCTAGCGATTGAAAATACAAAATCGCAGAAGTGAGTTCTATTTTGCCTACGTCTGTGATAAGATACTTATGTAACCATGTCCATCTCTAGCTACGTGGAAGTCCAGGGCACTTTAGGATATGACCCCTCTAACAAATTCTTTTCAACTACTTTAGGTTATCAACAGGAATATATTATAAAATACAAACGCAAACACAACACGGGAACACACCGAATGCAAGTTCGGATGCGAATATAAACTATTTTCAGTCCCGAGAAGAAAGTTAACGTAAACTGGGTCTAAGGAAAGCCCTGTCCGAATGTGGTATTTTGCGTAAAGGGAAAGTCCCGATTGTGCGAGTCAATTTAGTTGTGTCGTAATCAAATGATTTAGGGGAATAACCTTAGCCAGACAGAGTTGCCAGTATTATGTTAACATGGACTAATAGTGAGTCTGTTCAGAGCAACACGTTATAGTGACTATTGTTGCTTTTTGCTTTGAGAGCAGCCAAAAAGACACTTTTTTCCCCTACTGAAGTCACTTTTCTTGATAGCACTCAGGACTGCTATCAAAATAGTCACTTTCGTGTTAGAATGTTGTTTGAATTGTGAAAGAGCATGTAAAATTGAAGTAAATACGTGAATAAAACTAAAATGGATGTAAAAAAGAAAATTATTTTATTGCTGTTTATAGTTTTAATTTATTGAAGTCCCAATTTACGGGCAAAAAACTGAGTTTGTTTTCTGACCGTATGTATATGTACACATAAATATGAATATTTTCATTCAAAACGCTTTTTTTCGCTTTTTCTCGTTCAGAGCAACCAAGTTGCTTTTTACGCGTCAAATTCACAGTCACTTCAAAACGCTTCCGAAGTCACTGTAGCGTGTTGCGCTGAACAGACTCAGTATAAAAATTTTCTCGGATTACCAAACAGAGTTTGACTACTGAAGGTAGACCACGAAAAATGCGAGCAATTCAATACTGGGGCTGCAAACACTGACGTTTTTTTTATATGGTACTTTGTATGAAAATTTGTTGCGATGTATAGAATTTCGAATAATTCCCATGGTCTACTTTCAGTTGCCAAAATCTAACAGCTAAACTAACTTGTATTAGGTTTACTATCGCGGGGCCCTAGGCCTAGACCAAGCGGGTCCATGTGTAAAGATGGCACGGTATGTAAGATCATTATACTGTCAACAATCTTGTGCATTGAGAGATTATGAGGTTTGACTAAGCCGTTTGCAATTAAGCCGTGAAACCGATTTGAAATATTGTGATACGGCAAATAATCATTACACTGGACAGAGAGATACTTGGGTTAAAAATGTTTCAAGTTAAGAACTCCAGTAATAGGAATGTTGAGGCAGCAGTCTTCTCATATTTTGTATTAACTATTGGCATAGAATTTATTGTATTAAACACGTTAAAAAATAAGTTTTGATGACACGTATGTCTTATTATCTCATGCTGCAAAAACGCAATTTGGATCCTTATATTATCCTGAGTTCGTCCAAGGAAAGTACATATTTCTTATATTTTACTTAAGAAACCTAACCTCACTCAGCAAGAGACAGTAAGCATTTTAAAAATATCTTTCATCGAACTGAAGTAGCTAAAAATAACAATTTTCGAGTATAGGAGAGGTTATTCCTCTCAACGGTAGAGGGGACAAATTTAATCAAACTCGTCGTTTCCGGGTTTTTAGCCTTGCCTTGTTAGCCAAGTTTATAGATTAGATATCATCGAGCATGCTTTCATACGTTCACTCAAAATGAAATTGAAGCAAAAATGTAAGTATGCCAACAATTTCTAGTTATACATTATGCAACGAGTCGTAATTCTAATTATTATAAAGATTAGGCCATTTTGAGCGATTTGCTAAAAAATGTAGTTCTTTTTAATTCACTAAAACGGGTTGTATTTAATTGATTTATTAAGTATGTAACATTTTCAGGGATGATGGTCCAAGATGCAATGTGCACATAAAAATTGCCGATTATGGCATTAGTAGAATCACTGCTCCAAGTGGTTCAAAGGGATTTGGTGGCACAGAAGGTTTTATGGCACCAGAAATTATACGATACAATGGTGAAGAAGAGTATACAGAAAAGGTTTATATATAAATATAATATATGTTGAGTAAGGTCTTGACCGTCTAGATGAATATGTATGGGTGAATGCTCGGGCTATCGGTCTCTGTTGTAGACAAAAAAACCAAACGATTAGTGTCTAAATTTTTATTTAAAGTCTGCCACAACATTTCACGGATGAACACTCCGCGTCTTCAGGTGGTCTTATCTATAAGGTAACTATCATGAGCCTTTGCCAAAATTTACAATATTTAAATTACTTACGAAAAAACATTTATGAACATTAATTAACTCACTCCAATAAAATATACAAGCACTGGGCGAAACAATAATAAATTAACATTTAAATGTAAAACACTGCAATAAAATCCTATGAATTATTAACAAATACAAGAAAAAGAACGAAAAAGAAACTACTTTTGAAAAACACACATTTGAGACCACAATATTTAAATCTCACGTCTAAGAAATAAAATAGCATCCACATTGCGCGATTTGTCGTTACTTTATGATCAGGTGAGAGAATGTTTTTTGGATTGTATATCTGTATACACAACGTAAGTGTATATGTGGTGGGAGGAAGCCCTCATTATGGGTTAGCTAAGAAGTGAGCAGTACACCGAATTTATGGTGTCGGTGTCTGTTTTCCGATTCATTGTATTGGGGGTGGTGTAAATATGCAAAGCCTCAAGGCAGATCCTCTTGCTAATATTTTTTTCCTTACATAAAATCGTAGTATTGTTAAAATCCGGACAGTGGTTTGCCTGCACACAGTGGTTAGCCAAAGCAGTCTTGCAGATCTGTTTATTTTTTATATCCGACTGGTGACCCGCAAGCCGATTTTTAAGTAATACATACATAATTTAAATTGCAATCTGAATTGTCTAAAATTGAACCCATGCACGGAATATTATAAACCAGGTCCGTGGAATGTTCCTTATCTGTCCTATCTTTAACACGGCTGAAACACCGCCTAATGGTTTTGTCAGCTTTAAAAGCCGGACAGATTCGATCATTTTTTTCAGTAACCACCTTTTTGAGTTTTTCAGACAGACCTGGAATGTATCTGAGACTTCGATATATTTTGTTTGTATTTTGTTGTGTGGTATCCGTTGTTGTTTCAGTGCGATTATTATTTGGATGCTTAGGTTTATAGCTGGTTATTAAGTATTTAATTTACGTGCAGGGAATGCATTGTCCAGCAGGATTTTGTATATTCTCTTCTTATTTCTTTTATGGAAACAACTGTCACTTGATCCTAGTATTATATCGACGAGGTTCTTAGCTGTATTGATTTTTTGGTATTTCGGATGATAGGAGTTGTAGTTCAGCAATCTACCTGATGAGGTAGGTTTCTGATACCAATCTGTGATGATGGTATCATTTTTGCGTACTGCTAATACTTCAAGGTAAGGAATCTTACCATCCGATTCAATTTGTACAGCGAATTGCAGTTTCCTGTGAAAACTGTTGAATATATTTAATGTAGCCGGAATATGTTCCTGTGGCAATACAGTAAAGAGATCGTCAACATATTTAACCAGAATTTTAGGTTGATACGGAAGTTTGGTCATAGTGCTATCCAACAACACTTCCATTACAATGTCCGCCATTATGGGGGAGAGCGGGTTACCCATTGGCATTCCGAAAATCTGCCTGTATAATTTTCCGTCAAATTGGAAATAATTACATTCAATGATGCAAAATTGTAAGATCTGCATGAACTTATTTTTTGGAATATTTGTGATATCAGAGATCTGCTCCCACTTATCTTCAATAATGCATAAGCAAAGGCGGGTGGGAATGTTAGTAAAAAGTGATATTACATCTAATGAAACCATGCTCTCGGTAGAATCAAGTTGGAGGCTATTAACACGTTCCTTGAATTCAGAAGAATTTTTAACATTATACTTCGAGCTAATCGTTAATTGGCGTAGAATGTTTGCCATAAATTTGGAGAGCTCATACGCTCCTGAATTTAATGTTGACACAATCGGCCTGATTGGGAGATCTTTTTTGTGTATTTTGGGCAAGCCATACATCTTGGGTACTCCCGCTTTATACGTGCTGATATGTATCTTTCCTTTTTCAGAAATGAAGTTTTTTGAAAAAGGTGTTTGGCTATTTCATTGTTTTTGTTTTGAATGCGTGAAGTTGGATCAGTTCTTAGGGTTCTATAGGTAGAGTTATCTGCTAACATTGCTTGGAGTTTATTAAAGTAATCGCTCTTATACATTCCACAGTAACATTTCCTTTGTCAGCGGAAATGATGATGACGTTCTTGTGTTTAGCTAAGAATCTCATTGAATCGTCATATATTTTCAGAATTAATTTGCTTAATGCGTCATTTTTGATATTTTGCTGAAAATTAGACAACAGATTACAAAACTTCACTCTGGCAATGTCACGATCATGCTCATCTTCAATACTTTGTAAACAAAACTCTCCATCTGCTATGACCTGTAGCAGGGGAAAATCTTGTTTACCGTACGGTAGCGCAAATTTCTTTCCCAATGCCAGCAACCAGCTGATCTCATCGGGGATTTGTACATCTGTGTGATTAACAAACCACTTCCCACTGTTATTCATATTAATGCCTAGAGATTTCACAAAATCAGATTTGAGTTTATTGAACTTTTTTGTATGTATTTCATTTAGCTTATCGCTGAGCTTAGAGAATGCAGTCTCTTGGGTTTGCATAAATTCTTGCACTATACTACTGTGCGCTTTGCTGCTAATTATATTTCGTAATATCGCTAACTCACTTCTACATTTTTTAACCAAAAAACATTTCTCATCGATTTTTAGATTAAGCAACTTTTGATGATAAATACGTGAAATTCTGTCTATTGAAGCCGAATAATGTGTATCATCTTCAAACAAGCTGGAAGAATGTGCAGTTGAATTGCTTATAAATTTCGGAATTATACCATAATTTCTACATTTTAACAAAAAAAATCTACTTTGAGTTAAAGAAGCATTTTTTCTTAATGATCTACTAAATTTTTTGAATTTTTGGCAAAGCTCGTTACCGTATAAGAATCGAATGTATTCATATGATACTTGGGTGATTCCGGTGATTGCCCCCGGTTGTTCGTACATGTTGAGTAAGGCCTTGACCGTCTAGATGAATATGTATGGGTGAATGCTCGGGCTATCGGTCTCTGTTGTAGACAAAAAAACCAAACGGTGTTTCAGCCGTGTTAAAGATAGGACAGATAAGGAACATTCCACGGACCTGGTTTGTAATATTCCGTGCATGGGTTCAATTTTAGACTTGCAATTTAAATTATGTAGGTACCACAAGTCAATTACTTAAAAATCGGCTTGCGGATCACAAGTCGGATATAAAAAATAAACAGATCTGCAAGACTGCTTTGGCTAACCACTGTGTGCAGGCAAACCACTGTCCGGATTTTAACAATACTACGATTTTATGTAAGGAAAAAAATATTAGGAAGAGGATCTGCCTTGAGGCTTTGCATATTTACACCACCCCCAATACAATGAATCGGAAAACAGACACCGACAACATAAATTCGGTGTACTGCTCACTTCTTAGCTAACTCATAATGAGGGCTTCCTCCCACCACATATACACTTACGTTGTGTATACAGATATACAATCCAAAAAACATTCTCTCACCTGATCATAAAGTAACGACAAATCGCGCAATTTGGATGCTATTTTATTTCTTAGACGTGAGATTTAAATATTGTGGTCTCAAATGTGTGTTTTTCAAAAGTAGTTTCTTTTTCGTTCTTTTTCTTGTATTTGTTAATAATTCATAGGTTTTTATTGCAGTGTTTTACATTTAAATGTTAATTTACTATTGTTTCGCCCAGTGCTTGTATATTTTATTGGAGTGAGTTAATTAATGTTCATAAATGTTTTTTCGTAAGTAATTTAAATATTGTAAATTTTGGCAAAGGCTCATGATAGTTACCTTATAGATAAGACCACCTGAAGACGCGGAGTGTTCACCCGTGAAACGTTGTGGCAGACTATAAATAAAAAATTTAGACACTAATCGTTCGGTTTTTTTGTCTACAACAGAGACCGATAGCCCGAGCATTCATCCATACATAAATATAATATAAATAAATGAGTATAAACATATTCAATATTTTTATAGGTGGATTGTTTTTCATTCGGAATGTTTTTATATGAAAATATAACTCTAAGACAGCCATTCGAAGGGCAGGAGTCAATCAAAGAATGCATTTTGGAAGGAAGTCGTCCAGCGCTTACGCAAAGAGAAACACATTTTCCTACATACTGCTTGGATTTGATGGTTTTGTGTTGGGACGAATTGCCAAAAGTAAGGACAGCATACAAAGTTTGTCGTGGTTAATTTTCATTTTCTAGAAACGTCCATCAGCAAGCCAAATTGTCTCAATATTGAGTGCACCAGAGTTGATTCACCATTTAGACGTGGTCGCATTATCTCATAATCAGAATTCCGTTTGCGGCGTTTTCGTAAAAATTGATCAAAATGAAGGTATGTTATCTGTAAAATATTTATTTATATATGATTTGAATGTTGGCAAAGTTTGCGATTGAGAGAATGGTTTAGTCAGTATACTCTATGTATGTACCAGTTACGGGTTCAATCTTGGTTCCGGTAAGCTACATGGTCGATGTACACCTATTTTCACTTCTAATTCGAGAAAATATGACTGTTTTGCTTTTTTTGTGCACATTTTTCTGTAATCTTGAGATTGATCGTAGCTCTCGCAAAACTGCGTAAAAATATTCAAAGGCAGGCGCATTGCTCGCACATATATTTTTAGCGAATACGTTTAGGATGCTCCACGTGAGCTGAACATATTAATATTGAATTGATTTTGTTGTGCATACTATTTTCACTGGCGCAGAAGAGTGCTGAATTCTTTCGAATTTGACACATTTTAGTTATGGAACTATGTTGAGTGATTTGGCTTGGACAGAAGTTCCGACTGCCAGCATGAGCTGACAGATCACTCGGCGGACAGCGTTGACTGCAGGGCGGCACGCTAGCTCGCCTTGGCTATTGCCGGATTGTGTGGGAAGGTATCCACGAAAACCTGCCGCTGCCGCCTGCCACATACAAAAAAAATCGTGCCTACTTACAAAAAAAACGCCGGCACACATTCGGTCCTGAAGGGACTCTTACATCACTTACCTACATCCCGTGGAAAGGCGCAGATGTTCTGCCTTCCATCGCCGTAGCCCCAACCACCCTACGATACTGCGGGCGATATTGAACAGTATCCCTTTACGATCTCATGATGCTGCGGTGAAATTTCCAATTGCATATGGACCAGAATTTGGCTCACCATACTTTCACATGTAAAATTTATAGGAAGTTGAGTGGCTTCTTGCACTCTTACCGCTTCCTTCTCGGATCCTTTAACAAGAACGAGGGAAGAATGCAATTTCGGTCTAGTCGAAAAAATGACCTGAACATTGTACTTAACTTCCACCTCCTTAATATATGGAGTATCATGATCTGGTACAGGGCGTCCAGGTGCCATAATCGACAATTCAAATGAGATTAGAAGTGGAGTAGAGGACCGTACCGGCGATCTAGCTCTTTCCACACCTTCGAGGCTACCGCATAGGGACACCTGATTGCTTTTCTCCGTTGGATTCGAACGATTCGAATCAGGAAAATGAATGTGGGTAGAAGTCTCCTACAAATGCGCTTAATGTTGTTACCCCCGCGTCCTATAATATACGAGAGGGCCGTGTAAGAAACGTCCATTTTCATGATAACCCTTGTGCCCCGAGAATCCAAACTGGCCAAAATTCGCTCCTTTGCCAAAGCTACATCTTCTGATTCCCCAACTATACGGACATGCGGGTCCTTTTTAGTTTTTGCGCCAATTTTAAGACGACAAGGCCAGCTGATATAAGTCGAAGTAGTTTTCATGACATTGTCAAAAAAATATTCTGCGATGTTTAAATGCAGCAACCAATATTTGCTCCTGAAGTTTTGGAGCTTGTAATGTTGCCTTTTTGGGTGACAATGTACCTTTAACATTCCTCAATTCCTTTTTATTTCGCTACCATCATCATTAAAAGTTTTTTCCATTTCAGAGTATAGGGTTTTTTCAGCTATTTTTGTAATCTTGTTAGATGATATATCTTAATGCTGTACAAATTGCTATTTTGAGCTAACCTGAATAACAATATTATTTCTTCAATCCATATCAATTATGTATACGCACTTATTGAAAATTGTATATACTTTGTATGGTAGAGGTAGGTCAATTCTAGCGGCTTTGGAGGTACAAGGCAATAAATAGTATTTTTTCAGTTTTATATTGAACACCTGGGAACTTGCAACCTTTGATACGTTGTTCAACAGAGAACCCGTCGCTTTCCATAGAACCGCTATCGTATCACTCCTCACTCCGGTGTTTTATTGCCTTAAATTAACCCTAAAAGATGTCATCCACACCACAGTTTTTTATATGGAATTTAAGAAGCTGAAAGCTTCCAGCTCAAAATTATTTATTACTTTCTGTATCCGAAATACAAACCCTTTTTGAGTTTTTTTTTTTTAATTTCTTCTTAAGCATATTCAGCGTATAGAAGATCTTGAAAAACTTATTCATTATAGGAAAAACTTTTTATAAAGTTTTCAAAGCTTTATCCATCTCTTTTTTTACACATTAATTCATGATAATGTTCTTTTTCTTAGAATAAATATAAGTTTTAAAACTTCTTGCTTTGTTGCTCGAATCGTGGGAATGGTTACGGAGAATATAAAAACATTTTTTTTAAATCTCTGTTTATTCAGCTGGAGGAATCAGCATATTTCATGGTTATTCGAGATTTTTCATTGCATTACATGAAGCTTGTCTTCTTGTTTAAGAATCGTTGTTCGATACCATTGCTTCCGAAAAATTATTTAACTTAAAAGCATTTATTCGCTTGTTACATAGTGTTTTATATTTACAATTAATAATGGAACCATCTGCGATATAGAAGTTTTTTGTAATAAACCGATTGGTTAGGAAAAAGATAATCTGTTTGATTTCATTTATGGAAACGAGTAAGTGAAAAAAGTACTTCACCTTCTATATTTTGACTTAAAGTCTGATGAGCAAAAATTTTTTGAATACCCTTCACTCTTTTCATAAATAATTCCAGCACTCTCTCCAACGTGTTGGATGCCACCTCGATTTTTCTTTTTAATTACTGGTAGTTATCGGATTGCTATTATATATATTTCGACCTTATATTCTCAATATCATGGATTCAAGAATATAAGATAAGTACCAATGAGAGATTTTTTTTTAAAGAAAAAATCTTGCAAATTTTAAAATATCTTTACCCTCCCCATTCACGGTTACTCCAGTTGAGTCTGTTGTTGCTTAATCTCTTGTAATACGGACTTATAGTCTGTGCATGTCTGATATATTTCACTGTCCTTCAGTTTCAGTTTGCTACATGCCACGAGTCAGTACGTTATTGCGTGTGAAATGAATGCATCTGTTATCAAAAGTATTACAGTGCAACAATCAGCACACATTAGTTAGTTTTTAGCACATGAAGGTGGGGCACTGTACAAATTCACCATTGATTACTTTCCTGTTTATGGTGAAAATATTGTTGATATAAGCAGCGCACATGGGTGGAGTACGAAATTGAGAATTGTGACGAAAATTTGAAAATGAATGATCAGCCGGTTTTTTTCAAATGACGATTCTCAAATAGCAAGATGTGGACGAGATTAGTAGAGGAAATCGATCGAAAACCCTTTTCGCCAAAGTTGAGCATTGCTTTAGGTAGTGTCAATGATCGACGAATCCAAGTGTGTGTGTAAAATACTCCTCATTAGATCACTATGAGTCTAGTTCCACGACCTTATTTTGTCTTTTCTGTTTGGTTCGTCCGTTTTTCTGTTATTGCTTGTATTCTTTCTTTTCTTTTTGATTGGCTTAGTAATTCTTTCATTTACCAACAACACAAATTCTTCTGCAGTGTATCTGTCAAAATGCGAGATTTCCCTTTGTTTTTCCATGCACAGAAAATTTGTAGTATGATGGACAGCATTGGTAAAAATGCGGGCTCAGCTAAATTGCGTTCTTGTATTATTTCTTCAGATTCTTCTTCTGGAAACTATAACTAAGATATATGTATATAAGATTCACTTTGTTGCTTTGCATTCTCAAATAGCATATTATTTCCTCATTTAGTTGAAGAAAAACCAATTGTTTGTAAGGATATGAGCTGGTGTAGCTATATCCTCCCAAAATATTTTACGGAGTAAAAGACAATGCTGCTTTGTTAACTCTGGGCCGCCTTGGTGGCTTTTTGCGATATCCCGCACTAACGCTCAAAGGGGCTGAATACAGAGTGATCTTTGGGTTGTAATCGGTGTGACATATTAGGCGAAAACTTGTTATCCCTACAAAACTTTATTTATTACTTATTATTTATTAACTTTTACTTGCAAAATGGAAGTTTCCTTTGAATAGTGTAAAGCCTTATGTGCATCAATACATCGATAAGTAGTTCCGAAATCCTTGAGATGCATAATACAATTAAATCACTGCTTAGGAAATATAGCAGAAGAAAGAATCTTTGGGTGTTGATTATTCCTACCATAAACAAAGTCACATTGGAGTCTCTTTCAACCAATGAAAGCTGAGATATTAATCGGGAAAATATTGCATATCGAACGGAGTTTATAAAATACACGTGTTCTACTAATACCTTTGGTGCATACAACACAGTTGATATGCCAGTCTAGTCTAAGTTATATTTATCTTTTCCACAAGATTTGTATTTTCGGCAAACATACCCCAAATTTCCTTAGAACTTTTTGATGGCTTGTTTTGTGAAGTCAGTAGAGTTACGCTCTACGGCTTCCTTTGACTAACTGGTAGCAGTTATTTCTGTAAATCGTCTTAAATAATCGATTCGCACAGAATTGTTTTGCGCTCAAGAGGCTGGAGTCCATGTTTCTATTCTCTGGGCATGTCATAAATCATTTCGAATTCTAGTCGGCAGCATTTCACGAAGTAGCTAGCTAGAAATAAAAAGACATGTACTGAGGTACTGTTAGTTTCTGGGTTAAGGTTGGGAATCAAAATTTTATGAAGAAATTTTGAGAGTAACTATACCGTGTTGTTCGATCAGCAGCACAAGGCGATCTCATACTGTTTTGGTATCCTGATAAGATCGTCCTGTACGGCTGATTGAAACACATAGTATACTCAAAATTTCCTCATCAAAGTTTGATTTTCGTCTTTAAAGCAGCGACTGACAGTACCTCGGTACATGTCTTTTAATTTCTCTACCCATATGCAGTAGGTTGGAAATTGCCTGTAGACTCGCATAGTGTACGGGTATCGAAAGAGTAAAAACTCTTTCCCGCTTTCAAATTGATTAGAAATGTAATTTGACTGGTATCTGTATTCGCTCTGGTCGTTATCTTCACAATAGAAGAGGTGTTAGTTTTACTTCTCTTCTGCGGATTGATTCGGGTTATTATGTTAGTTCTCTTTATTCCATACTCTCTGGCTGCCGAGAAACATTTCACTGGCTTACTCAGAATGTAAATAAAATGTTTGCAATTTTTTGTACTTTCGTAGCAAACAAATTTCAAGGTCATCAAAATGGGTAAATTATAGGTTCGCTATTCTGAATAATACCAAAACTTCCCCAATTTTTCTCGCTCTAATATATTCTGGGAATTTTTTACTCCTGTCTCAGTAACTATACTGCTGGTAACAACATATTTTGTATATAATGCACTAAGGCTGATATAAATTGTAATAAACTCAAAAACTCAGTTAACACAAAAATCTAGCAGGTGCTTAAAGTATGGCAACTATGAGCTTAAGAACATAATATATTCGAAGTTGCTATTGGGAGTAATGCAGATAGTTGTGCTTAGTTGTGTGTGATAGTACCCACTTGCTATATCGAAACACAAAGGATTTAAGGCCCGATATTTATTTTCTGCCTATATTGTTTTCCACTAAATATAGAGCTACTAATTAGAGATTTGGATTCTCTAATGATTTTATTGTGAAGTAATTCTTCCTCTCAAAGCTTACACCTAAGTGGTTTATACCGAAGCAAGTAATAGATATTCGGCTTATCGTGTATTACAGTATTCTGCTCACTCAATTCCACCGAATTTTTTCCATATTGAGTAAGGTCTTGACCGTCTTGATTCCTTCGTGTTTTCCTTCATTACTCAC
Source organism: Dioctria linearis (assembly GCA_963930735.1). Lineage (NCBI taxonomy): Eukaryota > Metazoa > Arthropoda > Insecta > Diptera > Asilidae > Dioctria > Dioctria linearis. The sequence goes on along the minus strand of OZ005741.1, from coordinate 210,446,875 downwards.
CTTGGAGAATTTGGGGCCCTGTCACTTCACTCCGCTCTGAGCCTTTTTGGCTTTCCAATAATTCTTTTCTCGATTCCACTTTTATGTCTATCGACTAATTGCTTGAGCACGTCTTCTACAGCGCTCGTGATTTACAGAACACAGAATGCCATGTCGTTTGCGTACAATACTATATTTAATATTTCAGAAGAAACAGCTGGATATGAATTGTGGTTGCCATGCTTTGGCCCTCGAATAGATATATTGGATGCATCGTCCTATGGCAATTGGATGCAATATCGCAGCATAAAATGTGATAATAAGCTACATTTAAATAAAGCAGAAGACACACAAAAAAGAAAATCGTCGAAAGTCAATATGATAAGCTGCGCAGTTGTGGACGATGCCGTATGGATAGGAGATTCAATTGGAAATTTACATGTTTACAGGTTTATAAAAAATTGATTCACTTCTATAATAAACTAATGAGATGTATTACTTTGCCTTATAGAGTATCGGACTACTCCCATGTTTTTTCCTATATGCTTGATCCTTCAATTCAGAGCCCAGTAGTAAGCCTTATCTACTTAAAAAATATCCAAAGAGTTTCAGTTGGTCTCTACAATGGAAGAGTATTTCTTGTAGATTCTACTAATATTCCCACTATTTGTGCGTTTGCTGAAGGGACTTTTGTATTGACAGAATTAAGTTCTGGAGAAGTACTTCATAGTGCCTGCGCTGTATGGATTAATGGGTATGTATGGTAGCGTGAATTATATTTGCAAAGAGAAAACTAATTGAAAATATAAAGGACCATGAAAATGTAAATTATAGCAAAAATCTTATATTTACTTTTTAAATATTCATACACCGCCTGTATTTAATTGAATCCGAGACGGTAAATGTTCCTTAACGTAATAATTTTAAAACCAACATCAAATTATAATCGAGTGATCTTGGCACTAATCGTAGATTTTTTCGGTACTTGTAGCTGTTTAATTGCAACATACTTCGAATCTGGTCCTAAATATTGTATAAAGTCAAATTATTCTTAGGAATTGAGTATTTTGTTATTAATTTCTCAATGTGTAATATGTAGAGAATATGAACTGTGGTGCGGCGAGACAACTGGCATAATAAATATTTTCCCAATAAGGGATTCAGTTGTATCCGGTCACTCAGTTCTGCACCACGGAGAAGAACAAACCCATTTGAAGGACGTCAAAGTTGCTAAATTACATTCAACTTCTGATTTTGTATTCTCCTGCCTTAATCCCGGATACACAGTTTATCAATGGAATTTATCTTCAAAGCAAGTTGAAAACAAACTTGATTGTTCTAAGCTTCTTCCGTGCTCTGAAAGTCTTAAAAGCATATCTATCGAAGAACACTTCTCTTCAGTCAAATGCCAGGTAAATATACATATTTCTTCAATTACTTTGCAATATAACAGAGAGTAATCAAATGACAGATATCAGCAATGCTTGTACATGGATCAGAAATTTACATAGGCAACACTTGGGGCTGTTTGATAATAGCAGATGCAAATACGTTGAGACCAATAACAGTATTTCGTCCGTATGAAAATGAAGTAATATATTATTGTTTGTTTTATTCATTACTAATTAATATTCCTTGAAACTAGATAAAGACGATTATAGCAGTACCCAATGAAAACATTCATTTAATCGCAACAATCGGCCGACGTTATCGGTCGTTAATAGCTCGTTACGTTGACATCACGATTATTAGTGAGCTTTCTAATTTAGTATCACTACCAGAATCTAACAACGCAGGTAAAAAGCTACCTCCAGGTCCGGAAAGTAATATACACTGCTTACTTTGGAGAGCTCGGAATTGGACTTAAACCCATGTTTTAATGGATAAGACAAATGTTATTGTTAATAACTGATTTTAAATAAAGCGTCTTAATATACCCATTTAGTTCAATAATACGGGGAATTGCAAATTTTATATACACCTCATTAATGAGAGAGTATAAATATGGAAAATAGGTACAAAAAACTAAATTGGAGAAGGTTGAGTGAAAATATCAGATGACTCGGTGCATAATCTTAGATAATATACTAAAATTCGTATGCGTATGATAAGCTTTTATACTTGTTGAGGAGGAAATGACAAGAGGGCTTTGTCTTATTTTGTGTCAGTTCGACATTTCTGATTGTAGATTATATACTAAGGCTGTGTTCAACTTTTGGCTAGAGCCAGCTAGAGCTGGCTATAGCCAGAATGGCTGTAGCTAGGGCTCTTATTTGTGTGAGTAAATGTCAAACTTGCGTCATTACATAAATTGTTTCAATTTTATTGTAAGAATTATGTCGAGTAATAAAAGTAAATTAGTTGCAATAACAACTATATTAAAAGAATGGATTGATTTCCTAGAAAATAAGTGAAACCTATATTAATATATATAATTTAATCACAGCGCAAATGTTCAATATTACCGTCCTTGTCTGTTAATAATGGCACATAATTTTCGTAAATAATTTCACCTTTTATATACACACAGTAATAACATTGAGACATTTTTTTGGTTTCTGGACATCAAAAGCTAAACAATCAAACGTCAAGCTACTTTGGCTTCACCTCCAGAGCACTAACCAATTTGGTTATAGCCGGCTACAGCCAAGAGTTGAACAATAAATTCTGACAATTGAGCTAACATATACAGATATGAGTTTTCGTCATTTATAGCTCTTATTCTTGGCTCAAAATTGGCTATAGCCAACAACTGAACGACCTCATTCTGGCTATAGCCAGCTAAAGCCGGCTCTAGTCAAAAGTTGAACACAGTCTAAGTGTTCTTTTAGTGATTTTTGAAATTGAAAGTGATTTATACTTTATAATAGTGAAAAACTATAGTGGAATTTGGTTTTATGGAAGATAATTGATATGATCAAGTCTTCGGCATCTTGAATTATAGTGATGAAGTGCGCTGTGCTGTGCTGCAGAAACAAGTTTAGTTGTTCGAATAATCAAGAAAAGTGTGTTAAATATGGGTGAAAGTGTTATTAAAATAAACAGTCATGGCAAAAAAAATTGTTTGTTTACTTCGCCTTAAATTACATATATCAGCCATACGTAACGCCAAGAAATATTATAAGAAATAAATGGGGACACTAGGAAATTTTTTAAATTTATTTCGCAGCTACAGTTTTTCTAGTTTTATCTTATTTTTCTTCTGAAAACATCATACTACTACTACTACTTCTGTTTACATCAGAATTCCGTGTATGTAAATCATCATCAAAGTTCACCAGAGTCCATTCACACAAAAGCCGTTCACCGTCTTCAGCATATTAAAAGTGCAGGTTCGCACTTTTGAGCGCAAGACCCTGAAGAAAGTGTAGTTTTTGTATTTTCTACACGTGTCACCACAGAGAGTCCTCATAGAATGGTAGGCAGAAAAATGGGAAGTGGAACTACAATAGCGTAATTAAAATGACACGGCTCAATCACTTTTCTTCTCTGCAATCAAAGTTTTTGTATTCATTACATCTGTATTTTGTTCGTTTTTCTCTAAATTTGTACTTTTGTTTGAAATGCATATGTTTTAATAATTATATATCTGCGGTATTTGGTCCTAATTTTTATAAAGAAAAGCTGAGTTGGTTAGCTTGAATAGGATTTCGTTTGTGTACCAAGAAAAGAAGTACCAGGAAAAAACGTTGGTCCTTCGAGCCGGAGCTACTTCCGGTAATATCCAATTGAGTATAGTATAAATCTAAAAGCTGTAAGTCTTAATCTTAGACCAACAAAAATATTCCTAGAGTGTGTTCTGAAAACTAAGTACATATATAAAAGAACTCATAATTATGTAAAAACTGTGTTTGCAAGAAAAGAAATGGCAGACAATAGAAAATGTAATCAGTGCACAAGTGTCTTTAAGAGTGCATATGACAAAGTTCATTGCAAATACCAAAAAAAACAAACATTCCTAAAAGAACCCATAGCTTTTATATTGCACGTGTCAATAGTTGGCATGACTTATAATAGTAATAATTTCTTGCCTATGATCGAAAAAAAATTTCCTTAAAACGGTAGCTGATGTGCAGAATGACTATTGTTCCGCCGACTGGTATTCAACTCAAGAATCAATTTTCTACAAATTCAAAGGTGAACTGGGCCCCATTCGACAAAACTACAAGTGTTTTTCAACAAGTCAGAAAATTTGTGTACCACAAAGCAATACTTGTCGAATTCATTGTACAATTGTACAGCGTTAATTCTAGAAGTGGGAAATTTTGACTTGTACAACTTACCGTACCAGAAAACTACAATTCGACTTGAAAATCCATTAAGGCTTGTAGAAATTCAGTGAATTTTCTACCTTTGTTTTCAGACTAGTAGATTTTCGTACAAGTCAGAAAAAAGTAAAATTTTTATACTGAAAATAATTTTTTGTTTTCGATTGAACTACATTCATTTCCACACAATATGTATTTAGAATTAACATTTAAATTAGCATACAACACATGGTAACTAACAATTAACTTTACGCAATAAATAACATTTGACAGCTCCAAGAAACTTCCGTATTGCTTTCAAAATTATATGTACTATGCAGTGTTTGGCATTAATCGATTAAATTATTTGATTGAAATTAACGATTTAAAATTATAAATGAAAAATTAATTTCAGGAAAATAATCGTAATTAATTTAATAGATTGATCAATTTAATCGTCAGTCGATAATAATAATGAAAATCAATCGACAGGTATTAATCGTTATTCACTCCTTAGTTTTTAATCGTTAATCGTATTTTTCGATGAACGAAGTGAACGAGGTAACTCAAGATAAGATTATTAGTTATTAGTAAAAAATGTAATGAAATGAAATAAAAACAATAAAAAATAACCATGAAAATAGTATTAGAAATTAAAACCGAAGTTATGAAATTAAACAGAATCTACAAGTACTAATAGAACAAGAATATTACTACAAGTGTTTTTAGACTTGTACACTTGTAGTTTTGTGGAATGGGGCCCTGGTGGATAATATAACTTGCCTTGAAGGGCACAGAAAGCGGCTGATCAAACAACTTTGAGTAATAGCTCTCTCTCTGAAACCAAATCTACTTTAAGCACAAATTTACCAAGAATCCTTATTCCAAAGTCCTCAGGAGATTATAATGATTGCGTCTCCTTTAAATACTCATTTCTTTCAGCGATTCATCAGTATCAAAATCTTGAAGACTTGCAGAATTTTCATAGCTTGAAAACCACCCTGACAGGTCATAAAACAATATAGCATTATAAATGCTAATCAGCCTGGAAGGCATTGATCGAGCAGTATGAAAACAAACGCATCATTGTGGCCTCCGAACTCTAGAGGCCATATCCGGAGCAAGACCAAGGAATATAATTGTACCAGAGAAAAAACTAGAAAGCCCCACGATAAAGGCGCAAAACATTTTGCCAGTTGTGCCCAAAATTTATAAAATTAGAGGCTAAAAGAAAAGCAGACTTAAAATAGTGAAATCAAAGAGCTGCTGGTTAAACTGTCTAAGCACATATCATTCCATTCACAAATGTCTGAGCACAATCAGAATAGAGTCATCAACCTCGAATGTATTCACAAATTATTATCAGATAATCAGCAAGTACTATTAGCCACTGCCATTGTTTACATTCAATTCCGAACAGAAGTCCTATTCTTGAATAACGAAGGCAAATTCCGTATTTATTATGCAGTCAAAACCATTCGGAAGCGTCACATGTGGTATTCCTTAAATCCGAATGCGTTATATACCGAACGTAAGCCCTTCGTTATTTAAACGAAAAGTGAATCAGCTAGTATATTCTACGGTTGATAAAGGGAATAGAAAAAATGTACGCGCAATGACAAAAAATATCGAGTGTAATTTGCCAAAGATAAAATATACCATACTATGGGAATTAGCACCATTGAATGAATTTGACTGTTGCCAATAATTGCTGGCTGCTTTTATATTAACAGCACAAGAAAGATAAAATATACCTGCTTGTATAATTTCTTTAATCATTTCGAAAATAAAAGAAACAGAAACTTGGCTGAAGAGGGACACGATCACTTTGGCTTTTACGTTCTGATGGCTATATTCTAACAACTGAGCCTTTGGAGCTTTTATTTTTTTTCTGGCTAAATCTATATAAAAACAAAATAATATTGTGAATAAATGATTACATTTATTTACTAAGATTAGTTATTTATTTAAGATATATTGTACACAGTAGTATTAGGCACGTCTGTTGTGCCCTTGAGTTGACTTGACAGTAGTCATGGCAACCATGGCAGATGGCGCATACATGTATGCTTAAGGCTAGTTTACAGTACACATGCTTAAAGCTTAGCTTACATATGCTACTTACATCTCCCTTCTTTTAGAGATCAAGTCGGTTTGTTGGCTTTACTATCCTTCCTGATAGGGTGATAACTATGCCTGGTTGATTGTTTGTCTGTGGATCTCTAGACTTCGTTGGTCTGGGCGAATGATTTAATATAGTCCTTGGTAATTCTTGGTACTCGTTAATTGTGCTTGATTGTGATGATATTGATTCGTCATTGTTGATAATTTCTGCTTCCGTTGGTTTCTATTCATCTATGAAGTTTTGTTCAACTTCTATGATGGCTTTAGGATGTTGTTCAAAGTTTGCTCCTGTTTTCTTCAGATATGTTGTATTTCTTCTATACACGTGACCCTCTACATCTTTGATTAGATAAGACCTGGGATGAATTTGTTTCTCGATAACTGGTGGTTTCCACTCTTTCTTATCTATTCGTGTTAGGACTTTATCGCCAATGTTAAATGGTCGTCGTTTCGTTGGTCCGTGATTGCTGTAATTATTTTGTCTTTCACGCTCTCGTTTCAGTTCTAGCGGAACCTCGTTAACAGATACCTGGCCAGGTAAAAGTGATAACGTTGTTGGACTTGTAATTCACTCTCTTCTGGATCGTTGTTTATTCGATTTTCGCAGTCACGACTTAGTGGTTCAGCTAGAAGCATTGTTGACCCCATTTTGTAGATTACAATTGGGTCATATGTTAATAAGCTCAATCTAATTCGTTGTAAACGAACTGGAGATGAATGTAGTGGCTTGCGAAATATTATTTTCCAATAGCTTGTGGTTCGGATTCTACTATTAATTGCTTGCCCCATACGTATTCATGAAATTTTTCACATATAAATTTTATTGATAATGCTTCCTTTTCCAGTTGGGAATACCTTTGTTGACATTCGGTCAATGATTTAAAAAACAGACAAAATAGTGTGTGAAATTTCAGCTCTCGAGTTATCATGAGAACTGACGGACAGACAGACGGTATTCCGGTATTCTGAATATCTCAATATCCGGTTAATTGAATATCTGGATAATTGTGTATTGAGTATTCTGGTACCCGAACAATCGAATATCCGATTGGAAAATCGGGTTGTCGATTCTGAGATTTGACTATCCGAACGGGTAATATACCCGAATGTTGAGAGTACTTTTGTGGATGCAAAGATTAAATTTGTAGAAGAAGCTGAAAACTTGGTATTTAGCACTAGAATCAACGATTGTACATGCGACCGATTGCACACACTCATATTAACCAAATCTTAATTTTATAATAATTCCTAATTTTGTTATTTATTTGTTTATTAACACTTTCAATTAACAAGTAATCTTACGATACATTACATTTCATTTTAAACATTTTAATGCGTCAACTTGGTGCTTTCTTCATCGATATTTGCTTCTTTTACTGATTCCATCGTAATAGAAGAATTTCGTGAATACGATGAGCCGGTTGTTTTCACAACTTTTGTATTCTTTGAGCAATCAGCGACAAATTTTAGTTCTTCTAAAAGTTCTTGTTTTACAGAAACCTGAAAGTTGTAAATATCAACTGAATTTTAAAATTGTCTCCTTTTATCAAAATTATACCTTCAAGAAATATGCTCTTCTGCATGTGTAAAATATCCACTTAATCACCCCAAAACCAGCTGCAAATGTGCTGCCCAGTAGTAAAACAAAGTAGACTCCTCCTAAATTTGGCATTCCCAAAGCTTCAGCTTTTTCGGTTTCTTTTTTCTTTTTCTAAAAATTGTTAAAGAATAATTAAAAAAAAACGCGGATGACAATTCTTGTTTTAGCATCATGTTTAAGAATAAATTCTTACTGTACATCCGTCAGTTACTTCCTGCCACCATTTTGCTTTCATTTTCGAAAGTACACCTGCTTCTTGTAGTTCGAGTAAGGCGAAATTTAGTTTATCTCGATACGGCCAATCTAAAAAAGTAAATTTTTTGAAAATGGAGACAAATATTTTTTCAGCAAGCAATTCGATATTAATTGATAGCGGTAGTATATGTTTGAGGAATATTGTATTACCTTTGCGCATGGCGATACCATAGCCCTTTTCATCTAGTAACTGCCCAATTTGAGTTAGATTGCAATCCCTTTCTACATTGTATTCAATAGATGTTGATTCCATGAGAAATGCGTAATTTTCATTCAGCACTTTTCTAACCCCATCCTCATTTGTTGATGTAAGAAGTTCTGGATGACTTTTCATAAACTCATTCATTTTTTGGTATTTTTTCGAACTCTGAAATAATTCAAAAGGTTTTTAATGGTTATAATAATCTATGGTATTTTACATACTAGGAAAATTCGATAATTTCGCGGAATGGAGGAATTAGAGGCAGTGTGAAGGTGTCAGTTTGCAAGTAGTTGTATTGTAGAACTCAATGGGCCATCCCACCGAATGTTCCTGATGCAGTATGTAAACGGTTTTCTGGGGAAGAGGTGAGAAGAAGCAAAGAGATATCTCTCCAAAGTGTAGAGATATCTCTTTGCTTCTTCTCACCTCTTCCCCAGAAAACTTCTTTGCATACTGCATCAAAAATACTCGTGTGAAATGGACCATTATGAGTATAAACACCAGCTCAGTTGGTTCGGCCCATTATGAGTAGATATAAACACCAGCTCAGTTGGTTCAAAAACCTACGAGATATCGCCTAACAAGCAAGAAAGTCAAGAAGAAAACATCAAGTATGGAAAAAAATTGAGTAATGCGTCGTCCTTAAGATTTTAGCAAAACAAGGCAAAATACTTCAAACCATTTTGAAAGCGATATCAGCGGATTATTGGGACTCTGACTCTGGGAAAACCAACCGAAGCAAGATATAGAATCGATTGAAAACGACTTCCGCTCGGGATCGGGACGGCCTGTCGAAGCATCATCTGTAGAAAATGTGAAAAAAATAATAAAATAAATTGTACTGGAGGATGCCCGTTTAAAGAAGAAGAAACTTTCAAAAATTATTGGAACAGCGCCTATTCCCAAACGCATATAATAATGCAATTAAGGTAGTGGAATATATTAAAGATAACATAGCAGAGGCAGATATGGACGTTGTTATTCGGATAATATAAGAAACTCAGGAAAATAACCCTTCTTTGCAGGAAAATAACCCTTCTTTGCAGGAAAATATTGACGAAATGGAAGAGATATTGATCAATTGTATTATGGTGGAAGGTAGTCAAGAGGAGTCTGTACAATCTGTCTTAAATATGTTATTGGATTCTAGTTCAGCTTCCCCAGCTCCATTTAAAAAGCATTTGTTTTATCCAAAGCTATTTTCACCTTCAAGAAAAACACCCAGGCAAAGTAAACTTTCCATGCCTATTTCCTCTACAGCTTGGAATGAAAACTATAACAAAAACGAAAAGATAAATACAGCAGTTGAGCGAGCTAGGAAAATTAATAGATTGAAGCGAAAGGCTGAAAATACTCTTCGAAAGTCTGACGCATAACGCAAAGGTACACAAAAGAAGAGAAATCAACGTAATAAAATTTTCTGCCCGATTGGTGAGGGTGAGGTATTTTCAGATGTTGAAGAAAATGGACTTAAGAATATTGGCTGTGACATGTGAAAAGAGGTTTTATTTAAAATGTACGTATTTGACCAGCTTAACTCTTACAGAGGGTTAAAATACCCATATACTGTCATCACAAAACAATGTCGAAAATTTGTCACAAAAAAGAGGAAAACGAAACGTTACACAATATTTTGACATTTATATTGTGCTGCACACTATTTTTTTATAGATAAAAATGTCACAAGAAACTGTGAGCAAAGTATGACAAAATAAAATAGTAAGATGACTAATATTTTACTAGAGTGACGTGCAATTGATTGTATGAATTTTCCACTCAAACAATCAAAGGAAAAAGTATTGAAAACGCCGCCCGTCGTGTTATTAATCAGCTATTTGCAATCAACATTCAAAAGAAGATAAAATTGTAAATTTTCAGAAATAAATAAAAATTTTTTCTTCATAAAATGGTGTATTTTTTACAACTTCAGTTGACTTCAGTTGACAAAATGCCGACATTTAAATGTCACAAATATAAGTGAATCTAATGTCACAGCATTCATTAACATAACTGTGACAATCTTAAATATTGTTTATGTGACATATTATGTGACAATTGGCGTCAACCCTGAATCATATTTGTCGCATAATTATGTCGACAAATAAAAAAAAAATTGTCGGTGTTTTGTTGCTTGTATGTCATATCTGGTTACCCGGGTACTGATTTTCTCTATTTTCTCTGCAATTTTTGTAAAGGACAAGAATAGTTATAGTTTATTGCATAAGATTAAGATACGCTGCGTAATGACCTGCAATTAATTCATGACGATTGAAATAAGTTTCCACTTTTGATACCCTAGATGAAATCTAAATTGTATACTAGTTTGTCATTCCGTTTGTAACACCTAGAAATAATTATGGTAGAGTAAAATGGATTAGATACCCATGCATAAAATTAAAAGTTATTTTGATTTTTGCATGTCCATCCGTCCGTACGTCTCTCCATCCGTCTATCCGTTCGTCTGTCGGTATGCTTGTCCTCACGATAACTCGAGAACGCGTGTACCTAGAGAGCTGAAATTTTGCATATGGCCTTAAAAAAATAAAATTAAGTTCAAAAATGGGACAAATCGGGTAACTCCATCGTAGGGTTGCCATACAAAAATTTAGTATTTCACTACATATTTGCATACTACCTGAGAACGCGTCAACGTCGAGAGCTAAAATTTTGTACATGGTGTTTTCAGAAAAATAGTAAATATAATTTCAAAATGGACTAAATCGGGCAGTCCCTTCTTGGTGTTGCCATATAAAAATTTAGGATTTTTACGTATACTGTGAAAATAATAAATCCTATACAATTTTAATGTACTGGAAAGTTCTTCAGAATATGAAATCCTATAAAATTGGTTATTATAATTTATTCTGTCCGACGAACCGTTCTATACAAATATATTTACCGTAAAGAAATTCAAAGTAGAACCGCCTCGTTTCGCTCCATACTTAACCCCACCTTTATTGCTTGCTAAGTCATTCACATCATTAATGGGATTGCTTGCTGACTCTACTGTAAGAAAAGCTGCTAAATTGGCAGTGTAAGAAGATACCATAATTATGGTAAAAAATGACCATATAGAAGCCACTGTTCTTGTTGATGGAGCCCTTAAAAAAAAACATATTACATGTATATGTTTGACAATAAAATAGTTATTGTATACTTACTTCGGTGCTATTTCCGAACCTTGTTGAAGCAAAGCGCCTATTGTTACCCACAATGAGTTATTTAAACTGAATTGATTTTCTAACTCAGTCGGTTCTTCAATACATGGATATGGATTATCCCATTCAGTCGGAGATAATCTTCCAAGTATGAAGAAACTCAAAGATACACTAACGTAGGCTACACCCAAGTAAAGCCAAACTTCTTGTGAAAATGGGTCCATGAATGAAAATAATTTAGGTGGTTCCTTTTGAGCTTTTCTGTATAAAATTGAAATTCCTATAAGCAGAAATAATAAAAAGTATTATTTTCCAGTTTTATATTGACGAAAGAATATATTAAAAAACAAAACACAAAAATTAATTTTATGGCCGACATCCGAATTTTGTGGAAAACCATATAAAGTATGATGTATTAAAAAGTATGTTGCATTCATTTGGAGGTATGTACATAATCTACCTCTGTCCATTAACTACCTTGAAGGCACTTTAAGGCCTTGCGGGCAAATGAAGTTTTACTTTATACAGATAAATTCAGGTTCTCGAAGAAAGTTGTAAAAGTGAAAGGAGTCCGCCAAAATGCGAATCCAAAATCCTTTGCTTTATATGCTTGATAGTGTAGCACAGAGCAATCTCGACTCCAGAGGGATGTTCATACAAAGATTGTAGTAAAATCATCCAATTGGGCTAATTTTATTTCATTGCATAGTGTAGTTGTAGCAGTCGCTTATGATGGCGACTTAATTAAATTTATAATCTAATGCTCTGTATCCCTAGCATCTGAATTGTATGGAGCTATTCAGATTTTATTTTTTTTTTCTATTTTTTCATAATGTTATAAATTCAAATGCAAAATTTTGGGGATCACCGCTTAAACTGTTTAAGAAATAGACAAAAACATTAAAATGGGACTCATCCTAATCCTGATATCACTAGAAGCTTATTACACAGTCCAGAAATAGTTCCTATAGTATCTACACTTTAAAAGCAACTATATCAACATCAAGCACAACTAATTGAAATTCAAACCCAAGCATATCAAAATCAACCATTAAAAATTCTATGCGAACGATTTCAATTTCAATCAGAATCAAAATATTTTTTTTCTAGTGAAAATAAAATCAATTACATTTTTTCAAATTCAATGATACCTGCATTAAAGCAGGTTTATAACAAATAAATCTTTCCACTCTTTGTACAACAATTTGTGTACTCCTGTTATTGTATTAAACGGCTCTCAATTCATCCTTTCGGCCTTCATCCGCATAAGAACCCAAAGAGCAACGTGGTTATTCCAACCATGCCTTGTCCTCCATTTATAAGAGTAGAAACCTTTAAACTTCATCATCTCAAACTAAAATGGGGCTTCACTCATTTCTTCGTACACTTTGCTTTCTTCACCACTAAATCTACTTTCAAATTGGAAAAACTTCCCCCATCTGAAGGAGCAATTGCATAACACTCCTATAGAGTTAATTACCAATTGCAAACTTGGCTTGGTTATTTGGACAACGCGCCCGATAGCAAAAAAGCTATGCAATGGAGCAGGAACGAACATCTAGGTAGACTGATGCCCAAATTCAGATTTAATTCCCAAAAAATTATTAAAATATATTAGCTGCAGCTGTAAGAGTGGTTGTAATAAGCAAAGATGTGACTGCCGAAAACACGGCTTAAAATGTACCAATTTATGCAGAAATTGTCATGAAAGCTGCTCAAATAGAGATAAAGAATTATTTGAAGACGTAAGTGATTTGGAAGAGATTATTGATGCAGAGTTAGTAAAGAGTCTTTATATTGAAATCGAGGGGCTCGAAAACGTCGATACTCTCGAAGATCTTTCGGAATTTGAAAATTTGTTTGATGCAGAAGAAGAACAACCACAATGCAAAAGATGTAAAATTCATTAGAATTTTATAATTTCTCATCAATTTTTTATTTTTATAAAAAAATTACAAAAAATTAATTGCTCTACTTAATAATTGCGAATTCAAATTATTTTATTCAAATATACCTAATACAGATTACTCATCGTTATACTATTTATTTAATGAAAAAAGAGTTAAATGTACGTTAATAAAATTGCACATTGCTTACGACTTTCAGTACGGTACGGTGCATTGCCATGAAAAAATCAAGTTTCAGGATGATTTCCGTCTCTGTCTTCAATTAAATTGATTCAACTTTAGTAATATTACATTAAAGTACATTCTGTCATTGAAATTTAATCCATTATTTACGTAAATAATAAAAAAATTGAAAAATTCGTGATCCGAAAAGTCATTTTTTTGGTTTTTCTCAATTTTAAGCGGTTTCTTCAAAAATAAACCTTCAACATATATAAATAATTTTAAAGTAGACAGATAGAATATTTAAATCGAAAAAAACACCAATAAAGTTTTTCGTGGAAGATTTTGTTTTTTTTTTGAAAATTGTAAATATATCGGAAACCACCTGTTTCAATGTAAAAAAGGTATACTTTCACAAAATTTCATGTAATTTGAATTCTTTTTATGAGAGCTAAAAATAAAAAACGGAAAGATCGGGTTTCCACCATTTTCTCGACAATTTTGAGGTTATGTTGAAAAATGCCTTATATAAAACTTTTAGATATTTTTATTATCTATAACTTTCACAAAGAAAATTTTCCGCTAGGAAGTCACATTTCTCCGAAAATAGAAAAAAAAACACTTTTAACCCCTTGACACCCCCTCCCCCCAATTTCGTAATTTCATTTTATCTCGTGTTTAATTTTTGTTTTTTCTCTTAATTAAATTTTCCGTCGGGTCCTTGCCTGTTTTTAATTTTTACCGTTTTAGCCTTCACAATCCGTTTTGGCACTAGCCTAGATCTCATTTGCATGAAATTTATTTACAGCTTCTTGAATTTTTTTCGTTTTCGGTTACGCTCGCATTTGCATACACCGTCTCTCTGGTGTAGTCTACGCACACAAATCTATTGGATATAAATTTGGCGACATCATCAGGGCTCTTGTTTTGTTGCATCCTGATAAGATGGAACGCGCTGGCGTATGAAACAAGCAGGAAGTGTTTCCTTTCTATAATATGGCACTTAAAATAAATCTATTGCATCAAGTGTTATCCATAAAATCTGTGAATCTTTTGTACTATTACTATCAATAAAAATATAAGCACAATCAGAGAGTAATATTAAATTAGAAACTTATCAAGGCTTTAGCAGAAACAAGAGAAAAGTTATAATTGGTATATACGACCTGTAATATTTTACCCTAGATATCAACCCATATGTAAATAAGTAAATAGTCTAGAATTGATAAGACCAATCCTTATGATACCCTAGATGAATGCCCGTATGTAATTTTGTATGGTCGGTCACCCATCTGCGCAAGTTGGCTTTTGAGGTGGTTTTTCGCGGATATTTCATATTCTAAAGAACTTTTCAGTACAATAAAAACGTCTAGGGCTGATAGTTTTCACAGTATACGGAAGAAACTTAAATTTTTATATGGCAACACCAAGAAGTAGTTGCCCGATTTAGCCCATTTTTTACTATTTCCATGAAAATATCGTATACAAATTTTCAGCTCTGTGCATCGACGAGCTCTCAGGCAGTGTCCAAATATATAGTGATAAACGAAATTTTTGTATGGCAACCCTGCGAATGAGTTGCTCGATTTTTCGCCTTTTCGAACTTAAATTTACTGTTTTTTAAAAGGCCGTGAGTAAAACTTCATCTCTCTACGTATACGTTATCAAGTTATCGTGCGGACATACAGACGGACAGACACATGCAAACATTTTTATATGCCAGCACCAAGAAGCTGCTGCTTGATTTAGTCCATATGTATACTCTAGGTGATGAAATCATAGGGCATATACTAAGTTTATCATTTCTTTTGTAATACATAGAAAAAAAATTAAAAGTTATTTTGCTTTTTGTATGCGGTGTGTGTCTGTTTATCTGCCTGTCCATCTATCTGTCCTCACGATAAGATAACTCGAGAACGCGTTTACCTAGAGCTCTGACATTGTCCACATAGCCTTTTTAAATAAGTTGTATTTTTAAGCTCGAAAATAGGACAAATCGTGTAACTCCGTCGCAGGGATTCCATACAAAAATTTCGTGTTTCACTACTACATATATATTTGGACACTGGCTGAGAATGCGCCTTCACAGAGGGCTGAAATTTCGAAAAAAGGTGTTTTCATGAGAAGTGTAAATAAAATTGTAGGGTTTGGTGATCCTACAAAATTATCTTTCGCCGTATTTAATAGCGATTTCACCATTGCACAGAAAGAAAGGAAACACGAGTCTTCACGATCTATTATTGTGGATTTTATTGACCTCTTTCAATTATTGCCAATATGAACAATATAATATTACAATTAACGTCTCGTACAACTTTTATATAGATCTAAAATAGTTTAACGTCTCTTTTACAACTTATTTTTTAAAAACCAAATTCTCTAACCAGTTAACTTATTCTTATTACTTATTCTTCGAGTATTACTACAGTACTTAGGTAAGATGAAACACATCGGCTTTTGGAACGAAGGTTATATCGTATGGTGTTGCCAGATACCACACAATTTCAAACATGGACTAAATTGGGCAACCCATTTATGGTGTTGCGATATAAAAAGTGTTTTTTAAAACAATCAAATTTGCACAGATGGGTGACCATACGAAATTACATATGGGCACTCATCTATGTACTATTTGAACACTCTCTGAGATTGCGTCGACGTAGAGAGCTGCCATCTCAATATAACGCAAATATTATTTTAATTTTAAATTATGTGTTATTCTCGCAATCTTAAAAAATTTGGAGAAACATTTTTTAATTGAGGTGCCGTAATTAGGTAAATCGGTTGGTGAATACATAATATGGCTCAAAGTGAAAAAAAATTTGTACATACCCAAATTCATAAAAGGTATAGTGAAATCGACACCAAGGGCTCTCTCTGAAGTAATAGTCAAATCTGTTATAGCTAAATCGGCTCTCTAAAATTAAAATTTGAATGTAATGTATATAATAGAACTGGATCCAAGCTTTTAATATACAAGACAAAATCACCATTTAGTAATATCTTTGCCAGGTTCATGTCATGATTCTTTTGTTTAAATTTATGGAGTATTTGCATTATGATGGCACGAATTTTTTACAGAAATTGTGAGGGTACATCGTATACGGAAATTTATTTATGAGTGACGAGAGAATGCAAACGTGTTCTGCATTTTTTCCAGACCTTAATTTGTCAATGTGTGCGCGTAGTGTAGTGTAGTGTAGTAGTAGTGTCAAAATGGAAGAAAATAAAATTACATTTTAAATTTGTAAGTAAATACTTCGGAATTGAAAGATTTTCAATATTTGTTTATGAAAGCATTGAAATTATTTCGGACGTAGTCCATCGTTCAGAAACTCATTAGAGATGATTTTGAAGTAAATATTCCAATTTAATAATTTAACTGAAACTGTTTGTCAGTTGCAATTTTTACCAGGGGAGTGTACGTGTGAGGTATTGCAGTGATTGCTTTGGCAGCATTCAAATTTCAATAAACTATCTCCCTCACGATTTGTGTAAAAAATGCATGACATCATAATGCAAATCCTCCTTAATACATATGTATTACTTAGCTAGTTTCTACACATCAGTAAACTTATGCTCAGTTCAAAATCATAATAAACTTTATTATGGTCAAAATATAATTTAGATTTGGATCCGCGGAATTTTGAATTGCTCTAACATAAGCATTCTGATCTGGGCATACTTGCACTTGACTTGAACATGGAAGTCTTGGAATTGAGCCCAGTTTGTTTTAAAAATGGGTGATTTTTCTTTAAAAATTTTTATATTAAAATGATTAATTTTACCCTTTCTCGCAACTCTTTTACCATACCAGTGGTTTGGTTTGTTGTCGCATTAAAAGACCCGTAATCATTGTCCTCTTGAAGCCGAAAAGTATAGTTAAAGCCAAGTTTGTGTGCAAGTTGTTTTATAAGATCAATTCCAAATCCTTCGTATTGATCATTTCCTGTTAACATTTCTGCTGATGTTTTTAACATGCCATAAGGCGGACTCTGTAAAGGAATTTATTAATATTGTATGGCACTTTGTTTGTTAGATCATGTAAAATCCTTTTCTAACTACTTTGGTTAATGATAATTATTATATTTTTACAGAGATTTTTATTCGAGTAAATACATATGTACATATATGTATACTTACAAGTGCGGTTAAAACTATAAAAGTTTTGTTTCCTAGTGATTCGTGATCTGGATCAATTTGCAGTTCAATTGACGGTATACTCCGTTTTATATCAATTCCACTTGAGATATTCCAAGTTCCAACTTTAGATAATCCTGATGCAGTTAATTCAATTATATCAAGAGAAAATTGTGTTCGCAATCCGAAATTGAAATGTATATCGCCCGTTAGACCTCTTGTAGAACTCTATGAAAATTAAAAATGTATACAGAAATTCTCAGTTGAAGATTTTCTCTTAAAAATGTTACAAATGCTAAGTAATTGTTTATAGTTAAACCATGCTCCCAATGCTCATCATCAGAGCAATTGATTGGTACTGATATAAATCGGAGATCTTTTGTAGTCTCTGCAAAAAGCTGTACTGCATCATATAGAAGAGCCATTTCTGTTGTAATGGGGCAGGATACTATAAAATTTGAAGTGCTGATAAATTAAAAAAAAAAAATATTAAATTTTACTTTTCCTATTTTCAGATTCTCTTGAATATCCCAATTTCATTATCAAATTTTGGACCTTCTCATTTTCCGGAGAAACAATTCGAATACCGGTTATGTTACATTCGCTATGTTGATACGATCGTAAATCCAAAGTTTGGAAATCTAAATTTCCGATTATAAACTCATATTCCTCAGTTATCAGTCCAACTTCTTGAGCCTGTAAAATAGTTAAAGACTTCGATATAATTTTTCATATTTAATTTACTAGTTATGGTAAATATGTTTGTTTATCATTTATTATCATTTTTGGTGGAATCTCCAATCCTTGATTTTTCAAACGACGTTTTTTCTAATTAAGCATTTTATTTCTACCTTGTGTCCTTACCATTCTTGACACTATTGTAGATCGTCTGAGATCTATAATATCGGTTAATACGTAATTTCATACAAATGAAGAAATGCTCTTATCCATGACAACTTTTGCAACTCAGTCTTTATCATCGTAATCGCTATTGCTACTAGACTTCGATCGCAATCGAAGCTGCACTGATGTGAAACAGACTTTAATGTGTATTGCTGGCATAGTAATACATAACCAAACAAGATAAAGGTTATAGGTTTAGTGTAAGAGTAATAATAATATACCCTAGATGGAAATAAAAGTGATAGACCAAAGTTTTGTTTTGTGGTTGATCGATTTAGTTCATTTTTGAAATTGTATTTATTAAAGCGTCATATACAAAATTTCAACTCTATATTCTCAGGCAGTATCCAAATATTAAGTGGAAAACCAAAGTTTTGTATGGCAACACCAAGAAGGCGTGTCCCAATTCAGTACATTTTAGAAATTATATTTACTATTTTTATGAAAACACCGTGTACAAAAATTTCAGTTCTCTATATCGACCATTCTCAGGCAGCGTTCATATATATAGTTAAAAATTCAATTTTTGTATGGCAACCCTAAGAAGGAGTTACCTGACTTGTTCCATTTTCGAATTCAAATCTAAATGTTTTTTTAAATGGCTTAGTGCAAAATTTCAGCTCTCTAAATAAACGCGACGGACATCAAAATAGCTTTTAATATTTTGCGGGGTGTCCAATCCAGTTTGCCCTACCAGCATTGTTGCTATGCATTACAAACGGAATATCGAACTTAGTATACCCTTTGAAATTTCATCTATGATTTCATCATAATACACATAATTACAGCTAGGTAGGAGGACGGCTAGATGCACTAGATAAATTTCTGTGATTTTTTCAAATAAGTCGTTATCTACAAAAATTACGATTTTAAACTAAATATACCATTCGACATAAAAAATGTTATATTTTATAATCTTGCGTACTCTGTCATAGCAATTATACTATTATTAAGAAAAGAATAACCACTGAAGTACCCAAAAATCTCACATTATTTTTTCAAGCAACATCACAAGTAGACATGCTACCGAGAAGTTTAAAAAAATTCGTCAACAGCAATGCAAGTGCAGAAAAGTTGTTATTTTAAAATGAAATTTCGATTTCACATTCAAAAAATATCTTCAGATAACACAATATGTACACAAATACACTTTTCAGGTTCTACTTTGGCCAAGATAATCTTAAGATGACCAGGTATTTAGAGAATTCAAGTGCAGTCAGTTAACTTGTTGGAAAAATGTAGATTTATTGACAGTAAAATTCGGTTGTACGAAACGAAGTGATCGTTATAGACGGTGATTACATTTTACGTAGGCACGTTCATTCCTGTCAACACTTAATGAAAAGGGGAATAGCAGAGCTGGGCAATACTTAAATAAAACAAGTAAAAAAGCTAGAATTGGTCTAAGACCAATTCTTATGATACCCTAGATAAATGCCCGTATTAAATTTCGTATGGTCACCGATCTATTCAAGTTTGATTTTAAAGTTGTTTCTCGCATATATTTCTAGAACGGTTTGTCGCACAGAAAAAATGATTATAATCAATTTTATAGGATTTCGTATTCTGCAGAGGTTTTTAGTACAATAAAAATGTCTTGGACTTATCGTTTTCAAACTATACGTAAAAAACCTAAATTTTTATATGGCAACACCAAGAAGGAGTTGCCCGATTTAGTCCATTTCAGACATTTTAATTGCTAATGTAGTAAAAACATCATGTACGAAATTTCAGCTCTCTACGTCGACGTGTTCTCAGGCAGTGTCCAAATATATAGCGGAAAACGAAATTTTTATATGGCAACCCTACGAAGGAGTTGCCCGATTTGTCTCATTTTCGAACTCAATTTTACTTTTTTTTTTTAAAGTCCATGTACAAAATTTCAGCTCTCTAAGTATACGCGTTCTCGAGTTATCGTGCGCACGGACGGACGGACGGACGGACGGACGGACGGACGGACGGACAGACGGACATGCAAAAATCAAAATAACTTTTAATATTATGAATGGGTGTCCAATCCATTTTGCTCTACCATCATTATTTCGAGGTGTTACAAACGGAATGACAAGCTTAGTATACCCCTTAGATTTCATCTAGGGTATAAAAAGACTTGAGTACTACTTAAAGTACATTTTCGTTACTTAAGACTTATTACTCAATATTTTTGAAATGCCTTACTTACTACTTGAACATAAGTACTTGCTTCTATTTACTTGTACTTAAGACTTAGTTTTGTACTTAAGTACCAAGATTTTTATTTAAGTATTTCTGAGTCTATTAAGTACCTACAAATATCTAACTCATCGTAGAAAAGCAAACACAAACTATAGCGCAACTCCTTTTTTGTTGAGTTTTAAAGCACGCAAAGAACTGTCAGAGCATGTGTCGCACTCACGCGTCAAGGCAGAACCTTAGACAAACTAATAACATACAAACAAGACTGGGCAATTAGAAAAAAAACCAGTAACGTCTCGCTCGAATATAAAATCAACGATGCCTCGACCTGATGTAAGGAAGGCCTCAATTATTTCTTAGAAATTTACTGGAAATTTTGTCCGTAGAATTTTTATGCATTATTGGAGGCGATAATGCGTGCTTGGGCGGTACTCTAATATGTTTTATGAGTGTAGCAATGAGAGGTGACAGTTTTACTCAACGTGCAGCACCGAAAACTATAAAAAACTATAAATATTAGCCACATATTATAGTTTTCAAAAGGCATTTATTAATTAATACCTATTAACTGAACTCTATAAACTTCATTATATTACTGCCAACTTACAAAGATTCTAAAAAAGTACTTCAAAAAGTACTCAGCACTTTTTATAGACTTAGTACTTAGTTACAAGCACTTTTCATACATGCGGTACTTGTACTTACACTGAAGTCCTCAGGCCTTCGGTACTTGTACTTAAGTACTTTTCTTTGGTACTTGCCCAGCTCTGGGGAATAGTGGGGCGCACCTCCACTCTACCTCATGCCTATAAATTTTGATAGGAGCTTTTGTACAGATCTGCAATATAAAATGCTGGAATCAACGGTGTGTTAACTCCGAGTTAGCAATTACCGATATACTTGTTGTATTGTGGAAGAGCTTCAGGTTTCAGTAAAATAAAACATTTGGAGGTACTTTCTTACTCTGAACAATTTAATTAATTTTGTTGCTATATATATACACATATATGCTGTCAGCAATTGCTTTCTTCAGAGTACCTACATTGCCACATGAGAACCGTAAAATTTGTTCGTCAGCAAATTTGCTGACTTGGTTTATTAGTGACGAAATTACGAATGTTGTGCACAGTCAGAATTGACTTTATATGCCGAGCAGAAATTATTAAAAGAAATATTTCTAATAAGATAAAAAAATTCTTAATTGTTATAAAACTTTAAGGCTGGCTTAAAAATGTTTGTTCAGGGCTGAACCGCGTTCGTGCCTACGAATAGTGTAATCTCCGTCATAATGTTCAAATTTCTTATATTCTCGAGTGATGTTGATGTCGATAGTGCCTCGTTAGCGTATCAGTGAATTAATAATATTAAATCATCGACATTCTAAAAAATGTCGGATAATTTGGGTAAGTAAAAACGAAGTGGAAGTGAAGTAAAAAAGGCAAACAAAATCGTATATGTTATCTTTACCAGAATCAGAAGTTGCATTGAAATGAAGGAAAATTATTACTAAGGACGGAAAATTGTTGGAAGTAAACGGTGATGAGAGTGATATTATAGAAATAGGAAAAGTTGATGGTGAGTTTCTAAAATCAGAAAATTACTAAGGATTTTTTGTGCGTTTCGTTCTTCTTATATACTTTTATCATATTCAAATTGGAGCAGAGCAAGAAAACAACAGAGAGCTGTGATGAACTGGGGATAGAAGTAATACGGAGTGCCAAAAACTGGAGCACGCCAGGGCTGAATGCATTGCACGCCGAAAACAGTGACGGATCCAGGTGGGCAACAACGGACACCGAAAGGAATGTAGTAATTGAGGGTGAAAATGATTGTCAGATGCCAGTAAGATTTTTCGACATAAAATCAATTCTTCGGCTGCATAATTCAGTATTTATTTTTCTAGATCCGCTTCCTATTGATCATCAGCAAGAAATAAGCAATGCAGGTATTCAGCGTCGCTATGTTGAACGTTTGCAACAATCTTAGAAAGATCGAAATTCTGGTGAAAGGTATGTGTCTTTCGCAATAGGCAAAGTGGTTGATAAACGCTCTAGTGAGAAAATTAAAATGTGCCACCAAAGTAAGCGACAATGAACGAGCACGATTATACAAAGAGTACTGAAGTGCATTCCATGTACAAGCTAATAAATGTTAAACCGAGAAAACGCATTACAAACATTGAAAATCCGCATTTCGCATTACAGCAGATCACAATAAATTAAAAAGTACCTCGGTATGAATTTGAACCTTACTAAAATTTATGACTTGTATAAAGCAATATTTCTGATCCTATAAGCTACACGACAAACAGACGGGCTCTCAAGACCTTAAATTTAAAATTCAAGAAACCTCAAATTGACACGTGCAGTTAATGTGATAAACTGAATATGGCACTGAAAGTGGCGAGCACCGAAGAGGACAAGCATTGAAGGACGAACTTGACCTGCATCACAAGTATGCTGAAACAGCTTACCCCTCTAAACGTAATGATAAAGCCGACTACGAAAAAAGCGTACTTTGCATGGATCTTCAGCAATGTTTGCCGATGCCGTATTTGACCTCATCGGTCGCTTTTTACAAGCGATGTCTGTGGAAGTTCAACTTTACAATCCGAGACTGCATCAGCGGGAGACTGCTTCAGATGCGATGAATCAATCAGCTGCCGAGGTGCAAATGAATTTGGAAATTTTTCGATTTGAGGTCCCACAGAATTTTATCGTGGGAGCAATGATGGTTATTTTGATCAATAAGGATTTGCCCAATTCACCAAACCTACAAAAAATTGAACACAAGGTCTTAGAGCCTGGCCACACTCATCTCGAGTGCGACAATGATCACCACATAATTGAAAGAAATAAAAAATTATCTAAAAACGAAATTTATCATCACCTTGACTGGGAACAGTTGATGAGATTATGTAGTCACAAGAACAAAAAATTTGAGGTCATAAGAATGAAAAGTCCCAATTTTTTTGCTGCAACTTTTACTCGTCTGTTCAAGGAGACTCAACAGAACTTGGATAAGAAGAAAGTGAAGTGGCGGAAAATTCGCATCTGCAAAGATTAATACTACTTATTGGCTATCGGCGAAATTTAAACAGTTCATGTAACGAAGAATGCATCAGTCACCGCAAATGTGATCAAGAATTTGCCTATACATATCTTCGAAGAAAAAACGGTATATACAGTCAGTTCTCGAGTTACGACCACCTCGACCTACGACCATTCGCACTTACGACGAAAAAATTTCATAAAAAAATTACAAAAAATGCATTAATTTTCTATAATTTTTGCCAAATATATATATATATATATATATATATATATTTTATATTATTAAGCCAAGCTCAGGGGATACGCTATGATGCAAAGCATAGCATGGGCTGAAATATTTCTTACACCTTTTCAGAAATCCAAGACATTTCGATGCTTCTTTGGCAACAAAGAAGATGTGTTCTGTCCAGTTTAACTTACTGGAAATATTAATGCCAAGAATGCTTAGTAACGGTGAATCAGAAATAAATACTCCATCAAAAGAAACGGGTGTGGTTAACTTGTGATCTTGTTTTAATGAGATGAGACAGCTTTGGTTCTTAGATGCATTGAATTCAACGCAATTCGCTTTGCTTCAAGTGAGGATATTGTTAAGATCGTTATTCAATGATCTAATCATGCAATCTCGTTTAATACATGCGGCATTCCTTCTGAAGTCCGCAAGAGTGTCAAAGGAGTACGCGAAATCAAGAGTACTGTCATCTGCGAAACTATGGATGGGACTGAAAGTAAGGGAAAACAGATCATTCATGAAAATTAAAAATAGAGTTGGAGAGATAACAGAGCCTTGGGGCTCACCGGCATTTATGGGATGCGGTTCAGATGTAACGCCATCAAATACAACACGTATTTGGCGTCTAGATAGGAAAGTTTCAATCCATAATAGAAGAGGAGGAGAGAGACCAAGTGCTTTAAGTTGGGCTAAAAGAGCTGGATGCCAGACTCTATCAAAGGCCTTTAAATATCAAGGGCAACAATTTTAGACTCATCAAAATTGTGAAGACTACGGTTCCAACGTTCCATGAGAAAGGTCAGCAAGTCTCTAGGTGAGCGTCCAGCTCGGAAATCATATTGGCGATCGTTGATGAGATGATTAGTTTCCAGGTACTTCATTAATTTTGAGTTAATGATAGATTCAAAAACCTTTGAAAGAATCGAAGTGATCGCTACCCTCTCCTTTCTTGGGAATAGGCTGAACGTGAGCTAGTTTCCAAGCAGGTGGAAATTTTCCTGTCGAAGTAGACAATTTGATTAGTTTGCGCAGAGGCTTAGCCAAGGATGAGGCTTTGGAGACGTTGATCCCCTTAAGGTGCCTGAACACATCTCTCGTGTAGACGTGTATTGGGTGGAAGACGAGTATTTGAAGCGAATCTAGCACCGAAAACCGATTTGCTCTTAATACGCGAATGTTGCAGAAATCTAAAATGAAATTCCGCATGCTGAAGGCAAAAACAAAAAAGCGACACACAACAACACAAATATTTGGGCGCCCCCATCAGCAGTCAACGACACAGCGAGGTAAAAAAAATAACAATAGTGTTATTCTTAATTTCTGCTTTCAGTACCTAAGATTATGCAGTTCAATGACCAAAGCTGGGTGCACCGGGATTGCTGATCGGTGACAAGTGCTAATGCATTTGCACTGATCACAGATGAAGAGAAGGAAAGAAAACGTTACCGTGCTGCTGGCTTATTGAATGTTGACAGGGCATAAAAGAGCCCTTCACTTGGCGGATAAAATTTATTATGATTATTTATTTAACAGGGCGCGTCGGATTTTAAATAATCATAGTTATCGATTTTGATTAAAACTATTTAGCACAACACGGAGTTAACTAGATCTACAACACGAGGCAACGTCCGATCGGATTGACTCCAAGCACTCTACATGATTGATGTAGTAAACAATAAAAAATCAGAAAAAAAACTATTAATGTTGATGTACATATTTCTATTATAATTATATGGTTTATTTTTGTATGAAATTCGACTTACGACCATTTCGACTTACGTCCGAAGTTGAACTGATCCCCTTCAGAAGTCGGTCGAGAACTGACTGTACTGGATTTTTTACTTTTTATCGCTACAGCTTTCCACACAGATGAACGAGTACCAGACGTGGTCTACAATGGAATAAGTTCATCTAAGGAAAACTAATTAATTTTTGTACATCATACTTCATCCGTTCCACTAGCCAAAGGATTATGGATATGTTGTTAAGATTTTTTTGAATTTCATTGTTTTGTTTGATTTCTTTTCAATTTTTATTTCTGTATATGTATTAACAACGATAATAAAGGATTCCGTTTATCAATACCAGTATTAACAACATTCATTTTCATTTCCAGTCATTTTGCCTGATAAAATTTCATAGCTTTCGCAATTATTATTTTTCAATAAACTGCATAAGTTGAACTTCTCGCTGTAAATCGATGTGTAGCGATTACTGATTTCAAATAACTATTCATCTTCAATTGAGTCGTTATCGAAAAAAGTGTTATAATTGCGCACAAAAAACATTGTATGTGCAACCTCTTCGCTATATTTAACATTTATTTATTTCAAAACGTCCTCGGAGAAAAAGAAAAAAAAATTCCACAATTTCTCACTTTTTTCCACTTTTTCCTCGTTTGCTCAAATTTGGCTTTTGGCAGATAACGAGTTATTTGAAAAAAACTACATATTTATAAAAATTTGAGGGAGAAAACCTACCTACATTTTAGGGATAAAAACCTAATCTTAGTTTTCCAAGGTGGAGCTTTCCCTAATCTTATCGACAAATGCCTAACCTGTGTGGCACAAATTGGTGCCACTCACTTTAGGGAATTATTTTTTACTGTGTAGGAAATAAGCTTCCAAGAATAGATTTAATTTCGAATGCTTCTGTAATTCGTTGAATTCTTAATATGAAAAGTAAAGCGAAAGTAAAACTTGAAATTAAGATAATTGTCACACCCCTGCCAATAAAGTTGACCAAATATAAAATAGAAAATCAGGGAGTCAATGTCACATTGCTAGGAAAAGATCAATTAATCACGAACATGCACATGCAATTGCAAGTTTTGTAAAAAAGGTGACTTTGTTTTCCAATTATTTAAAAAAAAACAAAACAAAAACATTTTTACATATTTTCCTACGGTCTAAGAAAGTCTTGCATTGTTTTAATAAACACGAATTTGATAAACGTTTTAAAGATTTCAAACACTTAAAAGAGATTTTCTCTCTTTTCGTTGCACAATTTTCTTTCGAGATTGAAAAAGCACTGACATTGTTTGGGAATTGGGTATTCCCAGCTATTAACCGACATTTTTCAGCCAAGAGATATAATACCTAGAGCCAATGAAATTGCATAGACTGAAAAAAAAACAAAAGGTTTCTGAGAGTCTATAAGTTACAGAACCCGCAAGAAACTTAATCTAAATTCTAAAACACAATTTCTGCCAAAATAATTCTGCCCACAAAAACTTCATAAAATAATTCTCACTTTACCCTTGCAGACAATTCGCTCATCAGCTTACAAAATTTTAGTACCGGTGCGGGCGGGGACTCTTATGTTAACTTTTTAGTCAAGTACGACACTGTAAAGTGGGAAACACAATTGCACCGTTTCGATCCGATACGTACAAATGTCAAATTTGTTATATGAGACGTACGTGCAATTGGACACATTACACCGAAATGGATCGAAACGGAGAAGTTGAGCAAATTTCAACTTTTACGGATGACATAACCTAGAAAAATTACCTGTACAATGTTTGTGTATAACTCAAGATGGATGAAGAAGTTTTTATTGAAGAAATTAAAAATATGAAGAGCTTTATGACAAAGGCAACAAATTTTACATGGATGTAAAAAGAAAAGACAAAATCTGGAAAAATTTCAATGAGAAATTTAAAAGTGATGGTAAGTTTGAACGGAACAATTGTGCTCATGCACGTAACGCTAACGGATCGAATTGAATCGGAACGGCGGATCTGTGTTTGGCACTTAAGTGTACATTATGTAGTCGTGCGACAACTAACTTTTTAATTTTTTAATTTTTACTGAGAGCCTCGATGAGGTTCTTCGCTAATTTATCTATCAGCTCCCCAATAAATTGATATAGATACTGATATGTACAGGGTCTGTTCTCAAAGTAGTAGAACTGGTTTTTTCGTGGGCGAACGGGCGGATGGAAGCGATCTGTGCGCGCAGGATCGGTGATGATTCAGGAGACTTGCGGTGATGCTGCCATGTGTAGATCGGGTGTTTTTGAGTACCACAAACTGTTCCCAGAAGGTAGGAAAAGAGTGGAAGACAACTACCGCTCCGGATGCCCTTCGACCAGCAAAATGTGTCGCGAGTGAAAAATATACTGAAAAGTGATCGTAGGATGAGTATCAAATGATTGCTGATGACCTGAGCATTCCTCAAACCCAAGATTTTGAGATCGTGACAGAAAGCTTAGCCATGAGGAAAGAGTGCGCGAAGTTGGTGCTACGAGTGTTGTCAGAGGAGCAAAAAGCCAACTGGAAAGCGATCTGAAGGATCTTCTTCAACATGTGAATGAGAACCCAGACTTTTTGGACAATTTAGTGACCAGTGACGAGACGTAGGCGTTTGAACACGACCCGGAGAGCAAGCGGCAGAGCTCAGAATGGCACACCCTTTCTTCCCCACGCCCAAAGAAAGCACGAATGAGTAAATCCAAGCAAAAGTCCATACTCATTTGCTTTGTTGATCGACATGGAATCATTCACAGAGAGTTTGTACCACCCGCACCCGGACAAACAGTGAATACAGTTTTTACGTAGAAGTCCTCACCAGACTGCGAAAACGGATTGTTCGTTTCCGCTCAGCCATCGGCAACAATTGGCGGCTGCACCATGACAATGCGCCGAGCCACACAGCGTTCCGCGTAGTGGCATATCTTGCCCAGCAAAAGGTGGCAACGCTGCCTCAACCCCCCTACAGCCCCGACTTGACCCCGCGAGACTTTTTCTATTCCCGAGAAGAAAATTGACGCTCAAGGGGAAGCATCTCGGGTCAGTAGGGGCGATTCAACAGGCCGCGACAACAGCATTTCGGTCCAGGCGTTCCTGGAGGCGTACGAAAACTGGAAAACTCGTTGACAGCTGTGTGTAGATGTGGAAGGGTGCTACTTGGATTTTTGTTTTAAATTGAGCCCTACTACTTTTAGAACAGACCCTGTAGGTCTAGTGCATCTATCCGCCTTTGAAGTGACTGAATTTTATATTTATTTTTCACTCCATTGTGAAAGTGAAGCGAGGAAGGTGAAATATAATTTAAAGTGAAGTGTAATTGAAGTCGTCCAGTTCCAGGTAAGTTTAAGTATTTTTTAATCATAGGTAAGTAATTTTTCATATTTTTATGGATAGTATATTCCTATTTCGAAAAAAAGTAAAAAGTAACCAATTTGTTGATGATATTTGTAATGGGCATATATATTAATCGCATTAAAATAACAATATTTCTTTATGTATGCGATTGCGTGTCGTATCCCTGCACAGTATAGTTGTACTTTCATGCAGGCATATGACATGTGTGATAAACCCAAATCTGTTATTTTCTGAATTTCAAAACTATATCATCCCTGATAATCATGATAACGCTCAACGATGAGGTATTTGATTTACTCACCAATGAGAATCACGATTATACGCCCAGTGATAAGGGATTTGATTTATTCACAAGGACATATCAATGTGAAGTATATAAATGAGCTTAGTCCCGGTGCTAGAACAAAATTCAGCATTACATTCATACAACCAATCATCATGAGCTCATCAGTGCGCTCATGACAATTGAGCTACCAGTTCTAGAAATATATGCGAAAAACCACTTCAGCAATCAAATTTACACAGAGAGGTGACCATACCTAATAATAAGTTAAGAAGCTGGTATATATCCGAGTGTTTTACATTTAAAATGCACACGACAAGAAAAGGAAGAAAGAAAGAAAATAAATCGAAAAAAATAGAACTCTCTTTAAAAATTTTATGAATAAAGATAAAAAATGTGAAAGCGCAAGTTGCATGCAACGAAACAGTATGGCAAATGTTTCATTTTCGTAAATAAATGAGAAGGGGCGGAGTTTTCACGTTTTACTCTCATAAAATGCTCCCGCGCTTTTGTGAAAACCGGTTTTCATGGAATATTGATAATGTTAGGACACATGTTGTTGTTGTAAAAGGTATAAAAGGACACATGTTGTTGCTGTAATCCTATGATATTTGAACAGCACGTGTTTCTGTTTAAATTCGTTTTGCTATGAAGAGATTAAGTGGGAGAACTGGATTCTCTGATATTTTCGGGAAAAATGAGAATTTCATTTGAGAGGAATTTTACATCTCCTTTCAGCATCTAGGCCAAAACGAAATTTATCTTTTTCTTAAAAATGAGAGGTAGTGTGGCCCGAAGTACATTTTATGAATAGGTCGAAAGGATTTTGAGGGATTTAATAAGATTTTGTCGTTCGGGTAATCCTACGTTCTCTCGATTTTTGTTTTTAACTCGTTGTCTCAGTTGCACTACAATAGTGCATAGACAAGTTCTTTTTCCCCATTCATGCAAAAGACGAAAGTATATGAAATTACTTGTTTCATTCTAAAAAACACCAGAAATTTGCCCATTTTGCTCTACAGCTTCTTAACTTATTATTAGGTAAACTTTGACCATACGAAATTACATACAGTACAGGGATTCATATACAGTACAAATAATGCAGGTACGTGTGTGCATTTTGAAGCAATTTTAATAAGAAAAGAAGAAAACGACGAAGAGTGTTGAATTGTTTCTCATCCTTTCGTATAATTCTCGTTGAATGTTATTGTTGTTGAGCACCGCGTACGGTGTATGGTACAACGCTTATCAGTTAGTATCAGTCATCAGCATTCAATCAATATTGGATAGCGCGTCAGTCAACATTCGGCGATTGTGCGATAAGCAATTAAATTGAGAACAACGGCGACAAGTATTTACGAAATTACTTGACTTGATGCCTCTTCTACGTATTAATTTCAGTTTAGACGGACATTTAAATAATTGTGAAAATAGATTAGTACATAATGTAATTGGCGAATTGAGTGAAAGAGCATTATTTTCTTTAATCTAAATGAACCCAAGCGACACTCATCGATTCCCTACAGTCCACTCCAAACATCCAACGTGATTTAAGTTTTTTTTTTAAATCATAGGAAGGAAGTAGTGGTTATTTGAAAAATAAAACAAAATTTGCACTATTTTAAAAGAAAAATAAAAGAAAGTGGTGTAGTTTAATTAACAGAGACCTTTACTTTCCAATTCCCCTTCTTTCCTTCCTTAAGTTTTATACACAAAACTGATATGATTGTGATGCCCTGTTTATGCCCATTATTTATACCATATGCAGCCATTTTAAATAATAAAGTTGGAGACACATTTTAGAACAATTATTTAAGTTTTTAGCACAAATAAAGAGTTACCTATAATTGGAGTTTAGGTATATAAGCCTTAGTTTGTGGGTTTTTTCTGCAAACTTATTATTGCTTTTTTTTAATTCATTTCGAAAAAGCTTAAAAGAATCTTTTTCCCGGAAAATAAAAAAAAGTTAGGAGGACCCCTCCCCCCTGCACTGACCACCACCTAGTTACGCCAATAATGGCTACAACCAGAATTAAATATTTCCAGAATTATTCAAAACGAATTTAGTGAAATAGAAACTCCTGAAATTTGTTCACATTTAGGTGGAAAATACCCAGAAATTAAAAAGATTGCTGGGCAAATTTGGTGCTTTTTTGGAAATATCTACATAAGTGAGCAATTAGTTTCATGTAAAGGTAAATAAAATGTCATACAGATCAAGGCTATCTGATCTTCATCTATCTGCCATCATGAAGATTATTTGTTCTCACTATTTGAATCCAGATATTGGAAAATTAGTAGAAAAAGGAAGGCGCTTCCAAGTTTCAAGTAAAAACAAAAAATGTTGGTCTTATAAATATGTACATTAAACAAAAGCACTACAATCATTCACAAAATTATTTGTGCACAGTATTTTCGAGACTATTGCTGTACAGACATTTGTAATTTGTAACGGATATATGTTTCCTAAAAAATAAAAATAAAACTGATCCATGTTTGTAAAGCTTTTATTTACATGATTCAGTTAAAAAAATTAAACAAATTTATCATTCAACAAATAAATAGAACAAAAAGTTTTTTCACAAAATTATTTGTGCATCGAATTTTCTTCACAAAATTATTTGTGCACACATAAAAAACAATTTTCACAGCGTTGTAACAATGTTATTCAGGGTGGCCCGAATGTGGTGTTACACTTGATTGCAAAGAATTGTATGGGTTGGGGGAGGGAAATCCTAACGGTTTCCGAGATAACAGGACTTAAAAAATATGTGTGCATGTTTTTATAGATTACCCTGTAACTTCTGAACGTGGCACCCTATGATGACACGCCTGATCTAGAGCATAAAAAACTGAATGTTCGGTGGCACGGATGAAGAGCCATCGCATGGGCCAGCTGGTACTGGGCCCAAGGTCCCGCAATCCATGGATCCCCCTGGTCGCTGTGAAAGTAGACCAGGGGAGGGCACACATGGGGTCAATGAAAGCCGTACCCAATTTTCTCCACACCATAGTATTTAACTGCAAAAATTCAAATTAGACAGAGAGCAGCATTCTTTAAGTGTGGATATTATGATTGTGGTACGAGTTTCCAAAATTCAGTTATATAAATAGATGTGTGCTACATTTGCAGTGACGGATCCTATTCCGTCTCTAATAACTCCAATTTCCGAACAGCTTTTTCAAAAAAAAAAAAAAATCAGAAATTGGAAATTCTACTTCGATAGAGATTAACTAGTTTACTCTCAAAATCATGCACAAACCGCCGACGTTAAGCTTCAAAATGATAACAGTTTTTGACAAATCACTAATCATTTTTTCCATTTAAATGGTAAGGAACATGAAGTCAAATTCCATTTCTTAATTCTGGGAAGTTTTCCATTTTTTTTTTGCAAATGTTATGATAGGATTGTGAAGTTCAACAAAATGCAAAAGGCAAATGTTGTAAAGTGACTATAAGGAGATATCACTGGGCAATTCATCTTTTTAATAATTTAACAGTAACTAACAGTAGTTCTAAAAAAAATGAAATTGGCGATGAGTTTTGGTATTTGTTCTAATTAAATTCACAATCTGCAAAAGAATCCTCCACACATTTTCGTATTTTAAGTAAACTTCGGTATGAGTTGATCGCGGTGAATTATGCAGTGAAGAGGTAGAAAATGTGGAATTTCAGGATTGTTGTTTAAAATACCAATGGGATCCTGGTTCTCCCCAAACATTGTAGACGCAGTAGAGGCAATTCAAAGTTGTACCTTACTTCGTCAACTGTATATTTCTAACAAAGACGCAGCGAGTTGTATTGATAAGAGCTACTAAGTCTAACATTTCTTCCTTCCCATTTACGTCTGCAGATACATAGCGGGCAGTGAACTGTGGAACCTCCTGAATATCTGTAGACGTCAAGAGGTAAAAACTGAATACTGTACAATTTTTCAAATCACTAATCAACAACCTATTTTCACAATTTTTACTAAATTCACTTATACAACAACGTTCAGTTGTACGGCGTGACATAGTTAGGAAACTGAGCGATGAATTTATGCAGTTATGGATAAGCAATATGCCAAGCTATCAAAAAATTTGCTTCGTTGACTCTGTCACCTTCGCGACTAAAAGAAGGCAAGAGTCCTTGTTGTTTATGAAACCCTGATTGCAATGACTTAAATTTTTTTGTTCGCATTTTTGAATTGAGTGGATATTGAGTTTAAAATGTTTAAAATTGGGGATGACTTACTTCGTAATGTCGTGTAGTGTGCAATTGCAACTTGAAAAATAAGCCAACTTTGTAAATAAAAGCTAATTTTTCGACCCAATTTTTTTTAAAGGTTCTATTTTTTTATTTTCTAGTTGGTGTTTTCTTTTTTGATGTTTTCTGAGGTTATGTTAATAAAAGAATTTAGTAAATTTGTATCCAGTTTGAAATTGAAACAAACAAATTAATAAATTTACGCTGCACATCTCAAGCTTAAATTGCTTGATAAAAAGTCTAGATACCTACTAGATTTTTTGAATTAAGAAAAAAACACGAAATAGGACATTTAGCTGATACTAAAACTATTCCACCAGCAAAAAAAAACTAAGGAAATTCAAATTCAAAATAAAGTATGCTTCTCGCTCTTGTTCAAGCGCGCTCACCACAAAATTATTTTAAAACAGGACTATAATGTACACATTCGAAATATCTCATTTGGGCATTCCCAAAATCCCAACTTTATTGGAAATTTCATAATGATAATGATAATGATTGTCATCTAACATACCCATTTGGCATATCTCAGTAAAAATAACGATCGATAGATACCTACAATGCTTTGGGTTTTTTTTGAAGCGAGAATTGGCCACTCTTATGATATGCAACATGACAAAAAAAAACTCAAATAATAGCACTACTAATTTATAATTATTGTAAAAAACTACAAAATATCTAGGCATAAAAACTAAAATAAACACAACATAAAATCCGTATAACAAAATACAACTTATTTCATTTAAAAAGATTCAGTGAAAAAAGTTCTGAAATAATAAAAAAACGAATTTCGATTTGGCATGGGAGCCGCAGTTAGCTCAAGGAAGAGCCACATTTGTCCACCGTTGTAGTAGACCAACCGGTGACTAATTCTTCAATCAGTAGGGCAACCTATTTCCAGTTAAGGTTGAACTACAATAGAAATATATAGGCGTACACAAATTAACTTTAACTCGTGTGAGGGGAATTTCGTTAAGTTTAAATATCCAATTTTCAGTAAGTATAGTGCGGTAAGAATCGCACATTCCGTAAGAACGCGATGTGTCAAACAGTTAATTTATTACTAAATGATTAAAAGTGCAATGTAAAACTTAAAATGGAATAAAAATGGTACTGCAAATTAATAGAAAGCACAAATCTTCAATTAAATCAACTTCCAATTGTTAATTTTTTCACTTTTACCACTTTTTAAAATTTAATGCATAAAATGTCATTCGGGCACTGCCAATTAATAGAAGGCACAAGTCTTCAATTAAATCAACTTCCATTTGTTAATTTTTTCACTTTTACCACTTTTCAAAATTGAAAACATTAAATATCAAGATAATAACTCATACGGAATGTGATATATATTTAGGCTAAGAGTATCAATTTTTTGTAAGTAAACCTCAGTCTCGTTTAATTTCGTAAAGTTATTTACTTCAATTGTAGTTCAGCCTTTAGTTTAGCTGTTACAAGGGCGGATCCAGACATTTGCTCTAGGGGGTCGATCGCCACCATATCGCCCTCTATAACAGTTGTGCACCACTTTGTACAGCTTTCTCTTTTTGTTTCAGAATGACAAATTCATTAGCATTCAGATATCGCCGGAGTTCTTTTATTTATATAATATAAGTTTTTGATCCCGTAAGCATAGTAAAATTTAGTCTCACATAAAATAGACTTTATACACTTCTTGCTTGTCTTACTGCTTGTGTTTTTCATATAAAGGTCGCTTGCATTTCATTCAAACACCATAATTTCTTGGGCTGGACTGCAATTTCTTGCAAATTAAATGGTTAAAGACATTTTCGGGGAATGCTAATTAGCTAGGAAATGTATAAAATTAAATTAAATATTTGCAGGAAAAATGAATCTGAGATTAATTACCCCGGCTATGATAATTTTCCCAACATACTACTTTTCATCAAAATACCTGGCTTTTGTGAACTTTCGATCACAAAAAAGTGCAAAATTTTTGCTTATACTGAAAATTCCTTAGTGGCATAATTTTAACTTTTTTGAGAATAATTTATGGCTAAAAAAGAAAAAAATAATAAATATAACAAATAACTTTTTAAAAAACTATCTAAAGTTTTACATTTAATTAAATATTAAATTTATATTACACTTGTGTATAAATTTTAAAATTTTCATGGTACACAAAGAAAGCAAAGTCAAAGCAAAGTAATTTAATTAAGTATTTTGTTACACATTAGGAGCTCCTAATTTCATTGTTATTCACTGTAGTTAGATTCCGTAACTGTGAAAAATTTGCCAGTGCACCCGATTTAAAAAACTCAACGTGAGGGAAAGTGTACACTTAACTGCTGAGTGAAAATTTGTCTGTGCTGATAGTCTTTTTGAAGAAGTTAATTTCAGTTATAAGAAATGAGTTACATGAATTCACTAGTATTAAGGCAACTACGGCTTAGAAAAACGTAAAATAAATAATATAACAAATAATTTTGAAAATAACGCTTGACAAAAACTCATAGGTACCTCTTCAAAATTCACGACAAAAATGGCGGGGAGATTATATCAGTTAAAGTGTACAAAATTTTGATAGTAAAAACTCATTTCCTCTTTTGCGGAATCGGAACAAGGTGGTGTGCATAAAATTTTGTGTGTACGCGTAAACTCATAGTCGCGGAATCCGGCCCCAGATCTTGCTTTCTTTGTATACCTTGAAAATTTTAAAATTTATACACAATTTAAATGCAAAATGAAGGGAAACTCTAGAGAGCTTTGGTGATGTATTCATTAAGTGAAGGGAAAAGTTTTTTTCTATTTTTTTAATGCAGATTTTGAAGATTTAAAAAGATTTTTTTTTGTATTTTCTATTTCATTTTATTAGAGTATAAATCTCTAGGGGGAGGGATATCGCCCCGATCGCCCCCGCTGTATCCACCGTTGTGTTAGAATTAGGCTACTGAAAGTAGTTCGTGGAATTTATTCGAATTTCTATAACTACATGGCAACAAAATTTCATAAAAAGTACTTTTTAAATTTCTGGCATTTTCTCATGGTATGCTTTCAATAGCCAAACACAATCTAGATAATTGGTAATCAGCGAAAATTTGTATACTCTTGTTTCTTTTTAAACCTAACGCCCACTAGAAACTTTTTGTCATACAACTTCTTAGCAAAAAGTCATGTTTTATATTACCATTCATTAATATAAATTTCGAGGAGGCAGCTGTGATATAAGTATTTATCATAAGGATATAGAAAATATCAACGAAAGAAATGCTATTGGGTCCTTCCAATTTGGAGCGAAAGGCTGCTTAAAGGAAAATTTCACTTAATGTTTGATGAACTATGACACTATTCTGAAAAATTCCTTTGACATTTCCGTATGAGTGTTGAAACATTTGATGATTTACTACTACAGATTTTGTGACCTGCTATATCTTATTAAGGTACCAATATCCGATGATCAATTGAACCCGAAGAGAGACTTTATAAACACTTCCATGGGTATTTCTCCCACATTTTTCCAAATTGCTATCAAGTATTCCTTAACATTTTTGTTGTATATATGGGTGATCCCATTTGTACTTCTTTTATTAGATAATGCTTCATTATTTATATCTTCCTCTCATATTATCGTTGCAGCAGACATTTTTCAAAAAAAGTTGCGTAAGTATCATCCTTGCATCTCCCTAAACAATGGCAGCCAAGTGGCGACAAAAATGCTACCAGTGCGTGTATATTCATATAATCGCGAAAACATGGTTATAGTTCCGTCACGTTAAAGTTGCTAGCCAAATTAAACAAAAACTCACCTTGCTGTCACGTCACTTCATGCGCGCATTTACATTAGAGCCTATGGAATTGATGGTGGTGACAAAAAAGTTACGTGACAAAAAGTCACCAGTGTGCGATAGGCCTTAACATACTTTACGTTACTATTACTGTTGATAACCCAAAGTATCTTAGAAAATAATTTCTGTTAGGGGGCCCCCATATTCTAAAGTGCCCAGAGCCCCCACTTGGCTAAAGACGGCCATGCGCAGATGTAAAAAATTTAATCATTTCGTCTAACTACAGAAAACTCTGTTGCAAGACAACTTAAATAAGGATAGTTTTAATAAAGATTTTGCGTTACACAAAATCATAAAGTTAAGTTTTTTAAAGTCTAATACCAAAGGAACAATTTTGAAAAACTATTAATAATTAATTTAGATTTGTTCTTAATTCCAGATTTGATTATGTATCCATTAAATTAAAAAGTTTATAATGTAAATCTTATATTATTGCAATCAAAGAGGGGACTAACATGATTAACTCGCACCGGATACAGCCCGGATTAGTTATGGCACTGAAGGTGTTTTCCCTGCCCACCATCTGTAAATACGTATTCCTATTTTATGCGTTGCTTATAGTGACAATTTCAGGGCTTGTGGGTTATGAATTTAATTAATATAATTTCTAATACGAAAACTATATAGTTCCATAAAATTTGTTTATTCATGTAAAACGCTAACCTGCTTAAAAAGGGTCCCCAGGGTCTCCAAAGATCCAACAACAACTATTGAATTATCCCTGGATTTTTTGACTCCTCTTAGAATGTTGTGATAACTGTCTTTCAAGCCAATATCATAGCGCCGTATTGTTATGCTTGGACCCTCATTTCCATAGAGTGCCATAAGTTGATCAAAGATTGCTAAATACTCCCCTAGATAAGAAATTATTTTAATTTTTCGTCCATTTTAAATAGTACAATCATCAGGATTACCGGATTCATAAAGGAATGTATACTTTTTCCAACCATATGCATTTATTATATCATAAAGTGCTCTAGTTAACTGGTGGGGATGGGGATACAGGTTTATTGTTGATCGTCTTTCATTAAAGTCTAAATTTGTATCTATGTAAGGAATTTCTTTGGCGTCACATACATTAATTAAATGAGACGCAGAGCTTCGTGCTGAAGGACCGAATATTACACTTACTCCCGACTGTGAAAGAAAAAACGGGAATGTATAAGAATTAAAATTTATTTTGTTCTTCTATTTTCTAGCTTACCTCCAGCATTGTGCATAGCTTTTTGGATGCATCGAATACGTTTCCATAGATTGTATTCGTTGTAGTTCCTCTCAGCTGCACTTCAAGATCTTCATTAGCTACTTCGATCGCATTTAGAAATATATCCATTGTGGTTTGGTCATCATAATGATCTGAGATAAGTCCTAAAAAATAAAAGGAAAATTATTATAAATGTTTTAATACATCCTGACAGGCGATATGTGTAAAATAAACCTATTTTTGGACAGAAAATAATTTGCTTATTAATTTACAGGTTTTTCTTACGTACATACGAGTATATGAAAATAAGTGATTAATTGGCAGAACCGCGTTTACCTAATTGTATCCTGGCATCTGTACGCGTTAGCAATAACATAATCAAAGCTAGTAGTATGTTTGCTTTGGATGAACGCATTTCCGGTTCCATAACGCACTTCTTAATTACTTGACTTTTAATATAGGAAATATAATTATCTCACATTATATACTATTTTTACACTGCGGCACTTATTTTCGAAATCTTCCTATTTTTAAACACTTTCATGGAGGAAAATTCTTACAAGATTTTTAGCGCACTCCGCTAGGCAGAATTATCTTGAAACTAAAAGTTATACGCGGAGAAAATTATGTCTACCTGCTCTGTATGGATGGGCTATTAATACAAATTTTAAGCAAACATCCATAAGTAAGGGGATTTTCCAAAGCAAGATCTTGTAGCTTTTTGAGCAAAGATATTCATGCGTACAGGGTGATTCACTAAGAATGATAGTTTTGAAAGTCGATGTTAAGATTTTGCGAGGGTAGTAACACTGTATGTCGTGTGAATTTCGTTTTCTAAGACTTAAATTTACGAGATAATTCAGAAAGTGGTTGTTTTTTGGGATTCTTCGGCATAAAAAGGCCTTTTTATTTCATTTTTGGTGAAACTTTATTAGGGCGGGAACGTTTCGGGTTAGATTTGACCCATCATCAGGCCATGTGTTAAATTAACAAAACATTTTCTTGTTTCATTGTACACTATTGAACTTACAGAAAAAAGGTGAATTAAATTAAGTCAAACAAGGAACAAAAGAAACGATTGGGGATCCTTATGGCTATTAGACATATAACAAAACATGAAGCACAAATATACAAATGTAAAAGGTATAAAATGTAAAATTGTGAAAATCTCGAGAAACTAAAAAGATATCTACACAATAGAGTAAAACTTACGTAGAGATAATCTGGTAATGATGGCAGAAGTATTTACATGCTGTTTGAAGTTGTCGCTCACACACAAATATATATAACAAAAAATTATGTAAAACACTGTTAAAATAAATAAATAATTAAAAGAATATAGGCCGACAAATATGTATAACGTAGACAAGGTAAAAATAAAAATCACAAAACTAAACCACGATATTATAATAAAACCTCTATATCTAATAAGAAGGTGCAAGTGCGTAAGCGAATTCCGCTATACTGATGCATTGCTTGGTGGAATCCCTCACGAGTACTTGGTCATAATATTACGGGATCAAAATGATCAGTGTCAATGATCTGCAGATCCGTCACATTTGTGTATTAGACTATGGTATGTGGAATGCCTACATCAATGTCTCGTCTCATATTAACCACTCTGTCGCTGTGACTCACTATGTAGCAAGCCTCTTTGATCTCACGCTTGCGTTTATTATCTTCCAATGTGTAGTATATGTATATGTATGTGTAAGTTTCACCAAAAATGAAATAAAAAATCCTTTTTATACCGGAGAATCCCAAAAAACAACCACTTTCTGAATTATCTCATAAATATTGAACACCCGGTAAAAAATTACTACCACTATAAGAGTAAAATGAAAGTTAAAGATTATTTACACCCTGCACCCCCCACCACCTTGTTTTTTAAATTAAATAAACTGTATCTCGAGCTAGTATGTCATTTTATATTTGTATATTATAATGACTTAAAATTATTGAAAGTTAGCCCAACTATAAATATTGATTTTTAATAATTACATATAATTTCTCTTGTGCTTCTTCACATTTGCGCTGTACTTGCGTGTGCGTGTGTTTGAATGGATATTAATCTTTAAACTATAAAACCTAAAGCTATAGAAGTGTGTATGAAGTGTAAATACAATTTAAATGCTAAGTATGCCATACAATCTTGCATTATATTGTTCAGTATCGTTCTATCCGTGTATCCAATAGTCTTGCAGTAAAATTTAAAAAACTTGAATCACAGACAACTAATAGGTTTGTTCGATGAAAACACCGTGTAAATTTCCCCTACAATTTTACCCGGGGTTATGTGCCTTCATTAAACAAGTTTTCAAAACACAGGGTAAATCTAGTGTAATGACATTTCTCTGACAGTTCTCCTGAGTATAATTAATTGTAAAGACAAATTAATTAAATTAATTGTGAAGACAAATAAAATGTA
This sequence comes from Dioctria linearis, assembly GCA_963930735.1. NCBI lineage: Eukaryota > Metazoa > Arthropoda > Insecta > Diptera > Asilidae > Dioctria > Dioctria linearis. The sequence goes on along the minus strand of OZ005741.1, from coordinate 210,405,661 downwards.
CTCTAGTTATTTATCTATTTCTTTTCTTCTAATTTTTGCTAAAATGTACTCTAGTTATTTATCTATTTCTTTTCTTCTAATTTTTGCTTATTTTTGCTCAAGAAGTAATTTATATGCCCCAATCAGCAACAAATTCCAAGTGATAGTTCTCAAGTGAGAAATGTCAAACCATCCCTCCAAGAAATTTTTAATGTAAGCTCGGGGTAGCCCAGGTTTTTCAAAAAACAAGATAGTCTAGCCCGGTGTAGCCCTAGGTTTACCCGGGTTGTCATCAAACAGACCTAATAGCAGATAAACAATGCCCATAGTCAAATATGATGCCACTCAGTTCATATTAATTGACAAGATTAACTCACGAGTCTTGGCTAACTTTAACGAAGCTCCGAGCAATGAAATGAACGGTCAAAACTTTTGCATTGCCCGCAATAGTTATTCTCTTGATCATTTTCATTTGTAAACTGACGTAGCTACGAAGTATTTTTATTTTTTGTGTTCAGCTGAGTAAAAAGCTGATATTAGGCTGAACCAAAGTGGATGTAAAGATAATTGACATTTTGCCCGAAAATATAGACGTCACATTCCATAACGGTCCCTGCAGTGGCGTAGCTAGGGCTTTTCCAGCCTGGGGCGGTCCCGAATTCGCGGCCCTTTCTGGTGATTAACAATTACTGAATATAAATAAATAAATCAGTAAAATCACTTATTTATTTCGTTTAGTTTATTTTGTTTTATTAGTTCTCTCTCAGTATCGCTAGATTTCGTAATCTTAAATCAGATAATTTTTTAATTAATTTGAATTTGAAAAAGCTCCGTTCACAGCTAGCGGCACTGCTGGTTATTGTTAAAAAAATTCTTAATAATATTACAGAGGGAACAGAGTTTTCCAACCTAGATTTTTCGATAAATGTTAAAAGTTCAAGAAGCCTTCCCCGTTTTTCCAACCTTTTGCTTGCTCTTGTACATCAGGTAGAGACATAAAATTCTGGATACTTTTCCTTTCAATATGAAATTGTTTCTCGTCAATCTCAACTTGACATTCAAAATTTTCATTTAAAAGATTAGATGGTATTAGGCATGAATACTTCGCTGCAAGGACATGTAGTTGCTCAAACCGTACTTTTATTTTCTGGATAACTTTATCCATCAATAACAAAAACATTTCTCTTTGTACTTCTTCTTCTAAAGATAGCCCCACGTCCCGTGAATTTTTACCACTCATAATTTGTTTGTTCCTAACTCGACGTTCAGTGGATATCTCCAACTCTTCACATATTTTTTGGCTGTTGTAACTGCTTTTTGCACTAGGGTATCCCTTTGTCCAATTAAATACATTTGTAAAGGATTCAGTTTTAAATAACGTTGATAGATATTTAATCACTTTATTTGCAGGTATTGTTACGCGTCATTAATTTCTAAAAGGACGGATTTCATAAATGGAGGTAGCACAGAAAAGAAAAAGATTGCATTGAGTTGAACAATATTCCAGCGATGATCTAGTTTTAATATTTTCTTCCTCAGATGTCAATTTTTCCAACGCTCTTAAAATGTTTAATAAATGTTTTTTTTTAACAGTCACCGCATCTACTCTTGTGTTCCAACGAGTTTCTACACTGCGCTTAAGGCCTGAAATACAATTACGACTGATCTGTCGATTGCGACAAATCGCTCTCCCTTTACTATCAAAACGTAAGGGGGATTCGTACAAAAACTACACAGATCTTCAAAGTCTCTGCTGGGACTTGTGAAACTTGGCTGTATCACGGTTTTCGTGATGCTGAAATTGTTGACAATTCGTATCAAATTTTTAGAAAAGATAGACATACTATAGCTGTGTTCTTTTGTGTACCTTGTTCTAGAACTCCCATATACTGGAGAGAACAAATTGTTCTGTCGATTGAAGCGAACTATTTGTACTGTTCGCTTCATTTATAAATCTTCTATGAAAATGTATGAAGCGTTCTTTTGTGTATTTTTTGTTCTGCCCTATTCTGCGGACGCAAAAGAACACTGCTAGTAATTACACCAACGATGCAGTTCCCACAGGCAAATCTTAGGTATAATTCCAAGCTTGAGGCGGTAGCGTATTCCTTGCCTGTAAAAACCAGTTTAATTGCAACCAGGTTGAGCTTCCCAGTTTCTCCAACACTCTTCACATCAAACTTATTGCTCTTAAGTTATCTTTTTCAAAATCTGACTTATACACTATTTGTTGCTATATTCTTCCAGACTCCATAAATAATGTTGATGACAAAGGTCAGAATATTTACGACCTACTCATTTCAACATCTATTTTTTCCATGGTAAGATGGATCCTCTTGAATAATTACTACTAATTGGTGATTTTAACTTACCCAATATTCAAAGGGTACTAAATGAACTTGACAACAAGGGAGTCACTTTTCGTTGACACTTTTTCATCTCTTGGTCTCAGCCAAATCAGTAATGTTAAGAATGACATGGGTAGGCAGTTAGACCTGATATTTTCTACTGTCGCGGGTAACTTAATAATTGAGCCTAGCCTAGTCAGAATGTCTACGACAAATATCACCCCCCTCTACTAATTCCATATTGCTATGAAACCGAAAACTTAACAAATTGTAATGAAACACAATACTTTTTCAATTTTAGAAAGGCTAACTTTTCGGGACTTTCCAGTAGACTTACATTTATTGACTTCAACACATTACTGTCTAGCAATAATATTGACGAAGACGTTTCTAAATTTTACATAATTCTTTTCCATTTATTTTCCTCTCACGTTCCCGGCGAGCGTCAGCGGCTCTCTAAAACATCTCCACCAATAAAGAGCTGAAGCGTCTTAAAAATAGAAAGAATTAATTGTGGAAAAGTTATATGAGGGATAAGGACATTATACGTCACAACAACTTCCTCACATCAAATAATGAGTTCAGAGAACTTTCCTTTACACTTTATGACGAGTATGCTCAAAACATGCGTACAAAATTATTTAGTGATCGACGCATTTTTTAATTTTATTAATATGAAGAAAATAACGGACAACTCCCCAATACCATGAGGTACAAGGACTCTGCTAGTGATGATGCGTCTAAAACTTGCGATATGTTTGCTTCATTTTTTGATGATGCATTTGCCTCGTCAAATTGTCAACCTCAAAATAGCAAGTTCAGTCATATAAACGACTCTCATAACGTTGCATTCATTATCCCTTCAATTTCAGAAGAGGATATACTCGATCTTATTAATGGGCTTCCAAACGACTGCACAACTGGTCCTAATGGGATCCCTCCTGCCTTGTTTAAGTCATGCTGCCTTGCAATGGCAGCTCCGCTGAGAAAAAAAGGGTAGTAAAAATGAAATTTCTAACTATAGGCCATCTTGCATGCCCAAATTATTCATTCGAATCTATCATTTACTGTCAATTATCAACTTCCTGTAAGAATTTGCATTCTTCAAATCAACATGGGGGCCTTTTGTTTAAGAAAAGAATCTAGTGATAGTCGAAGAGAGAGTTTCCAAGAGATGAAACATAATCAAAACGATGATAGAGACCATATATGGTACGAACACAGTTGTTGAAAACTGTATCCAGCTTTTTTGATAAGCTAGTTAAGCTTAGGTAAAATTAAATTTCAGTAAATAAGTAGAGGCAATAATAAGCTTTTTAACGGTTCGGTTTCAATGCGAGTGAATGCTAACCTTCATCTTCTGGAGTCGATCGTAAAGAAATGATCCCAATAATCCAATGGAACAATTCGAAAACGCGAAACGAGGGTTTGGTCTATTGAGGACCTTGTCATAATTTACAACATCGAAAGCCTTAGAAAAGTCCAGTAACGGTAACAACATGCACAGTTAATTATTATCTATAGTAATTCTTATGCCCGAGTAACTTTAAAGCTCGAATGACAATTGGATATTAGTTAACGCATATTGACGAAGTTCATTATTTGACTATAGATTTGAGTTAAATATGTCATGGATGTACTGACCGATATATGGAAGTAGTAGTTTGGCAAAACGTGGAAAGGTGTTTTCTGCACTAACAGCTTCCTATTTGACAGAGGAAACCGCCAACTAAGCTTCATCGAGGATTACATCTCCAAAACTACGCCTCTATCCAGGTATCACGAGTTGGTGGGTTAGATTCATGATTGGCATAATCTGATACTATTTGGGGAAGTATTCAGCTTCTAGTCTACAATCATAGATGCTCCCCAGAAACTTGACACGAAGAAGTACAGAATTATTGATTAAGTGGATCACAAAGTGATTGAAGGTCGTTATACCTATTCATAAATGGATGAACATTCGAGGATCCGTAGCCAGGGTTCTTGGTTACTTACGTGTAGCACATATTTTTCGTACGTTGAATAAAAAACCTGAAAATCGTATTTATTTTCTATTGTCTGGGAATTTTATTTAAAAAAAATATCAAATTGAATAAATCGATAACTACTTATATTTACAAAAATTTTGTATTTATATAAATTAACGCAGTACTCCTCATTGTTCAATTTGTTAACTTGGCATGATCACCGTTTTGAAGTTTGGCTGAATCCAAATTTTCCGATTCAATCGAGTTCATTGTTATAGAGGAATTTCTTGAGCTCTGAATCTCACTCTTTGGCTGACGTACTTCTTTAGTATTTCCAGAGCATCGTATTACGAACTTTAATTCATTAATAAGTTCATCTTTAAATGATACCTGTAATTAACATTTAAAAAATATTTTAAATTCAATTAACTGTAAGTGTTACCTTAAATTGCCGGGATGATAAAAATACATTAAAAAGCCATTCTAGGATTCCATAACAGCTTGCAAGGCAACTACCAACAAGCAGGACAAAGTACACACCCCCTAAATTAGCCATTTCCAAACCTTTGGCAGAATTTTTATCCGTGTTTTGCTGGTAGGTGGAAAAAGAATGATCATGCTGTGATTTATGTGGCTAAGGAAGTCATAGTTCCTTGCTTGTAGGAATAAAACAATAACAAAGCAAAGGTATCATATTTTCATGCCAAGGGCAAGGGCAAGGGAAAGAAATCGAAGTTTATGGTGGTGCCTTGATGTGTCAGAACTAACCTTACATTGAGATGCCCTCTTCCAAACATCGACTAGCATTTCAAGAATACTAAATAAGAATGCAAAGAAGGATCCTATAATCAAAACAAGAAATACTCCACCAAGGTTAGCGAGTTCTAAGGCAACAGCACCTGAATCACCTCCAGCAGCCTTTCATAGAAATATCTCTAAAATTTTATAAATTTTTCATTGATGGTTGACTTACCGAACATGAGCCACCTCCACGTTTTTCCTTCCACCATTTTGTTTTCATTATTGCCAATATACCTTGTTCTTGAAGTTCCAGTATAGCAAGACTCAAAGCGTCCCTATAAGGCCAATCTAAACAAACATTTTAATAAATACATTTAATCAAGTGAGTTTTCTTCTTTTATATGGGATACGTCTTGACGGGAGGTGTCATTTTGTTTTTTCAATAAAACTCATTGTTCTTCTAAAAGCGCCGGTATTTTTATTTGAATATAAACATTGACGTTGAATGTCGAATACAATAACTGGCAAATATTCGTCACGACTCTATCAGAATTTTTCTAAAAAAAATTTGTATGTCGAATCATTCAGCTATGGAATAGTTCCTTCAATAGTCCAAGCTGTGTGGCCAATTCTCGTGACCAAAATGAAAGATGATATGTCTCGGAATCTTTGTGTGTACAATCTAGTCACACCATAAGCCCAAAATCTGTACCAAACAGTAACTCGTCTTGAATGTATTGATTATTGTGAATCACACGTAGACTTTTAGAGATCCAAATTTACCAGTTTTGTTTGTCAAGTTAGTCACTATGTAGAAAATACACATCGTCGCTGAAAATATGTAGAGGAACCGCGGCCACTTTTTATACCCTAGATGAAATCTATAGGGTATACTAAGTTTGTCATTCCGTTTGTAAAACCTCGATTGAACACCCACGCATAATATTAAAAGTTATTTTGATTTTTGGATGTCCGTCCGTCTGTCCGTCTGTCCGTCCGTCTGTCCGTTCGTCTTTCCGTCTGTGCGCACGATAACTCGAAAACGCGTATACTTAGAGAGCTGAAATTTTGTACACGTAATTTAAAAAAAAAATAAAATTAAGTTCGAAAATGAGACAAATCGGGCAACTATTTCGTGGGGTTGCCATACAAAAATTTCGTTTTCCACTATATGTTTGGACACTGCATGAGAACGCGTCGACGTAGGGAGCTGAAATTTGGTACATGATGTTTTTATTGTACTAGAAAAAAAAATTCAAAAATGGACTAAATCGGGCAACTCCTTCTTGGTGTTGCCATATAAAATTTTTGTCTTTTTACGGATAGTGTAAAAACGATCAGTCCTAATCATTTCTATTGTACTAAAAACTTCTTCAGAATATGAAATCCTATAAAATTGGTAATAATCATTTTTAGAAATATGTGCGAAAAACCACTGCAAAAATCAAAATTGCTCAAATGGGTGCCCATACGAAATTTCATACGAACATTCATCTAGGGTATCATAAGAATTGGTCTTAGACCAATTCTAGTTTTTTTACTTATTCAGTTATGTTTTTGTTTTTTAATTTTGATTCTCTTAGCGTTACTTAATATATACCGTTGCAAATTATTCCGTAACAAAATGTATTTATTTCCAAAAGCTCTCTGTACAGTAAAGACCTCTGTTATGCTATTAGAAAAAAATTGAACCTATGTCCAAGGTACAACCTACCTGATACCTGAAGACTAGCTTTTTGCTTCAAATTTTTTATTAGGACAATAACAAAAAATCCGCATAGGTAGGTACTTTGAACATATATAACTAAAGGAAGCGAAATATCGTGTAAAATCTCTGCAGACGGTGTAAGGGAATCTCGGTTCTTTGGCGAAGGGGTGGAAATGCATGAAGAATTTAACTTATGCCCTTTAAACATTTGAGAGTATACACTTAAAGAGAAACGAAAACGTGAACTTTACGAACAGCATTTTCACTAATATACTATGAACACCATGACACAAAGATAACAAGTATGGCCGATTCGAGAGGAATTTTTTGTAATTCTAGGTCATGTGGTGACTAAAGTCATTTCCAGAGTTAAATTTTTCGTATTTTATTGACTGAACTACGTTTTCAATATTTTAAAATATTTAACAAAACATTAGTTTCTTCGTTTAAATCACTTCGGGAAGAGTAATTATGTGCTAGTGGAAAGCAAAGAAATTTCCAAATAGAAATTTTTTTCCACTGTGATAAGGACGATTGAAATTGTGACGAACAAATTTCTGACAATTGTCGCCAAAGGAGGCAAACAACCAATTGACAGATTTTCTGGCCATACCTTGTTAATCTTTCTATCATGCATGAACACTATATCACAGCGTAACAAAAACGTATTGAAAACGAAAACGTAAACTTTGCGAACTGCCTTTACATTATAATCACAGCGAACCAAAAATGTATAGAAAAAGTACCTCTGGATTTATTGACATGTGTGTCATAGAACCTGACAGCTGGTTTTTGTATGTTATTTTGTTTCTGACTCTGATAACAAAACGCCGCGCTAATATTTGTTTATTAAAATATTGAAGTGTAAAAAAATGTGATTAGTTATACTTATATTATTATTATTGCACTTTTGTTAGTTTACTAAGCAATTTTGTACTCTATCGATAATTCCAAGGTTTCTGATGCCATTTTTACTAAATAAATTAAAATAGAAAAATTTGTTGTTTTCTTCAAAAGTGATTCACTCCATATTCAAAGCGTTTCGTAAAAGAAATTTTCATTTCGAAAACGAAATATTTTGGAGTACAGAATGCGAAATACCACTACACTGACAGTCTACGTTTTTCAGTTTCACTTCTCTTTGGCCTGATGATTCCTTTCTGTTTCGCATTCACAACACCAAAACGTTTCTTTTGCGTACAATTCTATGCAAGCATGTTTACATTTTCGTTACGTTTTTGTTTCGGCTTGCTGGAAGGATGTTAACTTGCTAATATAGAAGTAAACGTGACATTCGGTTTTTTGTAGGTTTTTGAATTTTATGTGTTTTTTAATTAAAAACTAAAAATTGTTAAGTTATTTGGATTAATTGTTATTAAAAATATTTGAAGTGACAATTTTATGGTTAAGCCTAGGGTTTAAATTAATAATTATGTGAGCATTTTAACAATGAATTGTGCTGTTGCAATAATCGCCAAAATAATCCCGGAAAGACGTTTATTTTCTGAAAATACAAAAGAAGTGGGAAAAAGGATAGGAAACCAAAACTATCAAGACAATTGTTCAAAATATTTCTCAACTTTCTTTTTGTCTTTAATGTTTCAGTGGCAGTTCACAATATTGTTTTATTTTAAATAATTGCGTCAAGCTCCCTTTTAAAAATATTTCAGATTTATTACTTGAATGAGATAAATACATAAACAGAATTCTACCACATCCATAGTTGGAAATGCAGCAATTTTTCGGGCTTATTGCACTTCCTAGTTATATGTTCTAAGGGTACTGATATTGTTTTTTTATTTATACATTAATGCAAGAAACTTCTTGGAGGTACTGCCACTTCTGGACAGCATTTGGTCCATATCTGTCAATGTCCTTTCTTTAGAAAAGAGATCTTTTTACTTTTCAATTAAAAACCATTACCAGACAGACTGACATTACCCATTTTTGCAAAACCAATTGAAATTTACACAATTTATAGCTACCTAAAAAAAATTATAGTGTTAACGAAAAATACCAACTTAACAAAAGGAGCTATAGGCTGACCCAAAATGGACGTAAAGAAATTTACGAATTTGAACGAGAGGTATACTTATGGATGATTGACCTTTTTACCATACATAGACGTAAGGCTTATTATCTTGACATTTAAGTTTACAATTTCAATAAAATATATTAAAAAAACTTTTAAAATAAATAACTTTCGTAAATAAATTGCACTAAAAAGTAAAAACTATTTTTTTCATTGCAAAATAAGAAATGCTAAAACTCAGATTAAATCAGTAACAGTTTGGGCATCCAAAACTATAATCACAATTGTCTATCTGCATCTCATATGCCCAAACTTTTAAGATTTAATTTGAGTGCTAGCATTTCTTATTTTGCAAAGATACTTTTTTTTTGTATATCACTGAGAGAAAAAAAAAATATTTTTTACTTTTTAGTGCAATTTATTTATGTAAAAAACATTTTTAATATATTTTATTTTCTACTTTTTATTCATTATATTTTCGCTAAAAACTCATATAACAGTACATAATCTAACGAATATATGTATATTAATTTGCATCTACGTTTTCTTGCGAACGTTGTGGTGTAGTTTTCTCTTCTCTGCGGTATGTAGTTTAGAAGATTATCGCACTTTAATGTAAGTACTTCCATGTAAAAAAAATTTACATGAAAAATTGGAAATATTTATTTCACATCAACGGCTAAACATAAAAAATTGAAATGTTCTCATGAAATATGTTAAACAGTATACTAAAGCGTTTAAAAGAAAATCAGCCCCCCGCACCAGCCTGCACCCCCTCTGTACACAAATTCGAGAATCACGCATTTTAATGATACTCGGGTGGGAAAAGTCGGTTATAAAGGTTCTTGCAGAAGAAAAGCGAAATGCCATTTAATAGCACTCAGCAAGAGCTTTAATTTGATATCACACGCGGACTAGTTAGACAACTTCAAGGGTGTAGTTACCACCCCACCACTTTTCGTATTTTTTTTACCCCATCGGAAAGCTCCCCATTCACTCATTCTAAATCGAAAACCCCCATGTAAATCCATACACGTTTACTACGTTAAAGGACTTTCGTGCTGAATGTCCAGGGCGTCACACAAAGTTATTTAGTCAAGGGTTAGTGAGTTGATAAAAGTTATTTAAAAAGTGCAGAAAACAAAAAAATTAACAAATGGAAGTTGATTTAATTGAAGATATGTGCCTTTTATGAACATTATATAAAAAATATAAGAAGTTGATAAGTGGAACAAAGAAGAGGAAGCATGATATAATAATAATAATAAACATAATAATAAACAGGATAACCGGAAACAATGGACACGGACGGATATTTCATATTTAAGAATTATAGAAATTGATGGATCAGAATTTTTCAAACACACACTTTACACTGCGCACGAGTCTTATTACTATCAGTTAAGCCAACCTGCCATAGCCCTCTTTTAGAACGTTTCACCCTGCAATATAAGCCTGCAACGTATCCTCACTGACTGAAGACCGGAGTAGGGCCTGAAACACAATGCGATGCAGCGCAGTGCACTGCATTGAAATTTAGAGCTCATGTAATAACATGTGGCAATTCACATACACTGCACTGAATCGTTATATATATATATATGTTAAATTTAAATACCACAGAATAGAGGAAATATTCAATTTTAAATTGATTAATTAATCTTAAAATGATATTAGAAGAAATATTGGTAGAGTTTTCTCAAAATAATAAATCTACAATACAAAAAATTTTTGTATGAAATCTGTAATGAAAATCAATAAGAAACCCGTTGCCACTGGAATGTCAACTAGCATTAACTTTATTGTAAGTTAATTAGAGTTGTATACTATATTGCAAGTTATGTAGTATGTGTAATTTATCGTATAGATTTTTATCGCAAGGTTGTTCAATGTAGTTCTAAGCATGGAGCTGGAAAGTTGGAAAGGAAATGGTCAGAACAGTCATCTATGAAACATGCGATGCTATATGGAATATTTTATCATAATTTTATGTCAAAGAGCCGAACGTTGATGAATTGCAGAGTATAAGCGAAGATTTTTGACATATGTGGAAATATGTCAAATTGCATTTGTGTAATTTATATCAAACATATTGCCCTGCAACGACCACCAAATACATGAGCAGAGTTCTTTAACTACAAAAAGTTTTATAGTATTATCCTGTTAACTGCATGTACCGCCAGGTACACGTTAACGTATGTTGACGTTGGCGCATACGAATGTCAAAGAGATGAAGGCACAGCACCTATGTAATATGCATAAAAAGTCAAACTATACATATTGGTATTTTTCTCAGGTATATTTCAAGCAAGCACTTTTGGTAGATGTTAATAATCGTCGAATTAGGAATTGCATATATCAGATGAAGCTTTTGCACTGGAAAAAAACATCATGGAACCCTTTCTATTCAGGATATAATTTGCCAATGACGGCTATATCGCGTTAGACGAGTAGCAGAGAATTCTTTTGGAATTCTTGTGGTTCGATGAAGAGTTTTACAGGCAATGCTGCAATTGTTTGCTGAAAATTCATGTTCTTGCATCTGTCGAGTTACACAATTTCTTGCGCTTATACGTTGCATCCAGCAAGGAGTATATATGCTACCTTATTACGTCGATTGGGCGGATGCAAATAACTCCTCACATGAAGGATTATGGAGAAAGGAAATCCATGTGACCCCACTCCCTATTGCTCCATCTCAAAATAGGCACATTTATGGTGGGCATAATAGTAGAGCAGTAAGAGAAGATCTTTGCAGATACCTCAATGCAACGTTTAATAATTAAAAAGAATTTTTTTGCAAGTATATCAATAAAAAAAAGATTGGATTTGACTTCACTTTGTGTTTTCTTGCCAAACACACAAAACATAACTAGCTTAACTCTAATCTAATCTAACTTAATTATATAGCTTGGCCCTTTCCTCCACTAGCAGATTAATTTTTTTTTGTAAATCATCGTTTTGTTTCAATTCGAAATCCTCCTTCATTAAATTCAAAATGATCCTGAGGAAAAGTTCGTTTACATTATCCTTTTGATATTTAGTTCTCACTTGTTTCAAAACACCCGATTCCAATTTCAATTTCGGATGATTTTTATTTTCTCTTGGCACCGCTTAATGCCCCGCTCAGCATTTGTGTAGAAGAAGACAAATTGCTCGCTTCTTTCTCATGAAACAGATTTTCTTCGCTTTGCTCATTTCATCTGGTCCTAACAGAAAAATCCACATAAGAAATACATCATGTCAGTTATTTGAATCACTTTAAGTGTCCTCTACCTTTATGAGCTCTTTCAGGAAACTCATGTCTTTATATCTCGTTTTCTTAGTTCCTTTCCAAACTTTCCTCATAGAAGGGACCACCTCTTTTCACATTTTTCTCCTATAATAACATAAAATAATTAATATCATTAATATTAAAATCTTTTAAACATAACTCACTCATTTTCTCCACTTTTGCAGCAACGCGCTCCCAGCTTTTTTGCTTCTATACTTTATTGCAAAATCTTAGATGTATTTTTTTCCTCTCTTACAACTTCTATTAAACCACAGAATCAATTTTCTTTTTCCATTTTAATTTTTAAATCTCCAGCTCTTAACGTGTGCTTAAATAAACACACTTGCTTGCCAAAATGATGGCCCAAAATGGATTTAAGCAGACGTGTACTTACGTAACTAGCGACCCATACTGCACTATAATTACGACAATTTGACATTTAAACTTAACAAAAGTTTACTTACCGACACTTAAGGTTATTTTGGTTATGTCTGTTTAATTTAAAGGGCGCGTTCGCTTTGACAGCCCGAGTGGACACGTCAATTTTTGGTCAGCCTTAACGTAAAAGTATATTATGCTAAAACATGAAAATCACACCGCACTGTCACCACAGGTATTATTAATTAGCTTTACATTTGTTCAAATTCGTAGTTGCTTTGCTTCTTCTCACCTCTTTCCTAGAAAACTGGTATGCATACTGCATCAAGAATACTCGTGTGGGATGGCCCATCATCTGAACAGGTGCTGGACTTACTGTCAGAAAGAACCTTCTTTATAGAGAGACTTTTGACATTTTTTGTTTTTCTATACTTTACCTTGAACTCTCTTTTTTTTTTACAATTTTAATTCTTTTAAATTTCTAATTTTTTTTTCAAGTCAATTTACGAAATTTGTCATTTTCTCATCCCTTTGAGTGATTTTTCTAGGACTAGTTGTCGAATGTGATCTGATTATCTGATCATATCAAGGGTAGCAATATTGGAAGTCCAGGTTGAAGATTGTTCACGTGTGAGTTGTAACTTTAAGGGATCAAGGACATCTAGAGGCATCATTGTTTGTGGTAATTGGATATTCATCATCTTAAACGGTTGAAGTGTCAAGAGGATGATCAATAACAAAAGACGATAAAAATTTGTGATCGGGAAAAATGTTTTCATTAATATTGAATTTGCTGCTTATTTTAAATCTTTGTACTATATTTGAACAAAGTGAAAGCAAAGGGCTTACCGGCATATCATGGAGAAAACATTAGTATGATGAAAGACTGTTGTAGGCTAAAATATTGTCCCATCAAGCAGTTGCATTATGTGGCTAGTACGTAGGTCGGAAGTAACTAAGTCACATATCGATGAGCCGAACAGAGATGTAGCTTTCATGGTTGTCGAAAATTTCCCTGCATGAGATTTGTCTTAAACGATGCAACATGATACTCTGAACATATTTTATAAACAATGTTTATGTCAATTAAGCGGGGGGAAGCTTTGACGATCGGATGTAGCATAAGCGACTTTCTTGGGTGAAAAAGTGGACCTTTCTACCTCTTGCGAGGAATTTATGAGTCGTGGAAAATGACTTCCTATGAGAAAATGCTACCAACAGAGCACTAATGGTGATGGAAGAAAGCAAAACTGCAACTGCAAAAATATATCCGAAATGTAGTAGCTGGGGTGTTTGTGACCCAAGTGCATGAAAATGAGTTTTCTGGTGGGTAAAACGTCCCCGCCGGAGGTTCCTACCACCCACCCTAAAAGTATGCAGAGAAAAATTTTCTTCTACGAATTGTAGCTGCTAATAACCTGAGCCGAGCAGTGAAATCCGTTTTCCGATCGGATATCAGTCTACCGAGTTAGAGGCGATTTAGTAGGTACCTCAGTTAAAATAAAATAGAGGGAAATAGTAAAAAAAGTAAGTATGTTGTTATGATCGTAGCATATGGCAGGCAGCGGTATGCTACGCTGAGACCTAGATGCGTCATGTAAGCGCGGACTGCTGTCTGTGTGGACGGAGCGGCACGCGACCTAATTGAGAGGGCAACGCCTCCAGATAGAAAAAGTTTTTTGGAAAAGAAGAAGAAGCGTCAGATGACGATCATCTTTTTCATCGCGGAGTGCTCAAAAAAGGAGGAAGATTCTCCGGTCTGTCCACCTTAGAAAAGTAATAGAAAAAAGGAAAGACAAAGAGACACAGGAAAAAGGAAAAAGGCAACAATCAACCACGTGAATCTATTAATTTCAAAGGTGTGGTAATCTACGGAAGCCCGCAATTTCTCCAGCCACAATTAAACACTGTGATAGGGCCAGCAGGGAAGGTGCATTCTAGTGAAGGTTGGAGTCATAGGACGCTTAGTGTACTTTTAAAGCACCGGACAGGCCAAACGGGCACTCCGCTGACCAAATTTCTTCGATTCGGAGATGGAAAATCACCCTCATTTCGACAATTGTCAAGAATATAATAAAGAGCGAAGCTCCTAAAAAAAAAAATCTCAAGAATTTGTTGGGGAATAATATCGCAGTCAACCCAAATTGATTGGCGTTGCCCTCATCACCTATAGATGGACAATTAAGTTAAGTTAAGACTTGTACATTTCAAATGATAATGTTTTTAAAAAAAGATTTTTTTTGTAGTAGTGCGCAATTACAGTTCTTTCACGTAAGGGTGAAACAGACCTGATCACCAAGTTCATGAAGCCCAGTATATCACTCGTTAGACTAAATATTCATTGTAATGAACAAGGAGAATTTAGCTTGATTTTCTTTCTCACAGTAGCAGGTTGGACATCTAAGAGGCCTCCTCGGTGGAACACCTTTTCCGGAAATAAAATTGTAAGTACTGTTGAAATACCTTTACCTATGTATGCAAATATAGTGACACAATTGATCGTCGCGTAGTAAAAAAAAATAAATATATATATACACATATATACATACATATTAATAGACTTGATTAAGCATGTTCAGCTGAAAAATGAGGTAGGCTATCACATGTACACCCATACACCGATGCGCCTCTGAGAGAGATTACCTGTTGAAAATTTTGTTCTATAAGAAGTACTAATGACCATTAGGTGTGTGTATGTACATGTGCAGCATTGAAGATGGAACAGCAGACTCAGTGTCGGCTGCACGTACATCATTATGGGAGACAGAATGGGAAATCTCACGGAAGTCTCGGACTGCTAAATTGTTATGAGCTTGGAACCTGTTTTGGTCTCTACCCTCAACTTAATTAACGTAAATTCTTAATCTTACTTAAGTCTTTATTTTCGTTACTTGATAGAATTTAAAATGAATTAACGTAAATTCTTAATCGTTGTTAAGGCTTTATTTCCGTTACTTGGTAGAATTTAAAATGAATTAATGTAAAGCCTATTAGAGTTAGTTCCTTGAATGCTTCTTAAGGATTTAATTCTCTCAAATGTTAAGTTGGACATATGCACAAAGTGTCATTGGTATGAAATCTTGTACGGATGAAGTTGTTAAATTGTTATTAGAAGTATATCATTAACGAAAGAGAAAAACAAAGACATCAGAATCATTAAAATGGAGTGCTGGACTTTCTTCTTTTCCTCCTCTCACTCTCCTGGATCCCTCTTAGAATGGAGGTCGACTAGGTCCACTACTCCTCTCTTTACAGGTCATCACAGGGATACTGTATTATATACCCCTAGTATCGCAGGGTGGTTGGCGAAATGACTTTGGAAGCCGAACACCTGTGCTACCAAATGAGTAAGTGGTAAGTAGTGTAAAGGTCCCTTCAGGACTGAGTGCGTGCAACGGCCTTTGGTTTGTAGGCACGAAATTTTTGTGTATATGGCTGGTGGCACACCGGCAGGTTTTCGTGGAACCTCCCCACACTCTCCGCCAATAGCCGCGGCGAGCTAGCGTGCCGCCCTGCAGTCAACGCTGTCCACCGAGTGATAGGTCAGCTCATGCTGGCTGTCTGGACTTCACGTCCAAGTACGTCACTCTTTATACTTCCATAACAATGGGGATAGCTATAAATAGCTATTTAAGCCCCCGAGTATAGGAGTGTGGGTACTCAAACTTCATCTCAGGACATAAGGAATTTGATTCTGTCCTAGATTTTCCAAATTGTACTAGAGCCCCCCAGACTTCCCCGCTTAATCGAAATAATCAAATATGTTCAGAGTATCATAATACATTGTTTAAGACATCTCTCATGTCTGGAGGTGTTGGGCCTAAAGTGGGCATCAATTTCAATCGTCCTTATGAAAGTGAAAAAAATTTCCTCTCGAATCGACCACACCTTGTAATCTTTGTATCATGGGCTGGACCACTATAGACGTAAAGAGCTTCACAGATGTCACATTCTGTAAGGGTTATTATCTTGACAATTTTAAAAAGTGGTAAAAGCAAAAAAAAAAAAGAGCAACTTGATTTTATTGAAGATTTGTGCCTTTTATTGACATTATATAAAAAATATAAAAAGAATCTGAAGAATTGTCTGAAGCAAAATCG
Organism: Dioctria linearis; assembly: GCA_963930735.1. NCBI lineage: Eukaryota > Metazoa > Arthropoda > Insecta > Diptera > Asilidae > Dioctria > Dioctria linearis. The sequence continues at coordinate 210,389,131 of OZ005741.1, read as the reverse complement.
GCAGCACTTGCAGAAGCAATATTTCGCTTTCTTAACTCTTTTCCAAACTTTTCTCTTAGAAGGGACCATATAATAAAATAAAATAAAATAATAAGAGTGTTAAACTGCGGACACACAGCCATTTCTTTAATTTAGTTGAGCTGTCAAACTGGCTTTGATGAACTTATCACATTAAAGAAGCAATATGAATCGAATTAACGCGATAAACTTTGTTTTCATTTGTTTATTTTTCGAATTTAACAATTAACAAATGAGAAAAACATTATATTTAAAAAAATATTAATAATATAATTTGTGATTTGCATTTCTTTGCATTTCTTCTTCTTATTTTTCAAATCGGCAGATGCACAGCGGAGCTCCAGATTTACATTATATGCCAAATCTAGCACATTTTTCCTCATTATAGCTATAATGAAGGAGGAAAACACTTCATTAGTGTACTTCATTATCATCTGATTTTCGAGCTATAATGACATATACTATTTGACACACAGCATTTTAATGAATAGTTAGTGCAAATGATTCATTAGTTCGTGCTGTGTGTCTAGGGTATTAACGATTTCATTGATATTTCATTAATATTCATTAATATTGGATAAACAGATGAGTCCTTACGGAATGAGCGACTCTCACCTCACTTTATTTACGGCAATTTGACATTTGACAGAGATTTGACAGAAAGTTCCTTACCGATGTCCTTAATTTACTTTGGGTACGCGTGGTTAATTTAAAGGGCGCGTTTGCCTTACTTAAGTAACTTACTTACGAATACGTCTATCTTTGTCCAGCCTTATGTCCGAGGGTCAACAGCCTTCCTCTAGATGTTTCTTCGAAAATTTAATGTCAATTTCTTCGCTCTTCCTTCAACCCATGTTATCAAATCCATAGATGTCTTCACATCCGAAAGTGAACTAGTTGCATAATTCGAGTTTTTGGATTGAACTCGCAATTGTGGTACGAGATGAACGAGTATGTATGACGGAATGTTCACTCAGTTTGATAACAGTTTTTGAGATATTTTATTCCATATTTGTTACAGGTTTTTACAATAATAAGCGTGTAGTGAGTTTTTGTTGTATTTCATAACTAAAAAAATTCAACGTTTCAGCATAATAGATTAAACTTAATAGCACTGGAAAGTCGCAGAATCTACTTGGATAGTATACATCTATATAATATTTTAAATGGTCGAGTATATTCTCAAGCATTAGTGTGTAGTATTGATTTGAACGTTTCTCGGTGCAACTTGAGATTCCAGGCCCTTTTCAGACTACCTGCTTGCAGAACTAACAATAATAATAAATCACATACCATTAACACTAGTCCTCTGCATTTAAAAAAATTAATACTCCACGAGGTCTGTTATTAACACTTTTTCTTGTCTTAATTTCTTTCTTTCTACTGCTCTGCCCAACTTATTTCCTAACTCCTTAGTAGTATTGTTGGTTTCCACTATAGAGTTGTATTTTAGTTTTACCTTTTTCTATGTTTTTTTCATATCGTCCAGTTTTAAGTTTATTCACGCTCTTTAGATTTAATTTAGTTATATTTGTATTTTTATTTCTCTCTCTTTTCACACTTTACTTTTAGTTTTATTTCTTTAGTTATAAGTTTACTTTCTCCATTTACTTCTCAACACTATTATAACTTTTCGTTTTTTTTTTATTAACTTTTCGCTTTTTTTGTAAATTTTCTTAAACTTCTTCTTTTGTAAATATATTCAAATTTGTAATCGCTCCAATTGTAAGGTAGTATGTTATTGGAAATATTTGTTTACTATCCTGACATTCAAAATAAATAAATAGCTGTGAAATATCATGTGTTAAATAGCACCACCGTAAGGATGGCGCGAAAATCAAAATGACATCTCCCGTTGGGACACTTAATAAGTATACAATGGGGATATATTGGCATGTGTATACTTTTGACGTATTAATTTCGAGGAAGAAAGAGGGTTAGGTACCGTCAACCCCTAATCCACTAAAATGGGTTAGAACAATAAAAAAAAAATCTTACTCTTTCGCATCGCAATCCCGTAACCCTTTTCATCCAGCAGTGATCCCACTTGGGTTAAGGTGCAGTGTCGTTCAATTGTATATTCGATTGAGGTGGATTCCATTAGAAACGCATAATTTTCCTTTTCAACTTTACTTACTCCCTCAGGATTTGTACTCGGCATTAATTCAGGATGATCTTGCATGTATGTGTACATTTTTTGATACGTGCTAAATTGTGTGTCCTGTACGCAAATGTAGAAATTAAGTTAAGTTAGATTTTTAATGCAAATTCGCATTTTCTAACCCGAAAAAAAGCAAGGGTACTTCCACCTTTTTTTGCGCCATACTGTACACCACCTTTTTGACTAGCAAGATCCTCTACACTTTCTATGGGACTGCTTAGTGACTCAATAGTGAGAAATGCTGCCAGATTAGCCGTATATGATGATACCATTATAAGTGTAAAGAATGCCCACATTGATGCAACAGTCCTAGTAGAAGGTGCTCTAGTGAAGAAGAGATTTATGGTTTAAATTAAAAAAAAAATAAATAAATAAAAAATACAATAAAATTTCAACATCTTACTTCGGCGCAATTTCTGATCCTTGCTGAAGTAGAGCTCCCATTGTAAACCAAATTGAATTTGCAAAACTTAATTGATTTTCTAATTCTGTTGGCTCTTGTATACAAGGATAAGGATTGTCCCATTCTTGTGGTGATAGTCGGCCTAATATAAACAAACTCATGGATACACTAAAACAGGCAACTCCCAAGTATAACCACACTTTTCCAGAAAATGGTGACATGAATGAGAATAACTTCGGGGGCTCTTTCATTGGCTTCTTGTACAGTATGGCAATGCCTGCAAGAATATATGATTCACGTTGTCACGAACTCAAATTAAATTTATGCAGTTTTTATTAAATTAACATATTCAGAAAAATGCTACTATAAATAAATTTATTTGTATCTGATAAAGTCCTCATCTAGGCTAATTACAGGATGGGAAAGCAGAGGCAACCTGGAGATTTATACATAAGTTATGTTGTGGCTAAAAGTATTTAAGGTATTTAAGTATTAGATTTTCGAAATATTAATATTAGTTAATTATAACTAGGTAGCGTTAGCCGTAGTTTAGAAGTAAGTCATATGTTAGTTAGTAATTCATGTATTTAGAAAGTAACAAAATTCAGCTAGCTTAATTGAACACAGGGCAAAAGAAAAGCCCGTAGGAATTATAATCAGGGAATAGGTCTAGATAACAAAATATTGTTAGGTTAAGTGTAAAAATTTCTTTTAGCGTGAATAAATAACTTGAACTTGAGTCGATCTCTTTTCCACTTTGGCAGCACAACGAACCACTAGGTTAGTCCTATTTCCTATATTTCGTATTAACAAATTGAACTTTATTTTGGGGAACGACTGAAATAAAGTTTCTTTCTGCGGGTATAAACTGCAATAAAGATTTGGTTTGGATATCGGACTGAAACAAGAATAACCCAACCCTAAACTTCAATAAAATAGGAAGCTAATTAGGTCAAGTGCGAAATATTAAACAGGTGAGTATATTGTCAATTGTAACAAAATTATTTCTATTAATAACTAACAACAAAATTCTGTCTATTATAATTTCAATGTAATTCTAGTTTTACATTTTTTTGCATTTATTGACTCTTGGTGTTAACTTTATTACCGCATTCACAATGCAGAATGGAGTAGGGTAGCGTAGAGTGGCAACTGGCTCCCAGTAGTGCATATGACCATGTCTGTTTGGTTTAGAGTATCGCAGAGTTGAGCTGCATGAAAATAGGTTCTATTCAATTTTCACGCTGCCATTTCCGAAAGCTTACAAACTGTAATTTCGTTCGAGCTACTAGCATGTAGATGGCGTGAAAAAAGCTTCATACTTCTTTTTATCATATCTAACATGCTTTAACGTTATTTTCTGATTTAATATTTTTTATGAATGCTAATAAAAAACAAGAGGAACTTTTTTGCAAACTTCATGATTTAAAATTCAAAAACAGTACGTTAATTTTTAGCTAGTTTCGAAGCAATCCGATGGTATACAACAGGCGTCTCCTTTTTCGAATTTATTATTTTGACAGCTTCTCTCTGGACTCAAAGCTTACTCTGCTCCACTCTGTATTGTGATGTGTGTGGGCATATACGTAAGTAAATTGTAAATTGTAAATTATATATATAAATATATATATATTAAATTGCAAAGATTTAGTTTGAGTGTAGTCAACTTGGTGAAACAGAAAATAAACCACTAAAGTGTTGACTTGAAACTAGCGTTATAATTTACACTACCCTGTATTTAGTTACTGCGTATTCGGTCTAACTACGAGCAGAACAAATGGTATGATGAAAGAAAATGCATTTACAGAATAAAATTATTCGAAAGTTTCGGGACAAAAGCTAAGATTAACATATTATTTAATTTTTGACCAGGCTGCTTTAAGAACTCTGCGGGGCAGCAAAATCCGGCACTAGTCCTTACCTATGTAAGCGATGAAAGCATTTAACCATTGAATTAGTTGTTGTATTAAAATAATATTATATAACATTCTTTGAAGATAAAAAATTATTTAATTACCCAGCGGGAAAAATGAGAATGGCTGACTTAGATAAGGTTAATTATTCAACATTACCTGGAATGCATTAATAATGAGTACATGAACATCCCTTACGTTTACCTGGTTTTGGAAGGCAGGCATAATGTATTTTTGAGCATGTTATGTACCTCCCTGGGAATGCTTAGAGAAGGCAGAGGTAATTGATTCATTTTGTATGTACCTTACGTTGAACTGGTTTAGGAAGGCAGGCGCAATGTACATGTCGTATTTTTGAGTATGCTATGTACCTTTCAGGGAATACTTACAGAACGCAGATGTAATGAATAGATTTATTCATTCGTGTTGTTATCGAAAAGAGATAGAAATCTGTGCGGCTATATTTGCAGCAGTGTTAGCCACTTTTTGGGTAGATTTAGCCATTTGGTCACATTTTGTTACTCTCAGCTATTAGACACTTTTTGTTTCCAAAGCAGTTTATTCATTACAGGCATTTTTGAGAACTTTTCCAACTTTCTTCCCCGGGCTTACAGTTTTTAGGAAAATTCAAACAATATATACGGGTAAACATATTCAAATATTTGTATGCTATGGATGGACGGGACTAGACGGTACTATTGTTGTTAAATGTGGGAAAAGTAGCGAAACCGTAAGCGTAAAATTAGAAGAAGCTTTATTTGATTGAAGTGGAAAAGAGACACTTAAGATTTTAAAAGTATGTGAAACTCGTTGGCTGTCAATTGAACTTGTCATATCTCGCATACTATTAGGGCAGTGGGATGAATTATCATTACATTTTCAATTGAGTCATCAGAAAGAGAATTGTTGTATTTTACACTCAATGTACACGGACCCAACAAATAAACTTTATTTAATTTACTGTTCCTGAAGTATATGTAGCTGTGAAATTATTCGAAGGGGATAACATTCATCCCTCAAAATGGTTAACTTGCCTTACGTCTTTAATTAAGTCGCTTTGTGGAAAAAGCCTGATTTCAACATTTTACATCGGATTGACTTATTTTTCTCAGCCGTTAAATATCGTATAGATCCGGCACCGTACCTGGGTTATAGTTTTGAGTCTGCTTTTTGAAAAACTTGTATAACGGCTGAGGAAGAAAACATTGTACGCACCCGATGCAACGATTTTACATTGAAATTAATAGAAGAGCTGCAACTAAAGCTACCTACAAATATTGAAATATTGAAAAAAAATTGCAGTATTAAATGTAGTAGAAGTCTGAAAAGTTGTTAAAGGTAAAGAAATAATAGAATTGCGGATTATGGAGACCGAAAAAACAATTATTGACATGATTTTAACTCAATGGAATAACATTAATTTTATGAAGTGGGAAAACGTCAATAATACAAGCCTTTTTTTTTGGATCGAGGTGTCTAAATATAAAGATCCTGCCGACAAAAATAAGAATAATAAGTGTTGAATTCTTTAAAATTGTTGGGGAAAGAAGATGTCGTGAAAATTATAAGTTCAAACGCTTTCTAGCCACTTTTTAGCCACAAATTCTTGAAATTTAGCCACTTCTAGTCACTTTCTATGTAGATTTTAGCCACAAAGCTTAGCCAAGAGTTGGCAACTCTGAATTGCAGAGGCTAGTTCGAGGAAGTGCATGGAGGTCGAAAATGAGTCATATAGTTTCATTGCTTTTCTTAGAACAATGAAGGAAGGAAAGTGCGTGCAGATGGAAAATATTCTGATTTGTGCATTATTTTAGAAGAAGTGGATTATTTTCATTTATGTACCAGATTTGACTAAGTGAAGACGTGCTTATTTTCTACACCTTTCTAAGAAAGCAGGAAAAGATCTTCCCTTTATCTCTCAGTGAAAACAGAAAGAGTGCTTCATCTTCCTGAGAGTATAAATTGAATGGTTTTTTTCAACCTTATAAGTAATGCTTCTTTTCACCTTCAAAATAATTAATAAGGAATGCTTCCTTCACCTTCCAAACACTTAATTAGGAAGCCTTCCATTCACTTTACAGGTTATGCAGAGGTAAGGTATATAACCACCTTTCCCGTCATAGGACATCAATGCATTAAAAGAAATGGACTGGTATCAGAGCGTATTGCTTTCATATCTTTCACAGAAGGCTTCCATTTCTCGCTGGGTAGTTTCTATAATTATGTATGTTCACATTATAATACATAGAGGTGTATAGGATGATTCATGAGCATGAAATACGCAAAGATAAAGAAGTCAATATATTTAAATGTTTTCAGTTTACAGTTTATGTCAGTTTCTGTCGGCCCAAATTCAGCTACATGGGTCGCTACCATTTTCTATGCACAGAGCTAATTAGAGCATTAATTAATTTAATTTTTAGGAAATTTCTCGACAATTTTTCTTCAGAATTTTTTAGGACTCTTGATGACTATATCGACAACGTTCCTAAAAGCCCACCAAAGATAACACACTTGTCTGTTTTGTGTTCCAAAAAGTAATTTTTCGAATACAATATATCGTTCAGTTTCAGTGTTAATTAGAATACCATTGATGAACATAAAATATATTATATTCATTTAGATGGAAATAATATGTAAAATCTCAGCAGTGCATAGCATTTGATTTGAGAATTTACACTTGGTCCTTAAGAAATTTTAGTTATTATATTCAGGGAAAAAGGTAATCATTAATTATTCATTGCTTAATTCAACATATATCGTGCATATTTATTATTTTTGTTTATTTGTAAAACTTACCTAAGTTCATAAATGGTATAGTGAAATCCACAGCACTTTCACGGTCTGAGGTCATAGTCAAATCAGTTATGGCCAAATCAGCTCTCTGGGAAAAGTTTGGAGTAATATGTAAGTTAAAATATTTGTTGAACATTTTAAGAAAATATTAAAAATATAAAACAACTATTTATATAAAAACATAATATGTCAATAAATATGAGTGAACATTTTTATTGTTATGAAGCCAGTTTACAATATTTCGATAAGTTGATAGAATTGTGGAAAACAGAGAAAATTTCAGGTATTAATTCAATATTTCAATATATTCGATTTCTCTTCTCCCCCTTTCTAAATAGAATAGCAGCTACACCAAGCCCCAGGAGAATCTAGTTTATGTGCTATTCATTTAAAGTTTTTAGCATATATATAGTAGAATTAGGTATATTTTATTAATTATATAGTTATATTTGACTGAAGAAAAATGTAAAGTACACTTCCATCTATAGTACAAAATAGCATCTGTGGGTGATTAAGCATTGGCAACAGAGCTGTATACATTAAAGAAGACCGTTGACCCAGACGTTTTTCTTGAAACGGCTTATTAACCCTGTCATAAAACTGGCGACAGAGAAGCAGGATTTTCTGCCTGAGGATCGGAGCAATGCTCCGCATTCTTGGGTAGGAATCAGTCCTTAAGTTGAAGGTTCACTTCAGTATCAGACGGAAATTATTCAGTATTGCGTGAGCAATTAATAATGTGTGCTTAATTTTTTCGCTCCATATTGGGAATGCTTAAAGGGTGGGATGTAGTAAATAGAATTAATTTAATATATTAGACATAGTAGAAGTAGTTTTTGTTATGAATGTGTCAATGTGCTATTCGACTAATGGGGAAATAGCTGGGGTTAGTGTTCGTCCGATATCCAGGCACAAATATTTTTAATTACTAAAGAAAGAGGCAGTTTTCACAATATATGTCCTATGCTTTATCGTTTTGATATTATTTAAGTATCGCTTTGTCTCCGCTCAAACCACTTTATTCACTCTACTATCCTAACATTTAACACTCCCATTTATTTTCAAAATAATTGATTTCATCAGGTCACGACCCTCGAGAAAACTTCACAAGCCATGAAACTTACTACCACATGAGAGCCCCAATGGAGTCCCAATATTCTAAAATATTTGCAGTGTTCTTATGTAAAAGTGACAAAAGTTTGATTTGAATAGCTCCTCCACCTTAAACTACTATTCATACAAAAAAATGCTTTTCTGGTAATCTTAAGCTTGCTTTCTTATCTTCCGAACCAGAAATAAAATTTTTATACCTTTCCTAACAAAATTATTTAAAAAAATTTAACTTAACCAAATAACTAAGATTCCTCAACAAAAACTCTCAGCTGTGTTATAATTGTGTATATGCGCTTTGCCGTGGCATGCCGTGGTCTGATGAAATCGAATCAGTCTGCCTACAGATTCGGACACCGGCCGCACATACCCTATTGTAACTATTACTCTGCTGAAAGTTAGTGAGCGTAAAATACGAAGGTTCCTTTTCAATCAAAACCATTTTATTACTTTTTTAAGTAAGGTATACAGTAAGTGCAGCCTTCGGGAAGGTAAGGAACCAAGCTTTAAATTAGTAGAAGATCATTTTCCTGTATGGATAGTAGTTTAGGCTCCATGGCATGAGTATCAATATAGAATATTTTAGAGAACCCAACAGTGGTCGACATTATTGACCCAGGTCTAGAAGTACTTACTTGAAGTCGTAACTAGCTTCAAGTATAACTCCACTCCATGTAAACAGCTCATTACTTTTACACGGTGTTGTCGCGCAAACTCTTCTTCCCTGCTGTATTACCAGTATATATACTAGAAGCATTACTCGATTATTTCTTTTTTTCTTTTTATACCCTAGATGAAATCTAAAGGGGTATACTAAGTTTGTCATTCCGTTTGTAACACCTCGAAATAATGATGGTAGAGCAAAATGGATTGGACACCCATCCATAATATTAAAAGTTATTTTGATTTTTGCATGTCCGTCCGTCCGTCCGTCTGTCCGTCCGTCCGTCCGTGCGCACGATAACTCGAGAACGCGTACACTTAGAGAGCTGAAATTTTGTACATGGACTTTAAAAAAAAAAGTAAACTTAAGTTCGAAAATGAGACAAACCGGGCAACTCCTTCGTGGGGTTGCCATACAAAAATTTCGTTTTCCGTTATATATTTGAACACTGCCTGAGAACGAGTCGCCGTAGAGAGCTGAAATTTGGCACGTAGTGTTTTCATTGTACTAGCAAATAAAATTTCAAAAATGGACTAAATCAGGCAACCCATTCTTGGTGTTGCCATATAAAAAATTAGGTTTTTTATGTATACTGTGAAAACGATCAGTCCAAGACATTTTTATTGTACTAAAAACTTCTTCAGAATATGAAATCCTATAAAATTGATTATAATCATTTTTTCTGTCCGACGAACAGTTCTAGAAATATATGCGAAAAACCACTGCAAAGATCAAAATTGCTCAAATGGGTACCCATACGAAATTTCATACGGGCATTCATCTAGGGTATCATAAGAATTGGTCTTAGACCAATTCTAGCTTTTTCACTTGTTCAGATTAATTCTAGAAGATATTGCTGGATTACTTTTGTCATGAATTTTTTTGAATCTGAAATCTGGTATTTAATGATCCATTTACAATTTAAGGAAAATTTTCCTGATGATAAAAATCTTTTTTCTAACTGGCAATGTAACCCAAACATATTTTCACACAAAATTTTAGTAACGTGTTTAACTTTTCAATCACAAGTTTCTACTACTACTACTAGTAGTTACTACTACTGGCTAGTTTCACAGTCGAGTTTAAACCATCCTCCAAGTTTAAACTTAGTTTAAACAAAATCGGGGTTCGCAGTGCATTCTTTTAGTAACGTTGGTAGTACTGATTAAATTGTGCACTAAATTAGTTACCGCCACCTTTGTGAAGCAATTTTTCTATCAATCAATCTATCAATCGGAGGAAGTAAACATACCAGAATGTAAAAAATAAGACATATGTAGTTATATTTGCTTATTTTAAATATGCCAACATTAAAAAAGAATGCAAATTTTAGCATAAGTGAAGTTGAGCTATTGCTTTCCCTAGTGTATAAAAAAAATATATGTAATAGAGCGTAATAAAACGGACAAGAATAGATTCGAAGACAAAGTGACAAAATTCTTTACTTAAACGGGACCTAGCATAAAAATCAACGTCGTCCCACTCATTAAAATGATTTGACCGATTTCTAATTACTCTCATGGCCAGTTTCACAGTCTGAGTTTAAACCAAATATTTAGTTTAAAATCGACGAATGAGTTTCACAGTTTGGCTTAAGCCCCGGTTTAAACTAGAGTTTAAACCGTGCCATCCCTCGGTTTAAACACAAGATAATTTTATTTTGACAGAAGCATTGTTTGTATGAAGAAAATAATTTCATCACGAATTTAGATTTAGACATTTCTAGCGATGAAGAAGATTTTTTTGAGTTAAATTTACAACTCTGTCGACTGAGAGTAATTAGAAATCATTTTAATGAGTGGGACGACGTTGATTTTTATGCTAGGTTCAGTTTAAGTAAAGAACCTTGTCGCTTTGTTTTCGAATCTATTCTTGTCCGTTTTCTTGTGCTCTATTATATATTTTTTTTATGCACTAGGAAAGGTCACCTTCACTTATGCTAAAATTACCATCCTTTTTGAATGTTGGCATATTTAAAATTAGCAAATACTACATATTTTTTATTTTTTATTTCTGATCTGTTTACTTTTTCCGATTGACAGATTGATAGAAAAATTGCTTCACAATGGTGGCGATAACTAATTTAATTCACAATTTATTCAGTACTACCAACGTTACTAAAAGAATGCACTGTGAAACCCGATTTGGTTTAAACTACGTTTAAACTTGGAGGATGGTTTAAACTAAACCTTGGTTTAAACTCCACTGTGAAACTGGCCATCAGTCGTCGACAAGATTGGAAATTTAACTCAAAAAAATCTTCTTCATCACTTCTTCATCTAAATCCATGATAAAATTATTTTCTTGATACAAACACACAATGCTACTGTCAAAATAAAATGTCATAATTGTCAAATACTTTTATCGTCAGGTTAAACCGAGGGATGGCACGGTTTAAACTCTAGTTTAAATCAGGGTTTAAAACTCAAAACTCATTCGTCGAGTTTAAACTAAATATTTGATTTAAACTCAGCCTGTGAAACTGGCCATAAGTTTACTAACCTATCAACAACCGTCATTATTATAAGGTAAAATCGATTACTGAAGTCATTCTATAATCACTTTCCCTTGTAGAATGAAAGTGTTTCAAATCTGCTGCTGGGAACAGACTCACACGCACGCATATAGATTTCTGTTTCATGGTTTGGGCTGGTTTAGAGTGGTGTACTCTTTACGTTGCGTGATCGCCCATTCGTTTTTGTGCAAGAAGGGAAAAACTTGTTGTGCGTTAACACGGTATAGTTTTTACACGGCGCGCACGATGCAGTCCTTTAATTACTTATTTCGTCGTCTAGGACAATCTTCTCTGGGCGGCGTTCACGTTGACTGAAAGTTATTTGGATTGTTAATATGTTTATTGAATATCTTGCGTATTTTGAAAGATATGTTTATTAGCATATAATTTCCAAAACTCAAATTATAAAGATATCATTTCTATATTAGACATTAATATGAGTTCTAGCTGAAGAAGTTATGGAAATGGCTGTGAGTTTCTGGGTTTACTTTAAATGCTTACTCAAGCGGCGAGAGTGAAGATAATTTAATTGTTACAGGCTTACAAAGCGCTGTCTTGGCCTTTCTACAACTTGCAGGTACAAAAAGAAAATGGAACTGTTGGGAGCAACCGTGGAAAAAGCAAAGAAATATCAGTGATTCATTTTAATTTTTAACTTGCAAATTAAGAGCAGAGGACCACTTTTGTTAAATGCTGCAATTATTCTCATTTCCACGTAATACTTTAATTTTATTGAGTATGATTGCACAGTATTTGCGCTATTACTGTTTTGTAGTTCACTCTAGAGTTCTCTAAGACATTTTTCTCTCTTGTGTCTTTTTATATAGTCTTCATGTTTTGTATTGTATAAGTATAACGATACACTTAATATTTCTCAACGCAATTGTTCAAAATTGAATAAATCACCTAAAGTTAACAAATTTTTCTGAACTCCCCCGAACGCAAAAATAAGTGAAAGATAAATTGATAAAAATAAAATTTTTTCTGAACTCCCCCCAAACTCATAGAAAGCAAGTGAAGAGGAATTGATAAAAACTTCTTGTTCGTGCGCGATGCTAATGCCTTATACCCTAGACACACAGCACGAACTAATGAATCATTTGTACTAACTATTCATTAAAATGCCGTGTGTCAAATAGTATATGTCATTTTAGCTCGAAAATCAGATGATAATGAAGTACACTAATGAAGTGTTTTCCTCCTTCATTATAGCTATAATGAGGAAAAATGTGCTAGATTTGGCATATAATGTAAATCCGGAGCTCCGCTGTGCATCTGCCGATTTGAAAAATAAGAAGAAGAAATGCAAATCACAATTTATATTATTAATATTTTTTTTAAATAAAATGTGTTTCTCATTTGGAAATTGTTAAATTGAAAATAAAATAAATGAAAACAAAGTTTATCGCGTTAATTCGATCCATATTGCTTCTTTAATGTGATAAGTTCATCAAAACCAGTTTGACAGCACAACTTAATTAAAGAAATGGCTGTGTGTCCGCAGTTTATAATGAATCATTATAGACTAATGAGTCGTTAGTTATTTCTTCATTAAGAGTGCTGTGTGTCTAATGCCTTAGATACAATTGCAAAGAGAAAGAACCCTAAATAAATCCAAGATTTCAGACCAATATTTCTGCTTTCCATACTTGGAAAATTGTTTGCATGAGTGATAGCACGAGGTCACAAAATGGAGGTAGGTACGAGATAATAATCAAAAAATTAGAGTTCTAGATCATGGAATACCTACTAACCTCAGCCGTAAAAGTCCAAATCAGTTCAACCTACAATACCAACTCAATAATAAACAGTCTGGAATGTGACTGTTTTACTAATCTTTCATCAAGTAATTATTTTCAATCGAATATAAAGCGAAAACCCGTAAGAATATGGGCCAAGAACATTACCAACATATAAAGCTTTAAATGAAGTGAACAGAAAACAAACAGTTTTCTCCATTTAACAGGACAAAATCATTTCTTCAATATGTGAGTGCTCTCGACTAGAACAAGATGCACAAAAGAACACAGCTATAATCGCCTAAAAATATTAAAATTTAATTTAATTTACCTATTTTTACTAGCAATATTTTACTCACATTTTCTAATAATTCTTTGACCATTCCATTCCATTCACCTGTATCGTGATTAAGAGATCCATATGCATTGTCTTCTTGTAAACGGAAAGAGTAATTGAATCCCAATTTTTCAGATAATTTTTCTATAAGTTCTATCCCAAAACCTTCATATTGTTCATTTCCAGTTAGCTTTAAGGAAGTATTCTTAAGCATGCCGTAGGGATCACTCTGGAAAGTTACACAAAAAATTTGATTAAGTAAACAGGGTGTTTTCTGGTGAGAGGTCGAAAGGATAGGACATAATAAAAGGTTAAGTACTAAAAATTCTATAATGGCTACAACAGTTAGGACATAGAGTGTCATAGGTCAAATTAAAGAGGTGGCCGTACACCCATTTTAACATACTACAAATGGTCAGTGAAAAACTAGCATATTATCTTAATTACCCAGTAACTCTGACACGGTTGAGAATGACAATTTGTCAAGGGGAATACTGTCATCTCCTTCCCTGTGGAACTTTCACCAAGATGCATATCTTGGGATATGGTGTAGATCGAGAAACAGATATGGTATATATGTCATAAGAAAATTTCTAAAAAAGAACCCCTAAACGTTTCATAAAAGGTAAATTAATTTGTTACAATGGAAATGATTGCAAAGTTTTTCAATATGTATTTGAATAATTTTTTTTTAATTTCCCATTATTGGGTTCTTTCCATGGAATGAGTCTTAAAGCCATATGATCTTATATAAGTGAGTTGGGTTTTTTGCATAAGAGATTATTTTTTTTTGTGATTTTGTTTCTTTGGGATTTTGATTCTTTCGGGTGGCCTGATCCCTGGAGAAACGCATCTATTTCTTGAAAAATGCTGTAACTGGATCTACTAATTTAGATGGGTTCCAACCCATCAAATGAAATATCACTGGTGGTACATTACAGCCTCCCAATAAGTGTAAGATAAGAATTCTATTATCCATCTATTATCAGTCCTCGATTATTGGCGGTAAAGATATTTTACTAATTTTCTTTATATTTTGTAGTAAATGAATCATGTGTTTTTACTAGTGAAATATTTTCATGGCGGATGGTACGTGCACAACGAAAAAAGGCAAGGCCGCGTGAGGCTTGCTAGCGAGTCATCAAGAGTAAGGAGATAAAATGAATGTACGCTAATCCTATGAGAGTATTCATGATAATGCTTTGGCTGGGCGTGATGTGGCGAGACACGTCAACATTCTGATGAAGTCTCGCGTGGCCTCACGTTAAAGAAGGGATTCTTATTGATTTGCCGTAGCTTCTGGGGAATGGAAGTTTAATGGTGATGTGATGAGAAAAGCTGAAGATACCCGGATGGAAGAAGAAGAGCTATTTGAAACAAGCGATAACGGAGATAATTTGACTTTGTCGGAACTTTGCCAACAAACATTTTCCGCCTAAAACTAAACAGTGGCATACCCTGTCATAAAGGAAACTCTCGGCACGTTCTGCCTTTTTGATACGAGTGGCTTTATAATAATAAACAGCGGATCCTTAGCCATCCAAAGTAATTTCTCTGCCTATACAGGATGTTTCCGCCTAGGAGGTCAATAGAGCAAGAGGTGATAGTACTCACCTAGCCAAACAAAAATTGTATAGCATAGGGGAAGGGTGGGGGGGGGGGGAACATATCAACCGTTTAGGAGTTACGAGGTGATTTAAAAAAAAGCTGGTTTTTCACAAAACACCCCGTATCTTAAAATCTACATGGCATGTGGCCACAGTTAAGAGTTCATTGTATGCAGAGCCTCATGGCCTTTCCAACAACTGCTCAACCAGCCCAGTACCCCTCTCATCTGTAGAGTTATGGTTGACTAAACTAAAAATTTCGTATTTTCTGACCTTTTTTCTTAATTTGACTTCTATTGTTTTTTACAAAAAGGGCATTAACATAACTTTTTTTTATAAAAACTGTAAACTGTGTCCTTTCCTCTTAAATTTGACCTATTACATTCTATGTGCTATCTGTAACCATTAATGTGTTATTAGTTCTTAACCTATTCTCAAAGCTATTCTGAAACCTATTTTCAAAGATAATAATTTGTTTCCTTTGTGACGCCATAGCATCTAATTTCGGTGTGAACTGAATAGGAATTATGAGCTAATAAATGTTTAACGGCTACAGTTAGCACATAGGGTGTAATAGGTCAAATTAAGGAGAGTCTACAGATTTTATAAAAAAAAGTTATGTTAATGACCTTTTTGTAAAAATAACGGAGATCAAATTAAGTAAAACGGTAAGAAAATACGGAATTTTAGACAAACATAACTCTTGAGAGGAGGGGGTACAGGGCTGGTTGAGCAGTCGTTGGAAAGGCCATGAGGTTCTGCATACAACCAACTACAGGGTGTTTTTGTGAAAAACTAACTTTTTTTTTAATCACCCATGCTATATAATTTTTTGTTTGCCTATGTGAGTACTATCACCTCCTGCTCTACTGTCCTCCTAGGCGGAAACACCCTGTATAATAAATTATGTTCATTATCAAATGTTAACTGAATTCATCATGGCCAGCATCAGAAAGCAACGTGGAGCAATAACATTACAGTCTAAAACGAAAGTGCGAAAAATTCTTTAGGCTTTTAAAAGCTATTTGTAGGAAATTTATAAGCAGAATAAGACCATTCATGGAAAATTGACAGTTTTTTGGCAACAGGTAATCAATAACAAGACAAGACAATTATTTAATATCTACTAGTGTCGTATCAACGGCCAGTAGGGCAAGATTTTTTGGTAGCGATGTAACTTCAGTTTCTAGATGCCTAGAAGAAGTTTGTGGAGTTATTAACAATAAAATTGTACATGATGTTATAAAACTGTCAACTTCTGATGAAGATCGGAACAACATTAGACAGAATTAATATATAAAGTAAAAATAAGTGTGTAATAAAATTAACTCAATATAATTGTAACTTTCGCATTGGAATATGATAATAGTCACAGCGGCAAGGGCTGAGTGACTTCGGCTGCAATAAATGTTATGAAAAAAGGTCATTTGTCATGTAACCCAGCTTTGTAGGAATCGGCCTGTCGGAAATAAGACACATTTTACGTAAAATGTGACTTGTTATGGCCTAAGTCATTGCATAGGAATTGCATTTTTGAAGAAAAGTCACGATGTCATTGTCATTTGTAATTTTTTTCTGATCAAAATCCAGCCCCAAGACACTCCAACGAATCTATTGGCTTATTCCATCCTACTTATTTACCGAACACCCCTGTACCTTACTTTTGAAATATCAAGATTTAAGATATAAAAACATATCACTTAGTGTGGAAAATTTCAACCTTCCGACTATATGTTTTGTTTTAGTTTTTGAAAGACAATAGTGTTATTGTCTATTGCGTAACTTTCTATTTCGATAAGCGTTAAATTTACACTCACCAATGCGGTTAGAACAACGAAACTTTTATTTGCAAGAGAGCGATTGTCTCCATCATTCACAAAAGGTATCAGCTTACGATCTAATTTTAGACCACTATCAGTTTTCCAGGATCCAACTTTCATAATTCCAGCTGTTGTTAGTTCGATAACATCAAGCTCAAAGCTGGTCCTAAGACCTTGGTTGTCAAATGTGATTTCGCCTGTAATGCCGTTATAATTTATCTAGAATAAAGCCCTAATGGTGATATTATAAACTATATTATTTAATTATATCAAACCGATTTTAAGTAATTCACCAATGTGTAGCCTTTATCCCAAGTGCTATCATCATTACAGTTGAGATTAACCGGCTTGAATGCCAAGTGTTTGAAAGTTTCTCTCAAAAGCTGAACGCCATCATACACTAAAGCCATGTTAACCGTTATAGGACATGAAGCTATTGAAAATATATTGAAGTCCATCTATAGTCTATTATTCTTAAATTATGAAATAATTTCTTACCATTTCTAAATGGATCCTCGTCTGGTTCAACGAGTGATTTTAAAATATCAATAACTCTCGGATCTTCTGGTGAAACCATTCTTAAACTTGTAATGTTTACTTCACTATGTTGAAATGGCTCTAAGTCTAGGGTATGAAAATCCAAATTTCCTATAATATACCTGTAAGCTTCTGTTAACAAACCAATTTGTTGTGCCTGTGGAAAGAAAACGATAGCAAGTTTTATTTATTATTTCGAAAAAACTATAGCAATCATTCGGAAATATAATTTTTAGGAATAAATTGTTGCTTATTTAAATTTCGATTCTATTATAATATGAACATAAATACCTGCATCAATAGATCAGTAATGCTCTCAGCGGAACCAACAACAACTACAGATTTGTCAGAGGATTTCTTAATCCTTCGAAGGACATTTCTATAATTTCCATTAAGTTCAAGCTCATATCTGCGGACTGTTATAACGGGGCCGGTTGAATCATACATTTCTAAAAGTTCATTAACTAGTGATAGGTACTCTCCTAGAATTTTTATTTAAATTTTAATTAAAAAATTTGCACGCCTTAGTTATATATCAATCAAACCTGATTCATATAAAATCGTAAAATCTACCCAACCAAGCTCGATAACTACGTCTCTAAGGGCTACTGCCATTTGACTTGGATGTGGATGTAGATTTACTATAGGTAGCTCTGTAGTAAAATCCCAACGGGTATCCATATACGGAACTTCTTTAGCATCGCAGATACTGATTGCATGAAAAGCAGATATAGCTGTAGTTGGACCGAAAACTGCCACCACTCCAGCCTGTATGTAGGTTTCGAAAATTATGAAATTAATTTAAAACTTAAATAGACCTTCTACAATTCCATATTACCCGCAGCATTTTGCAAAGCTTCTTGGACATTTCAAATGTATTTCCATACGTGATCTCATTAGTAATACCATTGAAAATAACTTCTAAATTATCCTCCTCGTTTGCAATATCAATTGCCTTTTGAAATACTTTTTCCAGTTCACTATTAGAGTGTTCAAAAATTAACCCTAGAACAAGACCATTTAGAATTTTCCTCAATAAAAAAATAGGTAAAAAATGTAGGAATTAATAATTATAGATTGAATTATATATAAATGTGGTTTATTTCTGAAAATTTTTTTTTTTTAACTATAAACCTCTATACATCGTGTAAATATAGCCGCAAGACACTATTATTAAACCTTAGATGAAATCTATAGGGTAGTTTGTTATTCCGTTTGTAATGCACAGAAATAATGATGGTAGAGCAAAATGGATAGGACACCCACGCATAATATTAAAAGTCCCCCGATTCTACATAAGAGACTTTTAAGAGATCTCTTAACCTCTTAAATTTAGTAAGTAAGAGATTTAGCAGAATTAGTATTCTACATAAATTTTTGTGGAGAAATATTAACTTAAAGAGGGTTTGGAGAAGTTTTTAGTCAGCCCAGCTATTAAAGACGTTTACTTTTCAAGAAGGAAGAAGAAGAAGTTTTTTTTTTGGCGAGGCGATGATGGCAATATGACCAATTCACACGTAACTATAATTGTGTGCGTCTTTAATCAAGTGACAAGTATCGATATAAATAATAATTGTGTGATAAACTCTCAGCTCGTAATGATAATTGAATTATTATTTTAATACCTAAATCGCAGGTAAAGAGTTCCATAGCCGTCGTTACGTAGAACAGGATTTTCGTATAAACCTGTAGCAAAAAAATTTATTGTTTCCAAAACTTTAAAGTGATGATAATATTGGAGATTATGGTAAGGCTATGTCATTTCTATCACCTTAAAGGCAAACGATTTTAGCATTCTGAAATTCTATACAGCCTCAGAAATAGCAAAGTGATTTAAGTCGTCCTCATATTGCTCAGAACTATCCTCTGTGCATGGCTCAAATTGTATAATTATTTTATATTTCACAAACTTGTACATATTTATATAATGTATACAAATTATATAAATATATACTTATTTTACAGCATTTTTATCCAACATTTCGGTATTTTAAAACAAGATAATTTCTGCAACTAGCACGATACCAAATTTCTCTTTAAAATAATCTCCACAAAAGTTAAGAGATCAGCTGAGATTTGATATCTCTTAACTCATTACGTAGAATACCAATGTCTGCTAATGAGCTTTGACAGCCCAGTTAAGAGAATAAGACTCTTATCTCTTATGTAGAATCGGAGGATTATACTGATTTTTGCATGTCTGTCCATGTGCACGATAAGTCGGGAATGCGTTCAATTAAAATGCTGAAATTTTGTACACGGACTTTAAAAAAAAAAAGAACAATTTAGCTCGAAAATAAGACAAATCGGGCAACTCCATCGTGGGGTTGCCATAAAAAAACTTTGTTTTCCACTATATAATATTTGTACACTGCCTGAGAACGCGTCGACATAGATAGAGAGCTGAAATTTGGTACATAGTGTTTTTATAGTAATAACAAATAAAATTTTAAAAATGAAATAAATCAGGCAGCCCCTTCTTGGTGTTGCGATATAAAAGTTAGCTTTTTTACATATACTGTTAAAAAGATCATTCCTAGACACTTTTATTGAACTAAAAAAACTTGTTCAGAATACGAAATCCTATAAAATTGGTTATTATAATTTTTTCTGTCCGACGAACCGTTCTAGAAATATATGCGAAAAACCACTTCAAAAATTAAACATGCATAGATCGGTGACCATACGAAATTTTATGCGGGCATTCATCTAGGGTATCATAAGAATTGGTCTTAGACCAATTCTAGCTTTTAACTTGTTTTTAAAGAAATTCGGACTGTATTGACGTTAGAGCATCCCTTCGTGATGAAAGATGAAAAACAAAATAACAATCTAGCACTTTGGCAATTCAAGCAAGTCTCAACAAAATACTACAATTGCCATGTATACAATTAAAAAAGCTTTATGCTATCTCACAAGTATAATTTTTGATGTTGATATTTGACAATATCATGTCTCTGGTTACAGCTTGCGGAATGATGTGATCTTAACTTTCGTTGCAGATATTTCTTCCACTAATCCAGAGTTTAATTACATCTGGTTAGGTTCAATATGAATTTAAATTTGTAACTTCTCAGGCATATCATCTACTTTTGCTTCGTTTATCGCAGCACAAATATGACTGATGACGACACGGTATCCGTACTTGACAGTATCTCCATTTCCAACAATATTCATCATTTGTTTTCTGTCTCCCACTCTGCTTAAATCGTCCTGGCTGGAAATTGGCAATTACATACCATGGCTTAGATATTCTTCTGCCACAATTCTTGTAGAGAAATATTTCCTCGCAATTTGTTACTGCCTTGGTAATAGAAGCCACTCTTTAAACACGGCTCAATTTACAACCTCAAGGTCTTCAGGTTTGTTTCTCCATCTACAGTAGGCTTCATTGGAACTATGAAAATACTGATTGGGAAAGTCTCAATCAGTATCTCAGGAATATTGATAAGTCGGTCTGTTTTGCTTCGAGGGATGTCGATGAATGCACTCTAGAGCTTAGTAATATACTAAATCTTGGCATGCGTGAATACATTGCATATTGCTACAGCGGATCTAAGCAACAGTAAAATTGCTCTTGGTTTAATGATATGTGCAACCAAGCTCTTAGACCTCTAGTCGCTCCATTGTGCCCTAGGCCCCATGGGATAAACTTTTCAAGAGTGCCCCAGATCAATCCTGCTTCCCTTACGGAACTCAAGATATCTCCAAGACTCTTTACGTAGATCCATCCTGCTTCTCTCAGAGCCTTTTTTGGCCAACTCATCAGCCATCTCGTTGCCTGAGATATCCTTATGACCAGTTACCCAGCATAGGGTGCCTTGTAGCCAATACCTCAAGGCTAGTCTTGCATAACTGCACCAGCGCCTTGGTGGCTATCTGGCTATCAGTATATATGCATATGTGCCGTGAGGGTGCTCTGATAAATCACTGCGAGTTCCGCTTGAAAAACACTGCATTTGTCAGCAGTCTATAAGACTCGTGCCACTGTAGATCACTGGAGTACACTCCAGCCCCTGTTTCCCGCACTTGTCTTGGAACCATCCGTAAAAATAGAAAGATCGGATGCTACGACCAACTCTTTCCCATCCCAGGCACTCTTGGTGGGCATCATTGCATTGATATCCCTTCCAAAAGCCAGGACTGGTAATGGGTAGTCTGAGTCTTCCCTGCAATGAACACAGTCTATCTTCTGGAGTATATTGGAGTGCCCAACACCTCTCTCCATCCACCAATCCCCCACCCTCAGCCTGACAGCACTTATAGCCGCCACACCTCTGCAATAGAGGTCCAGCGGCAGTAAGTCAAGCAGTGCTGCCGTGGGCGTGGTGCGCAGATATTCAGTTATTCCCATACAAGCAGCCCTCTGGATTTTTAACAGCACCTCCAGGTTACATTTCCTCGTCAGTGCGGTCCACCAGACCGTGTACCCGTAGCAAAGGATGGGCCGAACTATGGCTGTGTACATCCAGCATATACTTTGGGTTTTAATCCCCAATTTCTGCAAAATATTCTCTTGCACGTGTAGAAGGCCACACTGGCCTTCTTCATGCGTTCTTCTAAATTAACCTTCCAGCTTAGCTTGGAATCGAGTATGATTTCCAAACTGAAACTTTGTACCCGCATCCTTCTTGTAAAAAGGACCAGCTTCGTCTTCGAGGGGTTTACCCTCAATCCAGTTACCAGGATGCATATGTCATCCGCGTAGGCAACTGCCTTAAATCCCTCTCTCTCTAATTTGATGAGGATTTCATCCATTACCAGTAGCCACAGGAGTGGTGATAGAACCCCCCACCCTGTGGTGTACCTAGGGTTTCCAATTATCCGGCATTAATGACTATCTGGATATCGTATACTGAAAACTCAAAATATCCGGATAATCCGGATATCCGGATAACAAAAAGCAAAATAAATAAATAGCTTGAATCCAATATTTCATGGTGTTTCATAATTTTTTTATTCAAATATTTTAATTATGTACATAAATAATTAATAAATAGTAAAAAAACATTATATGATTTAAATTTATTTTGTTTTTAAAAAAAGAATATTTTAAAAAGTTATTGCATTGAAAATTTCAAAATTGTAATTGATTGAAACTGTAAATGCTGCCTTTATTGTAAGAAATGCATTGAATAATATGTGTTGCGGTTGCTCTGCTCAACAAAAGAAGAAATTGCCACTTCCAGTTATTCCTGCAAACTGGCAATGTAATGGGAGCACCTTTTGAATTATAATCAAAATATTTATGGAATTTGGTATATTGCCTGCTTCTAAGAAGATTTACTTTCATAAGCATTTAATCTCGACGTTCATCCATTCATTTTTTATTCTGTTTCGATAAATTTTAACCTAAGTTCGTTCTAAACTCGTCGAAGCTTTCAAATAGAAATTTATAAGCCCATTCAGCGGTCAAGGTCAGTGTCGCTGAATTTTTATTTAACTCCTTTACTGCAGTCCTAGAGATAGGACATCTAACAATTCTTTTAAACTAGATTGCCCTTAAATGGTTAAAAATTAAATGTCGCATCGTTGACTGCTGGCTTACTCGTTGGTTACGGCAACAAGTCGAGCCATCGTCGATTTTATATAGATTATCACGTCATATGTGGATATCGCCATACGGGTAACAGAAAACTCCTACACCGGAATCTGGAGACATCTATTTACTCCATAATCAATGTATATACTACCTTTTTGGGCGATTAACTCAATATTTTATTTATAAATATATTTAATTTTTAACCACACTGTTATCATATAATTTCAGTGCTTAATACATAGGTTTTGTTATACCCTAGATGAAGTCTATTGGGTATACTAAGTTTGTCCTTCCGTTTGTAATGCATAGAAATAATTATGGTAGAGCAAAATGGAATAAACACCCATGTATAATATTAAGAGCTATTTTGATTTTTGCATGTCCGTCTGTCTATCTGTCTGTGTGTCCGCACGATAACTCGAGCTGAACATGAGCTTTTTTTTAGAAAAAATGTAAATTCAAGTTCGAAAATGCGACAAATCGGGTAACTCCTTCAAGGTGTTGCCATACAAAACTTTCGTTTTGCACTACATATTTGGATATTTCTTTAGAGAGCATCAACGTAGAGAGCTGAAATTTTCTACGCGACGTTTTCATAAAAATAGTAAAAATAATTTCATAAATGAGCTAAATTGGGCCATATAAAAATGTTGACCTTTTACGTAGGTATTCTGTGAAAACAATCAGTCCTAGACGTTTTTTGTGTACTCAAAAGTGCTTCAGAATATGAAATGCTATGAAACTAGTTATAATAATTTATACTGTCCGACGAACCGTACTAGAAATATATGCGAAAAACCACACAGAAAATCAAATTTACACATATGGGTGACCATACGAAATTACATCGACCCAGTTTAGACAGGTCAGTCTCTGCAGCACGAAATCTGTAGGTTGGGTGACGCTTCATTCCTGCCCCCAACCATCATATTACCGAGAAGTTTTCGTGGGGCAGAGGCAGCTTATTGACCCGTCTAAACCGGGTCATAAGGCCATAAGGGCATTCATCTAGGGTATCATAAGAATTAATCTTGGACCAATTCTAGCTTTCTTACTTGTTTTATTTAAAATTTGGATAAAAAAACATCCAAGACAACTTATTTGTTTATTCAAAGAAACTTTAATAAGTAAATAATAATAATAAATAAAACTGCCACTTGAGAAAGTAATTGTATAATCTTTTGAAAATAGCTGAACAGTTAGAAAGAAAACAGTATGAAAAAAAAATGTTAAAAATATCCGGATTATCGGATAATTAAGGAAAAATATCCGGATTACCCTAGGTGTACCTCTATAGACTGCTCTTCTCACAAGGAGGAGCATTGAGTTGATCCAGTCACATAGACACTTATCAACTGCCACCCTTCTCAGTTAATTATTTATAACCTCCGTCTTCACGTTATTGAAAGCCCCTTCAATATCCAGGAAGGCACCTAGAGTGTATTCCTCATATTCTAGGGATTTCTCAACAACGGACGATTCTACCGATTTTACTTTTGTACAGGCATGCTAGCTACCACTGCCGCCCTGCCATACACTTCTAATATGTACTTCTATCAGTTCTCCAAGACCTTGAGCATAAAGGAGGAGAGAATGATAGGTCTAAAGTTCCATATGGCCCGTGCTGCCTGCCTTAGGAATGAAGATTACCCTCACCCTCCACCCTCCAGGCCCTAGGTAAGAAACCAAGCCTTAGGCAGCTTTTAAAAATCGACACTAGCCATTTAATTATGTACGTCAGTGCATTCTGAAGCATAATGGGTCTCAGTCCATCCACTCCTGATACCTTAAGGAGTTCAAACGAACAGACCGCCCATTTTGTAGCTTTTTCGCTGACTATTTAGCTGATCACCTCTTCCTTCCCGCCTTGTAGGTGACGTCAAGAAGTGCATTTAACAGCTCCTCATTCGTGGTTGTCCAGACCCCGTAGAAGTTCCTCCATGAGGATTTCTTTGCTAGTCTTAACGCCTTCTTAAAAGATCTTAGACCGTCCTTATAATGGACCCAGTGTACTTGATCCCTACTGCGCTTGGCTGCATTAAACAGTCTTCGCGGTTTTTCGTAAGCCAACCCAGCTCCGCATTCCACCATGGTGGCTTAGATTTGCCACTGGGTCTGCTAAGAGGACAACAACAGCAACATCTATTTCTCTCTCCGTGGAAAGCCCTTCGGCTTGAGAAACTTCCAACCTGTCTCTGACTATACCACAAAAGCGGTCCCAATCCGTCCTACGAACGTTCCTGAAAGCCTTAGCAAGCTTCACAGCAAAAACAACCTCATAGAGTATCCCAGCGTGGTCTGATAAGACGCCTGGGTCAGACACTCTCCAGTTATGCTCCGTGAAGCTCTCCGAACAGGTAGGGTTAGGTCTAAGACCTCACTCCTGTTTACCTTTCTGGGTATTTTGCACTTTTTCTTGAACGTTTTGAATTCGGCGCGATTCGCGTTGCTTTGAGAAGAGAGACGGCGAGATAATAAAGCCGCCTGGGGCATAGCGGCATTATATAGAGTGAGATTCTGAACGCCATCTTGTACAACCCGTATTAGGCGGCCAGATAAAAACTTTCAATCCATAATAGAAGAGGACGGGACAGACCAAGTGCTTTAAGTTAAGTTAAAAGGGCTGGATGCCAGACTCTATTAAATGCCTTTGAAATATTTCGAGCAACAACTCACAAACATTGCGTAGAAAACCGGTTCAAGAAGAGTCAGGAAGTTTCCAGATGAGCGGAAGCCATATTGCCGATCGCTGATGAGTTGTTTGGTTTCTAGATACTTCATTAATATTGAATTAATGATGGATTCAAAAACCTTCGAAGGAACCGAAGTGATTGCAATTGGTCGATAATTTGATCTCCTTAAGGACATTGAACACATCGCTCATAGGGATGTGTATTGGTTCTTGTACACATCCACATAGGAGATGAAAAATAGGCATCTGTGAAGGGAGACGAAAATTTGAAGCAAATCTTGCAGCCAAAATATTAACTTTATCCAGAGAGTCAACTTTACCATTTTATGTAGTGAAGGTATAGAGGAACTACTGAAGTGGTTTTGACCAGGGACAAGAAACCTTTGCTGTCTATGAGGCTTGCCAAAATTCGTTAGATAACATTCTGGTCAAAAAGAAATTTTTCTTTTTCGATAATGGATTTGCAGGTGTTCCGTGCAGTTTTATAGACTTGTTTCAAATCTGGACATAAATGCAATTCATTGTCGCGAAAAGCAGACTATTTCACTTTTATTGCTTAGTTGCACTTTTCGTTAAACCAAGAACGCTTTTGCTGTTGTTGAGATCTGCTGTAGGAATACGGAATGTATTCACGCATGCCAAGACTTGAAATATCATTAAATTCTAAGATACTGATTGAGACTTCCCAATCAGTATTTTTATTTTGTTTTTTATGTAAAACTATTACATTTAACGAAATAATAAAACATTTTTATTCCAAAATAAATCTCTTGATTTGAAAATATTAGCTCACTACAATAATACACCATGATTTGTTTGCCGTTGTGTAGTTTCACTGAATTTCTCTTAGTGCGAAATAAAATTGAGGGTTCAAAAGCAGATGGATACAAGTAACACTTTGGTAAAAATTGAGATAAGTGCATAAAGGCAAACTAGATATACCCAAAATGTTTGTGACAAAGCGATATCACTAAATTCATGTCCTGTATTGTTTTATAGCAACCGTTATTTTAACGACTTTCAAGGAGGCGTTTTTGTTTAGAGACAAAAAGGTACAAGTGCACTTGTACTCCTTTACTGTTCACCTTAAGGCTTAAACACAATTGCGATAGCCGACAACTATTGCAGTAATAGGATCAAATTTCTAAAGTGGCCGTATGCCGTGGACCACTCTATAGCCTTATAGATTGGTGCCAATACTTTTTTGAAAAGAAAAAAATAATAACAGACGGAAAATTTAGTTAAGGTAATAAGTTGAAAGTGGTTTTTTGCCACTTCCGAAATGTGACTTCCTAACGGAAAATGTTCTTCGCGAAACATATAGATAATAAAAATATATAAAAGTTTCAGATGAGGCATTTTGCAACATAACCTCAAATTTTTCGAGAAAATGGCGGAAAACCGATTTTTCAATTTTTTATATTTGCTCTCGTGAAAAAAAATTCAAATTACATGAAATTTTGTGAAAGTATACATTTTTTTTACATTGAATAAGCAAATTTTTTTTAATATAAAAAAAAAACCAAAATCTTCCACGAAAAACTTTATTGGTGTTTTTTTCGATTTAAATATTCTATCTGTCTACTTTAAAATGATTTATATATGTTGATGGTTTATTTTTGAAGAAACCGTAAATAATGGATTAAATGTTAATGACACAATGTACTTTAATGTAATATTACTAAAGTTGAATCAATTTAATTGAAGACAGAGACGGAAATCATCCTGAAACTTGATTTTTTCATGGCAATGCACCGTACCGTACTGAAAGTCG
Organism: Dioctria linearis; assembly: GCA_963930735.1. NCBI lineage: Eukaryota > Metazoa > Arthropoda > Insecta > Diptera > Asilidae > Dioctria > Dioctria linearis. The sequence goes on along the minus strand of OZ005741.1, from coordinate 210,361,503 downwards.
TAAGCAATGTGCAATTTTATTAACGTACATTTAACTCTTTTTTCATTAAATAAATAGTATAACGATGAGTAATCTGTTTTAGGTATATTTGAATAAAATAATTTGAATACGTAAGTATTAAGTAGAACAATTAATTTATTGATATTTTTTTATAAAAATAAAAAATTAAGAGAAATTATAAAATTCTAATGAATTTTTCATCCTTTGCAATGGTGTTTCTTCTTCTTCATCAATAAAATTTTCAAATTCCGAAAGATCTTCGAGAGTATCGACGTTTTCGAGTCCCTCGATTTCAATATAAAGACTCTTTACTAACTCTGCATCAATAATCTCTTCCAAATCACTTACGTCTTCAAATATTTCTTTATCTCTATTTGAGCAGTTTTCTTGACAATTACTGCGTAAATTGGTACATTTTAAGCAGTGTTTTCGGCAGTTGCTTATTGTCTGCAGTTGCCTAATGAATCATTAGCATCTAGTGAGCCATTAGTCAATTATTCGTTAGAAGCGCTATATATCTGTCATATAAGCTTCATTAGATAGCGTCCAAAATAGAGCTGACAATGTAGCAGTAGCTTACCATATCGACTCGCTCGAGCATCGGTGCAATATCGAATTCCTTTCGCTCCTTTATCTTTACATGCATGATCAATGTTCTGATGAAATATCTAGCCTGATCCCTTGGGGATTAATTTCGGCACGCAATACTCACGCTGCAAGCAGCACTCATCCCTTTACCCTTCAAAACAATTGCGGCCGAACAGTAAAATTCCGTAATGCTTTTTTATACCGAACTGTTCGAATGTAGAACATTCGACCACCATGTGCTGTCCATCCCCAAGCTTACAATGTGGACATGCATATGCGAACCTCCGCTTCTCTCCTTATGTCTCCTAATCTCTGTGCTTTGCTTCAAAGGATATCCCCTGAGCTTAATAATATAACAAAAAAAATAATAAAGTAGCTCTAAGAAAAAAAAAAAACAAATCTTTATTGAGATAATTGAAGGTCATGTAAATAATTTCAATTCAACATAGTGACGACTGAAAATCCCCGAATATACATATGTATAGTTTCAACCTTAATTGCATTATGGTAATTCTTAATATGGTATCTCCTTAAGAGTATTCTGCTATTAATATAACTACATCATATTCTCTCATGTATCTAACTGCAGCATATCTTGCCATAATTGTACACCCTGCCTACTACGGACAACAATAAACTGTGACCTAAGCTTCGATCACTGAATCATCCTATACATAAAGGAAAATGATCAATCATTACAGTATTTTCGAAATTATATATAAAATTTTTCCAGCTGGTCCCGCGTATAGGGCTCTATTGGCTAAGCGCTAAAGTAAATACGTAGTATTTCGCGTCATATGATTCACACTCAGAATTTATACTGAGACTATATAAATATGGTCTGTATAGCATTTTCTTCTGACATCTGCGGCAGGCAGGAACTGGCCGTACTGAAGAGTATTTGTTTCTGATGGTACGAAACGCCTTATACACATTGCTATATATTAGATGTTTGGATCCTGCTTTAAGAATAGTGGCCCGTAATACAATTTCAATGGTAGTGCATCAATGGAAAATGAAACACAAAATTAACTAACGCAACATTATCAATTATTTAATTTTTATCAGAAGACCCGGAATATATTGTAAATAGTATTTGTTTATTTTTCCTTGTCAGATTGACTATTTCGAAGATTTTGGAAGATTCAAGATTGTATAACAGCATTTGGTGGCAGACTGGAGTTATTTTCAAATACAATACTTTCATATGTTCCTTTGTCGGAATCCAATAATTCATAAAAATTCTAAGGAAACAATTCCAGTAAATTCCTACATCAGGCCAAGGCATCATTGATTTTTTATTGGAGCGAGGCCTTGCTGTCTTACCCTTTGATTACGTCAGCAAATCGGGGCATCACCGAGCGAGGCGTTTGAGATTTGTTTTCTACTTGCCCAGTCCTTATATGTTACTAGTTTGTCTATAGTACATAGAAATGCATGAAGTTCTGAAGAAAAAAGATTCAGCAAATTTCTAAGAAAAAACTAATGTATATTTACCCAGGACATAACTTGTTCGAATTGTCTTCAGCCACCAATAATGCAGACGAATTCTGAAGAAATAGCGTCGATTAAAAACAATTTTAACTCGCATGATCACACGAATCAATCGAAATAATATACATTTTGGTTCGAACCCATGATATATTTAGCCGAGATCAGTGAGTTATTGAGGTTTGCAACGAGCTGTTCCCATTTATCACTTTGTTAGTACAGCCATCAATATCTGGGTATTTCTTGTCTGTGGTTATAGTACATATATGTATACACGACTTTTTTGTAAATATTTTACATATTCGTTTTTCTTAATATATTTTGCAGGCCGGAATAGTGTAATTAGTGGAACAAATAAGGTAGGGGGTACCATGCAAAAATCTAATATTTTACTATATATTTGGACAATGCCTGAGAACACATGAGCCTAGAGAGCTGAAATAATTTTGTACCCGGCGTTTGCATAGAAAATAGTAAATACAATTTCAAAAATGGACTAAGTCAGGCAACCCCTTTTTGGTGTTGCCATACAAAAATTTAAGTTATTTACGTATACTGTGAAAACGATCAGTCCTAGGCATTTTTATTGTACTGAAAAGTCCTTCAGAACATAAAATCTTATGATTACAATTGATTACTATCATTTTTACTGTCCGAAGAACAGTTCTAGAAATAGGTGCGGAAAATACACAGCGGGTGACCATGTGAAATCACGTACGGGCATTCATTTAGGGTATCTTAAGAAATTGGTCTTAAACCAATTCTAGCTTTTTAACTGGTTAAATTTCCCTTTATGTTCTTCTAGTTCTAATATAGTTCTTCGGAGTTTAAAACCTTTGGAATTGATTACGACAATTTTTAGCATCGAACGAATTGCTGTAGAAAGAAATGCGAGAACTACACTAAAGATCTACCATTTACATTTTCAAAACGGGGAATCTACGAGTATTTATAGACGTACATCTAGGTATTGGCAAAACTAGTCTTTCATTATTTATTTATTATTATTATGAGCGGACGCGAGATAATACAGAGAATCGGCCGATGAGAATCTTGTTACTACGACCTCTGAAATCTTTTGTGAAAATACCCCTAAGTGCCCTAGGGCCCCCATTCGAAATGGAGGTCTTTGACAAAACCTAAAAATTTTGAAGTTATCCTTCTAACATCCTCTGGACATTTCTGGTCTTAATTGGTTTTGCTTATTCAATAACTTTTACATATTTCCGTACTAGAGTAAATTGAGTTTAGGCGATCGATTTAATTAAGTAACTCGTTAACTAGGTCAGTTAATTTGCTAATCGAAAATGTGTGAAAGGTATTGAAATGACAAAACAAATATTTTTGAGGTAGATCTGACGATTGAAGAAAGTGAAAATATAAAATTAAGTAATTGAGTTCGAGACGGATTACAATAAAATCTAGTAAAAATAAAAACCGTTTTTCTTTTCAAACATAATATTTGCGTTTTTAATATAGTTCTTGACTGTTACGATTAATTCGGACAAAGATGGTGACAGAGTAATGCAGGAGGACCTTGAGACCATTCGCATTTGGATGAAAACAAAGTGAAGTGAAATATACCCAAAACAGCACTCAGAATTATAATCAAACTTCTTTTATCTAGCATGCTTGGAAACTATAATCATTACAGAAAAGGGTTTTTTAATGATAATAAAGTGAAGAAGAAAAGTTCAAATATGGTAATATTAAGTAATAGAAACGTTTAGCCCCATTTCATTTGCAATTTTTATAAAAAATACTTATAGATTGAATCTACAAATTTATATGTATACATATATTTATGTAACATTTTTTCTATACGGGCTATTTTACGAATACTAATTGACAATAATTGCTTTGTGTTCAAGTCAACAAAAATAATAATATCAATGAAAATTACAATGCTATTTATTCGACGATTAATAAACAACATTCATAAGCCAATTAACTCTGAACTTATTTCCAATAAATTTAACCATCTTTGGAAGCATATTATTTGTTCTTTCTCTATACGTCACTAGACTAATAATGCTGAACCCTCAAATAATTGTACCTTTACGTATAGGTGTGTTTTATTATTAAGCATTAAAAATTGTATATAAAATCATGATAAATTAGTAATAAGTCAGTTGCCAGTTAAAAGTCAACCAATTAATTTAAAAAGGTGTGTATGTATTCAGCCCTCACCAAAGTTAAGAGAACAAAGGTAAAATATCCGGTTCGAAGGACCAAATTATAACCTCTAACTTTCATTCCATAAAAATATTTAAAGGTGCACAATTTTCTTTCCGTAGTGAAATTTTATCCACCTGATTATCTTTGGTCCATTAGCTGAATTAAAGCGGTGAAGACGCTAATGAAATTTTTCAGGGTTTGGTATCATGCTACTGTAAAAAAAAAAAAAAAAAAAAAATTGGGCAATACATGCTTATTTTATCTCGAAGATTTTAAGTATATGGTATATATATGTATGTTTATGTAATTGTATACATAAGTGTAAGTTCTTTAATATTTTCGAATTAGCACTTCTTTAGAAAGGGCTTGGATTTGTGATTGATCGTTGGATTTGAAAGTATAGGATTTCTTTGCTTAGATCCCATTTTGATCGTCATGCAGTCCATCTTGCATTTTCTTATCATCTTACAGAACTATTCATAAAGAATTTCATGTATAAATTAAGATTTCTAATTAACGCAAAAATAATTTTTATTTTCATAATAGTAATACGTACGGGAAAACTTTTACAACTAGTAATTGATGACTTGCAACTTATGCTTACTTTATTGTAATAACGACAACAATTAATCAATTAGTCAACTGGACCCAACCTATTACAAAAGTTTAGCAACCGCCTCATATTTGTCATCATTTAGGATTTAATACCACATCTTCACTCATCTTATAAAATTATAAGCATATGCACATCCTCCGACCAAAATTGCTTAAGAAGCACTCATATAATATATGACACTAGATTTTATTTCGTAAAACCTTACTTATTTCGATCTCTTTTTAATTACACATATGTAAAAGAAAATGACATGAGTGAATATCTCCAAAAGCTCTTTTGTCGATCTTAATATTATGATCTCGTTTTGGATTCATTCATGAAATTTCATAGATAGAAAAATTACGAACAATTGCCATAAAAATAATCATTACGGTATTTTTACGATATTCGCTGGGATTTTTATCAATTTTCATTACCTACATTAACCTTTTGCGCATCGTTTTCCTGCTTCGACGGCGATGCGCACAGCAAAATGAGCACCACTAATAATATCATCTTATATTCACACTTTTATCTTTAATATTTAACTACGATTACACACATTAGATAAGTTATATTTTAATTATTTTTAAATATGTAATATTTTTTTAAGTACAGTATGACTGCAGAAATACACATTTCTGCATATCGAAGTATGTTATATCGCTCTTCAGAGCACCTTAGTACTAATGTCCAAATTTTATTTTAGAACCCAGATGTGGTGCCAAAATTGCAAATTTGTACTATGCATTAAGAGCTTTCAAGTCTCAAATGTTCTTCTGGTTGCATCCGATGCAAGTAAGCACTTTGCGATCTGAGAATTTATCAGTGAACATTTCTTACGCACACTTTTATATTTCGTTTGAAATTCTAATTGCTGAGAGCGTCCAAAATGCGTTTATTTATAAATAGGTTGAATTAGTTGTGTTTAAAATCACAAACCAAATTTACCTCAATCTGAATGTTTAGTGATAAGCTCCAGGCAATATTTCATTTGTTATACATATTTTTAAAATAAATCTTGTGTTGGATCATGCGGAAAAGTGATAGCATTTTATTTTTTACAATTTATAATTTGTTTGTAGAAGATAACTAAGAAGTAAGAACGCTGATTAAATGGATTATTCGTGGTACTTACGTGAAAATTAATTTAATTTCCCACTTGTCCTTAGATCTAATTTGATTCATTATCCATAAAAATTCGATGTTCCCTTAATTTGCTAGGTAACTTTTACTGTAAAAAAAATCCAATAATGAAGGATTATTTGGTACAGACAATTGTACGATAACATTTCTTGCTTTGCTGTTGGAATAAGGAATTTCCTCTATAGTAGGGGAACTTGGGTGGAACGGTGTTTACGTCGTATAAATTTTGATTGAATGTGGTTGCTTGTTAGCGACATGTTGGTACAAGCTTTAGTTGCGCATGAGCGTTGCAACAAAACAATCGTTGTTATTGTCATATTTCATTATCGAGTGTTCACGGTGAGTGCGTCAAGAAACTTGATTGAAATATAAATATATAGCCAGCAAACAATATTTATCTCCCGAATTATAGAATACTTTTCTCTTTTGAAGATATCTCCATCTTCTATGATATCGTATTTCTATTAAGGAAATCACTCTTTCCGGTAGAAAATGGTCGTCATATGCAATACCACCAGGAAGGATTTTGTTGTGACGGCAAGCAAATAAGAATGCGAACCGTGGGAAGGATAAGATAGCGAGTTGATAAACTCTATCGCGAAGGAGTATCTATTTGAATGCCGCGTTACTAATTCTTATCCTCTCCGCGATTCATAAGTATCCAAAACTGTCAGGCCAAAGCCCATTTATTAGTTTTTCGTATGCCGTATCGATCAATTATGTCTTTTACAATTGTGTGCGGTATGTTGCCAATTTTGCCGATTTAATCTTAACGACCCGCATGCGTTATGTAAGCGTATAATAATTTTTCTTTACATCTCCGTCGTTTCCTTGTTACTCCGATCACTGTAATTTCACACTATTTATTTTTTATTTCTATAAACTTTGCTCTAACCTTTATCTTCAACTGTTTTGAAATGAACTGAGATGTGAAATAAATTTATTAATTTTTTTTAAACTGTTTAAATAAATTTTTAGCCCCAAGGCCACAAGCAAAAGTAATAGAGTTCTTCGCTATGGTGGAGGACTTTTTACGTAGTTTGTAACAAACGCCCCCATATGGACATAATTATTCACCTATAACGAGGCCTAGCGAAAGTAGAAGATAAAGTTATGATGATTGTTAGTGAATAAATACTTAAGCAATTTTGGAATAACTAGTCCCAAAACCCTAGAGAATACTTTGCAAGCCATGAGAGCCCCAACGGAATCCTAACATTCTAAAATATTTGCAGTGTTCTTATGTAAAACTGACAAAAGTTTGATTTGAATAGCTCCTCTGTCCCAAACTTCTATTCATATAACAAAATGGTGTTCTGATAATCTTAAGCTTGCTTTCTTATCTTCCGAACCAGAAATAAAATTTTTATACCTTTCCTAAAAAAATTATTTAAAAAAATTTATCTTAACCAAATGACTACGATTCCTCATGCCGTGCTCTGATGAATTTCCAGACTTCAATAATATAGACTGATGACAGCTCGCAAAAAGCACGATATACAGACTAACAAGGTATGACTATCCGGCAGCATAGATTCGCCATTTTCGGTGTTAATCGATTCGCATGACGCATTTCTGAGAAAGTGAAAAATATAAAGTTTAATATTTATGTAAATTTATTCCACTGGATCCATTTTAAATATTAAAATAAGTACAATTTTACTTTCTAAACACAAAGATAAATTGAAGGAAGGTTATTAGAATTGTATTCCACATTTTAATTTGCTATTAACTCCACTTTTTACACTTCGTTATGATGCATTGCAAATTTGCCATCTATTTGAGTTAATTACCATTGCCACTAACTAATTTCACTATAGAAATAATAAAAAGATCTTAAATAAACAATTAAGAGTGCAAATTATAAATATTTTAGTCTTATTTTGAATTTTTTTATCAATAAAACTTTCGTGGCACTTTGTTTTGATCCGAACTGATTTCCCTGAAATCAGCTTTAATTTAACAAATTCAATGTATAGGTATTTATGGTAACAAACTCATATTATATTTATTACAACATTTTCAATGGATCCAGTGGAATAAATTTACATAAATATTATCACTTTATTTTTCCAGTTTTAAGAATTGATTCGTCACACGCACTTGACAGCCCGGACGTTAATACCTTGTTACTCTGTATATCATGGCAATAAGTGAAGCCAGCATAAAATATACTTTTTATGTTGCGAGCGATTTGTGCTACCCACAAGTAAGAAAAATATTTCTAGAAGGGAAATTGTTACACGGTTAAAAATTTAGGTGCATATACATATCATAAATAAATAATATACATATAGGTCCATAAAAAGTTTGAATAAACTGTATACTTCCTCAATTTATAAAGTTTTATAAGAGCGTTTATTAATATAATACAACTGGATATAAAATTGGTTTATTCAATTTTTATATGTAAACAGTTCTCGTATAAAAGGTGTTTATAACTGTGTTTAATAAAATAAATAAGTATAAGATATGCTTTTTTATATCTCTGTTAAATTAAGTTTATCTCATTTCGTGAATAAACCTTTATACTGATGGTATAGTATTCTCTACAAATGCAGTAGTAGTTTAGACCTTATTGGTGAATTCGATCGATCGAATTGATTTGAATCCAAACAGGGAATCTTAATTTTTTGTAAGTATCTTGGGATTCTTCCTACTCTATTAGACAGAAAACTATGATTACCCATTTGCATTCTAGCCAACGTATTAAAAATGAACCTCCCCCACCCCCCCCCCCTCCCCCTCCCTGCTCACATAGATATCAAAACATTTTTAATTGGAAAAATAATTGTTAATTTTATGAAGCAATCTAAATATTTATTTTAAAAAAAATATTATCATTTCAACCAAACTACTATACTATACTTCTATGTAGTACCCATACACTAACAGTCCTCCGCCATGCAGTCCTATTCCGTAAGTGTCAGTGACAAATTTTCAGTTATGCATAACACGTGACTGTTCGTGTGACATATTTATAAGTATGTATTTCTGTTGATAAAAATAATTTGAACGGCTTTAATATTACTAAAAGGATAGAGCTTACACCAAAATAGTATCAGGCTCTTAACTATCTAGTTAATATATTAGTTTTATACTGAATCTAATTGTTCTAATTGTCTAACCTTTGGTAATTTGCATTATGCTTTTGTACTAAATTCGGATAAGAAATGAGAATTTTTTGGTATTAGAGGAACTAATAAGATCGAAAGTAGTATAAAAAATGTGCATCGTTTATACCAGTTATTTTAACCGTGTATAAACGATGGAAACTATTTATTGCAATAATGTGGTTTATTAGATTGATAATTTATAGTAATATTTCAAGCTAATAACAAAAATTGTTTGCTTTAATATTTATTTTTAATACGGAAATGGTTTTATTAATTTAAAAAAAATGTTATAGAAGATTAAATGGTGTAATGAATGAAAATAAAAGAAATAAATAATGTAAGATTAAATTACCCTGAAAAAAAAATGAATATTAAAAATATGCGAATTTCCACACCACCTTGGAGGTACCGCAATTGGCGCGTTAACTATTTATTTTTGATTGCTGGTTTCCCCGTTAGGCCTATGTCGTGTAAGATAGAAGAACTATAATTAGGCATTTAAAGGAATAACTTAAAATTTAATCATGGCAAGCTAATTGGACTATTGTAATATAATACTTTATGTTAAACGCCCGAAAATAATATAAGCTTTGTGTACTTCTGCCTTAGGTACCTTTTTTGAACGCTTTCAGTAATGTTTTTTCCTTCATAGTGCAAACTTATTTTTATATATTCCATAGAAATTGCTTTAATTAAAAACATTTTATGATTTTCAAATATATCATTATCTAGAATGTGCCTATCTAAAGTATCGAGGAGATTATAATAATTAAGACTACTAACCACATAATTTATTAAACATTATAATAGTGATCTTTCATCATTCCATATAGTTCTCTGAAGAACTCCTGCAATTTTAGTACTCCTACTAGCAGAGGGAATGGACACATTAAGGGCCGTATTCACCAAGCCATTTAATTTGAAATTTAATTTAATTTCTATTTTAGTACTCCCGTTAGAGAGGGTTAGGGCTCACTTAAATTAAAATTAAAGTTATATATGCGTTATTATAACATAAAATAACCCAAATTTAATTTTAATTTAATTTTAAGTGGCCCTAACCCTTAGGGCCGTATTCACCCTTAGGGCCGTATTCACCAAGCCATTTAATTGTAATTATTTTAATTTCTGTTTTAGTACTCCCGTTATAGAGGGTTGGGGCTCACTTAAATTAAAATTAAAGTTATATATATGTTATTATAACATAAAATAACCCAAAATTAAATTTTAATTTAATTTTAAGTGAGCCCCAACCCTCTCTAACTGGAGTACTAAAACAGAAATTAAATTAAATTTCAATTAAATTTCAATTAAATGGCTTGATGAATACGGCCCTTATAGTATATCCCGGGTAACCTATGGAAAGTCTCCGCGCTTATCGTAAGTTCGCCAATATCTTCATACTCGCTGTCACCAAAATGCGAAAAAATTGTCGGCATTGCATCAGCATGCAGATGGGCCTTACTTTCCGTTCGTATAATCATCTTTTGCTCGAAGTGATTTGAGCAAATGATTATATATTTCGACGGAGTTAATATTTGTGAATTTAAAACTTTAAGAGCACTAAACCATAACTTAGTCATGAATTTTGAAAATCTGAAAAGATTTATTGCAATGAGAGTGTTCTTTGGGTGTAATTTATCGAAATTTGTAACACTGTTTTTGGGGATGATATTATATAGAGATGAAAAAAAATATTCTTCATTCCACACCTTTTGGGAGGGACGTTTTATGTTCCCTATAGTCCACAGAATAGTTTTACCAAGCCCCATCGACAGAGACGGCCAAGATCAAAAAAAATGTCTCCCCAAGCGTACTATTTTCCTTGCTCTGCTCATTCCCTTAATTTAGTGGGAGAGAAGCTTTGAAATGTTGCTTATTGGCTTCAAATTTGTTCACTTTATTGCAAGAATTGTATAACTTTTTTGGAATATCAACAACGTGTTGAAATATTTTGCAATCTTACTGTCAAAAGGGTACAAGTTCTGGAATTGCAACATTTGAAAAGTTTATCTTCTACAAGATGGTCCGCTAGAGATAACGTTTGTAAGAGTTTACGTGGAGTTTCGGCTGAAATAAAAAAAGACAATTCACAGAAATCTGTAGGCAGAAATGAACTAAGAGTCCTACGACAGAAACTCGAACGTTTTGAAACACATTTTTTTGGGGTTTTTTACTGGGAAATATATCCTTACAAACAGATATATATTGTATATGTATAATTATTTAATCGCCGTATTTGACAAAGAGTTAAGAAATATGAAGACGAATCCAAAAAGATAAGTATACCAGGAGCAATTGTATATGAACCTACCAAGAGAAGAAAAAAAAACTACAGGCAAATGAATCTCGTGATCTATCTATTATATTATATACAAGCTGTTACACGCTACAAAGTGACACAAGCGACATCTGTTGGAAATGGAAACAACTTTAGGTTAGTGATATCTTAGTCAACTTTGGGTTCGAAGAACGGAATATTCAGGAAAGTTCTAGGATAATTCGTATAGTATAAATACGGCGCTTCTCACATCCAGGAGGCGAGTGTGTTTTAAATAATAAACTAAAGCCACGCTCGTAACAATACTATATATATTTTATTATATGAGTGTCTCAATGATATGGATTTTAAAAACATATATCAAAATATTGATATTATTTTCATGTTTATGTACACCAGCAACAAACTGTTCTGCAGAAAGAAGATTTTTTTGTTTGAAGCGCATAAAAAGCTATATAAGATCAACGATTGGACCAAAATGGTCGCAATGGCAATTTTAAATATTGAATTTGAAAATTCTAATTTTCTCTCCATAAACTTAGTCACTTTTAAATTTGAAATGGAAAAAACATAAATACTTAAGTATTTTTTGAATATTTAGCAACAACTAAATTAAAAACTGCGTACAGAATTAATTATTAAAATAAAATTGAAAATTTTCTTTCATTTTAGATAATCATGGTAGCGCTATTTATGTAATATCCCGCAATATGACAGCAAATTTGGGATGTTTTTCCGCTCTGATGGGGGCATATGCTGGCCTCAGTTATTTTGTATGGGAAAGGCCTGCAGCTAGAAGTCTATATATTGAAGTCTGTTGATGAATTCGAATCAGTCTGCATACAGATTGGGACTCCGGCCGCACACACAATATTGCAACTATTACTCAGCTGAGGCAAAACCAACGAGAATACTTCCAAAAGCCTCGAGAAGACTTCCCAAGCCAGGAAACAGAATTCTATATGTGTACGTTGTGAGTTGGTCTTCTAAAAATTTCTATATTGATACTTACGGAAAAATGCCAAAATGCGTTACGAAATATTAAAAATACTTGCAAAAACTGTGAATTTTACATCTTTGAAGAAGATTGTTTTTTTCACGTAGTTTATGCTAAGTTTAACAAATTTAATGGTTGTGCGTTCTTTATTTCAAGCGATTTTTGAAACAAACGTTTTCAAACATTAAGAACCCCGTCCATCCCAGGCTACCCTACTTCTTAGATCAGTACTACCTGCTACAATACACAAAAACAGCGTATTATCGGTTACATTTCTCGGTTATTCTCGGTCTGCATTTCTAGTTCGTAGATTCCTGATTTATTCAATTAATTTAATTAATTTATACTCTAAACGAAGGTTGTTTATGCAAATCTTGCCCTTCTTACAATCTGGAATTGGTAGTAATCAAGTATTGTGGAGTACAGATGCACCACAATTTGATTTGTTATTTGGAATCGTTTGGTTTATTAGATATTCCTAAACATTGTCGTAGTTATTTTATATAAATGTTTTGCTCTTTGATGCAATTTGTTCGGGTGAATATCTGACATTTGTAATTTTATATTCAGGCAAGGCCTATGTAACGTTTCTTTATCTGGAGCGAGTCAAACAGTCAATAAACTAAATATATGGTATGGGGTTGTAGTCTAAGCCAAGTTGGATTTGAAAAACTTAAGTATACGATATAAATGTGCTTATTTCAGTAAGACCTGAAAAGATCATTATCTTATTTGCCAAGAGCTCAATATATGCGTAAATCAAAAACACTTGGGAGTACTAAACATGCTATTTAACATGGAATACATGCTTTTCTAGATATCGAAGAGATCTTCAATAATGTTAAGATAAAGGTCATATATGAGTATCCGAGGATGGTGGGAGTTAGCAAGAAGCTATACTACTGGATAAATTCCATGCTCCTCAGAATGCAGAGGTACACCACAGAGTGGGCTGCTACTATCACTCTTATAAATACTGGTTTGATACATTAGAGCAGGATAGTTTCCCGATGGTTGCTTATGCGGATGACTTAATTATCCTGGTATCCGGAAAATTTATGTCAACTTGAAATGCTCGACAATGCGTTGCTTTAACTTATTAGTTGGGTCACTAATATTGGAGTGAGTGTAAATCCCTTTAAAACTCCCACTTTCTTGTAGGTCAAAAAAAAAAATTCACCGATTGAACGATTGTCATATATTCTTAAATATACTACAACTTTATTTGTCCCAATGCCGCACGTCCGGAACTTCCCATGCTCTTCATCCATTTTTTTTGCGCGCGTCTTTTCGATGAACTTTTACTATAAATACGGGGACTCGCGTATGTTGCCTCGCTAACACTGGAGAAAATATTTTTGTTTACTATAATTCCTTTATATTTGTAGCATGTTTCAAGAGATTAGATAATAAGCCTTTGTAAAATGTGTCTTTAAAAGAACTTTTGGTTCTTTTCCCAGAGTTTGCATATTTAAGTGCGTTATGAATAAAAATTATTTTGAGTTTAAAATTTATTATTTCACTATCTATATACTTCTGAATTGTACTTCAGTTTAACCATCTAGGTATCGAAAATCATATTTGACACTGACATATATCTGGATTTAAAAAGGGCCCGGTATATGGTATCAAACAGCTTAGGGCCTTATCAAGTCTAAATCCGGCTCTGCCAGCGAGGCTAAGTATTTGCGGGTCATACGCTACTCCAAACTGAGCTGGAGTACTATATACATACAAGAATACGTGAATTTACGTATGTAAGAAAATATTTGATGTTTGCTAGGTTCTTAAGTCCAGAATGGTACGATGGATGTACACAGCCATAGTAAGATCAATCCTGTATTATGTCTCGCCTATGTGGTGGATCGCATTGAAGAGGAGATACAATCTGAATGACTTCTCGAAATCCAGAGAGTGGTGTATTTGGGTATAACTAGGTGCCTACGCACCACTACTACGGATTGGAGGTAATGCTTGATCTACTGCTGATGGACCTCCACTATTGGGGTCTAGTGGCGCCAGTACACTCCGGTTAAAAGTAATGAGTTGGTGGAAGTGGAGGGAGTGTTGACATTCCAATATCATTATCCTTCGAATTATAGACTGCAATTGATGGCAATGTGGCATGAATATATTGATACCGACTAGAAGCGACTGGGAAGTGAATGAGAAAATTGTACCAGAAGGCATCACTTTTACAAATGGGTGATTGTACTCGTCAAGAAAAACATTTCTTCTTTGAAATATGTTTTCCTTCGTTTCGAGTTCCATAATGAAATCTCAGTGAAGTATTTTAAGAACGTGATATTTATAACACGAAATATTTTATGTAATTTCGAATTAAGGTTGCTGCTCAGTTACCGGCACAGACAGGCAAAATATTTTTATATGAAAACAAGTTATCTAATTCACATCAACCGGCAGCGGCAGATATCGGCACGTAACGGAAACTTCATTGCGGGTCGCTTTCGGTGGTTAGAAACCAGACCGGCATTAGTTGGTTGCTGGTCTAGTTTCGAAGCTAACATGGGATCACTTTTCTATAGTTTTCTCTGGATATTTGCCTTAATTAAAAGTGTGCTTTCAGTTTTATGTCGTTATATGTGCACAAGAAATGCCGGTGCCGGTCGATGCAAGTCTGTGCCGGCTCGTGCTGTGCCGGTAAGTGTGCATCGACTTTTACTAGTTGGAACGAATTTCGAAAGGAAAAACGAAAATCCACATACATATTTGGGAAAGCTCCGTAAAATATTATTTGAAAGAATTTTAAGTGTAAGGGAGGTAAAATTATCATAAAAAAACAAAACTATCTTGAAAGTTTATAATTTCATCGGTAGTGTGGGAAGCTATTTATGATTGTGATCTATGCTACCTTTTGAGTTTATATGTTTAGAATTGAATACGTTTATTAAAGACCATTGCCTCTTAGCCCGTGCTTAGAAAATGACTTTTCACCCCTCGTTACGGCATGGTAGGGTAAAACAAAAAAATATGGATTAGCTAATTTGGTATTTGGTATTTGGTATTTTGGTATATACAAACTCTGAAAGTTTCATCCAAATCGGAAAAGATGTACTTACTTGTAAATGAGTAAATTTATCAGTTTGATGTAGTCAACGCTTTTTCACAGTTACTGAATTGAAAATTTTATATTTTTGTCTAATTACTTACCTAGCCTCAAATTTTAGATACTGATTTCTGTATAAGCTGTATATTGAGGAAAAATTAGAAAAAAAACCGTATGGACTTATACCAGAATACCAACCTTCTTTTAGAGTGCGATGAGAAATTGAGAATAAATGGAATGATCGGGTTATTTGTTTGTTTTTCTCACTATTCGAAGCTTGCTTGGCGGATGAAGGATATGGTTTACATATGTGGAGACTTGAAGTTGTGTTTGTTTTGCTGCTGTTCTCTCAGAGGTATTTATCCCTGTCTATTTAAAAAATTGTAGTTTTGCGAAAGTGAGATTGCGAAAGTACCTTGCAGAATATCCGAAGACATTTTGAGTTGGCGAATATTTGAATAGAAAAATAAAAGTTGTAAAAAAAAAGTCCGTCAGTCTGTTGTTTTCCGAGATACAAGTTTAAAAATTATGTAAAAATATTTCTACTGTCATTGTGAATTTTGATTGTAAAATAATTTTAAAGATTACTACTGATTATGTGAATTTTAATATGCCATAATGTTTAATAGTAATCAATAATGTAAATTAAGACACCACTAAAACTGTGAATCTGAAGACTAAAATAATGTTTAAAAAAAAGAATGTTATGTTAGACTTTAAAGAACAACGTTAACGTTAACGTTAGTCAGTAGTCAGCAAAAGTTTCAATTTAGATACCTGCGAGCCTGTAGGCAATTAAATTTACTATACGTAGGTTTGTGTCCTGAAAGTGAGAAAATTCATATAAATTTAACCTAGACCTAGACCACAAGTCAAATTAGAGACATCTAGCCTAAAAGTCAGAAACCCAAAATGCGAAAATTTAAGATGGAAATGAAAATTTGCAATTCAAAGAAATTGAAAATTATTAACGAGAATTAACTCTCCTAAACCTTTTTTTCACATAACTGTTAAAATACTGTTTTGCTTTGTATTTTACAACTTTTAACGAAATATTGCAATTTCTCGTCGGTGAAATATCGGCAGAAAAAACAAGTACTATTAGAGTCAAATAATTAAAAAAAGCGTCACTAAAAATGAAAAGAACTCGACGTTATTTGCTAGTTCTAGGCTTTATCTTTCTAAAATAGTCGCCATCTAAAGAAATGAAAATATCCACTAACAGAAATTTGATTTAAAAAACTTCAATTTTCAGCATTTTTTATAAATTTCCGAGTTAATATCTCCATTCCAATACACTTCTTTTAATTTTTTCTGACGTTATTTACTAGACTTTTTCGTTATCTTTAATTTAAGATGTAAATCATTACTCTGCTACAAATAGCTTGCCAGAAACTCGCATTGAAAAATGTACGAAACTTGCAAATCTTGGTACTGACTCCTCTTAACCATACACTCCGTTGTTTGTAGAGTCAGGGATAAAGTGGGAACACTATGGAAATGGATGGTGTATTTGGATATCGCGAAAATATGAATATTTCTCCTGATAACCTAGTAGACACAGCTACATCACAGAATTCAAGTGCTGCGAGTGAAAGCGGCTGCAGTTCCAGTTATAAAAGAATGCAAAATACATCTGTAGCATCAAAAGACGGCAAATTCCATGAGCCCGTAGAGCTCCATAAAAAGCAATGTGATGCAGAAGAAACCTACATATATGGCTAAGAAATATAGCTTTATATGATGAGCGATATGAAAATTTAAATAAAATTTTGAAACATTTAAAAGAAAAATGAGTTTTAAGATTCCACCAATTAAGCTGTGTTTCTTTGCGTTAATTTGATAAAAAGTAGATGTTGAAAAAGTTTGATTTGTTTTTTAACCCTGTATTACTACCCGAGAACGAAAACGATCCCGAAAATAATTCATATATGTTTTTCTCCAAAAAATAATGAAAATTATCATCGCTTATTGTTTTAAAAGCGTACTAAGGATAATTGAAATTCATTCGGCGCCAATATAAAAAATCGGTGCTTTTTCTGAGAAATATAAAGGTGCTAGGAATAGCGCAATCGGAAAGTTCCAGGAATTTTTCAGGGAAAATGAACAAAACCCAATAAATACGTAAGGTGAAGGAATAGTTTACAATGTTTTTCGCAATTTTTACAATTATACCACAGGTGGTATGGACACTTTTGACCAATTGTGTTACAAATATAGTGTGTCAAGAAAGACATATATTATATATTTGCAAAAAGTCATAAATTCCTTGCAATTTGATGGAGAGTATGCCTTTTCTGTTGTAGTAACTTCTTGGGTAATTTTTCGGTGCGATAGCTGGTATTTCCGTGCCGTTAATTACTCCTAGAAAAGGTTTGTCACCCAACAATGCAAAGGAATTAGAAACTTGTATAAAGTAAGTTTGTAGGCCATTTAATATATGTATGTATGTTCTGTTTTTTTTTTACAGTAAGTAGCAATACTTCTAAAAAAAAACTTGGTGAGCAGTACTTTTGGCTCCGTTAAACCTACCAATAATTCCTCTAACTTCTAAACAATTCCTGATTCGAAGACTGTACATGTAATATATATAT
Organism: Dioctria linearis; assembly: GCA_963930735.1. Classification (NCBI taxonomy): domain Eukaryota; kingdom Metazoa; phylum Arthropoda; class Insecta; order Diptera; family Asilidae; genus Dioctria; species Dioctria linearis. The sequence continues at coordinate 210,343,450 of OZ005741.1, read as the reverse complement.
ATAAGCAATCTTTTCAATAAAGGCATATTGTTTTTCCCCTTATGGTGATTGCAGATGATCTACTCATATCTCGGTTGTGGAATACTTTGCTAAGCTCTCCACTCCATTACGACTTACACGGGATTGAAATGTAGATATCTTTGAACCTAAAATGAAACGATAATAAAACTTTGAAAATCATTATCTTAATACTTGTTCACTTTAGAAATTTTACTCCATTGCGGTAGCATTTCTAAAATTATTTGAAGTCTTTGGCGCTTTCACCGAAAATACTCATTGTCGCTGCTGTCATAACTGCCTGCGATTTCCACGATTAAGTTTTTAATAAATATGTTAACACTTGTAATAATCATTCCAAAGTATATTTGTTTTATAACCCATTCTACTAATTCCTTCCGAAATGTTAAAAAGTGCGGACAATTCACATTCTGATTCCGCCCTGATAAAAGAAATACGCCCATGCTATTTTAAAAGACTTCACAAGCTCTGAATTTTCTCCTATAAAATGTAATTCATTGTAATATTTTACAATTTTTTTTTTGGAACAGCTAGTATAATAAGACTTTCATTGTTGGTTAAATAGGCTGCTGGTCAAGAAACAGAAAGTTTATTTTCGTAATTAACCACCTTTCAATGAAAATAAACCCCTGACAGGACAGCACACTTAATAGCTGTTTGCGTGAGTATAAGTTACCAGTGTTGCAATAATAATACAATAATTCACTTAAAGCTTAAAATTAAGGTGTGTGAATGACAGGAAAATGGGAAAATATGCATGGGAGTTGGTTCCTAATTCAAATCCAGTGCCTTTATAATATCACAAGAAATGAAGGCTATAAATACACCTCTATACTAAACGTTGGTCATTCCGAGATAAAGGAGCTGTAACCTGTAAGCGTTAATGATGAATGATTTTCCATTAAAAGCTTGCCCTTTTTAAATGCTTTATTTTTATCACATTTGAACTTTTCTTTAGTCTGTATATATAAAATACACGTATACATATGTTGCTTGTGAATGGCCTTTGAAAATATCAGTTTATTCATTGGCCTAGATTGAAAATTATTTTGCATGCTTTGCTGACTGAACTGATGCAACTACAGAAGAAGAGAAGAATGCTTGAGTTGAAAATTTGGAAACTGAGCTAATGTTATTCTAGTAAGAGTAGTGGAATGTTACAAGTATATGTAGTTTCTTCTACAGAAATAAATTACATTTTTGATACATTACGAATTGAATATTTACATATTATACATAAATGGAGGTTGCTAATTTATAAAAGAAATTATTGAAATAAATTTAAATGGTGGGCACAGTTGTTTCTTGCAGTCTTCTGATTTCACAGCTAATAGTGATATTTTGATATTCAGATCTATGGTGGGTGCTACACTAAACTGATATGTGATTGAAATATGATTGAGGTATGATCGAAACATTTTTGTATCATGCATGTCCCATGGGATAAAAGTCAAATTGCATGAGATGCGATTGAAATATACTTGAAACTTCATTCGTTCAGACATTGTCTTATTTTACTCTTCTATTGCATTTAGGAGGAAATTTTGTTTATAGCATTGAGGTGAAGATGAAAGTAGGAAGTTAAAGATTTTTCGACAGTATGTTATGGTTAAATGGTGGTTTATATTATATTACATAACTAGAAACTGGTTGCAAATAAAAGTTAAACTGATTATATTAGTCATTGGTTTCATTGGTTCATTTGGGACCGCCATTTCATGGTAGAAAACTTTTGAATATGTCAAAATTTAGGGCTCAATTAGGGCAAATTTAATGCCACTTCCACGAATTTAATGCTCTTGTATTTTTTTAAAAATTCCATGGAAAATCCAACTTTATTAAAAGTTAGGACCACCACCACCACTGAGAATAGGTTAAATAGTATTGTTACAATAGTGTGCACTGCATAATATTTTAGGGCTTAATTAGGGCCAATTTATAGCCTTTTCTCCGAAAGTAAGAAATCAATCGAGGCCAAGAAACCATAAAAGTAAAAGTTTAAAAAGCAAAATGCTCCATCGATGTTAGCCTACACGCTACCAACGTCTTAATAATACTGTGTTTTTCAGTCGGATTAAATCTGTGATCAACATATAATACTGGAAAGGAGTTGAATATTCTAATCTTTTCCGAACTGATAAAGGTTAGCAAGGCGTTATCCACAGAAATGTACAGAAAATATAATTTGTTTTTACTGTTTTTCTATAGTATTTTTTATGCCTAATCTCCATCAACCCACTTAGAAACCATGAATCAGCGGTTAACTATTGCTGAGTGAAACAGCGAAATGCAGATACTAAATTGGTGCCCAGCTTAGAAATTGACATTCAATGCCTTGAACACAAATAGAATTTCACTACGCTAAATTTGGGTTACCACACTTCTTGTTTTCTCTACGAGTATACTCCAGTGTGCTGCTGAGTTTCATAATGTAAAACATGAGGAAGATTAGTTTTTGAACCCTGATAAATGCTTTTTGCTATTTGTCAAATTACAAAAGAATTTACGTTAAATTTATGTGGAGGTACTAATTACATTTATTCTCTGCAATTTATTAAGTTTTTGTAGCTTTATACCTTTATCAATTCGGAAAAGATTAGAGTATTCAACTCCTTTTCAGTATTATTTGTTGATCACAGATTTAATCTGACAGAAAAACACAGTATTATTAAAATGTTGGTAGCGTGTAGGTTAACATCGATGGAGCATTTTTTTTTTAAACTTTTACTTTTATGGTTTCTTGGTCTCGATTGATTTCTTACTTTCGGGGAAAAGCCATTGAATTGGCCCTAAATGAGCCCTAAAATATTATGCAGTGTACACTATTGTAACAATACTATTTAACCTATTCTCAGTAGTGGTGGTCCTAAGTTTTAACAAAGTTGGATTATCCATGGATTTTTTTAAAAAGTACTAGAGCATTAAATTCGGGGAAGTGGCATTAAATTAGCCCTAATTGAGCCCTAAAATATTATGCAGTGCACACTATTGTAACAATACTATTTAACCTATTCTCAGTAGTGGTGGTCCTAAGTTTTAATAAAGTTGGATTATCCATGGATTTTTTTAAAAAGTACTAGAGCATTAAATTCGGGGAAGTGGCATTAAATTAGCCCTAATTGAGCCCTAAAATATTATGCAGTGCACAGTATTGTAACAATACTATTTAACCTATTCTCAGTAGTGGTGGTCGTAACTTTTAATAAAGTTGGATTATCCATAGATTATTTTGAAAAATACAAGAACCTTTAATTTGTGGAAGTGGCATTCAATTAGCCCTAATTGAGCCCTAAATTTTGGCGTATTCGAAACTTTTCTACCATGAAATGGCGGTCTCAACTTAAATGACGTCCATAAGTTAATTTTTCTAATAAAAGGATATCTTTACGCTTTAGTTTCAATTTCTTTTCTAATAAGAGGAGCCCTTTGCAGTTTAGTTTCAGTTTTAGATAGATGCTCCTTAACTAGACTTGGTTTTCTTGGTTATTTACTCGTATATTTTTTTATGGGTCATATTAACAAAGTTGCTGGAAAAAAAATCGACTTTTAACCATTTCCGTAGAAATTGCTTCGGGGGATTTTCCCTGGGCATATAGTCTTTTATCAATTGTGAAAATGTTTCATTTTTCAATATATTTCTATGGAAAAATTATGCATTTAAATCAACTTTTTTTGTCCCAACATTTCTATCCCATTCTTATACTGGTTATCTTCCGAACAGTCCACAAGTATTTGCACTTCTTTATTTGAGTCAAAACACTTTCCACACTTTATTTTAGAAAAGACGAGACGAGTCTGAGGGGCGCCAAATTTGGAGAATATACGGTGGATATTCAACCAATTCATACATCAAACTAACAAGTTTGACTATTACCGAAGAGCGAGATGGTACGCATTACCCTGGTGACTTAGAATTTTTTTCTTCGGTAAATCTGATCTGTTTACCTGATCCAGAAGTCTTGTGTAGGATGCACCTATGATGCTTTCCCCGTTTTCATATGATAATTCCTGGCCTCTCAGAACACGAGAGCCCTCATCCTCTTTTTGGCCGATCAAATTGACTTGGATTTTTTGGATCCATAACAAACAACCAGCTTACTGTTTTAATTGTTCTTTAGTCTCTGGTATATAATGGTGATACCAAGTTTCGTCTATTGTTACAAATCGGCACATACCCTCTGATTATTTTTGTCGCATTTTCATATTGAATTCGTGTATACAAAATTCTATGAAATAGTCGTAAACAGCCTCAGCTAATTCAAATTCTTTGAGTCGTCCTTCTTCCGGAATCATATCATGAATGTTGTGGTTAAATTTGTTTTTTTATTTTTTTTTTGAGTGACTACTGCGGGGTTTTTGTGGATTCTTATACCACCGCATGTTTAAATTTTGTGGTTTACTTCGAGATTTGGTGGGAACGGTTAATTCTGTTGAAAAAACTACCACCACAGTTGAACGTCTTCAGGGAATGGAAAGGTTACTTGAAGACTTGAGATGTTGTATTGATTGCTTGCTAGTTTGGGTGTAATTATCATTCTCTGCAATATAAGTATCTTTCTCAATGTTTCGAAAGGCTTAAACGTAACGGCGTCCCGAAAGACTACTCAACGTCGAAAGCGACTGGTCTCTGGTGTGTTCTGGATATTCGCTACCGGACGTAGATAACTGTCCTGGCTGTTTAGCCGCTTGCACATCCAAAAACGAACGAATAAAGAATTCCACACCGAAAATTCGTCTATGCTTACATATAAAAACGGACGAATAAAAGTTGAGTTGGGTTTGTATCAAATATAAATTCACGGAAATGAGGTTATGTAAGACCAAATAGTATTTTCGTTCGTATGTGAAACATAGAATGGAACGAAAATATACTTAACAGGTCGGAACGAAAATTTGTTTCTAGTACCAATAAACACAAGAATGTATTTTAATTGAAATAAAGCTTTAAATATGGATATTTTTTTATTGAAACTATAATTATAATAAATATCCAATATTTTATTACATGTATTGCCGATAATTTCTGTTAGCTTAAGCCCGGTATTGTGTTCATTTAGCGGTTAAATATTTAGCATCAATCGAACAGGGACGTTTTTTACGGCCAAAATTGTTCATTGGTTCGAACTATAGGTGGCTTCTTTTGACAATCAGCTGTCGTGCATTTGTGATATTATTTCGTGTTCTTTTAGATTGCTATTGCAATTACCCAATCTCGAAATAGTAAGGCAAATTATATTTATACTTACTATTTTAATTTCTTTTCAAAAGAATTGTCTACATGAAAACGGAATTTTTTTGTCAGAAAAAAAATAATATAAATACACCGCCACTCTTGTATTCCAATTTCTTCAACTTCAAGCGTCAAAATGGAAAAAGGTATGTTTATGGAAATTACTGCCATCTACTTGACAAAACTAAACAAACTTTTAGCTGATAAAACACAATACCACTTTCTTCAGCGATTTGGCTAAATATTTCGCAACTAAATTTCACCGCTAAATTTCCATACAAAATTTATCCGCGAAATGAACTCAATACTAGGCTTTATGGCAAAATTTGTGTTTTTCGGTTCTGTGTGATGTCCAAACGGCCTTAGTGTTCAAAAGCGTTCGACTCAGTTAATCATTCTAATTTGCTCTCGAAGCTGGGATCACAATTTAACTTCCTATCTTCTTCTATAGCACTTATTGATAGCTTCTCATCAGGCCGTCATCAATACGTCAAAATAGGTAATACTAAATCTGATGTTTTGCAACTTGACTGTGGTGTGCCCCAGGGCTCAATCCTCGGTCCACTGATGTACAAGCTAAACATCAATGATTTGCCCGATATTGTTGAGAATTATAATGTGCACCTATATGCTCATGATATACAGCTCTATCTTAGTCGACCTATTGTTCTGTCAGAAGACTGTATCGATCGTATGAGTTGTTTGGTTTTTGGATAGTAATATTTCCACTTTGTTTGTGCAATTGGAATTAAAGAGAGTCGTCTAAAAAATATATCCTCTGCTTTGCCTTCTTCACACCCAAACTGCTTCTGGAGAATTCGAACCAAAATTTTTCTCCATTTACCCTTGCAAATTGATTCTGAAAATAGGTAAGTATAATTGAGTTGATCACAATCAAAACTAGTCCAAAAAGCTGAGTTATAAATATCGTTTTGATTGGAATGATATATTCTACTGCATGCGTAAAGATTGAACACACTAATCATCATGCCCCGTCTCAATCTTGGGTGGAAATTAAGCTTCTCTTCCAAAACTACCTTTGTCCTTCGCAGTAAGTACTTCAAAAAAGGTTGTGTCCATGTAGAAAAATTCGAAAAATGCGCGCCGAAAGTATCAAAGTCCACTTGATTTCTCCTTGCAAGGGAAAAATAACCTCCAAAACTATCTTTATTCCATAATGATCCTGAATAAAATACAGGATGTTTGTTTCTGGAACATCGGTTGTAGTGGTGTACGAATAACGGTAAAAACCATTTCAACTTTTGGAAATTGGAATATTCTTCTCAATTCTGGCTACAAGGAATTCCAAGACGGTAGGGGTGGTCTTCAGGGGGATGTGGAACCTCGTTTTCTCTCCTTTCAAATCCTCAAAATTTATTTAAGGAATTTTTGATCTTCGGCTTTAGGCTTTGCATTATGCCGAATGACGCCGTCCTCGATTAAGTCAATTGGCCTATATAGATAAATTTGTACGCTATCAGCGCAAAGGTGTACCGAAGTATCTTGCAAAATCGTGGGTAGATCATTTATGAGTAGACAGAAGAGAAGAGGACCAAGAATAGAACCGTGGGGTATACCGCAATAAAGAGTTAAGGGAGATGAAATTGATTGAGTTTTAACCCATTGGCTACGGCAGAGGAGAAAATTTTTGATAAGAGAGATAGTTATAGATGAGAAAATGAAATTCTGCTGCAATTTAAGAAGGAGGATATCATAATTAACCGAATCGAATGCCTTACTGAAATCCAGAAGGGCTTGTTATGGCTATCCGATCTCTGTCAAGTGCGTCATTAAAGTCCGACATCACTTTGAGTAATGCCGATTCAGAGCTATGCCGTGGTCTGAAACCTGACTGCCAGCAAGATAGTAAAGATTGTTGATTGAGAAATGAAGTAGTAATTTGAGAATGCATTAATTTCGCTAAAACTTTGCTGAGAAAGCAGAGTAGGCTAATCGGCCAAAATTCGCCTGCTGCAGCGTATTTGCGCAAGTTAGGACTTGGCAACACAATAGCTTTTTTCCAAAGTGATGGAAACTGCGAAGTAGTTAGATGCATGCTAAACACATGCACTAACATGTGAGAAATGGATGGATGACTTAATGACTTAATTCTACTAATAGCATTTAATATTTCATGTAGATCTACAAAATCAGTGCCCGGTCGCTGCTGATCAGGTACTCTACAAATTTCTAGGGGCCAAATCAGGATTTAACTTTGAATTGAAGTACTATCGCTTGGCCGAGCGAATGACAGAGGTCACTCTATACCGCACCGGTCTGTAGCGACTACGATCTGAATCAGAGCCAGAAATCTTGAACTGATGATACAACAGATCTCTCTCTGCTATGAGATTGCGAATTTCATCTGAAAACCAAGGGCATCAACTGGAACGCTGATGGCAAATCCGTATTGGAGCGTGTTTGTCATATAAGTATTTGAGATACTCATTGAAAAGTACAACCTTTTCATTCACCCCACGGCATCGCCCTGCAATCATTAAACAGGCTATCATAATCCAGATTGTTGTAATCACGGTAAGCGAATGAAGTAGACAAAGGAGTGAAATCGACCTGGTTTACTAACAGCACAGAGTCAGTGTGAACTGTTTGGAAAAGATTCAATTGAGATGGATTTTGAGTGTTTTAATATGTCGAAATTGAATTCAATATTTTTAAATCAAGAGTTTGAAGAACGTACGTTAAACAGCGGGTGGTGGAATCATCCGACAGAACATCAACATTAAAATATCCACTAACTATGATATTGTTGTGCCGCGTTAATAGATCGGATAGGAATTTCTGGAATTCGGTAACGGCCTCCTCACTGAAACTATTTGGTGGAGAATAAACAGCAACTAACACACAGTTACATCCATTTTAGCTAATTTTGACATAAACGAACTCAAAACTAACACAGGAACTTGAATACCTCATTAACTTGGGCCTTAGAGAGTCCTTGACATAGATTGTCACGCCTCCTCCCCTGCTGTCAGCACGGTCACAGCGAAAAATGCTATATGCAGGCAGAGAGACCGAATGAGAGCAAACATTCTCTTTCAACTACGTTTCAGAAACCAGAACAGCATGAACTCCTGGTACCTCGAGAAGCTCGGTGCTTCGGATGCTTCGCGCGTTCAGATGTGTTAACAAGGAACGAACTCACCATCTGTTGGCTAACCTGCCGTCGCGCCCCTCACGGAATTCCATTTGGCACTTGCCGTCACTACACTTTTCTATAACTTTGGTACCTGTTAGGTGCGTACCGTTTGATGTATCACAGGTAACTGCCTACTTAGGATTCCAGAAATAATTTACTTACTCAGCAAGGACAAAAGTGCTTATGACGGGGATGCCAACTGTATTCCGCCACTACGGCGGGCTGCCACTGGGAGCAGTATTTTGTTAGTAATATGCAACCTATGGGGCTTTGTTTCTACTGATGTTTACATTCGGCCATCCTGTGTATTGCTGTCCTCAGCAACATCACCACATAAACACTTAAACGCAACACGCAAGATATTAGGGTTAGATCCAAGCAATACTACTGAGCTCTATCTCTATTTCTACTAATTATCAGCACTGATATCTACTACTACTCAGCATATAATATACTACTACCCAACATTAGTTATATTCGGTTAATAAGTCTGATCACATCATTCTTTTGCACATACAAACCACAATCATGCGACAACTGATATAGCGCTCCTTTTCTCCAGGCAGAGCTCCTAGATCTCTGTAAGATTTAAATTCGTTTCTTACTTCAACAATTTGAACTTTCATCTGCCCTGCGGTATTTCCTATAGAGTTCTAGTAAGCGTGGCCAGTACTCATGGTCCACACTTCGTCTAACGATCAATAATCATGAGACGTAAACTCTCTGATGTACCGCCTTCTTCTCTTCATAATTCTTCTCATACTCAATCCAAGCCTCCAGCTCATGTAATATATTTCATCGTTTCATGTTGAATAATTGATGAATCGTATGTATATGAATATATTTTAGTCATTTTATTTATAGAGAAAAAAAACAAAGATAAAATAAATTTATATTATTTTTTTTCTTCAAAGATTACATTCCTAATACTATTGAACAAATCATTGAGACTACTCTTATTTTTCTAGTTCAGGCTCGCTTTGTGTATCGCTAGGTATTTCAATGTCATCGACAGTTAGCTCCTCGTTTACAAATCTCAAGTCTACCAACTTGCAGCAGTGGCGAATTTTATCGGCTGCATATACGGAACGAAAGGGTCTTCCGCTCGCTCTAAAATTGGGTGGATCAGTAACTTCATAGCGATCGTGACCCAGGATCTTGTTCACGATGTATGGTCCTTTATATCGTGGCATATGTTTCTGCGGAGCTCCTGTTGCTCTGTGCTCGCACAGGATCAATACCAAATCTCCAACTTCATACTTTATGGGTAGTTGTCGACCCAGATTGTACTTCTCAGCTTGCTTTGTTCGGCTTCTATTCATTTCCTTTGCTATCTTTTCTCGAAGTTCCGCTAAGGGGATTTCGTCTTCGTCGTCAGAGATGTCATCTAACAGGGCTGACGTAAGATGATTTTTAAGGATGCTCTTAGGCTCGAACCCTAGTAGAAGTTTTTGGGGGCTTGGCTTGGTTATCTTATGCGATAAGTTGTTGAGACTCCACTGGATTTCAGATAGACATTTGTCCCAATCGCGACCATCTTGCCGTTCTGTCATGCTCGCTATCGCTGGTTCTGAAGTATCGCTCGATTTGGCCATTTCCTCGAGGTGTCCTCACTGCAGTTTTAATATGTAAAACGTCGTTTTCTCTGCAGAAGTTTTGAAAGGCGTCGGATGTATACGATGTGCCCCTATCGGTGATTAGCTGCTCAGGAAGTCCAAGGTATTGAGAAATATCCTCTAGCATCGTTATAGCATGTTGTGTGCGAGTATTCCGAACTGCTTTTATGACAATGATTAAGTTTGCGATAATCTACGCACATCCTCAAACTTCCGTCTTTTTTTCGGACTAATATCGCTGGACTTGCGAACTCTGATGTAGAATCTTTGATTACTCCGGCTTGTCTTAATTCATTCAAGATCTTTGATACTTCCTCCATCTGGTGATCCGGTACACGATAAGGCTTATATCTAATGACTTCATATTCTTTTAACTCAATATTCATCTCAACTATTGATGTTTCTCCAAGTTCCTCGATGTTAAGAGCAAAGCAATTCGGGTATTCTTTTATTAGGTCCAGGAAATTTTTCTTTTCTTCTAAGCTTATATCTCCTAATACAAGTTTGTTAATTATTTTTGATAGTCATGAGTCTGTTTCGTTTATATTTCCAGATATCGCGTTAACGTTAGATTGTACGCTTCTAATATCAGTAGTTTGATGTCCTTCTTTTAATATTTGAAGCTCTCCAAAGCTTTTGATAACTTTAATTCCAGGTTGATCTAAAAAGCTCTGGCCAATTATAATTGGTACGTCCTGTGCTTCATTTGGAACAACTAATATCTCAGCTGTCGCGTCCACATCATCAACGGATATTAATTTATGTAGACTTCCGATAGTAGTACATCTTCCGCCAGCGAAACCCTTCAAGACTATTTTATGTTGTCGATATTTCCAGTTTTTATAGTCACATTCCTTCTTCTGAATAGTGCAACATTCACTGCCTAAATCAAGGAATGCAGGGATTTCCCACTTATCGATAACTATATTTTTGTAAAATTCATTTTTATCTTTATGTAAGTTTTGCACTTTTCTAAAATTCTCCGTATTATATGCACTGGTTTTTATATTCTTAGTTGGCACTTTAGCTTTTCGTGAAAAGCATTCGACTGCACGGTGACCCACTTTACCCAGTTATAGCAGTTACCACCGAATTTCTTATTCCTTTTCCAAGATTCTGCTCCTTGTTCTTGTGGTCGAGATAGACGATGGTTGAATTGATTAATATTTTGGTGAGTTTCTTTCGTGTTTGCAACGCGCCTGTTATTCTCTTGTTCTTGGAGGCTTTCCTACGTTTTTATACGGGTGAGAACTTCTGTTAAACTCCCGCAATTCGCTGCAGTGAGAACATTAGATAGATTTCTATCCCCTATTCCGGTTATTAAGTAATTTATTGCGGTAGTTTCGCTCAATTTTGCTTGTTTTGCTAGAGCTGCCACTTCATAGAAGTAGTTTTCCACTGGCTCTGCAGCTGTACGCTTTCTCTTGATGAGTTGCATGTGTATGCTGGCTTCGTCAATAGGAGAAGGAAAACTCTCGATGAGACGCTTTTTAAGAGATTTCCATTCAAAAATCTCATTCTGTACGGTTCTGTACCAGAATCTCGCCGCATTTTTGAGTCGTAGAGATGCATATAACATAGTCCTCCTATCGCTTATGTTGTACAGGTGTTGTACTCCATCAACAATATCGGTCCATTGGTTGGCTGAAAGGCTATTAGTCGTACCTGGAGAAAACTCGGGGATAAGACCAGAGATTTCCTCCATTCTCAACTGTATTTCGTTATTCGCACTATTATTCTCCACCGAGTTTGTATTACTTGTGGACTGACCACATAGTGCACTGAGCTCATCGCGTAATTCTTGATTTTGCCTCTCTAAATCGGCCACTGCTAAAGCACATTGTTTTTTTATTTCTAGACAACATTTCAACTAACCACACTCAATAATAATTGTTCACTGAATTTATGAAAACACAAAAATATTTCACTCCGAACTAGGTATAACTATACTTCGCGATCCGCTTCTATCGACATCATCTGTGGAAGTAAGTAATTAGTAAAAACTCAAATTATTTTACTCAGATCAAGAAACAACGAGTGACAGCAATAATATCACATCGTAGGTATGCATAGACACTCTGGCATATTTCATATATAGCACGAAAGCAATAAACATCTCTTTTGCAAAGTAAGGGTTTGGGACTGGCAATAAAACACTTCAGAAATTTTTCATCTTTCTCAAGAAATACAGCCGTAAACATTTCCTCTGAAGGTAAGAGTCCTTCGTTACAGAAAAACCCATAAACAGAATTATTTCTCTTGAAATATTCACGCATATGTCGGACTGGTAAACAACTATCGCCGAGTTTGAAGATTTTTTTTTATGACCTGCACCATGCAAGACACTTCCCGACAAGATTTTCCACATTACACTTAATTTATTTTTACAAGAACTGAAAAATATGTTTTATTATTTTTGGCAACTGTGAGCAGGTAAAAGGATCCCACTTCTGAAAATGTTAACAAGGAACGAACTCACCATCTGTTGGCTAACCCACCGTCGCGCCCCTCACGGAATTCCATTTGGCACTTGCCGTCACTACACTTTTCTATAACTTTGGTACCTGTTAGGTGCGTACCGTTTGATGTATCACAGGTAACTGCCTACTTAGGATTCCAGAAATAATTTACTTACTCAGCAAGGACAAAAGTGCATATGACGGGGATGCCAACTGTATTCCGCCACTACGGCGGGCTGCCACTGGGAGCAGTATTTTGTTAGTAATCTGCAACCTATGGGGCTTTGTTTCTACTGATGTTTACAGATGGTATACATTGAGTCCAGTATTCTGAGCACCAAAGATATTGAAAAGCGATCTCACTCCATACGGCGGCGTTTGGTTAACAAAAGGTATCATAGATATGCTATGTTCTACTAGAGACACCCGGCAGGCAAACAAGCCCGCGACCAGCCACCCACGCAAATTAATGATAGTTTACTAAATAATTCAAGAGTTGATGATAGAACTAGTAATTTATTAACTAATATTAAAATTTGAAGAAAAACAGGAAAAATTCATTTTAGTGTTAAGTTTATCCATTTCCCGTAGTTTTTATACCCTAGATGAAATCTAAAGGATATACTAAGTTTGTCATTCCGTTTGTAACACCTCGAAATAATGATGGTAGAGCAAAATGGATTGGACGCATAATATTAAAAGTTATTTTGATTTTTGCATGTCCGTCCGTCTGTCCGTCTGTCCGTCCGTTCATCCGTCCGTCTGTGCGCATGATAACTCGAGATCGCGTATACTTAGAGACCAGAAATTTTGTACACGAACTTTAAAAAAAAAGTAAAATTAAGTTCGAAAATGAGACAAATCGGGCAACTCCTTCGTCGGGTTGCCATACAAGAATTTCGTTTTCTACTGTATATTTGGACACTGTCTGAGAACGCGTCGAAGTAGAGAGCTGAAATTTGGTACATGGTGTTTTCATTGTACTAGCAAATAAAATTTCAAAAATGGAGTAAATTGGGCAACCCATTCTTGGTGTTGCCATATAAAAATTTAGGTTTTTTACGTATACAGTGAAAACGATCAGCCCAAGACATTTTTATTGTACTAAAAACTTCTTCAGAATACGAAATCCTATAAAATTGGTTATAATCATTTTTTCTGTCCGACAAACCGTTTTAGAAATATATGCGAAAAACCACTTCAAAAATCAAACTTGCACAGAAGGGTGACAATACGAAATTTTATAAGGGCATTCATCTAGGGTATCATAAGAATTGGTCTTAGATCAATTCTAGCTTTTTTACTTGATTTTATCTAATTTGCCGGCCTCCACTGGCGTCTGATCTGAAAATTAGAATAGGATGGCAATGATTAGTAAAAGCGAGTAATAAAAATATAATGACAGAATGAGCGTCAACGGACTGCTCAAGTAGGAAATGTCTGGGTTCAAATACTCCCAGTTAAAATGCTGAAATATATAAAATTATTAATAAAATAATTAATTTTGTAAAAAAGGGACTGAGTAAAATGGGTTCAATGCTGCCGTGTAGTTAGGTTAACCAAGCTTTAATTCGGTTCATTACTACCGATCCGTCCTGATGACCGCTCAAAATACAAGCGATTTCATGCAAGTTCAAGTTTAAGTTATTTATTTACGCTAAGAGAAATTTTTACACTTAACCTAACAATATTTTCTTATCTAGACCTATTCCCTGATTATAATTCCTACGGGCTTTTCTTTCGCTCTGTGTTCAATTAAACTAGCTGAATTTTCTTACTTTCTAAATACATGAATTACTAACTAACATATGAATTACTTCTAAACTACGGCTAGCGCTACCTAGTTATAATTAGCTACATAACTTATGTATAAATCACCAGATTGACTCTGCTTTCCCATCCTCGTGCTGCTTAAAGTTTCCCTTATTCGGGTCTTGTCTTTGCGTAGTTCGCATATATCTTGTGCTGCAGGCTACAGTCCCCCTTCCTTCTTCCTCTAGTCGCTGTCTCCTTTTTCCTTGAAAAAGGTAAAAATTCCTTCGCGGTAGTATTTTGCATGACAGTTTAACACACAAAAAGGCGATAAATATTTGTTAGTGGGTAAGTGGGGAAAATTTGTTAGTTCTTGGACAATTGAATTCAGGTGATTGGGGATTTTGGCTACCTGCTCATTACCTCAACCAGGTAGTCCTGTGTCGGAGAAATACCAGCTTTTTCGTACAGAACCTGATTACGATAATGCTTTCCACAGGGCCTCTGGTAAAGTCCAGTGCAGATTCGAAACGTTTTTTTCTAGAATCTCGCAAGGATATCCATATATAGGAAACGAGTACGTTAAGGTGGGCCTATTGAGCTGCTTGTACATCAACAGTTTCGTATTCAGAGTGAGTCCATTCCTATATCTCATTATAGGACTGATCACGCTGAGTACAAAGTTTACTTTCCTAGCAACTGCCTTTGCGTGAAGGTTGAACTTATACCTAGGTACTTGGCGCTCTTAGTGGGTTTTATCACTTCATTATTGATAGTGATTTCGATGTTTCTTGCGTTTTGACATACGCCTCTGCGTGAACGTGCAATTCTGATGCAGAGTAAACTTGACTTAGGGGCCTTGATCTTTATGTCCCATTTACGATAGTACTCGTAAAGTTTGGCAATATGTTCGCCCACTTTCTTAGTCGAAATTTGGAGGATTTGGAGTGCGCATGAGTCATCTGCGTAGAGAAGGGTTGTAACTCTTCCACTATTCTGCGGTTGGTCAAACGTGAACACGTTGAAGTGGAAAGGCAATACAGAGCCTTGAGAGACTCCCGCTTTTATGTTCTTATACGCAGATGTACAATTTTTATTTCCACAAAGAATTGTCTCTGGGAGAGGAGGCTATTTATCATCCGAATGATGTAAGGTGGGAACTGAAATCAAATCAGTTTGGAGATTAGACCTTCTCTCCAGATGGAGTCGAAGGCTTTCTCAATGTCAAGAAAACAGGCCATAATAAGGGTCTTTTTGTTGAGGGCTTGGGTCACATCAGTGTGAAATTTTAATAGAGGGTGCAAAGACAAGTGCATAGCCTTGAATCCAAATTGGTAATGCTGCTCCATCTCCTTCTCCACGCAAGGGTTTGCTCGTCAATCATTGTCGACAGACACCTAATTTGAGAGAGTAAGGATGAATATTCCGGGTCCAGAGTTTTCTTGAACTCTTGTCTGTATTTGTACAGCTCTTGAATTCTGGGCGGAAGGTTCTTATACATGCAGTTATTTGGCTGGTGTGTAGTGGAGAAGAACGCTATGTTGTCCTGAAGAGAAGTCGTCAGCAACTCTACAAAGGAATCTATTTCTGTATTCCACAGATTTCTATGCTGATCTGGCAAGAAATTGGGGAGTAGGCGATTCAGTCCGTCCTGGAACTGTAGCCAGTCAACGTTAATCAGGGACGAAATTGCTGAAGCAATAAGTGTGCTCGCAGAAAATTCCTTCAGCAGAGCTATTTTTAGTTCAACTGCCAAATGGTCAGAATCAAAGATAGATATGGGCTTGGCAGGTAAAATTCTTAATTTGGGGGAGAATGCTTACGAGGTTGTCAGATACGAGGAAGAAGTCTAAAAATGAGTTACCTCTGGGAAAGGTTGGAATATCCTGAGAGACAGTGACGAAGTTGTGATTGTAGAGATTATCTTCCAACCATTTTGCCATGGTTGTTCCAACTAAGTTGGTCGAGGGATTGTTCCACAGGCTATATGTGAATTGGTATCACATTCAGATCGCTGCGTACTCGTTGGGCTGGGGTATCCCAAGTAACAATTTTTCCAATTTTTGGTGACTGAAGGTGATGGGTAGTTTTATTAGGGGTATATAATGGTTACTCGGTTATATAAGAATTTCAGTGGTTATATAAGAGTTTTATAATATTACCAATTGGTGATGTAGTTATATTAGAGTTTTTTAGGTTACTAATGGTTACCGTGGAAGTAAGTTACTAAAGGTTTTATAAGTTGGTGATGGAAATGTTTCAATCACCGGTCTATATAACTTAGAGTAACCATTACTAGAAGGTATATAAGAAAGTTTTATAATTGTTTTGATCACCACGTTACAAACTTACTGGTAATAAGTGTTTATTGCGGTCTCCGTGGTTACCCTTATATAACTCGACAACTTTCAGTAATTTAGGTGACTTTAATAAAAAATTGGGGACTTTCGGTAATACATATACCCACTATAAAATATATTAAAATTTTTTGGTGGCCCTTTAGTAACTACGGTGATCGTTATAAAAACAAATTACTTTTAGTGTCGAATGGAGCCATTATAAAACTGTTTTTATTTATATAACATAATATAACCAAAGGTTATATAAGAACACTAACGTCTGTTTTTTGTGACTATAATTAAGATATATAACATTACCAAAGGTTACATATTATGACGAAAGGGTATATAAGCACCATTTTCGAAGCATGGTAGTGTCTTTAGTTTATATAATATTTCTAGAAGTTTTATAAGGGTCATTCGTTTATATAAAACTACTTGAAGTTTTATAATGGTAATTTGTTCATTTAAGTACAAGCCGCCATTTTTTCATCTGTCCATTGCAGATAAAAAAGAAAATGTCGGTTAAGCCAATTTTATAAATTGCAGATATATGGCTTCCATTTTATTTTTATCTGAAGAAAATACATCTTTTTAGGTACATAACATTTCTAAAGTATGTTATGTAATTTTTCTGAATTAATGTCACATAAGTGAAAATCTTAAATTTTGTCATATTTAATTAAAATTATTAAATATTGCTTATTTTTGGGGCGGTCTGTATTTTTTGGAAGTATCTATGATGATATTCACAGTAAAATTTCAATTGCAGCTGAATTTCACCACATATATGCCGAAAAATTATACTTCTAAAATGTAAAAATATTAAACCATTATATTATAAAAATACAATACAAAAAAAAATCGAAAATCTATGTCAAGATAGGTTTCGTAAATATTTGCATATTATTGTTTTATAAAGGTAACGAAAAATAATTTCCCTAACATTTCAATCACTGAAAGTAATCAGTCTGAGAATTCCAAGCGTTGTGGAAACGTTACCATCACTACGAAGACGTTTCGAGTACCAGTCTATATAACTCAAGTTATGCAGGGTGTTCCAGACGTAACGCATTTCCTTTATACCCTGAATTCCTCATTCAATTTCGAGAAATAAATTGTATGGGAGGAGAGCCGGAAGATGCACGGTGTGGACGGTAGGGGGGTTTTTTGATTTTGGGTTCTTTTTATTCTAATACCATGTAACTTTCTTGTTATACACCCTATGAAGGTGACTTGCATCTCAGGTGATAGTAAACCCTCTACTCTTTCCAACATATGCCCAACTACCTCTCTACCCCCTTTCCGTCGGCAGTTATAGGATGTCAAAGTCAAAAAATTGGATAATTTTGCAATTTCTTTTTCAATTTTAACGATTTTCCCGCCAAAATGCATGATAACTATACAGTTTTATGACAAGATTTAAAGGCCCCGAAATGTTACCTTTAATTTGACTATGCGCATGTACTTACCTAAATACTACCGTTATTGAGATGTTCCCGTTTTTATGGTGCATAATTTCATTAATTTTGCTAATTATAATAGAAATCGCGCCTAATTTTATGCAATTCCACGCAAATTAGCAAAATTCATGAAATTATGCATCATAAAAACGTGAATATCTCAAAAACGATAGCATTTAGGTAGGTACATGCGCATATTAAAATTTTCCCGAAAATATACTATGTAAAATTTACAAATGTATAACTTGAAATACCTATAAGAATATATGTAAGGATATGGAATGTATAGATACATATGCAAAATATATTTAAATAAGTATCTAAAAAAAATTTTTAATTTCAAGAATAAAATGAATTAGATTCATAATTATGCCTCATTTCATCGTTAAGTTAATTCATTTGACTAATTGAAAAATATCTCCATCTTTTTCTAATTTTTGCAACAATTGCTATAATCTTTTCTCCCTCGCACATACCAAATTTTGTTCACCGCACCTACAAAGCCAAATATTTGACACAGCCGAACTTTTCATTTAAAATTAAAATATTATGGACACGTGCCGCGAAAATTGTATTTATTTATACTGTTATAAAGTGACTAGGATAGAGAAATTTTACGATAATTTTATTTATTTTATTTTTATTTTATTTTATTTTATTAGGAAGTTCATTCGATAGTAAACAGCTTACACCAATTACTTACTACCGACTTAAATTGAGAGAGAAAAAAGTAGGATTTACATCTAATTGTTAGAAAAGACAACTAATCTTAAATTAAAACAAAGAGTAAAACAGAAATACAAAACTACAACTAAAGCTAAGGCAATGTAACTAATAAAAAGAAATAAAAATAGGAAAAAATTAGAAAAAATATACGTTCGAAAACTCAAAAATAAAAAATAATAAAAATAAAAAATTATACTACAAGTAATGGAATAATTCATAATTAAAAAAAAAATGATATGTATAATAAATAAAAAACTACCAAGGAAATAGAAAATTAAGCATAAAACAAAAATAATGTTGATAAAAGTCAATATTTAAAAATATTTTTTTTATAACCTACTTTTTCTTTCATACAAATCCAAATTAGTATATAGAACGACACAATTATCAGGAAAATTAGTCAAATGAATTAACTTATCGATGAAATTGAGGCATTAAGCTTGGGGAATTTTTTTATTCTGCTTTAGTAGTTTGGGGAAAATTTTTATTCGGACGGGGAAAAGTTCAATAGTCTGTCTTGCAACCCTAGGTGACATACATCAGCACCTTCACCATTCTCGTCATATCCTCCTGCTTAATTCCTGCCTTTATGTGTTTTGCAACATGGTGTCCCTTGAGCTATGCTTAGTAATATAAAAAAAAATATAATCTTAACTGAAAAATTGAAATCTGCCTACTAAGAGGTGTTTCTGATGGTTTCTCACAACCCTATTCCCTTAACAAATGCCGAACATCAACAATAAAAACCAACCAGCCTATTTAAAATGGTCAAGGTTGGACAAAGTTAGCAGGGCTGGGCAAGCTCCGATATTCTTCGGACCACGAACGTTGTAAAGAATTATATCGAGCTTCATTCTTTATCCCTTCCACTTTTATCAGTACAGCTAGTATAGCATATTTGAATTATTCATGGACTGCATAAGATCTCATCTAAACTGTAATGTAAACTGTAGTCGGTGAATTCTTCTAGCTTTCTCAGCAGAACCTAGTCGCAACTGAATTATAGAAACAAGCTCACTTATTATTTTTATCTTTAAAACTTTTAATAGAAACATTTTCGACGACTGCAAAATACATTTTCAATTTAATTTATGTTCTAGGAAAAATTTAATTTCCACCATTACATTTTTGGTATGTATGTATGTCATGATGATTCTGAAGATATGCTTGACGTTATTTAAATAGAGATTTAATTTAATAGTTCCAGAGCTTGAAATTTTTAAAACACTTTGAGATAACCTAAATGTTGTGAGTGAATAAAGAATCTCAACAGTCTTTAAGCATATTTCAAGTCAAGTCAATATACCTATGTACCTACTAGCAAAATACGGATTTACTAAACTACAAGGCAATCTCAACTCAGGCTCTCAAGTTTTGCTATGCAACGAAAAAAAGTACTAGGTATATGCTATAATCAAGCTAAATCCTTAACCCATTCTCCTGAATATAAATTTTAAAGCTTTCGTGAATAACTTTCTCAAAATATTTACAAATGACCTTGGAAACATTCATTTAAAATGAAACTTCACTGTGAGCTGTTGTGACACAAATACTGTGATAATTGAGAAAAACTTATTCTGTGAAGTCGCTTTTTAAGCATTTACTCTAATCTCGTAAGCTTATTTCAGAGATTCGCAGTAAGAGTTGGTGTTACCTTTTTAAAAAAAGTTCACCGTAGTAACCTGTAATAAAAATGATTTCATCTCCTCCACCCATCCACGTTCTCTCTTTTTTTTCCAGAATGGCTTTTGAAATGCATGATGATCCGGATGACAAGCAGCGCGGCAATTAGAGCTAACACGAATAATTGAAAGGAAAGATATAAGGATATCAAGGTGAAAACGGCTTGCAAGGAGCTAGTGGACTGGTGTATGTATACAAAACGACATGAGAGAGAACCAGGACAGAGCTCAGCTCAATATTGCTTACCCAGCGTATTGATTTTCGTGAGAACATATAATGCGCATCCACTCCATATTGACAAGGAGAATTATTTATTCTTCTTTGTGTCGGATTCTGCGTTAAATGCGTGTGAAGGATTCAAGCTGAAGGCGGGATAGGAAAGGAAAAATCTGAGGCAGAGAAAATCCAAACTGATAGGCAAAACTTGAAGGAATTCAACAGCTTCAACAGTTTCAGATTTAGAGTTCAGTGCTCGCGTTGTATTTACGTGAGTAGTTTTGGCAGTACGTGAAAAGTGTTGGCTCAGTTATAGTGTGTCGTTTTGTTATTAAAATATGGCCAATAATATTAGCGCTGATATTTTGGAATTGAATGTTGGCGGTGTACACTATACAACAACATTAAGTACACTTAAAAATGAAAAAGGCTCCTTGCTATGTGAAGTGTTTTCCAATCCCGAACAACTTGGAATCAAAGATAGTAAAGGACGTTTCTTCTTAGACCGTGATGGTGTCCTCTTTCGTTATATATTGGATTATTTAAGAGACAAGCAAATAACACTTCCAGAAGGATTTAGAGAAAGAATTAGATTGCGGAAGGAAGCTGAACACTTCAAATTGAATTCAATGATTGAATGCATGAAAATTGAATCGGAAACACGGCCAAGTGGATGCATTACTATTGGATACCGAGGAAGTTTTCAGTTTGGCAAAGATGGATTAGCTGATGTTAAATTCCGAAAGCTGTCTAGAATTTTAGTTTGCGGTCGGGTGGCATTGTGCCGTGACGTATTCGGAGATACTCTCAACGAGTCACGGGATCCAGACCATGGTGGCCCTGACCGATATACGTCCCGGTTCTTCCTTAAGCACTGTTTCATCGAGCAGGCATTTGATATGTTATACGAGCAAGGATTTAAGCTTGCTGCAAGCTGTGGCTCAGGGACAGCTGGGTCAATTGCTGAACCAAAACCAGGCGTAGATTCAGAGGAAAATCGATGGAACCATTATAACGAGTTTGTTTTTGTTCGTGACTAAAATATATAAAAAAATAAGTAATAAATTTAAGAAAACAATTAAAAGAAAATCCCTCAGATTAGGAAAATCATTATTAGATAAAATTCATAAAAATATATCTATACATATATGTATATATATATTAATGTATACACAAATATGAATATACAATATGTATTAAAACAACAATTTAAAAAAGCTATTTCAAGTGGCTGGACTTTACAATCATCCGAGAGTCACGAGCTCTTGGGTCGTTTAGATCATATCTTTTGAAGAACGGAAGTTTTAGTATTATACAAATATGTATTGTCATTGGCAGTATGATAATCCCGTTAGATACCTTAGATTTAGATTAAATAAATAATGATATCAATCCCAAATAATAATAACAGTTAGTGATAAACTTTGTATAAGAGTTATATTTATTGTATTAAAGTTATAGATTTCTTGACAAAGACCATAGTAGACTAATTATTGTGTATTTAACGCAGGAAAGCCAATAATATCTCTTCCTATTTATAGACTTTGTTTACTATTGAATTTTGAAAAAAAAAATATATTTATTTTAGAGTTAAAGTGAGAAGTTATCGAGTTTGTTTTCCATACTCCTACTTCGAAGGCATACCTATCTCAAAATAAATGACATCAAAAGGTGAATAAAATAAAATATTTTCTTATTTCAGCGCTTACCTTAAAAGAAACTATACAGTTCCAACGGACATACATAAATAATAAGGGGTAACAATTTGCCAAATTTAGATATTGTATTTTATGTAGTTTCTAGTACATATACGAATACTATATGTATATTGGGTGGTAATGTTCCATATTATTGTGTATGTCACGAGCGTATATTTTATATGCGCTAGTCATGTAACACATCTTTTAGTAATATGAGAGTTGTGTAGCTCCCATTTGAGATTTTTGGGACGTATATACAGGAAAATTTAAAAGGGCTTTTGTTCGAGTAACTTTGGTTATAAAACAAAAGTTTTACCTAGGGTTTTGGGAATAATGAAACTAGGAGTTTATGACTTACAATAGCGCTTTTAATTTTGAACCTGGCATGAGTAATTGAGTATACTCTAATTACAAGCATTTTTCGCATTTGGGGCCAGTTTGAATCAGTTGGTAGGGAGTACCTTACCTCGAGTAAATGAGCATAAATAAAGTAATATAATGTAGGTACTTTGTACAAAGATTTCTTCTTTATTATATTAAAAAAGTGATTCAAAGGTTGCTGATCAATTGAAGTACAAATCTTGCCATTACGCATACATAGGTAGAAACTGTATTTTTCACAAAATTGTGAAAACATTTCCACTACAGCTCAGAAGTCATAGTTCGTTTATAAAAACAAAAGAAAGTGTAATTAACAGGGGACGCGTTATGAAAAGCTTACCATTGTCTAATTCCCAGATCAACAATAGGAATATACCTATACATATATATGTATATATATATAATTACTTTCTTAACGATAAAAGAAACCGTGACTTAGTTAGATATTATATAAGAGTCAGATTATAAAAAACACGATATAAAGTGATAATTGGTGTAACAAGGAGGGGTCTCTACTGGTCATAACCGATTTCGTCCAAATTCACAGTATAGTATAAGTAGGGTTTGACTAGAAATGAAAATGTCGCAAGTAGAAACTCCGGATGACGACGAGAGACCGAAATAATGCATAATGTAGGGGAACTCGGGGTTATGTAGGCTTACCCCTTGGAAAATGCTCAAATTTGAAAATTTTCGCCGGAGTTGTCGCGATAAATTGGAACAGAATTTGAACGAAAGCTCA
Organism: Dioctria linearis; assembly: GCA_963930735.1. Lineage (NCBI taxonomy): Eukaryota > Metazoa > Arthropoda > Insecta > Diptera > Asilidae > Dioctria > Dioctria linearis. Next base: position 210,319,968 of record OZ005741.1, on the reverse strand, counting down.
TCGGGTAAAATGTCAACCACAGAGGAGGTAGGTATGTAGATTGCCAATTTTGTAAGTGGCATTTCCATGCGTTTTCAAAGATCGCCGGTAGATGGCGAAAAGTGGGTATGCAAAATTTTTCTAGATTTAATTTTTTATAAATAGATAAATGACATCCGATCTTCCTGAAATGTTGTACAGATAATCTCAATAAAAGCGCATCCATAAAAAAAACAATTATATTAATCGATAAGTTGTAGACAAATATTTCGAATTGAATTTTCAGACGGAATTTTGGCGGTCGAAAATTCAATTTCGCAACTTATTCAGAAGGAGAGGAAAAATATGCTCAGAAAAAAATCACAAAAATACTAGCAAAAGGAATTTTGTAAATCGGATAATATTTACTTCACCTCCCTCAGAACATCCGAATGAGAAAATAAGAAACTTTTCCATTGGTGTATTTAGTATATGTATATGAATGAGCCTTTGACATTGGATTTATCATTCGATTTTGATGAGATTTTGTACGAATATTCTTTACATATGGTAGAATATAAAATAATGGGGGAAAAATAACTTTTATGGAGGTGGGTTACTACTCTGTAGCCCGTTGCCGTACGAATCCCGTAATTTATTTCAAAAAATCATAAAAACTTCACAATGCATTTAGCAAAAAGATTTTTGAAAATCGGTTGGAATTTGGCCGAGAGATAAAGGTTGGTAGCTTTACAGTATGTGGAGCTAATTAATGTAGTTAAGATGAAAGTTAGGAAATCTCGCAATCTTATTTTGGCAAATACTCCTAAACTAATTGGGGTAATGAATGACTTCTGGCTTTTCTGTATATAAAAGATAACAGTATACAGATTATTGTAACGAAAAGAAAGAAAAGATGGTAATTATCAAAGTTTTCCGAAATGTGTTAATTTTTACCCCGGGTTCACCTACATTATGCATTATTTCCATTTCCCTTGTCCATCTGGAGTTCCAACTTGAGTCACTTTCATATCTAGTCAAGCCCAAGATATATTGTGAATTTGGACGAAACGGTGATGACGAGCACGGACCCTGTTATATTATACCCTAGATGAAAATAAAGGTTAAATAAAGTGACAGCCCAAAGTTTTGTATGGCAACACCAATTTAGTTCAGTTTTGAAATTTTATTTACTATTTTATGAAAACCTTGCGTACAAAATTTCAACCAAAGTTTTGTATGCCAACACCAAGAAGGGGTTGCCCGATTTTTTTACAGTTTTGAAGTTTGATTTACTATTGATATGAAAACACCATGCATGAGATTTCAGCTCTCTACGTCGATCCGTTCTCAGGCAGCACCCAAATATATAGTGAAAATCGAAATTATTGTATGGTAAACCTACGGAAGAGTGTTCAAATTGGCCCCACATTTTCGAACTTAAAATTACATTTTTCGTTAAAAGACCGTGTACAAAAATTCAGCACTCTAAGTGAATGCCTTCTCGAGTTATCATGAGGACGGATGGACAGACAGACAGACAGACATGCAATAAGCAAGAAAGCTAGAATTGGTCTAATGTAAGACCAATTCTTATGATGTATGATGTATGCCTGTATGTAAATTTGTATGGTCACCTCTCTGTGCAAGTTTGATTGTTGAAGTGGTTTTTCGCATATATTTGTAAATCGCTTCGTTGGACAGTAGAAATGATTATGACCAATTTCATAGGATTTCACATTATGAAGAGCTTTTTAGTACATTAAAACCGCCTAGCACTGATCATTTTCACAGTATATGTAAAAATCAAAATTTGAACAATATATTGAAAAACAAAATTTGTGTATGGCAACCCTACGAAGGAGTTGCCCGATTCCGCTCACTTTCGAACTTAAATTTGCTTTTTTTTTAAAAGCCCATGTGCAAAATTTCAGCTCTCGAAGTGAACGCGCTCTGGAGTTATTGTGCGGACGGACAGACGGACATGCAAATCTCAAAATAACTTTTAATATTATGCGTGGGTGTCCAAACCATTTTACTCTACCATGATTATTTCTATGCGTTACAAACGGAATGGCAGAATAAGTATGCCCTATAAATGTCATATAGGGTATAAAAATATGGACTATACATACAAGGGTGCACTCAGAAAAATTAATACTCAAAATCAGCTATTTTGATGATTGAAATAGAGATTACTAGGTATATTCCTTAGTTACTTTTCAGCGAGAGCGCTAAGAGTAATTAATAATCACAATTAAATGGTTGGATATTTTGTAACTATTTGATGGCTAATTGCTCAGTTATAATTAATTAATTCATTATTTGTTTTTATTTAAATGTATATACACAAGGTGATTCGTAAAGAAGTGTTCCAACATGTGCCAATCGATTTTTTATAGCAATTATTTCATAAAATCCCTCGTTACCCCTTTTTTAACTAAAAAACTTTTTAACTTAATAACTTCTGTTTGCAGCACAGTAGGACGAGAAGTAACATTTGATAAAAAGTATACATTATGAGTCTTTTAACAGTATCTCACATGTCTCGATCCGTTGCAGGTATAAACGTTAAACGTTAAATTATTTTTAAATGTTGGTTAAAAAACAGAAAAAATGTACCCTTAAGATATTTTTCAAATAAAAAAAGAACCATGTCAATATTTTTATTTCGTCAAAAGTTATTAAAATTTTTGTGAAGTCATTAGAATACTCAATTGGTTTATCTGGATTCAGTGGAAACAGTTTCTGCTCGGAGCACATTTGGAGGAATATTTTTTTCCAATTGAGTACTCTAGTGACTCCACAAAAATGTTAATAACTTTTGACGGACTAAGGACATTGACATGGTTCTTATTTTATTTGAAAGATATCTTAAGGGTGCTTTTTTTTTAATTCTTTTAAATTCTTATCTGGAGAACAGAACACAGCGCGTTAAAATTAAAAATACTATTTATTAGTGAACCAATTATATTGAAATACGGTGTACCCCAAGGCACTGTATTGGAACCAATAGTATACCTTGTCTATGTAAACGATTTGTGTAAGCTAAAATGTAATGAGCTTGATGGTAATTTGCTTGCTTTCGCCGATCATACTGTACCATTTTCAAAGCAAAATGTTGGACAGAAGTAATATTTTTAACAAGCAAGGGACTTGAAAAGATTTACGATTGGTTGTTTAACCCTTTGCACTCCGAACAATTTTTAATATGACCTATCAGTAACTCCGAACATTTTTTACTATGGGCTGCCAGCTACTCTGGAATATAATCGTCCGTATGTCGTCGAGCTTTTGTATGTGTTGAATGTGAACTTATAACGCCAGATTTGGATGAAACTTTTACAGTTTGTATAGAATACCTACATAGCTGACATGTATTTTTTTGTTTCCCCTTACCATGCCCCACCTCCCCGCTAGAGAGGTTAGAAACTACGTAATTTTGCAATGAAACGTCATTTTCAGAAAATCATATCTCGAGAACGGAGCAACCGATTTTTCTGATATAAATGACGAATGAAGCATAATACTTTATATCTTTTACAAAAAAATATAGCAACACTGAAGGAAAAATAAATATTGTAAATAATAGTACTTCGTGATTTTACGGTATACGGTGATTTAAAATTTCATAAAAAAAAATAACTTTACGTGGGATGGCCATAGTTGAATCCGGTTTTTTATGAATTTGTGGTATTCAGTAGACGAAGATAGATGAAGAAAAATTTGTCTTGTGGTTGGTGGGGTAGGGGGGGGGGTACCCCGAGGGGTCCGCAATGGGGCGTGTGTGGTATCAAATTAAAGAGGGAAGAGAGTGTAATCTAATGGAGAGGTTCTTGCTTTGATCCTGTCAACTTCATACGGACGTTTTTTGGGACTTGGCTTATATTCACCCCCTTCCTTCATTTTGCATATATTTTGCTCGTTCTTTCTTGCGAATGCATTAACGGTCTTTTGTGTAACGGTTCTTCGCAAGTCTTTTCGTAGAAATCATCGCGATTTTTTCCACCATAGATATGCAAAAACGGTAAACCCAGAAGCTCCCACAAAAAGCAACCAATTTAATTTTACTGAAAACCGTTCTCCTACTTTTACATCCTGCGTCAATTATATACTACCTTTTTTCTATCAGCCATTTTTACTCTGGCCGCTTTAACTAAGCCATTTCACATTGCCGCATAGGTATGTGGGTACTCAAAATGGCATTAAAAAATCTATATTTGAAAATGACATAGATTAGTCATATTGCATTAGAACAAAGCTTAGTCCCCCTCCCTTCCCGCCCAGTAAACATCTGGAATTTTTTGCAGGCCAACATTCCTCAATATCCTCTCTTGTTTTAACAGAGTGGATCGATTCGTTCAAGCTTTCTGCTAGCTGCCCTTTGTATGCATGCCAGTTTGTGTGCCTAGAAATACGATATAGGTATCAATGTTTCAGTAGAATCAGATACAATGTCAGAAAGAGTTTTGAAACTTTACTGCGTTCGCTGCAGAGGGTGAACAGTTATCTAGTACGTTTTCGGAAAATCTAGTACAAATTCTAATATGTATTTTATATGGATTTTGAGTACCCACACGGTCCGAGGTGAAATGGCTGAGTCATAAGCGTAAAACTAAATACCCCCACCGTTTCCTCTCCTCCCTTAAAAAAATCAAAAGACGAAGTACCCTACTTGTCCTTCTAGGCGATTATCTAAAAACCGCTTTGAAATCAAGTAAATCAGATGGGTGTCTTCGGAGATTACCCCTGCAAACTTTTTTGTACATGTATAGGACGAAAAATTAAGATTTAGGCTCCCTCCATTCCGCCCTCTCGCCTACCAGCGACCCTACCCTCACCACATCTCAGAGACCACTTATAGCCTTCGATGGTAGCTTTCGTTTAAGTCCTCAATGAGCTCTGTGCGCGTTTTCGATAAGTAAAAGAAATTGAAACTTTGCCCTCCTGCCCCGCCGGATGCGAGCCACAACGCAGAAGTAGCTTATCTTACTATGTCGCCGTAGCGGCGACAATGGAATGCAAAGGGTTAATATTAAGTTGGTTTTAAATCTAAATAAAACATATTACATATATGACTTTCGGTAACAAACGAAATTATAGCACACGGCAACGGTGTCTTACTAAATAAATTCCAAATAAACCACACCAATGAGATTAAATAAGTAGGTGTAGGGAACTGAAATGGAGAAAACACATTTTACATGTATGCAATAGAATAAAATTTCTTATGTTGCGCAGCATTCTAGATAGGAATACATATACAGGGTGTCCCAGACGTTCCGCATTTCCTTTATACCCCGGATTCCTCACTCAATTTCGAGAAATAATTGTATGGGAGGAGAGCCAGAAAATGCACGGTGTGGGTGGTAGGGGGGTTTACTATTTTTAGTACTGTTTCCACTTTACACCCTGTAAAAAGTCCAAAACTTGGAAAAAAGTCCTATTTTTTTTCCAATTTTAACGATTTTCCGCCAAAATGTACTATAACTATACAGTTTATTTACATGATTTAGAAACCCCGGAATGTTACCTTTAATTTGACTATGCACATGTACCTACATAAATGCAACCGTTTTTGCAATATTCCCGTTTCTATGATTCATAATTTCATGAATTTAGCGAATTTGCATGGAATTGCATAAAGTTAGGCGCGATATTTATTGTTATTATTTTATATTATATATTATTATTATTGTACATCACGAATGTGAGGGGCTTAGCATAGTAGACTAATACCCTCTAGGGATGAAAGAAAAATTTAGAAATAACGTGAACTGAATACTCCGAGTTTTATATAAATTTAATATATTATGCATATAATTTGTGATGAGATTCCAAATGAATTGAAAAAGTCTATTCATCTATTAGCGCTATATTTAGGTAATTGAGTTCAGGGTGATGCTCCGTGGGTCTGCAGGATAAGGTTTCCGAAATTTAACAGATTTATGTTCGAAAACATGTTGCTGAACCCTATTTTTATTAGATATATTTACATTAAAAGAAAAAATAATATAAAAGCACACTTTTTATAAAAAAAGAACAAAATTAAATTTAGTCTTTTTCTTCGTGCTATGATGTGGGAAAGAACTTCACTCGTTTCAATTTTGAAATTTCGATGAACACTTAGAAGAGCGAGTCTTGTTAGTCGTGCGTTTCCTGTGCAATTGCGGAGCCATGATTTCAAACTTTTCCATATGGAAAAAATTCTCTCAGCCGTCGAAGTTGAAACTGGCAGAGTAGCTAGGATTATCAATAATTTGCGAATAGATTTCGTTGAAGTGTTCAGGATTCTCTCTCATTTCTTGAAATGTGTGAATTATAATCTGAACATGCTGGCAGTACTGAATAAGATCAGATTCCACCTTCTGAAGAGCCTGAAATAGTTTGGCAGTATAAGTGAATAATTTTCATTTAGTACGAGTATTGGAGGTCTGCAAAGTTTGTAAGGTTTGTACTATTGGCGACAACATTTCAACAAGCCGTCCGATTGACTAATGGTTTTCAGTCCATCTGGTCTCACAAAATCCAAGAATATTATGCTGGCGGTGAGTCGCATTCTGGCTTTCTTTTACAACATTTTTGAAGGCTACATCTCTTTATGAAGACTGGCGGAAAATGTTTATAACCGATTTTACAGTTCCCATGCTGTTTTGTATCATGGAGATTTAGCTACATAAGTTCAAACTATGAGCCACACAATGTACATACTGAGCTCTACTCTAGGATACTTTTCAGAAATTATTGATCGTACTACCCTTAAACCTCCCACTCATTGCGGCAGCTACATCGAATCCTTGCCGACCATTTTCCCTAACTCTATACCTAATTCTGATAGAGTACAATCGTCTTTCATGTAGAGAAAACTTGTTCGAATTTTATTGGCGGGGCAAAATATCAATTTAAGAAAAAATTAGTAAAAAACATTATTTTTTATGGCATTTTAGATATAACTATGTAATAATCTAAAATTCCCTAAAAGGTAAACTAATAATTCGTTAAGCTATTTAAAAAAAACCATGGGGCGCTCATGAAAAATATTAGTTAGCATATTATAATTAGTTACAACCAGCAAAAGTTGTTGTTTCAAGACGAAAATAATTAGACATAGATTAAATATTCTCTTTAAAATGTGAACAAACTTAAAAACACTACTTCGATTAAGCTACGGTGTTCAAAGTAAGATACCATCTGTTACGTTGTAAACTAATAATTTCCCTTTTTGTATATTATAAACTAGTAATTATCTTTAGTATGGCAACTCTTGTCATTTTGCTACTTACCAATATATTTTACTCATACAAATACATGTACAAGTTTGATAATCAGATCAGTGTACATAGTTACAGGGAATTTTTGTACTTCTTCTTCAAGTGACTGCCGACCGCTACACACTGTTTTAGTCTTGTGCGCATCATATAATAAAATTGTAATCTTTAATAAAATAAGGATTGGTTTTATTCACTCAACTTACATAAATCTATGATAGGAATAAACACCGTCTACGTTTTTCCTAAAGTTGTTTTACCTTAAAGGGCCCACGGAGGAAAGGTATAAAATGACATATATAAAGAATTTTGGATAAAAATTTTGACTAACAAAAGTATAGCCTACAACAATTGCTGGTGGAGGAGGGGGTGGTTGAACCCCTCAAACCCACCCCATATATACGGCCATGGATACATCACTTATCGAGAATGGTATAATAGCCTGGGGGCTACATATACATAACTACTTTATCTTCTTTAAACAACTTGCAAAGTAAAGTAATTAAGATATGCCAAAAAAACTCAAAATATTACTCAAAAACTAAATCTTTTTCTGCATTCAATGTAATGAACATACGCCAAATCCATATGGTAACGTTACCTAAATTCATTTATAAGAATATTGCAAATTTCCCAGTCCGTACTTCTAATTACACTACTCGAAACCAGTTAACCATCACCTTAAATGTAACCAGGTGTAACAGATCACTAACGCAAGGTCACGCAATTGTACTAGGCCCAAATGTGTTTAAAAAAATACCAGCACATATTAAGTTAAATTTGAACATTGTTAATCATAAACTAGTTCTTAAACGCTTCGATCGCGAAAACTATAATTTATTGAATAGAACTTTGAACTAAACACGACCTTTCATTACATATTAAAATATTTTTATTGAAATAGTACCTAGCACATTTTACTCATAAAATAAAAAAAAATCACCGAAGTTAACAATGTTATAATAAAACAATTAAACATACTACACTTTTCTCAGCAGGTCTGCCTTCACATATGCATATGCTTATATGAAAGGCTTATTAGCTTAGATTTTTGATTTTTGGTATTTACTATATGCAAAAAAAAGACAAAAAGCTATTCACATGCATATGCATCACTAAAAATTACCACTTAATGCGTTTTCCAGGTTTAGAAGAAAAAAGACTGAACTTGAACGCTTAAATTACTTAAAAACTTTGCAATGCAAGCTAATATTCAAATGTGACCACGTAAACAAAAACTACAGGCCCATTTCTAATTGTTTGTATTTAGTTGCGTTTGACTATTATCATAAAGTAATAAAGGCTAAAGAGATGACAAGATTAAGTTTGCTTTGCGAACCAATATTTGGAAGCTCAATCTGAAAGTTTGGATGCAATTGTAAAAGCTTTTCTTACAGAGCTTGCATCTTCTGTATTGAATTTACAGCCCACTGTACAGCAGGCATCACATCCAGTCAAGGCATGATGTACTGAATGGAGTAAATGCAACACTACCAAATTTTACCATAGTAGGTATTAATATACGTATATGATTACTTTTGCAAGCACTTTTGATAAAAAATATTATTGTTTCACGTGGAAGAAAAATTTTTCGATGATATATATATAACACTGTCTGCTCAGGCTCATAATTCTATGAGAAAACCATGGTTCTCATAGAATTATGAGCCTCATTCGTCGCAGGAATAGATCATTTGACATGTGGAAACGATTTCCAGCTGCCACACTCTGGGATGACTATCGTGTTCTTCGTAATAGAACAACATTTGAAATCCAAATGGCCAAAAAGAGGTATTTTTTATACTGAACTATCACCAAAAAAATTATGGAAAAACGTACGTTCTGCCGGCATAGTTTGTTCAACCAAAAATAATATCGACATTGTACCGGAAGAAATCAACAAGAAATCTCTTATGGTACCTGCAAGAACTTTGAGTTCCCCAACCAGCCCTGAATTGCCTAATCCTAGTGTTCCTCGCAACTTTTCACCATTTAATTATACCCGAGTAACAGCTAATTACGTTCTCATGGCTTTTTGTGAAATCAAAACTGACAGCACGGGATGTGATGGTTTAAACCCAAAAATTTTTTAAAATGTTCCTGCCTTATATTCTTTCTCCTCTTGCACACATTTGTAATACGTGTTTTACGTCATCTCAGTTTCAGAAACAATGGAAGTTCTCAAAGGTTATACCTGTTCCGAAAAATTCATCTAATACCGATTTCAGACCTATTAGTATATTGCCCTTTTTATCTAAAGTAATTGAAAAAATTATGTCTGCCGAGATAAATAGATACATTGCATATCATTATTTACTAAATGAAGAACAATCAGGCTTTAGAGCTAAGCCTAGCTGTATTACTGCTCTTCTTAAAATAACCAATGATATACGGATTGCTATTGACAGGGATGAGTTCTCCATGTTAGTGCTCTCTAAGGCATTTGATTTCTCTAAGGAATTTGATTCGGTGAATCATAGCAAGCTATGTAGAAAACTGATAATGCAGTTTAATTTCTCTCCCCAGGCTGCATACCTTTTCGGCAGTCTCCATCGTTTTGACCATGTCTCTCCTTACGCCAAATCCATCCTTGGTTGCAGCCTTATGGTATATTTCAAATATCGCGCTGTTATTTTATTGGCTGGGACTCTTAAGTCTCGGAACCCCAGCTACTTGTATAATATCTTCAGATTGAGAGATCAAGTCGAGTTACTACTTTAATAGTGCCTAGACATAATTGTCTAACATCTAAGCGTCAGTTTTTTATCCAGTCCATTATTATTTGGAATTCTCTGCCAATAAATTTGAGATTGTTGTTTGAGTCATATTTGGTAATTTTATATGCAAAGTTATCGAGCACTTGAAATCAGTCTAGTTTTTAGTTTCGCATTGTAAATAAGTATAAATATCATTTTTTTCTCCTTTGTATCATAGCTCTAATTAATTAATTAATTTCTTATTAGTCTAGTTGTTTATCATATTAGTTATTGGATAATGTACCTATTAATCTTGTACTAAAATAAGATTTTATATCTTTTTGTACAATGCCACCAATAAAAGAATAAATGAAATGAAATGAAATGAAATAAAACTTTAGAATTAGAACCAGATATTTTAGATCTATTTTGCCATTTTGTGAAAATTGAAATGCAATTTAATAATTTGCCCCCATAAAAAACTCATGGCTACCTATAGACGTTTTATAGAATGAAATTAATTTAAATGTCAAATGAAACAGTACAGTATAAAAAAACGCAGTTAATACCTCAATATCAGTTGTGTATCATCGCAAAATTTTTCTTTCGCGTGAAGCAATAATATTTTGTATCAAAAGGGCTTCCAAAAGTGACACATTCATATGCGTATTAATATCTACCATGGTAAAATTTGGTAGTGTTGCATTTACTCCATTCAGGACATCATTCCTTAACTTGATGTGATGCCTGCTGGTACAGTGGGCTGTAAATTCAATACAGAAGATGCAAGCTCTGTAAGAAAAGCTTTTACGATTGCATCCAAACTTTCTGATTGAGCTTTCACATATTGGTTCGCAAAGCAAACTAAATCTTGTCATCTCTTTAGCCTTTATTACTTTACGCTATTATATAGTTATTGTATATTTCCACGTATTGTTCTTATCCGTCAGACTTTTTTATCTTCAAGGGTTGTTTTGTAAAACTGAACTATTTTTTCGAATATCCTTAAAAGCCACTATTTACTAACTAAATCACAAGCTAAAATAGTCAATTCGAACTATTTTATCATTCTGAGTATGGCTATGCCAATTTTTTTAGCTTTGTAAAATCTCCGGATTACACCCCGCAATGATTGTTTGGATGAACAATATTTTTGTTTGAGTCTCGTCTCTTGCTTGACAGTATAGGAAGGAAAATTTAGTGTTACCTCTTGTGGTGTCTATTTCGTGTAATGAATTAAGCCTTAGATACTGTATATCTTTATCATTTGTAGGATGGAATCGACTGCAGCTCCGGAAGCAACTCCAGAACATTTTCCACAGCTTTTCGACTGACTTCACTATATAAAGCCTATACGCTGCACTAACTATAGCTTGGATCCTGGTCGCAGACTCACTTGGAAGAGGATAAGAGGCACATGGTCATCGTTCACGGCCATTCCTCTAACGTGCAGCTTCTGACCCTGGCAGTAGGGCGGATAGGAGAGCCAAAGCTAAAATCGACATATACATTCACCCGCGTCCCGGATCAGCCTTGTCACCACGATCAACCCTCCATATACACATTACAAAAGTCACGCACAAATCAAGACACCACTAGTTTAAGAATGAGCTTACATAAAATTGTAACGATTGGTGTTGAGCGAAAAGGGGGTGCGCACGAAATCACAAGGGGACATAACATCCCTAACTAATTGGAAACAACACTTGCAAAATTATTAACGTGGAGATGTACTAAATGTTTTATGCTATCCGAACCTTTTTCTGAATTAAAGATGTCACAAAAGGGAGTATAGGTAAACCTAACCTATACTCGGGAAACTCCCCAATTTCCACACGAAACTTTATATTAACGACGAAACGTACCAATGAAAAGGGAAGTAGGCAATCCAAAGTCCTGGTTAAATAAAACATTACTAAATCAAAAGCCCCGGAAAATGAAAATTTTAACACGTGACCCCTTCTGTCAAAATTTCCTTTCTTTTTGCGAAAATTGCAAAAGTGTGCAAAAGAAAATTTTTCTGATATAATGCCACTAAAGAAAAGGCCGAGAAGAACATTTTGGCTCAAAAATAAAGAAAATAATATTTTAAAATTCGACTGTTGAGAAAATCATTGGATAGGAAGTGGCCCAATTGGGAAATCGTGGGCAAATAGGGGGCAAAAACAAATAAATTAACCTCTTTGGTATGTCAGATGATCAGTTTTTTTCCTAAGTTTCCGCAGAGTGTAAGGGTATTTTCAATCTATTTGTCTCGTGTGGATATTGGAGTTTCTAAAAAAAGGAAAAAATATAGAAAAAAAGGAAAGGGGAAAGAAAAGCCTGAGGAACGAAAGTGTTGTTTCCTATTATTTTCTTTTAATTTCTTTCATTGTTTTTGTGTTTCCCCGGCGTCAAGTTAGTGCGCAGCTTCTTTCTGCTATCGGCTATCTTGGTATTTCTATTAATACCATTAACATATATTTTCTTCCTTTTTTTTGGTCTTCGTTAAAACAAATTAACTTCATAATTTCTTTTGAATTAATTTCATAATCTTTGTTTTAATCAATTTTCTTTTAATAAATAATTTTTGTTTGGTCGATGAAAGATGTATACGAACGCTTGAATTCCTTAATTATAGTGAAATATACTATTTTTTTTATAACGTCAAAAGTAGCTGGGTTTGTTTTTGGTTTTTGTTTTTGGTTGAGTTCATGGACCCCTACAAAACCACGTTGCGCCCAACAAGGATCGTGTGTAATGTGTAGTGGGAACCACCCCTCACCTGAGCTTGCCTGTTACACCTATTGGGGTTTGTAACAAAATTTTTGCAGTACTTACTTGTGATGCATATAGTAAATTCATAATTGTACGTTTACGTACAATGTTAGCTTGAAACAATATGTTATACAATGATACCACCGTTATAAGAAATTTAAGCTGCTTCATGTGTTTAATCGGTAACCAGGACCCTAAACCTACAACTTCATTTTTTTTAGTTCCGAAAGGGCAATACGAATTGAGAGTAGCAATACTCAACTAAAGCGAGGCTAGGAACTCCACTCACACAACTGGTTTTCAGTGCCATCGAAATTTCTTTTTGCAAAATAACAGTGCTCTTTCCGTATATCCTCCAATATAAATTAAATTTATCCGAACCGTCCAAGTTAATGGATTTAACTCATGTTAAGACAGGGCTCTTTTGCCTTTCCTGGATATTCTTAGTCTTAAATGCAGATGGTATAGACGACACTTGAACCGATATACCAAGGTTAATACAGTTGCTTGGTCTGCTAACTTTTGGTGGTGCTATAAACGGCACTTTAACCGAATACCAAAACTCTGAAAACTAGAAGGATTTAACTTATTGAAAGAAAACGCTCAAAATTGAAATAACAACTGAATGATTTTATTGACAGACGCAGTGAATTTATACATGCATTTGTTAAGCTAACATTAATAATTATTCTACCAAAAACAAAAATATTCTTATAGCGCCGCTATTTCTCAAAAAGAAATTTCGGTGGCGCTACGCTAATTGTTTGGAGAACTTTTTACCTTGACGGTGTGCTTGAGTAAGCTTCAAAACCACGCGTATGAATTCTGCGGAGTATACCACACTGTAGGGTATTTATTTACTTTCGCATCTACGAAGAAATAGCGAGAAAGAACTGCATGTGATAACAAACCCAAAATATTATTGTAGAATAGCCAGCCTGCTCCCAAGATCAAAACGTTACAGAAAGTATCTGGGCCGTAGAGATGTATCGGTCCGGAAAGAACGGGTCCATTCTGAACGGGTTCAGACTAGGAACCATCGGAACTAGTCCATAATTAGTGGACCTGTCGTTCACTCGTTCCTATGTTTAAACCATTTTATGCAAACAGAAAAAACTTACTGATCCGAGCACACCATTGAATAACTAACAAGGAAACGGCATATGGAGTGAAAACTTAAGCCACTCGCTGATAGACATTTTAAATTTGTACAAAACACTAAAATTGAATGAAAATATACTCTTCAAGCTTTAGAAATAACGCTATTTTAAATTTTCAATGCTTATTAATAATAATAAACTTGGAAAAGTCGCTGAGCACCGGGAACTCTGAAATGTTTACTTTCAGAAACGTCAAAATAAGTTCAATTAAACTCAATCCGGGTGTCAGTGAGTGCCTTATTCACATACACATTCACAGCTAATTTCGATTTCTATTTAGTTATTTATTCAAAGGAGAACATTAGACTTTACATGGATTGATATCTGGAACAGTCGGATCACTAGTGCAAATAGCCAAAATCAAACTGATTCTTTTATAATGAGACTTTGAGAGGCTCCCTAACCGACTCGCCTTTTCCGAATGCATATTTTAATATTTTTTAGGGACTTGTTTAATTTTACTTGTATGTACATCCCTTAGAACATATTATAAGATGTATAGGAATGCGGGTATACAAATTGTGTAGATATACATATGAATATGAGTGAAGCCAAAACTACCTCGCTTGGCTCAAAATGGTAACTTGCAATTCTAGAATAAATGGGCTGTTCCTTCATGAATTCTGCAGGCTGCAATGTGCTTTTACACTAGCAAATTTAAACCCAGTACAAATATTGGCCCAATCTTACTTAATTTAGCTTATGTGCATAACAGAACCCAAAAGTGTCCATCGCCTCTATCATCCTCTCTCTTTCAATTGTATAAAACCAATTCGGAAAATTCCGCCAACTGTTTTTTTTTTTTGAGCGTTGTTTTTACGTTTAGTTTTGTTACAATTGGTAAAAACAAGGCTTTGTATATACCAGCAACGTCTGTCCCTACGTGAAAGGTTTTGTTCACAAAGATTGTCCAAGTTTTTCTGATAAAAGTAATCGCAAATTTTATATGTTTGTATTTTAAGTTGGAAGCTATGTTGTTTATTTTTATTCTATAATAAAAAATCAGCTGAACTCGCAACATATTTCTTTAAAATTAAATTGCAAAATGAACGAAGGAATAAGTGCGTCTATACTTATGCACCATAGTGTACCTATAAACTAATGAAAATTCAATGCGAACTTCAGAACGATAGTATGATTTTTGAACTTATTTTAAACCTTTGTGCGATCCACAAATTTTGAGTTATACCGATTAACGCAATTGCCAACATATGTCTGTGAGGTCAGTTTTATTTAATGACTAAATTTGAATCAATGCAATGTTTTGACATTGGAAAAAGCTGTCATTTTGTGAACAACGGCGTCCACTCCATATTAAGTCACCGAAATCAAATATCTTCGAGGTAAAACTATTTCTACGTAGAGTATTACCATAGATGGCATAAGAACTTACTTATGCCATCTATGGCCATATACACCCACCTTCCTTCATTTTGCATATATTTTGCCCGGTCTTTCTTTGTATGCATTATCATTTGTTGAGAAAGTTTTTCGATTGGGTTGCAAATTTCGCAGAAGTGAAGGTTCTTCGAAAACACAAGAGTAAATTAAAGCCTTTTTTCACTCAAACAACGGCCATTTTCCAATTTATAAAAGACTGGTTTCCTTTCTTTTCGAGTTATCTCCGAAACGATGTCATTCTACAAACATGCTTTAACGTTTATATTTAAATATTTTATAGAGTCTCTTCTGTGCTGGAAGACGACCAAATTGTGCTTTTTTTGGGTAACCTCAAATTATCTTGATACACAAAAATCGATATTTCTATGTAAATGTTGGATGGCTTTTAATAACTCCAGTTTCACAATATAGCTAAGTTATGCCACAGTAAAAACGGCAAAATTTTCGGACTTTTTAAAAAATATTTTTTTTTTCAAATCAATTTTTTAGTTCGGAAATTACCTAGGAGGGCTAAATAGGGGCATTTAATTACAACCCCAAATTAATCTAAAAATAACTCCTCTCATTAAACCTGTTTCCGATTATACTCTTTCATCGTTCATTACAACATTTAACGCCATATTTCTACTAAATTATCCTTCACTTAAAATTATCTATAATCTGTCATCTTTCATGTAAGAAAAACTACAAGTTATTATTATTCCCAGTCGTTTAAAAATTATTAACAAAATTAGTTTGCATGGTTCGTTAAATTACTTTCTAATTAAGTTGCTATACAAAAACCATCACACTTTATCTCGGCCAAATTCCAACTTGTTCCAACGAAGCCGAACATCATCTCATTTTTTTATACATAGACAGATAAGGCCTCTAGCTTCAAAATAGAAACACACGAAAAAGTTCTCCGTTCTCAAGATATGATGAGGGAGAGATATTTTTATTGTATAACTTTTTGCAGCTTATAAATTATTTTAAAATTCCAGTTCGTAATGTTTAAGCAACGCTTTTTTTTTGGATATTTAAGCATACCTAAGAAAAAAAAAACTGAGAAATAATACAGAAGAAAAGTAAAACAAAATCAAAAATTAACGCAATTTCAAATGAATGGCTTGTTTCACAGTCCGGGCTTTAGCCAGAGCTTAGCTAAGCCACGGCTGTGGCGCTTAAGCCCAGAACCGAAGCTTAGTTAAACCGTAGATGAAAGACTTTAAGTTGTCAGCACTGCGGTAATTGTGAATTTTTAAAGGAAAATTGCCATTGTAAATCTCGATGAAGAAGAAGACATCAAAATAAAATATTGTTATCACTCGTTTGTTTAAACTGTGCGCAGTTGTTACCAGTCAGTCGAGCTTCTTTTTATCTGCGAGTGTATGAGCTCCTAAATCATCATAACCGAATGTTTCGACAGTCCAAACCGAGAATAAAAATCAACGACATCCCATTACTTGAAATGTTGCTGGCGCTTACTTATAAGTTTTTCACGGGTCACACTTTGCGATATTATATTATGCATTTCTGCGTCGCTTATATCCTCTGCATCAAATAAATAACTCATTTTTGTATTTTTGTCTTAAACTGTAAGTATGACTTTTGAAATATGTACGTTCGTTTAATAACAAAACTTATAGAATTTATGCAAAATATATATTTAGCAATAATCCCCATACATGTTTCACAGCAACATCTGAGGTTTAGGCCTTCGAGATGACGGACTTAAGTTAAGCTTGCCTTAAGCCAGTGATTTTAGTTGAGTCTGAAATCGAAATATTTATTAAGCCTTGGCTTAAGCCATTGCTGTGTGTTAAGCCTTGACTGTGAAACCGCCCACAAATGTCTTGAAATGAATCCTAATTTTAAGCTAACTTAAGAAAGTGTAATAGTAGTTATTATCAATTTTATTTTAGTACATCAGGTCTTTAGCTATCATCATAGTTATTAAAAATATTGTCCTTTAAAATAATTTTACAATTTGAAATGTTAATCTTTCCTTTACCCCAGTATCAAGTACATTCTATAATTCTGGTCCCATAATACTTGAGTGCCTATAAAAACACTTGTTGCATTTTGAAATTGCTAGTGGGCGAGCTATTATCTTTTAGGGGATATCTTATGGTGCGGACTTGGAACAAAGAGGCCTCATGTATGTAAATTTAAGCAATGTTAAAGCATGAAATTGCCTTAAACGGGAAAAAAGCTTGAGTTGTGGAGAAAAATTTAGATTTCCTGAGGCATTGTTTTACCATTTTCTCTGGAGGTTTACCAGCGGACTGATAGAGTATGTGTACGTTGTTGATCCCCAGAAAATAATGCCATGCTGTAGTATTGATTGTACGAGAGCAAAATAAACAGATCTCATAAGGCAACGCGGAGTGTCAAGATTATAACGATAGTTTTTTGTAATCTTTTGCATATAAATTGAACTTCATGACTTTTACTCTTGAAATGTATTGGATATGCTTAGTCCATTTCATCTTGTTATCAATTACGACACCTAGTTGTTCAGTTTCATTTACACACTCACCACTTATTTATTAATTTTTGCCTGTTTCCAGCATATGTTGGATTACATTTAATGCCGGTATGTGCATACAAGTTCCCAATTCTAGCCTTTAAATAGTAGACTTGGATCATCCTCAAAATTTACGATGTGTGCTTTAAAAAATCGAGCTTTCCATCAGACGCAAATCATTGACATAAAGAAGGAGAAGAGCAGAACTAGAGCTAGAACTTAGCTTATCCCACACCCTACAACTAGGCTCTTCGAGACAGGTATGATTAAAAAAGTCACTGCCCCTAGCTGGTAGAGTTTTTCTAGCAAGTTGCCATGATTCATTGTTTCAAAGGTGATAAGTGAGACTGGCTTATAATAGTTAGGATCACAATAATCGCCACTTTTGAAAACCGGTGTAATAAACTTATCTAAAACGACGCTTGCATGTATTATAAGATTGAAAATATGTCTAAGAGTTGTTGATATATTCGGATATGCTGGCTTAAGCAATTTAGTATTTAGACCATCTATTCCAGAAGATTTAGTCAATTTCAGACTATAGCTATATTCAGCCATAGTTATGTAAATTTACCTCATCGTAACATATTGGCTTTATTTGAAAGTTATGCGATGGGCCAGTGACGGCCACGGCCACGGCCACGTGGATGTCATTACTTGGATGAGTTATGGAACTTGAGATTTGCCCACCCATTTTAACACAATGTTCTTTAGAAATACCCGTCTTGAAAACTATGTCCCCATTTTTATACCCTAAATGATGAAATCATAGGGTATACTAAGTGTTTCATTCCGTTTGTAACCCGAGGATTACACGAGTCAGTAAAACCACAAATAAGTAATTCCTCGATTTGGAAACCAATGTTAAAAATCTACTTCTCATAAGGCAGCCATGATGTATATGTATATCAACCAGCCTTATCTTTTAGCAAAGGCAAAATCTCTGAACATTAACTAGCTTACAGGCCAGCCGAACAGTTTGGTTTAAGTCTGCATTTGAAAAGTAAGAAAAAATTGTCAAAACTATAGAAGATTTGTAAAGATGTTCAAAAGCTTTATCAAATACTTTAACTAAAAATAATGTACAAAAAACCATGAAGATGTCACTACATACGGGGTATGACCTGACTATCCTATCTCCTTCAATATCTGGGTATTACTTATCTGTGGTAGAACCTACGAATAATCAAATTACAAGAAGCGACAAGAACTACACATAAAGTGCAACCATTTCTGTATACACCCTATGTCACATCACCACCAGTTGAAAAATATTAAAACTGTATCTTATCAAAGTTGAAAACCCGAAAACTTGAAACGAACTTTTTTATTCTGTCGTGATGATGCATGGATGGACTGTAGGAACTTGGAGAGGTGTCTAGTGACATAAGGGTTTGGTAATGTTCTGTATTCATTTTATGTATATATATACTCATTTTTATATAGCGACATGCACTCATTTTCTGAGACACTATCCATGGAAGTTGGACTGCTTGGTCTGCCTGCCTGCCTACTGCCTGGCAAAGCGAGAAGACATATACAGGGTGTTTCCCAATAGGAGGTCAATAGACCCCCTGCTGTAGAGCAGTCGTTGGAAAGGCCATGAAGCTCTGCATACAATGAGCTCTTAACTGTGACCGTATGCACTGTAGGTTTTAAGATACAGGGTGTTTTGTGAAAAACTAGCTTTTTTTCTTAATCACTCTGTAACTCCTAAACGGTTGATATTGCCCCCCCCCCCCTTCCGCCATACAATTTTTGGTTCGTCTAGGTGAGTACTATCATACTATCACCTTCTGCTCTATTGACCTCTTAGTGGGAAACACCCTGTGTAATGCGAGAATTTTTCCTCACAATTTTTTGTTTTTAGTTTACCTGATTGCAGTTTTGCACATTCGATGTGGTTTTTATGGTTTTAAGCTGACTGCGATTGCGTAAGCATAAGTCAAAAATAAGTAATTGCGATTGTGCGCACCTCTTATTTTTTCTTTAATGTTGTAATATTTTATTAGTACAAACCCATTGGAACGAAAAGCCGGCGCCTGTGAAAGGAGCGCTTCCCTATAGCCCTAGGTAGGGTGAATTTTTTGTTTACTACGAAAAAAATAATAATTTCGTTATCGTACAAAATGTTGTTGTAGAACTGAATCATCTGATATTTTTTTCCATATACTCTTATCCTTTGCTTCAACTTCGCCGTGATTTCATTCCATATTTTAGAAATTGTAAAATTATACTTCTTTCCATGATCCCTCTTTAATATATAACACGAACAAAAAAACGATTACAATTTGACAATTCGAGATTTTTACCATAAAAACTAGAGGGAGCGTACGTGTGCAAAAGTACATCTTGCATTGACATTAAGTTTTATCACCTCGGGAGATTTTTACAGATCCTTAGAAATATTATCACGTGTTTCTCTAGGAAAACTATTAATAAATTCGTACCGGAAGTTTTAGATGCGATATATGAAGTCCACTAACCGTTACATATGAATTACTTAGTACAAAGCCACTGACTAACGTTAACCAATATGATTGTAGATTCCACAAACAGAGAGGGAATGGCTTGCAATTGCTAATGATTTTTAGAATGTGTGGCAATTTCCACATACTTTAGGGGCTTTGGATGGGAAGCACATTCGCATTGTTGCTCCAGCACACTCCGGTTCAACTTTTTATAATTTTCAAGGATTTTCCAGCATAATTTTACTTGCTGCAGTTGATGCACATGGCAGAGTCATTTATGTTAATGTTGGTGCTAATGGAAAAGCTTCAGACAGTACTATTTTTAAAAATAGTTCTTTATACATACGTATACAAAGTAATTGTTTAAAAATTCTAAATCGACTGTCAGAACAAACTGCAGAAATAATTTTTTTTTTATTGGGGATGATGCCTTTTCGTTGAATAAAAACCTAATGAAACCTTACAATAAAAATAGAAATTTGAGTATTCCTCACGAAATATTCAACTATAGATTATGCCGCGCACGAATGATAGTCGAAATGGCATTTGGAAGATTGGTAGATTTTGGATATTCTATAAATCAATATAGGTATCTCCTGTTACTCGTGACAAAATTGTTCGAACGTGTTGTGCTCTTCATAATTTTGTTGCAAAAAACGAACAGTTCCTGTTGAAGGTAACGTAACAGTGGAAGAATCTTTACCGGACCATATCATCTGACATTGCTTCTAATAACACTTCGACATTAGTATACCCTAACGATGTTGTTCCAGATATATTTGAGCTCGACGCGATTCGCTTTGCCCCAAGCGAGGATAATATCAAAATCGTTATTCAATGATCTAGTCATGTAATTTCGTTTGACACATGCGGCATTCCCTCTGAAGTCCGCAAAAGTATCAAAGGAGTAAGTGAAATCAAGGGTACTGTCATCGGCAAAGCTATGGATGCGATTGAAAGTAAGGGAAAGCAGATCATTAATAAAAATTAGGAAGAGAGACGGAGATATAACAGACCCCTGGGGTACACCGGCATTTATAAGGTGAGGTTCAGATGTAACGTCATCTAATACATCACGTATTTGGCGACTAGATAGAAAACTTTGAAGACAAATAGAATAGTTTGCGCAGGGTTTTCGTCAAGGATGAGGCGCAGCTTTTAAATAACAGAGGCGATAACCCATCAGGTCCCGCAGCTTTGAATACGTCGATTCCTTTAAGGACCTTGAACATATCACTCGTACGAATGTGTATCGGCTGTGGTACGCATCCACACGGGGTATGCAAAACAGGTGTCTCTGAAGTGGGTGGAAGCCGAAAATTTGCAGCGAATCTAGCAGCCAGAATATTAGCCTTATCCAAGGAGTCAACTACGACTGCACCATTGTTAAGTAGTGAAGGTATTGAGGAAGTGGTGAAGTTGATCCTTATGGTTTTGACGATAGACCAGAAATCTTTGCTACCTTTGCGGCTTTCCAAGGTTCTCTGTCTAATACTCTAGTCAAAAATAAATTTCTCTCTCTGGATAATGGATTTGCAGGTGCTCCGTGGACTCTTCTAGACTTGTTTCAGGTCTGGACATAGAGCTTGGTTGCACTTATCATTAAACCAAGAACGATCTTGCTGTTACTTAGATCTGCTGTAGGAATACGGAATGTATTCGCGCACGCCAAGACTTAGAATATTACTAAGCTACAGAGTGAATTTATCGACATCCCCCAAAGCAAAACAGACTGAATTTCCTAATTGGCATTTTTATAGTAAAACAGAGCCCTACCTGTAGGTGGAGAGGTAAGGCGGCACAGGTTGGATGTGGTAAATTGAGCCGTGATTAAACAGTGTTCAGAATTACCAAGGGGGCAACCAACATATAGCATATTTGTCGGAATGACATGAAAGAAGCAAGTCTAATAAATTAGCTCTATCGCCACTATTGTTAGAAATATTGTCAAAAACGGATAGCGTGTCGTCATTAGACATATTTGGGCTATGATTCATGAAACAGAAGTAAATTATGTGCCAGGGGAGCTTAAACCAAATCCAGATGTAATATGTGTCACGTGGTTGGACGGAAATCAAACTTGTTTGATTTGCGGCGGGCGGAGGTAAGCATATGCTTCAAGACAAGTTTTTGTGTGTCATACTTTCCTTATTCTTGAGTTCTGTTACGGTGAAGACTAACCAAGCAATTTAAAATCGACTTCAAATGGCGGAATTTTTAAATAAAAAGCTTTGGAAAGATTTTATTATAATTCTTCCAAAAGTCTGAGCAACTATAGCTGTGTTTTGGCCTTTAGAAAGTTTTTAAGATCCCCTGGCGACATTTTTTCTAATTGCTTTATTAAATTTTTATGCGAATATTTTCCTATTTTTGGCAAGCACTTCTTTGTCCAAATGTTTTCTCCTTTAGTTCACTTTAACTTTCGAGAATTGTATCAATTACCGAAACGCTCAACTAACTGATGCTGGGCAACACATTGGGTAAGTGTATATGGAGAAATATCTGTCTTGTGTGACACATGTAGCTGGACAATGTCATCGTTGTGTATGGGATGGGTCCCTTTAGGGATGGTTCGCCGCGCCCGGCGTGAGCCTAAATATTTTTTACATAAAATGACAACCACGCCGGCGGCGTCCACTTCGTTAATGGAGCGTAGTAAAAGACGACTGTTTTGTGAATTATTTGTGTGATGTGAGTATGAACAACAACAACCAACAATTTACAAATCAATTGAAAATGCAAGAATGCACATTCTGCATTATTGCATTTATTTAATTGACCTGAAAACCATTACTCAATTAATCGATCACAATAAATGTGTGACCGATAATTTTAATGCATGCTAAGCAAAAACATGCGTTCACCCATATGTATGTCACAATCGCAAGAAGTGACTACTTTTGTTTACATGCATTTGTTTACATGTTTTGCGACATGATTAATGCGGGTCAAGCTACATCACATCTTTCTCTTAAGTTAAGCACAAAAGTGCAAATAAGCAATTTGGCTTATTGTGCCCCAAATCACGGGCATGTAGGTACCTATCGAAAAGGCAATGTGCAAAGCATAATTAAGTTTAGGCTAGCATTTTTACTTTTACATAAATAAGCTAGATGTATTACATTAAAGGTCATTAGTGATGGCGCCAGAGCTGGGCAGTACTTAAGTTAAAAAAAGACTTAAGTACTACTTAAAGTACATTTTCGTTACTTAAGACTTATTACTCAATACTTTTGAAATGCCCTACTTAGTACTTGAACATAAGTACTTGCTTCTATTTACTTGTATTTAAGACTTAGTTTTGTACTTAAGTACCAAGATTTTTACTTAAGTATTTCTGAGTCTATTAAGTACCTACAAATATCTAACTCTTCGTAGAAAAGCAAACACAATCTCTAGCGCAACTCCTTTTTTGTTGAGTTTTAAAGCATGCAAAGAAATGTCAAAGCATGTGCCGCACTCACGCGTCAAGGCAGAACCTTAGACAAACTAATAACATACAAACAAGACTAGGCAAGTAGAACAAAAACCAGTAACGTCTCGTTCGAATATAAATTCAACGATGCCTCGACTTGATGACATAACCACTGACATGTATAATATGGACTGACTACCTTCATAGAAATACACTGCAGAAAGTGGGCTCACTTCTATATTGCTGACACTTTCGGTATAAGCACCAAGTACCAACTGAGCGAGAACTGAAAACAACAAATAAATTAGTGGATTCGTCGAAATACATGATTTTAAATTAATCATTTAGGGTTATTACTGATAGAAACTGTTTTACCAAAGACAATATAGTCATTAGATACGCAGAAGAAATTCTAAATGTTTTATTAAAATCACTTTCCGAGCTGCGTGCTCCCGTCAATGATTTTTTCAATGTTGGCACCGACCACTGAGTTATAACAATGGACTGAGCGATTTGCTATTTCATGTGGCACAAAAAATATTGTGTTTCTGTATATCACCGTTAGAGCACCCTTTAAAACGATTACATAAAAAACATATAAAACTCAACCAATCAGATGAAATTTCACACCCGTAAATCGAATTTAATTAAAAAAATTTATTTTCTTGTGCCCAAGTGATATTTTAATCGCTTATAAGAATCCCGGAATCCAGAAAACCATCCGGATCCAGAGTAATTTAAAGAGTTTGAAATTTTCGTTCAGATTGCGTTGTTTCATTGGGAAAATATAAATTTCATGATATTTCCATTTTCCCAATGAAACAATGCAATCTGGAAGAAATTGTGAACATTTTTTGCTTATAATATAACTTTTAAGGCTTTCGTGGCTGCTAACTGACATTTTTATACAAGTCTTCCGGATTAGCCGCGTTATAAATAAATTATCCGGAAAACTTATATAAAAATTTTTTGCTTAGTTTAGATCCACATAGTTCGATTCCAGATCCGGATAGTTAGGATCCAAGAACTAGGATGCAGGTTATCCGAATACCCGCATTTGAGGAATCGGATCCTAATTATTCCGGATAATCCGTATAGCAATCTACCGGGATTATATGAGCGCTAGCGTTTACCGTCAATTAGCTCAATGACATAGACGTGCAAGAGATCAACGAAGTCTGCTCACTAAAGTAGAGTGAAGCTCACGCGCTGTGCGAGCCCTTTGGTGGATACATGCCTATACGAAGGTAACAAAATACCTTGAAAAACCAGGTCCCAGGCTTGTACCCCTCCATTTTACACCACATTTACGCTCTTTGACGAAATATGTCAAGTCGATGTTAGCACAGTCCAATTACTTCGTTGTGCTGCTTGGATCTGTTTTATAAAAACGAAAAAAAAACAGATAAGCTAACAGGCTGAGCAGAATTAATATAATTCGGGGTTATCTGTCATATAACCTTGGGAACTTCCTTTGGCATATGCTATAATTTTGGATTTAATTTGAAATTTTTAATTTGTAGTGCTGGTTCTTAAATGAGCCTACACTCTTCATAGAAAGATAAAGTTGTATAATTTTGAACCAGAAATACACATGCATAGATATTTGTATTTATATATGTACATATATGGTACACTCAAGAAAAATCTGTGTCTTTTTATATAAATAGTAACTATTTTTTTTTTAGTGTAAGTAGGTACTTATATATCAAGAAAAAAAATCGGTATAAGCCTTGTAAATAAATAAATCCTTCTTGTATTAACTCCGCGGAATTTTCTTTTAACCCAGTTCCTTATCTTGACCTTGTAACCTGTTTACTACCAAATAATTAAACAGTTACACGGATTAAGCAAAAGTCACGATTTCCAAGCAGCAAATGTTAAATCCTTTTGTTCCTTTATCTCATATGTTCGCGTACTATGCTTTGTTTTGTATATGCCTATCGGGCATTTCGGTGCAACAATCAGGAGAAGGTGATCCTTTCCATCCATGTAATACAAATGTGTATTCGTGTGTATTATAAATACATATTTACAAAAAGTTACACAACATAAACAAAGTGTACACTGAATGAATTTACATATACGCATGTGTCGAAAAAGCGCATGCATACTTCCGAAAAGTTTCACAGAAAGCTTTCGGCAAGTGTGTGAAATCCGTTTCCAGCATCCGTATTAAAAGCATCCACATCTCATCAATTCGTTCAGTCGGTGTAATTTTGTTTCGGAGCCAAAATGAGTTTTTGGCATCACGGTGTTGTGATAGTTTTGTTAATATTTTTTATTCACAAATGTGTATCGCTGCCGGATGTTATAAAAATAGGTAAAATGTAGTTAATAGTTGCAGAAATATATATTTATTAAAGTTCACTTTTGATTGTAAGCACCGACATTTTGTGAATAAAATGAGTAAATCCATTTTTTCTAGGAGGCTTGTTTCATCCGACTGATGACCACCAGGAACTCGCATTCAAATATGCGGTAGATAGAATCAATGCAGACAGACTGATTCTTCCACGCTCTAAATTGGTGGCTCAAATTGAAAGAGTATCTCAACATGACAGCTTCCATGCATCAAAAAGGGGTAAACATTCATGTTTCATGCTAGATATTAAAAGCAAAATAATTTTTTGTGTAGAAGCAGGGGTGATTTAGTCCATGATACGCATAATGCTAAGATAATTACCTGATCATGTGAAATCTTCGGTGAATTCTTTGAATTCCATTGAAGATAATAAAAGTAAACATCAGTGCTATTGAGTTCAATAAACTCACCTTTACCTAATTAAAATTGCAAAATTCCCTCGTGTACAAGCTTCGTGTGTATTTTCTATGTAGGTACGTACTAGTACATACTGTATAATACATAGTATGTATGTAAGTACATGAATATAAATAATATAATTTAAAATTACAATAATATGTGATAACGCAAAAAAAATAAGGAAGGTCTCTTTCTTGTTTTAAGCAACGCAGCTTGTTGTTTATTTATCTTCGTACCTATTCATCCTTATCACGTTTCAACTTATATAGTATAAAAAAAGGTTACAAATATTCACGTACTTTGGCATTATATTTTATTTGTTTCCTTTTAAAAAAAAAAATGTTATGAAGTTTTTGCTTGATTCCATGGATTACACCAAATCAACTTCGTTCACGATCACCACTCACACTCACCAAAAACAGCAAAAGTGTGGACGGACAATAATTTATTTTTTAATTGTATATTTAATCTCTCAAATATCTACGTAATAGTAAGATTAGCTATTTTCGAATCTGACACATACACATATAGAACTCATTTCAACAGACTGCGTTAGTAAACAAACGCGAATCTTAAGTTCGACATAAATACGTTTTTGAAATAATCTCAAAGTGTACCGAATCGAAAAAAAGATATGCTATATTGAAGCTATATACGTACATGGGCAACGATTCTATGTCGTTTCGTTTGCTTTGGTCTTTTACGGAGAATTTGCCGGTAATCAAAGATGATATCGACACAAACTATTTTCACTCATTAAGTATGAAGAATCAAGGATGAAAATTCCTTCAGTGTAAATTTGGAAAAAAAAAATAAATACCATTATTGTCTGGGCGGTATCAAACTACTTCACTAAAGCGAAGAGTTTTAGAAGAGATCGCAAGAATATTTTCCTTCCACTATTTCCTCCATCACTTTAACGACAAAAGATGTCAGGCTTATGGAGCGATACGACCTGGGCTGGGGTTCAGATTTCCTTCCTGCCTTAGGTGTATATCAACTTTACCTTTCCTCCATGCTTTTGGGATATATTCACTTGCAAAGTTTGCTCTAAAAGTTTTAGTTAGGATTGGTAGAAGTTCATCTAATCCTTTTTGTAGGAGAGCGGGGAAGACTTCGTCTTCATCTGACGACTTGTATGGTTTAATTGCGTTTATGACCCATTTAATTGATTGTGGTTTGAAGATTCTGGCAGCGGCTCGCCAGCTATCTCCCCTGGAACAATAACGTATGCCAGGGAAGGACTAGTGTACTCCTGTAAATAAGTTGCTTCCTTTCCTAGATTCTGCTTGCCTTCTTGTATTCGATCTGTTTGATTATATGATTTTATATATTAGAGCTAAAGAGCTCAATCTTTAAAAAAGGCACCAAGTTGGAGCCAAAGGCTCAATATCTGGTGTTTATATATAGATATCTTTAATAAGAGCTGAAAGGCTCATTACCTTCGATATCAGCTATGTTGGAGCTAAAGCTCAATATCTGGCAATTGAATAAAACACACCGAGAGTTGCTGGTTAAACTCTGAATCTTTATTTCACATTGCACTTAATTTATACTTTTTAAAATTGCTTACATCGCTAAAACCTTAATACAAAATATCGTTTCTCATGAGAACTATTCTATATTACTTACCTTGCTTACCTTGCACATATTAGCAATATCGATAAATAATATATATATCGATAAAATATATGTTATCGATAAATGGATATACATTAACCCCTACATGAATAAGCGTAGCATTGCTTAGATGCTTACTTTGCAATCTTTTTCTTATTCATCAAATGCTAAGTGGATATGACACAGTTATCGATTGCGTCATTGAGCAAATTACTTTTTTTAAGTTTACTGAGTAATGCATTGTATGCATCATCACGGTGCAACGGTGACCAGTGGTGATCATATTGCATTTTTACAACTTTCTTTCACTTAGCGTAAATTTATGAATGGATCGTAGAATGGCGCATGGCTATTCCGATCATATTTCTTTTTCTTTGTTGTTATTTACTTTTGCTTGTTATGTTTCGTTTATTTTTATTTGTTGTTGAGGTACGTGCATATGCCTTTATTATTGTGGTATGTAGGTATGCTATACACTCCGCTCCAGCCCCCGTACAACAAAACCTAGAAAATGATTCTGTGCAAGAAGCCCCAGAGTTTCTTTTGCTGTTCTAATGTATCTACCATCATCTTTTGTAATACTCCGAGTGTATTAGGGGTCCTTTGACCAGACCTTGTGGAATCTTCTGAGAATTTCATACAAATCTGACTAGTCACAGGTTTTCTGTGAAATAACATGATTGACAATTAAATATAAAATTAAATATTCAGTTTTCAATTAAATTCTAACATACATCGCTTCACTTGTGGAATTTTCTCCAATAAGATGAAAATATTGTTAGTTGTTAAAATTACTCTTTTTATACCCTAGATGAAATCATAGGGTATTCTAAGTTTGTGATTTCATTTGTAACGCATAGAAATAATACAGGTACAGCAAAATGGGTTGGATACCCATCCATGCATAATACTAAAAGTTATTATGATTTTTGCATATCCGTCTGCCCATCTATCTGTCTGTCTGTGCTAAAATTCTGTACACGGACTTTATAAAAAAAACTAAATTTAAATTCGAAAATGGGACAAATAGGGCAATTCCTATGGAGTTGCCATACAAAAATTTCGTTTTTCACTATATTTTAGCACTTCCAATGAACGCGTTGACGTAGAGAGCTGAAATTTTGTGCATGGTGTTTTCATAGCAATTGCAAATAAAATTTCAAAAATGGACTAAATCAGGCAAACTCATCTTGGTGTTGCCATATAAAAGTTCAGACTTTTTACGTATGTTGTAAAAACGATCAGTCCTAGACGTTTTTATTGCACTGAAGAGTTCTTCAGAATAAGTAATTCTATGAAATTGGTTATAACCAATCCTACTGTCCGACGAACCATTCTAGAAATATGCGAAAAAGCACTTCAAAAATCAAACATGTTCAGATGGGTGATCATACGAAATTACATACGGGTAGTCATCTAGGGTATCATAAGAATTGGTCTTAGACCAATTCTAGCAGGAGAAAAGACAAAATACGGTAGACTGTTTCACATTCGCACAATTCGGGATAAAAAAGCATCACGAGATTTTACTGTACGGCCGAATGTCTTGAAAGGTGACAGGATGAGCGCGGCTTTCAGCGTGAGTATTGCATGTTGACATTAACCTACTAGGGATCAGACTAGAGAAAAGAGCGAAATGCATTTTACACTGCGGCGGTGCTCGAGCAAGCCGAAATGACAAGTTATTGCCACATCGCCAATGAGCTTGATGGGTCTTTTTTGACAACACCGAGTGAAGGCTGTGCGACAAAACTTTGGTTTTTCTTTATACTGCCTGAGAATGCGTCAACTTGGAGAGATCAAATTTTGTACACGGCTTTTTCATAAAAATTCCAAAATTCAAAAGCGGACTTAAGCGGGCCACCCTTGCTTGGTATTGCCATACGAACGTTTGGTTTTTCACTATATATTTGGACACTGCCTGTGAACGTGTCGACATAGCGAGCTGAAATTGTACGCAGCGTTTTAATAAAAATATGTAGTAAATAAAATTTCAAAAATGAACTAAATCGAGCAAAATGCTTCTTGATGTTGCTATACAAACTTTTGATTTTCACTTTATTCAACTTTTATTTTCAGGGTATAATATTACTGGTTTTAGACCAATTATAGCTTTTTTCTCATGTTTCACAAAAAACTGTCATGATAAGTCGACAGAAAAACTGTGACATGTGTTGAAAATATATTGGTCATTCTAATTTTTTATGAAACTGAGATTCTATTAATTTGTCGAAATTTTTCGACAGTTTCTGTCAGGAACACTTTTATAAAATAAATATTTATGAGTTGCCGACTTATCATTGTCAGACTTGTCAAAATGTCTTTTGTCGCACTTGTCAAGTTTTATGAAATAATGCTGGCAACAATTTCGATATTTAATTCAAATTCAAATAGTACCTATTTATTGAGGTGCTACACAAGTAAGACAAGATCTTATAATTATGTGTAGCAGAACAATAAAAATTGAAAAATTTATCTTAAACTATACAAAACAAGATATCCAGAAAGATAATTTGTATTAATATGTATAAATATGCCACATAAGAAGATTTATTCAACCAAACAATTAAATAGTTCGCAAGTATTCCAATAAATAGCTGCGAAAACTGTGATTGTCCCTGATCCTTCTGAGTTAAAGAGGAAGAGAGTTCCAAAGTCATATGGATTGAACAAAAAACTAACGACTATTTAAGCGACAGGTTGAATGAGGAATATTTAGAGAATAAGTTCTACTGATTGGGAAAACTCCAATCTAGTATACCTACAGACAGTCATGTAGCCCAAATATCATCAAATTACGGAGGAATAATATTTAAAGAATGTTTCTAACGTACTTCCCAAGATTGAATTTAAATATTCCGAGACATGGTCGTATCGCTTCAAGCCGAACACATACCGCACAGCAGAATTAAAGGCAACATTGAGCTTACGCGATGAAGTTGAATCAAAGCCATGAAAAACTTCACAACCATAGGTCAGGATAGGGACAATTAACGATTTGACTAACATAATCCGCGTGTCAATAGGAGTAATAGCTGCAGTGGGAGAAAGTTTACGTAGCGTCCCATTTACCTTGCAGACAAGCGCATTTATATTATCGACCCAGTTCAAAGAACGATCAAAAATAATTTCAAGATTACTTACAGTAGTACTATAAGTAATAATATCATTATTCAGAATAATATCTGGAAAGCAGGCGGTATCCAATTGACTTTTATAGATCACGATAGCAATAAATTTGGAAGCATTGTTATGAAACTATGTCAGAGTGATTGGTTTGGACGTGAAGTCCAGACTGTCAGCATGAGCTGACAGATTACTCCGTGGACAGCGTTGACTGCATGGCGGCACGCTAGCTCGCCTCGGCTATTGGCGGAGAGTGTGGGGAGGTTCCACGAAGACCTGCCGCTGTGCGATCAGCCATATACAAAAAGAAATTTCGTGCCCTTAGGCAAAAACCAAAAGAAGTACACGCTTGGTCCTGAAGGGACCATTACACCACTTACCCTTACCTTAGCGAAGGCGCAGATGTTCTGCCTTCCGCTGCATTGCCCCATATCCACCCAACGATGCTAGGAGCAGCAGTCATGATGTACAGTATCCCTTTGATGACTTGTAAAGAGTGTAATAGCGGACCTTCACGTGAGAGGGCTCCGGGAGAGTGAGAGGAGAAATAAAAGTATTTAAATCACGATTACATTATAAGTTCTTGCATATTATTAAACATTTTCATACAACTAATCTGAATCAATTGCCTTATCAAATTGTCATATAAAAAAAAATTGTGTGTACCTAATTCTAGTCAATATTTCGGAAAAATTTTTCATACAACTAATCCTATTCACTACTTTAGTAAGTTATCATATAAAAATATTTTCGTATAACAAATTCCAGTCCATATTTCAGCAAATTCATTCAACTTTTTGATACAATGAACGTGAATCAGTACCTTAGCAAATTACGAGTTTAGACAGCTATTTTACGTTCAAATGATTTTTCGTCGGGAATTTCAGCACCTTTTCTTTATTTCGAGAAGTTAACCTTATAATGATTTTATTTGAAGATTTCAGCTAACGGGAGCCGCAACTTAATTCATTCCAAAAAAAAAACGTCATGCAATTTCAGCTAATTCCGACGGTAAACTTTATGAAAAAATTAAAAGAGGCCGACCTTCGAGCCTTAACCCGAAAAAAATTGTGAAAGGTCACAACAGGATAATAAGCTCTGGTCACGTTGATCACTATCATCGCCCCTGCATATGGCCAAAGCTTTTATTTTTCTGTCCTTTTATCCGCTGACTTTTCATCGAAATTTTTTTATATTTCACTCTTAATATTTTTCACAGATCTCACAGCTCTTTTTCGATTTTCTTAAACAAAAACATCATCCAAGAGGAAACGCTCTTCTTCTTCCTTTTTCACCCGTCGCATCCCGTCCATTTTTCTTCGCTGCTCATGTGCTACGGGTCAGCGTTGACGTGTACTTAGCTCAGTGTAGTATATTGCTACATACAATATGCTACGACCATAACAGCATTTAGGCTCAAACCATTACTAATAGCCCAAATAAGCACACTGCAAAAAGCCACAAATTGTTGCCACAAAGTTTAGGGAAAAAATCCCTAGATATGTAGGGAATATTCCCTAAAATGTAGGGAATATTTCCTTAAATGTAGGGAATATGCCATAAAATGTAGGCAATATTCCCTACAATTTAAGCAATATTCCCTACATTTATAGGGATTTTTTCCTAAGACTTTATGGCAACAATTTGAGTCTTTTTACAGTGCACACCAGCAATATCTTCGTTCATACTCCAGCAATCAGCAATCCTAAAGGGCTAGATATGTAGAGCTGAATATCTTCAGCATACATGTGGTATTCACAATTTTTCAAAATCATTGGAAGATCATTAATTAATTTAGTTTTTTTCTGTTACTTTACGTTTTAGTTTGTTTTGGAGAACTTGCCTGATTATTTCTTTATATCCTAAATGACGATTGCAGATCTAAGTTCGAAAATTTTAGCAGTATTATAAATTTGTTTCCGATTTCGTCTTTAATAATTTTAGTATGTTTTTGATTTTAAATTTTAATTTAATTTTAGATTTTATTTTTATTTTATTTTTTTTATCATTGTGTAACTCAGCTGCTTTTGTGTACTAAAAGGATTTATAAATCTTTTGTAGGTACCTTGCCAGTCATATAAATATTAATTTCAATTAGATCATCAATTATTTTTAGCAGGCAAATTTTGACGATGTAATCTAAAGGCAGATAATATCATAGATAACTTGATCTTCTGCTAATTTGCTTCAAAACAGGAGTCGGTCAATATCGTATTAGAAATATAGGTAAGAACCGGTAGAACAGAAGGTAGTAACAACTTGATATACTTATGGCAACCTAGTGTGTCTAAATTCAGCATATTTTCGTTTATACCAAAGATTTTTAATGGGTAATCTAGAATCATGTTTTGATCAACATAAAATATCCCTCTTGAGATAGAAAATTTCTACCGCTTTGAAGAACACCACAGCTTTTTCATGGTTTACTGCTCAATAAGGCTAAGATATTAGAGAAAAGTGTGGTCTCTGAGAGCAAAGAGTGAACTCATATTAAGTTGGTAACTTGTGAAGGCTTATAGATAACACATACACCAGATACTTTCTGTTACTAAAATAAAAATATATTCAATGTCTGTATTTCCTTCTGATAAACCCACGATCCATTTTAGCAAAGTCTTTTTAAGATAAATGGCAGCACCGCATGCAAGGTCCACACGATCATTACGAATTATATTTAAATTAGCAAAGACACACGCTGATCTTCAATGTGAGGTTTCATTTAAGTGTCTGATATTCAAATAAAATCTATGTAATAGATTTAAAGAGTTTGCCCCGGAATTTGTTTGATTTTGGGAACATACTCAGGGCATTAAAATATTCTTAAGCCATTCTGTTACATGAAAAGTTAGCCAAAATTTGCGTATTACCCGAGTATTCTTGAAATATATTTGAAATATGTTTGTAGACTTATTTAATTTTTTTTTTTTTTTTTAGTGTGCCATTTACTTGGATTAGGAGTTGCAGCAATCTTTGGTCCTCAATCTTCACTCACTGCTGGTCATGTGCAAAGTATATGCGACACAATGGAGGTATAAAAACGTAGCTGAGATATTCAAAACTTTGTTATGAAATCAAATTTTTATTCAAAGGTACCCCACTTAGAAAATAGATGGGACTATCGACTTCGAAGAGAAAGTTGTCTTGTAAATCTATATCCACATCCGAGCACATTATCGAAGGTAGATAAATTTAATTAAACATGAAAACTATTAATGTCAAATACATAAAAAAATAATAAATAAAAAAATTTTATCAGGCGTATGTGGATATTGTTAAAACTTGGGGATGGAAATCTTTTACAATAATATACGAAAACAATGACGGCTTAGTTCGTCTTCAGGAATTGTTAAAAGCTCACGGTCCTTCTAATTTTCCTATAACTGTAAGGCAGCTAAGTGATTCTGGGGATTACAGGTTAATGCTTAACAATTAATATACAATATTAAAACTTTCGTTAATATTACTACATATAATCTAGGCCACTTTTGAAGCAAATCAAAAACTCCGCAGAAGCCCATATTGTTTTGGATTGCTCAACTGAAAAAGTCTATGAAGTTCTAAAACAGGCGCAACAAATCGGAATGATGAGTGATTATCATAGTTACCTGGTAACTTCGCTTGATTTGCATACAGTTAATTTGGATGAATTTAAATATGGTGGAACAAATATAACTGCTTTTCGTCTCATAAATGCAAAAGCTGTTCAAGATGTGGTTAAAACTTGGACAGTCGACAATCATGGTGCACTAGTTTCAGCAAATTTATCTTCTATTAAGGTAGCTTTCTTTTGTTTTTAAAATAATTATAATTTTTAGAGAACTTTTTTTAATGAGAATTTACTTCTTCTTAATAGGCAGAAACTGCCCTAATGTATGATTCAGTACACTTATTTGCTAAAGCATTACATGATTTGGACACTAGCCAGCAAATTGATATTCATCCATTGTCTTGTGATGGAGAAGATACATGGCCACATGGATTTAGTTTAATTAATTACATGAAAATTGTTGAAATGAAAGGCTTAACAAATGTTATAAAGTTTGATCATCAAGGATTTCGCACAGATTTTATTTTAGATATCGTAGAGTTAGGACCATCTGGTATCAGGAAAATAGGAATATGGAATTCGACTCAACCTAACGGAGTAAATTTTACTAGATCTTTTCGTGATCAGCAAAAGGAAATTGAAGCAAATCTTAAGAATAAAACTCTCGTCGTTACAACGATATTGGTAAATTTATTGAAATTGATTTTTTGCAATTTATTAAATTTTATTCAAATATTTATACATGTTTATGTCATTCAGAGTGCTCCGTATTGTATGCTAAAGGAATCTGCTGACAAATTAAGTGGAAATGATCAATTTGAAGGATATGCAGTCGACGTCATTTATGAAATTGCAAGAGCCCTTGGGTTTAATTACAAAATAAGGCTTGTTCCCGACAATTCATATGGCAGCCGGAATAAGGAAACTAAGTGAGTTAATATAGTACAAGTAAAACTATTTTAATATATAGAAATTTTGAAAGGGAATGGGACGGAATGATTCGAGAATTGTTAGAGCAACGAGCTGATCTAGCTATTGCTGATCTTACAATAACATTTGAGAGAGAACAGGTCGGAATTTTGAGTGTTTGTTTGTATGTGTGATCTTACAGAATTTTTCATTATTATTTTTTTAAGGTTGTGGATTTTACAATGCCTTTTATGAACCTAGGAGTTTCAGTTCTGTACCGAAAACCTGTGAAACAGCCACCGAATTTGTTTTCATTTTTATCTCCACTCTCATTAGATGTATGGATATATATGGCTACGGCATACTTAGGGGTCTCAGTACTTTTATTTATCCTTGCAAGGTATAGGAATTGTAAAACAAAAAAATTATTTTATTAAAAATAAAATTTATTTTAAAGATTTACACCGTACGAATGGCCTACATACAGCGGAACACATGGTGAAAAAGTTGAAACACAATTTACACTTTTGAATTGCATGTGGTTTGCAATTGGATCCTTAATGCAGCAAGGCTGTGATTTTTTGCCCAAGTCAGTTTCTATATCTGCATTTTACTGAATATCTCATAAACTTAGCTTTAATTTTTGTATAATTTAATTCATTCTCATAGAGCTCTTTCTACGCGTATGGTAGCGGGAATGTGGTGGTTTTTTACCCTAATCATGATATCCTCATACACTGCTAATCTTGCTGCTTTTTTGACTGTTGAAAGAATGGATTCTCCCATTGAAAGTGCAGATGATCTTGCTAAGCAGACAAAAATTAAATACGGCGCTTTAAAAGGAGGCAGTACTGCAGCTTTCTTTCGGGTAATTGATAGATTCTGATAATATAATAATTTTATTTAAATACATTTTTCATGGTTGTTAGGATTCGAAAATTTCTACGTATCAACGAATGTGGTCTTTCATGGAATCCGCTAGACCATCTGTGTTCACATCAAGTAATGTTGAGGGTGTGGAACGTGTCATTAAGGGAAAAGGTAAAATATTTTTTTGCAATATAATCGATTCAAATGTGATTATTCAAATTTTATGCAAAGGAAGTTACGCGTTCCTAATGGAGTCTACATCGATTGAATATGTGACAGAGAGAAATTGTGATTTAACTCAGGTAGGAGGTATGTTGGATACTAAAGGATATGGAATTGCAACACCTCAAAGTAAGTACAAGAAAACTGACTTGCATAATCTTATATATATAAATGTATATATATGTACGCATATGTATAAATAAATTTCTATGTTTTTAGATTCACCGTACAAAAATGCGATAAATGGAGTTGTATTAAAACTTCAAGAAGAGGGAAGACTTCACATTCTGAAAACACGTTGGTGGAAAGAAAAGCGCGGTGGAGGAAGCTGCAGGGTAAGTTAAAATAATATCTTAGGATTATGCATTCAGCGAAAATAAGGGTCTTCAAACTGTTTTCACAAAATATTGCTACTGATTCCCAGCGCATAGCTCAATCTAAAATGACAGAGAAAATGTAGATTGTTTCGCATCTTTCTGGCACTAACATTTCCGGTTCACTACTATTGGCGATCTCAGCAAATAAATTGTTTTATCCTATTCCTAGTCTACATACATATAAAATCTTAAGGCATAATATTTTTCATTTTTTTGAATTTTCCTGCATTATAAGGTGACGGCGTCGAACAAATTCTTTTCAACTTCAAAGTATGTATCTTGAAGTTTCAAGTACTTTGAAATAAAAAGAGACTATTTCGTTCTCAATTCAATTTAAATTTAAAATAAACTTTATTACAACTTGTCCTAATACAATCCAGTTCTTTGACCCATTGCCACGTGATCATCTAGTGTTTCGTTCTTAGAACCTAAACGAACCCAAATCTTCATCTTCGTTTTCATTTTGTAATAACAGTGACGTCACAGAACAAGCTCAGCTGTTATAATAGTTAAACGAAGATAAAGTTAATCAGTCCGAGTCCGTTTGTTTAGTAGCTTGATATTTAAAGTTTGTTAAGAGTTTCTCTTGTCTTATACCGCGGAATTTTCTAATTAACAACTTGGTAATCAGAGGAACTTTTTATTTCTTCAAGCAAACATAATACTGGCAGCTAGTTATATACATATAGTTTTGATTACAAAATAACTAAAGCGACTAGCACGATCGAGATAGATTCTCCCTTTACTTTATATGAGAATAAAATTCAGAGGCGAATTCCCCTTAACGCCAATTTACATTATCTTTCTTTTCGAGACTGAAAATTGTTTTGAAGTTGCAATCGGTGTGTTTCCCGTATTGTGTTTGCGACTGTATTTTACGTTATTATTTGACTTGATAATCGAAAGTAATTTGAAAATTAATTTCTGTTAAAGGGTCCTCATATGCTAAAGTGCCATGGGCCCCCACTTGGCTACAGACGGCCATTGTTTTTACCGTTCAGTATGATTCTCTAATTGCATAGTAAAGTAAAGTGAGTGGCAACAATTTGTGCAATTTGTGTATTTTTTGATCAGATTAGGGAAAGCTCCACCTCGGAAAAAGCGGACTAGTTTTTATCCCTAAAATAATACGTAATTTATTGAATGTTCTCTTCCTTTTAACCGAAAAAGCTTAACACTTCCAAAATTTTAAGTACTATATAGGTTTTCTAGTGCCAAATACCTACATCCATTGATTTGGGTAAATTAAACTGACTTTCCGTTTATTTCAGAGAAAATGACATTTATTTTTAGAAAGAAACGTGTCTTAAATTAAGGAAATTGTCCTACTTTTTTTACAGTATGCTTATATTATGACTGCTGATCCTCTATTCAGAACAACCCTGACCCTAAGCAGGATGCCCTCTTTGTACTCAACACTGATAATTTTTCCTCGTATTTCTGCCAGTTCACCGGCTATCCCAGATTTTGATAAAATTTCGCTAGACGGTTGTCTTTTATTAGAAAAACATTTGTGTGAACTATTTTCTATCATGGCATATTTTTGGTGGAAATAACGATATTTGAATTTTAAAATTTTACTATCTGGAGGGAACTTCAAAAATTCATATCTTATCACAGCTACATGAAATAAGTTTTATTGTTTTAAGGAATCCTTACGGTATTTGCGAAAAATAAAACCAGGTTCGTTGTTATAATTTCTCATATTTAAGGATGAAAAATATATTCTTTATCCTTGAATATCTGAAAAAGCGATTCTTCAATTTTATTTAACTTTTTTTTTAATACATTATATAAATTGAAGTAACTGTAAAAAGCAGAAACTGGAATTCTTTACAATTTAGATGGAATTACTTTTTAAAGATTCGTACTTCAAGAACTTTTAGTATAAATGTTTTGTGAAAGATTTTTGCTGAGTGTGCGTTTTATAAAATTTAAAGATTTGTTAGAAAGGGAAGCAGAAATACAAGCATAAAACAAAATAAGGACCGAAATATTATTTGTGTGTTTTCAGAATAACGACCATATCCTTTATTCTATAGAATTCCTCGAAATGTGAGTCTAAGTTCTTTTTCCTTTTTTCAAATTTAAATCCCTAACTGGATATTTAGCTGAAATGAAAACTCGAATTGTTAATAAGTTGACTCTTTCCTTAAAAGTTTGGCGGCCCTAAAAAGGACCATTTCTTCTTACATGCTCTTACAAGCGGCATTTATGTTTCTGTTTCTGAAGTTGTTCATTTATTAGATTAAGATATTTTGATTCTAAAATGTAACTATTTCCAGTCTCTATTAGCAGATTTACTTTACAAAGCACTGAGGACTGTGGAGTAATTTCGATGATGAGAGTATTGGGATAGGTGAATGTCGTGGTTAGTACTGATAGATTAAGTCGTGTTACTTTTACTCCAATTACCTTGTTGCTAGAAATTAAACAATACACACACCTTATGTTACTTTCCTTATATACAATAAATCCTGTGATATCTATCCTCAATGAACTTTATTCTTCCAATTTTTAAATTATTATAATGTGTCTATTTATCAGCAAATGAAAAACATTTATAATATGCCACTCCAGCCCCGACTGGTATTACAGAGTGCAGCTTTTGTGTCTTTGGAACTTTTTGAGCCTTCAAAAATCTTTGCTCTAACAAAGCTTATTGTTGGGCTATTCTTCAGTTGACACAAAATCGAAATTCATGTTGCTCATATTTTGAAAAGCCCATTCGTAAGGTTGACGTGGAGTCATAATTTGATCGTTGTAGAGGTGCTGCAAGCTCGCTTTTGCAGCATACGTTTAAGGGTTTCACCGAGGCCATCATTTATATTTTTCCCAAACGAAGTGACAAAGAAATGCCAGTTCGCCTCACATCCAAAGTCTAATTGATGCATGGAAATATTCAGGAAGCTTTTTCTATTTGTATATTGTGCCGCCGATCCATCACAAAAAAAAATTATCTTTTTCACCCATCCGTACTTGCTTTGTAGGAACCTTATTAAATAACGCTGGAATATATGTAACAAAATAGTATTATGTTTAGGCGTTTTGTATCAGCAGGAATCATATACTCATCAGTACGGCTTGATTCCTGCCTGCCCTGTACGCCAAAGTTAATAACCAAGCTGACCTAAACTATGCACTTAAAATAATTTTAAGTGTGAATTATATACGAGACGAGATGCTAAGTATTTACTTGAATGCCTTATGCGGGACTAGCATTTCATAAAGTTTTGCTATGAAATAAATTCGAAGCGAATTTATTCAATATGAAATTGACTGAGTTTGCTGCCAAATCTCCGCAGCTCAAGAATTGAGTGGAAAGAACCCTTTTTCAAACGAAAAACCATTCAAAAACAAAAAAAGGAAAAGCAAAAGCAAGCGTTTTGTATCGGCCAAAAACCATATACTCACGACGTGGTTCCTGCCTTGCATAGAAATTTCTTTTTTTTAAAGATTTTTCGTTTCATAGCAAAATTCTCAATTATAATTAAATGTAGTTTGGGAGTTGTTCCAATGCAAATTCTGCACGGCATTTTGAAGTACTAGTTTAAGCGTACTTCTAGCTAGCCTCCTTATGATATGTACTTTGTCATTTTGAAATGAAGAAACGCGCTCTCGATCCTTGCATCTAAAGTTGAACGATCCGATGATACCCATTGCTGATACGCTACTGTTTTGACAAAATTTTCGTCAAAAATATCTTGAAATATTATTCTTAGACGAATACCTGTCGGACAATTCAATTACACATTATTTTTGACAGACAATCAAGGATGCTAAGTTCATTTCCGAAAAATAAATGCAATTTAATCATTCCTTCTATAATCAATGTGACATTCTGGTGGATGGTGAAAACCCAAACAGAATGCGTACCAGAAGCTCCGGCTAGTACGCACTTCTTGGGACGAAGAGATGCGAATTTCAACAAACCCTATTTTGACATCCGGATGTGTATCCTTGAAACTAGAATATATTTCCTTAAGATTACCTAGTACAAGTCTTTTTTGAACATGTTTTTTTGACCGTCGAGTTTTACTACTACGAAATCTTTTTTTCCAGGCATAATTCTGCTAATATCGTTTGAAAAATAAAAGCTATCTGCAAGTTTCATAAAGTTTCCGTCAACATAATTTCCCTTGCGTGAACTGAACGACAATATTTTATGATCTTTTGCAAGGTGCTTGCTTTTTTTCGCAATAGATTGGGAAGTAGATGGAAGTTCCTCTATTATATTCTTGCTTCTCCATTCATCTGGAAGCATTGTAAAAATAGTACAATTTGTATTTTTATCTGTCGTTTCGACATATTTGCCTTTCAGATTTTGCACTAGTACTTACTTCCTTCAGGCTCTTGTTGCTACAGCATACCAAAAAATTAATGAAGTATTCTTTAATTGTTTTGAATAAAGGCTGTATCAAACATTCGGTTTGAATCAATTTTTGGTTCTCCGAAGAAACTGATACATTCCTGTAAGAAATTAAGTGCTGACACCCTGTCGAAAGAGTCCTCGCCAGCCTGCTCCACATTCTGTGTTTCTTGTGCTTGCTCGAACTCGTCAGAAGTGGGTGCACTAGAGTTCGTGCACGCGCAACCTGCGGGCAGATTTTTGATCCCAATTGCAACGATGGAATACTTCTCACCAACCACGGAAGAGCGTCAGTCAAATTTCTCCGGTAATTAGAATTACCAGACTTTGATAATGGATTGCAAAATATAAAACTTTTGAAACGGTTTTCCATTCTAAAAATAACAGTTATACTTCTATTTCCACAAATCAAATAAACTCTTTCTACTAAAATAAAAAGAAACAAGAAATATTTTTTTTTCACAAACTCCAGCGAGCTTATCAAGGGTAAAACTAGTGATTTCATCTAGCGTATAAACAAAACCCACATTTTGAGGTTTTCTAGAATAAAG
Organism: Dioctria linearis; assembly: GCA_963930735.1. NCBI lineage: Eukaryota > Metazoa > Arthropoda > Insecta > Diptera > Asilidae > Dioctria > Dioctria linearis. The sequence goes on along the minus strand of OZ005741.1, from coordinate 210,277,978 downwards.
GATATCATTGTTATTTTTTCTTATTTTGTTTTATGCTGGTATTCCTGCTTCCCTTCCTAACAAATGTAAAGCTGGTACTGTAATCGTCGTCTTCTGGATGGATGCTTCGATACTTCTGCCGATCTATGCCTGTATGCTGTCGCTGGCGTCAGAGACTGCCTGTAGATATTGGCGAGATTGCTCAGCCGAATTTACACAGCGTATGCAAATGCAGTCGTCAGAGACTGCCTTAGAAAGCTCAGTCTATGTATCTGTGTTGGAGTGCAGGCGAAATGGCTCAGCCGATGTTTACTCTAGTATGGCGTCAAAGACTGCCTAAGTTAACGAGGGGAGGGCTCACTAATTAAAACAAAAGCTTCTGTCCAAAACGACATTATTATTCAAAATCAAGTTATTTATATTATCTGAAGTTATTCTAAATTATCCCTACCTACTGTGTGTAATTGGTCAATTTACAAGTCGTCAATTTGCTTTACAATTATTGTTACACCAGTTATTGACCTGGTGTATCACAATCCAATAATTATTAATGTTCTATCAAACGCCGTATTGCACATTCCTAGCATTCCAAGCATTTGGGCTCATTGAGGTCAATGCAATGCACCAACGCAACGGTATGAAATGCAGTGTCAGCAATTGAAGCGTGCCACACTCAAGTGCATTGCTTTTGTAAGTTCATGTTATTCATTCATGAACGAAATTATATGAATCATTATGAATGAAATTACCGATGACAATGAACCCAACTGCTTGTTGCTTTTACAGCTTTGGATTTTTAGCATGTGCATCTATGTTGATGCATTACACAAATCTTTAAATTTTATAAAACGCACACCCAGCAAAATTTCAGAACACATTAATGCTAAAAATTCTTGAAGTTCAAATCATTAAAAATTAATTCCATCTAAACTGTAAGGATTTTTACAGTTACTTCATTTTCTATAAAGGATTAAAAAAAAAGTGTGAAAAAATTGAAGAATCGCTTTTTCAGATATTCAAGGATAAAGGATATATTTTTAATCCTTAAATAAGAAATTATAACCATGAACCTGGTTTTATTTTTCGCAAATACCGTAAGGATTCGTTAAAGCAATAAAACTTTTTTCGTGTACCTGTGATAAAATTTGCCATTTTCTTAAAAATTCAAATATCGTTATTTCCACCAAAAATATGTCATGATAGAAAATAATTCACACAAATGTTTTTCTAATAAAAGACAACATTCTCGCGAAATTTTATCAAAATCTAAATTAGTCGATTCAAAAATTTACATAAAATTGGTCGATTTTCCGTGGAATGATCTGTAAACTCTCAGTCGTCATGATGTTATCCTCTTTATCCTCTCTTGTCAGCTAAGAGACTTAGCATACACGAAATGGGGAAAAGGATTAAATCATTGGAAAATTGATAACTTTCGCATCATGCATAGACAGGCTGATTTTTTCATCATACACTGTAAAAAAAGCAGGACAAATTCCTAAATTTAAGACACGTTCTTTCCTAAAAATAAATGTATTTTTCTCTGGTATAAACGGAAAGTCAGTTTAATTTACCCAAATCAATGGAACATTCAATGGATGTATTTGACACCAGAAAACCTATATATTACATAAAATTCCTGAAATGTTAAGCTTTCACGGATATAAGAAAGAGAACATTAACAAAATTAGGTATTATTCCACATTTTTTATGGTACACTTACGAATATATTTTCGTTAATATAAATTTATACATTGTACCTCCATTTTAGGTACAAAAACCTATCCCTATTTCTGAAGGGGCGCAAAGCAATCCCTTTCTTTTATAAAAATATACCTAGAACTGCCACAAGTTGTTGGCCCTGACTGTAGGGAAATTTTTTTTACTGTGTAGCTAAAGCCAGGGAACTTTTCGATGTGAAACTTTGAGAGTGACATTAACCAAATCAAGGTTACAGATTTAGGACTCAGCTTTATGCCAAAGTCTACTCACGATATACAGAAAATAGAGTATGTTTCATACAGCGGTGACGTAATTTAAACATGGTTACATATGGCGAACTGGAACAAAATTACAAGAATAGATATTATAAGAAATTCAAATGTCGACTCAAACAACAACACTACAATTCTTTGTTATGGTATGGCGGAATATATTTCAGCTTGTATCAGAACTTATATTCTGTTAGTTCTGTTTGCTGATGTTAACCTAGACGAGATTAGCAAGTACCTCTGTCATTTTTACGCAATTGTTCGCGATGGCTCCTTTCTGGGATTCTCTAGTATAACAACAAAAGTGAAAAAATAGAATTATTCGTTATTTCATCACAGAACTTATTGATTTAAGGCAGCAGGTTTCAAGTCTTGTTTGACTCATCAACAGGACCCAAATAGCGAAATTGAATTGATTCGAAAAAACAAACGAAAATAGATAAATGAACAAAATTAAAAAATGGAAAAATTGAGAGAAATGGAAAAACTTTTGTGGGAAGACTTGAAAAAATCGGATTAATTCGAACGAAAGATTCTTTTTTATAGCTCGCTTTATATATTTAAAAGTGATAAGTATTTATTTTATTTACAAGTGAATGATTAAAGCTCAAAATGAACTTCCCAACCAATTTGTGCATTCCATTCAGAATTGATATACGAGCAGCTTTTAATATTTCAACATACATAGGTGCAAATTTACAAATTCTTATGAGTGCTTTTACACAGCGTTGGTAATTTTACACATTCGAAAGGATTCCTTTCCACACTATTCAAAACTTCTCTACATTACAATTAATGCCTTTCCATATTCTTACTATAATTACGCATTGGTATTGATCTATTTCAACAGTATAATTTGAAAATTTACGCATTACTACTAATGTATTTTTCCAGTAGTAGGAAAATATACTTTGACTGCTCTCACAATAGTCACTAGATTTCCTCCTCTGACAGTAGTAATTTTTTTTGCTGTGAATCCTTGGATACCCTAATGGTTTGGAGGCGTTTGAACCTTGAGGAGAGAATATCAACTAAAAGTCTCTTGGAGGGGTTTTGATGCGTTTTGTTTTTCTCGTGTCTTAAACTATCCAAATTATAATTAGATAAACTGCAATTTACAATAATATTTAATGGGATTAAGACAATTAGTATCGTGGAAGTTATTCTTAGCAAGTTGAAATCATATGTCAAAATATCATTTTTATTATATAAAATGATTATACTCGCAATCTAAAAGTAAACCGCAATCCACTATACTGTGAAAAATAAAATATTATTAAAATGTAGGTAAACCATTCCTTTTTCAGGTGGAAGCATCAAAATCAACATCAGCAGCAAATGAATTGGGATTAGCTAATGTGGGAGGTGTATTTGTGGTTTTAATGGGAGGAATGGGAGTTGCTTGCGTTATTGCAGTTTGTGAGTTCGTCTGGAAATCGCGAAAAGTTGCAGTTGAAGAAAGACTTAGTGCAATTTTGCATGATTAACAAACAAAAGTTTAGCACATTCCATCATAAGGACAAATATCATGTTTTTACAAATTATTTATAATAGTAAATTAAGCTATGTACAATATACATAGAACTGTAGTAGTTAAATTTGTTACTTTTATTTAAAGCAAATATACTTTTAGTTAATCTCGACACGTAATCAAACAAACCACTTTTAAAATATTGTTACATTACCTATTTATATTTATGAATAATTGTATCTGGAGAGCGTTTTGTTACATGAAAATACAGTTTGGAATATTTCTTGAAATAATTTTTATTACTTAAAAAACCTATTCAGATTAGACAAAATACATCAAATTAGTACAAAATAGAAATATCTAGCAAGGTCCAGTGAACATACAAATCCATTAATACTGTCTCTTCCAAATGTCACCCTGTACAACTGATACTTCATTATTTATTGAAGATATTAATTGTGGAAAACTCCGATCTGTATTTTAATATTGTTTACTTGCTCGACGCTTCGGGCCTTGATTTAGTACCCTTCTTCAGGAGCTAATTATATAAAAGATATAAATACATGGAATGAAATTGTATAATTTTTTTTTTAATTTTTTACCTTTGTTTCCGATGTGATGAGTGTAGAATATTAGAATCTGGAAAAAAACACCTAACCCTGCAAACTGATATTGGCCTCTAAAGTCAAAAATTTAAACAAAATATGTACATATATAAACAAGTAGAAAAGCTAGAATTGGTCTAACAATAAGACGATACCCTAGATGAATGGCCGTAGGTAATTTCGTATGGTCACCCATCTGTACAAGTATGATTTTTGAAGCCGTTTTTCGGATATATTTTTATAATGGTTCGTCGGACAGAAAAAATTATTATAATTACTTTTATAGGATTTCTTATTCTGAAGAACTTTTTGTAAATTTAAACCGTATAGTACTGATCGTTTTCACAGGATACGTAGAAATCCTAAATTTTTATATGGCAACACCAAGAACGGGTTGCCCGATTTAGTCCATTTTTGGAATTATATTTACTATTTTTATGAAAACACTATGTACAAAATTTGTGCGCTCTAGGTTTTCGCGTTCTCAGGTAGTGTTCAAATATGTAACGAAAAGCGAAATTTTTGTATGGCAACTCTACGAAGGAGTTACCCGATTTGTCCCATTTTTGAACTTTAACTTTTAATTTTATGCATGGGTGTCCAATCCATTTTGCTCTACTATCATTATTTCTAGGTTTTACAAACGGAATGACAAATTTAGTATACCCTTTAGATTTCATCTAGTGTATCAAAATGAAAAGTAGATGGAGCCAAATAAGCAGAAAAGTTCTTACAGGTAGAAATTAAGAATTGTACAGTTTTCCGAGAGCTTTTGAGTAAATCGGTCTTTACATTGGAAATTAGTCTTTTTATACCCTAGATGAAATCTATAGGGGTATACTAAGTTTGTCATTCCGTTTGTAACACCTCGAAATAATGATGGTAGGGCAAAATGAATTGGACACCCACGCATAATATTAAAAGTTATTTTGATTTTTGCATGTCCGTCTGTCTGTGCGCACGATAACTCGAGAACAAGTTCACCTAGAAAGCTGAAATTTTGTACACGGACATTGAAAAAAAAAATTAAAATTAAGTTCGAAAATGAGACAAATCGGGCAACTCCTTCGTGGGGTTGCCATACAAAACTTTCGTTTTCCACGATATATTTGGACACTACCTGAGAGCACGTCGACACATAAAGCTGAAATTTTGTACACTGTGTTTTCATAGTAATAGAAAATAAAATTTCAAAAATGGGCTAAATCGGGCAACCCCTTCTTGATGTTGCCATATAATAAATTTGGTTTTTTACATATACTTTGAAAACGATCAGTCTTAGACATTTTTATTGTACTAAAAACTTCTTCAGAATAGGAAATCCTATAAAATTGGTTATAATCATTTTTTCTGTCCGACGAGCCGTTCTAGAAATATATGCGAGAAACCAATGCAAAAAATCAAAATTGCCCAAATGGGTGACCATACGAAATTTCATACGTGCATTCATCTAGGGTATCATAAGAATTGCTCTTAGACCAATTCTAGCTTTTTCACTTGTTTTTATATCTCCTCCGGAGAAATATCATAACTTATATGTGGGAAATCCCGTCCGATCCCAATTAACACCTTAGGGCTTCCCTGGGGGTGACGAATGTCCGGGCTTGGGAGATCCCTGGTAGACCCCATGCTCTTCCCACAGTATTTGATTGGCAGGCATTTTTTAAAAAAAATAATAATAATGGGTGGAAAGTATAATGCCAGAGGTGTATGCTACTTGCACAAAACATAAATCCAATATTTTTAACACAAGCAAATTGAATTATTAAAAAATCACGTTCTGAAATGTACAACTAACAAACTTTCCCAAAACAAGCAGAAATTGCAGAAGCGAATAGAATTCTAATGTAGCCTGCTTAATCTCTCAGTTCTTTCCATACATCACATATCTTTTTGTTCTGTTTTTGTTCTCCAAAAACGACACACGTAAGCACACCAAGCAACTAATTAGTGCTTTAATCAGTGAACCACGCGAACCACGAGAATCAGAGGACATAGCGAAATAAATTCTGGAAGGGAGAAAAACAACTTTCCCGTGTTTATCCCCATATTTTCCCGCACATCCCGTATGTATTTGTCTGTAAAATACTGAGAATGTTCCCATAGAGCGTAGTTGCGGGATATCCCATGGAATAACTCATGGGACATTTCTAATAACTCCTAGAAATAAGGTCCTAAGTACATACTGAATACTTCCTGCTTATCCCAGGAAAGCTACGGGATCTGTGCGACAAGAATGGGATGCCCCTGTTCAATTTTGTGCTATATGGGATATAGCTAAGGAACATTTTCACTAAAAGCTGTGTAATACTGTTGCTTTGTTAAACGTTCACCGCGACATTATAATAAACCCAAATACTATTATTGCCAGATGTTTCATCAGTTCTTGTCTAGATTTTAAATTTTATTTACATGTATCAGACCTAAAATAGAATACAATTCCCACATCTGGACCGCGACTCTGGTCGCACAGCCTTCATTAGATATTTTCCAAAAAAACAGCCACCAAGCTCATTGGCGATGTAGCAATAACTTGTCATATCGGCTCGCTCGAGGACCGCCGCAGTGTAGAATACCGTTCACTCTTTTATCTAGTCTGATCCCTTGTAGATTAATTCCAGCACGCAATACTCGCGCTGCAAGCCGCGCTTATCCTGTCACCCTTCAAAATACCTTCGGCCGTACAGTAAAATTACGTGATGCTTTTTTATCACGAAATGTGCGAATGTGAAACTATCTACCATATTCTGCCTTTGCTCCGGCTTACAATCTGCGAAGGTTCAAGGGTGGCATACATCAACATCTCCTTCTTGCCATGCTGTGCTTTTCATCATAGTGTGTATCCTCTGAGCTTGGCTTAATAATATAAAAAAAAACAAGTGAAAAAGCTAGAATTGGTCTAAGACCAATCCTTATGATACCCTAGAATCTAGATGACTGCCCGTATGTCATTTCGTACGGTCACCCATCTGTACAAGTTTGATTTTTGAAGTTATTTTTCGCAGATATTTCTAGAACGTTTCGTCGGACAATAAAGTTGGTTATAAACAGTTTCATATTCTGAAAAACTTTTCAGTACAATAAAAGCGCCTAGGACTGTTAATTTTACAATATACGTAAAAAACCTAAACTTTTATATGGCAACACCAAGAAGGGATTGCCCGATTTAAACCATTTTTGAAACTTTATTTACTATTGCTAGAACACCGTGTACAAAATGTCAGCTCTCTACTTCGACGTGTTCTCCGGCAGTGTTCAAATATATAATGAAAAACGAAATTTTTGTTTGGCAACCATACGGAGTTGCCCGATTCGTCCCATTTTCGGTCTTTAACTTCCTTTTTTTTTTTAAAGCCCATGTGCAAAATATCAGTTCCCTAAGAGAACGCGTTCTCCAGTTATCGTGAGGACGGACAGACAGATGGACAGACGGACGGACGGACGGACAGGCAAAAATCAAAATAACTTTTAAGGCACTTTAACATCAAACACAAGAATCGAAAAAATGTAAACCGAAAAACTCAATTTATTCAGCTTTAAAACAAGATTTTTGCTCCAATGATTAATAAAATCATGGGAAATAGGATAAACTAATAATTTTACTAATAAAATAGTATATTTATCTTAGATTTTTTAAGAAAACACAACTTTTATGATTTATCGGACGAATTTTTCCACCGAAAATGTTTTTCGGCCGATAAAACATAAAAGTTATGTTTTTCTTAAAAATCTGCAATAAATATAACTATTTTCTCAGTAAAATTCTTAGTTTATCCTATTTCTCTGGATTTTATTAATCATTGGAACAAAAATCGTGTTTTAAAGTGGAATAAATTGAGTTTTTCGGTTTACATTTTTCTGTTCTTGTTTTTGATGTGAAAGTGCCTTTAATATTATGCGTGGGTGTCCAACCCATTTTTCTCTACTAGCATTATTTCTAGGTGTTGCAAACAGAATGACAAACTTAGTATACACTTTAGATTTCATCTAGGGTACAAAAACATGATCTAATATTAACATAGGGCCAACCCACACGCTTCCGAGTGGATATTCCTCCCCTTATGCTTAGACGTACCAGCACAATAAGATTGCTCCGCATCACAAATTCACAGCACGTAATGATAATTTAGTTATTATATTATCACCTCAAATCGTAGGTTAACAACCGTGCAGCCGTCCGATCAGAAATTTTGCAATTTTAAAATGGCCGAATCAATTTCGTTTCAGTACTATTCGCACAGTATATTCGTACAGTAGAACAGCTCTGTAAAAACTATTAGTTGAGTAGGATGCTTCTACATGTGACTATACTTTTTTTTCAACAGTTTTTAACAAACACACTAGTCAATTTTTAATACAAAGGTTCCTATGTAAATCTAAAGTGGAAGAAAGATAACTTATAGCTTGCATAAACTTGTAGTAAAAGAAAAGGGGCAAAATGACATGCAAAGCTTTTTCTGTTCCACTTCCCATGTCATTCGGCTTGATAGAACCCAGCGGGAAATATATCAAGCTCTTGTCAAGGGAAGCGCCTCCACAACATAGCCAGAAAATATCTTTTCCGAAGCGCTCTTTTACCATACCCAAAGGAATCTTTGCGGAAGCAAACCTCTTCTCTGTGTTTAGACTTATTCATAACGTACCTGTTTTTTGTTGTAAAAAAATGACTCATCTGTAACTGAAAGTGCAGCAGAATTTTCATTCTTTAGTAGTCAGTTGAAGTGTGAGGTTAATTAAAATTTTTTAATAATATAATATAACAATATTGCTTTTTTTGTTTAGCAAAAACATGCCCTTGTAATTCGTATAGATCTAACATTAAACGGAGCGCATTCACCATAAAACTACCCAACAAGCCCTCCATGAGTACTACTCTACAAATGCCCCTCAAGAATCTGTAACTGAGCGCTTCCCTTTGGGGACATGCTCACGTTAGAATGATATGAACAAGGGTACGGTCGGAGCTTCCAAGGAAGCGCTCTTGCATTCGTCTTTGAGTGCTTCCATTTCCCGCTGGGAACTGTAAAACAGCCACAAACATTATTATATCCATTTTGCCACTACACGGTCCATGCACAGCCTTATATACATATATTATTATGTATATATTTAGAAAGTTGTGGTCCATGGCATCTATAAGAATGACCATCACAGTTTATGGAACAATACATTTGTAAGTACTTTTGTCGAGAGGTCTACTTACTTATAACTCTTTCCCGTGGATTGTGCAACTAGCTACTGTTCTCCCATTTATTTCCGTATCATATTTAATACTAGTTCTTACTCTTATGGGAGAAATTTTTTTTTTTTTTTAATTAAAATTCTAAAATTCACTCTTCAGTAATCGCTGTTCTATATGCTACCAGTCCTCACGATCGACACTTGGCATTTCTTACGCGTAAAAAGTGAAGCGTGTGGGCCCTAGTATAGTCTAGCTATGAAAGAGTTGAAGGGTTCATTTTCTTTTCTTTGCCCATCTCATATCCCAATGACCTATACTCAATTCCTCTGTACTGAGGACACATTTTACTGATTCATTCTTTTCCGTATTCTCCATTACAAGAGAAATTCTTTGCATCTACTTAAAGTCTTTTTTTCTATCAAGAGCTATTTACATTTAAGTTATTACTAAATCTATCTTCTTATTATTATTAATGACGGGGGATGCAGACAGCACTCCCGCCTCTCATCTTTGCACCGCGACCTATAAGATCTTTTGTGACATTACCCCTAAATGCCCTAGGGCGCCCATTCGATCTTAAGAGGTCTTTGATGAAGCCTATACTGTTCTTGGGGGCCAATTTTCCGACATCCTCTGGTAGTAGAAATGCCTTTCCTAGATGTCTTAGCCTTATGCGGCACAAAGCTTCACAGTCACATAGGACATGTTCAGCGGTTTCATCATCTTCCATACAGAAGCGACCTTACACATCTTTTTAAGATGACATCTAAGTGGGCAGTGCCCAGTAAGTAGGCCCGTTATGAGCCTTAATTCCTTCCTGCTGAGTGTGAGGAATGCTTTTGTCCTCTGTTGCGAATACTTTATAAACTTCTTCACTTGTCTCAGCCCCGGGGTATTTTCCCACTATTCCTTCTTAGTTATGTCCAGAAGCCTGATATGACCTGAGAGGTGACTTTTGGGTATCCAAAGACAGGCTCAGGGCTAATAAACGGTTCCTTCCATTGCAAGGCGGTCCGCAATCTCGTTTCCCTTATGCCTTCATGTCCCGATACCCAGATCAGTGTCACCCTATTTGTTTCGGCCAGTTGCTTCAAGACAGTAAGACAGTCCCAAACCAGCTCAGACTCAAAGGTAAACGAGTTTAACGCCTGCTTTACCTTCCATTTTGGACCCATCCGTGTAATTTAAGAGATCCTTTTTCAAAGGGTAGGTCCCCAGTGTGCCACTGTTGACGGTCCCCAAGATCAGCTTAAATGGTGTTCCAAAGTTATGTCGTTTCGGAATAACGTCTTAAATTGGATTACCCATCGGGTCCTCTATGAAATCCTGGCACCAGTTACTCCTAGACATGCAAGCCGTTGTAGTTTTTGCAAACTACCTTAAGCTGTCTATTGTTTTGTTTTTGGCCACCAAACGAGTGAAACGTATGTGACCATGGTTCTTCTAATAGATGTGTATGACCACAGAGTCCTTTTTGTTTAAGACCCCAATTTTTAATAAGACTACGGAATGTCCATGTTGCCACTGTGGCCTTAGCTACTACTAATTTTAAGTGGAAGTTCCAGGTTAGTCTACTATTCAAGATAATACCTAGATATTTGACCTCCTTTGAGAATTCCACTACTGTTCCCTGCGCTTGTAAGAACAACTATTGTCTTACCAAGAGTCCCATTATTTGGCACCAGTCGCAAACTATGTTTAGGGCATTCTGTAGTAGATCAGAGATTGTCTGATCATGTTTGCCCCTAATTGTAATGACCAGCTCATTAGCATATCCCTGATTGTCATAGCCGGAGTTGGTTAGCTTCTGTAAGAGATCATCTACAACCAGCGACCATAGTAGAGGGCACAGAACCCCACCTTGGGGACATCTCTTGGCAGCCACTACTGTAATCTATCTTCTTATTATTGCTTTACTGTTTATTTCGTTGATTTTATTTAGATTTTCTCCAAGTAATAAATTATATTTACATAAATGAAATCTAATTTCTATTCACAGCCATGACCTCTGTATCTTATACGAGTTTCCGAGGGAGAGCTTAAACTTATTCATATTGAAGCAGTGAGGGGATATAGATAGATCTCTGAATATTCAGATAGATCGATTTTTACCCTATTCCTTAGAAATGATACAATTACAAAATATTTTTTTTTAATTAATGGTAAATGAATATAAATAAGTTATCCTTTGCAATATATATTTTTTTATGGAAATAGGTTCAAAAATTAAAGACCTTTTCCATAGGACCTGGGAAAGCTAAATAAAGGGACTTAGGGCCCTTGGCATTTTATTGGATTCGAAATTTAAATTATTTCAAATAGGCGAAACAAAAATTATTTGTTACATATACAGAGGTACATGATTAGATAAATATTTCGAATTCTTTCAATCCTCTAACCTCCTTAAACTATAAAAGCAATAAAAGTATACGATATTATGAAACCATATATAAATTACCTAACGACGTAGTATATATATATATATATATATACGGTGCAGTAACTTTGCCCTTTTCACGAATTAGCTTTCTTTCTAAAATCAATGAAATAACCCTGTAAATGCCAACCACGAGTAATCGTTTATAGAAAAAGGAATCAGTATCGTGCACATGTCTATTAATTTTTAAGATTAAAGTGAGAAAATAAAAACATTTTCCTGGAAGGAAATCCTCAGTACTTATTAAAACGTCCACCATGAAACTTCTAATAATTTGTTCGTTTTTAACTGTTTCAGTTACAAAAGTGGTAGCGAATGACTTCTCTTCATTTCTTAGTGCAAATGCATCACTCGGTATGGAACGAATAATAATATAATTTTAAGTATTTTCATATTCTAATAAACACAGAAGGTTTGTTACATAATATTATATAGTAAGGAGTGCGTAATAAAGATTCTGAAGTATATCTCTTCCGGGAGTTGGTGTAAGTCACAACGAAATTACAACAGTAAATATAAAAAATTACGATAAATACCTATGTACCTATGACAGATAAAAGATACAAGAGTAAATACCTACTATATAAAATTATAAAATGATCTTAGATAGTTTTGTTTTAATTAGTGCATACAAGTGTTTGGGCCTTTGATTAATTTTTCATTTTCTTCCCAGTCGATTGTCATTAATCGGTTTTAGTTTACTGACATCTCACATTTTATCAATTGTTTTATTCACTCCCAAATGTCACACTGAGCATTTCTTTTAGAATTTCGTTGACTTTTTGTGCCGTCGCCTAAGGATGATTCGCCACTTATTTGACTTTACCCAAAGTGAATTCAATTGTGCAAATTAGCTTCAAGTTCGTCTCATTCTTTCCGTAATCCGATGCTACCATTCTATGTCGCCAGAACATCAAAACATATTTTGTATGTTTTCATAAAGTCGAAGCCAAAAATGAATTCGATCAATATCTCAGAAAAGTGTAAGTGAACATTTTTTCGCCTAGTTAGAAATCTTCTGAAAATCGGAAAGTAATAGAAAACGCTATTGGAATTTCAAAGGAAAAATGTCCATGCCTAAAATAGTTCCCTCGACAATCAAATGTTGCTTGTTTTATATTGTTTAATATTTTGCGGCAAGAAAGATATTTTTGGAATTAAAAGACAGAACTGGGCAATACTTAAATAAAAAAAGGCTTAAGTACTACTTAAAGTACATTTTCGTTACTTAAGACATATTATTTAATACTTTTGAAATGCCCCTACTTAGTACTTGAACATAAGTACTTGCTTCTATTTACTTGTACTTAAGTATTTCTGAGTCTATAAATACATACATATAAAAAGAAACTAACTCTTCGTAGAGAAGCAAGCACAATCTTTTGCGCAGCTCCTTTTTTGTTAAGTTTCAAATCACATAAAGAACTGTTAAAACATATGCCCCACCCGGGCATCAAAACAGAACCCTCGGCAAACTAATATAACATACAAACAAGACTGGGCAAGTAGAACAAAAACCAGTAACGCCTCTCTCATTTTTTCTTAGACATTTACTGGAAATTTTTTCCTTAGGATTTTTATGCAATTTGTGGTGACAACGATCAACGGATATTTGGGCCCCCCGAACAGTTTTTATGAGCGTAGCATTCATTTCTTGGAAATTTCCAGAAAATGTTTAGGCAGCATTTTTATTCACTTTGGTGTCCAACTGGGAATAATTAATAAAATGTTTTTAATGTTTTTTAAATGAATTCCGATAAAGTTAGAAAATGAGATATAAAAGTTTTACTCTACGTGCATCGCCGGTGGTTATTAATAAATAAATACCTTTTGAAAACTATTATACAGTAAGCACTTGTTACTTTATAGTTTTCAAAAGATATTTATTTATTAATACTAACTAAACTCTATAAACTTCTTTATATTACTGCCAACGTGCAAAGTTAGAACCTTTAGTACTCAATACTTTTTATAGTCTTTGTACTTAGTTGCATACTTTTTATACATGTGGTACTTGTACTTACGCTGAATAACTCAGGCCTTCGGTACTTGTACTTGTACTTAAGTACCTTTTCTTTGATACTTGCCCAGCTCTGGTTAAAACCGATCTTTATTTCTATTATACTACCGAGATTTCGAGTAGGATTTAGCTCTAGTACAGGCTCTATGAAAACAATTAATTAGCTATACAAATGTATGTCACAAACATATATGTACCTACAATAATTTTAAATGACAATTAAATCTCTTACAATAGAAAACACAATTTCAATATATGTTTAATAAATTTTTTACGCAAAAGAATAAACAATGAACATGTGCCGTTTAGTTTGAAGTGGGTCATTTTAGTATTTTTATTTTCTCCAGACTTCTTTAGTAAATATAATTGGTTAATAAATTAATACTATCTTTAACTTGAAAATACACAAAAATTCACTGTTATATTCTAAAAATATTTTTAAATTATTTACACTAAAATATTTAAATACTTCATCATAAAAATCATGTAATTGCACCACTTTCAAAATAAACGGGTCATATATAAAAAAATGTTTCAAGTGCTTAACGGTGAGGAATTCAAAAACAACTGATCGTATCAACTCAAGTGATTTTCTGTCTGGTTAATGAGTGCAATGACCGTACATATTATTCACCTCACCTAGCCAAAAATCCGTTGTAACGTTTGTTTATATAATCATATATTAGTAGGCAACCGTAGAAATCATATCATGCATGAAGAGTATTTTTGCAAAGTTATTTTACGTCACATAGTAAAGATTGGTAAATGGGATCCAGACAGGCCCTTCTGTTGTTTACCACCTTGAGTTGCTACTAGCAACTAGCTAAAGTTCAATTCAATTAATTTTATTAGTGGACAAGTGCACAAGATTAATAATCTTTTGAAGTACCTACATTAGAAAGAAAAAGGTGCGTTCTAAAAATTCGAAAAATTCAAAAATTCATTTGATATGACATTAAAAAAATAATAATAGTTAATAATAAAAATTATACAGCAATCAAATTTATAAACAACTAATAATATCTACTAAGGACCTAATCAGCATTAGCAAATCCATCACCACTAAGAAATATGGGAGTAAAGCATCGATTTAAACTCTCCAACCGTACCCGCATTCTTTATGGTATTTGATAAATTATTCCAACAACGAGCAATACATATATACAAAGTAAGAGCCTTCCAATACTCACCTATTATATCGCAGAATCTCTGTTGGGGTCCCGGGATGATTGAAAGAAAGAAATTTAGGTAGCCAAACAATCCGGGATGCCCGTACGTCTTAGCTTATAACAAAATGAAATTGCCTTACGCCTGAGATGTGAGTCCAAGAAACAACCGAAAAGATCTGTACTGAACGGGGAGATGTGATCAAACCTACGAAGACCGAAAACAAATCTAATACAATCATTAAAGGCAACATTAATTCTGCGACGGCAATATGAATCAAGTAGTGGATAAATCAAGCTTCCATTGGAAAACTGGGGTGTGATCAGGGCTTTGATGAGCTTCAGTTTAGTGCTAATCAGAAAGGATATATGCTAACAACAGCTCAATCATCAGTTGATCTTTATTCCCGGACTTGTAGCTCAACATATAAGGCAGCACATGACCGTCAAGAAATACGGGCGGGTGGGGGGATGCTACTAAAGAGACGGTTGCATACCGTAAAGCATTATGACTTATCTGGAATCTGGATTAGGCAGAAGGTCGTTATTTACTTTTACTGAGCAGCCATAAACTCTTTCAAAGTCCTTATTTATACGTGCAATACAATATTTAATGAGATCAATTGGTCTGCTTAAGTACAATTGAACATCGACGGCATACAGGTGTTATGTTATGTATCACGTATGGCGTTTGGCAGATCATTAATAAATAAGGTAAATAATCGAGGACTCAGAACAGAACCTTGAGACACACCGGATGACAAAGAAAGCATTTCAGAGAACATTTCATTAATGCGAACCTGCTGAAATCGGTCAGAGAGGAGGCCAGAGATTAAATTATTAGCAGAGGGTGAAAACCATTAATTAATTTAAGAATATTAACTCTATCGATTGCTTTGGTAAAATCTAGCATTACAAGAACATCCACTTTACCTCTGTCCAGGCTGCAGCTCAGGTCCTTTAGCAGAGCATTTTCACAACTGTTATTCGAGCGGAAACCAGACTGCCAACGGGAAAGCATATTATTATTTCCGATATATGCTAGCATCAGGTTGTACATGAGTTTTTCGAGGACTTTAGACAGGAAGCACAGAAGACTTATGGGTCGGAAATCGGAAACGGAAGAATTCACAGACTTTTGCCCACTCTTAAAATGGGATTCTTTCTTACGTTTCTAAATTTTTTTAATTTTTTATATATTTCATTTTATTTTGATATTATTATTTTTTTTTTTTTATTAAAAAAATATATGCTGGGATTCAAACATGTTAGGGACAAACAGAGTCTGGCCTTTTTTTAAGATTATATTGTAGAAAGTATCTTTAATTTCCCCTTTTCTTTAGTTACTTTCACTTATAAGTGAGAGTTCAAGTGCTTGAACAGCGGGAGCAGATGAGATCTTTTCCTAATACTGGTGTTTCTCCTCAGAAGGATAAAATAAAAAACACTCATTAATAATCACCCAGCGAGAAAGCTTTATCCGAATAAATAATACTGAAAGTAAAATCCTATATATCTTAACATGTTTCTTTTTAATTCTCTCTTAATTTTCTTTAAAGTTTTTATTTTTCAATCGACCTTTTTGCTGTGATATCCACCAATTTGTGATAAAACACTTGCAGTTTACAACTCAACTACAAATCATGTGAAACAACACCACTAGAAAATTGTGACAAACAATTAACAATTGTTTATCTACGGTTTTTCGTCGTATCACAAATTTGTGAAATAGTTATTTATACTTTGTAAAACAGAAATTCGTTTTAAAAATTTATGATTGTGTCAAGTACAAAATTGTAGTTGTAATTCTTAATTTTGAAATAGGCCTCTAGTCGGAGACATTAACTATTTTTATCAGTACAGGCGTAACCCTTGAAAAGCATACAAGTCATGAATGACTTGCACATACAGTAGAACAGATAACCGACCGAAATTACATTAAAAATAGTTAAAGTTTTATTACAACCAACTTCGACAGAAAAATAAATTATTATTAAATTTTTTCAGCAAATTTGTTCTACTCGCGTTTGGAAACTTCAATGAATTTGGCGTTGTGTCTTTTTTTCCACTCGCAAGCAATGTTTACATTCAAGATTGCATGGACGTCGCGAAAGGGCGTCTGCATTTCTATGGATACAACCTCCTTACCTCCTTCGGTGTTTAATTTCAAAATCATAAGCTTGGAGTCGCTCCATCCATCTCGTCACTTGACCCTCAGGGTCTTTAAACTGCAAAAGCCATTTAAGCGCTGTATGGTCAATGCGGAAGATAAATGTCTGCCCGTAGAGATATTAATGGAAAGGCTTGGTTGAGTTTACAATGGCAAGTAGCTCTTTTCTTGTAACACAATAATTTCTCTCTGATTTTGAAAGTAATTTGCTGTAATAAGCTACTGGCACTTCTTGACCATCCTCCTCTTGTGAAAGCACTGCACCAATACATACATTGCTGGCATCCGTGTCCAATTTAAAAGTTTTTCCCAGCTTTGGATAGTAAAGCACTGGAGTTTCACCTGAGACATCTTACATCTAGATGTGCAAAACTTCACAAAAACGCGGTCCAACTAAAACGAGCTAATGGCCCTCTGATACTACACATTCTCCCTCTCTCTCTCTCTCTTGCTGTATTATGCCACATAAATTCTTCGCAATGATAGCTTTCTTTGGTTGAATAAAAAGTTAAAGAGCTTTCAAAATGTGCTCCGGGTTTATATGGAGTTTTCCACATCTAGTTGTAAGTAGTAGGTAGCTAGACTAAGGAAACTCCTTAATTGATGTTTGTATTTTGGAACTGGCCAATTTTTGACAGCTGTTATCTCTCTGGATCAGTTCTTACTCCTTGTGCTGAAACTATGTTCCTTAAATATTTAACTTCATTTCTAAATAGAGCACATTTATTCGTACTGAGCTTCAGTTTCGCATCTCTCAGTCGTTGAAGTACGTCCCGTAAGTTGTGTTTATGTTCCTCGAATGTCCTTCCAATTACTATTATGTCATCTTACCTACAGTTGTTTCCATTTCCAACAGATGTCGCTTGTGTCACTTTGTTGTGTGTAACAGTATTAAAGATTGAGTATACCTTCATATTCAAATTTCGTTTGAGGCTCAGCACCTTAATATATCAAATTTGCAAAGCAGTTGCATTTTTGGCACACTTGTGATAACATCTCTTAAAATTGGTAGCAACGTGAATAGTTTTTTTTGTGATCGAAATTCTGTTGAAGGTATGTACACTATTATCATGTATGTACTCATTTACAAATTGTTCGCATTTTTTTCTTTAATATGGGTTTGAAAATCTAGAAAGAAATCCTACATATTTTTCCATAATTATAAATTTCAAAAGATCGCCACTTTTTTCACGCGAATGTACATCTATATATTACAACTACCATATTCAGGCATAGACTCATATATATTTGTTTCCTTGTTTGTTGTTTCCTTTTTTGTTGTTTTCCTTGTGTAATAACTATGACGAAAACGGAAATTTTCGAAGAATGGTTGAAACATAATAAAAGTGAAAGAACCAGTCGAATTTTGGATTACATGTGTAAAAAACACAATATCACCGATGTTTTTGACGAATTTTTGAAACAGCTTAAGATGAAAATTTCAAGTATTTATTTCTTCGAAATTCAATAAAAAGTAGACTTTGTCTAAAGCGGTCCATACACCACTAACATGTAGTTCAATTTGGTGTGTCACACATGAAAGCTTTTTCTTCACACACTGTCAAACATCAGGACCGAAACACATATCAGGAGCTGGTAGAACTGTTAACAATTATATTTTCTTCAATGGAGTTCACTCAAGATTCAAGAATGACGTATGCGTAATAAACAGCGCCCTATACGGTACAATATGCTGTCAAACTCGTAGCCCCGCTCCTTAAAATCAAACTAATTTGGTTTTCGTCCAACCGCATGACACACTGCGTGTCACACCGTCAAACAGACATACACACGGTCAAATCTGCGTGAAAACATCCTTGTTCTACTCGAGTTGGTCAAAATGCGTGATCGTGTATGGGTCCCTTAAGTGTAGTGTTTTTAAACAAATATAAAGATTGATTAGAGGGCCCCGAAATAATGTGTGTGTAAACCAGAGTAGAAGATCTCTTAGAAACTCGAAGTTCAAGTGAGTTAACCACAGCTGCGGTATTGCTACGCTGAAGGAAGGGCACCGAAATGTCGACAAACAAATCAGAGAAGTTGATGAAAGTCAAAAAAAGAATATTAAGTGTTCTGACCAAAGTAGCCAGTTAACTGCGGAGGAAGCGTTAGCTTATTATGTAGACTCTAAATCAACTACTCACGATTTAAGCAAACTCGGAAGTGATCAGTGAAAGTGGGACATCCAGTGTACCCATCATTCTACAGTTTAGGTAAATTCAAAGCTGATTGTTGTCCTTCTGATGAACACAATTCTGTAACTGAATCTCGAGCTGAAATTAATCTTTTGAAGTTATTATCTGATCTTTTGTCGCACTTTAATGTCAGTGTCAGAATATATGACAAATTAAAATGAACTTTTCCACTGCTCTTTTTGTGTTATTATTCAGCTCAGCAAACCTTGCATTACGTAGAATGAACTAAAAATAGCACTCCATATTCAAAATTCAAAAGATCATTTCGAATTTAAGCGCTTGTATTGGTCTAATTAGGTATAGAATATCCATTTACCAATGTATAAAATTTTTGTCACAACCTGGGAAGCAGTTGACAAATTTGTCGTACTTTTAGGCGTGTATTCTTATATTAATTCAGCAACTTCATTTTAGCTTATATTGTGGTTGATGAAATGAATAAATCAAAATGAATATGGTGAATATAAAAGTACGACAAATTTGAGGTGAAAGTCAAAATATGTGACTAAAATATACGCCTAAGCTACGAAAAAGAGATCAGAGTCCCCCATCTGGGCCCGGATTGTGTAACTCGGAGAGTTTGGGAGCTTGGGAGATGAGAATCTTCGTTTTCCCCGATAAAAACTCCCTAACTCTCCATTCGAGATTCTCTACCATACTTGGGGAGTTAAACAAAACGTGAGAAGTATCGAAATATTGAAAGACGGCTAATTTTGTGTGGGAGGGTCGTAGAGCACTGGGGTTTGTTCCAACGGATTTAGGGTCTAGAGTACAAAAATACAGGTGAATAGTTTCTGGGGGAGGGGCTTTTGGGGGTTGTCCAAAATACGTCATGTTTAGTATCAAATTAAAGAGGGAGAAGTGGGTAATCGAGTGGTGTAGTTTGTTTTTAATAATTTTTTTGCACTTAGGTCATATACACCCCAGTTCCTATATATTTGCATATATTTCTTCCGTTCTTTGTTTCACATCCATTAATACCCTGTTGTGAACATTTTTCTCATGGAAAGTGAATTTCCACGATTTACCATTATGATGATTTGAAAATATGTACATTTTGGTACCAAAACACGTCCATTTTTTCATGTTAAGAAGGACTAATTCACTTCTTTTGCAGTTATCTCCAAAAACCATTTATTGGACTGGGGACAAATTGTAGATGCGATTTCATCCTATATACAATCTTTAACGTGCATATTTAAAATGTTTATAGCATCTCTTCTGTACTTGGTAGACAACCAAATTGACCATTTTCGCGTAATTTAAAATTTTTAGTGGGTACCTTGAAACACCAGAATCCTTATTCCTCTGTAAGTATTGCAAAAAATTCCATAATTAGTTTTTGTAAACATAGCCAGGATATGAAGTGAAGCCATAATTCAATTTAAAAATTCCTACGTACCTAGGTACCTTCACAAAGGACAATAAAAACAGACAATACTCTCAGTTGAGAAATATTCTGCTTCCACAACTAAAGGCCGAAATACAATGATGCCGACACGACATTTACGACGACAAATTAAATGTTGACCTAATGGCAATACCATGTTGCTGTACACAATGGCGCCGACCGATTTTGTCGCCGTAACCAGAGTTGGGAATAATTCAACTTTTGTCGTCGTTGTCGTCGTAATTTGATTTTGACAGCTGAGAGTAATGAGCAAAAAATTACTTTAGAGGAGCAATTAATTAATTTAGTGAGGGAAATGAAGTATTTTTATACCAAAAGAAATCCTCAATATCGAAATATATATTTAAAAGAAAAGAAAAAAAGAAGAAATTGGAGAAAAGTTGAAAATAATTGGTAGATGATATTTTGTAATCCACATAAACTCGGCGTTAATCATTGTTTATTAGACCTTTACATTTTTTTTATATCTTTCTCATTTTGTTAATAAATTTCAACAAATAATTTTACCACCTACATATTTTGATATGCCAACGAACATATAAGAATGTCGGTGTCATTGTGTTAATTCGGCAACATTTACGACGACAGTGTCGTCGTAATTGCCGTGTCGGCATCATTGTGTTTCGGCCTTTACACAGCCGAGAGTTTTGTCGAGTGGAATAGAGAGTTTGGTACTTCTCAATACAAACTCCCCGAGTTACAGAATTCCGAGTGGAGAGTTAACTGTCAAAAGAACTCTCATCTCCACAACTCCACAACTCTCCGAGTTAGTGAATCCGGCCCCTGGTATGTCAACAAACGTAAGGAGCTCCCAGCGAATTTTGCACAAAAGTGAAAACAGCCAACAAAAAAAACTGAAAGGCATAAGGAGGACACTGACATGAATAATATGGACTGACTACGTTCACAGAAATGCACTGCAAAAAGTGGGCTCACTTCTGAGGAGAACTGTAAACAACAAATAAATAAGTGGTCCGCCCAAAAAATGTTTTTAAATTAATTATTTAGGGTTATTACTGATAAAATTGTCTTACCAATATATTCATAAGATGTGCAGCAGCAACTAGAAACGTTTTATTATAATTTATTTTCGAACTACTCGCTCATTTTTTCAACTTCCCGCCAATGATTTTTCAATGTTGGCACCGGCGTAAGAATTTTTTGACATACGCAATTGAGCCCACATGAAATAGAAAGTTAAGCAGTCCATATTATATATGTCAGTGAAGGAGGAACGTTTAAAGTTTGCTCGTGAACATCTATGGTGGGAAAAAGAGTTGGAGGAAGTAATTTTTACCAATGAAAAGAGGTTTAATCTGGATGGACCAGACGGGTGGTCGCATTATTTCCACGAATTAATGAAAACGGAGTTGTTTTGGAAGATGCGACAAATGGGAGGAGGAAAAATTATGATTTAGGGAGGAATAGGCTACGAAGGAAAGAAAAATTTCCGATTCATTTCTGAAAAAAATGGACAGCAACTTTTATATACAGCTATTCGGCGAAGAAATAAGGAGCCAAAGAAACTCATTCTTCATTCTTCAACAAGAGAATGCTGCCGCTCAAACCGCCAGGAGAGTGAAAGATTATCTTTAAGGTCTCGAGATCTTAATATTATCGAATATGTTTGGTGTCATCTTGCAAGAACAGTTTATCTTGAAAACAGGCAGTTCGCAACCATAAATATAAATGAATTGAAACATGCTGTTCATGAGGCTTGGAATTTTATTCCTAGAAAATACTTAAAATTGTTGTTTAAATCTCTTCCAAAATGAATGGAAGAGGTAAAAGAAGTAAGAGTGAGCTCCACTGTTATGGATCTATACTGAGTGATTGGCACGCTAGCTCGCCTCAGCTATTGGCGGAGAGTGTGGGGAGGTGCCACGAAAGCCTGCCGCTGCTACCTGCCATATACAAAAAAAAATCCGTGCCTAATAAAAGCCGTCGCACACATCTCGGTCCAGAAGAGACCTTCACACTACTTACCCATACTTACTTGAAGGCGCAGATGACGTACCTTCGGCTGCTTTGCCCAATCCACCCATACGACACTGCGGGCAGAAATTTAATTTCAGTGTCCCTGTACGGACCTGAAACGAGAGCAGAGGAGCGGATCTTTTCAACTTCTACATCAAGAGGGCTCCAGGAGAGTAAAGAGAAAGAAATGAAAACCTCAGAGCATAGTTACGTTCTAAAAATTAATTAAATCAAAAGGAAAAGATGTGATTTCAGCCGACATAAATTGTGTAAACAAGCCAAGCGGGATACTAATCAGATGACATGAGTGTTGTGGTTGACCCAACGTATACATTTATCATTACATTGAAAACAAAGCTCACTAATACTAGATATATCTGAGGAATATTTAAAAAATTCTAACATCTCTAATCTATTTTCACCTGCGGAGACTTCTTACTAATTAATGATATAAGGCAGATCATTTCTATTCCTGCCACACAAACTGGGATTAATATTTAAATTAATTTATCCTAAATTCTTAACTGCTAAGGATTCATGATCTAATTTCATATAGCAAATATATTGGAAAATAAAAATTGTATGTACTTATATAAATATAAGTTTCGATATGATCCTATATTTTTCTTAACTCCATGTCAACAAATATAAATCTTAGATGCTAGTATCTACATATTTGAATTACCAGATAAGGTGCGATCTCTCGATGTTACAGAATTTGCATAGGCAGACTCAGGCCGCGTGTGTTTTCTATTTCCGTTTTAGGCAAAGCTTTCATCTTCTGAAATGGCATCCTATATGCTCTATATGCTATATTAGCACCACACTATGGTAATACGGGACGTCAAATGTTGGCTACTGTTCGAGATCGAAGCAATAAAGCTTAAGCGACAGAGCTGCTTGTCACTGCTATCTGGTACGGTTCTGTCTAAATCCGCTAACTGATACTACTGTGAATGCTCAGCTTTACGCTGTCCGCTGTCCTATCCAGCGGTAGTAGTATTACAAATCAAAATGTGATCAAAAAGGTCGAAGCGAAGATAAATATGGCGAAGCCGTAACTGCGTATGATAAACTCCTTTGTTTGGATGAAACTATACGTTTTTTACGTGATCTATGTCGACAGCCTGCAGTCCTAATAGCTCAATGTCCACTTCGACTCTTATACACGGTATATTTGTAAGCCTTCGTACCAAGGGAATATTAAATTATAGCTAATCGCATACGATACCTGTTATTCCAAGACGTTTTGTTTCAGCGGAAAACTTTTCTTTTCTTATTTAGTTTTATTTTTCTGGAAGTTAGTCCTAGTTGTTCCCGGAATGAAATCACAAGGTAATGGATTTGCTAACAGTTCCCAAGGAAGCTGTTGCTGTCGGAGTTCCCTCTCGTGGCAGGAAGAGACGCTGCTCTCCACTTGGACCACTACGTTCCTGATTATGATAAGGTGCACTTTTTTATTTTTCTTATCACAACCCCTCACTCGTGGCTGACTGGAAATGATTTCAGGAGGGAAGCATAAGATCCTAACCTGCTCCGTCTACTAGATTGTTCTTTTCTCCCCAAGATTATTCCAGGGAGGCACTAGCTGCCCTACTTGGTATATTAACTTTGAAATCGTCGTTAACGACTGAAATTCCAGTCTCGCTATAATGTAGCTTTAAGGTTTCATTTTCACTTAAAATGGTATGATTATAAATCCGGATTACTTAGGTTAAATTGATTTAATATGCTGTGATTTCTTCTTATAAAAAGCACACAAATCTCTTACTCTTCTTCTTCATTTTCCGCCAGTCTATTCTCGACTCTGTCCCGCCAAGGTGTTTTTTTCGCCGATCCATTCCAGTAGCAGCACATTCGACGTATGGCCGATGTACGCATTGCTGCTAGCTTCAGCGTGTAGCATGCTGCTACATGTAGCATACTACGACCATAAAACCACCCATTATTAAAAAGTATGTAGTCAAATTCTGCTACCTTGATCATCATTTTGTTGCACAACTTTTGTAGGAAACACCACATATTGTTTTTGGAAAAAAGTGTACCTACGTCAAATTTGTTAAAGACATTTTGGAAACATTTTTTCAGTCAAAATTTATTCCTACTAACAATTAGAAGTTGCCAAAGTTCGTAGAGCCCACTAGGTTGAGGTTCTTAAAGTTATACTTAGGTCGAGATTTGAAATGTTAACACTTTGTTTTCCGCTTAATTAATTGCAGTGCGGTTAATACATTTATTCATCATACATATAATTAATAATACTTAAAATAAAATTAATAAATTTAAAAAGTCTTTGCAAAATATACCATTTTATAGAATACATTTACATATTTTTCAGCCGTCGTGATTGATGATGATTATATGCGCAAGCAAAATATCGAAATTATTTCCCAAGTTCAAAAAATTGTTGACGATGTAGTACGTGAGAACTTAGTTGTGGGAGGTCTAAATGTGAAGTATTTTACTTGGGCATCAGTACGCTTAAAAAAAGGTGAGTAGATATAACTCTTAATTTTATTTAACTGTAGAGTTCCAGTAAAAAGAATTATTAACCTGACTTGAACCAAATAGGAAATCTATGGGGCATATTATCACAAAGATTTACGCCAATACCCGCCAATTTAATTCAATTCCAGAGCTTATTCGAGCAATAAAAGTGGAATGGTTTAAAATAGAGCCTGAAATTACCATAAACCGCGTAGGCAGTATGGAAGAGATATTAAATGAAGCATTGTTGAATGGCACCAATTTTATCCGTCGATTTTATGCAGTTTATCGTTTTTTTTATGTTTATGTTTAAAAAAAATGAATTAAAGGCTAAAAGTTTTTTTTTTACCTTATAAATATGAAACAAGAGCAAATTTTGTTCGTTCAGATAACGAGAATAACTGCATATTTGTACTCTGTGCCATTTGCACCATTGCATGGAACATTTTTAGAAAATCGTAGTGTACAAATATATGTTCGCATTTCATATTTTTAAAAATGTCAAGTGACCTTATAAATATGCAAATAGCTAAATACGATGACTACATAAAAGTTAATGCCAAACATGTACATATATATTTTCAAATAAAATGGCCACACAACATCAGGAGTTAATTCCAAGTACATATCGATAGATATGTATACTTCGAAGTATATGCATTTCCAAATAATAAAATATTCGCACGATAGCAGGAGTTACTTTCAAATACGTTTCTTTATGTATATGTGTGTATACTTCAAAATATGCAATTCGAAATAAAATAACTGCACTATGGAAGAGGTTAATTATATGTGTCTCAATAATAACTTTCCATAAATTTCAAACAAAACAAAGGTAGATAACGTCTCTAACGTGTGCTTCGTTCATACCACAACCCTTCAGTAATATTTCGCAAAGCAAAAGGTACAAATATTACTTATTTTGGCAAATACAGCTGTGGGCCTATGCAGCTCCCATCTAACCTGGCGCTCCTCAATCCACATTTATCCCGTGAATCCGTGCAGTTTTCAGTGTAGATCGGTCTCCATAAATCATCTGCTGGATGACCGTTTATCTTTCAAAAGCAAACTTATTTCTTGGAAGATTACTAAAATAGGCAACTCAACAAGCCCTTGTGTCTTGCCTCTGAGAAAGCACGTACCAGAAGAAGCGCAAAAATGAGAAAATCAACACCCGACGATTTGACAGCGCCGAACCTCACAGGCGGGAGACTTGCCACATCCCACAAAAATTGGATGATGCTCGGTAGTTGACATAAAGATGTCAGCAGAAATAATTACTACGTTACTTTAAACTAATTATGATTGAGATTACTAATAAGAGGATGCAATATTTAACGCTGGTTACTTTGACAGAATCATGATGTGTAATTCGTGCTTCAATTAATGAACTCCCTACAATTAAAATGGCAAATTGTAGCTTCGAGAGCGATGTTATGGAATTATGTTGAGGGTGATGTACTTCGGACGTTAAGTCCAGACTGCCAGCATGAGCTGACAGATCACCCGATAACAGCGTTGTATACAGGACGGCACGCTAGTCCACCTCGACTATTGGCGGAGAGTATGGGGGGGTTCCACAAAACAACCTGCCGCTGTTACCAACCATATACAAAACGAGATATCGTGCCTTCAACAAACGAACAGCTAGCACACACTCGGTCCTGAAAGGACCCTTACGTCACTTACCTGTATCTAGGTGGAAGGCGTAGGTGCTCTACCTTCCTTTGTTAGCCCCATCCTCCCTTTTGACTTTGGGTGTCACTATTTTCCCAAGTCCCTTGTTTTGATTATCAGAATCCCGAAAAGGGTATGTATTTCCTCGTAAATCCACGTGCAGTAATCGATTCTCTCTATTTTATACAGTAAATTTTTGCTTGACGTATAAATTTTGCAAAAGATAATTTTTCAAATCAGTATCCGGATCGAAATGTACAGACATTAATTTACATAATCTTGCTTGAGAAGAATTTTTCTGCAGGGCACTTGGGAGCACTGAGGCTAGTTATTACCACTCGTAGGAAATTTAGAAAAGCCTTAGTTTCAGGTTAAACAATAAACATAGATTTCCTCTTCCTCCGCCTATACCTTGAAGAGGTTAAATAAATTCGCTACACTTCCAAAATTGACTTCATCAAACCTTTAATACGATTCCCTTGGAAGAAAATGGAAAACTATCTGTTGTCTCTTCTTATTTTATTTTATTTTTTTATCAGCACCCTTTGGAAATTCCTAAAATATTTCATATCTCTAATTTGGCCTAGTTGAATTTATGCGAAAATATTACCTTTTCTTGGCTGGATGACTGAGAGAATTTTCGATAATAACGAATTCCTCCAGGATGTATTTCACTCGCGCACTTCTTTCGAGAAAATAAGACAGATTAAGATGTCTTTTTCTTCCTTTCTGTCACGTCAACATGGCACCTGAGCGTGAGGAAATGCATTTCTCTCGGTCGGGTGCGTTCAGTATGCGGTTTACTTTAAGGTCGGCGTACATGCTTCAGTATTTTCAATGTAGCATATTGCTATATGCAATACGCTACGACCAAAACAGCGAGCTGAAAAGTTTATGCGCGGTGTTTGTTTTTTTTTTGTCTAAATATTAAGAACTTAGGTCAGATGAGTTCTAGTAGCTAAATACAATATCATGAATTCTAAAACATTCGTTGATACAAAGTTACTAGTTCTCTATATATATTAGTTAATACGATATTATAAATTCTAAAATATTAGTGGATACGATCCTAAGGGCATCATGGCCTTCATGGAACTGGTTATCACTACTCCATCATGTTTTCGTCCTCATGGCCGTCGTGAGGTCTGCGTATGTCGATTTCGGCTGGTAACAATTCGACTCAGTAAAGTGCACAATATAATAACTAAGTTTCGCGTTTGTAGTTGTGGTGGATGTTCCTTTTTTCTTCTTCGTCGCGAACCCCGGTTTACTGTAAAAGACCAAAGGAAAGAGCAGACATCTGTCGGGGATTCAATGTGAGCACCTATCTGTAAGCCTGATACCGATTTCCATTGATCATGTTTTTTAGCAGAAGTGTTACACTTTTCTTGTAGTGTTACATTTACCTGCACTGCTAGAAAAAGTGTACGTCAAATGAGTCTGGTGCTACATCGGAAAAATCGGCGGTGTTACACCGAAAAACGCACACATCTACATGAGAAATGTCACAACTGAATGTCATTGAGCATTACATATCAATCTCCAACTATTACTCTACCAAATTCATCCGCAATCACGCCAAAAACTTTAAATTACAATTTTCATAATTTTTACGTTATTCGTGATGTTATTACAATTACATTCTCATCGCGTCAATAGTTATTCCATTGAACTCGTTTTTTTACTGATTGGCTTGCACTTTTCTTAAAATATCAATGGAAATCGATATTAATCGCCGGCATCTTATTGCACGGATTAGTATTTAGGCGACAATCAGCGCCCTCATGAGGCTGAGTATGTTATATTCTGCCATAATGAGTACCAGTTTATGTCAGTGCATGCTAGACATTGTACTTACTGATCGAAGCAAGACCCATCTAAAATCTCGGCTGATCTCTGGATTATGATACCCGGTTGATTTAGGGCAATTGCACGCCGAAAGCCAAACATCTAAGCATTCATTAATAAGCGGCCATCCTTCAAATCGTCGAACGCAGTATGCAATTATTCAAAGCACATACTCTTCTGTTCAAAGAAAACTGTCCGCCTAACTCATACAGACTCAGACACCATCTTTCTACACGCATATCGACTACCACTACCACCACGATGCTCCCATAAAGGACCATACTCCGTGTTGATGTTAATAATCTTACTGCGATTCACGGTTAAAAATTTAGGGGTAAATATTGTAAACAAATAATATACATGTAGGTCCATAAAAGGTTTGAATAAATAGTATACTTCCTCAATTCATAAAATTTTATAAGAGAGTTTATTAATATAATACAACTGAATATAAAATTGGTTTATAAAATTTGTATATACAGTTGAATCAAGCTATCGCATAAAATGCGTTTATAACTGCCTTTGATAAAAAAAAAAGAAATATAAGATATGCTTCTTTATATATGTCCCCAGACCCAACCAGTGGTAAGACCTCTTAATTGCATTAGTAACTACAGAATTAGGTTAGGTTAGGTTAGGTAAGAAGGGTGCCACAATACAACTAGCCTGCATCACTTAGACCTCTAGTGTGTCCATTGGGCCCCTAGGCCTCATGGGATAACCTTTTCAAGCCTTTGGAACTATGAAAATGCTGATTGGGAAAGTCTCAATCAGTATCTCAGGAATATTGATAAGTCGGTCTGTTTTGCTTCGAGGGATGTCGATGAATGCACTCTAGAGCTTAGTAATATACTAAATCTTGGCATGCGTGGGCCCTAGGCCCCATGGGATAAATTTTTCAAGAGTGCCCCAGATCAATCCTGCTTCCCTTGGGGAACTCAAGGAATCTCCAAGACTCCTTACCTAGATCCATCCTGCTTCTTTCAGAAAACTCAGGATATGTCTAAATTCTTTGTTTTGCAGTTCGCCCAGACTTGAAAAGAAGTAGCTGCCCAGTAGCCCACTTCTTTTATTCATCAGAGCGGGGCATTCGTAAAGCACGTGTTGGACGGATTCGATTTGCTCCGAGTCCTTATATTTCCTGCCGGAATCGTTCGCCGCTATCCCTAGTCTTCTAGCATAATCACCCAGTGACCCGTAAGGACCCCTACTAAATTCCTGGTTTTGTTCTGCTACCATTAAGTAGCTACCTTCTTTTTCCTGTCATATGCAGGCCATTATTGCCTCGCAATACAACAGGTATCCTTGTTGGTCCACCACAGAATTAAGAAATACAGATATAATAAATAATATGGTCCTTCGAGGCATAACACCAGCTATCTCAGCAGCAGTGGATTGGTTTCCAGCATTTAGTGAGAGGCAGCTTCAACTAAAGTATAAGATGCGTAACTACTAGTAAAGTTACGAGATTTGAGAAGCATCGTTGTAAATTGTAATTTTCCCAAGCTTAGACGTTTTCTTGCATTTTTAAATGTCGGGGTGGATCTGATTCCCGACCTTGATTTATCGGCACGTCTACTTTGACAGCTTTCGCGAAATGGTGAAAAAGGGATCTTTTTATTGGTCCCTTATATTCAACAGGAGTATAGCGAGCCTGCCTGGGATGGTATTGTTGAATTGCTTGCTCTTAGACTTCTTGACTATATCTTTGTATGGATCTTTATCTTGCTTGTATTAGCATTAGTTCCCTTAATTTTAGCTTCTTTCAGTTGTTTCGCTATTAATATCACATATTTCAAGTGTGGATCTGGGCTGCTAGGAATCAAAGTGTCTTGCGGTTGAGAATATTCCATGGCTCGGCAGATGTTATGCAAGTTTTAAGTTTATGCATTCGTGGTAGATATAATTGGAGACGTAGCACTCAAATCTTCTTCGATATCATACTGAACGTGCTGAAGTTTGTTATCGGGGTTATTGCCCGGCAGTGGGAATTTCCCATTTATGTTTTCAAGATTGACTCTCTAACATTCTTCCTAATGGCCATCCAGAGGAAGGTAATCTATTATTCTTTAATAAAACTACCTGTTGGGTAGAGTGGGCGGAAGTTCGAACATGCTTCGATCAAGCACAGTGGATAGCTTTTCGAATTATTCTCTTCAAGTTAAATTTTATGGACTTAAATGGTTATTGTAAGTTTTAACTTCGATAGGTTTTCAGTTAGCTGTTCTCTCGTGCTTGCGTTGTATCGATGGCTTCTGACATATTTATAAATGAATTTATATATTGCGCTGTAATTACCGCTGAGGTTACCCCCACCGGTAAGTTTCTTTTTTTGGATATCGACAATTGCCAATATTGATGTTTGCATCTGATACGAGTAATATCTTTATTGGACGTTTATTTAAGAGGTGACTTGTAATAAAAGATTCAAATGTGTCCATACCTAATGAATACTTAATGCGTCAGTGATGTCATCCAGATCAATTGAGAGTGAAAATCGGGAACTTTTCTTTATCATCTAGTGCTTATTTTTGTATTGTGCGTATTGCAGGTATGAATTTGATTCCGCATAGGTAACCGTGGTTAACTTATATTCTTGACTAGGTTTTTATGGGATCATTTCTCCATTAGATTCAATGAAAATCTTGGCCTTGTTAAGCTAATCTTCTCGATCTGAGAAGGCAATTCTGTGGAGTTGCCAAAGTGTAGAATATCTGTGAGATCTTATTTTAAATGTGATCATTGCAATTTTTTCAGTGTTAATTTTCGCGGAGGCATCAAATACTAGCCTTAGTTTAGTGATAGTGTTATCTTCCTTGGAAACTTCATTGTTAGTGATACATGTAATATACGTGTTCCATGCTTTGATCTTAAATCTGTTCCGTTGTAAAAGTTTTCAGCTTTGGCTTCTTTCGGGAGTAATTCTTCGTATATCAAGTAATTTTCCCTACATTCCTAAATTTCTTAATTGTTCCTCTACGTTGTTTGTACAATCATACACAGCTTTATTATTATTTTTCATCTGAACTTGAATATTGCCTGACAAAATCCTACCAAACCTTGTTCATTGCACCCATTGACCCGTTTTTAACACGATTAAGTAGTATATTTGAGCAAAGATATCTGGACCTAGTATTACATCTAAATATGGGTCCTGGTGGCCTAGCATAATTAGGATCTTATAATTTTTAATTTTTTCCCTGACGGGAATCGAACCTACACTTGTTAGAATCGGTCAAGATAGAGAATAGAAGAATTCTTAAGAACCTTTATTTAATGATTCTAAATTAAATCACAAATACAAGAAGAAAAACACAACCGCCTCGTCCGGGGTTTGAAACCGGGACCTTCCGCTTTCCGGGCGACTGCTCTTACCACTCAGCTAACGAGACAGATGATTTTCCCCTCTTGTATTTATCATTTTATAATTAGCCTACTAAGCCACGTTTTTGCTTTCAGCTGGCATTAACCAGTAACGATGAAAGCGTAAAATAAATTTTTGTAAATTCAGTTTTTAATTTTTTCCCTGACGGGAATCGAAGAATTCTTAAGAACTTTTATTTAATGATTCTAAATTAAATCAGAAATATTTGTGATTTAATTTAGAATCATTAAATAAAAGTTCTTAAGAATTCTTCTATTCTCTATCTTGACCGATTCTAACAAGTGTAGGTTCGATTCCCGTCAGGGAAAAAATTAAAAACTGAATTTACAAAAATTTATTTGTACGCTTTCATCGTTCCTGGTTAATGCCAGCTGAAAGCAAAAACGTGGCTTAGTAGGCTAATTATAAAATGATAAATACAAGAGGGAAAATCATCTGTCTCGTTAGCTCAGTGGTAAGAGCAGTCGCGAGGAAAGCGGAAGGTCTTGGTTTCAAACCCCGGACGAGGCGGTTGTTTTTTCTTCTTGTATTTGTGATTTAATTTAGAATCATTAAATAAAAGTTCTTAAGAATTCTTCTATTCTCTATCTTCTAATTCCAATTTTTCCATATGCTCCCGTTTATCCTCGTCTTTCTACTACTGTTAGACATTGTTGGAAGTTAGATGATGTAACTGGACGAACATAAAGATTGATGGCCCTTTAAACTATACTTTAGATTTAGGTATGATTTGTTTTTTTGGAATATGTAAACTTTTTCTACAGTATAGGTTGTGGTTCAACCCGAACAAAAGCTCGCGAAGTATTTTGAGTCGTATACTAATCTTAATTTTTGATTGACAGAAATTTAATTTGAAAAAATTAAGGTTTGAACCAAAAATGAAATTGCGTGTTATACCAGTCAGTGGGTTTTGAGATTATTGTTAATTTTTTTATTTAAAGATATTACCTAATAATAAATTTTGTTATATATTTTTCTCATTTCTTCTTTAGATTTCGTTGCTGCAATAACAGTTACTGATTGCCAAAGGACGTGGAAATTTTATGAAAATGCTGATCAGAGCTCAATTATGTTGCTGGCTATTACCGAGGCTGATTGCCCTCGCTTACCACTAAGTCAAGCCGTTATGGTAAATAATTCTTTAATTTTTTGTTTGACTATTTATAAACTCTGAACATCTTCTTGGATTAGAACCATATCCCCAAAAGACTTGACAGTCGCAATTATTACTTTTTTTTAGAACGTAGCCGAAGTTAAAGGGGCGTCCATTAATACCATATGCTAAGAAAGAAA
The DNA here is from genome assembly GCA_963930735.1 of Dioctria linearis. Lineage (NCBI taxonomy): Eukaryota > Metazoa > Arthropoda > Insecta > Diptera > Asilidae > Dioctria > Dioctria linearis. The sequence continues at coordinate 210,244,684 of OZ005741.1, read as the reverse complement.
GAGAGAGAGGAAAAATTAATGATTCAAGCGGAAGTCAGATTGTAAATTTTAAATATTATTTTTATATTTCCGGGGCCAAAAATTGTGATTTAATGGAAAGCTGATTGACGAAATAGAAAAATACGAATTAATTTATAACAAAAAATTTAAAATAAATTTGAAACATCTCAAATGACCGGTGAACCGCGAACTAAAAGATCTTTTGTGGTATGCCCCTGCCGTGTTATTTCAAGTCCACGTTCGCCTTTTTTAGGAAATTAATACGTCATGTTAATGCTAAGAGTAGGGGAGACCAGGCCTCCAGGACAATACGGACACCGCGACCATAGTTGACCTATTGTGCCTTCCCCTAAGGTGGTTAGGCAAAATCGAGTCTTTTAACGCGCTCAATATTGCTCTTTGGGTTAGATTGCAAACTTTTTTTGGAGAGATAAGTGTTCCTCCAGTGATTTGCATCCTTGGACCTGCTAGCGCTGGGCACTCACAAATAACATGCATCAAGGTTTCATCTTCCTCTTCGCAAAGTCGGCACAGTTCACTGTCGGATTTTCCTGGACTAACAGAGCCCATCCCCAGACATTAGTGCGAGTGCCTTTGGAGAGCACGCCACTTGCAGTCCAATGTTCAGCTTTTGCTTGTGTCTCTGTTAAAAATCCGTGTAGCTTATCTTCGACGTATTTATTGCAAATTTATTCCCATCTAGCCACATTTGTGTAACGTATTAGGTGCTCATTTAATTCCATCTATAAATCATCGCCATTCTTCCCAGCGTATAATAGGGTATCGTCAGCGTATATATAATATTCCACGGCTAATCCAGCTTACAATAAATTTTGGATTTACAGAGAGTGATGGAGCGGACCAAGAATTGATCCCTTCGGGACTCCAGTACTCATCATCTTATTCTCACTGCAATTGTTTTCCACGGTCGTACAGCACTGTCTTGCTTCAAGATAATTTCCTAATAATTGCTTTGCTTTTCCTCTAATTCCCAAATCGTTTAATATTTCTATTAATATATTATGACCTACAGTATCGCCTTCTCCATATCAACAAATTCCCCAATGACATAATTATCAGCATCCAGTTCTTTATTAATGAACTAATGAGCACCATGGCATCAATCATAATAGCTGTCGTGTTGCTTTGCTTTTTGAGTACATATTGTCTTTTATCAAATCCTTCATTGCTTTGCATAAATGCTATGAGTTGGTTATGAAGTAGTCTCTCAAATATGTTACTGAATATATTGATCAAGGCTATGGGACGATAGTTATTGGGATCTTTTCTAGGCACTATGGATGTAGATTGGAAATTCGGCCTTTTCGACACAATTATTTATATAATATCTCCTTCACATCCCCATTGTTCACCCGCCCGATGAATGCACAGTTAACCCTTGACAAATTTTTAGTACCGTGCCGTTTTCACATTAAAAAACCAAAACGAAAACAATGAACCGAAAACACACTAATTTTGTCCTATACTAGCAGAAGTTTGCAGCAATATACATTGCAAATTTCAAATTTATTCTAATTACAGTTTCAGACAAAAACTATCCATATTTAAAGCTTTATTTCAATTAAAATACATTCTTATGTTTTTTCCGTACGAAAAACAGATCTTCGTTCCGAACTGTCAAGTAGCTTTTTGTTCCAAATAAACGGAAATTCTTTTCGGTCTTACATAACCTCATTCTGTTTACTTACAGTTGATATAAAACTTTCCTAAAATATAACTTTTATTCGAACATTTTCGATATGTAAGCATAGACAAATTTTCGCTGTGGAACTTATTAGATTCTCGTTTTCGCTTTTGGATATGCAAGCGGCCTAACTGCACTTAACTTCCATTTTTATACGCTAGATGAAATCTGTAAGGTATACTAAGTGAGTCATTCCGTTTGTAACGCATAGAAATAATGATGGTAGAGCAAAATGGATTGGACACCCACGCATAATATTAAAAGTTATTATGGTTTCTGCATGTCCGTCCGTTTGTACGATAACTCGAGAACGCGCACACTTAGAGAGCTGAAATTTTGTACACGGTCTTAAAAAAAGTAAATTTAAGTTGACAAATCGGATAACTCCTTCGTGGGGATGCTATTCAAAAATTTCGTTTTTCACTATACAGGGTGTTTCATAATTTGTGCACATAACTCAAGAATTTGATAGCTGAGGTGGAGACAGGAGACAAGCAAAAAATTATAAGGTGGGGGGGGGGGGGGGGGGGGGTTTAAAATTTTTACTTGTTTAAAAATCAGCACACCACAGCTATCTTGTTTGTTGACCTCATGAATTGCATTTTGATATTTACACATGCAACGATAAACCAGATGTGCAACCAACAGAAATTCCCGGCTTATCAGCATCAACATTTTTCATCACCGTTAGAGTCTGATCATTAATCGAAGTCTATGCGTGATCTGGAGACGAGACGCAGTTGGGTCATTATCAGCGCAAGAACAACTTTTTTTATTCTCGATGTAGTAACTCCAATAATTTTGCATAGCTTATTGAGAAAGTTTAATTTTATTTTGTACAATATTTAATTACTGCAGTACACATTAGAAAGTAAATTCAGTGGTATTTTATTTCCTGGAACATTGAAGAAAATCATTCCCACATGATCCCCCCACGAAACAGTACATCTTCAACTTTATATCCTGTAATTTTATTGATATTATACCCTAGCAAGGTGTGATTGATTTCAGATTATAGAAACTGTCTCAGCTTACCGATGAATGCCCAATCAGCCTTCCTGTCATCTTCCGTCGGAAGTTGTAGGACGTCAAAATCAAAAAATTGAGGGAAAAAACCAATTTTTTTCAAATTTTAACGTTTTTTCCCCAAAATGCAAAATAACTGTACAGTGTTTTTACAAGATTTAGAAGGTGACAGGAAGTCTGACTGGGCATTTATTAGAAAGCTGAGACGGTTTGCTATTACCTGAAATGGATCATACCTTAATAAGATGTATGTCAAGAAAGTTACAGGATGTAAAGTGGAAGAACTACCTACTAAGAATTGTAAACCCCCCTACCGCCGAAACGACGCGTCTTACCCCTTCCCCCTTTACCTTATAATTTTTTGCTTGTCTCCACCTCAGCTATCAAACTCTTGAGTTATGTGCATTAATTATGAAACACCCTGTATATTTGGACACTGCCTGAGACAGCGTTAACCTAAAGACTTGAAATTTTGTATACGCCGTTTTCATAAAAGCAATAAATAAAGTTTCACAAATGGGTTAGAGCGGACAACCCCTTCATGATGTTGCCATATAAAATTTTCATTTTCGACGTATACTGTGAGATCGATCAGTATTAAGGTCGATGTACACTTACCGGCACAGCACGACTGAAAAAGCACAAGAGTTTTTTGCACTTGGATTAAATTAAGAAAAACCACAACAATGATTCCACTAAAATAATCTTTATTTTCAACAACTAAAAATTTGTGGTATACAACAAAAAAACCAAACTACTTAACAAGAGCTCAATGATAGAAATTTCTATTCTCTTCTTATCGCTACGAAATGCCAACGACGAGTGCCCAATTTTTAAGTTAAAACTGTAAATTTTTGACTAACTGTATAGAATTTGCAATATGATAACAATACCACTGTGATAAGCGATCTGTGATACATTTCAATAATACAAAGAATCTGTAATAACTATTGACATATACATATATATATTTCATTGCTAATTTACCAACTTAAACAATTGATAGGAAAGTATTTATAAGATAAACATGATTGAGTTGGACAAAATTAAAATTAAATAATATTTACATAATTTTGGGTATTGTTTAAACATCCGCCGACCTTGACTGACGATATACAGTCAATCAATCTTCAGTCTCAATAGATAATGGCGCTATCTTATGAACAGGACGACGCAGAACTCCAGCCTTAGTCTTCACATCAACAACTCGAACTTTATTGTCGCTTCCAGTAATCGTTTGGACAATTTTTCCTAATAACCATTTCATAGGAGGCAGGTTATCGTCGTGAATTAATACCAATGTGCCAACAATTGGGTTTGGTGAACCCGATTTCCATTTGTATCTGTGATGTAAACCAGAAATGTACTCTGCGGACCATCTTCTCCAGAAATGTTGCTGAAGTTCAGAAATATGCCGCCATCTATTTAAATATGATGTCTTGATAGAAGAGAGGTCCGGTTCCACGAAGCAGTTTATGGGCGCTTGGCTCCAAAAATGCGCTGGGGTGAGAGCTTGTTCATCGCTTGGATCTGAAGAGAGCTGGGTTATTGGCCTCGAGTTCAAGGTGGCTTTTATCTGACAACAAACCGTACTGAGTTCCTCAAAAGTCAACAAAGAGTTTTGTAAAGTTCGAAATAACTGCGATTTGGCAGCCTTTACTGCTGCCTCCCAGATACCTCCAAAGTGTGGTGCTCGAGGAGGTATATGATGAAATTCTATAGATTCTTCGGCGCACCACTGAGCGATAGTCTTCTGTGTGTATTGATCCAGGAACGCATCTCGAAGCTCTGATAATAGTCTTCTGGCGCCAACAAAATTCGTAGCATTGTCACAATATAGATGTCTCCATAGCGTGCGACGGCTAATAAATCTTTTGAGGGCTGCAATAAATGCTTCCGAGGATAGATCGGACACTATCTCCAGATGAACACCTCTCGAAACAAAGCAGACGAAGACCGCTATATAAGACTTATATGGGCCCTTTCCTCTGATTTTATGAGTTGTCATGATAGGTCCACAGAAGTCAACTCCGGAAATGAAGAAAGCCCTAGATGGTAAAACTCGTCTCTTAGGTAAATTTCCCATCATTTGTTGTAACAGCTTTGGGCGATATCTGAAACAATGTAGACACTCTTTCATGATCTTTCTGGAGTAATCCCTAGCATTGATGATCCAAAACTGCTGCCTGATTATCGAACCCAAAGTTTGCGTGCCTGCATGAAAATGTTTAAAATGCAAATATCTTATGTAAGATTTAACGAATGGATTATCTTTGGGAAGAAGGATAGGACATTTTGCATTATAAGGAATATCTGCATTCTGCAGACGCCCTCCTACTCGTAACAGTTTTAAGTTGTCGTCAAGGAAAGGATTTAAAGATTGAAGACAACTTTTAGGGCTAATCATGGTTCCGTTTTTGAGCGAATCTATTTCTTCATTGAATTCTACTTGCTGAATGGCCCAAATAAATCTGTGGAATGCTGCTTCAAGCTCTGAGGCTGTGAAACTTCCAACAACTATTCTCTGTTTATTGATCCTTTGCCTTAGATTGCTAATGAAGCGATTGACATAGGCAAAAATTCGTCGATTTTTAGAAAAACCACTCGTTTTATAAACAATATCTAGAAATGATTGCTGCACAGTACATGTCATAACAATCTTTTTCTTTCGCCTTTCTGGGAGCTGATGTGACGATTTGGACATTTGCGGCCAAAATTCGGGGGACTTAAATAAAAATTCAGGACCAGTAAACCAACAGGAAGTTTTTAATTCAGCTACGGAAGCTCCTCTAGAAATTATATCGGCTGGATTCGATTTCGTATTGACCTATCGCCAGGTTGCATTTTCTGATATATCTTGTATCTGAGATACCCTGTTTGCGACAAACGTGTACCACGTAGAAGGAAGAGAGGAAAGCCAGCCTAACACAATTTGAGAATCAGTCCATAAAAACACTTCATCAAGATTGTGATTGATGCAGCGTCGAACCTTTGCGAGTAGTTTGGATAACAATTCACAGCCACAGAGTTCTAAACAAGGTAGAGTTCTTATAGGTTTGGTGGGTGCAACCTTCGATTTAGCACTAAGCAAATGTACTGTGATAGAACCAGTCGTATCTATGCAACGAACGTAGATACAAGCTCCGTATGCTCGAAGCGATGCATCTACGAATCCGTAAAGTTCAGTACGACTTATTTCAGCTTTCGAACGAACGAATCGAGGTATTCGAATATCATCAAGTTGACGGAGATTATCCTGAAAGTTCTTCCAACGAGTATGATACTCCATAGGAGCAGATTCGTCCCAATTAAGCTTTAAGAGCCAAAGTTCCTGCATAAAAACCTTTGCCTTCACAGATACAGGGTTGACTAAACCAAGTGGATCAAATAGTCTTGATAAATCGGAGAGCACAGTTCTTTTGGTAATCCTTGAGTCTTTATCTAAGAAATTGTAGGTAAAACGAAATTCGTCGGCATTAGGCTCCCAACTCAGTCCTAACGTTTTGATGATGTCACAATTATTTAAAGTTAACGGTTTCTCGCGATCCTCGTCAGGTATATGTTGTAAAAAATGTATACTGTTTGAATATCATTTTTGTAGCTGCAGTTTTCCAGATTGTAATACTGTTTGTACCTGATGTTGAATATCCAAAACTTGGTTCAAAGTTTCTGCCCCAGTTAACAAATCGTCAACATAAAAGTCTTCTTTAATTACTTTTTCCGCCAGAGGAAACTGATGTGCATGTAAATCTGCTAAATAGTTTAAGCAACGAGTGGCGAGATATGGCGCGGAAGCTGTTCCATAAGTAATAGTTTTTAAACGATATGAAGCAAGTTCCTCATGAACACTGTTCCTCCAAAGAATGTATTGGAAGTTTCTATCTTCTGGGTAGATCAAAAATTGACGGTACATCTTTGAAACATCTGCTATTAAAGCAATTTTATAACAACGAAAGCGCAGAAGAATTGATTGTAGATCGTTCTGTATGGTAGGACCTACCATCAGAATGTCATTTAGAGAGAGACCTGATGAAGTCGGGCAGGATGCGGCATATAACAATGCAACCTAGGTATATTCTTGTCATTAACAACCTCCATATGATCTTGAACAAGATACTCTTGCAGAAATTCAGTGTATTGGTTTTTCAAGCTGGGACTTCTAATTAACTTCCTTTCTAATGCAAGAAATCGTCGTTTTGCGGTATCAAAGGAATTGCCTAAGGCTGTTGGAGATTTCTTGAAGGGTAGTTTTACCATTAGTCTTCCACAATTGAGACGACAAATGCTTTCCATGAACAGTGTTTCGCATTTGAGCTGTTCCTCATTAAGCCGCGGGATCTTTAAATCAATATCTGAAATTCGCCAAAATTGTTCAACGATGGTACTTAAGGAATTATCAGAGTCTAAGGTATCTGAAACACTGGTGGATACAACGTTGCAAATATGTCTTTCTAAAGGAGGAGCTTTGTATTTGCCACACATGACCCATCCGAAGACGGTCTTCTGTAGAGTAGGAAGATTATTGCACAACTTGATTTGCCCAACTGAAAGAAGTTCAAAAAACTTATCCGCTCCAATTAGAAAGTCGACCTTTTGAGGCTTATAAAAACTAGGATCTGCTAGCTGTATATTTTATGGTATTTTCCAACAATCAGGCCTGATTTCAGCTTCAGGTTGAATACCGGTAATCGAAGGTAAGACCCACATGTGTAAATCGGTTTCGAAGTTTTTCAGGCGAGATTTAATTGTACTACATGTTTCGTGCTGGACTTTTGCAGTCACGTCACCAATGCCGCTTATGCCAGCATTGATATGCTGAAGTTTCAAATGAAGCTTATAAGCCAAGTCTTTAGTAATGAAATTTAATTGTGAGGCTGAATCCAATAAGGCACGCGCAAAATGATAGCATCCAGTTTTGTCTCTAATCCGTACAATTCAGTTGCTAAGAGGACGTACTCATTTCTTAAAACAGTTGACTTAGGCTTATGTATTGAAGAACATAAGGACGAATTGAATGCATCACCAGAAAGATTAGGCTCTGATGATCCTATTCTTTGCTGTTGCGAAGAAACCATAGCATTAATGTTCGAAAATGTTGAGGATCGTTCTTGTGAAAGTGGCGAATTATTATTAGGATTAGGATACCGATGCATCAAGGTATGATGCGGCCTAAAGCAGACACGACATTTCGAAGAGATGCATCTTGTAACTGAATGCCCTTTCGACAGACAATTAATACACAACGATAATCGCTTTGCCTATTGGAAACGCTGTACGACTGGTAGTTGAACAAATTTCGCACAATCCATAATGCTGTGATTTGATTCCGAGCAAAAATTGCATTTAAGTTTAGTAGCAGCCAACGAAGTAGTCTTTCGATTAAAAAATGTTACATTCGATTTTTTGTTAGTTGACTTACGACTAACAGAACTTGAATCAGGGTTAGATGGCTGAGATTTCTGTTCCCTGGCTTCTAAAAATTGACACAGTCTAATTAAATCCTTTTCGCAATCCTCCCAGGTTGGAAATTTATCGTAGTCAATGGCTTTATCCCACTTGGCTTGAGACTCCACGTCTAGTTTAGAATTTACCAAGTGAATAATTAAAGCATTTAATATATCTGTATCTTCACCCAATACTCGTAATGCACTTAAGTGAGCACTTATGTGGTCAACTAGACTACGCAGTTGTAATGCTGACCCTTTTTGAGTTTTTGGAAGTCCGAACATTTCAGACACATGCTCTTGGAAGATTAGAGACGAATTATCATATCTTTCCTTTAAATTGTCGAGAGCTTCGGGATATGTAGCAGCAGATTTGCCTAATGCATCTATAGTACGCAGAGCAGCACCTGACAAGCAATTTCGACGATGAGTATATTTTTCAGTAACTGATTTGCCTGGATCATCGTGAACGAGTTTATTAAATATTGCAATAAAATTTGGATAATCAGAATATCTTCCCGAAAACTGAGGAAGTTTTAACGGAAGTAAGTTAGCTTTAGATGTGTTAGGAGCACTGAAGGAGAAATGACCGTCAAGAATGCTACCTCTCCTCTGACCAGGCAACAACGATAAAATTTTCGATTTTACTTCGCAGTACAAATCTTCAAGCTCGCTTCGACTCACAATATTAACAGGATCTGCTGGGTTTAGCTTTTCGATTGACGTTTGATACGATAATACAAGTTTCCAATACGATTCTAAAATTTCTAGCCTACACTCTAATTCTGTAGCGGTTAAGGTGTCGGCCTTCGATGTAATGAAGGTTTTTATTCGCGTAATGCACCCTTTGGTACTTGCCCGCTGGATTTTCAGCTCATCAACAGCCCTTTTTTGTTCAACTTCAGAATTTCACAAATTTTCACAAATTGCAAACCAATCGATAAACCGAACTATTATAATTAATGTTTGTCTCTTTAATATTGTGCACTTAATATTATATATACTTATATACTTAGTTCAAATTTTATGTAAAAGTTCATTCAATTAAATTCAAAAATTTTGTTTAAATGGATAGCACTTCAATTAAATACCTTTGCTAGACTTCAAGACCTTTCTGGATACTACCTGTATATAATCATGTGATGACCCGTTAATTTATACATCGTACTATAACGTCATATGTATCTATACAATGTGCGATTTAATCTGTAATTTTTCTAAGTATGTAAATTTGCTTCTTTAATTTATTGAATATATATTATTTCCGAGCTTATTTAAAGCTTCAAATACCTGACCAATCCTTTCTAAGAACCGACTTAATTAGTTGCCATGTGATTAATAAGGGTACCGTAACGATGAGGTACTGTTGACTATTCCTGTTATCTTGAAGCGAAGTAAAATTACATCAATCCCACGCTGCTGATGAACCCAACAACTATAAACACCACTAATTGTTCTTTAATAATTATCACTAAACTGTCCTTTTGTATTTATTTTAAGTCTAAGAATTCTTTAACAATTGTTACACCAAGTAAATTTTTACACCAAGTCCTGTCACGGTCACCAATAAAAACGCACAAGAGTTTTTTTGCAGTTGGATTAATGATTCCAACTAAAATAATCTTTATTTTCAACAACTAAAAATTTGTGGTATACAACAAAAAAAAACCAAACTACTTAACAAGAGCTCAATGATAGAAATTTCTATTCCCTTCTTATCGCTACGAAATGCCAACAACGAGTGCCCAATTTTTAAGTTAAAGCTGTGATGAATAATTTTTGACTAACTGTATAGAATTTGCAATATGATAACAATACCACTGTGATAAGCGATCTGTGATACATTTCAATAATACAAAGAATCTGTAATAACTATTGACATATACATATATGTATTGCATTGCTAATTTACCAACTTAAACAATTGATAGGAAATTATTTATAAGATAAACATGATTGAATTGGACAAAATTCAAATTAAATAATATTTACATAATTTTGGGTATTGTTTAAACAACGACCGTCACAGACAGACAAAATATTTTTATATGAACCGGCGACGACTGATGCCGGGACGTAACGGAAATGTCACTGGCGGTCGCTATCGGTGGCTAGAAACCGGACCGGCATTTGTCAGGTACTGGTCTAGTTTTGAAATTAACAAGGAATAACTTTTCTATAGTTCTCTCGCAATACATGCCTGAATTAAAAGTTTACTTTCCGTTTTATGTCGGTATATGTTCATGAAAAATGCCGGTGCCGGTTCGTGCTGTGTCGGTAAGTGTGCATCGCCTTTTAGACGTTGTTATTATACTGAAAAGTTCTTCAGAATATGAAATCCTATGAAATTGGTTATAAACATTTTTATTGTTCGACAAACCGTTCTTGAAATATATGCGAAAAACCACTTCAACAATTAAACTTCCACAGAGAGGTAAACGTACGGGCATTAATCTATCAAGGGTATCATAAAAATTGGCCTTAGACCATATCTAGCTTTTTCACCTGTTTTTTACTAGTAAAGGGCCAACATTCACAAAGTCTTTGCTCATTTAGTTGACAATTTGTTGTTTATCTCTAATGTTATTGTCATCAACTTTTAATTCTTCTATGCTCTGCATTCCGTATTACTATTTCTTATTATTGGTGTCAGTTGGTTCCTGCTTCGCTTTTTCAATTATATCAATGAGTTTAAATTATCGCAATCATCAACAACCTTGATTTTTAATATTTCAGTCTTTTTTCTTACTATTTTTCTTTTGGACATTTTTGCTCTTTCAACAACATGCGAGGGTCCAGTTGAGGCCAGTCTTTGGGTTCCAATCGTATTTTTCCACTTTAAGAGTAGTTACTGCGTGGTCAATTGTGTTAATGTTATGCATTACAAAACATTTTCAATTTCGAATTGTCAAAAACTAATACTTAAATTATGTTAGGCCCTATGACTTCATTTTGACAAAAATTAAATTAAATTAATTAAAATGAACTTAACAATTCTTCTTTGGAGTAAGAAACCTGTATTTGGATCTACAATATTTCAAGTGAACTCTGACCTATCAAAAGAAATAAAACCGACTTCTGTTATTACCATAATGCCCTGATTACCGGTGGGACTCGCGCCCAGATCCATATAATCATAGGCACTTAAACGTCTCTTACGTTATTATTGTTAATACTGCCTGTATAGTATATAGAATTTATTTACAATATTTTGGCTTTGTTATAGGTTTTTAAGATACGTTTATTCTTTAGATACCAATAATTGACAGAGGAGAAGAGACCCCACAATTACTGCTAGATATCAAAGTCCAGAAGCTTTTAAATTGGAAGTCATGCGTTTTACTTTTTGATTCTTCAGTTGGTAAGTGGTATACATTTTATTACAAAAAGGTAAGTATATATAAAAATTACTTGACGCTGCCTACTTGATTAATTGAATTTGATCTTATGAATAAGAAAACGGGTAAGAGCGAGTCGGGCGCGCGCAATCAGGGCTCCATACCAGAGCTTTATCAACAAACAGTCAATCGACGAAATTTAAATATGCTATATTAAATATTATTAAAGCCAATTCAAATTTGCCTATGGTAACTGAAAACTTAATGAATTATGCGACATTGTGCTGGAACATTAGTAAATACAGTTATGGATTATTGTGCAGTAAAGCGTCAAGCGCTCAGACAGTGGTTGTATTGATGCTCAAGAGTAAATAAAATTCAGTGTGACGTTAAAAACTCGTTCACACTTAAAAATATTTATTTTATAATATTTAATTGTAAATTTTTTTAACTTTATAAAAATAGTTAGCTCTGTATTTCTTACGTTTTGAACACTACTGTATTGTCAAATTTCAAAAATATTCAAACAGATGGAAGTGGAAGCAAGACTGATCTTATAAGAGGCCTTATTAGTGAGAGTTTTCTTAAAAGTTCACACAAAAAGCATTTCTTTTCCAGAAACTTTGAGACTGAATAGGTTAAAAGCCAATAATTCTTTATCAGCTACAGTTAGGATATATAGATTTAATAGGTCAAATTAAACCGAGTTTATAGTATTTGAGATTTTGTAAAAAAAGTTATTTTATTAAGGTCAAAAAGGTTAAAAAAAAAAAGTAAGAAAATCCTAATATTTTTTTTTAGACAGTTATAGCTCCGACGATGAGAATAGGACGCGGCAGTCGGTGGAAAGACCATGAGGTTCAGGTCTTAACGGTGACCATACACTCTGTACTTTTTAAGATACAAGCTTTTTCGTGAAAAACTAGCACTTTTTTTCACCCGGTAACTCCGAAACGGTTTAGAGCCAGAGATTCCCAAAGTGGTCTATATCGACCCCCAGGGGTCGACGACGACCTGCGAAGGGTCCATGTTAACGAAAAAAATTTTGGGGGTCCATGAAATGTAAATGGGGGTCAACAATATTGAATCTCATTTAAGTAGGCCGTGACATTAAATTTGGCTTTCCATGAACGGAATAATCCACATACTCAGATACTTATTTACTTATATAATACTTTCTTATAATATGAAGACATATACTATATACATAAATTATAAAACTACTTATGAAGTAAACTTTTTTCTCTGCGGGTAAGTTTCTATTTTGTAAAGAAAACAATTTTTTTTTTCGATAAATTGTAGGTGTTTTATCTAGATAGGCCTGCAACCTTATCTGTGCGCAAATTACGAAAATTTGTTGCTTAGGTTTTAGGTGAAAACGTAACAAATAGACCGACAATGTAATACAATACTATACTACGGTTTTGTATAGACACTTAATATCGCAATTATAATAGTAGTAGCGAAGTAGTGATTATATAAGTAGTACAGTATTTTATTAAAAACTGTCTCTATGTATATATGTATGTCATATCTTATGTCTTTTGCATAAATGGAGCAAAGGAACTTGACTATACATTATTGTATTGCAACTGAGACAATGAGTTAAAAACAAAAATTGAAAAACACTATTTGCCATTCTGTTTCGTTGACGCTATGAAACCATCTGGAGGATCATCTGAGAAAATGTCACCGTGATAAAACAGGTAAGGATTTGAAATACTTTCAAACACTCAAGGAAAAACTTTAGAAGAGGCCCACGGTGGACAGAATGTTCGCTTCGACTTCATATGATCACGATTCACGATGATGGTTTCTGGGCGTCTTACAATATCTCGCTAGTTATAGCAAAATCCGGAAAACTGCATGCTATCGGAGAAAAGTTTTGCCAGCCGTTGAAGAAATTTTAAAAATTGTTTTACACAAACCTGCATCTGATATCATTAACAGAACTCCTTTAAGCAACAACACAGTTGAAAGACGCATTGATAAAATTAGTTTTGATATTTAAAGCTTCTTATGTAATTATTTGCAAACGACCCATTTCTCATAGTCCAGTCCAGTCAAATAAGCCGAAAAAAGTTGGACGAGTCAACTTTACCTGGCAATGAAACATTATTATTGGCATTATTGGTATTATGGATCAATATTTAATGTTTTGAAGGATTACTTCACGGAAAAACCAATCCCTTTATGAAATATAATATAAGTAGCTACAGATGGATTTATAAGCTATTTAAAACAGAGTCTATCGGGGGTGGTAGCAATACATCGCATCATCCATCGACAACGTTTAGTTGCTAAAAATCATGAATCTCTTCAATTAGTCATTAATGCAGTAAACCGAAACCGAAGCAACGCGTTGATTACAGGGTTATTTGCGCAGTTGTGTGAAGAAAATGACGAGAACTTTCATCAATTACTCCTTCACACTGAAGTACGCTGGCAGTCAAATGTTTGACAAGATGTTTTTTAATTGTTTGAGACTATTTTAGAGTTTCTGGATACTAAAGATCCAATTTGCGCAGTCCGCTATCTTGGATTAAAAGTACCAAAAATTGGTTTTTTGAAAATAATTCCTAAACGGTTTATCCTACGACAAAAATGTAAAAATATAAATATGGAGGAGACTAAATTCCCTATACTTTTTGTAAAAACACTTTTTCTGTAAGTCTGATGTATAATGAGTTACAGCGGCGGAAACGTGAACATTCTTCCAAAAAAATGTATACATATATGTAGTACCATTTATACAGGGTGTTTCGTTCATGGTGGTCCTTAGGACAGGGGATGGTAGCAGTCATCTAGTCAAACAAAAAATTGTATGGCCAGGGGGCATCTCAACCATTTTGGAGTTACAGGGTGATTACAAAAATTTGCTAGTCTTTCACAAGATACATTCATTGTATGCAGAACTTTATGCTCTTTCCAACGACTGCTCGACCAGCCTCGTACTCCTATCTCCTCAGGAGTTATGGTAGTCTAAACTAAGAATTTCCGATTTTCTTACCTTTTTATTGACTTTGACCTCTTTTGTTTTTACAAAGAGGTGCTTCAAGTAATTGTTTTTTTTTTTAAACTGAAACCCGTCCACTCTCCACTTTAATTTGACCTATTATACCTATGTGCTCTCTGTAACCTATTCAGGTCATACCGAAATTAAACGATTTTTTTTTTTAAATGAAGTGTTTTCAGTCACTAAAGGAATAAATTATCTCTAGTTTAGATCCCCATAGCTCTTGAGAAAAGAGGAGTACGGGTCTGGCCGAGCATACAATGAGCGCTGTAAATGACCGTACACTCTGTACTTTTTAAAATACAGGGTATTTTGTGAAAGACTACCAAATTTTCTTAATCACTCTGTAACTCCGAATTGGTTGAGATGCCGGCCCCGCATGCCATACAATTTTTTGTTTGACTAGGTGACTATTATCACCTCCTGTGCTATGGCCCACCATGGACGAAACACCCTGTATAAATGGTACTACATACATGTATACATTTTTTTGGAAGAATGTTCACGTTTCCGCCGCTGTAACTCATTACACATCAGACTTACAGAAAAAGTATTTTTACAAAAAAATTGTAGGGAATCTATTCTCCTTCAAATTTATATTTTTTACATTTTTGTTGTAGGATCAACCGTTGAGGAGCTGAATAACTTATATAAAAATCACAACTATCCCCCCTTTTGTATGGCAAAGACCTTATTTAGTCCTTATTGACTGTACTATCAAGAATAAAGGATATATTTAAAAAAAAAATTAAGGATTTTTTTTCTTTAACAATTTTCTCTGAAAGATTAAACTTTTCTCTTTAAAAAAAAAATACGTAATTACAATCAAAGTTATGATTTTATGAATATAACTCAGCAACTCTCAAAATCGCCAAAATTTAAGGATTTCGAAATTAGTTAACTAAACGAAAACGTAGAAATTAGATTGAGATCATATTCATGAACCAATGTTGAGAGTTTAAAGGAATTAGCCTTAAGAAACAAAACTTGAAAATGGCATATAAACTATATTCAAAACATAAATAACAACTAATGTTAATCTATTGAATTTTTCAGAGAGTAAATCCACTCAAATCGTTGCTTCTTTGACTCTTGATAGTTTCAAGAATATGTTCAAACCTGTGGCAGTGTACTTGTATAAAATCGAAGAAACACTACGATATCAACAAAAGCGAGAAGCTATTAAGGATGCACTTTCAAGATTCATCAATATACGTATGAATCGATTCGTAGTATTCTCATCATCGGTAGAAGAAGTAATGGAAATTGCCACCAATTTCAAAATGTTTAACGTCTTCAATCAGTGGCTCTTCTTTTTACCAAATACCACAAATCGGTTAAATATCGCCAATCTAACCCAAGGTCTTAATGAAGGTGTAAATTTAGCTTTCGCTGTGAATGATACTATTGTTGGCTGCCAAGTACATAATGGACATAAATATGAAATTAATATGATTGATTAATATTATTAAATTTTTAGGAAACAATACTTTGCTCATTTTCCGAATTAATTCTGGCATTTGTAAGGGCTTTATCAAGCATTATAAAGGAAGAGGGAGCTTTATATGGACAAATATCGGATGAAGAATGGGAAGCAATAAGATTGACTAAAAAGGAGAGACAAACCGAAATTTTAGCATACATTAAAGTACATACATACCTACATATATCATAAGTTCAAATGTTTTTCTTTCCTTACTTTTTTAAAGTAGGTAATTCACTTATAACCCAAATAAAAAGGAAATAAAATTAAAATTGTCTCCCTGTCGGAAATACTTAACTGTATACCATTGGGCAGTCTGGACCCGGAAATGCAATTCTGGATAGACCGCACACTTTTCATATGTATATCTAAAGCCCAAATAAATTACTGTGAAGGCACGGTTTGGTTACTTTACTGAATTTTTCATATTGAAGATGCAAGTTCAGCTGATACAGATAAAGACGGAGGCTACTTGCATTTACAAAATTTTTTTCTTATGTATCAAAATTGTCTCTAAGTTTTTATATCTACCCGATTCCTATAAATTCAAACATCATTTAGGCCTCTAGACACAGGTTTTATGCCTTATATGCATCTACCAATTCTGTTTTGTAAGGCTACGAATAAGAACGGAGGTCATTTCTTAAAGATCTGATACGACCCCGTCGACATGATGTTCTTTGTCTAACTGAAGAAAGTTCTCTTTGCGCACTACACAAACAGTTTGTTCAATAATTTGGGTAGCAGACTGCTACATTTCTAAGCAGAATTTTGTCAGTTCATCCCAATCCTATCCAATGATATCTGCTGTCATTTTTATATCCTAGATAAAATCTATAGGTAAGTTTGTCATTTTGTTTGTAACGCATAAAAACAATGCTGGTAGAGAAAATGGATTGTCTAACTGTTCGTCTGCCTGTCAATCTGTCTGTTCGTCTGTTTATCTGCCCGTCTGTCACTTAAGGAGCTGAAATTTTCCACACGAACTTTTTAAAAATAAATTGCAAATAAACTAAATGAAATCAAGCAACACCTTCTTCTTGGTGTTGCCAGAATACTTAAATCCTATGAAATTGGTTACAATAATGTTTATTGTCCGACTAAATGTTCTAAAAATATATGAGGAAAACTAAACTTAAGTAACGGCATTCATCCAGCGATCGTAAGAATTGGTCTTAGACCAATTCGAGCTTCCTTCCTTTTTATATTGAAATTTTTTTTAAATGTCTTCATGTTAGTATTTGCGCTGGTTTTGATTTGTGCAATGAGAAAATGTTTCTTCTGAAAACAGAGATAAGTAAAAGTTCATGTCTTTCTCCGAAGGTATGGCCATGCTGGTTTTGCGCCTTAAATTAAAATTAATGTAGTCAATTCTACTATTTTATTTCTATTGCAACTTCTAGTTTCGCTGTCTCCAGCATCATCAGGGAGCTACAGACTGATGAATCTGCTCTCAATTTTAGGTCTAGTAGATTCAGAAACTATGAAAAATATGTGATCTGGTCATTTAGAACATTCACATATCATCTTGTTAAATATTTATTAATTTCAAAAATATCGAGCAGGATTTTATAATTTCCCAGAAGATATTTGTGTTCCTCTTCTAAATGTTGGCAGAAGGTTTAATCATTGCGGCTGGTATGTTCTCACATTCTTGTTACAAAGCGTCTCCCTGCTTACCCGATATATATGTATATCAGGGGCACACGAAAGAAGGGGGGCAACGGGACCGGTGCCCCAGAAGATCAGTTTTTTAACATAACTTACAAATTAGGTATAAAATGTAAAAGTCCTATAAAATACAATAAAACATTTAAATAAATAATAGCCGTTCTTAAGTGCTAAGATTCCTGTGCCCATCTTTAGACCCCTATTTTTTCGACTCCTTCTGGATTTGGGATACCTATGGTGCCCCCCACCCAAAGCCAAATCATGGGTGCGTTACTGATGTATAACTGGGCAATCATTTCACGACTTATCATAGACTCCATTTTTTCGGACTTCCGGTGTGTGGTACCCTTAATGTGCTCCTCTTATTTTGTGTTCTTCCCGCATGGTTTTTGTCCAATAGCAATTATCAATGTTGGGATTATGAGATCATCGCATTAGATATCTCCAAGGGCTTCGAAAGAGTCTGACAACCTGTTGTTCTTTTAGCTAAACTTTAAGCATTAGTTCTACATTAGCATTAGTTGAAAGTTTTCTCACTGCTAACCTTTTTATAATCCATGTCAGTATACCGGAAGGTTCTCTGTGCTCTCTCCTACTCTCTTCCTCATTTTTATTGATGATCTGCTACCTCTCACTTTAAATCCTATTCATAGTTTTGCAGACAACAGCACCCAGAGCCGGACTGCCAGTACAGTCGATCGGGCGCTAGCCCGATGAGCCGGTGGTCGTTGGGCCGATGGTCTACATGATAACGCGACCACACGTATTTACCACGTACTCTGGACGAATGTTGCATATGCTAAAAGCCTAATAATATAACGCTAATTGGCCCACGGCAACGAGGCCATCTGAGCAAAGGAGAGTTATGAGTTAAAAACACTCAGAATTGTCCCACAACCTATAAACACTGACAGGACGCGGAGCCAAGTGTGTGTTACCAAGATAGCATTATATATGGCAAATTTGGCATACTCGTGACTTCAAAAGCATTCACTTTTTTGTAACGCATTTTATATTATCTTTTGCATCATATCATTTTTAATTCGAAAAACGCACGGAAAATTAGTTTTCCATCAGCAGGGTTCAACAAGGCTTTCAAAACATGTTCAAAATTGAAGAACATATATAAAAACAGTTTTTAAATTTTGTTTTTATTTTCTAATCTTTAACAAAACCGTAATTTTAATTCATGTATAAATCTTTTAAGTAGAGTATATACATGATCATGGTATATTACAGTCAGCTTTTACTTATGACAAATTTCCAGTGTTAGAAAGTATCCAAATATGTATTAGAAAAAGTCTGAATTTTTCCACATTTTGTGAAGCAATGGCATTGTTTTAGGGCCATATAAGTAAGTGAAGGAGCGATTGAATTTCTATAAAGCGGTTACAAAAAGATTCCAAAAGCAGAATCCAAATAGTAGGGGAAAGGGGTTAAGAGTTCACTTATTTTCTCAGTTCCTTCACCCAGAGCCATAACAACTCGTTTTGGCACCTGAGGCAAACATATAAATTTGCACCCGTGATCCTGATCCATAAAATTCTCAACATAACCTTATATAATTTTAACTATTGTGACTTGATCTATCAATTGACTGTACAAAGTTGAGCAACAATTGATCATGAGAAGAATAGTAAATAATATGATGGACATAAAATTATTAGTTGATAATAATTTTTTGCGAGTAAAGTATATTTAAAAGCATTGAGGTGAATCAATTTGATAGAAATATTTCGCCACGAATTAGTTTATAATATTCTCAAGATGACAAGCATTCCTTTCATTTCTTTTTCGGTTTACAACAGCCACATTTGACAATCTTTCTTGACCCATTTTAGATCACAGGTAATTTTTTATTAACTTCAATTTTCTGAAACTTCGTTCACATGAAGCCTACGTCGTTTCTTGGAGGCTATAGTCGTGAATTGATTGAAGCAAATCCAAAAGCGGCTATTCTCAGACTATCGCGTACATTTTGCTAAGAAGATTGCCAGAAATGAATCAAAAATCTTTTGAAATCTGTTCCAATATTACGTACCTCGTCGTTAGTTAGAATAAAAGAACATCAATCGATTCAAAAATTGGTGTACGAAGCTTTTGTTTTGTGGCAATAGTGAGATTCAAAAAATTCCAGCCGCTTCTTTTTTCATGTTAATAACCGTTTGCTGGTATAACCGTATCTTCAGCAAATATTGTAGCACTGGCGAAAATTTCTTCCATGCCAGGATCACGAGCCAACCTCAACCTTGTCAAGCGGGTAAATTCAAATCGAGAACAAAAAATTTATTTAACAGTTAAAAATCAAAAATAATTTATATTTTTCAAAGGCAAATGTTGTTAATATTATTTTTATCGCCCGCAATAGTTTTTTTTCAACGGGCGACACCCCTCCGCTTTAACGTCTGCCTCACTTGCCTTACTCTTGATACAGCTATGTAAGTAAAATTGTTGGGCTCTCGGATACTGTTTCTTAATTTTAAGTGTGAAAGGGCCAACCGCTCTTACACATATTCTGTGCATACATATTCCTTGTATAAATTTCTTCTTTCTTTCTTCTTATTTAACATGGAATGCAATATTCAAAGAAAACGTTGTCTTGCTTTCCTTGTGCTCGGTTCAGTAGGAAATCAGCCTAATAATTTGGGATGTTTGCCTTTTATAAAAATGTCATTTTTAAAGACCCTTGTGGGCTGGTTTGTTATTATTTGCTAGGACCGATTTGGGAATGTTTAGTGTTGACAAACCAAACCACATGTTTAGTTCACTAAACTATTACCTTACAACAATACTGGCTTGTGGCAGAGCAAATCGGGTCTTCTTAAATGCTTCCAAAATGCAATGTTGTCTGTTATCAATCAAACGTATTCCAAATCCCACTCAACCCATTTCCGTCGATGGAGAAGATATCTCGAACTCACCATCTCGTAACATCTTGGTCATTGAAATATCCAACAATCTTAGTTGGTTTGATCACATTTTTGGTATTGCCAAAAGCGCGATGATATGCCTGTGCTTCTTCTAAAGATGCAAGAAATATTTGACTCCATCAGACTTTGCGCAAATCTACAAGTCTCATACCAGGGCTAGAACCTCCCATATTTGGGCATAGTCTGGACGCACTGCATTGTCCACGCTAGATAAAGTCCAAAAGAAGGCCTTGCAGCTTATTAGCGATGACATATCAATAGCAACTATTGATTCTCTACAGCACCGGCGTAATGTCGGATGTCTGTCTCTCTCTTATCGCTACTTCTATTGTTATTGCTGAAATCTCTATCCTGATACATTGTAGAATTCTTCCTATGCTCACCACACAATCTATAACCCGAGCTCACACTCACAGCTTAGAAGTTAAATTCGGCCGTACCATGAAATTCCCCGAATCCTTCATAAGCAGAACAGTACAATACAAATGTGGAACAATATGCCATCCCCTGTTTTCCCCCTCAGCTATGAGTCACAAACATTCAAGCGTAATGCACACCTACTTGTTCCAACCCACTAATCCCCAATTCCCTACCCTTCTTCCTTTCCTATCAAGGCTGTGCTACAGCATCATAGTGTATCCCCTGACCTTTGGCAAATCGTCATAAGCAAAAAAAAATTTCACTATAGGCACCTTTCTTATATACTCCAAATTTAACCGTTCCTGAATTAATGTATATTTTTAAGTCTAGAATACTTTTTTATGATTCCCAATACTACTAAGTAAATACGGTAAAAAATATAGATAAAAAGTTATAGTTAAGATTAGGCCATTAGGACCCTGAAGACACCGCGACCACAGAGTGATCTATTGTGTCCTCCCCTAAAGCGGTCAGGCCTCCTTACGAGCTCAATTATTGATTTGAGGGTCAACTTTAAAGACATTATTTGGAGTGATAAATGCTTTTCTAATGTCTTCCTCTTTACACAGTCGACACAGTTCGCTGCTAGATTTGGCTATCTGCTTCAGATAATAACAGAAAGAGCCATGTCCAGAGACTGCATTAATAAACAACCTGAGCGCTTGTCTTCAAAGGACCAATTAGTTTGCGCGCCCCTCTCCTCGATGAAGAATTGCTTCTCAGAATTGCTTCAGAGGAGAACCAGTCCAATATCTTCCCATTTTGGTGGTTCTTCCCAAAGTGGCTTTTTGGTAGGCCAAATGTAGGTTAAAGACCAGTATACGAAACATCGGCTCCAGTTTTACTGCATAGTATACTTAAATATAATATCCATGCGGCATAATGCCCGGATTCCTACCCGTCTATGTATTATATTCACTTAGTACATACTTATGTACATATTTAAATGATATCTGATGATTTACATATTTGTTTCGCTTTATATGTAGAAGTACTTGAAAGAAAGCAGTAAATGTTCTGGATGTTCTAAATGGAGTTTTAAGTCTGTCGAATCTTGGGGAAAAAGCAGACGGTACGCACAAAACATGCAAAAACCTGGTAATATTCCTTTTTTATATATTAAAATTGAACTTTAACCACATAATTCTGTAGAAGGTGAACGGAAAGCATATTATGACTTTGTTGATGTCGGTTATTGGAGCCCATTGTTTGGTTTCATTGCTAAAGATGTTCTATTTCCCCACACGGATCACAAATTTAGGAATATTACATTAAATGTTATCACGTATAATGTAACTATTTGTCTGTTTTGTTGTAATATGTATTTTTACATTTCGTGTATTGTATGCATCCCAGAACCCTCCATGGCAGATAATAACTCGAGACGAAAGAGGTGAAATTATCGAATCATCAGGCATTGTTATCGAAATTCTGAAAGAATTGAGCGATAAACTCAACTTTACGTAAGTGGTTTTTTACATGTTGAATTCGAAATTTAAGTAATTACATTGTTTCACATAGTTACAAACTTTATGAATTACGTTCAGATGATAACACCATTGGAGGAAATGAAAACGCCAGTGTATGTATTGTTGCTGCACCTACTTTTCACACTATCCTCAATAGCTCTATTTTTCAGATTGTGGATCTGGCAGGAACGTTAACTAATAACGTACCACCAAAACTGCTGGAAATGTTAGTAGAAAAGAATGTATGTAAAAATTTGCTATGTTTAATAATAAATTAAATTAAATCAAAAATATATATACTACTAAATTTTGTATATTTCCCAGTTTTTTCTGGCAGCTGTAGCTGCTACAATAGATACCAGAAATTTGCGTTCATATAACTATACTATTCCAATAAGTGTTCAAATGTACACATTTATTTCTAGAAGACCGGATGAAGTCAACAGGATTTACTTATTCACAGCACCATTTACTATAACAGTAAAAACGGACAATCGGAATTTTATTACAATATTCATTGGTTTTTCTATCCTTGCAGACATGGGCTTGTTTGGTTGCCATCATTGTTATGATAGCTCCTGTGCTGTATTTAGTAAACAAATTTGGACCAGTCGATACACAACGATCAAATGGCTTATGCAAAATGAAAAATTGCTTTTGGTATATTTACGGTGCTCTACTTCAACAAGGTGAGTTGCAATCTGTATACATTTTGTCGTTTCGAATATAAAATTACCTTCTAATACAGGAGGTATGTACTTACCAAAAGCTGATAGCGGACGAGTTATTATAGGCGTATGGTGGATAGTTGTGATCGTTCTCGTAACAACATATTGCGGGAATTTAGTTGCTTTTCTTACATTTCCACGATTTCAACCTGGTATTAACTACCTTTTTGAAACTTTTTTGCACAAGCACGTTACCACTTTTGGCCTTCGAAATGGAACATATTTTGAAAAGTACGCCATGGTAAGTCTCTAAAGAAAAAAAAATATTACAACAAAATATAAGTGAAAAGTGCCATAAAGGAGCATTCAATGTAGATATTTTTTCGTGGCTATAACCACCATACACAGTTAAAAATTTCCACAATTGTTGCCACAAAGCTTAGGTATTTTTCCCTAAAATATAATAAATATTCCCTAAAATGTAGGGAATATTCCATAAATATACATTGAATTTGTTAGTTTAACGCTCATTTCAGGGAAATCAGTTTGGATCAAAACAAAGTGCCACGAAAGTTTTATCGATAAAAAATGCAAAATAAGACTGAAATACTTATAATTTGCACTCTTAATTTATTACTTAAGATCTTTTTATTATTTCTTTAGTGAATTTAGTTAGTGGTAATGGTAATTTTCTTAAATAGAAGGCAAATTTGCAATGCATCATATTACGAAATGTAAAAAGTGGGGTTATTGGCAAATTAAAATGTGGAATACTATTCTAATAATCTTCCTTCAATTTATCTTTATATTTAGAAAGTAAAATGGTACTCATTTTAAGAGGAGTCAGTACCAAGATTTGCAAGGTTCATACATTTTTCAATGCGAATTTCTTGCAAGCTATTTGTCGCAGAATAATGATTTATATCTTAAATTAAAGGTAACAAAGAAGTCTAGTAAATAACGTCGGCAAAAAGTAAAAAAAAGTGTATTGGAATGGAGATATTAACTCGGAAATGGTAAAAATTGAAGTTTTTTAAATCAAATTCCTGTTAGTATGTATTCCCATTTCTTTAGATTGTGACTATTTTGGGAAGATATAGCCTAGATCTAGCAAATGCCGTTGACTTTTTTCATTTTTAGTGGCGTTTTTTTTAATTATATGACTCTAATAGTACTTGTTTTTCTCCCGATATTTCACCGACTAGAAATTGCGATATTTCGTTAATTCTCGTTAAAAATTTTCAATTTCTTTGAACTACAAATTTTCTTTTTTCGTCTTAAATTATCGCATGTTGGGTTTTTGTCTTTTACGCTAGATGTCTCTAATCTGCTTTTGGTCTAGGTATAGGCTAATTTTATATGAATTTTCTCACTTTCAGGACACAAACCTACGTATAGTAAATTTTATTGCCCACAGGCTTGCTGGTATCTAAATTGAAACTTTTGCTGAGTACTGAGTCCTCTTAAGACCCAGTAGAAAAAATTTATATAAATTTTACTTTTCATTTTTTAAGAAACACGTCACGCCATCGACTAACACAGAAAATGGCGACACAATGTTGCCGGATAGTCATACTTGTTAGTCTATATACCGTGACACCAAAGTATATAGAATACAAAGTATTCTCATTAAAATTTTGACACTAGAGCTGTGACGTGTTTCGCCCTATAACGTATATACATTTCTATTGAAAAGGCAGAGAGATGAGAGAATATTGCGTTCTCTGTACCGTACTTTCCTATACATTCGGACACAAATGGTGGAACGTGGTTCGTAATAAGAATACCTTGTACCTCTGTTCCGTTGGTAAACCAAACCAACGAGGTAATAACTAAAGGAGATGCAATCATTCTATATACCTTGATGTACGATCCGTGTAGATGACCGTATCCAAAGCCCTCGAGAATTCTTCACAAGCAATGAAACATACTCCCTCACTACCACATGCGAGCCCCAACGAAGGCCTAACATTCTAAAATATTTGCAGTGTTCTTATGGAAGATTGACAAAAATTTGATTTGAATAGCTCTTACGTCTAAAACTACTATTTATACAGAAAAATGATCTTGTGATAATCATAGGCTTGTTTTCTTATCTTCCGAACCGAAATAAAAATTGTATACCTTTCCTAACAAAATTATTTAAAAAAATTTATCTGAACCAAACTGACTACGATTTCTAAACAAAAACTCTCAGCTGAGTAATCATCGTATACTATATCGCTGTGCTATCATGGCCGTGGTCTGATGAAATGAAAGCGAATGTAGCTGCCTACAGATTCGGTTCGGACTCCGGCTGCACATACACACATGCATTTATTACTCAGCTGAGAGTTAGGGAGCGTAAGTCGATAGGGTTACTTTGTAATCAAAACTATTTCATTATTTTATTAAATAATGTATATAGTAAGTATAGCCTTTGGGAAGGTAAGGAACCAAGCTTTAAATTACTAGAAGACTATTTTCCTGTATGGATAGTAGTTTAGGCTCTATAGCAAATACAAAGTCAATGTTTGGCATAGTTCCATAAGTATCAATATAAAACATTTTATTGAACGGACTCCCAACATACACATATAGATTTCTGTTTCATGGCTTGGGAAGTATTCTCATACATAACTTTAATTCTTTGCGTCTATTCCTATAGCTTCTGATGTTTTTAATTTGTTATACTTTATCTTAGTACACGACACGAAAAGATTTCAAAAAATTCATGGACAAAGTTACATTGTACGGGAATAGTACTGGAGAACAAATAGAGGCAGTTCAAAAAGGTGAACGCATCAATGTAGATTGGAAAATAAATCTTCAGCTGAAAATGCAGAACCAATTTGAAATTAAAAAGGAATGCAATTTTATATTGGGTAAGTTTTAGAAAAAATTTAAATGTCTTAAATTGGCTTTCAAAGCATTTTATAATATTTTATGGATTTTTCTGAAATACTTGATTGGCAATTTCAATACTCATTCGTACAAATCGCATTTTTCAAAAATTGCAGTCATTGGTTATCCAACAGTTAAGAAAGAATATTCTGGTAAATTTTTCTAATATTTTACGATAATAGTCCCAAAAAATCATTATTTTGGATATGCTTTCAATTAAAACTTACTACTAATTCTGATAGAAAGAGAGACGGTATTGGAACCCGAAAGAATCACGCAGTGTAATTGGGCTGTATGTCCTTGTCTATAGTTTTGGACATTTCTTCCGCATACTTTGAATCCAACACTACAAAAAAGGTGTTGGCCACGTTTCCAACAATGTCGATAGCACCTCGTTTGTATCGTCATGAGGACAGTATTAGTTTGTCAGCCACTAGTTCCTCCTCAATATGTTGGAATTGAGTAACTACTTGTCTGCATGCCTCTTCATGTTGGAGTTGTTGACATAAGTGGTTTATTGCAATTGTACCATTTGATAGTAAGGCAAATTCTGTCCAATATGGGTGTAAGTCGTAATAAACTATTAATTTCCATTCCGTAGTTATGAAGCTAGTAGACCCGATGTTCTCAGAATATATTCCAGGTTTGGAATCAAAATGCTTAAAATTGATGGTCGATCCGTATGAAGTTGGTAAAAGCAAACAGATTAGCAATAGGGTAACGACGGTGGTACCATAAGACTTGCGAATCTTTTTCTTTGGGAGTCATTCTGGTTGTCTTCGTCGAGAGGCGTTTTTCTCTCTTGTTAAGGTTTTGGGAGGCTCACTTGACGTCGACGGTTCATTGTTGTCTGATAATATATCACTGTCTTCTGCATGTGTAGAATGAATGTCATCTTCATCACACGGTAAAGGCGCCAATTTGTGTATGGGCCGACGTAACATTCCCGTTGCTGTTTTTACATCAGCAACTCTGATTGTAGATTGCTACGATTCGTCCAAGTGCCCATCTCATAACCGGAAGATTATCTTCTTGCATCACTATTATCGTACCAGGTTTGACATTTTTGTAGCGTTCCTTCCACTTAAATCGATGTTGGAGCTCGTTAAGTTATTCACGAGACCATCGATTCCAAAACTCGTGCTTCATGTGGGATACAACTCTCCATCTAGTAAGCAGACAATTTTTTTTTCAGAGTTCGCCTCTATGGTTGCTGTTAACGGTTCTCCTATGAGAAAATGACCTGGTGTAAGTGCAGTAAGATCGTTGGGCTAATTAAACAACTGAGTTAGTGGTCTAGAATTTAATATTGCCTCTGTTTCAATCATCAATGTTTCCAATTCTTCGTAATTTAAAGAGCCAGCAGAGACGGTTTTAAAAAGTAAATGCTTAGCGGACTTGACTGCAGCTTCCCAGAGGCCACCAAAGAGGGATAAAATGAAAGTCTACACCTCCTTTACTGCAAGTTCCTGCTATGGTTTCTTTCGCATCATTAGAGTATATGTTTTTATTTAATTCATTCAGCTGATTTCAAGCTCCAACGAAATAGGTGGCATTGTCGCAATATAGATTTCGGCAATTCCCTCTGCGAACCTTAGAACCCTCTTAGAACTCCAATGAAAAAATCTGTTGATAAGTCGCTTACCACTTCTAGGTGTACAGCCTTTGGGAAAAACAACAGAACACCGCTATATAAGCCTAATGTGGTCGTTTTCCTCTGATCTTGTGATGGATCCAAATGGGTCTACAAATAATACATAATTTGTGACATCATTTTTGGTCTAGCCCGTGCGCATGTTACACAGTGCTGAACAATAGATCTATAGTAATTGCTTTTCCTTTTAGTGGCCAGAAATGTTGTCTATAAGCGGCATGCAATGCTTGCGCCCAGAGTGTAAATTTTCCCTGTGAATTGTCAACATTATTAGTTTCGTGATTGGATCTGAATATGGGAATACGGGATGTTTTGCATCATAGGACAGAGACGAATTCTCCAATCATCCTCCAACTCGGATGATGCCTTTCTCGTCCAAGATTGGTGTCAAACTGCTGAGATTACTTGTTTTGTGAACTTCGTTGTACCTTTGCAATCGTTGGATTTCTTCCTGGAATTCGTTGATTATCACATATAATGCTTCGTCCAATTTTCGACATGAAACAAAGAGGTGTCTTGGCGAAGAATAAGGCTGCCCTTTGACACTCTTAACAAATCTTAACATATACGCCACTATTCGTTGCAGTTTTCTACATAATCCTTCATGGTTAATATTATATACGAAACTTGATACATCTTCAGCAGGGTGTGTTGCAAGAAATACCTTACGCTTTTGTTCTACTTGGCACAGGATTGTAGTTTGTCTGATGTTAGCCCTCTGGATAATATATCTGCTGGATTATCCTTAGACCTTACATGCCGCCATTGTGCAGCTGTTGTTAGTTCCTGTATAGCAGAAATCCTGTTAGCCACGACTGTTTGGAATGATGTGGATGCTGAATTTATCCAGGCCAACACTATTTCGGAGTCTGACCTAAACCAAATAGGTACTTCTGATAGCTTAAGATCCCCTTTTACTAGGGCTGCTAGTTGAGGTGCTAACAGGGCTGCACAAAGTTTCAACCGAGGCAGCGTTTGTTCTTGCAGTGGCGCTACTATAACTCTTCCTTCCTTGCTGGTAGATCGAACATAGATGACGGCTTCAAAGGTCTTTTCGGAAGCGTCTGCAAATACATGTA
The DNA here is from genome assembly GCA_963930735.1 of Dioctria linearis. Taxonomy (NCBI): domain Eukaryota; kingdom Metazoa; phylum Arthropoda; class Insecta; order Diptera; family Asilidae; genus Dioctria; species Dioctria linearis. Next base: position 210,215,898 of record OZ005741.1, on the reverse strand, counting down.
GTTGCTTGTTTTTCGCCATATCGTTCGCGAATACATGCCTTGGAAAAGTTATGTTATTTAAGCAGGGCAGGGAAGTTCTAAAATTAAGCCATTGAGTATGAAGGTCCATTGGCAAGGCCGCATCCCAATCAATATTAAGTTTACAGAGTTGTTGTGAAAATATTTTTGCTGTGACAACTATTGGTGCTAATATCCCCAAAGGATCAAACAGTTTAGCGATATCGGACATGACTACTCTTTTGGTTATTTTACATCCATGATTTGAAACTGCCTTTACTCTAAACTGATCCGATTTTGGTAACCATGTTAATCCTAGTGTCTTTATCTTCTCTTCCAGGTTATTGTCAAAGTCAAGATTTATTTCTTGATCTTCGGGTGGAATCCCCTGTAATAATCTACCATGATTGGCACACCATTTCCTTAGTTTAAAACCTGCTTTTTGAAGAGTTGCAGTGAGTACTCTTTGCATTATTATTGCTGTTAACAGACTATCGGATCCTGTAACACAATCGTCTACATAACAGTCTTGTTTCAAAATTTCTGCGGCTAGTGGATATTTTGAAGCATTATCTTCTGCCAACCTTTGAAGATTTTTTATTTCTAGATACGGAGCTGGTCGCCTGCCATATGTAACTGTACACAACTTGTAACATTTGAGGGGCTGTCTAGGATCAATTCGCCAAAATATCACTTGGTACCTTTGATCGTCTTCTGTTACCCATATTTGCCGGTACATCCACTCGATATCTGCGGTAAATAATAATCTCGGTAAACGAAAGCGTAATAAAATCGAAAATAAATCATTTTGAATTGTTGGTCCTGAGCACAATATATCATTTAATAATAGCTGCGTTGTTGTCTTCATTGGCTCATCAAACAGTACTCTCAGTTTGGTAGTGCTGCTGTCTGGCTTAATGACACAATGATGTGGAACAAAGTAATGTGGAGATGGTCTTGCAACTATGTCAACTTCCTTCATGTGTCCAAGATATTCTGTCATAAAGTTAATATATTGCGTTTTCAAGTTGGGATCCCTCTCCAACCGCCGTTCTAGTGCCAGAAATCTATTTAATGCCATGGATCTTGAATCGCTGAGCTTCACTGGGTCTTCTCGAAACGGTAACCTAACAATGAATCTACCGTTGTCGTCTCTACAAACTGACTGCTTGAAATGAGTTTCAAACTGATTTTCCTCCTTACTAAGACGATTTTTGGCCGGGGTCACTTCTTCTAACTCTCACAATTTTCTAATAAGCTGATTTGCTTCCTCATCTTCTGTACATATCACACATGTCAACGTAGAATTACGAAGCTTGTTGATTTTTCCCTGTGATCACCCATCCACAACCTGTATTCTGTAGGAATGCAAACTATCAGTCTTATTTGTCCGATGGAAAGCAATTGGTAACAAAATTCTGGTCCTAGTAGCAGATCAATTGTGTCCGAAATGTTGAAATGTGGGTCAGCTAACTTGATGTTCTTCGGAATGCGCCACTTTGATATGTCAAACGATTGTGTTGGCTGTGGTGCTATTATTCTTGATAGTACGAATGCTTCTAATCTTGTAGAGAAATCGTTTATTTTTGACCTTACAGTTAAACTGACCTTATGTTGAGTTCCTTCTTGTCCACTTCCGACGCCACAAATGGTAATTTTATCTAATTCAGATGTTAGCTTCAACCTCCTTACGACATCCTAAGTTATAATATTAATTTGAGATCCTGAATCCAGAGTGGTTCGGCATTCGATTTTATTTCCTTCATCAGTGATGAGGGTGACTATGGCTGTTTCGAGAAGTTCCTAGCCCCTTTCTTGTTGATTTTTCAGAGCTCCAACTATGGTTGGTTGTTGGCTCGAATTGTTGTATGCTAATGCCGATGTCTCTATCGATGGTGACTTAGAGCCTTCAGGTGATGTACCTTCATAATTCTCTGTATTTTCTGATAGGTACACGAGTGTATTGTGCTTCTTATTACATTTTGTGCAGCCACTAGTTATGCATTGCGTATACCCATGCCCAGATTTCAAGCAGCTGATACATAAGTTATGCCTTCGTATGGTGTTTAGTCGATGTGACGGCGTTAATTTCAGAAAGTTGTTGCACGCAAACAGAGGATGAGCTCCCTTACAGATCACACATGGTTTTCGATTTAAATTAAGAGTTGCTACTGCGGTTAATGCTCTAGCAATATGTTGTCTTTTATGAAGATCATCCCCTTTCCGAGCGCTTCCAGTGCCTGGAACCCGGTTTCTAAGAATGATAAAAAACCTTTAATATCTTGTAACTCTCTAGGGCTATTTAACGATTGCTCGTATATAGCATGAGTAGTTCTGTCTATTTTTTTCATCAGTATATGAAGTATAGTAGTGGATTCGTCAGCTGTCGAAACTTTCAGGCTGTGTAGTCCCATTAGACATTGTTGAGTTGTATCATGCAACGTTTTAATTGCTGTTGCAAATGAGGTTTATTGATGAGTGCTGTGACTAGTAATCTGCGGTTACTATATCTATCTTTCATTGATTGCCAAGACGCTATTAGTTTTCTTCTGAAGCATTGAAATGCCTTATAAATATCTAGGCCTCTCCTGATAAATTATTTTTGAGGTACCACATCTTTCGACAATTTGACATTGCTTGATTGTGGACAATCTGGGTGAACAAATAGTGAAACTGATTCCATTTCAAATAATCCCCATCGAATTTCGGAAGTGTGAGCTTAGGGAGTCTTAAGATACTGCTTGCATTTATAGCATTTGATGACGTGATTATCGTGTTAAAGTTGTTTGGTAGCTAGAAAAATTGAACACCTTTCTATACTGTATCCTAGCTTAACAACCTCTTCAGAATCATAACCTTCTGCGATGGGATTTTGAACCAGGTCTTTCAGAGCCTTCACTTTCAACAGTTGAAGCCTTGAAGGATGTCTCTGCATCTTGATGAGTGAAGTGCTCTATTTTCTCAGCAAAATAAACCTGATATTGGCTATACAGTGCCATGATTGAATTGTAGTAATCTGTCGTAAAATAAGAATGACTCCGAGGAAGATCAGGAATCACTCTCGTCTTATTATCCGTTGTTTCAAATAGTGCCCATGCATCCTCAAATAGGTTAAGGCGATCTGCATAATACTCCTCAGTGACCTTTCTGTCGTTCGGGTCCTTTCTGTTGTTTGAGATGATTCTTTGGATCTCTTTTCCAGTGTCGGTTTGCTCCGCTGCTAATTCTTCAAATACGTTTGCCAGTTTTATTGATTTAATTCCACTTGATTCAATACGTGATACAAATGTTTCACTTGTATCACGTCGGGGTCACCAATGTTTGGAGATAAATCTCTTTTGCTTTAACTGCAGTAACCAAAGACAATAAACCTTGATTGAATTGTCGATGTGCAGCTGGCACTTAAACCAGTACACTAAAATTGCGTTCGATGATTAAGGATGAACTTCCGTTGATTTACCTGAAGTAACCAAGGTACATAAACCTTGATTGATAGTTGACCATGATGTGCAACTGGCACTTGAACCAGTACACTAAAAATTTTGATACGAGGTAGGATGATAAAGACAACTCCGTTACTGGTCTGACATAGACTGCTTATCTTATTCATAATCCGCTAATTTATAATCAAAAATTGATTGATAGTTGACCATGATGTGCAACTGGCACTTGAACCAGTACACTAAAAATTTTGATACGAGGTAGGATGATAAAGACAACTCCGTTACTGGTCTGACATAGACTGCTTATCTTATTCATAATCCGCTAATTTATAATCAAAAATTGATTACAGTAAATTAGTTCAATAACAACAAATTAAATCAATGACCCTAAAACTATTTGGTTAGCATTATGCATTTTATTCACTTAACAAAAGATGATTATGCATAATAACTAAATTTACCTTAACGCAACGTTCAATGAACCCGTGCACAATTTCGATAGAAAGTGCAACCGAAGCAATATGTAGAACAATGCGAACAAAACAAAAAAATGCACATAATTTCTTAGCCAACGTAAAATTGATTCATGCCAATAAGCACTTTACTTCTTTATGATCATATTCTTATGACCTAGATAATATTGCGTTCTGACTATTTTTGTTGTTGTTTGTATTAATCTACCTAATGTATTATTTCTAACAAGTGTATTAGTATATTTAGTTTAAATAAGTATTCAAATTTTTTTAATAAACTTGTTTTTTTTTTAATAAAAGCGAACAAAATTCAATTTAATTCTAACAAAATAACGGAACGATACGATTAACAGTAAATTGAAATCTTCAATAACTAAATCTTGCATTTTAGAGCTAAGTCCTGAAAAACAGAATTTCTCCAAAATCTCGAATTTTAAATTGTCGTATTATCCAGAATCTCGCTATGACAAATAAAAACCTTGCAATTAGAGAAAAACAATTTACAAAAAATAAAGAAAAAACTTTGGTCGGGAGCGAGTCACTAGAGCCATTCGATCAGAGGTTGGAGGTCATTAGCTCTGGAAGTTTCATATGTGGTATTTAAAATTTCCTAACGCTGTGGTAATGTCCTTAATGTAAATTAAGAATAGGAGTCAAGCCAGGACGGCCCCTTGCGGGACTCCAGAAAAGATAGGTCTAGATGATGTTGAGCTACGGTCATCACTGATGACAATTAAAGTCCTGTCAGCAAGATAATTGTACATGTGCATAGTGCGAAGCCTGGCAACGCGTAGACCGTGAGGAATGAAGTCAAATGTCCTTCTGAAATCATACAGTATGTGTATCACGTTATTGCCCTCATCGCACAGCCCTCGAATGTCGAATATTAAAAATTCATTTAATTTTTCATGTCCGTCCGGTCCGTCCATCTTCTCGATAACTCGAGAATGTGTTTACTTAGGGAGCTGAAATTTTGCCCACGGCCTTTTAAAAATTGTAGATTTAAGTACGGCAAGTGAAAAAGCAAGAATTGGTCTAAGACCAATTCTTATGATACCCTCTAGATGAATGCCCGTATGAAATTTCGTATGGTCGCCCATTTGAGCAATTTTAATTTTTTGCATTGGTTTCTAGCATATATTTCTAGAACGGCTCGTCGGACAGAAAAAATGATTATAACCAATTTTATAGGATTTCTTATTCTGAAGAAGCTTTTAGTACAATAAAGATGTCTAGGACTGATCGTTTTCAAAGTATATGTAAAAAACCGAAATTTTTATATGGCAACACCAAGAAGGGGTTGCCCGATTTAGTCCATTTTTGAAATTTTATTTGACGGGCGGACGGACGGACGGACGGGTGGACGGACGGGTGGACGGACGGACGGGTGGACGGACGGACGGGTGGACAGACGGACGGATGGACGGACGGACGGACGGACGGATGGACGGACGGACGGACGGACGGATGGACGGACGTACGGACAGACGGACATGCAAAAATCAAAATAACTTTTAATTTTATGCGGGGGTGTCCAATCCATTTTGCTCTACCATCATTATTTCTGTGCGTTACAAACGGAATGACAAACTTAGTATACCCTATAGATTTCATCTAGGGTATAAAAATGGGACATATCGGGTAACTTCTTCGTACGGTTGCCATATAAAAATTTCATTTTTCATATATATTTTGACACTGCCTGAGAACGGAGAAAGCTGTACAAGGAGTTTTCATAAAAATAGTAAATAAAATTTCATAAATGGACTAAATCGGGCAACCTCTTGTTGGTGTTTCAATATAGCAATTGGGGTTCTTACGTTTACTATGAAAACGATAGGCCTAGAAATTTTTTTTTGTACTGCAAAGTTCTTCAGAATACAAAATTTTATGAAATTGGTTATAATAATTTTTACTGTCAGACGAACAGTTCTAGAATTAGATGCTAAAAACTACTTTTACAATCAAACTTGGACAGAGGGTGACCATACGAATTATGTAGAAACGAGGACTTATCTAGGGTATCGTAAGAATTGGTCTTAAGCCAATTCTAATTTTTTAATGTTCCATTTATAAATTAGAAAAAATTATTAAATATTTTACTTATCATATAAATAAAAATAAGTTAATAACTCCCTAATTTGAGACAAATTGAATAAAATAACAATTATAACTGTTCTTTTACACAGGTAAAGAAGATTTTGTTGATGAACAAATTGGACTGATGCTACCCTCTGGCAGCCCATATTTAGAGCTAATCAATGACGAAATAAAAAGACTCCATCAAATGGGATTTATGAAGAGGTGGCACCAAAAGTTTTTGCCGACCATTGATAAGTGCAACACTCAAGGACTTACTCGTCAAATAACAAATCACATGGTGAATATTGATGATATTCAAGGTTGCTTTCTAGTATTATTGCTGGGTATACAAATAACAATGATTATATTTTCACTCAAATTTAACACTGTTTCTTTGAAGGATTTCTCTTCAGCGCATTTATAATTATTCTCGAATTTTGGGTACATCGCCTTCAACTAATTAACTTTAAAAAATTCAAAATGTTTGCTAACTAAATGTTTGCCAGGACATTACATATTTAATGCTTTTCTTAATCAATCTAAATAAATGTATGTGAGTAGTCTGCACAAGGATGATTAATTTGTTTTATTTATTTATTATCAAAAAAGGCTTGGGCAAGTTCTGCATTCGGATAACGACTTGCTCCACACTACTATTAGAAAAACTTTATTTCAAAATTTTGCTAAACTGCCCTTTGGAAAAACATTTTCACGCTGCCTTTCATTTGTCCTCTAGTTAGTTTTTGTTTTAAATTCCTTAGTTGTTTTGAATTCATTATTGCTGAACATTTTCCATCGCATTTGCTGTCATGTAGTCTAAATTTTTATCCTTTAGTGGGCTCCTATGCCTTCATAATTTCTCTATTCCTTGTATCAATCATTCTTGTGTTGGAATGTTGAGGTTCCAACAGGGCCGGCCCTACCATTAAGCGAACCTATGTAGGTGGTCGCTTAGGGCGCAAGTATGCAGGAAGCATTCAAAAGTACAAAATAAAATAATAAAAAAAAAACAAAGTTGAAAAATGTTGAAACTAAAAGATTGTCTATAAATTTTGATAACATAAGAGGGCAAGGATATTATAATGGCAACAACATGAAAGGAAAGGAAAGGGAATACAGAAACGAATTTTAGACCTTAAACCACGAGCATTTTTCATTCCTTGCAATGCTTACGCATTAAATCTTGTTTTTCTTTTTGTATTATTAAGGGGATACCCTATGAGCAAGGCATAGCATGGCAGGAAAGTGATAGGAACAGGATTAGGGGACATGAGGAAAGAGGCGAAGGTGCCGATGTATGCCACTCTTGAAGTTTCGCAGATTGTAAGCCCAAGGAAAAACAGAAGATGGTAGACTGTTCCACATTCGCGCAGTTCGGGATAAGAAAGCATCGCGGAATTTTCTTTCCGCCCGAAAGTATTTTGAAGGGTGAGAGGATGTGCGCGGCTTGCAGCGGGAGTATTGCGTGCAGGAACTAATCTACAAGGGATCAGACTAGATATTTCATCGGAACAGTGGCCATGCGTGTAGCGATAAAGGAGCGAAAGACATCCAACATTGCGGCGATGCTCGAGTGAATCGATGTGACATGTTATTGCGAAATCGCAAATGAGTTAAAAGGCTCTCTTTTGGATAATATCCAATGAATCTAAGGCTGTACGGCCAGCTCCAGCAGATATGTGAGAATTATATACCATTTTAGGGCTGATATAGGACTTGTAAAGGAGCGCTAGATTTGATGGGCTGAATATTTCTTACGTCTTTTCAGAAATCCAAGACATTTCGATGCTTCTTTGGCAACAGAGAAGATGTGGTCTGTCCAGCTTAATTTACTGGAAATTTTAATGTCAAGAATGCTTGGTGACGATGAATCTGAAATTGAGGTACCGTCAAATAAAATGTTGATCTTGCTTTAAAGAAATGAAACAGCTTTGGGTCTTAGAAGCATTGAATTCGATGCGATTCGCTTTGCCCCAAGCAAGGATAGTGTCAAGATTGTTATTCAATGATCTAGTCATGCAATCTCGTTTCACACATTTCACGGCATTCCCTCTGGAGTCCGCAAGAGTATCAAAGGAGTAAGCGAAATCAAGGGTACTGTCATCGACAAAGCTATGGATGGGATTGAAAGTAAGGGAAAGCAGATTATTAATGAAAATTAGGAAGAGAGATGGAGAGATAACAGAACCCTGGGGCACACCGGCATTTATAGAGTGAGTATCAGATGTAACGGCATCTAATGCAACACGTATTTGGCGACCAGATAGAAAACTTTCAATCCATAATAGAAGAGGCGGGGCGAGACCAAATGCTTTAAGTTTGGCTTGAAGGGCAGGACACCAGACTCTATCAAAAGCTTTTGAAATATCCAAAGCAACGATTTTGGATTCACCAAAATTGTGGAGATTACGGTTCCAACGTTCCGTAAGAAAAGTCAGCAAGTCTCCAGATGCGCGTCCAGTCTGGAAACCATATTGGCAATCGTTGACGAGTTTCTAGATACTTCATTAATTTGAAGTTAATGACAAATTCAAAAACCTTTCAGAGAATCGAAGTGATTGCAATTGGTCAAGTGATTGCAATTAGCCAAGGATGAGGCGCAGCTTTAAATTAATAGGGGCGAAAAACTATCAGGTCCGCAGCTTTCGATACGTCGATCCCCTTAAGGACCTTGAACACATTTCTCGTACGAATGTGTATCGGCTCTTGTACACATCCACACGGGGGATGCAAAACAGGTGTCTGTGAAGTGGGTGGAAGCCGAGAAGAGAATTTGCAGCGAATCTAGCAACCAGAAAATTGGCCTTATCCAGGGATTCAACTACGACTTCGCCATTGTTAAGTAGTGAAGGTATTAAGGTAGTGGTGAAGTTGTTCCTTATGGTTTTGACTAGAGACCAGAGACCTTTGTTACCTTTGCGGCTTGCGAAGTTTCTTTGTCTAATACTCTGGTCACAGAGAAATTTCTCTCTCTGGATAATGGGCTTGCAGGTTTTCCGTGCTGTCCTGTACACGAAAAGCAGACTCTGTAGCTCTAATAGCTTGGCTGCACTTATCATTAAACCAAGAGCGATCTTGCTGTTGCTTAGACCTGCTGTAGGAATGCGGAATGTATTCGCGCGTGCCAAAACTTAGAATATTACTAAGCTCCAGTGTGCATTTATCGACATCCCCCGAAGTCCGTGTCGTCATCAGACATATTTGGGCTGCGATACAGGAAACAGAAGTAAATAACGTGCCTGTGGAGCTTAAGCCGAATCCAGATGTAATTGAACTCTGGATTGGCGGAAGGAATGTGCCTAAAGACGGTAAAGGCCACACCATTGCGTATATATAATGCGACCCCTCTATGTTGGGAAAAGCAGAAGCACAAAGCTGAAACCAGGGACGTGATACTGATTAATATCAGCATCAGAAACGACCTTGGTTTCACTTAGCGCAAAAATTGCTCGGTTTTTTTTAATTAAGGTGGCACTACACCGAAAAACGATTTGCTCCCAATCCACGATTGTTGTAGAAATCTAAAACAAAATTCTGCATGCTCAAAGCAAAAACAAAAAACAGAGAAAGAGCGACACACAACAACACAAATATACGAACACAACTAGCAGCAGTCAACGACACAGCGAGGTAAAAAAAAATAACAATAGTGTTATGCCTAATTACTGCTTTCAGTACCTCAGACTGTGCAGTTCAATGACCACAGCTGGGTGCACCCGGATTGCAGATCAGTGACAAGGACAGGGAAAAAAGGAAGAACGTTACCGTACTATGCAGCTGGCTGGATGATGATAGGGCATAAAAATGCCCTTCACTTAGCTATAAAATATTATTATTATTGAATTATCTGAAGCGCGCCGGATTAAATGGTTATTTAAAATTTTGGTTTATTAGTTATTAATTGATAACTATAAATTTTTGTTTTCTTTTTTTGGAAACAACAAACACTGCGTTTGAAAATTTCACTGAAACTGGTCAACTACACGGGGCAACGTCAACCAAGTTGGCTCCAAACACTCAACTGTGAATGATGAAGAGCGGTGTTGCATCGAAGCTAGATCAGTTTTTGATGTCAAGTTCTCGGGCCGGATTCACTAACTCGGAGTTTGGGAGCTTTTCGTTTTCCCCCGTCAAAACTTCCTAACTCTCCATTCGAGATTCTCTAACATACTTGAGGAGTTAAAGAAAACGTCAGAAGTATCGAAATATTGAAAGACGGACAGGATAACTCTTTGTGGGAGGGTCGTAGAGCATTGCTGTTTTTTCGTACGGATTAAGGGTCTAGAGTACAAAAATATAGGTGAACAATGTCTGAGGGAGGGGCTTTTGGGGATGGGGGGGTACCCCCCCCCCCCCCCCATTGGGAGTTGTCCAAAATACGTCATGTTTGGTATGAAATTAAAGAGGGAGAAGCGGGTAATCGAGTGACGTCGTTTTTTTTATCATTTTAACTTCATAACTGACTTTTTACCGCCGAAAGACGGATTTTTTGCACGTGGGTCATATACACCTCAGTTCCTATATTTGCATATATTTCTTCCGTTCTTTGTTTCACATCCATTAGTGCCCTGTTCTGAACATTTTTCTCATAGAAAGTGAATTTCCACAACTTACCAGTTCTTCATAATGATGAGTTGAGTTTTTGTACCAGAAAACGGACATTTTTTCATCTTAAGAAGGACTGATTCAATTCTTTTGCATTTATCTCCAAAACTATTTACCGGAGTCAAAAACTGATTACATATCTAATTAGGGGACAAAATGTAGGTGCGATTTCATCCTACATACAAGCTTTAACGTGCATATTTAAAATTTTTATAGCATCTCTTCTGTACTGGAAGACGACCAAATTGACCATATTCATATACATATATTGACCTTTGGGCAGTGATCCCACCAAGTGGGGCAAAAGGAGTAGTACACTCGAAAAAAAATAGTAGTAAATTTGAAGAAAGGGAGTAGAATTTCAAATGTTCATATTATATTACATAGGGGATAAGGGGGTAAAATGATCCCTTCGGGTTGAAATGATCCCTCGATTTTTAAGTTCGCCTTTTGTGCAACATAAATGTAATATTGGCAACAGTGCACTGAACGGAGCGGTTAATCATAGACAATGTTCGGAAACACGATTCAGTTCGAATCCGACAAGTGACAAGTGAACTTGGGTTTTTTACATTCATGATATAAGGTAAGGTATTTGGATTGTTGTGTATTTTTTCAAACGACGTGAATGACCGATCTTTATCTTATCGCATTTTATTTAGGAAGAGTTGATGAGTTGATTTGTGGTATTCGTTTTCAGTTAATATGTGCAACTAAATTTATAATTAACAAAAGGTGATGCATGTCACTTTGGGGTAAAACGATCCCGCTTTGAGAAGGAGGAAGATTAAGTTTTGAAAATGTTTTATCTTGAAATTATAATGTCAGAATATCATTTTTAAGTTGTTTGTAGAAGGGATCATTTTACCCTCAACTTGCGGGTAAAATGATCCCTTTGCTCTTTTTTTTTTATTCTTTAAAATTTTTAATAAATGAATAAATATTTTTTCCAAAAAAGTGGTGTAATGTCAAGAGAAATGACTCTTTTAGGAGCTTATCTTATTAAAAACAAAATTTAAAAAAATGTTTTCCCATTTTCAAGTTGTTTTTTCTTAGAGGGATCATTTTACCCCCTCTCCCCTACTATTGTAAACAATTCTGTTGATGAACTAGCACTACCAACCACTAGGTATGTCGCTATTTGCAAGTCGTAGACTTACAGAGCTCCTAACACTTGTTAAACCGTCTTAACTAAGAAAACTAAAACAAATTAGAAACGAATTTTAATAACTGCGAAATCGTAAATGTTAATTCTATAATATCCTGTTAATTTGTTTTGCTTATGTGGTTGGCCTTGAATTCTTGAATCGATACGTAATTTAAACTCGATAAAAATCAACTTTTGTAAACTAACTGTTAATGGGCTACGATGAATTAACTGGAAATTGAAATATAAAATGTAAATGGGTGAGTTCAGAAATTTCATAAAGGAAATTTCCGTTCGGGTTCATTTAGGTTAACCTGTCAAAAAATTAATGGATTCAATCGAAATTTTGCTTTTATGCTCATGAATTTTTCTTTTTATCTTATTTTATTTGGATATGATACATGTATTTTGAATGCAGTAAAAAGGGGTAGAATTCGAATACTCCGGAGTACATGATCCATTGCAAGAAAAAGGTACCAGATCTACTCCGATTGGACTATGGTCACAGTATATTTATGCACAAGACCAGCTTAGAGCAAACTACTGAAAAGTGAATTTTAGAACTTTCATTACAAAACAAAACTCAAAATTTCTCCCATAAGAGGGAACTATTAAGTATGATACCGAAGTAAAAGGGCGAACAGTAGCTAGTTGCACAATGGTTGTGAAATTTAGCTTACGTTACCCGTTCTTAGAAAGGATTCTCTCTAATTTTTTTATTTTCTAGCTAGCAGACAACACAGTACTCAGTAATTTATTTGGTGAACGTCCGAAACAGCGAAACTTAAGAGACAATAGAGCTGCACAATTCCAAACATGAGAGTAAATGCGGCAGAACTCTAAAAATTATTTATGTTATCGAAGGGATATAAAAGCGAAACGAACGCGAATATAAATTCTGTTCTTTTATTTGCCTTACATAAACACGTGCATGCCGCTGTTTTGTGCCCGAACTTCTGAGATGAAATCTATAGGATATACAAGTTTGTCATTCTATTTGTAACACCCAGAAATAATGATGGTAAAGCAAAATGGATTGGACACCCACGCTGTCTGTCTGTTTGTGCGCACGATATCTCGAGAGCGCGTATACTTAGAGAGCTGAAATTTTGTATACGGACTTTTAAAAAAACAGTAAAATTAAGCTCGAAAATGTCTTTGCTTTCCGACCGGCAATTCTGATTTAAGGCGCTTTCACATCAAAAACAAGAAGAGACAAATGTAAACCGTAAAACTCCGTTTATTCCACTTTAAAAGAAGATTTTTGTTCCAATGATTAATAAAATCCAGAGAAATAGGATGAACTAAGAATTTTACTGAGAAAATAGTTATATTTATTTCAGATTTTGAAGAAAAATACAAATTTTATGTTTTATCTTCCGAAAAACTTTTTCGGCGGAAAAATTCGTCCGATAAATCATAAAAGTTGTGTTTTCTTAAAAATTCTAAGATAAATATACTATTTTATTAGTAAAATTATTAGTTTATCCTATTTCCCATGATTTTATTAATCATTGGAGCAAAAATCTTGTTTTAAAGTGGAATAAATTGAGTTTTTCGGTTTACATTTTTTCGATTTTTGTGTTTGATGTGAAACTGCCTTTAAGGCACTTTCACATCAAAACCGAAAACCGAAAAACTCAATTTATTCCACTTTAACACAAGTGTTTTGCTCCAATGATTAATAAAATCATGGGAAATAGGATAAACTAATAATATCACTAATAAAATAGATTATTTATCTCAGATTTTTAAGAAAAACACAACTTTTATCTTTTTTCGGCCGAAAAACAAAATTTCGGTTGCTTCTGTCAATTTTTTTTCGGTTTACACATGTGGAACCTTAAGAATAGAGAGTACAGGAAGTGTTATAAGTCAAATTTTGTGTAGTCAAATTCTGCTTGTGTTAGTATCTGTTGCCCCTGTGGTGAACGCTCAGTACAGCCGTGTAGTAGAATCAATATAGAGAGCGGGGCAACAAGATATATGGTTGAAAATATTACGTTTGCTCTCATGGAAAATGTTCTTATTTACTGTCACTACGCCATCATACTCAGGGAATATCGCAGCTGTCACAAACGTAAACAAATCTCGGTGGAGGAAGGATTTTTTCGATATTTCGACAGCTAAACATAGTGTCTCTTTCTTGAATATAATGCTGAGCTACTTCAAGATACTCTGAAAAATCCACGCTCATGCACACGAATTTTACAGGTATCAACACTTCCTGTTGTCTCTATATTCTAAGTGTGGAACGTTTCGGGAGGAAAAATTTTTTCGGTCGTACTAAACCTCACTTTTATGTTTACATTGAAAATGATATTATTTTATTTTATTATTATAATATGGATAGGGATTTCGAAGTAAAATTAAAATAAGTTTTATGATAATTAAATGTTACTTCTATTTAACCGAAAAAAAGTTTCCGGTTTTTGATGTGAAAGCAAAAGCGAATTTTCGGTGTAGAGCTTATCGGTTTTCGGTTTCGATCTGAAAGGCCTTTTAGACTTAGGAAGCCGAAAAGAATTTTATTAAATGTTTAACCGGGTGTTGCTTTTGCAACTTAAGATTACACAGTTCAATCTCACAGAAAAAAAATTTAAAACAAATTCCTTCTCAAAAAATGTCCAACAAAAAAAACTACGTTGATACCTTTAGGATACCTTTAATCTTCGTACAATGGTCGCTGGGATTGTGCTGTTGTAGCTAAATTAATGCTGCTTGAAGTAGACTGGGACTAAGAAAAAATTGAGATTAAAATGGGTTTTCTATAGCTCTTTTACTCTGTCCATTCATATGTGCCAATTTAGCAACGACAAACAATCCTTCAGTCGTGTTTTGTGATTAGTACTATTATTGCTGATGATGCTTCATAGACTATTTTCCTCGTTTCCTAAGACCATCCCATTGTGTTTCCAGCTTTACGCCTGACCCTGGGGACGGACTCCGCGTGTACACAAAATACCACCTTGTTTCGATTCCGCAAAAGTGGAAATGAGTTTTTTTGTCAAAATTGTGTACACGGTAACAAATATTTTCTCACATACACTTTCTTCGTGAATTGAAGAAGTACATTGAACCGTGAGTTTTTGTCGAGCGGTATTTTCAAAATGATTTATGTTATTTATTATGATTATTTTAAAATCCGTTAATATAGAATTTTGACGATTTTATACAAATTTTATTTTGTCCCAAAATTGTACACAGAAATATTGGAAACAGATACAATTCAACAAATCGTTCCTCACTTATAGTTTCACTTCTAGATATATATATATCAATTTTTGAATTTATCGTTACTTTTCCCTAAGTCATAGTCGCCTTAATACTAGCGAATTCATGTAACTCGTTTCTTATAACTGAACTTTACTTTTTCAAAAAAGATTATTTTCTTACTGATACTTTTCAAACAACATTCAGCACAGAAAAATTTCCATTCAGCGCCTAAGTGTACACAGCTACTTACAAAATCGCTTGAAATTCAAGTGTACACTTGCGCTCACAGTCAGCGTGTACACTGGTAAATTGTTCACAGTTGCAGAAGCCAGCCCCTAATCACAAGTGTATAACAGTGTATATTTTAAAACAATAATAATGGTTCTTTGGCTACGGGATAAATCGCTCGGATGCATCAAAAATTCAGTTAATTTAATAGATTTACCTGTTTATTTTTACATACATAGACCTGCTCTGAATGAACATCTTAAAATTCGTAAAATAAAAAAAAACTATTTTAAGAAAACATTTATTCCCAGGAAATCAATTAAGTGGAATTAGCATTTGGACCGCGACGGCGACCATACCCTTGTACGAAATTAACAAATCGTCTGTTGTATTGTATCCTCCTCTTGGCACGACCAGTTTTCTTCTTCCTCTTCTCTTGTTTTTCCACTTTTGGTGTTTGCCCCTTTACTTTACCAGCACGGGCTAAAGAGCCGTGCACTTTACCACCAAGTAATGGGACGGTAATATCAAGTTCAAACGAAGGAAGAATTGCAATGCAGTCATCATTATTGAAAATTGTTCCGCCACTGCTAAGTACAATATCTCCGCAATCGACACCTTTCCGTTCTGAAATTTGTTCCTGTAATTATATGAAAATATAAACATCAATATACGAAAAAAAACTAATATATTATATAACAAAACAGTTCGTATTACATTGGGTACCTATATCCCAAACAAACACAAGTTATGCGTGAAATAATATAGTATTATAAATGTGGGATGTGGGCCGGAAATCCGACCTGTAAGCTCTGCGATGATTGTCCACATTCACCCCTTTTCGGTAGGTTATTACTACCTCATTAAAATCAGTTTTCCGGAAGTCTGATGGAGTTACAAGTTACGAACCCCTCACACTAACAAGTCCTGCGCATTCAACCTCTCCGTTACAGAATCTGAAGTTATTGTTTGTGACTGTACCATTTTCTTAGAATGTTAATGTTAGTAAATGATAAATGGCCAGTCATAATGCCATTAAATAACCTGATCTGGTGCTTAGTACAACAAACCACAGATGACGTTTGTATACTCTTTGTATGATAAGTTAGAGCTCCGTCATACGTGAACTAAGTATGTTCACTAGTGCGATACGATACCAGTTAACCTAATAAGAGATAAAACACAGCCGAATGGAAACTTTTCTAGCTTTCAACAAAGAAAGAAATATGTCATATACTTTTGCATGAATGAGGGTGAAGGGGTGCGAAGGAGACAACGAGCTAAAAACAAAAATTGAGAACGTAGGATTACCCTAATTATAAAAATTTTCTTGAATATCTTCAAAATCCTTACGTGAAACCACACGTTGCAGCATGCTTCATTTTATGTAGAGACAGAAACTCGGGAGGAGGTGCCGCGCGGGGATTTTGGAGATTACTCAAAAACACAATTTTGCCGCTGGCGGAAGGATTTCTTATTCATTCGCAATAAGTCCACGCATACTAGCAAAGACCATAACGGTGATGAATAATGTTTCAATAATTAAATTAAAAACCGAATAAAAATCTGGAAGTGAGTTTTATTTTAAAAGTCAAAAATATAAATCAAAAGAAAATATTTTTATTTTAAAGATCAAAAATAAAAATCGACAAATGGTTTTTATTTTAAAAATCGAAAATAAAAATCATAAAATGATTTTCATTTCACAAAATTGTTTTTGGGTGAAAAATACTTAAAATATGGGTCGAAATATGCCGAAGATTGTACGACAGATGAGAGTGGATGGAAATTACATACGAGCTTTAGTCTAACTAAGGCATCATAAGAATTGCTCAAGATTTTTTGTTGATTTTTATACCCTAGATGAAAGATATAGGGTATACAAGTTTCTCTTTCCGTTTGTAACACCTCGAAATAATGATGGTAGAGCAAAATGGATTGGACACCCACGCATAATATTAAAAGTTATCTTGATTTGTGCATGTCCGTCCGTCGTACTTAGAGAGCTGAAATTTTGTACACGGACTTTAAAAAAGAAGTAAAATTAAGTTCGAAAATGAGACAAATGGGCAACTTTTTCGTGGGGGCTGCCATACAAAACGTTCGTTTTCCACTATATATTTGGACACTGCCTCGTGGAGAGCTGAAATTTGGTACATGGTGTTTTCATTGTACTAGCAAATAAAGTTTTAAAAATGGACTAAATCGGGCAACTCCTTGGAGTTGCCATATAAAAATTTAGGTTTTTTATGTATACTGTGAAAGCGATCAGTCCAAGACATTTTTATTACACTAAGAACTTCTTCCGAATACGAAATCCTATAAAATTGGTTATAATCATTTTTTCGGTCCGACAAACTGTTCTATAAATATATGCGAAAAACCACTTCAAAAATCAAAATTGTTCAAATGGGTGACCCATACGAAATTTTATACGGGCATTCATCTAGGGTATCATAAGAATTGGTAAAAATCAGAGTTTATCTTTATATTTAAAAAAAAAAAACTTACGGGATTCGAACACACTCTTGTTAGAATCGGTCAAAGATGAATAATAGATGAATTTTAAGAATATTTTTAACGGTTCTAAATTAAATCATAAATACAAGAGGAAGGCAAGCGGAAAGTCCCAGTTTCAAACCCCGGACGAGGCGGTTGTTTCTTCTTTTAATTATGATTTGATATAGAATCGTTAAAAGTAGAAGTTTAAATCGTACAATTTGGTGTGCAGTCTAGGTAATTTGCGTGTGCATGTTGAAAAATTGTACGATTTGATTGTCAACCAGACCGGAAAACAATGAAATGCACACTGCAGATTAAACGTTACGGCAGAAACACATCCAAGCAAGCCTCAGGCCTGCCCCCTCTCAGGCTTCTTCGCAGTTCGCCTCAGAGAATTGAAAACAAGATGATACCTACTACCGGGCTCGGTGCTGTCTTCGTAATTTTGAGAGTATATCTGTTGGCAGAAGTAGGGCTCAGTACTGAAGATTTGTAAACTGCATACCTACAAGGTGTACAATTTCATCGCCAATCATTATTTTCAGTTCAGTTTGATATTTTCGTCAGATAATTGAGAATTTCCCATCCTCCCCAACATCATTTAAATATTGATGTATGTATACAGGAAACATGGAAAGTAAGATATGGCTCTTATTCGGACAAAAAGTTAAAAGAAAATATTAATAGAACATTATTATAAAGCTACTACTGATTCTGTTAAGAAAAAAATTAATATCCTCATATGTGAAAAGCTTTGTCTGTGAACAACCAATCTTTCACCCAGAAACGTTTTTACTCCTCACTGGTACTTCTGATAAAAGAAATATTATAACTAAAGCAGAAATTTTCTCTTTAGACAAAATCATTGAAAAATCCAACGATTTTTTTTTATGATGTTGCCAAAGCTCAGGGGTACCCTATGATGTTGTGTTGTGTGCTCTTGGCATGAAAAGAAGAGTAGAGAAACGTTGCATGAAAAACGTTAAACTAATTGCTGTATGAACACCTAACTGTAGGTGTGCTAGTCATCAGTTTATCTAAATGGATTTAATTAATAGAGTGGTCGGCGGCCGACAGCCACTGCAGATTCGTATGTAAGAATCCATAAAACTATGCTAGAGAAAATTGTTCTTACATATTACTGCAATAGTCATCGGCCATCGCAACTGTTTAGTTAGTTTGGTCGTCGATCGCTGCAGTACTAAAAATAATCCCGATAGGGCTAAATCTTGCTAGGCATTCAAGTAAATACGTAGTATTTCGCGTCCTATATCATTATTTTTAAGTGCATATATGAGGTCAGCTGGCTATTATCTGTGGCGTAAACGGCAGGTAGGAACCAAGCCGTACTGATGAATAATACGGTTCCTGCTGATTCCAAACGCCCGCTTTTGCAAAGAAATTTTTTTTAAAGATTTTTCATTTGCGAAGTTTTTCCACAAATGTTGTTACATTTTGCATTTAAAAATTTAGTTAATTTCTGTATTTTCAGTTGATAACTATAGGAAAAGCTTCTTTTTCACAGTCGCCGCTCGTTGCATGCAATTGTGTTTAAGAGCTATGCTGGACTAAACTCAGGGTGTACTTATTATTTTTGTATTGTAATACCAAGGACCGAGAGCGCACATTTGCGGATATTTGAGATATTTTAACTACAATTTTTCTTTAAATTAGAACTTTGCAGGCTCTAAACCAATTATAACATTTCAATTAAAGAAAAAAGGGCACATTACGAATTGGCATATTTCAAAAGTTGTTGAAATTACCCAATATTTAATAAATAAATAACAATAGCACAATAGCTGACAGTTTTTATTTATCACTGAAGTTTCCATTTTAAACTCAAAGCTAAAAACCTGCAAATTTGATAAGAAAAGACGTAGCACAATAGCACAGACAGTGACATATCAGAAGGAAACGAAAATTGCAAGATCTTTCCCCAATTTTTTTAGCACTGATTAATATTCCTTTATCCGTTTTGTACACTCACCTTAACGCTTCGAATAGTATCTTCCTTGGAAACCTCCAAGGTTTCTATTTCGTCGAAACCACGTACAAACAATTGCATTTTTACACCTGAAAATAATATTCCAATTATCCACGTGCTCAGAGATGTATTATAAGAAAAATTATAACTGAGTACACTAAAATTTCAGTTGCATTATTCCATTAATATTTTAATAAAAACAACAATTTTTGAAACTCCAAATTACAATAAATCCATGATTCCCACAGAAACCCACCTTAAATTCACTGAAAGACATACGAAAAAGAAAGATGGTACCTGTCCTCGAACTGCCTCATACAATACTCCGAAAAATTCGAGTAACGTTTGATACTCGAGAAGTTTGGTTTACAATTAGCAATAAAAGTTTCGGAAAGCCTTCCTCTTCCGTTTTCATGGGTCCAACCCAAACGAGAAGTTTTTAGGTAACGAAGGAAGTTCCTTCCCTTGCCAAAGGCCACACAGGAGAGATTATTGCCACCTTTTAAGCCCGGTACGCTAGAGCCAAGGAATTTTTGTTCCTATACAAAAACTATGTAAAAAAGTGTCATGGAATGCTCAAGTAATTTTTTTCTGACCGATTCCTTGAGGTAGTACGCTAGAGAAAAGTAATTCGAACAGAAAAACTCTACTTCCCGATTGACAAACAGATGTCGCTCTTTTACGAAAAATTCATTTATGTCAATATTTCTTGAAGAAATAAGTACCGATGCACTTATTTCTGTAAGGAATTTTGACGGTGGTGGAATAATTGAAAAATTGAACCAACGAACGGCGATTTTGCAAGAGATGTATGAATTTTAAAATGACAAATGTACGAATAAAAATTGTTTTACTTGTATCTTCATTTTTCATTGGAAATTATCCATTTCTTTACCTTCTTTATTATTTCTTTGTTGTCAGAAATATCACACAATTGACAAATCCAAATTGTCAAAAATTCCTTGACCTAATGTCAAATTTTCTTTAAGAAATAAGTGGAAAAATTCCTTGACCTAATTCCTTGCCTCTAGCGTACCGCCCTTTACGGGTGAGAAGTATTCGAGGGTAGTAAAAAGTCCGTGCTACCAAGTTTCGATCAGCAGTACGGGCAGCATACCAATACTACGGCAAGCCTGCAAATTTTAAATTGCGAAACTTCTTAAATTTCTTATCGGACGGCAGTACAGATTTTTATTTGCGATTTGAGGTGATAATATAATAATACAATAATCACTACGTATTATGAATTTGTGATACAGTTATTGTTTATATTAAAACTGACTAATTGAATACGCACACAATTAATTTCGGTAATCTTATGAAACTACGAGAAGCAACATTCTTGTTGTGGCACATCTAAGCCAAGGGAAGGAAATTCCTTCCTTCCGTAAAAAGTTCTCGTCTGGGTTGGGCCTTTGTACCCACGGCACTATATATATATCCCACGGTATTTGTGTCCGAATGTATAGGAAAGTACGGTACAGAGAACAAAATATATTCTCTCTGATCTCTCTGTCTTTTCAATAGAAATGTATATACGTTATAGGACGAAACACGTCACAGGCTATCAGCTGCAATGCGTCAGAATTTTAATAGAAATACTTGTCTTCTATATACCTTGTTTGTACCATGGGTTGACCCTTTTTATAGCAGCATGAACCAAACGCGATTCACTGCGCTTATGCCCAGACGTGTCTTCAAAATAATTTTGCTACCCTGTAAGTTCCTTATATGATTACCGAGTTTTAATTGGGTACATGTTCAATCAAGTTCCAGGTATTGATATAAATAATAACTGTAACACAAATTCACAGCACTTAATGAAAATTTCAAAATTATATTATTACCCAACCTTCAAAATCTCAAAATGGCCGTAACAATTTGCTTGCAATAGGATTGGTATGCTACCCGTGCTGTAACTTACCCGGGGGTTACACCTGCAAGTACAATTTGCATGCAAGCCTCATTTCCACCGCGATTGTAAACTTGACAGAAGAAGGCAGTTCGGTTGATGTCTTGTTATCTTGCATGCACGTTCATTTAAAAAAATGGCATTGAGACGTAAAGTCTTGCGTATATTTATTAGAATTAAAGAACACAGAAATGTTAATTCAGAGTGTTTTTATTATAATATAAAATATACGTCTAGTTGCGTTAAAACAAGAACTCGAAGTGAAGTTCGAACAAGAGTGTGATAAGTATGACAGCTTAACTCTAGGTTTACATGATAGCTTAATACTAGGTTTACACTGAATGACGTTTCTATATTCTAACAATATTGAAGAATGACAGCAATAAAGGAATTAGGTCTGTTCACGTACTCGAATATGTGTGAATGCATTAGCACATTTTCACCCAAAAGCACCCAAACTCTGTTCACGTACTCAGAAAATGGGGGAAAAAATGTAGACGTCACACTTCCCCTTCAATAAAGTTTTAGCCCAAAACCACCCAAGGAAAAACTCTGTGTAACTTTTGTAACAACTGTCAAATACATTAAAATTTGAAATCGAGAATTGTCAGAAGTTCAAACTGTCAAAGGAAAAATGGAAAAGACAGCAGAATTAGCAAATGATGTGCACTGTTTGCCCAGGTCGTATAAAAATTTACAAAATAGTAAGTAAAATGAATAGATAGTTATGTTTGGCATTTTATTTTCAAATTAAAGTTGTTAGCTTGACAGTTTGTAGTTGTCACTTTCGCTTTTTGCCCAAGAACACACAAAAGTTGTTCATGTACTTTCCAAATTTGATAGCTTCCCCTCCTGCACATTTTCACACAAAAAAGCCCAAGTACGAAAACACCCGAGAAGTACGTGAACAGACCTAGTATCATAATGATATAAACTTCGAATATAGAGCAAACAGGAATGGCGATAAGCCAGATTTTGCGTAATGAATTTCTGGTTGTGTTGGAGTCCATTTTTACATGTATTTACACTCCATCCCTATTCTAAACAACTTGTCAATTTGCAAAAAGTAAACAAAGGATTTGTGCGGAGCATCTGTGGTAAAAAATGTTCTTTTTCTACTTTATTTTGAAACAATTCACATAATTAATTTATATAAATCTCTGCGTCTATTAACAAAAAAGATAATTTAGATAATGCAGTTGCCTCAAACAGGATTTCCCTAGTTTATAATCCAATTTATATTTGCAAGCACTGACCGAGCACTTCATTTTTGTTTTTTTAATTGATATGAAATTTTAACAGACACTAGTGGCATTATAAAACTTTGCGATAAATAAAGTTCAAAGATAAATAGTTTTGAAAAGAATTGATTCGGTACTTTTGTTAAATTTCACAAAAGAATTTTCTGCTCACAAAACAAATCACATTTGACAATTCTTTCTTGCAGCATCTCACTTACTCCTATGTATAGTCTCATGCTCTTGACAAATTACGCTCATGTCCACGAATTTTACACGATTCAACCATTCCTGTTTGCTATATATTCTAAGGATATAAACCAGAACCCTCGATAATACTTCACAAGCGACAAGCCATGAAACAGACTCCCTCCCTATCACATGCGAAGCCCAACGTAGTCCTTACATTCCAAAAATATTTGCGTTGTTCTTATGCAAAAGTCACAAAAGTTTGACTTGAATAGCGCCCCAGCTCTAAACTACTATTCATATAGAAAAATGGTGTTCTGATAATCTTGAGCTTGCTTTCTTATCTTCCGAACCGTAATAAAATTTTCATACCTTTCAAAAAAATTATCTTAACCAAATGACTACGATTTCTCAAACAAAAATTCTCAGCCTGAGTAGTCATTGTAATGGCGCTATGCCGTCATTGGATGTAGCTGCCTCACTGACTGAGCGATTGGCTATTTCAAGTGGCACAAAAAATATTGTGTTTCTGTATATCACCGTTAGAGCACTTTTTAAAACGATTGCATAAAAAACATGTAAAACTCAACCAAACAGATGAAATTTTACATCCGTAAATCGAATTTAATTAAAAAAATATATTTTCTTGTGCGCAAGTGATATTTTAATCGCTTATAAGGAATTAAACTCATTCCGACTATAATTTTCAAAAGTTATTCTTAACTGAATCCTGCTTATGGGCAAGAGAGACGGAGCATGGTAAACACTATCTTTACCTTATTCCTTCTGAGGTGATTGCATCTGTATGGATAGTAGTTTGGGCTCTATAGCAAATATAGAGTCAATGTTTGGCAATTTTCCATAAGTTTCAATATAGAACATTTAAGAAAACAGACTCACAACGCATACATATAGATTTCTGTTTCATGACTTGGGAAGTATCGTAACCCCCGCAAGATACAAGCCATGAACAAAGTCGAAGAAAGAGAGCAGCGGGCCGGTCAGCAGGCGACATCCACAGTCTTCTTGCCTTGTTTTACTGAGGAGTTTTTCATATAAAAGTTGCTTGTATTTTGTTCAAACGCTATAATTTCCATAAATTTGTTCTGCATGCAATTTTTTTTTAAACTATTAGAAAAAAAACATATTTGGCTGCAATTTGTTTTAACTTCATTTTGCTATGGGGGCGACAGTTTTGGGCTTTAGGACCTGTTTAAGATGAAATTTTAGTTTTTCCTCTATGGCGAGTATACAAAAAGCAGTGAGAGTGAGCTCTTACTGCATGCTGTACCCGGCACGTTAAGGCGTTTTAATGTGTCGGTGCCTTCGGCGACTTCATGGCTTGTATTATATTCCGGGGGTTACGGAAGTATTCTCGAGAGTTTTGTATAAACCCAAGAAAAAATGAAGAGGTGTTGGTTGGTATATGATGTAATGCAAAGATCCCAGAAAATTTTATTTTCCCGGTATAAATTTATTAATTTCTCTCAAGCATTTCTTTTCCCCCCTTTTGATAACTGTATTTAAGTCATATTACTTTAACTAATAAGGAAGCGGGGTATTGTGTGAATACAGTGTACGTGTTTAAGCATTCCAATGACAGTGCGACCTAAGGTCGGCGGGGGGGGGGGGGTGCACTTATTACTGTAAGGAATTTTGACGGTGGTGGAATAATTGAAATATTGAACGAAGGAGCGGCGATTTTGCAAGAGGTGTATCAATTTTAAAATGACAAATGGACGAATAAAAATTGTTTTACGTGTATCTTCATTTTTCATTGGAAATTATCCATTTCTTCACTTTCTTTATTATTTCTTTATTGTCAGAAATATCACACAATTGACAAATCCAAATTGTCAAAAATTCTTTGACCTAATGTCAAATTTTCTTTAAGAAATAATTGGAAAAATTCCTTGACCTAATTCCTTGCCTCTAGCGTAGCGCCCTTAAAGCCCGGTACGCTAGAGCCAAGGAATTAGGTCAAGGAATTTTTCCAATTTTTTGAAAAATTAAGATACACGTAAAACAATTTTTATTCGTCCATTTGTCATTTTAAAATTGATACACCTCTTGCAAAATCGCCGTTCCTTCGTTCAAATTTTCAATTATTGCACCACCGTCAAAATTCCTTACAGAAATAAGTGCATCGGTACTTATTTCTTCAAGAAATATTGACATAAATGGATTTTTCGAAAAACAGCGACATCTTTTTGTCAATCGGGAAGTAGAGTTTTTCTGTTCGAATTACTTTTCTCTAGCGTACTACCTCAAGGAATCGGCCAAGAAAAAAATTCCTTGAGCATTCCATGACACTTTTTTTACATAGTTTTTGTATAGGAACAAAAATTCCTTGGCTCTAGCGTACCGGGCTTAAGACTGAGAAATGTCGGCACTTTTTGACATTGCAAAGGAATTAGTAGAATGAGTTACCAAAAAGAAATACTTTGGAACGATTGCTATAAGTGTTGATATTAGCGGGGTTTTTATCTGATCTGATCCGGTTTAAATTTATGTACGTAAAACAGCAACAATGTCTGATCCATTGTTGTTGTTTTACGAACAAAAAATTGAACCGGATCAGATCAGAGATAAAAAAACGCAGCTAATGTAATCAAAGAAGATAGTTGTATGGTCCTTTCCATCGCACTCTGAGTGTGCCTACTCTTGTGTATGTACGTATGGTCTTTTTAAACTCTTCTTCAAGAAACCGCTTAAAGAAATCATTATTTAAGATTCAAGATTTAAGCCTAACATCAAGCTAACATCAACAACTGTAATTATTGCCATGAAAGGGGTGATTTTGCAAATGAATGTCCCAAGAAGTCAAGCAACGATAAAAGCAAAGTCAATCGTTTGTCTCAGTAGCGTTGTCATCAACTCTTTTGGTAAATTTATCAAACCAACGTGAACTGTGGGTCAAGGACAGTGGGGCAACTCATCACCTAACTGGAAATTTAAAGTGGCTAATAAATGTACGAGCGCTGGATGTTCCTATCTTAGTCGAGATTGGAGACTCAACAAGACTGCAAGGCGTCGCATTTGGCGATGTGCAGCTTCATGCTTATAATGGTGAGATATGGTATCCTATAATATTGAGAGATGTCTTATTCGTACCAGATATGACATTCAACTTGTTTTCTGTCACGACTATACTTGATAAAGGTTATACACAGCATGCCACAGCAGAAGAGTCACTGATTATGGAAGGAGATAAGGTTGGCTTGGTAGCAAAAAGGACTGGAGGATTATTTGAAATGATGTTTCGTTCAACAGAGCAGTATAGCTTGTCAGCGGTAAGCCTAAAACTTTGGCACGAAAGATTAGCGCATCAAAATGTCCGGCATGTAAAGGATATTCTGAAAAGAAACGATATTCGTTATATTGATGACTGGGAAGATAATGTATGTAAAGGATGTGCGTATGGTAAACAACATAAAGTGTCTCATCCAAAAAATGATGTCATTGCCAAGAGCACTCTTGATAGAGTACATGTTGATCTAGGAGAAATGAATGTTAGATCTCTAGGTGGTTCTAAATATTTTCTATTGTTCAAAGATGATTACAGTCGCTTTAGAACGGTCTAATTTCTGAAGCAAAAGTCAGAAGCAGTGGTTAAGTTGAATATACACCTAATTTAGTCGAGAATCAGTTTGGAAGAAAAGTGAAAGTTTAATGTCAGATAATGGAAAGGAAATTAAAAATGTCAGAACTAAAAATATCTTTGAGCAGCTTGGAATATTTAATGAGAGGTCAGCAACGTACACACCTCAACAGAATGGCCGTATTGAACGGGAAATGCGTACTATGGTCTAAGCAGCAAGAGCAGAAATTTATGCCAAGGATCTTGGATCATCTTTGTGGGCAGAGGCACTAAACTATTCAGTTTTTACAATAAATTAAACAGGAAATAGTAATGTTGTTGGTAAGACTCCTGCTGAATTGTGGTTTGGACGTCAAATCAGTCTGAAAACCATGAAAAGTTTTGGTTGTGAATGCTACATGATGATACCTGAGAATCAACGTCAGAAGCTTGACCGAAAGAGGAATCTTCGTTGGGTATGATATCGAAGAACATGGATATCGAATCTATTTGCCAAGTGAACAACATGTCGAAGTCTCATGTAATGTATTGTTCGATGAAAGAATTGGTCCGGAACGTGAATACACGGAAGTCAGTTGCAAGTCAGTTGAACAGAAGGAAGATGGAGTAGCAGCTGATGACGTAGAGGAATCTGAATTGGAGTCAGAATATGATAAACAAGGTCAAGAGACTCAGGAGGAGTACTACAGAAGTTATCAAAGTGATCAGTCGGAATCAAGTCTGGAAGCAAACGAGAATATACCGAGATATAGTCTGCGAAGTCGTCAGGACATTAAGTATCATCCAAAGTACCGTGACTATGCTATGATTGGTGAAGTTGAAGATATTTCAATAAAAAATGCATTGGAAGATTACGGATGGAGAAAAGCGATGCAAAATGAAATTGATGCACTGAGAAAAATGGAGGCATGGGAGTTAGTCGACTTGCCTAAAAATCGAAAGCCATTAACATGTAAATGGGTCTTACGTGAGAAGGCAGATGGACGACTGAAGGCTAGGGTTGTAGCTAGAGGTTTTGATCAGGTGCATGGGATTGACTATAATGAAATCTTTTCACCAGTTGCCAGACATTCTAGTATTAGATTGCTATTGAGTCATGCTGCAAACAAAGGACGGACGATCCACACTTTTGACGTGGACACAGCTTTCCTAAATGGAAAATTGTCAGAGCAAATATTTATGTTGCAACCAGAAGGTTTTGATGATAATTCTGGAAGAGTCTGTCACTTGAAAAGAAGCTTATATGGGCTAAAACAGGCTTCAAAGGACTGGAACGCTACGTTCACCAAAACCCTGAAGAAACTAGGATTTAAAGGATTTAAAGACACTGATGATGATCCATGCATTTTCTACAACAAAGACAGGTCAGTTATAATTGGAATATTTGTAGATGACGGAATCATTATTGGCCAGAATGAAACATTGATAAAGCAGGCATTCTCTGGACTGGCAATGAACTTTAGAATGAAAACTACAGGTCCGGAGAAAGGAAAATTATTCTATCTCAAAGGAACAGAGGATTTTGGAATATTTTTCGGAGGTTAGGCAAGACTGAAGGCTTATACAGATGCAAACTATGGTGGGACAGAATCGGACATGATCTCAACAAGTGGAATTCTGGTAGATTATGTAGGTCCTATTGTGTGGATGGCTCAGAAACAGTCAGTCGTTTCTATATCATCAGCTGAAGCAGAGTATCGTGCGGCAGTCAGTTGGATTCGCAGAATAATGAGAGAACTGGAAGTTGGTATTACGACTGAACCTACTGTTCTATTTATTGATAATCAGGCAGCTATTCATATGCTTGAAAATGCTGCTGAAGGAAAAGTAACAAAAGGAAAGAAGCACATTGAAATACGTCGCAAGTTCGTAAATTATCACATTGGAAGTACTGTGCGTCTTACATACATACTGTTACGTGCAATAGAAAGAGACAACTGGTGACATCTACTGGCAACAAACAACTTCAGGTTCGGAGAGTAAACGACTTCAGGTTCGGAGAATCGATTATGAAATCTACAGGAAAGTTCAGGAATAGAACAAATAGAATAGTCAAGAAGCTTTTGGAATAGAACACTCCAGAATAATCCGGAGAGTTTCTAGGGTATAAATATAACAGTTGTCATCGCCAGAAAAGAGTCTTGTTTTAGACGTTGCAGTGTTAACAAGCGAAAGTAATAAAGAAGCGGAAGTGTATGCAATTAGATTGTGATAATTGAAAGTACAGTATTAGCGATAATAAGAGTTGAGTTGATTAGATGAATGTTTGTGAACTTTTATATGATTAGAGTGAAATAAAGAACTTATATATTTATTATTTAATACTGTGTTTTAAATAACGAACCAAAGGCCACGCTCGCAACAACTGGTGTCAGAAGTGAAATAAATTCGCGAAATAAAGTGGTGGCAATTGACTGGAAAATTAAAAGTGCGTGGTATCCTTCGATGCTGGAATTGTAATAGAACAGGACACCTACAAAGAGACTGCAGAAAATGCGGACGAGTGGAATCTCTAGATGAAGAGAGGAAAGTGGAATTGCAAAGATATCGAGCTGAGCAGCAGACTTGCAATAGATTGCAGTTATCACTGAGCACCCCTTCACGTAGTGTTCTTCGATGTTGGGATTGTAATAAATTAGGACACCTTCAAAGCAGGAAACGCCGTCGAAAGGAATCAACAGAAAAGAAAGGGAGAGAAGAATGTCCAAATTGGCGAGCTACAGAGCAAACTATTCTTAGGGAGACTAGAATCCAACCTTATGGCTTTGAGAGCGAACACAGGGAAGGACGTATCCATGGAAATGCAGCAGCCTTGGTACAACGTCAATGGGAACCTGAATGTAAGCATTACGGCTGGGAGAAAGGAAATGAGAAAACAGCTACTATACAGTTGGTAACTGTGGAGCCATCAACAGGTTGGGACATCGAGAGTATGCAAACAGCGCAACGAGACGATCCGGACATATCGCCTATTCTTGCTTGGAAAGCAGACATAGAAAAACCAGAATGGAAGGATATTTCGAGGACGAGTGAAAAGCTGAAAAGCTACTGGGCTCAATGGAATTCTCTTCATATTGAATGCGGTATATTAAAACGCAAGTGGGAAGCACCTAACGGTAAATCATTCCGAATGCAAATAGTCGTGCCGGCATCAAAGGTCAACGAGGTTCTAGGTAAAGTGCATCGTGGAGCATCTGGAGAACATTTGGGAGTGAATAAAACAATTTCTAAAATACGAGAAAAGTTTTACTGGCTACATATGCGGGAGGATGTAGAGAAGTGGTGTCGCAGATGCACTGTGTGTGCTTTTTACAAAGGGCCGCCACGTAGCAACGGAGGGGAAATGTACAAGTGTAATGTCAGAGCCCTATTGAAACTGAGAGCTGTACAAATGGCCACGGGGCGAAATTAGCAGTAAGTACCCATCGGATGAGGACACGCTATGACTTACGTGCGAATTCAGCAGGATTCAATGAAGGTGATCTTGTTTGGCTATACAACCCGAACCGACGTAAGGGATGCTCACCAAAGTCACAACAACAGTGGGAGGGACCGTATTCAGTAGTAACTAAAATAAATGACGTAGTATACAGGATTCAACGTGGTACAGGAGGCAAACGAAAAATCGTCCATCTGGATCGCTTGTGTCAATACTACAGGCATCAAGAACGTGGACCACCTGTTGTTCGGGACGAGTTGAGTTGATTAGATGAATGTTTGTGAACTTTTATATGATTAGAGTGAAATAAAGAACTTATATATTTATTATTTAATATTGTGTTTTAAATAACGAACCAAAGGCCACGCTCGCAACAATACATACTAAGGATCAAATTGCTGACATCTTTACAAAAGCATTGAGTAAGAAGACATTTGAAGATTTACCTCTAAAGTTGCTTAAGGAGGAGTGTTGGAGATTGTAATTGTAAGCAACTTCACTTTTGTATAAGGAAGGGGAACTATCATCCATCATTCATCTTGAAATCGCATGTCATGTAAAGTCAGGTTAGAGCGCGTAATTTTGTCTGCGTCTTGTATTGAATAATTTCAGTTTGTATTAAATATAGTTTTATAGTCAGTTTGTTTTATTACTTTATACCCTCTACAAACACTTCCACACCACAATACTCCGCAGTCGTATTTTAGCTGCTAAAATACGGCCCGATATTGGAGACCCGCTAAAATTTTGTTTAACGCGGACGACCTTAGTACTAGGCTTAACGTTTATAAACAATTTGAAGTTTTTCAGCGATAACATTTTTAAACATCTGTCACTTTGTTTTCTCTGAATTACCATACGTCAACATTTTACCACCGATTTTAATGTGAAAAATTTAGAGACCGCGTAAAAGTTTACTTTTCCGAACTCGATACACGTAGTAAGCATGAAGTACGAGCATTTTACTACACTTGTCCCCAAACGTGTCATCACAATAACTTTGCTCCGCAGTAGTTTCTTATATTACTACCGAGTTTAATTGTGTACGTGCTCAATCAAAATACAGGGAATAGAATTATTATAGTATCACCTAAATCGTAATGATTGCACAGCCGTCAAAATTCAAAACCTCAAAATGGCCGATGGACTAAAACCTTTGAGGAGAGAACTAAAGGAGGCGACATCCCATAGTAAAGTAGATGTATGGCAGCGTAGCCAAAAATTGATTTTGGCAGGGTGTTTGACTGTCACTTTTATGTAAACAAAGAGCCGCGAAGTGTGTTTGGCGCAGAGACGTAGTTACAAATGGATAATTTACTTTTTATAGAAAATGGTTAATGACTATTGGACTAAGTGTTAGTAATATAAAAAGGAATTATATGCGCTCGAAGATTTAGATACAACAAACCGTGTTGAGGAAAATGCTTTAAAAATACTTTTGTAGTAAATTCGGGAAATTCCACTGTATAAGTAAATTCGCAAATAATTTAAATTTAAATATATCGTCAGTGAGAGCATACTTTCAGAAATCAAAACTGATGCCACATGAAAATGAAATAGGAGATCAGTCAGTCCATTTATATACTCGTCAGTGGGTGGTGCGGAAGATTGTGCGGAGTTTCTAAGAAATGTGTTTGAATTTTCGCGCCATTAATTTGTTGTGATATTAAGGTATCAACAATTTTTAACGCCGCCTCTGACCCCGCACAAAAACAAGAAGAAGAAGGAAAGTTGCTACGTTTTTTTCATCACATGTCGCCTCCTTTAGTTCTCTCCTCGAACACATAACTGCATATAAGCTTTAATGTAGCTTATACTTGTTCTTAAAAAATGTAAAAACAATTCCGTAGACATTACAAAAAAGCAAAACTCAACTCAACTGTGTTGAAATGACGACGACAGTGTCGCATTCATTGTATTATGTCTGCGACAAGCGACGACGCCAATTTCGTGTCGCATTCATTGTATTTCAGGATTTATTGCACGCTGGGCTGATAACAATAGTTTATTACTTAGGACGTTTGCCAAACGGGCTAAATGCTGGCTAAATTCCAGTTTGCATTGGAAATTTAGCCAGCTAATTCCAGGGCTGTGCCAAACCAAAGTGGAATTTAGCCAATTGCTCAGCTGTCATTGTTTCATCGGTCGTCCCTGAAATAATGAAAATGACACTATTTCAATACGGGAATAATTACAACAATTTATTGCTTACTTACATCGGTCATAACCACTCGCTCTTGGATTTTGTTTGTTCATTTTACAAATAAATACTTCTAAAAATCTTGTCAAATAATTAGACGAATGTGAAGAAGAAGAATTAGCAAGCTCGAAAATTTACTAAATGGAAAAGTATTTATCATTTAGACCGTTTGGCAAATGTCCTTAATACCGGAAAGTCGCAGTGAATTGCCCTCTATTGCAGACTAGTTGAGGTATGTGATCTTTCACCTGTGCTGCCATTCTCGAATAGTGTAAACATTTTTGGTATCTTCCTCAATTCTAGAATGCTGCTGTGATCTTGTCAATGATTTGACTGGTAGGATTTATGGTGGGTTTCGTCGACTGTGTTTGTCTTCGGGAACCTTGTCTATGAACACGTGTTCGATGCTAATCAAATTTTTGGTTCTGTCGTTTCCCTCACTTGAGCTGATCGTGTCCATCGTTCATTTTTTGTGTTATATATTTAACTTATCTTTAACTTGTGGTTTTTTTTCCGAAACAGTGGGAGCTTTCTTTGATTATTCCTTTACACAAGAAGGGCAATAAGAGCGACATTTCTGATACAGACCTGTCGCTAATTTAAGTTGTATTGGTAGAATATTTGAAGTCCTACTGCGACTAATTTGTTGGAGTTTACTAATTTCTGAATTTCTGCTATTGAAAACCGTAAGCAAGTTTTTCACCGATTTCAGTAAAGCTTTTGATCGAATTAATCATAAAATTTTAATTCACAAATTGACTGTTCTTGGTTTTCCTACTGTTTTTGTCAATTGGCTTCGTTCTTATTTATCTGATCGTACGCAGCGAGTTATATTCTGCGCTGCTCTTTCTGATGAAATAGATAATGCTTTCGGTGTACCTCAAGGTAGCCATCTTGGATCACTCCTTTTTATAATTTATATCAACGATGTATCTCTGATTTTGGTCAATTCAAGAATTCTTTGCTATGCTGACGATGCCAAAATCTTCCGCATTGTTTCTAATGAAAACGAGTGTGGATTTTTAAACTCGGTGCTATTAACTGTCTTCCTTTAATATTAGCAAATGTACTACTATGTCCTTTTCTGGTAAAAGGAGGCCACTGGAATTTAATTATACTTTAGATGGATGCTTATTAACTAGACTTAACAAAACCAAAGATTTGGGTGTCTTCCTTAATACTCGTCTTTCATTCGAACATCATATTAATTCAATCGTGGCCAGGGCTAATGCTACTCTGGGGTTTGTAAATAGATGATCAAAATAGTTTAATGATCCATTTATAACGAAGATCCTTTACTGCACATTCGTTAGACCCATTTTGGAGTATGCCAGTCCTGTCTGGTCTCCTTTCTATGCTGTATATACATATAAATCGCACCGAGACTGTGCGGCGGAGATTTGTCCGCTTTGCACTGCGTGGACTTCATTGGGACAACCCTATTATATTATATATATATAAACTAATAGCGTACTCCGGTACTACTCCTTTTATAAAAGTACTCCGCTGTTCATTTCTTCATATTTAAACTCCTATATATGTATTTTGTTAGCAAATAATCTAAAAGTTTTATTCACCTGCATTTATACTACACATTCGTAGTACATTTTAGCAACAAAATCTATTAAGTCCGGTTGAAATGTTGGTTTGGTACTTCTCTGATTTGGTTTAGCCTATTACACCTATCTAGTCATGTCATTATGATTCGTTCATCTGTGATTGATGTTTATGATGTAAATAATCAACGCTCTTTACTTGAATAACTCCAGAAATTCTATTCTAGTCCAGAAAACGTTTTTTATCGCTCTTTACCTTTTCGTTTGTCTTTCCTATTTTCTTCATTTTCCTTCTCACAAAAGCTAAGTCCAATTAATAGTAAATTTTTTATGGAAGGTTTGGTTTTTGTTTATAATTCGATTTAATTTAACTATATCATTTGTTTACTTTAATTCAAGTGTTGTAAAAAACGTTGATATTTTGTAATAAAACAATACAAAATTTGTGAATTGTGACACAAAGGAGAATAGAATAGAATAGAATAATTTTCAAAAAAAAAAAAAAAAAGATACAAGGAACTTACAGCTTACACCATCTCTGTGGAAAATTTTAGGGACGACGATTAAGATTGTCTTGTTCCCAATTTTCAAAAAAAAAAAAAAAAATCAAGGAACTTACAGCTTACACCATCTCTCTGGAAAATTTTAGGGACGACGATTAAGAACGTCTTGTTCCCAATTTCCAAAAAAAAAAACAAATCCAAGGAACTTACACCCATTGAGATCCCAATTTAAAAATTTAACCATTTAATAATAACAACTTTATGAGCATTAATTTAAAAATAAAGCAAGGAAAAATTAAGGGAATGCATTCGAAGATATTCAAGGGTAAAGGATCTTATTTAATATCCTTAATTTTTTTCTTCTTCTAAAAGCCATCTATTTTTATAATTTTTTCTCATCTGTAAAATAACCCAAAGGTCATGTCTCTGGCATATCAGAACCAAAGTTATGATTTTTTGAATATAACTCAGCAGACCAAAATTCGACGAATTTCAAGGATTTCAGAGTCCTTTAATTCAACCAGAATGCGGCGCAGCACAAAAATAAATAGTTGTATTCTTGTCATAACTACTTACTTTTTAGTAAAAGAAAAACGACCTTGGGAAAGTGCGATTTTTTATCGATTTCCTATGGAATGACCCTAATGAGTATCGACCATTATTTATAATGACGTCAACGTTCTTTCAGATATATATAGTTTACTAATTGTTCCGTATTTTCCGGAGAAACAGAGCTCCATACAGAACTGTGAAGTTCAGAGTAAAAATCTAATGTGATCAAAATCATTTTCGCTAATGGAGAAGCAAGTTTCAAGGCATCTAAAATGTATGTCCATAGGACAGTATTAAAGTTTCTACATGTATGGTACAACCAATATGAATATGACAAATGTATCCGAAGATCAAAGGCCATCTAGAACAATTTCTAGAAATTCAACCAACATAAATAATAAAAAAAACACAATTGCTAGTATAACGATAGATTAGAGCACGTCGGGCGGATATGTCACTAAACATTTCTTGGAAATTCTATGGAAGCTGTTTTGTCGCCAACAAAAGGTATACGTACAATAAACAAACTAAGCGTGTTCAAAAATTTTGCTCTGTATGCACGCAGCCGTATAAATAACAGAGGGTTTTGTAAAATATGTTTTAAAGTTATTGCAAACAAGTAAAAAAGCTCGACTTGGTTTAAGACCATTCTTATGATACCCTAGATGAATTCCCGTATGTAATTTCGTGCAAGTTTGATTTTTGAAGTGGTATTTCGCAAATATTTCTAGAACGGCTCATCGGACAGAAAAAATCAATATATCCAATTTTATAGGATTTCATATTCTGAAGAAGTTTTCAGTACGTGAAAACCATAGAGGATCGTTTTCACAGTATACGTAAAAATACTAAATTTTTATATGGCAACACCAAGAAAGGGTTTTCCGTTTTAGTCCATTTTAGAAATCATATTTACTATTTTTATGAAAACACTATGTACAAAATTTCAACTCTCTACGTCGACGCGTTCTCAATCAATGTCCAAATATATACATAGTGAAAAACGAAATTTTTGCATGGCAACCCTACGAAGGAGTTACCCGATTTGTCCCATTTTCGAACTTAATTTTACGTTTTTTTTTAAAGGCCATAGGCAAAATTTCAGCTCTCTAAGTACATGCGTTCTTAAGTTATCGTGAGCATGGACGGACGGACGGACATGCAAAAATCAAAATAACTTTTAATTTTATGCATTTTGCTCTACCAGAATTATTTCTGTGCATTACTATTCAAATATTGTAAAAGATTTGAAATGCAGAAAAACTAAGGCGACTGCAGTTGTCAATACAATTTTACATTATGACTGTATTAAAATCCTTACTAACATTTTCAAAATTCAAAAGTTTTCAATAATTAAATAATTAAACTAATGATCGAATTTATGTGTTTTATTAGTATACACCTGTATTAATTTGCTTTATGCAGGTATGCTTTTCTCAAGAATAGCTTTTCATGACAGAACCTTTTACTTCATGCAAGTATGATTACCTGAATCAAAGCTATTAATTAATGAATCTTTTAAATCAACAGCTGTCAACTAAACTTAAGAAATTCTTATTGCTGAAAAAAAAGTTCATGGGAAAATCTTAAAATAAAAACCAGTTGTTTCTATATAAAAAAAATATAAATAATGCAATAATACTAGACATATAAAGATTTATTTAAAAATCTAAATATGAATCATAGGTTTTATTCACATTAATATGATTTCAGGATCCCATTCTAATTAATTTGAATTCATTAATTTTCGTTAGTCGTGTACTCCGTTTTTTTCCGAAAGTACTCCGCTTTGGAAGCAAATTGTACTACTCTTGAAATTTTCCAAACGACAGCACTATTCCTCAGCATAGTACAAACTATGGCATGCACGAGCCGGTTTCATCTATGTGTCGTCTCTTTAACCGCCAGTTTGATTGCATTGACTTTCATCTTTCAAAAAGTCAAATAAGAGATCAGCTTAGTTAAAGTTATTTGTTTTTTCATTATTATTGTTATGTATACTTTTGTCATTTTATGGTTATATTTCACTTTTGTGAACTCAGTAATCAGATCGTTGATGAAGCTCTAAATAAATAAATAAATAAATAAATGCAGTCTGCAGTTCATGGACTGCCGATCTGGTTGACAATCAAATAGTACAATTTTTCAACACATACACAGATTACCTAGACTGCAGATCAAATCATACGATTTGAACTGTAAAGCCCCCCATTTGCTTACAGATTATCTACAAATCTGAACTGTAGATATATTTGAATTCCCCCACCCATTAACAGTTCAAATCATACGATTTGATCTACAGTCTAGGAAATTTGCGTGTGTATTTTGAAAATTTGTACGATTTGATTGTCAACCAGATCGGCAGTTCATGAACTGCAGACTGTAGATCTGTAGATAAAGACACCACACACATGCAGTTCATCGTCAGATAACAGGACTGCAGATTTTTAAACTGCATACAAAGTGTACAATTTCATCTGTCAATCAATATTTTCAAATCAGTTTGATATTTTCGTCAGATAATTGTAGTTTCTCATCATTGCCAACATGGATAGAAGTACAACATTCAATGAATTCTGCAGTATACAGGAAACATGGAAAGTGAAATATGATTCATATTCGGACTGAAAAAAAAAGAAAAACTTTATTAGGAATAAATAGAACGTTATAAGCTACTACTGATTCTGAGAGGAAAAAAATTATTATGTGAAATGCTTTGTGAAGCAACCAATCTTTTACCCAGAAATGTTGTTTACTCTCCACTGGTACTTCTGATAAAAGAATTATTAATGCCAGAGCAGTAATTTACTTCTTTAACAAAATCATTTTAAAAATTCAACCGAATTGCATGAGAATCGTGAACAAACTAATTACGATATGGACTGAAGACCCAACTGTAGGTGTATGCTTAATCGTCAGTTTATCTTAAGTTTCCAATTTGTCAGATTTGAAGCTTACGATCTGATCTTATACTAGTGGGTGGACGAAAACAGATATGGACTGACAGATGCCATCTACAATCTGAATCTGCAGATAATCTGTAAGTGAATGGGGACTTTTAATGTGTTGCGAAATTCAAATATATCTACAGTTCGGATCTGCAGATAATCTGTAAGTGAATGGGGGCCTTACGCTTAGATACGATTTCACCTCGACTGTCGCTTTACTGCGTTCCTTTTCTCTGCTTGAATAAAAGGACGATGCGATAATCTATCTTTTCTATATATATACATAGAAACTTATCAACTGTTTTGTTTATTAAAAACAATGCTAGTTTCAAATAATACAAATACAAAATGAAAATGCAAGCCTTGAAACAATCATTCAGTAAAATTCAAATTTTAAATAATCCAAATAAATAATATATTTACATAAAAAAGTCTTGACAAATTTGTAATTTTAATTTTAAGAATTCTTAACAATCTTTTAAATGCAGCTATATAAAATATACATAATGTAAACAAACGCGTCCTCAATGGACATATTCGTTAGATATATAATGCTGGGGCTCTACAATAACGCTGGTGTAATGTGCACCATTATTTTTAAAATTTTCACTGAAACTAGTATTTGGTTGATGGTGATGACCAGTGGGAAAACAATTCACTTCAAAATTATGACTCAATTCATTGTAGGTTGCAGTGGTAGCCTGAGGTGATGCACCGTTTATCACATTTGCGGGTGGCAAGGGGATCTGTCGTTCACTTTCTGAACTGCTACAACTATTTGAGTTAGCCGAAAACGGTCTTATATTATTTGTCTCTAGTGAATCATAGTAAAATTGGCTGTAGTAATTTACATCATTGAATGCTGCACTTTGGCCCATAACAGAGTTTGACTCGTTCACGGGATATGCCGCCTGGTTATTATAATTCGTAAAATTTTGATTATTTCTTTGGTAACAATGTTCAGTTTTAGCATTTGAACTTGTTTGAATAACATTCGATGCTGAGTTTGGTTGCATTACAGAGTGGGATGTATGAGAAATGGCGCCTGCTATTGATTCAGTTTTCACAGGACCTTGGATTTCATTTAATATTAGTTCCTTCGCCTCTTGTTCACTGTAAAACAAAAATATCATAATCAATTTAATATCTCCATTTATAGCGGTCCATAACGTAAGCATAGTATTCACCTTAGTACATAGTTAACACTAACAATACAATGGGGTCGTGATGAACGTGTATTATGTACCACAGTTGCGTACGATTGCACCCAAACCCAGCCACCTCCTTTGGTTAGAAATCTGTAGTATTTCGTTGTCACTTGGCCCTTATACATTACTGCAATGGAAATAAGAATAGCATTAGGTCCTTTTCATGGATTAAGCTGTCTTAAGTATATTTACACATTTGATGGGAGTAGCGCATGTGAAGGACATCTGCCACGTGAATGTACTGGTAGAGTGTTTTTTCAATCAAATCCTGGGGTTCATATCCAGTTAGCTGTGATACTCTGTAAACGAAACAAAATGATTTTGATTACTTTGGAATCAAATGTTTTTAGTATAAAAGCTCTGCACGTTTTAAGGATACCCCATTTTGCCTAGGAGTAATTGCCATCGCAAATATTGATTCAGTTTTAAATTTCAGAGTTGGGCTAAATTTATTTGGTGTGAATAACGTAACGGAAACCTTTGCAAACAATAAAACAACATCTACTAAAAAAAGGATATTTAAAGTATATTAAACCATGTGCGTGGAAGATAATTTAAATTGCGAACCAGAAAGTAAAAATTAAATTAAGTAAACATTTTTTAATACCTACATAACGTGAATTTTAATGAAGGAAAATCTCCTCCTTTGTTGGAATTAAATAAAGCAAGCGTGATGTGCTTAAGGCAGTACATTTTCTGGTGCAAGATTTAAATTTTTATTCCTTTGTTAGAATTCCCAAAAATATAATCAAAATTCAAATTCAGCTCGTATTGACCAAAAGGACAATCGGTTAAAAGAAAATGCTTCTTACAAGTATTTCCTTAATTTCTTTGTTTTTATAATATAACTAAGGCGCTCAAACGATGCCCTACCTGATGCAATGCAGATCTTTGACTCATAGAAAGTAAATATCGGAAAGGAAGAAAATTAGTCAAGCAGTTGGTGTAAGTTCCATTTTAAAATATCGGGGAATACGAAAGAGGGGTAGATCAATCCACTTTCGTATATTTCGGTATAGAGGAAAACGCGCTTTTTATAAGTTACGCGTATCAACATACATATTTTATCGGGGTAGTAACTATGCAAGTGTCGCATGAAACCCGTATGCCTCTTGTGTATGGTGGCCGAGGACGCAAATGGGCCTGCAAACTGAAAGATAACGGTCCTGCAAAGGCTTGCTTGTTTAGGCATTATAGCCAGGGTTGGTAGACTGCAACAAATGGATTCTCGTACCAACTTTACAAAAATCTCGTACGTCATGAAAAATTCTCGTACACTAGGTTTATCGCAAAATTAATGAGAAATGGCTAATAAATTAGGCTGGAGACATTTTAGTAACATTTTTTTTTATGTTTTTATAATAAAAATAATGGTTATCTCTAAAAAAGTTTTATTTGAAAAATGTTTTAAAACAATTTTTGTATTAAAAGGATCCTAAAATAAAAGACATAGATATCAAGCTAGGATTATTTGGATCCGAGTCTCTATTATAGCCGAAATTTTCATCATTAGGTCGCACTGCAG
Source organism: Dioctria linearis (assembly GCA_963930735.1). Classification (NCBI taxonomy): domain Eukaryota; kingdom Metazoa; phylum Arthropoda; class Insecta; order Diptera; family Asilidae; genus Dioctria; species Dioctria linearis. The sequence goes on along the minus strand of OZ005741.1, from coordinate 210,175,347 downwards.
TAGCAGGTTTATTCTAGTATATGACAGCGGACGTCATGCGACTTATCATTTGAGTGGTAGGCTTTAATCCGAAGAAGCAATCTTTGGACTGTGTTTTAATACAATGAGCTGAAAGGAGGGCTCATTTAACGGTCTTTGCTGAGAACTTGTGCCTGAATTTTGTTTTTTTGTTCTTCGGCTATGGAATGTGATAGTTAGAACGGATAGCTCAAATTGAAGCAGAACTGTATATTTGTGGCCTTCATTAGCAGTGCAGATTCGGGAAAGCTTGTACCAAAATATGTCAACTTAATTTGCTTTGGTCCTAGGTAAGGGGGCGTCACACCCCATGAAGTTGCTGCAATTTCTTACGGTCTGACAGCTTCGTCCTGGGACACATATTACATAAAAACAAGAGTGATGGAGTATCGTTTCGGTGTCTTGCCGATAAAGTTTTGTCGGCATTTAAAACTGGCAATGTCATCAGTAATCCATCCTCAAAAGGAAACCGATGCATAGTTCTTGCAGATGCTCTCGGTAATTTTCCCCGAAGTAAATGATGAGATCAGATCTTGAGTCTAAAACGATCGCTCCGAAAGAAAAGTGAAGTTATAATAAATTGCAACTCAATATGTTTTCTCTCCAAACGTGTTAAGAAATTTGCATGTTATGGAAATTATGGTATTTGAACAAAATCCAAGCTATTTTTATGTGCAAAACTCCTGTAATAAGACCAGGAAAAATGTGTATAATGTGGGCCGATATGGTCGTTTCTAGTCTTGCTTCATTCCTTGTATATTCCGGCGGCAACGGTTCTGCTTATTTTTCTTAAATTAGCTTTTACAATTAGTTTGTAGTATTGCCACAGTGTGAAAACTCTGGTTGGAAAATATTTGACGCCCAAATTCGCGTACTTTCGTGTACGACAATACGCTTATCCTCGTACTTCGTACCTGGGTAGAAATTCGCGTACATGTACGAGAATTATCGTACGTCTAGCAACGCTGGTAACAGTCGCCATTGAGGTCTTACTAAACCTGCCAACTCTGGATCTTGTCATTCAGGCAAATGGGCAATAGGGATGTGTGTAGATTATGCTTATAGGGATGTTGAAAGGACGGCTGGAGTAGTTCCTCCCATTGCGCATTGGCATATTGGCTGGAACGGAAAAACTCTCTGGCATTTATGGCATTTGATGCAATGATACCGAAACTTCGATTCTTTGTTTCAATAAATTGATACGCCAAAGTACAGAAAAAAAGAATTGCATCGACCCTTAAATATGTAGGTTTTGAGACTATTTGGAGTTGTGGTTACAGGTGGACATAATTTTCAAAAAGACATTTAGGAATGCATCCTTGCTGCAGTTATCAAGAGCGTTCAGAGAATTTTTAATTGTTTTATCTTCACTCCGGCGCCGCCAGATCTTGATTTCATTGATGCATACTTTAGATGAATTGCCGTATAAATTTCGAAGAATTGTCCACACGTGCTTCATCTAAAATTCTCATTTGCTCCGAAAAAAGACATAAGAAGTTTGACAAAATGCTGCGACGGTTAAAAAAAAACGGTCCTCTAGATAAGTAAGGAACAGATCAAGGTATGGTTTGAAGATCTGTGGCGGCTTATACCTCATGCTGTAATTATATTGCTTAATTATTTATTATATCTACGCTCCTCTCATTATTCTCGTATCACTCCACAATAAAAATTATTTCGTGAACACTGTGTTACGTATTCGGAATAGTTTTCATAGTAGTTTTTTCCATGGTTTTGAAAATATTTTTGATATATCTGTCCAGATTTTGTATTGTGCGCAAAAGGAGTTAAACAGGTATCTAACTGTTAATTTTAAAAGAGGTGTCTAATTTAAAAAGATTTTTTTTTTTTTTTTGAAAAACAGGGGGAAGAGGAGATACCCAACCCAAGCACGGAGGCCACAGCGGCCTATTGTGCTATCCTGAATCCCATTCACCAAAACCTTCCTGTGCTCTTAATGAAGCGCAACAAGTCTTGGTGAGAAAGGTTTTTCAGCTTATCCACAGATAGAAGGGGAGACCCTAGAGTATCCAGTCTGCTCCGGGCGAAGGCCGGATACTCACACAAAAAGTGTTCGGTGGTCTCAGGCTCTCCCTCCATGCAGCACAGACATCACTCAGGGCTGTCAACAACTCCCATCCTATTAGATGAGCGTGAAGTGAGCTGTGGCCGGTGATGATGCCAACCACGGTTCTACATTGTTTCCTTCCGAGCCCCATGAGAAAATCGGAGATATTCCCATTGGGCCCATCAAGAAACAGTTTTGTACACCTACAAGCACTCAGGTTCTCCCATCTCTGCTGATGTTTCCTATGAACATCCGCTTTGATGAGAGACCCTATATTCGAGGTGGCAACGCCTACGGCAGGCTCCGGTCCAAGGAACGGAGAATCGAAGCCAGCCCTAGCTAAAAGGTCAGCCCTTTCATTCCCCATGATCCCCATGTGACCAGGAACCCACAGGAGGGACACATTGTTGTGAAAACACAACTTATCCACTGACGACCTGCAGTCCCCAGTAACTTAGACGTTATCCGGGGGCCATTCAGAGCCATCAAGGCTGCCTGACTATCCGAAAGGATAGCGATATCTCTCCCCTTGATTTGCATATCAAGGGCTACCTTCGCAGCCATTAAGATGGCGAAGACTTCAGCCTGGAAGACAGTGGTGTGTTTTCCAAGTGAGTACTCCATTCCAAAATCAGGCTCAGGAAAGTAGACACCTGCCCCAGCTTTTTTTCCTTTTCTTCACAGAATTCAAAATTTCGTTTACGATTACTGAGCTAAATAACGTTCTATTATGAATGCGCCTTTAGCTACAAATACCAAATCAAACTTCGCCATCATTCACGAATGTATTACAATTACTTCAAAATTAGATTTTAAAAAAACGAAGTCTAAATTTCCACTATTAACATAATTAACATTGTTAACATTTTTTTTAACTTACATCGTTACTTTCCAACGGGGTCTTTTACAAAAAAATCGACGGATATCATCAACAAGTATTGCCCAAAGACTTAAAATGATTTAAATAGCGTTCGTACAATGTAACATGAAACGAACTACAACTGATTCAACGTTGTTACATCATTGTCCGTCGAAAAGTTTCTAGTTTAACTAAATTAAGGTGCGTTTACTTGGAAATAATATGCGAGAGCTGCTGCGTAACTACTTCAGAAGTAATATGTGGCCGTGAGCCTCGCTCCAATTTAATGCGCCTAAATTCATTGCTGTTGAATTAACACGAATAATTTCTTTCGATCCATGGGAGGGGTTGCAACCCCTTTCCGTGCGCACGGGCCAGTGTCTAATCCAGTGATCCCACCAAGTGGGGCAAAAAGACTAGTAGAATCGAAAAAAGGTATAAAATTTGAAAAAAAGGGAGTAGAATTTCAAATGGTCATATTACATTGTATTATTTATATTATATACTATTATAAACAATTATGTTAATGGACTAGCACTACCAAGCCACTAGGTGTGTCGCTATTTGCAATTTGTAGACTTACAGAGCTTTCTAACACTGGTTACACTTTTCTTACTAAGAAAGGTGGTAACTGCAACAAATTAGAAACGAATTTTAATAACTGTGTAATCAATAAGAATGCCACCCCCAAATGACTCTCAATCGTAAAATGTGGAGCGTGTGGGCCCCAGCTCTGGCATAGCAATCATCCATGCGTAAGATGAGTTAAGAAATTTCATAAAGGAAATTTCCGTTCGCGTTCAAGCGTGAAACATAGTGCTGGCTTTTCCAACCTTGCGGGCCTCACCAACTTTGACAGTTCTGTAGAATATAAGGGATCAGGTTATCAAGCTCCCAATGCGAAAGATCGTGAGGCCGGCCTGGTTGAGGTAGAACTTGAGTAGGTCTTCTTTCTACTCTATTGGAACTTTGTCCGCTTTGACAGCTAGTTTTTGTAATCATTTGATGCCAGCATTGTTTACGGGAAAAAATGTACGGGAAATTTGTTGAAAAAAGTTTGAGAACATATTTAACGTTAAAAGTTATTCCTGCTGTAGTAATTTATTACAAAATAATTTCAATTTTCAAGCCAATAGCCCAATTAATTGCTACCATACAGAAGTTGTCAAAGTTCGTATTGTGAGTTGCAAAAGTTTGCAAGGCTCATCAGGTTGAGGTTCTTAAAGTTATACTGACGTCGATGTTGGAAAAGCTAGTACTGTGTTTCACGCTTCATTTAATTATCTGTCAAAAAATGGATGGATGTAATCGAAAATTAGTTTTTATGCTCATGATTTTTTCTTTTTATCTTATTTTATTTTGGATATCGGCGGTATATTTGGAATCGGGTAAAAAGGAGTAGAATTCGAATACTCCGTAGCAAGGTATATAGAAGACAAGTATTCTCATTAAAAATTGTGTAGAGATGAGAGGTTATATTGTGTTCTCTGTACTGTACTTTCCTATACGTTCGGACACAAATGCTGAACGTGGTTCGTAATGGGAATACCTTGTCTTCTATATACCTTGTGGTGGGATTACTGGCCTAGTCACTAAAACACAAATTATTTCCGATATTTTTGAAATTATTTTACAAAAGTAGTAGTTGTCGGTACTTGATTTAAAAATAAAATTATTATTCCCGGAATTGATGGAAAACTCTCTACGATTTTTGAATAGAATGCATAACCTGTGCAAGACATAGTTAGCCAAAGCTTAAATCAGCATGTGGTCATTAACAAAAAAAAATATGAACGGGCTTTTCGTACGTACATATGTACATACATCTTCGACAACTAGGTATAGGTACACTTTTATTTTTAACTAGAATCTACAACTGCAAGTTATTTAATTATGATTAAATATATTAAAGTGATAATAATTTTAACACCTTCATTTATTAAATGATTGTGATCTCTGGGTAGAAGTATTGTGATAAATTTGTAAAATAAAAATAATTGCATTCGATTAGAATCAAGTTTTTAACGAAACCAAGCCACATGTAACAATATTGATTGTTCGAACAACAATAATTATAACATAATAATAAATTAAATGAATTTCAAAGTATTACTTGACAAATTGTATACTGTAAATATACATCTAATAAGTTGATAATTTTCTAAGTTCGTTGATAGATTAATTTAAATAAAGTAAAACGACTCACCGTGCATCAAGAAATATTAACTTTAGATCCATACTAGCACGAAACATGAACATGTTTTGATGTAATTTTATTTCTGTATTAGCTGAAGGTGGTAAAGAATGTCCAACGGCAACAAGTCCCAGATTTTGTATACAACCTTGCCCATCTCCGTAGTCTGGAAATACTCTGGCCTTAAGATAACCTGAGCAGTGTATCACCTGAATTATTCGATATAAAATTTATAACTTGTATGTCAATTGAGGAATATAATTAAGCTTACTTTATATCCTGAAGATGTTAATCCAGCGTTTCTTTTAGCTAAAACACACTTCATTCTCAAAAAGAAGGTTTTTTCTATTTCTATCGTATGTGAAGCTCTTTCGGCCTGTGATGTGTATGAATTCATTGAGTGATGAAGACCCGGCGGGCTATGAACGGAATTAAGAAAAGATTCCTGGAAGAAAAAAAACATATAAGTATATTTTCAAAAGTCAATTCCTACGTAACTACAAGGATCGATGTTTTGTCAAACCTACCGGGTTAGGGTATACAAGTGGATGAAGAGAAAGTATTGCATTCATTTCATCTTGATCGAAATTGTGAATGTATTCATATATTGAATTTCCCGTAAGTTCGACCTGAAACGAAAGAATATTAGTGAGTAATGCATTTCTAATTTAGCATCTATATATACCTGACTCAGTCCTAGATGCACCGAAGCTGTTTCTGAAATATACATGATTTTACCATCAGGTGCAACAACAAATATGAAACCATCCAAAGTCTGAAGTAGGTAGGAACCGAGTTCCTTGATGGCTGCTCCCCTCTGTGCAGATTGCGCTCCCCAGGCTTCGCCTAAGCCTGTTCAAGATAAAAAAAAAACAATATTTTTAGACTTAACAAATATTTCCCAATTACGTACTGAGAACGAACGTCCCAGACAATGTGCTCACGTGATAAGTACAATTCATGCACAAGTGCCACCTCTTCCAGTTCAGATGAGTGAATTATAATGACAAGGGCTTGTTATGGGCTAACAATTTGCCAGTCGTTTGTCAGCACAATTTACCCCACAGGATGTTTTTCTTTGTACGGACTCAAACTGAGAGTTATAGAGGGTGAGTGGTGGCGATAGATGCCTTCCGGCCTTTTTGTTATTGTCTTAAAGTCGTTATAAAGCGACATGGGAACAATGGATTTATTTAATTGTCCTAATTATTTTCATATTTCACATACCACCGATCTGAACAAGGGTTGGAAGAGCGTGCAAAGTCATTTCGTTCAATTATTCTTTGTCAAAGAACATTATTAGTCCGGAATGTGTCACATTTCTAGGACATTTCACAATTGATTTAATTCTTCTAAAACATCACATACGACATAAGATTTTCGTTGATTTCATATTCATCCGATTCTTGTGCACATGATTTGTTTTTTTTTCTTTTTTATTTAGTGGAAGCTTACCATCTGGGAATACTTGTCGCATCTTCAGGTAGGAAGTTGTCAATCTTATAATAGATGCTTTGTCCAATTGAGATGTTATCGCACTTGGAAGGGGAAGTAGTTTCGATAGCTCAAAAAATTCGGCATTTTCCTTTTCACGTCTCGTCCGAGCAGCATTTTTACTTTTCTCCTTCATTGCACAGGTTTTCGCTAGACCTGAAAAAAAAGAGTAAAATATTTTTAATTTTCTATTTAATTAACAATGATCAACACAAACAACAAATAAACTTAAATTAAAAAATAATTATATTACCGAACGAATTGTGGTTGATATCAGATAGAATTTTCCTTTCGTATTTCATTTTCACTCAACGTCCTAAAGTGGGCACAACGCAGGCACCTGTTACTTTTCGACTGCAAGTGTTTTCCCACTTGCTACTATCCGAAACTAGTCACTAGTCGAACATATGTTTCTTATTGGTCTGGCATAGGTGCACCTATATTCATTGTACCTTCATTCATTTGCACCTTTATCTACCTTAATATATGTATATGTGTAAGTAGTTACGTATCGATAGGTTAGAATGAAATTAAGGCGGGTCTAAGGTAGATAATGTATACATAACTCGAAGTTGAAAGTAAATATTTTTTGCCAGAAGGACGACGCCTTGTATTTTATTGCATAGTAAATATTTTGAAAAGGATCGATTCCTAATACGAGTAAAATATGATTTTTTTTAAGTAAGGTAGCGGCTGTTTGAAATGCATGAATTTCGATTTTCTGTTTTCAATTTGAACGTACCTTTATTAAGTTTTAAATGCAAGATTTTAATATTTTATAGGTGTTCATTCTGAAAAATAGTAAAATTCATTTGTGCACACTACTTTTCTATCATGTCTACTGAAGACAAGAAAACAAACATCAGTGACTATTGCGTCTCCTCTGATTATAATCTCAGGCCCTACTTCTCCCAATTAACAATGACAGCATAATATTCCTTTTATCATCATCCAACTGCCTTAATCGAAAATTTCTGTGCCCAAGTATATTCTTGAGATATTTTTCGAAACCAAAAAATAACTATGAATTGTAATGGCATTTTTGTTGTAAGTACATGCCAAAAGCACGGACAAGGATTAAAGGGGGGGGGGGGGGAGGGGGTTCCAGGGGGTCATGACCCTTGGCCCACCCGGATTAAGTTTAGGTACTTGTCATATAAAGTTGACATAAATACTTGTACTTCTGTGATTGGAATTTTAAAACCTTGTATGTACTTACAGTAAAAAGCTGTTATTATAAAAATATAAATAAAGTGAAAAAAGTTAATGCATTCAGACGTTCACCATAATAGATGGTGCAAAGTATTAAGACCCACTCTATTATTACATTATATATTTCTCATAAAACACAAGTAAAAAGCTAAAATTATTTCAAGACGAATTTTTACAAACCCCACAGATAAATGCCCGTACGTATGTAATTTCGCTTGGTCATACAAATCAAAAAATTTCCTATTACATTGCGTATTTTGAGTTATAGCATTTTTGAAATTTCGAAAAATGCTGTCCTTAGGCCCTATTGCACCAACAACTTATCGGTTATCACTTGCAGCTTATCAAAATTTCTTATTAATTTCTGTTTCACCAAAGAGAAATTTGAAAAGAATTCATTTGAGTGTTGAAAAGTGTGTGGTTCTCAGCTTTTCAAATTACTGTTGCACAAAAAAAGAAAATGTGTAAGTGATAAGTGTTCTATTGAAAAGTGATAAGGGTAGCAAATTATATGCTTTTTCTCAATTTCCGTTGTACCAAATTTTTCAAATAGACATTTAATGTGATCAGTACTTTCTTTTAAAATATAATAATAATAAACTAATTAAAGTGAAATAAAAAAAAATGTTTCATTTCGAAAGATTATTTGAGGAAGAAACTGAGTCTAGAGATAGAGAAAGTCAGAATGAATTACATGTTGGAAAACTTTCGTTTAACACGTGTCCAAATGGAATATATTCCACTAAAGCTTGGAGGAAATTTGCAGCATAGCAGTGGACGGAATAATTCTTTAAGATCTTTTCAACAACTACTCACTACCATACATTGGTTGGGAAATGGAGCCCAATACCATAGAATTGCCAATATGTATGAGTATCAATAGATTAACTGTAGTTAGGATTGTTCATCGGGTATCATATACAATAATCAATGTGAAACAATTCGTTGGCCAGAAAGCAATCAAGAATTGTAGTTACAATTTCTTGGATACTCTGGAAGCTTTGCTCAAGTAGCTGGATGCATCGATGGAACTATGATTAGTATACATGCCTCTACAATGAATGAACAGCACTATATAAACCGGCATTGATAAAGCGGGGCTTAACGCAATTATGATGTGTGGTTCAGACCGGAACTTTTATGCTGGTAATTCCAATTAGCCAGATATTGTACATGATTCCAGAATACTTTGAAATTCCCAGTTGTTTCGAAATTTTGAAGCTGGTTTTCGTCCATTTTCTGGTGTAATAGTTCTTGGGGACAGTGCTTATCCACTAAGAGAATGACTCATCCCACAACTGCGAAGAAATCCTGATAATCTTAGCAGAGCAAAGATTTGAAAAAAAAAAACACAAGGAGTATTGTGGAAAACAGCTTTGGTGTTCATGTATTTACCATTGATAAATTGTATAAAAACTTTTCATCTAAGAACAAAAATGCAAATGAAATAATTTAGAAGATTACAAAACAAATTCAACCCACCTTTTTTTCTTCACTAATTGGAAAACATTGGAATATTCACTATATTTTAGAGAATATTCCCTACATCTTAGGGAAGAATACGTAAGCTTTGTGGCTACAATTGTGCACATTTTTTACAGTGTAACTACACTTCACTGTAAGAAAGTAAGACACTTCCTTAAATTTAAGATAGGTTTTTTCCTAAAAATAAATGTCATTTTCTCTGATATAAATGGAAAATCAATGGAACATGTATTGGATGTAGGTATTTGTCACCAGAAAACCTATATATTACGTAAAATTCCCGAAATGTTAAGCTTTCTCGGATAGAAGGAAGAGAGCATTCAATAAATTAGGTATTATATTCTACATTTAGAAGCACCTACATTCTAGGGACAAAAACCTATTCCACTTTTTCCAAGGTGGACCTTTCACTAATCTTATAAAAAAAATACCTAAGCTTAGTGACACAAATTGTTGCCACTCACTTTAAGGATTTTTTTTTTACTGTGTAGTTAGAGATGAATGGTTGGTGCAACAGGGCCCTGGTCTTCTTTAAAAATTCATATATATTTACAGTGAAATATGGCTTATTTGAAACACAGCATTTAAAAAAAAAATAAATAAGTATTTTATCCTCTATCCTTGAGTATCTTGGAAGACACACTTTTTTAATTTTAACCTTGTATTATCCAGTAAAACATATTAACATTTTAACTTGGGATCTCAACAGGTTCAAAATTTCATGAAAACTGGTAAGTAATTATCGGTGAAAGTGGTGCGAGTTGATTAAACAGGATTCTAGATTGTATGAAAATTTAATTTCCAGAAATTTAGTGACTCATGATAATGGTGATAATTTTTAGAGTTAATTTAAGAAGAATATGAAACTTGCGAGATTCACAAAATCACATCGAGTCGTATCGGATGAAATGTGATTGGTTCTGTACAATATTCCAAAACATTTTTCTAAAGATGTGTTAGACGATTTAAACCCATATTTGAAATAAACACAACATGTTCATGTTAGACCCCAACATTATGTACTTATTTGGTTACAATTTAGTTAAAGCCTTTTCCACACCATCGTAGAAGTTTTATGTAGGTAATTTTAAGCTCAAAAATTTGTTCTACGTGCAGAAAGGAGCTTCATAAACTACCAAGTACATCAAGGACATATAGTATAAATAATATTCAACATCGAGAACAGTTTGATGATGCAGATATTAATATGGAAGAAAATTTTTGTACGGAAAAAGCTTTTAGAAAGTAAAAATATCATTTTCGAAAAAAACTTCGAATTTTCGGATTAAAAAATGAAATCGGGCAGCCGCCTTCGAAGGAGAACGATCTAGTTCGTAAACTAAAAACCAGCAAATATGTATAATCAAGGAACAGAGATATCATTCATTTCGATATTGATTCCCGAAAAGAGTGGAGTGTAAAAAGAATAGTGGAAGAATTCCCCAATAAGTAAACCTACTAAAGTAAAAAACAAAAAACATATCCGAAGTATTGATACTACTGATTTCATTTAAGCAGTAGAACACTTTTACTATAAGGATAAGTTCAAGAAGGCATTTTTTTTGGATTCTCCGGTATATAGCAAAAGCTAAAAATTTTTTTATTTGTTATTTCATCACACAACCCATTTTATTTTGGGTGACAAGTTTCAAGTCTTGGTTTTGACTCATCAACCGGTCCCAAATAGCGAGTGACTTGAAAAACAATTGAAAAAATAGAACAAAGACAGGAAATGAAAAAACGAAAAAAAAACCAAAAAATTGAGAAAAATAAAAGAAGAATTTAAAAAAACCAGATTCATTCGAAACGAATCGAACCTGTGTACGCTCGCAGTAGGCTGAAAAAAGAGAAAGGATGAAGAAGAAGCGTTTCCTGTTAGCATAAAACCTTAAATTCATCGGTACAGCTTGGTTTTCTGCCTACTGTCGACACTTGAAACAGATCTACAATAAAAAAATCTTAAAGAGTAATCTCTATTTTTGTTTCTTCCTCCTTGGTGGAATATAGGAGTTTTTGCCTCATATACCGCATCCCATAAATGCCGGTGTGCCTCAAGGCTCTGTTATCTCTCCAACTCCCTTTTTAGTTTTCATTAATGATCTGCTTTCCCTTACTTTCAATCCCATCCATAGTTTCGCAGATGACAGTACTCTTGATTTCGCTTACTCCTTTGACACTCTTGCGGAATCCAGGGGGAATGCCGCATGTGTTAAACGAGATTGCATGACTAGATCATTGAATAACGATCTTAACAGTATCCTCGCTTGGGGCAAAGCGAATCGCGTCGAATTCAATGCATCTAAGACTCAAAGCTGTCTCATCTCATTAAAACAAGATCATAACTTAACCACACCCGTTTCTTTTGATGGAGCATTAATTTCTGATTCACTGTCACTAAGCATTCTTGGCATTAATATTTCCAGTAAGTTAAACTGGACAGATCACATCTTCTCTGTTGCCAAAGAAGCATCGAAATGTCTTGGATTTCTGAAAAGGTGTAAGAAATATTTCAGCCCGTCAAATCTAGCGCTCCTCTACAAGTCCTACATTAGACCTAGAATGGAATACAACTCCCATATATGGGCCGGGGCTGGTCGCACAGCCTTAGCTTCATTGGATATTGTCCAAAAGAGAGCCATCAAGCTCATTGGCGATTTGGCAATAACTTGTCATATCGACTCACTCGAGCACCGTCGCAATGTTGGATGCCTTTCGCTCCTTTATCGCTATATGCATGGTCAATGTTCTGATGAAATATCTAGTCTAATCCCTTGTAGAATGATTCCTGCACGCAATACTCGCGCTGCAAACCGCGCACATCCTTTAACCCTTCAAATTACTTTCGGCCGTACAGTAAAATTCCGAGATGCTTTTTTATCCCGAACAGTGCGAATGTGGAACAGCTTACCATCTTCTGTTTTTCCTCCGGCATACAATCTGCGGAAGTTTAAGGGCGACACACATCGGCACCTCCGCCACTCTCCTCACATCCCCTAATCCTTTCCCTATCTCGTTCCTGCCATGCTGTGCTTTGCATCATAGGGTATCCTCTGAGCTTGGCTTAATAATATATAAAACAAAAAAAAACACCCAGATTTTACTCTGAGTTTATATGAGATGAGATCAATTTGATCTGTTTCATGCGTCTACAGTAGGCAGAAAAAATTTGAATGAAAATGTGGGAATATTCCCTACATTTTAGGGAATATACCCTAAAATGTAGGTTTTTTCCCCTTAAATTTTGGGGAGTATACCCTACATTTTAGGGAATAGTCTTAATATTTTTTACAGTGTAGGATGAATATAAAAATGTATATGAATTTTTAAAGAGGACCAGGACAGCATTTTTACGCAATTTCAAAAATGCTATAATTCGCAAAATACGCAATGTATAAGGGAAATTTGTAATTCGTATTTTTGTTCTCACAAGCCCTCCAAGTGTGTAAAATTTCAAAAACATTGGTGATGGTCATGTCACACATGTTGCCTATTTGATATGGAATGACCCTCTACCATCATTATTTCTATGCGTTACAAACGGAATGATAAACTTAGTAGGTATCCCCTTTGATTTCATCATCTAGCTAGGGTATAAAAATGGTGAAGGAATTATCAATCATAACAAAATTAAATGAAAGCGAATAAAATGTCGGTAAAAAGAATTTTTGCAGAAATTGTACTTTTTAATAAGATTTTCATTTATATTTTAATCGGAGATTATACAAGAAATATCTCCTTATTTACCTATAATTTATTGAAAAACCTAATCACTTGATTTATTCTGAGACTCTGTGGTTATACATAAAGTCAATTCACTATATTTGCAAACATTAATGCCACTTTTAGTCTAATAATAGGTACCTACATAAATACTTTACTAAATTTAAAACATTTTTAATGTGAAAACAATATTTTTCGAGTTAATTTCTACCAAAATCTTGTTTTTTATTTTCATAACAGTGTTGGCAGCTGAGATGTTATTTTCCTTGATGTGTAATAATCATATGTAGATCTCACTCTTTTGCTGTAAGTGTAGCAGCAGTGGTGTGGTATTTTTCCACTATATATTTGGATACTGCCTGAGAACATGATGTTTTCATAGTAATAGCTAATAAAATTTCAAAAATGGAATAAATCAGGCAACCCCTTCTTGGTGTTGCCATATAAATATTTAAGTCTTTTACGGATACTGTGAAAACGATCAGTCCTAGACATTTTTATTATACTAAAAACTTCTTCAGAATATGAAATACCTATAAAATTGGTTTTTTCTGTCCGACGAACCGTTCTAGAAATATATGCGAAAAACCACTGCAAAAATCAATATTGCTCAAATGGGTGATCATACGGAATTTCATACGGGCATTCATCTAGGGTATTATAAGAATTGGCTTTAGACCAATTATAGCTTTTTTACTTGTTATTAGAGATATTATTAGTTCACGTTTAGTTTATTGTCCTTTTTTTATTATTACGTAGAAAGTTTTTACATTTTTACTTTTTTTTTTATTTATTTATTTTGTTTCTTGTTTGTTTAACAGCAGATTTTGTATCTGCATATAAGTATAAAGCTAGACTTTAACTGATTTTCATAATAAAAAAAAAACTCTTCATGAGCTCTTATCCCTGATCACTGGAAAAGTCGCAATGACACTCAGTGAAATCAAGAGATCAGGGACAACTCATCAGAATGCTCATTGCGTACTCATCGAGATGCTCATTTCATAACGTGTATATAAGAGAAACAGAAGATTGCAGAAATTTTAAATCTGAAGTAAGGCAAAACATTTCATGAAGAGTAACTGTAATAGTCTCCGCTTATGGACACTTAACATGTCATATTATTTTTTGCTCAATAATTTTATTGCTGTTAAGAATATGCAATATATTTTTAATTTTTTATTATTATTTAAATTGTTTATATTTACCAATTAAATATTTTTATGTCATTGAATAATATTTTATTATAGTTTTTAGTTTTGAAAAAAAAAAGTTCTTAACTAGTATTCGGACACTACAGTTTTACTGTCCGGACACAAGTTTTTTGGACGAAATTTATTATTAAACATTTTGTGTTAAAAATAATAACAAATAAGCTTTTTTATAATAATATATACATTTTATTAATTGATATAATTATGAACACGTTTTAAGGAAGTCTTCTCGTAACAAAACTACACTAAAAAAAATTTGTAAAAATGGGGCTGAAAAACCAAAAAAAAATTAGTTTCATTCAACCACTAATAATAGTTAAATATTGAAAACAAATTCAACCCTAAAAATTGGCGAACAACCAACGTCAGCAGTTTTTCATAAGCCAACTACATATGAAGCATGGTTTGTTAACTTTTGTGTAAATTAACGAACTATCAACATGTTTAGGAAACAATGTAAATTATCCACCAACCTAAACCTCTCAAGTCTGTTACGTGCTCTCACAACATAATCAGATACATAAATGAAAGAAGAAACTATCAGAATTCGAAATGGGTTATCTGGTGGCTTTATTCCCAGAATCTTCTAGGTACTTATAGTTCAAATTCAAACACTTTGTTAGGAATGACATACGCGTGACATATTAAGATATTTCACATGGTATCTTTACTTTCCTTCGCAAACTTTTCTTGAAAACTTTTCATCGACAAAACTTTGTTCGAAAATTTCGTTTTTTTGATAACAAATTGTTCACCTTCAGGGCTTCCCTACATCAGGTCGATATGTTACATAAAATTCGTGCCGAAAACAGAACATGATTTCAAAAATGCACGCTGAAACTGTAGCCACAACTACAGCTGGCGTAGCTCCATATACTATAAAAAAGCAACCAGTTGGTTTCAATTTCCTTCACTGAATTTTGTATTGCACTCATTCATTTATAGCCGAAGCCTGGGTATCGGTTTCTGTTATTTTTTCATTATTGAAATCGAAAAATTATTTTCATATTTTCTGCACTTTGCACTTTGCTATAATTAGATGATTAGATGCTATTGTTAGATGAAATTTTTGGACCAGTTACATGGTTTTGAAAATAAGTTCTCTTCGAAGTGACGTTTCTTCGAAAACATATTTTCTACAAGAAATATGTTTTCGAAGAATTGTCGCTTCGAAGAAAATTTTTTTCGAAGAAATGCATTTTCGAAGAAAAGAAAGGTGAACCATTTCACATATGTGCATGAATATATTTCCATTCTAACTAAATACCTAGTAGTTACAGTTAGGACACATGAAAAAAGTATTTAACACCTCGAGATATGAATTTCGCAAAATATTTTTTGATAGAACCGACTATTTGTGTTAGTAAAAACACATTGTTGAGGCCTATTTTTTCTTGCAATAGAGAAACAAGTGATTTGTTTAGTTTACTATGCTGCTTGATTATTACCATCAACTAAAAATGATAATTGAGATGTTTAAGGAAGCAGAAATCGGATAACCAACTTCAAATATGAGTTAGTCTCAATTCTAACATAGATGTCGCTATGTGTTTGATAACTATACAGACCAAAACTAGGTTTGACTATTTTTCATAGTTATTATCAAATTACCAAATTAGTTAAAATAATGTAAATTTGTTTAAAATTTGTAACCAATGTTTTTAAATCGTCGTCTTCAACATCGCTTTGTGATTCAATTAAAACAATGCTTCTTCTTCTTATTCTTCTTAATCTACTTCTTGCTTAGACTTTGTTCCTTTTTAATTAGTTAATTCCGACATCTAATTAATCCTGCTTGTTTTGTTCTTTTATGTCGTTTTCGTTTGAACATCAGGTTTGCTCTGGAGACAACCTAAGTGGTGTCAAAACGTTCGTTTAAAGCAAAAATGACGTCATAGGTTGTCACCGGAGGCAACCCAAAAAGCATCAGGTTCGGTCTGAAAATTTTCTCCAGTCACTTTAAGTGAACTAAACAAACAAAATATATCTGGTATCAGATATAAATACACAAGCAAAAATTCCTCAGAGGCCCTCTGAATCCGTTCGATTGAACGGGGTTGCCTCCAGAGCGAACCTGATTGTTCAAACAAAAACGACATTAAAGTGTATAGTTTTCGCCATGCTTCTGAAGAAATAGCACTGGGCGATCTACACTTCCTTCTTTCTTAATTCAGGTTTTATCCTCGAAAGTGTAGTTTCTATTACTTGCAATGATATACGAGAAGGATCAGTCGTCCGCATACAAGAAGGACAACGTTTCGGAGAAATAGTTTCAACTTTTTCAATTAGTATCAAAAATCAATAATCAGCTCATAAGCACTCTTCCGTCATCATTCAAATCATGCCTCCCGTTAAATCATTAAGTGTATAGCGTTTAGCTTTGGTAACGCTTCAAACGAAGCTTCTGTTGCGGCTTCCTTTATGATGTCCAGAACTTCATTTTTTTCTTCAGATCATATCTTAGATCAATTGGATCAATAATTTCAATAGGTGGGAGAAACTTCTGTACTGTATCACCATGTCGAGTAGTTGCAAAATTTGTAGCCACATTTTCCACACATTCACTGAAATCAACTGCTTTTGAATAGTAAGGCTAAAGCCCACATTTCCTGAAGCTGTTTTTAATGGTGGTTGGCATATTTAAATTTTGCAGGATTGGCGTTTCCAGCAAAGGATAGAGAGTTTTTTTAGTCATAACTTGACCAAGATTCTTGACTTTCATTCTCGACGGGCTTTTTTCCAGCTTAAGTCAACTGACTGCATGATATGACATGATGTGTTTGGTGGCAATGCATATAAAATTATACTTATTTCATTATATAATTTTCACTCACTTCCAACGTCAAATGCGACTTGTGGTCGTCTACGAAAAGAATGCCTGGTCTAGTAACTTTTTACTCCACGAGAAACTCATTAAGGCCATTAATCACATAGTCGAAAAAGATATCTCTGCCCATTCATCCTTTTTATGTTTTTCCCAAAAACCAATTCGCTGGCATGCTATTTACGATATCTTTTAGTGGCACAAATATTGAAAGACTACCATTGGGGGAACATTTTGCTGCCTGCGGAAAGTACAATTCTTTTTCGTTTCCGATCTGAATTTGATAAACGTCTTTGTATCCACTAGATGTAATTACTTTATTGGTTTTCCGACAAACACAAAAACTCGTTTTATCCCCCATTCAGTATTCGGACAGGATCATTTAATATGTGGTCCTGTTCGTTACTTTTAACGAAGGAATTGAGTCATGTTTGAGCGGAGTATCCCTCTTTGTCTTCTTCGTAAGATTTTGTATAATCTTGCTCATGGCTTGGTTTAAGTGGGAAGTCCACACTTGCCAACAACACTTCATAATTATTTTTCAGCACATTTCCTAATGCTCAATTTATTTTCATTGACATAAGTCATCACTGCATCATTATTAACGGATCGCTTTTTCGGTTTGTATGCATAAGTAGTGTCATCCATTATTTTGCAAATTATTATCCTTATTTAATAGAAAGGTAGAGGGACTTTTTATTTTTAATCAATCGATTACATATTAAATATTTTCTGTCCTTGCACTGTAACTGACATTTTAGTAGTCAGACAGAAAAAATGGCATTTCTTAAAATGCGTCCGAATATTAAAACTATAAGTAATAAAAAACATGTTTCACTCTTTCTGTCTTATGAAAAACATATTTGATAATTATATTAGAGAGTAGGTAAACCGGAAATAATCTCTTTTGAAGCGTGTCCGGAAACTAAACAAAAATGTTGTTGTTGTTGTTGTTGTTGTTGTTGTTGTTGTTGTTGTTGTTGTTGTTGTTGTTGTTGTTGTTGTTGTTGTTGTTGTTGTTGTTGTTGTTGTTGTTGTTGTTGTTGTTGTTGTTGTTGTTGTTGTTGTTGTTGTTGTTGTTGTTGTTATTATTATTATTGTTGTTGTTGTTGTTTTAGTTACCGGTCACCCAAAAATTCCATGAATTTAATGACAAATATTACAAATTACATTGTTTGTGTAACACTGATTTATTTGATTTATTTTCTTGATTTCTAAAAAAATTCATCATGTAAGGAAAAACAGCAGATGGTAAACTGTTCCACATTCATACCGTTCGGATTAAGAAATTAGCTTAGAGGGTGAACTGATGAGCATGGTGTGTAGCGCGATTATTTTACTCTCGATGTTGTCTAGATAGGGAACTAGCCTAGATATTTCTTCGGAACAGTATCCATAGAAATAAAAAAAAGTGGTTAATCTTCACCATGGATTTTATAATGGTGAATTTTAATTTTAATAATTCATATTTTGCTTTTTTACTGGTCTCTTTTAAATTCAATTAAATACTTAATTGATCTGATGTATGCTATATTAAATTATTGTTTTGATATACATTTTTTAATTATAATAAATAAAAACAACTTATGTACACGACTTCACTATTCACACCCTAGATGAAATCATAAGATAGACTAAGTTTGTCATTCCGTTTGTAACGCATTAAAATTATAATGATGGAGCAGAATGGATTGGACACCCACGTCCGTCTGTCTATGCGTCCGTCTGTCCGTCCGTCTGTCTGTGCGTCCGTCCGTCTGTCCGTCCGTCCGTCCGTCTGTCCGTCCGTCCGTCTGTTCGTTCTCACTCTAACTCGAGAATGCGTTCTCCTACAGTGCTGAAATTTTGCACACCGCCCTTTAAAAAAAAGTAAATTTAAGTTCGAAAATGTGCCAAATCGGGCAACCCCCACGTAGGGTTGCGATACAAAAATTTCATTTTTCACTATATATATTTGAACACTGCCGTCAACGTAGAGAGTTGCAATTTTGTACACGGTGTTTTTATAGCAATAGTAATTAAAATTTCAAAAGTGGACTAAATCGGGCAATCCTATCTTGGTGTTGTCATATAAAAATTTCGGTTTCTTAATTATACTGTAAAAACGATCAGGCCTAGACGTTTTCATTCTACTGAAAAGTTCTTCAGAATAAAAATCCTATGAATTTGATTAGACATGTGATTTATACTTCCGACGAAAAACCACAGCAAAAATCAAGCTTGCACAGATGTGTGACCATACAAAATTACATACGGGCATTCATCTATCATAAGAATTGGTTTTAGAGCAGTTCTAGCTTTTTTACTTGTTTATAATAATTACTTCTTTTCATGGGAAAATTGTATATTTCGTTGAAAATATTACAAATAATACATACAATATTACTTAGTTTATTGGTATTTTTCAGTGGAATGTCATTTTTTTAAGCAGATCTAGGTGGTTTGTAAAATTCAGAACAGTTTGTTACGAGGAGCTGGAAATGACGTAACTCGGGCTGCTAACTTCTTTTGGCTGCTAGTGGAGATAGGATGAGTTAAAATAAAGGTCCTTTAGACGCCAGCCACGTGATTTTCTTTATGAGGTCTGTTTAATGAACTGCTCTAGGTTACTCTAATGCTCTAATGTGCACTGAACATTGTCTAATGACTCTGCTCTAAAGTGAACTAGAGTGACCTAGGGCAAGATTTTCTGCTCTACCTTTTTCGAAGGAGTAACTTAGAGCAGACATTTGACAACTGTAAATTGTGTTGACAGTTCTGATAACAATTCAAATAATTTCGGTTTTTGTGGAAAAAAGATATAAATTCTAGTGGAATAAATGGAGCATATTCGTCTGCAAGCAGTTACCGGCGAGGTTTTAACTGTTGAGTGTTCACCAAATACGGCAAATAGGTTGAAAACTGGTAATAATGATATCTTTTGTTTTTATTTTATATAAAATTAACTTTAATATTGTATAATTTCCGATAAGAAATTTTATACGGAGGTGATGATGAAGTCGTTTGGATTAACGGATTCGGATGCTCCTGCTGATGAAGATTCGGACGACTTCACTCCGTTAGGTGGTATTCAGTAGGCAAGCGCGCAAAGTTGTAGACGGAACAAAGAGCCGAAGAATTCAAATTAAAGGAAGCATGGTTGGAAGCAAGGGAAGAACGGGCAGAAAAGGTTAAGGCAAAAAGACACAGCAAATGGCAAAGAAAAATGACATACTGCAAGGATTTTTGAATTATTTCTAAAATAAAAACACGTGATTAAATGTTGTGTATTTTTTTTTATTCGTTGCTGCATTCAGTTGTGCACAAAGTTGGTTTCGTCTGGTGGTATTAGGTTTTATACTGCTGTCAGGACATACTGCCTTCTGTTCATTATTTTCCTCAGGTGGCTGTGCAAATATTTCCACTGTAGCAAGGTTGTCATCCAATTGATTATGCAACACAACACATGCTCGTACAAAATAGCACAATTTTGTATGATGTGTTGATAAAATCTGATAGTTGTATTTGACAACTCTCAGAAAATTTCAGGAAAATGTGTTTAATGGGTATTCTGCACCTTTCTGCTCTTTTCTGCTCTACTTTCAATTTGACAGTTAATCTAAGTTGAGCTGCTCTGCTCTGCTATGTTCTGCTCTGAGCTGCTCTGAAGCTCATTAAATAGACCTATAATAAGGTAAGTCCCGAAACTCAAATTGGCAAGACGAACAAATAGGCTGCAGTTTAACGTTAGAATAATATAATATTCAGAAGATTTTTACAAATGTGTGTGGGCTTGAGATGAGCGTGTAATGGGTATATATATATTATATATTTTCAAGTAAATAATCAGACTAAATTTTTATTCTAATTATTAAAATTGAATATAATTAAAGTGGGTACTTAGCTCTATCTTCCTGCAAATTTGGAACTCCTAGCGGTATATCAAACGTTTCCTGTAGAAATTATTCCGATTAGCCTCTCCCAAGCTCCCGGCGGCTTTCCTTTTTTGTCCGGAGTTGACGTGGTCCTGCCTTTTCCTTCTACTATTTGCCTTACTTTTTTCCAACAGGACTATTCGGCCACTTTTGTTTTAAATATAATTTTTATTTTATTTTATTCTTAAATTTTTATTATTGTAGCGTTCTTCGATCTTGCCTATTTGGCGATCAGCCCTGGAGAGAGAGAAGCTCCATCGTTTTCCATTACTCAAGCCCCCTAATCGGCATGATTCGATATCGAAATCAGCCACTGAACATAAAAAACTTAGCGAGTCTCATGATTATTGTATGGATGACGTTCCGAATACTATTAACTATTTACGAATTAGAGTTTAAGGTGGAGTCCTTTGTTTTACCCAGGCGCTAATTTCATTTGTCCATAATTTTTTCACTTTTTCACTTTTCACTGGTAAGAAGTATCGCGTATCAATTTAACAAAAATGACAGCACGGGAGCTCCAAATCGGACAGCTCAGGTCTAAGAAGAGAAGTAAATTTGACCTAAATAAACTAATGCAATTCATTGGACATGCACTGTAACTGGACAATTCAAGAATAAAATAAACTCTAGCTTAAAAACTATTCCTACATACTTATTTTTAATTATTGACAAAGCTCTATGTGCTCCTCCACCTTTATCTCGTAACAAGTTTTCTGTAATTAATGTAATAATGGTTTCTACCTTCATCTGTGTTTTCTCACTGATCATGATGATTAACTCAGAGCTTTTCAAATAAGCACTAAGTTATTGTCTGTTGCAATGTTATTTTGGGAGTGGACGAGGCCAGATGTTTTGAGGAGAGGAACAATTGTCAATAACAATTGCAAGTACTATACGTACCTTCGATGCATGCAGTAATCAGTTGAAAATTTTAACAGACAACGAGCAGTTTGCTGAAAAGAACGAGATTTCGCTGGAACCTGTCAGAGTCTTAGTCAACAAAAGGACTTTTGTACAGAGTTGACTGTCAGCAAAAGCAATACATTAGATTTGCCAGCTGATATACACAACCAGATGAATACTGGAAGATCAACATTTACTACCAAGTAATACATAATTAATATCATAGTAAATCTGAAATGCCGATTTGGAAATCTGCCATTAGCTCCTACCGTGGATATAAAGAACGGAGAGGATTTCATCAATAATAAAAATCTTAAGAATTGATACAGCCTGTTCATGAAAACCATGCTTCAATTAAAAATTATGAGATGAATGCTGAAAATTTGAAAAACCATATTAAAAAAGAGTATACTGCCCTAATTTATATTATCTTTTCCAAGCAGCAATAGTAATCTTAGTGATCTCCGCGCCGGTTGTAAGAGAAGTTTTGTTTGCTATGAGGCGAAAAACGTGGCTGCTTCCAGAACGATTCTCAAACATGTCACTGTTCAACATAGAGAATACCATTGTTAACAAAAAAAAAACAGCTAAAAAGTCTTGAGCCGATTTTCAACTCAACAAAAAATATAAAATTAAATTTTATTTAATTAGAGTTTGATGTTGATCGTAACATGATCGTGTGAATAAAGGAAGCTTCTTATTTTACGTGTGGATTCCCATGGAAATTCCATTTTAATGAACCATTATTTTAAATTTGTTCAAGATGGTTACTTTTAAAGTTAAGTTTACCCGGTACTAAATCATGGTTATCTTGTTTTTCCTCCTTGGGTGTAATATGGAGAGTTTGCCTCATAGTCAGAATTTATTCATTCGAATTAATCTGTATTTTTCCATTCTTTCCAAAAAAAAAATTTTTTCTTAATTTTCTCAATTTTTTAATTTTTTTGTTCATTTTTTTCATTTTTCTATTTTCGTTTGTTTTTTCAAGTTACTCAATTTTGTTATTTTGGGACCTGCTGATGAGTCAAACCAAGACTTGAAACTTGCTGCCCTAAACAATAAGCTGTCTGAGGCAAAAACAAATAATAATTTTTTTCACATTTGCTGTTATACTGAATAAATCCTAAAACGTAATCATATTGAACAAATATAAAGTTTACCCGGTAATAAATCATAGTTGTCCCTCATAACAAAACCCTTGCTACGCCCCTGATATTCAATGCTTTTTTTCCCCTCGCATACATTAAAGTGAATTAAACTAAACTAGATCTCAGAATTAACGTAATGACCTTCGTTTGATCTGAGTTCTAAATGAGTCTCCACATTATTGTCAATACGTTTTTTGTAGAATTAACAAAAAAGGAAACATTTTAAAGGCAATATAGAAAAAAACCGTTTTGCCTTCTTTATTATATTTTCATGGTAGCTATATTTCACACGAAACCACCCTGGAACCCGACCATCCCCGATTTGCATGAAGCTTTCAGAGTTTTTATGGAATACGAACATAGCTTGCGCATATTTTTTTTTATAGTATTTTTTTCTACCGGGGATCATTAACACTTTTTTCTTATATTTTTATTTTAAACATCTAAGCCTTATCTATCTATGTGCCAAAAATTGCGGAGGTGCTAGACTTTGTTTTGAAGAAGTTGTTAAATTCACCATATATCCTAAGTGAGTGTCTTCTGAATTTTGGGAAGCTTATCTAGTGTATCTATAGAGGTCCTCTCACCTAGCTTTAAGTTATATATATGTAGGTCTGCTCTTATCTCTTCCAGAAACCACATTTGGGGTTTGGATTGTTTTTCTATTTAGGTATCAGGAAATAATACATTTGCCTAAATTTCTTCTTTGAAGATGAAAGTAATAATAAATGGAATTATGTAATGTCAGTGACATATTTATCAAGGTTAAATTTTTGCACATTTAAATGTGCCTAGCCTAGACCTATACCTGGGATATTAGGTTTGTGTGTTTAAATGTAGTGCTTATGAACAATACAACAAAAGCAGTAATTCATGTTGGATCGTTAGTGGTAATTTGGTTAATCACCCATGCTAACTTAGGGTTCTGTGGTGTGGTGGAAAGCAATGGATTTCGCCAAGCATCGTAAGATATTGGAGAAGATTCAAAGATTGTGCCTTGTCAGTGCAAACGGCGCTCTAAACTCAACTAGCATTAGCACTCGGACTCTTGGGGTTATTCTCAACATACACCCGGTGCAAATACATATCAAGAATCTTAATCACAGTTGGATTCACACTGGAACAAGAGTGCCACACGAATCCATCTTTGAACTCGTGTAGTCTATCGCACCCAGCATCGACAGGAACAACGACCACCTCCTCGAGACTATGCTGAAAAGCAATTTTTAATCTAGAATTCCATCTAGGTCTTGGTGCAGCCTCGGGGAATCATCTGCCTCAATAATCGGACTGAACCAAAACACCTTGTCTCAATTATTTCGGTTGCCAACATAGTTCTCTTTGGCTAGATGATCTTTCGGGTAGATCTGCAAAGGAACCGTGGGGTAAACATAACCCAAATCTAACGAATAAGCTCTTGCGTCTTAACCAGCCAACCCTGAGAGCGCTAGTGTCTATTCTCACTGGGCATTCTCACGGGTCGCTTTTATAGGATGAGACTTGTTGATGATCCCATATGAAGGGGTTGCGGTGACTCATTTTCTTTATCACTGTCCGGTTCTCTCAGGAAAGCGATACAGATTCCTCGGCTCACACCTCTTGGGCAAGCTACACGAAGTCGACAAGGAGGGCTGGGGGCCAATACTCAGCTTTGTAAGAAAGTCCAGTTGGGACCTATGAGCAATAGCTCATAAGTCTGGAGGGTGAACAATGGCAATTGTTTTAGCATACGTTCAAGGGACCCCTCGGGGCTCCAACCTCTTTTCAACTAACTGACTAGTTAATCGCGCGAGTTCAATGAATCTGTACAGTTTGTGCTGGTGTAGGTACCCTGTTTCACAGGTTTTTACAAAACTCATTGGACGTGATATGTATCAGTTGATCCACCCGAATTTCGGCATTAGTAGAACATCGTTTCTATGGGGACCAAGAGTTTGCAGTCAGGAATTATTTGATTACCTTCGACGCTGTTGACGCTGACCAAATCTATAATGCAATTGAATGAAGAACAATCAGGTTTTAGAGCTAAGCATAGCTGTATTACCAATGATATACGGATTGCTATTGACAGGGATGAGTTCTCCATGTTAGTGCTCTTGGATTTCTCTAAGGCATTTGATTCGGTGAATCATAGCAAGCTATGTAGAAATCTGATAATGCAGTTTAATTTCTCTCCTCAGGCTGCAAACCTTATTGGCAGTTACTTGAGGGATCGGTATCAATCTGTGTATTCTAAAAAATTAAATTCTTCTTTTCAATTGGAATCTTCAGGAGTGCCCAAAGAATCTATCTTGGTTCCTCTGTTGTTCTCTCTTTTCATCAATGATTTATTTCATTATGGTAAGTACATCAAACTGAACCTTTATGCTGATGATGCTCAATTATACATCTCCAATTGGTTTAGCTGAACTAAATGCTGAATTATATACAAAACAATTTTAGATACTTCTTATTTCTCACCTGTCGTAATCAATGGAACTCAAATTCCAATTGTTGATTTCTAACTTGGGAATTATCTTCAATAGAACTCTTTCCTGGGGCCATCATATTAATGCTCTAATTAGAAAAGTATATGGTGGACTTCGTTCACTCTGGGCGACTAGTAATTTTACTCCAGCGAAACCCGTTTAAAGCTGGTCAGGACGCTTCTGGTCCC
Source organism: Dioctria linearis (assembly GCA_963930735.1). Taxonomy (NCBI): domain Eukaryota; kingdom Metazoa; phylum Arthropoda; class Insecta; order Diptera; family Asilidae; genus Dioctria; species Dioctria linearis. Next base: position 210,149,635 of record OZ005741.1, on the reverse strand, counting down.
TCTTTTTACGTATGGGGTGCGAAATATTTGTTTCTCTTGACTATGAGTCTATTCGAATTCTAAATACTGCATTCAACGCTACTATAAGGTATGTTTTTTGGTCTCCGTCGTTTTGACCATATCTATCCTTACGCCAACCTTGGTTGCAGCCTTATGGTCTATTTCAAATATCGCGCTGCCATTTTATTGGCTGGGACTCTTAAGTCTCGGAACCCTAGCTTCTTGTATAATATACTTCAGATTGAGAGATCAAGTCAAGTTACTACTATAATCGTGCCTAGACATAATTGTCTAACATCTAAGCGTCAGTACTTCATCCAGTCCATTATTATTTGGAATTTTCTGCCAACAAATTTGAGATTTATGTTTGAGTCAAGTATGTTTGGTAATTTTAAATGCAAAGTTCTCGAACACTTGAAATCAGAGTCTAGTTTTTAGTTGTCCTGTTATCCATTCCGCAATGCACTAGCCATTTCAAAATTCGTATAGTCTGCTCTGGCTATTATAGCTACTATGTGATATCTAGTTCTTAAGGTTTGCGGTAATTAATTGTTACTATATGAAGGGCACTGGGGAACAACGCAGTAAGTCACATTTTTTATGAAAATGAGTTAAACATGCATGGAGTATTGGAAGTAGGTTCACGTGAACAGATTATATTTACGGAAAACGCATCGGGTCTATGGAAAATTATGTGAAGAAAAACTTAATAAAAGGGAAAAACGAATTTAGTCAACACATTTTGAGGGAATTATGACATAAGTCAATTTTTACTGTACTGTAACGGTTTGTACGACAGAAAATTTAACCGCAGTGTGGGCTTTTGGTTTTGTTTCAAAATAAGCCGTCATTGAGTACCTACTTAAGGCTGTAGTGTCGCGCAGCCGATTATTTTACTGTGGTTCGCATTGTGTTTTGCTACGCTCATTTAGTGTTCAGATCGGTAAGTGCATAGAAATCATGGACATTAGTGGGACTGATTCAAATGACGAAACCTTAACTACTAAGTGCCACTAACGAAAAGCACTAGGACGTCTAACCGAAGTAAAGACGAAATTTCTTGCCAGTAGTCACAAAGTGGGAGAGGACTGTAAGTGTATCCGCTACCAATATTTTGCGCATGTTGACTTGAACGACCGAAAAAGAATCATTAGGGAATTCAATTCCTTAGCTAACTACAATGAGCAAAATAAGTACCTTAGTGGGTTCGTAACCATTACTTCGGTGCAACGCCGGCAAAATCGCAAAAATGAAAAAGGAGCTAATTTTCGGATAACCTCGTTCCAATACCGTATTCGAATATTAAATCCGCCGGGTCACGTACAGGTATGTATAAAAGCCTTTGTGGCTATTCATGGAATTACAGAGAGACGTATAAATACGATTCGCGAAGCAATCATAATAAATGGCTCGCCGCCATCTGATGGGAGAGGAAAATATAGTAACCAGCCGCATAAGTTACCACACAGTACAAGACATACTATTCACGCATTTATAAAGACGATCAAAGGAAAAAAGTCATATTACTCTCTAAAAGATTCGCAGAAGCTGTACTTCCCGAAAGACTTAAATATTTCGAAACTTCACGCTATGTATAATAAGGAAAATAATAATTCAAAAGTATCGTGTGGTACTTTCCGGCATATTTTTTCGGAAGATTTTAATATATCCTTCGGATATCCGCGTAAAGACACGTGTAGCACTTGGGACAGCAAATTGGCTGAAATATTAGTACTGCAGACGAAAATTAAATTACTGAGCTTGAAGGATTCAAGAAAAGTGACGAACCCGAATTGGAAAAGTTACGCAAAGAGAAACAAACGATACAAACCGAATTGACTGTACACAAAGGTAGGGGTGCGAAATTTTATGAAATAAAACGAAAATGCAGAATGGAATCGATTAAGAAAAGCAACGCAGAAAGCATCGCCATGGACTACCAGAAGAATCTTCCGACACCAAACATTACAACGAATCACGCATACTACCGCAGGCAGCTAAATTTCAATTCAACATTATGTTCTGGCGAGAAATGCGACATACCACAGCTGGACATATTCTGCGACTCATGTTCGGGCCAAAATAAAAACTATACAGTTATACGTTTTTACACTTCCTGACCACAAAGTTGAAGAGGTTCGATTGCGTTCGTTCCATATTCCCTATTCGCAGTCATTTGTACTTAGAATGCGATGCAAGATATGTCTATCGTTAACCAGAAAAGCTATGATGAATGGAGGGCTGTTATAAGGAACAGCAGGACGAAACCGGATCCGTACAACGTCATCGACTGCAAATCAAATTTATTCGACAAATGGTCGGAATGCCTAGCGCCTTTCTATAAAAAGAAATGCCCTATACCAACGAATCGGATCCGTGAAATTAAAATTCAGCACGATCATCCAAAACTGGGCTACCATCGCCGTAAAAACATCGTTAAACAAATTGCCGAGTACGAATGGTCCACGAACAAAACGTTACAGCGGTAAGATTTCTCATTTTTTTTTACGTAATATTAATATCTCATATTTTCCACAAAGGTCCGGTACCTTTAAATCCAGCGAAGAAAGAAGACTTGCTGCATCTGACACAAGATCTAACAAAAATCGAGTCAAGGAAGTTCTACTACAATTTGACCCCTGCAGTCGTCGCCAGACTTGATGCCGCGCAAGGTGACGATATCTTATCGTCGCGTCGTGGTACCGATGAAGGTGAATAATGCGCAGTTACACAATAGAGAAGACTTTGCTTATTCAAATAAATCAAAATCCCAGCATTTGAAAATTTACAGTGATTTAAGTTCAACTTCCTCTAATATTTGTTTGGGAACAATGTATTAAGTCCACAGAGGTTCACATTAATTATCACAGGTAAAAACCAAAGTAGTTAATAATACTACAATTTTTTTCATAGTCTGCAAACTAGAATATACAAAGAACACATTTCATATTCAGAATAATAAATATCTAAATTAATATAATTACGGGAAGAAGATTAACTTTGATTTGCGATTTCTCAAAATATTGTCTTGTAGGACTTAGTGCATTGTTCCTCGGCGCCCCTCATATCTGAACAGACTATTTTAGAAAGTGCAGAAAAATTCTTTAAAATACGTATAAAGTGCTTTTTAAAACAAAAAGTGCTGAAAGTACCACAAAAGTGTGGGAAATTCCATCACTTCTCCCCGGTTTGGAAACATTTCCAGTGATGTGAGAAGGGCAAAGCACTCCGTCAGCGATTTTTAGCTGGAGGTATGATGGTGCAGGGCTGAGACAAAATTAACGTTCTGATAAATTTTAAATTTCTCTTTCTCTTTCGATCTCTATTTAAAATTCTTGTTATTTACTTTGGCAAATCTACATGGAAAACTCTTCTTGGAACTTTCACTTATTTGCAGATATAGGCACACTTTTTAATTTAATGATTTTTAGTTTCAAAATTATTGTGGAAAATTCTATTTTTGCTTGATGTCTATTGTTATATTGTCAATCTTCTGTGTTTTTAGTGTGCCTATTCTAAGTACAGTTTGTTTAGTTCCTATACAATTCTTCGAGATTTTCGAGTCCTTTTTAGATTTAGTTAGTTATAGTCTCTTTCTGTATTCCGAGCCACTAATTACATGTTTTTTTTATATTAAGAGTAATTTTATAACATTTTTTTATTTTTATTAAAGAGTCATATATACATACATAAAAAAAAATAATTATATAAATTTTAAAGTTTCGTAGAGTATATATAGACTTTTATTATCCTTATTAAATAATATTTTCAGATATGATCAAATAAAACGGAAGGATCCGGTACATCCTTTGAAACTAACCTTTAATAATCGTCAATGGACCATGCAGATGCTCTTTTGTGTACATGGGAAAAATGTTAAATCTGAACGGAAAAGTTTTGTAGAGCTTTTTAACAACAAGTATTTTATAAATTTTGTAAAAATTAAATATAAAAGCCGAAGTATACTGTAAAGTACACTGTAAAAATATGGACTATTGCCTAAATTTAGGATACGTTTTTCCCTAAAAATAAATGTAATTTACTCTGATAGAAAGGGAAAATCAGTTTAATTTCCCCAAATCAATCATTCAATGAATTTAGGTATTTGGCACTAGAAAACCTATAAAGTACGTAATATGCCCGAAATGTTAGCTCGTTTGGATATGAGAAAGAGAACATTCAATAAATTAGGTATTATCAAAGTAACCTAATGACAAGTTAGGAAGCAGGCGAGATTTCCGAGTGCTTTACATTTAAAATGAACACGGCAAGAAAAGGAAAAAAGATAGAAAAAAAATCGAAAAAAAATCAAACTCTCTTTAAAACTTTTATGAATAAAGATAAAAAATGTGAAAGCGCAAATTGCATGCAACGAAACAGAATGGCAAATGTTTCATTTTCGTAAATAAATAAGAAGGGGAGGAGGTTTCATGTTTTACCCTCATAAAATGCTTTCGCGCTTTTGTGAAAACCGGTTTTTGCTGAAAAATTTAGAGAACCGGCCAATGTTTTTTATAGCATGGCCAATGTTTGTTAGTGTAATTTATATACAATTTGAGCAGCACATGCTTCTGTTTAAATTCGTTTTGCTGTGAAGAGATTAAGTGGGAGAAATTCTTGCTGGATTCTCTGATATTTTCGGGCAAAATTAGAATTTCATTTGAGAGGAATTTTACATCTCCTTTCAGCATCTGGGCCAAAGCGAAATTTATCTTTTTCTTAAAAATGCGAGGTAGTGTGGCCTGATGTACATGGAAAGGACGAAAGTATATGAAATTACTTGCTTCATTCTAAAAAACACCAGCGATTTTCCAATTTTGTTCTACAGCTTCTTAACTTGTCATTAGGTAAACTTTGGTATTATGGTGCATTTTTAATTGAAACATATTTTCGTTAATATAATTGAGACTTTGTTTTTGAAAACAAGTCATATATTGCTTTTCAATATTTTGTTTAAGCGTGCTCAGTGCAGCAATATAACTTCCATACTACTTAGCAGTTTTTTTAAAAGGAGTGGTCTTCTATCACTTCTTCACCTATGGTGGAGAATGGTGCGGTGCCATCACGTATTCCCTACAATTTAGGGAATATTCTCTAAATTTTAGGGAATAGTCCCTACATTTTAGGCAAAAAAAAACAAAACAACAATTTCAAATTCCCTATATTTTAGGGAATGCTCCTTACATTTTAGGGAATATTCCCTAAAATGTAGTGAAAAACCTAAAAAATAAATTGAAAAATCCCTACATTTTAGGCAATATTCCCTAAATTTTATTGGGAAAAAACTAAAATTCCCTACATTTGAGGGAGAAAAGCCTACCTAAATTTTAGGCATAAAAAACTAATCTTAGTTTTCCAAGGTGGAGCTTTCCCTAATCTTATCGACAAATGCCTACCCTGTGTGGCACAAATTGTTGCCCTGGCTGAGTGGCCAAATTTGTTTTTACTGTGTATATATCTACATATCTCTCTACTTTGTTTACTTTATAATTATGAAGTAATAAAAATTTGAAACGTTTAAGAATGCATTTTCTTATCTGCAGTAAAAACACAAACACAGATTTCGTGTAACATTGCCACATATTTTCTATTAGTGAGGTTAGCTTGCTCGACTAAATTGATTTTTAAAAATGAGTAAAAAAATTATAATAATTTGTCGTATTACGGCATATAAAATTGAATTGCATTTCATCCTAAACAAAGATACTTAGTCCAATAAATAAAAACTATGTTTGTTTAATCAATTAAGTTAAGAGTAAAAGAATAAATCGCTATTGCGCTTTGGGTTTTTACTCTTCCAGTAAATCGAAGATAGCTGAGAGAACATACTAAAATTTGTAAAAATATTTTAATTTCTTTGAAGAAACTAAATGGATTCCATTTAAGTCTTTTCCGAAATGTGGTGATATGTATTCTGCACCGATTTAGAGTATCAGCAGCACCAGATTCTGTAATACTAGACTTTAAATTAAACTGGAGGACAAATATGAATGAGCGCATCAAAACGGTAACTTTATTCTTCCAGTCTGCAGGAAAATGTTTGCCAAAAGATGGGGCATCCACCGTCGCATCGTACACTGAATGTGCAATGCTATTGTAAACCTATCCTCACCCAAAGAACGTTCTTGGCTTTTGAATAGCCGTAGACCTTGGTCAGAGCAGAATATTAAAGATGTATCTTGCTTGAGGATTATATACGGGACTGGACTCCATGCAATCACACTGTCTCACGGATTGATTTTGAGAAAAGTTTTCAACTAGCGTTCTTAGTAGAGAGGATTGGGAGGATAATCGCTTAAACAAATGACGCTGATATATGTTTTTACAGATGGTTCTAAAATAGATGTGGGTGTGGGAGCCGGGGTATACTCAGCATCCCTTCAAGAATCGTACTGGCTACTAGACTACTACTTAAAGTGTCTTCCAAGCGGAGGCTCTAGCTATAAATAATACAGTAAGATAGCTAGAAACAACTTATAAACTTAAAAAGTATACCTGGTGATCGAGGATTTGTATTTACAGCAAAGTTGCATTCTAATCCCTGGATTCGAACACTATTAGATTGCTTCTAGTCCAGTATTGTCGTAGTAATCTCCGGGCTGTGGGTGGTTGACATTATCAGAGAATTATTTTGGCATGCCGCAAAGGCAACAAATGTTTCTGATCTCTCAGCGAAATTATCAGGAACATTTTTACCAGTTTTTATAAACTTTCACTGTACTTAACAATGGTGAAGTAGTTTTGATAATGCTAATATTTTGGCAGCAAAATTCGCTTCAAATTTTCGCATTCCACCCATTTCACAGAAGCCTATTTTGCACTGAAAACCAATACACATCCATACAAGAGATGTGTTTAAGATATTTAAAGGACTCCATGTTACCAAAACCGCAGGTCCTGATGGTTTCTTATTCGACAGGAATGTTTCAAAATATTTATACTTTGAAATTAATCCACAGAATGACGGGAGCTAGGGCTCTTATTTATGTGAGTAAATGTCAAACTTGCGTCATTCCATAAATTGTTTCAATTTCATTGTAAACATTATGTCGAGTGTTATGTCGAAATATTCAAAATCGAACCGTGCATCGCGTAGCCTGGACCTTTATTGTCTTTTTTTCAAATATATTTCGCTTTGAGCTTATTAAATTTCACCTTTGCTATCCACTCCACACAGTAATAAAATTGAGACATTGTTTTGGATACTTGACATCAAAAACTAAACAAACAAACGTCAAGTTACTTATTTTTCGCTCAAAATTGGCTATAGCCAACAACTGAACGACCTCATTCTGGCTATAGCCAGCTATAGCCGGCTCTAGCTAAAAGTTGAACACAGCCTATGTACTTTTTATTTATTTAATTTTTCAAATGAGAGTTGGCGTCATTTGAAAAAAAAAATGCTGTAATTTGAAAAAAAATGCCTACTTATGATAATAATAATGAATGAGAATAAAACGAGGAAAATAACGCCGAAAAAATCAGGTTTCTTCTATGGGAGCCTCTTTTAATTTTTAATTTAATTTAATTTTTATTATTTGTTATTATATCGGCAATAGAAATAAATACACACTCTGTAAAAATTTCATCTGTCTACCTATTACGGTTCATGAGATACAGCCCGGTGACAGACAGACGGACGGACACCGAAAGCTTAGTAATAGGGTTCCCGTTTTTACCCTTTGGATACGAAACCCTAAATAGGAGAGGATACAGCCATCCCCGAAATTATCGACCAATTGCAATCACTTCGATTCTTTTGAAAGTTTTTGAATCAAATTAATAAAATATCTAGAGACTAACCAGCTCATCAACTCACAGATTTTACTGATAACATTTGGTGGAATAGATTTATTTTACCTATCGTCTTATAAAAGATAAGTAAACAGTTCTTGTTTTTTCCAAAACGCACATATTTTTATTTTACATATAATGTAACCGGCCAACGCGCTTCGTCTTATCAGAACATCATCAGGGCTCTTGTTGTACTGAGGGAATGATTATAATCTAGCTGCTAACTTAACTTTTATGGGTAGAGCTAGTATACTAAAATTAGCATTTAATAGTCGACTATTGTTTTTAAAATCTATCTGATCGTTTACTATAAAATAGCCATCGTCTTTAGCTTTTTTAATCTCGAAAGTTTCATATCTATCTAATAATCTCTTTTCTGATAAATTATGTAATATGTATTTTAATGTCGTCTGGATTAGGCTTATGTCCAGTTAAGGTAAGCTGTTTAGCGAAACCGAAATTTGGTTTTTTCAGCCTTTGTGCTATTCATATGTTCCTTCAATTTTTTTCTTATAGATCTTTTGGTTTGCCCAATGTAAATGGCATCACAATCCTCCGAACAATGTAGCTTATAAACCTCGCATTTGAAAATTTTATTAATCTTAGGTTTCAATTTATTGTTGACTAGAATGTCTTTAAAGTTCTATTGTATGTATATATAATTTTGTTCTAGGCAGATATTTAACAAATTTATTAATTATGCCGAATTTTGATGTGTCAGTGAATTTCCAATTGATTGTCTCACTGAGCAATTCTTGTAATTTTTTAAGAGAAAAGGCTGCAAACGTCAAATTATACCAGTTTCGAGTTTTTCGGTTGGGCTTAGGCCTTTAATTCTTTTGAATAAGTCTTTAGTGTTTTAATAGAATATTTAGGCTAAAAATTAATCAAAACTGGTAACAATTCATTGAATTCTCTGCAAAGCCTCTGTGCTGAAACGGGGCGAACGGGTATATTATTATACCCTAGATGAAATCTATAGGGTATACTAAGTTTGTCATTCGCACAGAAATAATGATGGTAGAGCAAAATGGATTGAACACCCCCGCATAAAATTAAAAGTTATTTTGATTTTTGCATGTTCGTCCGTCCGTCCGTGCGCACTATAACTCGAGAACGCGTTCATTTAGAAAACTGAAATTTTGTTCACGGACATTAAAAAGAAAAGTAAAATTAAGTTCGAAAATGAGACAAATCGGGCAACTCCTTTGTGGGGTTGCCATACAAAAATTTCGTTTTCCACTATATATTTGGACACTACCTGAGAACACGTCTACATAGAAAGCTGAAATTTGGTTTATTGTGTTTTCATAGTAATAGCAAACAAAATTTCAAAAATGGACTAAATCGGGCAACCCCTTCTTGGTGTTGCCATATAAATTTTTTCGTTTTTTACATATACTTTGAAAACGATCAGTCCTAGACATTTTTATTGTACTACAAACTTCTTCAGAATAAGAAATCCTATAAAATTGGTTATAATCAATTTTTCTGTCCAACGAACCGTTCTAGAAATATATGCGAGAAACCAATGCAAAAATTTCATACGGGCGTTCATCTAGGGTATCATAAGAATTGGTTTTAGACCAATTCTAGCTTTTTCACTTGTTTTTGTATAACTTTGGAAGCCAATAAACTAAAAGCATAGAAGTATGGCTATTTTTTACCAAGTACATTTTTTCATATAGAAAATTTTATCTGACCTGTTTATAAGTAGTCCCATTCAGTAATCTATTGAATTTGTTTGTTGGATCATAATTAATTTCTATTAAGTTCATTGAGTTTAAATAATCTGTCATTTTTTGGCTATAACTAGTTTCTTTTGTCTCCAATTTCACCTTACTACCTTTTAGTACTCTATCATACTGTGTTCTATTATTATTTTTTATATACCTGATACCTGATTTAATTAAACTTGAGCAATTAGATTTAATTTCCAAATTAACAAAGGCCGGCCGCCTTAACATGAATAGCTCATCAACGATAGCTAATATGGTTTCCGGTTTGAACGCTCCTCTAGTGAATTGTTGACTTTTCTTACGGAACGTTGGAACCGTATAGTCTATATAATATTGGTGAGTTAAAAATCGTTACCCTAGATATTTCAAAGGCATCGCATAGATTGTCGATAATTAAAATATTTATTGTGTACAAATTTTCAAATCGCTTCTCTGAAAAATATCTATTCTTTCCCAATAAAACCTTATCGAAATATAATTGCAATTATTACGGAGAAATCTTTTCAAAGGGTCCAACATTTCTTCTTAGTTAAATGAAAGCAAGATGCCTTAATGCAAAATTGACTTTTCCCACGCAAAAATGCCATACACCATCAAGGGACCAAGGCAAGACAAGTGCGCATAAACTAATTAGTTCCTTCTTCCTGTATTTACAGATATACAATGGTTTGATGTTGGGTGCGAATGGAATTTTGTCTTTTTTAATGCCAACAATAAAACTTTTACAATCCCAGGTAAGTTTCAAACATTTTCTCACGGTTAGAATTTTTCAACACTATAGGTATAGACTAACCAGCCACAGACTGGGAATTTCCCAATTCACTAAAAATTATTTTTGAAGGCGGCATGAAGTGTTGTAGGTAGTAGACGACTTGCTTCCCATAAATTTATTGCCTCATTACCATTTAGACAAAACGAAAATGTGCGAAACATATGACGCCGAATTACACCCTTGCATTATCTCGACATAACAGGCCATACAACAGCATTAAACTCTCGAAAGTATCTGATTATGGTAGTAAAGATTAACAAAACAAACAGGACAATTAAAGGGAGCTCACTTCCACTTGGTATTATGGTTATAATAAACGAAAGAAGCGGTAATCATATGCTTGCGGATGACTCTTGGTGCCGTAATTCCTATCGCTCCCCACGATTGTGCTGTGAAACGTAGAGGAGTCAAGCATAATGGTAAATGCCATCTTAGAGCAAGCATGACACTACATCGCTACAGGAGATTAGCCAATTTATGAGTAGACATTCAGGAAATCTGTTGCTCTCCAATCGATTCCCGGTCCTAATAGGAAAAGCAAATAAAGTGAAATGAATCTGAATCGATAAGCGGCTTCTATGCATCTGGCAAAACTCTACTAACTAGAAGCTGTCCAAAGTATCATGGTAGGTACATACATAGATAACCGCAGTCTTTGTTATTTTGATGCAAATTGTTTCTTTAAATCTGACACCTTATACTTAATTAATGAAGTAAATGAAAGTGATAAATTGGTAGGTAAATCTGGCTTATATTAGCGCGTGTTTTGCTTTATAATCAACATTACCCCCGTCTACATATTACATACAACTATGCGTTCTCAGTTCTATTTGAAAAATGCAAATTACTGGCAGATAACGAAACCCAACTACTACTGGTTTTTATAAGTGCAACCAACCATATCTACTTAGATTTGTGTTGTTTTTTTTTTTTTTTTTGTAAAATAAATAACTTCCGTCTTTAAGCGAGTAGGTAAAGTACGTGATGCTCGTTTTGTACTTTTTCGTATACATAGAATGGGGTGCATGCTGCTCTTCTTAAAGAAAATCAATAAAAGTCACGTTCATGTTACACGAAACATCACGTTCAGAAATTTGACAGTCAGAAATCAAACAAGGTCCGGAAGCATATGCAGAGAGATGCCATTGCAATCAATTTTACGTCCTTTGTAACACTTGGGACCGCTTTAATGTCCAAAATTTAAATAATACTGGCGGGGTGCGGCGATGGGTATCTACTTTACCTGTTTTTCAAAATGTGAAGAGGTAAATACAATGGTCGCGAGAACCTTTTAGAGAGCGCACGGCATCGGCATTATTTAGCTCGGTATTAAGTGAAAAGTTCCCTAAAACCAGTTGTTGGTTTGGTTTCCCATCAAATGAGCAGTTGCCTGGCTTACTCAACTGATTGTGTGTGAGTAGAATATCTTCTTCCCGTTCAACCTGGCCCTGGAATATTATTGGTTTGTGCCTTTTTTTTTCTGTTGTTTTCTGTTCCTTAATGCCTTCTGCAGTTGTGCTGTTGCTGTGCTGTGCTCCCTTCTTTCTATCAGTTTATTATCAGCAAATAAGTAAGGCACGCCCATTTTATTTTCATGCTGCAACAAAAGAAGGGAACTATAGCATAGCGAACATCATTGAATTTAAAGACCCGCCTACAAGGTACTACATATGTATGTATGTATATAGCGAAATGGAAGCCTCTTATTATATATACACAAGCGCAAATCGCTGTATTTTAATTGAATTGGAATCGAAGGGGATTGGTAGACGCACAAGTGATAAGCACTGGAATAGAAGACTATAAATAAAGTTGGAATTTCCTATAGGTACCTACCTATTCCAATTGGAGGAAAATTGTTTGATTCTGTGCGGGATAAAATATTCACACTAAACCAAATTAAATTTGATTCAGTTAAGGTGAACAGGAACACTAAAAAGATCTGTGCAACTGTTATTATTAGATAATATTATGTAACCTAAAATTAATAGTTAAGTACATACTGAATATAGCACTAGTATGTTTTTTTTTAGAATAGTAGCGCCTACGGTCAGCCAGCAATTGCAAGTAATAACAATAATTTATTGCTTATAGATGTACACAAGACTTACAATCTTTTGACGTACGAATAAGTAAGTCGGTGCTAGGTATATTTATGAATTTATGATAGAAGAAAACTTAGCTATAACTAAACAAAGAAAGAATAATGTATTACGTTGAATTGATAGTTAATTGAACAAAGAGAGAAAAAAAAAGTTATTGTTTCAAGGCTGCATCTTATAATTTTTTTGAAACTGCTCCTTCGTATAGGAGAAATAGGAACTAGGTAATATCCTAAAAAGGGATTATTTTATGTGAGTTCAGACTTGCATTCGGTTTGTATAGCAACGGGTAAACTATTCCATAATCTGATAGACTGGACAAGGTACACGGAGAGAAATGAATATGTCAAATTGAACGAAATTATTGTTTAAACCAAACGATTTCGAGTTTAAAACGGCGCCAATGGCGCTTTTTTAACAATTACGAAATCTTCATATTGAACGCATATATCCTGATTGTAAAAATATTCACATCAAAGAATCTTGCGTTCAAAAATGGAACATTTTTCTCATCTAAATTGAAGTTCATATATACGTTAAAAATTGAAACGTTTGAAAATATTCACATCAAACGTTGATGCGTTGATTTCAACAAATAAACTCTTTAAAAAAATTTAAAATTTTCGAGTTCAAATTGAAAACTTCTATATTTATGATAAAATTTCATTTATCAAGCTTATATAGGTACATTATATACATCTATATAAATCTTTCACTAAAAATATATTTATGATGAAGGAGTTGATGGTAACTGATTAAACCAGCTAAGGGCAGACGCAGACCCGGTATCATCAGTTCGAGCATACGCCTGTAATGATTTGACGAAGAAATACACAATATTATTTAATATTTATGTTCCAAGAAGTCACATACTCACAACTGAACCAAATTTTGTTTCTGCCACAATTTCAATTTTGTCTGAAATTTTGCTATAATTCTTATTAAGTGATAATCGGTCAAAATTTCGACAGTGTGCCCTTTGTTAATGTACTCTACCAACTCTATTCCAAATTTAGCTTCTAGAAGGGTATTTAAATGAATGAACATAGGCAAAATACCAAAATTAAAAGAAAACCTTTAAGTTGCGAAAAGCAGACTCCAGAGAACTGAAACAAAGCTATAAAAATAATACTAAATTTAACTCTGTTGACGATCAAAGTGAAGGCGTTTTGCTTTCAAAATGAACTACAGACAGGTTAATGAAAATCCAAATCCTTTTAGCCATCTCAATGTGATTATTTTCTCATTTAAAGTGAAATGTTAAATTGAAAGCATTTTTTAAATGCGCAGACATTTATGCGTTTTTGAAGAATCTTTCAATTTAAATATGTTTTCAATTGATTTGATAGAAAAAAGTTGAATGAATCGAATTCAATCGAATATGCATTTTAAGCGCAGCATGCGTTTGTTGTGAATTTTTATTTTTCTCTCCGTGTAAGAACTTTCCATAACGATCTACAGAAACCAGGCATTACCAGGTTTTTGTACCGCTGAGACGAAGTAGGTAGTCTGGAAAAGTTCCCTGAAATATTCAGGCTTATTGGACCGCAGTATATGCCGAACAGTAAATAAAATGCCCGATGCTTTAAAAAAGAAAGAACACCCAAGCAGTGTTGGGAGATTGTGGAAATTCTCCCATATTGTGGGAATTTCTAGCCTGAAAAAATTTAAAAAGGGAGAATGGAATAATTTCGACTCCCTGTACAAAATTATGGAAGAAATCATACATCCAAAGCTCAGAAAACACTTCCTTGAAATTAACGCAAAAACACAAAAAATTAAATTTTCCTGTGCAAATAACATTTACAGGTTTTACTAAAATTGTAATCGAAAGCCCTTAATATACCTACCCCTGTTATTAACGGAAAACTGAAAGCCGAGATTTAGAAACAAGGAGATAGAAACTAAGAAAAAATCGACATGAAACAAATGTTTTGTTAATCTAAACTTTTTTTTTTTAATTCCAGTTCTTCGTTCCAAATCTACAAAAGTTAGATGATGAATTGAGAGAGCTACGCGTTTTTTATTTTAGTCCCTTTATTAAATATTTAAAAAAAAAAAAAAAATTAAAAAAATTATTGCTTGCTAAGAGACTCGTTGATCTTTAGTTTTCCTTAAACTTTTTTTTTAATGTTTCTAAATTCTTTTTTGAGATGTTATGCCTTCCTCATGAAGAAGAGATAGACTCAGCAGCACAGACACCCTCTTTGGAATTATTCATTATTTTCGATATTTTTTATTAGCTTCTTTTTAATATTTTTTTTATTATATGCTGGACGGACTTCATTTTTGGTACATTATAAATAATAAAGGAAATTTAGTTTTGATATTTCATTGCCCAGTTTTTTGTGCAATTTCTCAGTTTTTACGCAATCTCTGTTTTTCTGAAAGATTTTGTTGGCAACGCTGTTCCTCTGTCGATAAAAACCACTGACGGACTGCTCATTGAACCAAAAATGCATGAAAGCAAATGGAACCACTTTCATATTTCTGTCTCTTTCCGTGAGAGCATACTGTCCCACTAAACTGTAACGATTGGGAAAAAAAATTTGCTTGAGGTTCAGCCGTATTTCCAACCAAAACAATCTTGAAAAAAATATTTCCTTTGACTCATAATTAAAATTTAACAATATCTACAAATAGTCACAAATCCTTTTGTGGTAAATTCGGTAAATGCCACTGACATGCATATAGGTATATTCCCAAATAATTAAAATATAGTTCCAGTTTACGACAGTTGGTAGCATTGACAGTGAGAGCATAGGTACTTTCTGAAATCAAAATTGGAGCCACATGAAACAGGAGATTAGTCAGTCCATTTATATACATGTCAGTGATAAAAACTAATTAGTTTTCACGATAAAAACTAATTAATTTTCATAAGTTACCTGAACTGTATCTTTTGGTGATCTATTTAATTCTTTTTGGTACCTAGGGAAAAATTGTGGGAATTTTCATAAAAATCTGTGAAAAAAGTTCCCAGTAATTCCCATTTTGGAGGTAATTTTGGGGCGGATCCAAACATTTGCTCTAAGAAGGGGGGGGGGGGGGTGTAACAAATCTGAATTCCAGCGGGATGCGCGAGTCTATCGGAACTCACTTCCCCTCCCAATACTGTAACATGCAGAATTCAAGCGGAACATTTTCGATACTCATAAGTTTTGAGACACATTTCTGTAGTCATTAAATATCGCTGGCATAACTGATTTTAGAACTGTTCAATATCGTTTATTGTAATTACTAGATACTGACATTAGCCTCTGAATCGTTTCTGCAAGTACAGATTTTTCACTTTATTTGAGTACGGACACAGTACTGAATATCAGGAAAAATCTAATACTACGTTTTTATTTGTAATATCATCCTTTTCACAGTTATTACATTTATAAAATTTCTATAGAATCTCAGAGCATTAACATATCTTTCTCCATATCACTTGGATTTTAACCTGGGCTCCCACAATTACAATCCCGCCATCTTATCCTCCCTGGCTACATGTATGCTTAGTACGGTAAGGGATATTGTCTCATATATTACGAGCTTATGCCCTAGACACACAGCACTCTTAATGAAGAAATAACTAACGACTCATTAGTCTATAATGATTCATTATAAACTGCAGACACACAGCCATTTCTTTAATTAATTTGTACTGTCAAACTGGTTTTGATAAACTTATCACATTAAAGAAGCAATACGGATCGAATTAACTCGATAAACTTTGTTTTCATTTATTTGAGATTCAATTTAACAATATGCAAAACATTAAATTAAAAAAAATATTGATAATATAATTTGTGATTTGCATTTCTTCTTCTTGTTTTTCAAATCGGTATATGCACAGCGGAGCTCCAGATTTATATTATATGCCAAATCTAGCACATTTTTCCTCATTATAGCTATAATGAAGGAGGAACTTCATGATCATCTGATTTCCGAGCTATAATGACGTATACTATGTGAGACACGGCATTTTAATGAATAATTAGTAAAAATGATTCATTAGGTCATGCTGGTGTTAAGGTTATTAGAGTTTCTAATTTCAGTACTTAACAAAATATTGATCAAAATGCTCTCTATTTGTTAAAAATTGTAGTGGTGAAGTTTACGTTACGCTTTGTGATGTATTTTAATTAAATATTCATTCAAAAATTAAAAATAAATAATAATAATAAAAATATTTAAACCTAAATATGATGAAGATTACAAAAAAATTTAAGAATATTTCTTCAAACGAAATTTTGCAAGATTACACTTATTGAAATTATGGAATTAAAAACTTAAAACGAAAGATTAGAAATATGAAGATATACAAGTGTATAATGATACTAAAGGATAGGTTTTTATTGAATATCTTTATTTTTAGATATTAATATAAATGAAGAAGAATTTCTGGAAGTGATTCAAGATCAATGTGTTGAAATGATTGAAGAACTTGTGTCATATGAAATCAATTCAATGAAATCAATTGCAATGAAGAAATAATTCAGCAAGGTGCATTAATTCATTATGCAAACGTGGACTACTACTTCAATATATATATAAATAAATCACACACATTTGACAAAGTTACTAAAAACATTAAAGGAAGAAGGTAATTGGAGTAATAGTACGGGTTGCTAGAAAAGTATTGTGTGTACACCCGCTCTTCGTCTAACACCAAATATATAAAAAAAAATGTCAAATGATCAATATCTTCGTTTTGGGGTTGAAAAGTGCTTAAAGTCGTTACTGTATTCATACAAGAAAAATACAATCGAAGAAATTAATAATTATATGAACGTCTTTTTGTGTAGACGGAATACCTATATCAGCAAGTAAATGGGGAAAATAGTTTTTGGGTTATATTCTTGGCACTAATTATAATTTGCAACTAAAAGTATTTTCTGTCGGGATTTTCTATGGATCCGGAAAATCAGATAACTTCAATACAGTTTTGAAGACATTTGTAAATGAAATGATTGATTTACTTAATAATGGGATGATTAATAATTTAAACCATTACACAATTATTCCCCATTTCATTCATCAAGCAAATCAAATAACTGGAGGTTATTTTTGCTGTTAAAAATGTTTTACGAAAGGTGAAAAAATATTTGTTAAAAGTGGTAAAATCAAAATAGTTCCTAGAGAAACCAATTACGTACTAATGCAAACTTTAGAGGAAGGGTTAATTTTTCGGATACAGAGGATGAAAATCATCATATAAGAGATAGATCGATACTTGAACTCGTGGTGGATAAATTTATGTTAGATAAAATTCATCCTGTCGATGAAGCTGTGCAAGAAGCTACTTCAAATATGATTAGGAAAATCGAATTATCGTAAGCTTAGTTTTACTATAGTTCAGCAATTAAATCAACCCCTGGAAGGTTGTTACAAGTACTTAAGCTCTGAGTTCCAACGTAAATATCAAGAAGTGAAAAGTTCCTTTCCTTCATGAAAGCTTCAGAATTCAGAGGTTTTCTTTTATACATAGGCCCGATCGTACTCAAATGAATATTAGATCCATCAGTATATTTTATTTATTTGTTTAAGTTTAGCAGTGTAAATTTTAACATCTCTATATATAATCGGAAGTATAACGGATATGCAGAAGATTTGTTAAGATATTTTGTTAAGCACTTTCGTAAATTGTATGGAAGTAATAATATGACCTACAATGTTCATTGTATTGTACATCTGGGAAAGGATCCATCCGAAAAACTCAATTTATTCCACTTGAAAACAAGATTTTTGTTCTAATGATTAATAAAATCCAGAGAAATAAAATAAACTAAGAATTTTACTGTGAAAATAGTTATATTTATTTCAGATTTTGAAGAAAACACAACTTTTATGTTGTATCGGCCGAAAAACTTTTTCGGCGGAAAAAATTCGTCCGATAAATCATAAAAGTTGTGTTTTCTTAAAAATTCTAAAACAAATATACTATTTTATTAGTAAAATTATTAGTTTATCCTATTTCCCATGATTTTATTAATCATTGGATCAAAAGTCTTGTTTTAAAGTGGAATAAATTGAGTTTTTCGGTTTAAATTTTTTCGATTCTTGTGTTTGATGTGAAAGTGCCTTAAAGCGAATAAATTTTGATTCATATTAGTTGAATTTCTGAATTCATATATAAAATGAGAGAAAAAATGCAATTACCGATACCTCTGTACTGTTTCAGTTGGGGATACGAAGTCGATTACCGATCATGGTTTTAGGAATCTGTTCAGCACTCTATCAGCATTCAAAAACAAAATGGTGGAATTTCGATTCATGTAGAGTATCGACTCTCTCGTTATTATTAGCCCTCCAATATCGAAAACGCCGGGGGGGGGCTTACAAAATGTTAATACTAGAATTGAAAATAAGAAAGAAATCGATTACATATATTATATTACTTAGCGACAGCTTACATTTACGGAATCATGAGCACATTCTTAATAATGTGGTGAAATATAAAAGTGATTGAATTTGAGACAATACAATACAATTTTTTAAATTTTTTACTAAACATTTTTTTCTATTTTTCTCAATTTTTTTTCATTTTTTCGTTTCTTTCCTTTGTACTATTTTTTGTTTTTCAGGTCACTCAATTTCGCTATTTGGGACCTGTTGATGAGTCAAACCAAGACTTGAAACTTGTCACCAAAAATATAATGAGTTGTGTGATGAAATAACAAATTAAAAACATTTTTCAGCTTTTGCTATATACCGGAGAATCCAAATAAATTCCTTCTTGAACAAATATAAGGTAAAAACTCCTAAGGGGTAATCTCTATTTTTATTTGGTAATATGAAATGCAAAAATTACGAATATTTCGTACATATGTAATTCTATGAAGAGATTTTGTTCAGTTTCAATTTCGTAGACTTAACAAAAGTATCGTAAAATTTATAGAACACTTACAAAGCCGAACAATGAAGTACAGTTAATCTCTGCAAAGCAAGAGCGGATCCAGACATTTGCTCTAGCGAGTGGGGGGGGGGGGGCGATTGCCCTCATTCGCCCCTATAACCGCACTTCCCTTAAGTTGTGGACCGATTTGTATAGCTTTCACTTTTCGTTTCAGAATGACAATTTTATTAGCATTCAGATATCGCCGGAGTTCTTTTATTTATATAATATAAGTTCTTGATCCCGTAAGCATAGTAAAATTTAGTCCTACATCAAATAGACGTTATACACTTCTTGCTTGCCTTACTGCTGGTGTTTTTCATATAAAAGTCGCTTGCATTCCGATCAAACTGGACTCGCTGAACTGCAATTTCTTGCAAATTAAATGGTTAAAGAATTTTTCGGGGAATGCTAATCAGCTAGGGAATGTATAAAATTAAATTAAATATTTGCAGGAAAAATGAATCTGAGATTAATTACCCCGGCTATGTTAATTCTCCCAACATACTACTTTTCATCAAAATACCTGGCTTTTGTGATCACAAAAAAGTGCACAAATTTTGCTCGTACTGAAAATTCCTTAGTGGCACAATTTTAACTTTTTTGAGAATAATTTATGACTAAAAAGAAAAAAATAATAAATATAACAAATTACTTTTTAAAAAACTATCTAGAGTTTTCCATTTAATTAAATATTAAATTTATATTACATTTGTGTATAAATTGTAAAATTTTCATGGTACACAAAGAAAGCAAAGGAATATTAGGAGTTCTTAATTTAATTGTTATTTATTGTAGTGTTAAAACTTAAACTGCCCAGGTGCTAGATTCCGTAACTGTGAAAAGTTATAAGAAATGAGTTACATGAATTCACTAGTATTAAGGTGACTACGGCTTAGAAAAACGTAAAATAAATAATATAACAAATAATTTTGAAAATAACGCTTGACAAAAACTCACAGGTACCTCTTCAAAATTCACGACCAAAATGGCGGGGAGAAAATATTAGTTAAAGTGTACAAAATATTGACAGAAAAACTCATTTCCATTTTCGCGGAATCGGAACAAGGTCGTGTACACTTGCGGGGTCCCTAGATCTTGCTTTCTTTGAATACCTTGAAAATTTAAAATTTTTTACACAAATTAAATGCAAAATGAAGGGAAACTCTAGAGAACTTTTGTGATGTATTCATTAAGTGAAGGGAGAAATTATCTTAAATTTTTTTAATTCTGATTTAGAAGTTATATGCTTTATTTATTTTTTTATTTTCTATTTCATTTTATTAGAGTATAAATTTTGATTTATTAGAGCTCTAGGGGGGCGATCGCACCCCGCTGTATCCGCCCTTGCTGCAAGTCAGTTTGCTACCAATTGTGTGCATTTCAAAGTAGAACATAATCGTTCATTGCAGATTTATCTAATATTCCAAAGTTAAAGTAACAATGGTACATACTGCACAATTAACGAAATGCATAAACATATAATGTTTTTTTATGTTAAAAAATTTTGAAATTTTCTCAAGTTCTCAACACTCCTCACGACACTTTTCGATATGGGAGAACAATATTCTTTCTATTATATGATCTTTGGCAAAACAATAGTGAAGGCATTTCGAATCAGGAAAAAATTATATGAAAGCATCTTTATAGAGAATTTATGGAGATCTTTAATTCTTAAGAAGATTTTCACCAAAAACATTTCCTTATTTAATATTTCATATATTGGAATAACTCGTCACCTGTCTTTTATTGCCATTCTTTCATTTTCATTTATTTCTGTAACGATTCCTCATTCCTTACAGTAAATTTAGAAACATAAATTTCTTCTCTAAAATCAAAGATCTGGTAATGCTACAATATACAGGCCTGTTCTTACTTTTTACTTATATTAGGACGACAAGCATAATATGGATTCCAATTTTTCGTTATTTGTGAAAATTTTAATACAATTTTTCATCCACTAAATACTCCATTATATTTAAACCTTTTCTGATGAAGGAAACAATATCTTTCAAGTTAGTTTTCTGTTAATATATTCCGACGCTTAGTTAGCGAAATTTTCGTGGAGTGCTAATTTGGTAGTGTTAATATATAACTTCATTTTCTTTAAATTAAAAATTTGCAGAAACACTGAATCTGATATTAATTACCCCGTCTCTGATGATTTTTCCAACAAAAAAAAAAGAATAAAAAAGCAACTTTAAAAAACATCTTGTTTAAAAATTCGCACTAAAAATATAAATTTTAAGATTTTCAAGGTACACAAAGAAAGGAAAGTCTGGGCATTAGTAATTTTGTAAGTAATTTCAATTTCGGGAAATTGTTATTTACTATAGTGTTAAAATTTGAACTGCCTGGATCTTGATTTCTTTGTATACCATGAAAATTTCAAAATTAATTAAATCCAAATTGCAGGGAAACTCTATAGAACTTTTGTGAGGGAGAAATTATTTTCTATTTTTTAAGTGCGAATTTAGAAGCAAGTGTTTTTTAAAAAGATTTTTTTTTATATTTTTAACTTAATTTAATTAGAGCGGAAATTTTTAGAGTATATAGTTTAACTTTATTAGAGCTCTAGGGGAGGACGATCGCCCTCACTCTATCCGCCCTTGAGGTAATTGAAGCTTAAGGTTGAATAAATTTGTAAGCATTTTGTTTGATTTGAAACCTTCGGCAAAATATTAGTACAAATTCTATCGGGCCTAGATTTTTGAAAAAGATGTTGCGTTTTTTATTTAAACTAAAAAACCCGTGTTTTTTTCTCCCACCCCTAAGTACTTTTTCATGTACACTCCAATTTAAATTGGAAATACTACCGGATTTGTTAATATGTTGCATGTTATAATTACTTTTATAACATTAAGATTGAGACTCCTGTAACTTGAATAAAATTTATAGCTACACGTTTATATTAACACAAGAATGAAGATTGTAGTAGTTTATTTTATAAAAATCAATTTGTAAACCTTTATCTTGATAAGAAGTGAATGATGTATTCATCTTAATTCTCAAAAGCTTTTTGTGTCGACGACAGGATCTAGTAGTCCAAGCAAATACTCGGTTTTGTATATATGTATGTGCATAATTTTGAACAGTACTTTAAACGGCATTATTGCTAGGCATTGCTAATGTGATTAGAATAAAAGCTCACGCTACTACTCAATAGTCAAAATTTTGGAAGCTCGAAATCGAGAACAATATTTTTTGCCATTCAGCCTTAAATGGGGAAACGTGATCAAATCTTCGCAATCTAAAAATAAATCGAATACAGTCGTTGAATGCTACCTCCATTTTACGTGCACATATACTATCTAATTTGGGGAAAACAATGCTTTCAAAGAAAAATGAAGCAGAATCAACATTTTCACTAGGATCAGATGAGTGTTACAAGGCAATATACATATCGGCCAAAATCTAAAGTCTGCGCAGCTCAGCATAAATTTTTCCTAGTCTCGCCTTAACATAATCACAGCACTTCATAATGCTGTTTAATTCAATCCAAAATTGGTGACGTTATTCAGCATGTGAGGGATGGGGGTACGCAACTATGGCTTAAAAATCGTATATTCTGAACATTGAACAAACCTTTGAAGACACTCGCCACCACTAGCAAATGTCAAATGCACAAAATTTATCATTTAAAAGATGCGAGTCGAACAGATTACCAAATGGCTATCACTCTTAACGTAGAAAGTTGCTCCACGTTTTTTGCCACTCTCGAAAGTCAAAGAAAATGTTGATTATTCATTTTGTTTTGACTTGTAAAGAGCGGAAGTGTAAAACTTCCCAATCATCCATTTTAGTCAGTAAAACTGGAGAAATGTATTTTATTAAAATTCACGAATTATCATAAATTTCATCTTTGTAAAATACAGGAATTAAAAATTTACATTTATTTACAGTCACAGAATAGATGCAATACATACCTTGTACGTACGTATATAACTTCGTCGGCAAGTTAAGAAAGTGTGACTTCTTTTGTTTTTTATATTATTAAGCCAAGTTCAGGAGATATCCTATGAACTATAATGCAAAGCACAGTATGGAAAGAAGGTGATAAAAAAGGAAAGGGACCATAAGGATAGTGCCGAAGATGCTGATGAATGTCACCTTTAAATTTTCACAGATTGCATGACCATGCATGTAGCAATATAGGAGCGAAAGGCAACCAACGTTGCGGCGGTGCTCGAGTTCATATGACAAGTTTTTGCGACATCGCCAAAGAGCTGTCGGCCCTCTTTTAGACAATATCCAATGAAGCTAAGGCTCTGCGATCAGCACCGGCCTACATATGGAAATTGTATTCCATGCTAGGTCTGAAGTAGGACTTGTAGAGGAGCGGTAGAATCGATGGGCTGAAATATTTCTTACACCTTTTCAGAAATCCTAGATATTTCGATGGTTTTTTGGCAACAGAGAAGATGTGATCTGTTCAGCTTAACTTACTGCAAATATTAATGAATGGGATTGAAAGTAAGGGAAAGCAGTTCATTAATGAAAATTTAGAAGAGAGATGGAGAGATAACAGAGCCCTGAATCACCCCGGCATTTATTGGCTGAGATTCAGATGTAACGTCATCTAATCTAATCCGTATTAAGCGACCAGATAAAATAGTTTACATCCATCATAGAAGAGGACAGGAGAGGGCAACTGCTTTAAGCTTGGTTAAGGCATTAGTTTACTTTTCGCGCTACACTCACTATTATACTTAATCTAATTCCATGTGATTTTTTTATTTCACATATTTCGTTCCAGAGATATGGCTCACTTGCCTACTTTTTGAAATGTTACGTTTATCTATCATTTTTGTGGATGATGCCAAACACCAAAGCTTATATCCAAAGCGAAAAGTTTTCACATTTATGAACATTTTGGCACTATATTGATCATGTTAGGGTCACATAGATTCATCTATCGATAGGAGGTGCGAAAATTTTCCAAACTAAACTTAAAATAATTCTTGAAAATTAGACTCTGGTAAAGCCTCACTTTATAAAATTTATCAAATAGTCTATGGGGTCATTATTGGGGAGATTCATATTTGAATTTATGTTGTAATACATATTCCTGGTCATCGCGTTTCTAATTACTACTTTAAAATCAAAGGCAGGAGTATTAGACCAGACAGTTAGACAGTTTTCCCTTGGGGAGCGGTATGGTGGCCATCATCAAAATTCCAAGTAATCTTTTCTAGTATGGGAGGGTAAGGGCAAATTGGTAGCTTTTCTGAGCAGCATATATATTTTTTTGGTCTAGTATTAGATTATATACACCCCCGGTGAAAAACACTTCGAAAAGATCAAGTGGTGTGATGAAATAAGGAACGGTTGAGCTTCTCTCTTTCCTGAAACTCGTTATTGACTGATATAGTCTTAAATTCATTACCCCCAGCTTGCTTCTCGTTGCAGGTTATGTGACGTCTAGCTTTTAAATGGGAAAGGGGTATTTTGTCATCTGTATCCCAGTCGGAATGCTCTGCATTTATTTCGAGATTCTCAGCTACATCTGAGCGAACTTATACTCATCAACAACTTCCTCACCATAATTTTCTTCCGAGATTACTTTTTCATTGATTCCACCATATTCCTCTGGAGGTAAAATAACGATGTCAGCATTAGAAAAATCTTGCTTTTCATCTATTCAGGCTTCGATTTCCGTGACGCTTTCTTGAAGAGAACGATACTGTTTTGATATATATGTACATAGAGAAAAAAGTTAGCGTTTAGTACCACGGTTGCGTTTTCGCAACATCTAACATTCACAGTAAAATAACAGAATTCAGCTAATGACAAAAACTTGCATTTGAACTCGAAATATGCAGTGTTATTCATATTAGCGGAATATGCAGAAAGTTCACTTAAATTCTGTAGTTTAACTTAATATTTTAATTATTTTTAAGCACTCGTCAAAAACACGCTGAACATACTCATATGTTTTAATTTTCTTTTGTCGTTAACCAATACTTTTGTAAAAAGTTTTTTCGCCAAAAAGTAGCAAATATGTTGCATATTCAAAAACGTGGAAAAGTATGTAACACACTTTATGTCTTTAAGTACACAGGCAGTACACATTTCATGTCGCGAAAACGCAACAGTGGGTCGAAACGGGTTAAAATAAAAAAAACATTTTCCTGCATTTCGAAAGTTTGTTTATTAAATCCAATAACTTTTATATCAACACCTATAATAAAACTTCCAAAAAAACATTAATGAAAATAGCCCTTTTTTTCTAGCGCGTTAAGTAGACTAATCCCTTAAAAGGGCTGCATGCCAGACACTATCAAAGGCCTTTGAAATATCTTTATCACAAAAATTGTGAAGACTACGGTTTTATAAGAAAAATCAGTAAGAAAAAAGTCATATTGCCGATCGTTGTGGGTTTTTATTAGTTTCTAAATACTGCATTAATTTGGAACTGATGATAGATTCAAAAACCTTTAAAAGAATCGAAGTGATGGTAATTGGTCGATAATTTTAGGGATCGCTACCCTTACTTTTCTTGGGAATAGGATGAACGTGATCTAGTTTCCAAGCAATTGGAAATTTTCCTGTCGAATAAGACAAATAGAATAG
The DNA here is from genome assembly GCA_963930735.1 of Dioctria linearis. Taxonomy (NCBI): domain Eukaryota; kingdom Metazoa; phylum Arthropoda; class Insecta; order Diptera; family Asilidae; genus Dioctria; species Dioctria linearis. The sequence goes on along the minus strand of OZ005741.1, from coordinate 210,123,769 downwards.
CTTTCGCAGAGCTTTAGACAAGAATGAGGCACATTTAGCGGGGCTTGAAACTATTAGGACCTGTAGCTATGGAGACGTTGATCTCCTTAAGGACCTTGACTATATCTCTCGTACGGATATGTATTGGCTCTTGTACACATCCACAAGTGAGATGTGAAGTGGGTGAAAAAGGAGATTTTGAAGTGAATCTAACACTCAAAATATTAGTTTTATTCAGGGGGTCAACAATCACTTCATTGTAAGGTAGTGAAGGAATAGAGGAACTGCTGAAGTTGCTCCCGACCAGGGACCAGAAACCTTTGCTGCCTACGCGTCTTGCCAAGATTCTAACATTCTGGTCAAAAAGAAAATCTTCTCTTGGATAGTGTTTCAGCTCTTGATAGGGCGAAAATCACACGATTTCCGTTTTATTCCTTGGTTCCACTTATCGTTAAGCCTAGAGCGATTTTGCTGTTGTTTGCTGTATAAATACTGAAAGTGTTCACGCATGCCAAGACTTAGAATTGTACTAATTAGTAAATGTACTTTCATCACCATCCCTTGAAGCAAAACAGACCGACCAATCAAATTCTCTAGGATACTGATTGTGACTTTCCCAATCTGCAGATTTATTTTGTTTTTATTTAACGTTTGGGCTAAGTATTCTGTAAAAACTATTGCATTTTACGAAATAATAAAAAAAATTAATCTCTTGCTTTAAATGTCATAACACTCACTACAACAATGCACAATGACTTGCTCGCCGTGGTGTAGTTCCGCTGAATTTGTCCAATTACGAGATATAATTGTTTCTATAAATGTTTGTTTTGCCACGCCGTGCCGATAATATTCTAAGAAGCCGTCTTTACATCGAAGGGTTATCAAAGACCCTTTGGCAGCTGTTTTCAATTAATAAAAACCTTCGACGCTCATGTACAGATATCCGTGCTTCCTGTTTTCTCTATGAGCTTCAACAACCATGACCTAAATTGGAGCGAAGGCCAAGGTTCTAGCTAGGGCCTGCGTTCTTAAGTGTATCAAATTGAACGTTTTCAGAAATTGTTACGTTTTTTACAAAAGGTGCAGTAGAATAGATTTACTGCTCAGTGAATCATTTTGTTAGCAAAAATTCAGAAGATCTACTGCAATTTTTTTCAGTGGTTTTCAGGGGGGGGGGGCGCACCCCGCGCCCCCTAGCTTAGCTGGATCCGCCCTTAATGGGACGTCAGATAAAAACTTATCGCCAGTGACTTTACGGGATTAAGTTGTAGACCATTGTCAATAGGCCAGGCATATATTCTATCCAGATCGCTATTAATACAAGATAAGCACTCCTCGAGAAGACTTATAGGCCGGCTTAGGTAAACCTGAACATCATCTGCATAGAGATGTATTTCTACATGACGAACTGCTTGCGGCAGGTCATTAATGAATAAGCTGAATAATAGTGGACCCAAAATCGATCCTTGGGAGACACCATACTCTAGAGGCAATAATGCAGAATAAACATTGCCGACTCTGACTCGTTGACCACGCTCACTCAGAAAGGTCTCCAACATGAGCGCTGCTGAACTACCAAATTTGGAGGAGGAACAGAGCTTCTCTATAAGAGTTCCATGGTCAACACTATCAAAAGCCGTTGCAGATGTTACCTTTAAAACAACGTTTCACATGAACTGTGAAATGCCCGAAAGACTGATTGCCATAGGGTTAAAAGGTTATATTTATCCATATGTTCAAGTATTTGCTGGTATATTAATTTTTCTAACACTTTAGATAAAAAGTAAGGTGTACTGATTGGACGAAAATTAACCGGGTATTCTGGCAAGTAGTCAGCACTTTTTACACAAAATTGCCTTAAATAAGAATATGATCCGAAATATTTTTCTGCATGGTCTCAAATCTGTTCTCAAGAAATGTATAAAATCTTATTGCACTTATTTTTCGCCTTTGTTTTATTATCATCAGTCTCCCAGTCTCCTTAGGGATCCTATTGAAGATGGTGATAAACAGGTTTGGTTAGAAAATAAATAGTGGAAAGCGTTTAGAATCTTGTGTATTTTCTTGTTGAAATAACTGGTAAGTTATTCGAAAAAGTATTCTATCATACAAATAGTGTTTATTTTTGCGTTTTTAATTACATTTGGAAAATGTACCTACATATATACATATATACATATATAATTCTAAGGCCCTGTGACAAGGACACGATATTTCGTTGAGTTATCTATGTCCAGCACTTCTAACCAGTTTTATTGATGATACAGTCCGCGAAGTAGAGAACAAGTTATCACACATTATCCAATATTATTTATGAATATTTAGTGATTCGAGGCGACTTCAACATAAATCCGCAGAGCATTAACAGACCAATTTACTCATCTTATTCAATCTCTACATCTGAATATTGTCAATACTTCGCCTACATTTTTTAATACATGAAACCGTTCGACTCTTGATCTTATACTTGTTTCGGATAGCGATAAAGTCAATCTTCAAAATCAACTCCTTCCATTCAGCACAACTGACCATAACAATCTATTCCTTAATTATGCTTTCAGGCTGGATGTGATACGGCGTTATAAACATGTCTTAAACCGAGACTATGATGTAGAGTCCCTTTTTAGCGAATGCCTTCTTTTTCCATGGGTTGACATCTTTCACTGCAATGAGGTGGATGGTCAAATAGCTATTCTTTCCTCATTGATCTCATACCTATTCGCAAAATATATCCCGCTAAAGACAAAAGTACCATTATTGGCTGTCCATGGTTCTCTCCCACAGTGCGATCCCTTATTGCAGAAAAGGGAATATTTATACAAACGTTATAGAGCTCTAAGAACCAAACATACGCGCTCACTTTATAAGGTTGCTCTAAATCGTGCTAATGTTTCTGTAAGGAATGCAAAACGCCGCTACTATAAGACGAAGCTTAACACTAATCTTCGACCAAAGGTTCTTTGGCAAAATTAGCTGTAGCTCTAATCCGGATGAATTAAATGCTTACTTTACTTACATAAGCTGTAATACCTCTAATACTTATAGTGAGGAATCATTATGACGAAACAACAGTGCGTTACATCCAAATATATCTTATTCCTTTTCTTTACACGGGGTCTGCTTCGATGAGCTTATTCAATCGATATATTTCATAAAATCCGACGCCACAGGATCAGACAATCAATCACCCCGTTTCATTTAAGCTAGTATTACCAGTAATCAGGAAATATGTCCTAAATATCATTAATTCATCCACAACATCGTCGTGTTTCCCCAGTAGCTGGAAAATAGCCACGGTAGGTACTTGCCATTAAAAAAAAAACATTCTCTAACACAACCGCCCGACTTTCGTCAAATTAATCTGTTGTGCTTTTTATCAAAATTATTGGAGCAACTTATATACGGTCAGATGCTTGATACATCGAGAATAAAAATCTCTTGTCATGTTGGCAATCTCTTTCATCCTTTCTACCTATATGTGGAGTACCCCAAGGGTCAATCCACAGCCCATTGCTCTTCAGTGCCTATATAAATGATTTTCCAAATGCACTACAAGATTGAAGATCTATATGTACGCTGATGACGTGCAACTGTGTATTAGCAGACCAATCGGTCTTCTTGAAGATTGCGTGGTCCGACTAAACGACGACCTATTTCGAATAAATACGTGGGCCCAACATAATAAAATAGTCTTAAATCCAGTTAACTCGCAATGCATATTTTTTTATTGCAACTGTAACAATCGAAATTTAATTGATTTTTCCATAGTAGTAGTTAAACGAATTTACGATACCCATTTCAAGGAAAGTAACTAATCCGGGAATTGTGCTGAATGGGAAGATGAATTGCTGCGAATATATCAGATATATGCTGAGAAAGGTCTATAGTGGCTTGCGAAGATTTTGGCTTTCAGCTAATATTCTGTCAACTGAGCTCAAGCTAAAACTTGTCAAAACACTGATTTTGCCTTATTTTACTTATGGAAGGATCATTTTCCCAAAACTAGTTAATATCTGTAACAGCAAGGTAGATGTGGCATTCAACGATTGTGTTCGTTTCATTTTTGGGCTCCGCAGATTCAACCATGTCTCACATCTACGACCCCGACTAATGGTTTATTCGTTGAACGATTATATAAACCAAAACGCGCTAATATTTTTATATAATCTCCTAAAGTCAAGCAAACCCGATTATCTGAGAGCATTTTTCGAATTTACAACGTCTCAGACAAATCAGAACCTAAAGATATCACATTTTCGGAAATCTATTATCTTATCTGGTCTATACCATTCGTTTATGGAACTTTTTACCGTCCAATATTAGATCTTTGAGTACTGTCGGTGCATTCAGGACACTTATTAAATCGCATCTGGCCTAGTTATGAATTGCTTTTATATCTTCGCTTCTTTTCTAATTCCTTCTTATCCCCTTTTGAAACCACAAAATTTTAAAAACTTTAAAACTTTGCAACTTTTTGTAATTTCTGTAATTTTAGTTACATTTAATTGTTTTAGTTTCATGCATTCACATAAACTAATCTGATAAGATATATACTTACTAATTTGCTGTTGTAGATTAAACTTGTTTAATACCTCAATCCTTTTACTACCGAATTATGTTCTACTTGAAAAAATATTTTGTTATCTCTTATTTTAGTATACTACGGGACTATAATAAGTAAAATCCAAGGTCAAAAGATTTTTACCTATACCTCAGGTAAAAAGATAACGAATGTCCCTTTAAAGGGACAATGGTAGTGAATGGTAAATTTATGAGCACAGGTGTGTGTAATGTATATATGGGAAAAGAATTAAATGTGGTTTACTAATGTTTATTCAATAACGATTGTGTACCTTTTTTTCTAAAAGCCATATTGAAGTAAAGTTGAATATAATGAATATAATTCGGAACGTACTACATCATTGTGATATATTAGGAAACATAAACATGAAATTTTTGGCACATGATGTAGCATTTCTGCTTACATCCCGGACGTCTGCAACGGCTGTTGTTTGTATCATTCTGAAAGACTGGTAAATGGTCAATTTGATTAGAACGTATCTCGGTTGGTGTTGGTGCAAATGTTCTTTTACTTGGAATAATTTCATCCAAAGATGTTGTTTGCCTTCCTGGTCTCTTAGGGGTTGTTTTTACCGACGCAGGCAAATGTTACTGCGAGTTCATATTTGAAGGCAATTAGGTCCATTTGTTTCTTGAGCGGAACATCATGTTGTGCACAATCACTTCGATAGTTGAACCAGCTGCATACAATTGCCAGTTCAGAAAAGTGCATTATGACACCTAAAGTCCATTTCCTAGACTTAATAAATATCCTATCATTTGGTCCAAAAAGTCCACGCTATCGCCACCAGGGGCGGATTTCCCTATAGGCCGAGTAGGTGGGTATTTCATTACATTTTTATACTTTTTCGTTTTTTTAAATAAAATAATTCGTTGGAAAGTGTTATTTTTAATTCTACTCCATTTTTTTCAAATCTACTCCGATTTATGAGGCAGCCTACTCCGCTAATTCTAGCCTGGGGTCCCTTCACTGGATATAGATCATTCAATTTTTCGTGTTTTACAGGGAGTAGGGGGGCGGCAATCTTCCATAGGCCTAGGGCGGCCAAGTGATCAAATCCGCCCCTGATCGCCACCCATGCTTTCATTATAAAGTCTGACAACTTCGGGTTGCTGAATTTCGACGTACTTTTTTTCTTTTTTATCCCATCGTTTCACCATATGCTGATGATCAACTCCAACATGATTTGAAGCAAGATATACGGCTTTTTTGTTATACCATTTGGTAGTAATGACATTACCATCTGTTGTGATGCACTGATTAGAAGAACATCGGCCTGTACCTTTCAAGGCTTTCATCTTTTTCTAAAGGTGGGTTTTGAAACCGGTTCATTCTAATAGTTTCTGTAACATAAATATTACGAGGATAAAGCCGTTGAAATAAGTGATAGTAGAAAAATAGTTGTCGAAGTATAGCTGATGTTTAACATTGCCAACAGGTATTCTTTCAGTAACCTTCATCACAATAGTTGTTGATAATCCATATTCCTTCATCAAAATCGGGTCAATTTCTGTGGTTGAGCCCTGGTTTGCAACAAAATCATACGGAAGTCCTGATTTGTCACTTAACAGGAAAATGTTGATTCCCCATGGCTATTTTATATGTACTGTTTGATCGACAAGTGACCTTTAAAAGGAGGAGGAGCAAATACCTCAATACATAAATTTTTTTCAATTTCTTGTTCGAGTAAACGATCATGGGCATCGGGCGCACTTCGATGAGCCAATCGTTTTCGTCAAGAACTCGATGATCTATCAAGTGAAGATGAGTACGTAGCGCATAAAACCTGTTTCTGATCATATGGCTAGTGAAAAATGGAATAGCAGTCGCAGAGGCTCAATACATTTCGATTCTTGGGAATTTCATAATTCCCATCATTGTGTGTAAAGCAAACAAAATTTCATTTTGCACGCTGCATAGGTTAGTAAAGTTGGCTGCATCTTCGAAAAACTTGTATGGCAAATACTTCCTAAAATACTGTAGCGGAGCTTTCACTGGTTGGATAATTGGTGAATCAGACGGTAAAGCTGTTGATATTGGTCCCCGTTCCTGATGTGCCAACATTCGATTTGTACGGGCTTTCTTTATATGCCCAAGTTACTTATGGAATCAGTCGTTTTAATTTTCAGCGGAGTTACATCACAGGTAAAAGCTGCTGGAACGTAAGATACGAGTAGAAAAATAAGCACTACTAGATGCGATAGAATCATCACTGATTAAAGATATTATTGAGGCTGACTTTCGTACAGCTGGTGGATTGCTTGTCGAAGGTGTATGGCTTGTAGATGGTGCTGAGGGTTCATTGTTTACTAACGGTAAAGGTGAATCCATACATTGCACTTTAATAATTGGTTTGTATCGAGTCATTCGTGAAACATCAAGTTCCATTTCACAGTCTCCATCATTTGGGTTATCTTCAGTGCATTGGGGTCTTCTTCATCAATTTTCTGTTTTTATTCGCTCGTGCTCTGATATCTTCTTCAGTCTCAATTTCGTCTTGTTCAACTTCTTCGTTATCAGAATAGTTATTTCCCCTCTCGGCTTTTTTGATGGAATATTCATTTTTATTGGATTTTCCAACAAACTATTATATTATACCTATGTTAAAAAAAAACAGAGAATTGAAAGCAATTTATCATGAAAAACACTTGAGGACAGAAGAAACGTTGAAGGAAAATGTCATAATTTACAATAAACTCTTGTAAAAATGTAGACATAATAAACACAATTCTCATCCATAGAATTATCAAAATTTATCAATAAACAAAAGAAAATGATGAGAAACACAAAAAAATACAATATGGTTTACTATTTTCAAAAACCTACGATACCTACTCGCATCCCTTTTGAAGGACCGATAAGTTAAGAGCTATTTGACGCATATATAGTACCTTATGCTTTTTTCCAACCGGAATTTTGCTGTGGGTATCTAAAGACTTCAATTCACTATAAAATAATTACTGCGGAGCATCCCCTTAACTTAACTTAATGTCTTTCAAAAGAATCACAAAAACAAACTTTTATCACGACGAAAAAATATTTAACCTTTCGAAACGAAGTCCAATATGTGAATGCCTAAGGCCTGAAACACAATTGGAGCTTTTCAGCCTGCTTGAGATTTGTTGACAATGTAAATCAATGTAGAAGAACACAATTGGAGCTTTAACTTTTTTGCCAGCTTCAAGCTGGCTTGAGATTTGATCAAATTGCAAATTTCAAGCACAATGACTGCCAACTTGAGGGAATTTTTAATGTTGCCAACTGTTCGAATGTTAGTAAAAGATAAGCAGTTTCTGTGGGACATAAAAAAAAACTCGGTATTATTTTTACATATAATTGGTACATCTCAAAATAACCAAAACAGTATGCATTTATCGTAATTTAGGGAAATCGGAAGCATTAACTGTCGCTCCTTAATAAATATTCTCAACATAAACAAGTTAAAGTTGCCAATGTCAAAAACGCCAGTTGTCTTCAATTCGGTTTTTTCAGTCAGCTTTAGCAGAAAGCTGGGCATAAAGCTAACTGAAAAGCTCCAATTGTGTTTCAGGCCAAACGAAGCAGTTTTTGATATTTTTGTATTTTTTTTTATTTTCTCAAGACGTCAATCTTTCGTCCTGTGCTGATTTTTTTAAAACAGGTTTGAAAATATGACAAGTAGCCTCCCTCAAACTTCGTTCCCTTAAAAGGGACGTAGGTAGCGAAAGGGTTAATATTTAGTGTCAATTATAGTAACTAGTATTCATAAAAGATTTCTAAATTTTGTGTACTTTTCCTTCAATAAGCGTATTGTATTGCATACTGGAGACTGAATCTAATTAAAAATTAGTTTAGTCCTGTAGTCCCCAACTAACACCGATTTACGCACGATGGTCGTGGTGACGTTTTTTTCTCTAGCAGTAGTCCTATAAAGAAACGCACGTTACGAAAAAACTGCGTTCCGAAGTTATCTATGTTATCCAAATGGGGCAACGCAGTGTGGAAAGTGGACATAATGTCTAAAATGTTACTATGTATAGTAATATTGAAAGTTTTAATTGCTAAACAAAAACGTAAGGGCTTAGTAGCAGTGACGTAAATGTGTCGAAGTTGTGCCGTTTGACACATATACTTACAAAATGTGAACTTTAACGTTAATAATAATAATGATAAGTAAATGGGTATTTGTTTTATACGCGTAAACTATTTGTAAAATTAGAGTACGACCTCTCTATGTATGCGAACATATTTGAAATACTTTTAAAATACATGTGATGATGTGATCTATGTATAATATAATAAAATCCATTTTTTGTTTTTCAACTGGGTGAAAATCTATGTACAAATGAAATTGAATTGTCTGTAAAGTCAGTTACGAAACTTCGAAATATCTGAAGCGCCTAAATTAAGTATTTTGTCAAAAAATTTCAAAGTTCAGTAAAGATTTTTTAAAGAAAAATCTATCAGTAATTAATATCAAAATAGTGATAGATAAAAGAGGTATGTAGTATTTTTAAAGACATAGAGAGGGTTTGAATCTAAAAACACTTAAGAAATTTTTCAAAATCTCATATCACCATTTTGTTGCATTTTATAGATCAAATGTTCTTAAGAAGGCAATTCATATAATTTGTGCCCATTAAGGCTAACACAGGGATTGTTTTCAATTTATATCTTGAAGTTATACCGGACAGATAAATTTTCTATTTGGTGCCTATATATGTTTCTATATAGGGTGTTTCCATCTAGGTGGTCCGTAGAGCAGGAGGTAATAGTAGGTAAAAAAATTTATGGCAAGGGGTCCACATCAACAGTTTGAGAGTTACTGGGTGATATAAAAAAAAGTTAGTTTTTCATAAAACACCCTGTATCTTAAAAAGTACATGGCGTATGGTCACAACTAAGGACTCATTATATGCAGAGCTTCATGGCCTTTCCAACGACTGCTCAATCAGCCCCATACTCTTCTCCTCTCAGAAGTGATGGGGGTCGAAAATAAAAACTGATCATCTTAAATTTGACCTTTTAAACTCTATGTCGTAACTGAAGCCGTTAAAGAGTTATTAGCTCTTAACCTATTTTTAAACCTATTTCTAAATTTATGTTAACGACCTTTTAGAAAAAAAAATAGAAGCCAAAGTAAAAAAAGGTAAAAAATCCGAAATTTTTATTTTAGATCCTAATGACTCCCGACAGGAGCGGGGTACTGGGTTGGTTTAGCAGCCGTTGGAAGGGGGCCATAAGGATCTTCATATATTGAATTCTTAACAGTGACCGTTCACCTTGTACTGTTAAAGATACAGGATGTTTTGTAAAAACTAGCTTTTTTCTTAATCACCCTGTAACTCCCGTGGATTTCAGTCCTTGCAATAGTCTTTAGCTATATGAAAATCCTCGCACTGGACATACATATCTTCGTCCAAAACCACCACCTAGTATTGGAAAGGGAAGTGTGGACATATGACAATCTTCACCAAGGATTTTGTACTGCTAAAAAAATAGGCACAAAATCGTACAGGAAACATATTTTGATATATTGTAAAATTTCACACAAGTTTACACTCTTGTTGTAATACTGCAGATAGAAGTAATCCTAACGAATTAACTGGACTAATAGGTCGATAGCTAGATGGACCATTTAGACTTTGGAATCGGCATTACTTTAGCAGTTTTCCACTTCTTAGGAAAGTGTGGACAGGAGTTTATAATATGCGTTAGGTAGACGATACCTGTATGTGGAAAAGTTATTAAGTAAATATTTGGAATTTTGTCTAAGCCTGGAGATATTTTCAGTTTCAGTCGCTCTTTAAGAATCTTTATATCTCTTGGCTGAATATAATTTACTTTATATGCAGTGATTGTTTATCGAGAAATGCTCTCAACGACTTTTGATACCCTACAGGTAGTAATTGCATCGCTGAGATTGAACGAAATCTTAATGTTATTCACAAATTTTTCTACAAACAGATTAGCTTTTTCCTTACTTGTAATGAACTTGAAACAGATTGACTTTTGTTGCAGAAGTTTGGAAATTTTTCAGAAGGGCTTAGAATTATAAGCAAAACTGGAGATAAGTTTGCTCCGTTTAACATCTCTGTATTTAGAAGTAAGTAATTGATGTAATTCCTTTTTATCAGTAGCTAAACGATACCGCTGCCATTGCCGACGAGTATTATCAAGATGATGAATTAATTCTCTAATATGTCTAGGAAGCTTACAGGTGTTTGTAAAATTTATGTTTGTGCTCGGAACAGTAATATCGATACCATCATTGAGAATACTGGTGAAGTATTCTAGTACCTCATTACGTTCACCTTCATCTAATTAGAAATTTTTAAGACTTAGTTTTAAATTATAGTGAATGAAAATTGAGAAACGCTGCCACTCAGCTGATCTGACGGAATTTCGTTAATATGATACACTGTAAAAAATGTTCACAATTGTAGGTATTTTTCTCTAGGGAATATTTCTTAAAATGTAGGGAACATTCCCAAAAATGTAGGGAATATTATAGGAAAGTACCTAGCTTTGTGGCAACAATTGTACACATTTTTTACAGTGTAGGTGGGATTATTATTTCTGGGATGTTTGTTAAGGAGACATTTAAAACAGAAAGATTGATTGTGTTTCAATGCATTGGGTATATATGTGGGATCTGGTGGATATAACAGCACAGGTGAAATTGTATGTAATAGATCATGGAAGATATTTCCCCAGCAGTTAGCGCGTAGGTAATCCCAAGATTTGTGTTCAGATCACCACCAATTAAGAACGGACCATGAATTCGTGATAGTTTGAGAAGATTAGATTTAAAAGACTCTTTTTGCTAGTATCTCTAGTAGGTATTTGAATTTCTTGTAAACGGAATATTATTAAAATATTTATGCTAGTATATACCTATATGCTGTAATAAATACCTAAAAGAGTTTCCAAACGATAAAACAAGATATCATATTAAAGCCTAGTTGACATTATGCTGATTGACCAGCGCTGATGAAAAAGTTAAACTGGCACGACTACATACTTCAAAAATGGGGGACCATGTCGAAAATGGTAATAACCTTTTCCTGAAATGCAATCCAGAGCTTGCGCATTGAAATCTCGAGGGCATAACTGAAGCCAAAGACATGTTTTCTGAAGTGGTTATTCGAAAATGGTTTGATGAGCTGCTAAATTATATAAAGAAGATGAATGTAGGAGACATATTTGAAGAAACATTTGTTTTTCCTTACGTACGACCACCTAAAGATGTAGTCAATATGTAGCTATACTGGAAGACCGATTTTTAGTTTGTTCTGAGTCACGCTGGATAAGAATATATCATGTACCGCATTCATATGGTTAATTAATGAACAAATAAAAAAAACATGCAATCATTTTTGTTGACGGCCACATGTCCCATTTAAGGTTTGAGCTAAGCGCTCAACGCAAACGGGATAATTTTATACGCACTTCATCCGAGTACAACACATATTCTATAACCAGCAGATGTTAATGCTTTCAACTAATGCCACATCAAAAGAAACGGAAAGTGATGATCTCGTTGTAAAGAGATGAGACACCTCTGGATCTGAGGCGCATTGATTTCGACGTGATTCACTTTGCCCCAAACGAGTATATTGGTAAGATCATTAATGCCTACTTATTTGAAACATGCGGCATTTCCTCCGGGTTCCGTAAGAGTACCAAAGAAACAAGCAAAATCAAGGTTCTGTTATTGGGAAAACTATGGATGAGATTGAAAGTAAGGGAAAGCAAATAATTAATTAAAATTAAGAAGAAAGGCGGAGGGATACGAGAGCCCTGGGGCATACCGCCATATATAGGGTGAGGTTCAGATGTGACGCCATCTAATACAACCCATATTAGGCGACCAGATAAAACAATTCAGTCCATAATAGACGCGGAGGGGAGAGACCAAGAGCTTTCAGTTTTTCTAAAAGGTATGTTTAATTAAATATAGCTTTAAGGCAAAAGTTTGTATGATTTCATCATCTAGGGCAGGGCTTCAAACTTTTTTCATTCGCGACCCCATTTATGATTGTGATTTTTTCGCAACCCAAAAAATATAAAATAAAGATATATAAATATTTTGTGATGATTTATTGATTAGGTAAATACATATACATGAAAAAATATAGTTTTAGAATTTGTTTAAAAACATACAAATATATAAAATTAAAAAATTCACAAAAAGTTGTAAAATTGTATTTATTAAACCTCCCCGAGATTTCGCTAAGCGACTCCATTTGGGGTCGCGACCCATACTTAAGGAAGCCCTGATCTAGGGTATAAAAGGCCATTTAAAAAACGAAATAAATTCAGACATACATAAATAAATACGTAAACTAAAAATGTTCCTTTCCTTTAATAAAAAAAAAAATCAAAAGATCAAAAAGAAAAAAACTTATCTATAAAGAGCGCAAAGAAAAGAGCAAAAAATAAATCAAAAAACAAATATAAAACAAATGTAAAATTATGACGAAAACAGAAGAAAAAAACATAAACAAATTTATAAATTTATTAAACAAAGTATCGAGAATTTGATGGTCTAAAAATCAATACCAGTCAGGAACTAACACTAATTAGGGTAATATTTGATTAGTTTAGCAAAAGTCAGACCGGAACCTATTCGCTGAATTAAATTTGAAAGAGAGTTCCATTTTCGGGCAACTTGGATGAAGTAAGAGCGTTCACCGTACCTAGATATACATCTCGGAACAAGCAATTGAAGACCTCTATTCGAGTCCAAGAAGTGTAGACTTTCGGAGAAATATGCAGGGGATTTAGTATAAATTAACTTATAAAGGAAGATAAGCCTACGACGAGTCCAATAGGGCTCGATAGAGGTTCCAAGTAAGAACGTAGCAAGAGCAGATACATGAGAGCTCCGAGGCAGTCTAGAATTACAACGTATGACATCGTTAAAGGCTACAGTAAATCTTTTTCATAGTTAAAGTGGGGGAAAATAAAAGTCATCGCCAATTTCCTGCAAAAATCAGACAGCTGGAGGAAATAGATAGTTGACGAAGACTGCCATAAATTTTCCCCATCTAAATGCTTAAACTAAAATAATAATTGCGTTGAATTCCCGAATTCTTAACTGACTCAATATATTCAGCGAAGAATTATTCAACCGAACTGATGACAAATCAGATATTGGGAAAATGCTTCTATATACCGGCAAGCAGTATTGCTTGGCTTTATTGCAAGCTTATAATCCTTTGCCCATTCGTATACGTGTACAGGCATATGGGCCTGCTAATATCATGGGCATCCAAGTGCACAGAGGTGCTATTCACAACAGACGGGAGGTCAGTCATTTATATAGAGGGAGAGAATAGGGCCTAAAACCGAGCCTTGAGGGACACCAGCAGAAGGAGATAATGGAACAGAGAATTCTACACTTTAACAAATTGTGCGCGATTCAATGAAAAGCGGATATTAACTCAACAGCCAATGAAGACAAGCCATATTTAGTGCCAAGTCTGCAAAACAACTTGAGATGCTTCACTGAAATAGAGAAGGACCAGTACTGCTAAATGATAATTGTCAAGAGCCTTGTGGATATTAGATGAGACCTTTACCTTCACAATTGTGACCCCGCGAAATCCTGATTGCCAAACTGACAATATAACCTCTTTGCCCATATACTCCATGATTTGTCGAATTTTTTCTAGCAAGGAGATTAAGTACACTAATGAGGTGGAACTATGTGGTAGGGAGGAATAAGATATCTTTGGAACAGAAACATTTAATGCATGCTTCCATTGAGAGGGAAATTGCGAAGTGGTAACACAGAAATTATAAATATGCGTTAAACGATATGACAAGGAGGTCGTAACTATCTTTACGAACTTAGCTGGCAAAGCATCAGCATAGAATTAACCTTAATGGAATACAAAGTCGAAAGAACCTGCGGGTCATCTACGCATTGAAACCCTCATGAGACTATTCGTGCAAATTCTCGCAGAACTAGAAGCAAAGTAGTTATTTAGGTCATCAGGATTGAAATTTGCAACTGGTGGGTCCTTCCCATAAATTCTGAGATTATGAACATTATTCCCTAGCTATATAGCTTTGGAACTAGTTTGGTCCCAAAATAGTCACGTTTAGATAATCGAAGCAGAGAAATAACTTTATTGAGCATTATTTTATATCTACTATGAACCACACCGTCATGAGTTCTTCTGCCTAGACGCGTATTGTATGGTTTGGCACGGACTCAAAAAAAAATTATCGCAGAATTACCATCTTGCCGTACTTCACGGTTCCTTGCACCAAAGCGCCTTAAGATCTCATGGCAAATAGTGCACTGCAATAGCAATTGCTGCTAACATAGCATTTTATGTGCTTGATCCAAACGCATGGTCCAAAGTGAAATCAATTACATAGTGCAGAAGAATTAGTTTTGAGTTATTACTAATATTATCAATGTGGTCCTGAGCGGGTAAGTTCCTATATTACCTCCTCATGGTGACCCCGAACCAGCAAAGGCTGAGCTAAAAGTATAAGTGCCTGGCATCGAACTAAGAAGGACGAGTAGGAGGTAAGGGTCTCTCGAAATCAAACTGGATGCTTGTTCCAGCGAAGCAACTGCCAAAGATAAACCACTCTCCTTCTGTTTAGCGATAATAAATTGGACCCCAAGCCAAGAAGGAACTGCATACATCAAGGACTGCGTGGCCAAGGGACGCTTGGTCGCTAGTAAGACGGACTCCGGATTTTTGGGCACCTCTGGTTTCAAGTAAGTCCCTTGCGTTAGTAAGGGGTTCTTTTATGGTTGACCATTAATTTCACCATCTATTCAACAGTGCATGGATAGATTAATTAAAAAACGTCTAAGGGTGATGCCCCTCCGAGCCAATTGCTCAATGGGACATTATCAGGCCTACAGGATAACTTTAAACTTATAGGTTAACAGCATTTAATGTGTTCAGCTTAACTTTCACAGAGCAAGCTTCCGCAACTCTATCCGAAATGTTTGTAAGACTTGGATGGGATATTGCCCTGATTCAGGATCCTTGGGCACACATGGGAAAAATCTGTAGCCTTTGCTTTTCCCTTGGATAGATTTATTACAAGGGATCTAACCGCTGTATCAGTAGAATTAAAAAATCTCCAAAATGGCAAAGGATAGATTATTCTAGACTCTGTCTGCTCTCCAGGGGAGCATAATAATCATGGACAGTTTTACGTGTGACATCAGAACAATCTTATTACACTTCAACTTGCCTGAAAAACGCGTTCTCGGGATTATTTCAGCGATTTGCAACAGCACCGCACAGCACACGCATTGCTGAAATATTCTCCCGTTTATTAAGTTTAGTCCAAGGCTTAATCACTAAATTATCACTTCGAATCTTTTTATTTAAAATTATTAACACAATTAATGGAACAATTTAATGTTTTTTAATTAATTTAATTATTATTAATAATAATAATTAAGTAACACAAAAAATAGAGAATTAAGAAGTTAATTTGGTTAAATTTTTCTTGCCTTTCTACCCCTTCGACAAAAACCGAGTTTTCTTCACACCGATAGGCCAATAGGGTTTTTACACGATATTTCGCATCCTTTAGATATATGTTTTATATGCATATGGGAACAAATTAGCAAATTTCCATGGTATCAGTCTTAATAAAATGTAAAAAAAAGTACATAAAAACTTGGGTTCAAGTTTTAAGTTTTCTACTCTACAAAAGCATAGTAATGTGATGATTTTTTTCACTTAAAAAAAACAACTAAAAAGATAGAATTGTTCTAAGACCAATTCTTATGATACCCTAGACTAGATGAATGCCCGTATGTCATTAATTCGTATGGTAACCCATCTGCGCAAGTTTGATTTTCGAAGTGGCTTTTCGTATATATTTCTAAAACGGTTCGTCGGACAGTAATAATTGTTATAACCAATTTCATAGGATTTCATATTCTGAAGAACTTTTCAGTTTAATAAAAACGTCTAGGACTGATCATTTTCACAGTATACGTAAAAATCATAAATTTTTATATGGCAACACCATTAAGGAGTTGGCCGATTTATCTCATTTTTGAAATTATATTTAAGTACTATTTTTATGAAAACGCCACGTACAAAATTTCTCAGGCAGTGTCCACATGTGTAGTTGTATGGGAACCCTACGAGGGAGTTGCCCGATTGGTCCCGTTTTCGAACTTGTGTGAAAAATGTCAGCTCTCTAAATACACGCATTTTCGAATTATCGTGAAGAGCGGACGGATGGACGGACATGCAAAAATCGAAATAATTTTTAATATTATGCCTTATTGCCCTATCCATTATGCTCTACCATCATTATTTCGAGGTGTTACAAACGGAATGACAAATTTAGTATACCCTATGATTTCGTTATCTAGGGTATAAAAACTGTCGTATATCTATAACCGTATTTAACTTCCACGTCAATCCGTAAAAGTGACATCCCAGGAGGTTTAGAGGCGATTGATTATTACCACAAATCAAATTACGTATAACAAAAGTATTCAAAGAGCTATGAATCGTGAATATTCTCGAACTCGATTGATTTGGAGGCGCGAAAATATTTCCTTCTTCATCATTTTCTCACAAAAAATGGGCATTATATCAATTTTGTTTCTTGGGGTTTGTTTCATTTACGAATTTTGGATTTTGTATCATTGTGAAATAACGCCCAAAAGCAATAAGTGAAATTAATCCCAAAAGCAAAGTTAACCTAATGACAAGTTAGGATGCAGGCGAGATTTCCGAGTGTTTTACATTTGAAATGCGCACGGCAAGAAAAGGAAGAAAGAAAGAAAAAAAATCGAAAAAAATCAAACTCTCTTTAAAACTTTTATGAATAAAGATAAAAAATGTGAAAGCGCAAATTGCATGCAACGAAACAGAATGGCAAATGATTCATTTTCGTAAATAAATGAGAAGCGGCGGAGTTTTCACGTTTTACTCTCATAAAATGTAAAACCGGTTTTCATAAAATATTGACAATGTTTTGGTCACATGTTGTTGCTGTAAAAGGAAACATGTTGTTGCTGTAATCCTATAATATTTGAACAGCACGTGTTTCTGTTTACATTCGTTTTGCTATGAAGAGATTAAGTGGGAGAACTCATGCTGGATTCTCTGATATTTTCGGGAAAAATGAGAATTTTATTTGAGAGGAATTTTACATCTCCTTTCAGCATCTGAGCCATACCGAAATTTATCTTTTTCTTAAAAATGGGAGGTAGTGTGACCTGATGTACATTATTATGAATAGGTTGAAAGGATTTTGAGGGATTTAATAAGATTTTGTCGTTCGGGTAATCCTACGTTCTCTCGATTTTTGTTTTTAAATCGTTGTCTCAGTTGCACTACAATAATGCATACCCAAGTTCTTTCCCGCCATTAATGCAAAAGGCGAAATTAGATGAAATTACTTGTTTCATTCTAAAAAACACCAAAATTTTTCCAATCTTACTCTACTGCTTCTTAACTTGTCATTAGGTAACTTTGCCAAAAGTGTGAAATATCACCCAACAATTTTGGACATTATTTCACATTTGACACGTTGTTCGCATTTATATGAAACTTTTAGGTTTTATTTGACTTATCGCTTTTGGGCGTTATATTCCGGAGTTGTTAGTAGTTTTTGAGTCATAGATAACAGGAAAACTACAGCCTTTCTTATCAGTTTCATAGTTGTTAAAAAATATGTACCTTTTTGTATTAACTTATAAGACAACCCTTATGCCGCATTCACAATGCAGAGTGGAGTAAGGTAGCGTAGAGTGGCAACTGGCATCCTTTTTTTCGCACCCAGTAGTGCGTATGACCATGTCTGTTTGGCTCAGAGTATCGTAGAGTTGAGCTGCATGAAAATTGGTTCTATTCAATTTTCACGTTGCCATTTCCGAAAGCTTACAAACTGGAATTTCGAACTACTAGCATGTTGATGGCGTAAAAAAAGCTTCATACTTCTTTTTATCATAAGTAACATGTTTTAATGTTATTTTCTGATTTAATACTTTTTATGAATGCTAATAAAAAAACAAGACGTATTTTTTGCAAAAACCAAAAAAATACATTAATTTTTATCTAGTTTCGAAGCATGGTGCAACAGGTATTTCCTTTTTCGAATGAATTTATTATTTTGACAATTTGGCATCGCTATGGCATTTTGGTATATTAATTTCAAAGAACGTTGTTGACTTGGCGTTGTTATGGCGATTTATTACGTTTAATTTAAAAGTTCGAATACAACTCTGCGCTGTAATGTGGACAGCTTAGCTCTGGATTCAAAGCTCAGTCTCCTCCACTCTGCCTTGTGAATTAGGCATTACTAATAAGATCACTCCTGTGTCCACCTGTTTCAATATTAATAAAATTTGACCATACAGTAATGCTTAAAATAAATTAAATATGGAACTGACTAAAGAGGAAATGCAATAATCGATAACGTATTGTTACGTGCAATAGAAAGAGACAACTGGTGACATCTACTGGCAATGGAGAGTAAACGACTTCAGGTTCGGAGAATCGATTATGGATAAAATGAATAGAACAGTCAAGAAGCTTTTGCAATAGAACACTCCAGAATAATCCGGAGAGTTTCTAGGGTATAAATATAACAGTTGTCATCGCCAGAAAGAGAGTCTTGTCTTAGACGTCGCAGTGTTAACAAGTGAAAGTAATAAAGAAGCGAAAGTGTATGTAATTAGATTGCGATAATTGAAAGTACAGTGTTAGCGATAATTAGAGTTGAATTGATTAAATGAATGTTTGTGAACTTTATATGATTTAAGTGTAATAAAGAACTTATATATTAATTATTTAATATTGTGTTTTAAATAACGAACCAAAGGCCACGCTCGCAACAGTATTTACTAATTTTCAAGCACAATACATTTACAATTCATCAATTTTTCAGTTATCATCAAATTTGGATTAGATTTATACATACTTAAATTCGGTCGATCGATTCTGGTACGAACGAAATTCTGATTGTGCCGCTAGCCCGATTCGTTCTTGACCGAATTATTACCAATAACTTTAAAAATACTTTAAAAATAACAACAAAATTATCTTAAAATTCATTTAACATTCATTTAATTCATTTTCGATACAACTTCCATAAATATATTGTGGATTCAATTAAAATTTCTTGTAATGTTTATAATTGTTTCACATATTTTCCAGTTATAAATTATAAACTAAATATTCAATAATGTCTAGGGAGGGCTGAAAAATATCTCTGTTAGAGTTGTTTATTAACTATTTCGCCTACATAATACTTTTCACCGCTTTAACATTTAACCGGTTTCGTCGTTTGCTCTGCTATGCGGCAAAGTAGCTGCTATACACAGAAAGTCGGTCAAGTCTTTAAACATAAATGCTTGAAAAGCGTCCATTTCTTTTCTTAAATTTTTCCAAACTCTAAACACATTTTCATCATTATATAGAATTCATGTTTTCTTTGAATTTAAGACATCTGTAGAAGTGTAGAGGTTTCATTAAATTGATATGTAGCGTAAAAAGCTAACTAATCGTGAATAATATTTTAGTGGCAGTAATGGTAAATATTCTTAGATTTTCAAACAAGGTGGTATAGTAGTAGATATAAAATACTGATTTCAAATAGTGATAGGCTTATGACTATAGTCATTAATTACAACCATGGTTCTAACATTCTAAAATATTTCTAGTATGCTTATGTAAAACTAACAAAAATGCGCCCTAAATTAGTAGTATACAGAAAAATGGTCTTCTGATAATCCTAAGCTTGCTATCTTATCTTCCCAACCGTAATAAAATTTTTATACCTTTCTCAATAAAATTGTTTAAACATTTTTATCTTAATCGAATGGCTACGATTCCCCAAACAAAAGCTCTCAAACTCATAATTTCATATGCGAATGTCCCATCTCTGATGGTCCAATGAATTCGAATGAATCGACTTCAGCCACACATATACACATGCAACTCTTACTCAGCTGAAAGTTATTGAGATTAAAATGATAAAGTTCGTTTTTAATCAAAACAATTTTATTATTTTGTTTGTGAGGTACACAGCAAAAAATTCAATGAACACCGAAAGTCTATTCAATGAGGTCCATAGGATTATTATTCCGATGTATATAAAATATGTATATGTATATATAAATATTTAGAATTTCTTCTGAAGTACGATATACACCGCGATCGAACGAAATGCCTTCGATACACCTTTTTTGTGTAATTTTACACCGAATCACCTACAAATATTATTTTAATGTTTCCTTCGGACAAGAATTGGCGAATAGGTATGCGTTATTGAAGAATAAACATATTTTAATTTTAGATAATATCCAAAACAGTTTACTGCTTCGACATGAAATAGTTTCGGATATGATCTAAAATTAAAATATTTTTAGTCTGCTATCGAAGAAGAAATGCGCCTTTTTTGTGCAACTTCGCTCCAATGAAATTTTCAAAGATGTTTTACGTGTAAAAAAAAATTACAATTAAATACTATCTCGACACTTGCAACTTGCAAAATAAAATAATAAAATAAATATTTTCGGAGTTTTCCACTAGATAGTGCTCCGCTGAGTGTTTTTGTTATCCGGATAGATAATATTTTTGAGTTTTTCATATCAAAACAAGTTTCATTCGAATATTGAAGAGAATTTTTACACCATTCGGGGTAAAAAATTTAAATGATTATGGGAAATAAATTATTTAAAATTATTGGAAATGAATTCAAAATTCATGATCAGCAAAAGGGGTAAATTTACACCGATTTTTTAGTATGTATATATAGGTACGCAAGGAGCCAAGCTTATAATTACTGGAAAAGTAATTTCCTGTATGGATAGTAATTAGGGCTCTATAGCATATATAAAATCCATGCCTAGTCACTTTTTCCATAAGTACATATCAATAGATTTTAAAGAATCGGACCAGCGCGCGATTTCTATTTTATGGCTTTGGAAGTATTTTTCGAGGGTACATGAGTGAAGCCGCAAACTTATAATATCTCGAAGTGGTAGATGATAATGAAGGGTGAAAATGCATAGCAAATCGGATGCAAGCACACAAAATCGAATAACAAGTGGGAGCATCGGTGATAAATGAATGACAGTGTATAGAAATGTCAACAATATTGTACTCTTATTAGAATAACTTAACTTTTCCTACATGAATCCTAGTTTATACCTGCACTGTGCTCTCTCATACTAGAAAACTTGAAATCAATACAAATATTGCTCCTGCTTCACCTATTTTAGCTCATCAGCTTACGTGTTTGTTAGGTATATATTCTAAGGTGACAACTATTGAAATATGTAGCTAACACTTTAGTAGTTAATTCTAACACCTCGCAAGGTTAACCAATTACTGGAGGTAACTTATTTTGTTATTATAAAGGTGGTGCCGTAAAAGAATGAATTAAAAAGAATTAAAATGGAACAAAATTCTGCGAAATATGATAGAAAAAACACACATAACAATCGATGAAAGGTAAACATACAACTTGCATAATATAATCATGACAATACTCATCACATACAGGGTGGCCCGTAAGTGGTGTGATACCCGAAGCCCATGGATGGGTCATACTTAGACGAGCAAAAAATTGTATGGGTGGGGGAGGGGAATCCTAACGGTTTCCGAGATAACGGGGCTTAAAGATATTTGATTATGTTTTTATAGATTACGCTGTAACTTCTGAGCGTTACACCCTATGATGATGATTTGAACTTTGGTAATCGTTGGACATTTCCAATCGTCTATAAATTGTTTCCCTTCTCCTTTCCGTTTTGAAGTTATGGCTCAAAAAAGTTTAAATTTCGGAATTTTTACTCGTTTTTCTTTTATTTAACTACTATTTTTATCAAAAACACGTCATTAATATCAATTTTTCATATTGGATTTAAGAAGCCCAAAATCTTAGCTACTCACCTATCACATTCTTTACCGAAAATGTAACCTTTTGTGCGTATTTGCACTTTATTTTAAGCATATCTAGCGAAAATGGCTGAAAAAGTTCAATAAGTGCCAGAGAGTCGGCAATTAAATGACGTTTTTCAAGTACCAAAGCTCAAATCATCATCATAGGGTATAACGTTCAAAAGTTACAGGGTGATCTATAAAATACTCAAATATCTTTAAGTCCCGTTACTTCGGAGACCGTTAGGATTCCCCTCTATACGCACCCATACACTTATTTGCTCGTCAAAGTATGACCTATCCATAGCCTTCGTGTATCACACCACTTACGGGACACCCTGTATATACAGACATATATAAATGGTTTTACAATAATATTTTGAATTTGTGATTGTCGACATAATGAAAGCTCAAATTAATGCTGCATCCTTCTTTCCGTTGCTGAAATCAATATTGATGTTTTCTTTTGTGCAAAAGCTCATAAAGAAATGGATATTTATGGACTTCTCTGTCAAAAGATCTTAAGAAAAGATCTCTAGAAAATATTGGAGAAACTCTTGGGTGGGCGAAAGAAGTTTCACACAACAAAATTTTTGGATCCTTTGATGATCCAAAAATTGTTTATTTGGGGATGTGCTCTCCACTCTACAAATTATTGATATAGTATGAAAATGAATCTGGATATTGGAACAACAGCGCAAAACCTCAAAGATGGATTGTTAAATTTGTAAATTGTTAAATTGCTCATATTTCTTTAAATATATTTAATACTATTGGACAGTTGTCAAAATAATTGCAAATCAAAGGTTTAGACTTAATTAAATGAGCCACTAATAAATAATTGGAAAAATGAGATACGGACCTTGAAATGGAAGATATGAAAAAAGGCGAGTGAAGCAGATGTTTTACGAAAGAAGTATAAATAATATCATAGATAATAAATTTGACAAGTTCAAGGGTAAAACCTACAATATTATGTTTGACAATATACGCAGACGATTTTCTAAAAATATTGTTTTAAATAAGTTTTTATAGATCTTTCTATCTTGACTCCACACACTTTTTAGAAATCAGGAAACAAAAAATAACTTCCTGAAAACTTTATAGAAAAACTTTATCGAAAAAAGATTATTAAATTTAATTCACTGGGAGAACGAGAAAAGCTAAAAGTAGACTTCTTGAATTTTGATTTTAATTGCGAAAGATTAAAACTTTCAATAGAAGAATCGTATAGTGTAAAAAATGAAAAAAAAAGAATGTGTAAAAGTTGCAAGATTTTTCCAATTAGTTGAACTTCGAGGTTAAATCTGTTTCAGGAAGCATATACAGATCGTGTTATAACTTTATCGGATGTGCATTAGATCAATTTTAATCCAATTTCCTTTTTAATTTTTAATAATATTAAATTTAGTTTTATTGTTTGTGGATTTTGTTTAATTATTTATGGAGAAGGTTTAATTCTTTGTGGAATAGGTTTAATTGTTTTGGGAATGGTTTAATTCTTTCTGGAAAAGGTTTAATTATGTCTGAAAATGCTATATTCTACGATTTAATATCAATTTGGAGGGTCTTTAATGTAATGTAAATACGTTCCTTGGGAGTTTCAAAAATATATTATTATTCCTGTATGAACTTAGAGTCAATTATGCATAAGTTGTATACAAATCGTAGGCTAGGCTGCACCATAGTAACTGTGTATAAGTTATCAAGCCATTATTCATTACTTCTCATCACTGTTGCAGGGTTTAATTTAATAAAGACCAACACCACTTATTAGCATTGGCTTATGCTCCTACTAAAGGAAATTATTGACCCATAAACAAATCTACCTGATGATAAATAGGATTCTGTTTTTTATATATAATTGAAAAATTCGTTACTACTTAAAAACCTAATTAGGATATAGGACACCACTTTCCTATGACCAAGAAGGCTTCATATTATGTAATAGAACCGATGTTTTTGTACCTGGAATCTTGCAAAATTTTCTGTTGGCAGAAAAGAAGAGATATCCTTTCAAGGTAACTTATGTAAATGACAGAAATGAATTGCTATTCTACACAGAGATATGAAAAATGAGAAAAATTGTTCGGGTTTTTTAAAACAATTCCGAAAATAATGAGGATGATCTTTTTGAAGATATATACATAGATTTGAATAAAGAATAACGGTATCTACCTATCCGGTATTTTGAACTTTAATATATACTCAGGGAAATGCCACTAATGAAGTAAAGGAATGAGCTTAGTGAACGACTATACCACGACAGTTGCCGACGAAGACTTTAAATACAGACATTAATAAAATTTAAAATTATTATTAATAGTTTGTTGTTTATAAGACTAAAAGTATTGAACTTTTGTTATTTTAACTAAATTTTTAATTTTTTTTTTAATTATTAAGCTAAGCTCAGCGGATTCCCAATGATGGAAAGAAGAAGATTAGTGAACATGAGAAGAGTAGCGGAGGTGCTGATGTATATCACCCTTAAACTTTCGCAGGTTGTATGCTGAAGGAAAGACAGAAGATGGTAGACTGTTCCACATTCGCATAATTCGGGAAAAAAATCAATACGGAATTTTATTGCACGGCCAGAAGTGTTTTGTAGGGTAAAAGGATGTGCGCAGTTTTCAGCGCGAGTATTGCGTGAAGAAATCGTCTACAAGGTAGCAGACTAGATAGTTAATTAGAACATTTTCCATGTATGTAGCGATAAAGCATCGAATGGCATCCGACATTGCGGCGGTACTCAAGCGAATCGATATGATACGTTATAGCCATATCGTCAATGTACTTGAATATTCTTTCTTGTGCAGTATCTAATGAAGCGAAAGCTGTTCGACCAGCCCTAGCTCGGATATGGGAATTTTATACTATCCTAGATCTAATATATGATTTGTAGAGGAGCGCTAGATTTGACGGGCTGTAATATTCTTACACCTTTTCAGAAATATGAGACATTTCAAGGATTCTTTAGTAACCGATATGATGTGATCTGTCCAGATGAACTTGCTGGAAATATTAATGTTAAGAATGCTTAGTGACGTGTATCGGAAATAATGCTCCATCAAAAGAAATGGCAGTGGTAAAATGATGGGTCTTAGACGCGTTGAATTCGACGCGATTCGCTTTGCCCGAGGTGAGGATATTGTTAAGATCGTTATGCAATGATCTAATATGCATTCTCGTTTAACATATAACGCATTCCCTCTGGAGTCCGCATGTGTTAAAGGGGTAATAGAAATCAAGAGCACTGTCATCGGCAAAACTATTGATAGGATTTAAAGTGGGAGAAAGTAGATCGTTAATGAAATTTAAGTAGAGAGACAGAGAGATAACAAAGCCCTGGGGCACACCGAGATTTATATGGCGAGGTTCAGATGTAACACCATCTAATACAACCCATATTAAAAAACCGGATAAAAAACTTTCAAACCATAATAAAAGAAGAGGATAGAGAAGAAGTACTTAAAGTTTAACTAAAAGGAGAAGGATACCAGACTCTATCAAAGGCCTTTGAAATATCTAGGGCAACGTAAGAGAAGTCAGCAAGTTTCTAGATGAGCTTCCAAACTGAAAGCCATATTGGCGATCGTTGATGACTTGGTTAGTTTATTACTGGTTTAACTTCAATATCAGTGTAACCATTATTTCTATACTCGTTACACAAAAAGTAAATACAAAAGTGGTGTATAAACCCATTAAAATATCCCAAAAACAGCTAGATATACTTAAATTGTATCATAAAACTAAATAAAAGAATGTATTTAATAAAAATATCGTTCAACTCTATGATCTTCATTTTTTCTATTGTGTTCATTTGAAGTTACGTTATTTTTGCACTCATAACCTCATACATAATATATTACTAGTCTGGATGCTCAATTTAATCCAATCTGTAGAAGAATCAGCCTGCACAAATGATTAAGATTTTCAATGCTATGTGATCTGCAAATACAGATTTCGAAGATTTTTCAAAAGCACACCATCTTTATAAGAAATCATAATCGTCAGAGATTTTCGGGGAATAGCAGCTCTTTGGCTCAGTGAATGTTGAAAAATTTATATATGGCAAAATGCTTCTGCGTTTTAAGCCGTACGTGCTAAGTGCCAATGTTGGCTGTCTGTTTACTTTCCTTAAATTACAAAGGTAAACAACCCGTGCATGATGCGTGGCTAACTATACATTCATTAGAGTTTTCAAGTAATCTAATTACTTTAATCGTTTGCATAAATAATTTTCAATTTTTTTTTCTAATTTGTGTAAAGCTGCACTGCAGTATAATGTGCAATAAATTGCCCACAATCAAGGCTAAGAGTTTCTATATTGTTATGAAATATTGAAGTCTTTATTTTTCCGAAAAATTCGTAGTGCGTATACATAATACGTATCGTATGTATATTATGTATGTAATACATGCCAAATTTTATATATGAGCTTCGACTCAAGAGATAAGACCCAGAACACTTTTTATTAATTCGCGACATATTTTGTTTTTGAGTTGTCTGTTTGAATTCTTCTCTCGTATTTTGAATAAATATGGCATGCGTGCATACATGATACTATGAAAACTTGAAACTTTTAGTTTCTTCTAATTTTGTAGTAAAACGTGCATTAATTGAGCAACTCATGAAAGACTACATGCCAACATTTTTATGGCCCTTGAAATGTATAAAAATTTATGAATGTTTTCTACCTTTTCTTTTATGGAGTTAATCAATTTGTGTAATGAACGGTTCAATTGAGCGGTCAGGTAATGGTAGTTAGTTCTTTATGAAGAGAACTCTTGTAGAGAGTATAGCACCCATAGGGTTTAATATTTCACAGCATTGGTGCCGATGTTAATTGAAATAACAATTTGTTCTAAATAAATATGTTTGTTTCCCTATTGTACTGAGATATATAGTAGTTTTTGACATAACCTCCAAATTATAAAGGCTTTTGTATAAGGATGCATAGCTTCGGAACTATACTAGCTGAGTTAATGCGACTTTTTATACTGGATGAGATGATGAAAGCTTAAGCTCAATGCCACGTTATCATATATATAGGTAATAGCAACGTAGTTGTGTTCCTGGTCATCCTTTCGGAGGATGTTCTTGTAGACCACTGCCAGGAATTTCATTGTTTTTCATTTCTATTTTTACTGTCCTGTTTCATGGTACTTAACAATCCGGGAGACCCAGCGCGCTAATGCTAATATTCGTAAATAGTTTAAGTGATTGTCATTCTAAGGTCCTTTTCCCAAGTTCCTCTTCGCAGGCCTCAGTACACACGGAAAAATTATTAGAGGATTTCGTACTTCGCTGGTGATGGTGGCATAAGAGTTACTTTAAATTCACTTAATTTTCTGTTACGAATTTCTACATTGAGGTTGATCAGTTTCAACTTACTTTGAGTAATTAGTTGAAGTAAATTGCTTCCTTTCCTCTCTATTTAATATGGATTTTAATCGTGATGATCTTGTACTTACGTTGTTGTAGTTTAACTCGTGAGGAAAACTTTGTAAAATATCAAAGGTCTATAATGATAGTCGCGACCGTAAATTATATGGACTAACTTGAAATGTATAATAAAAAACTGTGAAAATAAGGATATAGTTCTTAATATTCAATTTATGTGCAGTAAATTACGGATTATAATAATATTGTTAGGCGCTACAAACTGACACAAGCGACATCTGTTGGAAATGGAAACAACTTTAGCTTAGTGACATCTTAGTAAACTTTGGGTTCGAAGAACGGAATATTCAGGAAGATTCTAGGATAATTCCTAGAGTATAAATTCGGCGCTTCTCACATTCAGGAGGCGAGTCTTATTTCAG
This sequence comes from Dioctria linearis, assembly GCA_963930735.1. Classification (NCBI taxonomy): domain Eukaryota; kingdom Metazoa; phylum Arthropoda; class Insecta; order Diptera; family Asilidae; genus Dioctria; species Dioctria linearis. The sequence continues at coordinate 210,095,498 of OZ005741.1, read as the reverse complement.
ACAGTGAAATGAACGAAGTAAACTATTTGGATTGTGATAATTAGATGTACAGTACTAGCGATAACTATAGAGAGTTGGTTTGATAATTATTTGTGAATTTGTGAGAGTAAACAGTAAAGTTAAATAAAGAAAGAACTTTTGAACGAATGCTCGTAACAATATTTTATAAGTAATACGTAGGTTTTACCATAATTTTTACAATGTGGCAATACTAATGTCATTTAAGCCATCTGACATTTCCGTCGTAAAGTTTGAAATTTTTTAGCCAATACGTACTCAGAATGTTTTATCTTATGAACGCTATTTTTGGTTGATTTGAAAATGACATCTTGGCCAAAAAATGGAATTAAATCGTCAACGTTTTCGCGCAGTAATTTTTTATCACGTACGAACTGGCTTAACTTTTCAGCAGTGTGCTGATAAAATTCAATCTATATTTGATGATGAAGCCCCACATAAAACCACTGCGTATCGCTGGCAATCAATCATGCTGTACTTTCTTGGCGAATGAATTTCGTGAAGGTTGTCCAAAATCGGTTGTTGTTCCAGAAAACGTCGATGCTGTGCGCAAGGAAATACTCCTAGATAGACATGTGCCTTATCGTGTGTTTAGAGGCGACCCTAGGCATTAGCATGCATATAGGTAAGCACCTGGTTGTGAGAAAGCTCTGTTCGTGTTGGATTCCGCATAATTTGACAATCGCTCAAAAATTGGTGTGTATAACATCTACACAGGTAACGAAAATTGGATATCTTCATATGAGGCCGAAAGTAAACAGTAGTCGACTGTATTGTCAACTGTTTTTCGTGCACGAAGTATTTCCAAACAAATTGTGGCTTCTTTCTTCGGTATAAATAGACATATCGCTACCGTTGATTTGGAGAATTGTATAACGGTCAATTCAAAGTGATACACCACCATTTGTTTGTCAGATGTCTTTGGTGATATACGAAAAAGAATCCAAGGCGAAAAATTATTCCTCATCGAGTTCTCATATGTACATCGGCTCAAACAACAGCATATTGGAGCATATATGGTACAACTGTCGTACCTAATAGCGAACGTGGGGGTTGGTTCTGATCTTTTTTTTGTATCTTAGGCGTATATTTTAGTCACATATTTTGACATTTCACCAATAATTTATCGTACTTTTATATTCACCAATTCATTTTGTCTTATCCTTTGCATTAACCACAAAATAAACTAAAATGTGTTTGCAATGAATAAACGTCGCCTAAAAGTACTACAAATTAGTCAGCTGCTTTCGAGATTGTGACAAAAATTATAAACTAAGGTAAATAGATATTCTACATCAACTTAGAGCAATAAAAGTGCTTAAATTCGACAAAATATTTTTGAATTTGTAATGTGAAGTGTCATTTTCAGTTCATTCTACGTACACTGTAAAAAAAAAGTAGGACAATTCCTTAAATTTAAAGCACGTTTTTTTCTCTTATATAAAAGGGAATTGGGTATTGGGCACCAGAAACCTATATAAATAAAGCCCAGAGGCTAATAACGTCCATTTTTAAAAATCGCAACAACCTCATACTTTATGCACACATGCATTAAATCGACACGACGCGACGTCGGGGGCGTTCGGCAGATCGCGCCGCCATCTTACCAGTAACGAACGGTACGTTACTGAGAGGGATACGGCTGCTTGGAATTATAATTTTCGCCTAGACAAAATCATAAATTCTGTTGTTTAATTACTATTTCCACATGTAGTAACTTTTTTAGTTTGAACTTTAGGTAATGTAGTTTATGATTTTGGTTTATATTTTCGCCCAGCATTGTGTTTATTTGATTAATGAGTAATTTTATAAAATATTATTATAGGTCTAATAAGTCTCAATAGAGGAGAGCGTGGGCCTTATTACCCTCCCTAACCTATATTCTCAATGAAATTAATGTTCCTATGATTACGACATTATTTTTGTTCCAAAGAATGAAGACTGTTTGGGTTTACTCTGTTGTATGCGAGGAAATTTATAATTAAAGTTGTTGGGGGGCCTTATTATCCTCCTGGGGATTAAAAAGGCCCATTTTAATTTTTAATGGAAATTATTAAAAATAACCGAATTTTGTTAATTTTCTTAGTTTTAGCAAGTTTAAATGGACATTCTGCTGATTCGATTTTGAAAAAGTTAATTTTTGTTTTGGGCCTTATTATACTGTGGTAGTTTAATAAGGCCCATGGAAAAGGTTTTATAAAACTGAATTATTTTTTGAAATACTCACTTCAGTCATAGTTTTTCTATTTTTTTAGTTGTGCAAATAAATAAAAATCACGGAAAACTTGTTTTTGTAGTTCTATGTCACCAAATACTTGATTTATCGCATTTTCAAATTAGGTGGGCCTTATTTGCCGCAGGTACCTTAGTAACGTACATAAAATTCCCGAAATTATAAGCTTTTTCGGAAGGAAGAGAACATTCAATAAATTAGATATTATTCTACATTTGGAAGTACTTATAATTTAGGGATAAAAACCATTCCACTTTTTCCACCTATGAAAATGTTGCCACTCACTTTAGGAAAAGATTTTTTACTGTTTAATGCAAGGCTTGATAAAAACAGACAAAAATCAGTAGACAAGTTCATTGCAGATTGTCGTACATTCTGACATTAGACATAAGATCAGCATCACCCCCTGATTAGATCAGAACCTCTCATTCTGAATTTAAACGAGTAGGACGATCCTATATTAAAAACGCGTTGAGAACTATTGACTAAAACCGAGATTTCAAATATTTAATGAGAAATGTTTGACGATGTATTTATTTTACCAACTAGAAACCAATTTGATTCTTATAACATTTTCATCACAACGAAATGGCATTCTTGTAATTTTGGTATATTATTGCACAGGGTGGTCGCGACCATCAATCCAAGAAGCAACTTATTCTAAAGGAAAAGCTTCGCAGATATATAGAAACATTTTTTTTTACATACAATGAACGGGAAGAATCCATAACTCCGAGAATTCGCCTAACCAGTTAGATTTTTTGAGAACCCTTTAATGGCCGCATGGACATGTTAATCTAATGAATGCAAAAGCGTAAAGAACTATATTTTTATTAAAAAATTATTAAGGTTATACACATTAAAAAAATCCAAATTTCAAATGAGTGGGAGTAATTGAAAGTGTAAAAAATTGTTTTTGGTTTTTTAAATTACATGGTGTCTTATATAAAAAAAAGAACACAGTCATCAAAACTCTATAACTTCAAGGGGTGCTATTTCACCCATTTGCAACAATATTTCTATGCTTATGTTTGTGGCGAGATATAAATAATAATAATTTGTTAGCTCGTAATGACATCCTAAGTAAGCTGAAAAGGCAACTCAAAAGCATATCTTGAGAGAATGTCTCGTTGAATGAAAAGAAGTTTAAAATCAATGTGAAGAATATAAAATGTTTTAAAAGATCAAAGAAGTTTAAAAATAGGTAATGAAAATAAATATTTGGGCATTATTGTATGTAGATTTCGAGGTGAGATTTAAGCAGCATATTTTATAGTCAAAATAAATCTTATGGAAGTATAAATTGAAGAATAAATAGTAGGCTAAATTTAATAAGTGTAATATAAATATACGCAACTTCTCCCACCGAAATGGGAAAGCTGAGCTAAATAATTGTAATATACCTACAGGGTGTTCCAATTTGACTATGCAATGCTGAAACCCTTAAAAGATGAGGTGATTTGCAATCGGAGAGAATTCTATACTTGTACATTGTACAAGGTTATTCCTTTAGGCGGCGATAGTGTAAGGTTTAAATGTTGACAAAAAAGCAACGTTATGTTTTGAGTCATGGTTGATTTGATCTTCTATTTTTGGTGCGCTACCTGAACATAAAAGATGCTTTGTTTTGTCTTCATTAAGGCTGGGCCTATGTCATAATTGGGACGACAACTCGGTGCACAGTTAGCAAGATGGCCGTGGCGTTAAGATTTTTGAATAAATCGCAAATTGATTAATGGAATATTTATTTAAACATCTAAGGCAACAAATTAACGTTTTCTAATTTTAAAATTTGTCCCCCAATTTTTATTGAAAATGATTTAAAAATGAAAATTCAAAGATTTTTTTTTAATTTCTCTGGTTTGCGGAGCGGGGCTGCCTCAAATTTGAACTAAATTAAATAAATTTTTGACATAAGCTTATTGAAGTTAATAAGCAGAAAATAACGGTTTCCGATTTTTAAAATTCTATTTATTTTTGTGAAAATTTGATGCAATAGATTGCTTTCTTAATGGGTAAAATGCAAGTAAAACAAATTATTGCGTCGAATTGTCGTAGATATAAGTAGAACTTCAAAAATCGGAAACCATTATTTTCTGCTTACTAATTTCAAAAAGCTTATGTTAAAAATTTATTTAATTTAGTTAAAATTTGTGGCAGCCCCGCTTCGTAAACCAGAGAAATTAAAAAAAAATCTTTGAATTTTCATTTTAAAATCATTTTCAATAAAAATTGGGGGACAAATTTTAAAATTAGAAAACGTTAATTTGTTGCCTTAGATGTTTAAATAAATATTCCATTAATCAATTTGCGATTTATTCAAAAATCTTAACGCCACGGCCATCTTGCTAAGTAGCAAAACGAGGTGAGTTACAGTCAAAAAAGCTTTTCAAGGACCACATTTTCAAAAAAAATGTAATATCGAAAATTACATGAATTCGAAAAAAGTGAATATAATATTTTACAATTGCAAATCACCTCATCTTTTAAGGTTTCAGTATTGCATACTCAAACTGGAACATCCTGTAAAATTTTTTTTCGATTTTTCTGAATTTTAAATTTTCTGACGAGCGAATTTCCAATAGGATGATTGTGTTTGATTTGATTTCATTAGAAACATAATAATAACCTTTTTGTCCATTTCGCTTAATTTTCACTTGAATCACCAATATGCAAACATTAATCTCAGTAGTACGATAAGATCATGGAAACGATTGCTTAAATTCAAAGCACGTAATAAATTTCGAAATCAAATTCAAATTATGCATCCTCACTAATTGATCGTCTTTTAGAAAACCCTACGATCATAAGCTTGCCTTTTAATTTTCTCAAGTCATAATATGAAAAAACCTTACTTACGTTCTTATAAAATCTTCCTCCAACTGAGTTAAGATTTTTATTTTATTTTATCCCAAGCTAATCTTATATACAGAGAGTTATTAAAGTTCCATTATCGATGTAAATTCAATGAATTCCAAATTTTGAAAACTTTAAAAACCTTGAGCCTTTACAAATAACACAACTAACTAATGTATGAAAACGTAGAAGAATGTGTACCAGAAGCTAACTAGCAGACCATAATAAAAACAGAATGAAGTTATTCACGGAATATGCCTTAAGTAATGTAGTTATAGCAAAATATATGTTCGTTTACAAATTTCTCAAAAAATATGTTAAGAATATTATTTGTCTTCTTCTTTGTACATTGTGATTCTCACATAGAATTCAAACTTAAAAGAATCAATTCGATTTATAAATTTCAAGTCTTGCCTTTTCTATTATGCAAAGAAAATATGAAAAAGAAAATTTTGAAAAATTAGGAGGCTCGACAGAGATTTTCTCTGTGGAATGGATCCACAGTATGCAGAAAATAAAACATTTTGTAGACACTTATTCTTAGTGATCACACTAATATGTATTTACGAAATTGAGAATTTTAATAAAAATTTTAGACACTACAGAGGCACAATAATGAAGATTACTTAAATGTCTTTAAGAACATTTTTTGTATGAATTGCATCACTTGAAGAAAGTAGTAACAGTTCACTTTTAAAGTAATGGTGTACGATCATCTAATCACATCACATTGTTATTGCTTGTTATATTTGTTTAATTGTTTATTTCAATTAATCCCCTCCCATAATAATTTGTTCTTGTAATTATAGTATTTGCATATTTTATTATTATTATTAAATCATTTGAAATTCATCTTAAAAGAAAATTTAACAAAACAATTATGTATTACTCTTTGCATCCATTTTTGTAGATATGTGAGTTCCCTTCCGCGGAAATTCATATCTTAAGTACAAAACTGTTGAAACTATCGAGAATTATACAGAAACTGATTATCTAAACGCCAAAAACATCACGACGATACTAACTAATAGATTTTGTGTTCAGATGAGTTTGGTTGCATGGGACCGGTTGCATACATCAGTCTCAGAGCAATGTCAGTCATCACGGACAATGTCACCATATCAAAACATTTACAATGTAAAAATGCAATGTCCGTGACTTTTGCCCATCTTGCAAAAACTCTAAGTTTTTTTTTTTTTGTTTTTTTTTTTTTTTTTTTGATAAGCAAACCAAGCCATCGCATCGGTCGAAGCTTAGTCGAATTTCAACTGGAGCACGTGGTAGCATCTTTGCATCCACATAATGTAGATATCAGATTACACTCCCAGTCAGGTTCGCACTTATTATGACACACTTTTAAAGATAAACAATTGTTATTGTTTTAAATCTGGGAATATTTTTTATGTGTCATTCATTTCATTAACATAAGTATTGAAAGTTGAAGGGAACTATCCAAACAATTTATTTGTATATGCATTTGTGACAACCTTTTTATTTAGTACCTGTATACCTGCGTTATAGTAGTGGCTCGTTTCCATTGATATGTTACCAAAATTATGTGTTCATCGTAGAAATGTCGAGTGTTGTTTGTTTATTATACTATACTATTTATATATATATATATATATTTTTACATATAAATTAGTTACATCATATGTTCGAGAACACAATTTTTAATGAGAAACTGGAAAATCCTGGAGCACAAACGTTCCACTATTTTAGTAAAATTTCCCACCCGGTAACACTCACTTCAATTCAATGAATTTTCATTTAGGTGATTCCGTTTATTTCTTCCGACCTAGAGCAAGGTTCATGTAGTAGATGGTGTGATGTTATAAGAATTCCTCGTGACTCAATTCAATTCATTTCTTTTCGGGAAAAGAATGTATGAATAAGATTGGTAATCATTTTGTGTGCAAAATAATTTCAATCAATTCAATTCAAATTAATAAAACAAACAATTAAGAAATATTCAAATGGTTGGGTATATAAATTTGTACTACAAAATCTTGTAATCTTGCATCTTGTAGCTTAACATTTTCCATAACAAAATATCCTCTGACAAAAAAAAGGTGCATACAAAATCTTACATGAAACAAAATTCCTACGAGTTTACGAATATTTCTGGAATACCAGTATTTTCTTGAATTTCGGACTTGGGGGCTATAAAGACTCCTATAAACATGGCACATTTTACGGCAATGTATTGCTGCTGGTCCCGTAATATTGCGCAATATATTTATTTCAGTACTTTCTTAAAAATTTAAATATTTCACATAAAATGTTGGCGACATACAGGGTGTTTCCCACTGGGAGGTCAATAGAGCGGGAGGTGATAGAACCCACCTAGACGAACTAAAAATTGTATGGCAGGGAGAGGGGGGGGCGGGTTTGGGGGTTGGCATATTAACAAATTAGGAGTTACACGGTGATTAATAAAAAAAGCTACTTTTTCACAAAACACCCTGTATCTTAAAAAGTACAGTACGTACGGTCACAACTAAAAGCTCAATGTATGTAGAACTTCATAGCCTTTCCAACGACTGCTCAATCAGCCCCATACCCCTCTCTGATCAAGAATTATCTTTGTCTGAACTAAAAATTTCGGATTTTCTTACCTTTTTTTTTAATTTAACATCTATTATTTTTGCACAAAGGTCATTAACATACCTTTTTTTTATAAAAACTGTAAACTGTAAACTTTCCTCTTTAAGTTGTATATTAATAGATATAGATAGAAGTTATAACCGGGGGTCGTCTTAGGTTCCTCGTAAGCCCTAGTCGCCATTTTGCATAATATATTATTCCTGAGCCCCATAAATTTATGCACAAACTTTTAGTACTTTATTTAAAAGTAATATAAGTAGTACATGTTTCATGAGGGTGGCCTTGTTAAACCATATTGGGTTTGTCAACGGGTGCTAAATATATTTATATTAATTTATTCTACAGTGACAACTACCGTATTTTTTTTATATGTTACATAAAGAAGAACGCCCTGCTTGTCGAGAAAATATTATTTATTTATTTGTAATTAATTTTTATGCTTACTGAGTGAGCATCGCCTATCTATCGAAACTATGTTGAAACAAAACAAAATGCACGGACTTAACTTATACCTACTTAACTGTTTTTAATTACAAAAATTTATTTAAGTATGATTTTATAATTTATTTATTTATTTTTGTTTCTTTGTTTGTTTCTTGTGTTCCTGTTCAGGTCAACCATTTCTATTTAAAATTTCATTTTCAGACTTTCGTAGGCCCTTTGTAGGTTTGTATGCCACCTAATGGATAAGATGGTTGTGATTATACTTCTGCTATTCGGTAAAAAACTTATTCATTTTTAAAGGATAATGATGGATACAATTTCTTTTAGATTTTTGTAAGTGTCCAAATATTCAAAAAATATATTGACTCTAACCTTGATGGCCCATAAGAAAAACATAATAAGAGAAGAAAGAAAATTATATAAAGCTAACAAAGATTTATTTTACTTACATGAAATATGAGTGGCAGCGAAAAGCATATTGTTGGCTTTAGAAAATACAGAAATTTACATTTCTTTCGAAACAAGAAAACAGATCTCTAGTCGTAGATGATGCAAAATATTTGGTTACAAATTATAACAAATTTTATGAGAAAAAACAAAATACAGATCAATAGTTCTTACATGTAAATATAATATTTCTTCGATCAATTATGATCATCAGCATAATTCAAAAAAGTAACATCGGAGGTTGAATTTCCTAACATCGTAAACTAGTCTTAAGAATTTAACCTTAAAGGCCAACTTTCTTGAGGTATATATTGAGATGTTACTTAATAATTCCTCTTTAATTTACCTCGTGGGATTGAGGAAAAATTGGGAGATAAAAGTATTAATTTCTACCTATATTTATATTTCTCAAAATTCAGTAGAATCGGAGCGGTCTTGAAACAGTTTTGAAAAATTTAAAAGGAATTTCAATAGATTTTCTTAAAAAGAACACTATAAAACCTCTTCAATTCCGATCCGAAAGGATTCCATTTAATTAGGCGCAAGATTGTTAAAATTGACGAATGTTTAAAATTTCCTGGTGGGCGCAGTCCGCATTCTGGGGTGGGCCAGGCTCACTCTGGCCCCTACCTAGTTACGTCAATGTAGATGTCTCTGGAATCATTTCTGTGTTGTATGTCGCTACTTGACAAAATTGAGAAAAAAGAAACCTTACGAATCAAATTTTTCTTAAAATAAGAATGGTTAAAACCAATTCAAAAGAAATATCCAGTCAAAGAAAACTATAGCTAGAAATAACAAGCGAAAGACAACTAATGCAGAGACATCTACTATTCAACACAGAAATGATTCTGGAGGCATCTACTACAGTCTATAATCAAAGTACACTAGTAGTTTGGATCAATGGCACCGTCATTTAAAATTCTGGGCATTGATCTAAATATCACGTTTGGAAACGGTGAAAATGTTACGAATGACCGCGAATATGTGCTCACAATATATGCGCATAAGCCTCTTGTGCGAACCGACTTTAAAATGTTTATTTATTATTATTAGACTTTTATTACGTACATCGAAATTAATCTCGCCCTTAAAAAGTTGTTTACTCCAGTTTAACGTAACTGGATAAGAAAACCTGTGGTTAAAAATTTGAACATCAGTACCGGATGGATATGCGTATTATTACCATGACTTAAGGAAAGAATAACGTATCCTTTCTAGACGGCAAATGATTGGAGGATCGGCAATTATATTGGGTGCTGTTAGCTATCACAAAAAGATCAAAAATCTGCTTTTAACGGCGAGGTGTATAAGTATCGAAGAAGAGCATATACATACCATTCCGTTGTGATGATTTGGAAGTCCAGGATATGATATTTCAGCAGGATAAGCAGATCCATAATTGAGTGGGTTCAAACCAAACAAATCGATGTAATGAAATGGCCGGTAAGGTCTCCAGACCTTAATATAATAGAAAATATCTGGGAGTATTTATCACGTCGGGTTTATAACGATTACAGATCCTACAGTAGTATTGATGCAATACGTTTATATGCAGTAGGAGTGGATAAAGTTTCTCCGCGATTCATTAAAATTGTTCTGCCTTTCATTATTAGACATTTATTACATGTCTTTAATTCCTGCCTGATCTTCTCAACTTTTCCGCGCTTATGGAGGACTGCCACTTCAAAAAAAAAGATATCTCCGATGGATATGAATGATCTGCGGCCGATTAGCATTTTGTGTTTTTTTTCTAAAGTTTTAGAAAAGTTGATGGCCGCTCAGATACAGAAGTACTTGGAGGATTCGAACTTTCTCTCTGAGTGGCAGTCCGGTTTCCGTTCTCAGCATAGCTGTGAATCAGTTGTACTAAAAGTGACCAATGATCTACGATGTTCACTTGATAAGGATCACATTAGCGTTCTTGTCCTCTTGAATTTTTCTAAGACATTCGACAGTCATCATATGCTTTTGGATAAGTTGTCTTCAAATGTTGGCTTTTGTTCTTCTGCTGTTCAGCTAATCCTGAATTACCTAACTGATAGGTGGCAGCAAGTTAAAGTGGAAAATACTTTATCTGATCTTCTACCGCTCTATTGCTTGTTAAAATTCTTCTTTTGCCACACTTCACGTTTGGTAGCTTATTGTTTCCTAAGCTTGACAGCACATGTAGACGTAAGCTTTAAGTTGCCTTCAACGACTGCATGAAATTTATTTTTGTCCGACACAGATTCGACCATGTGTCGCCCTATAAATTACAGCTTCTTGGTTGCTCACTGTCCACCTATCTCAACCTAAAAGCGCTTTACTTTTTATTTTATTTACTACGCATGAGCACCCCAAAATATTTGCTTGATAATATTCAGTTCTTTCAATCAGCCAGGAAACGAAATTTGGTCATGCCACGGTTTCGCAGAGCCATCTTTGAGGATTCTTACTATGTTGAGATTTTTCGTTTATGGAATAACTTACCAGCTAATATTCAAAACGCGCCGGTTGCTTCGGCATATTCAAGGGGTGCCATTTTTCTATCTGGGCTGCTTCCCAGTGACCTAAGCTCCCTGAACGCTGGCAACAGTTTCGATGTTTGGTTCTTTCATTCTTTTATTGTTTCCTTAAAAACTTAACAATTATTTTTATTATTATTTTATTTATTATTATTTTTAACTTGTTTTTAATTACTGTCTTTCTTTTCTTTGCATTTATTCTATTGTGTCTTTTTTTTTCTCTTTTATCTTATTTCCTGTATAACATAGCTGGTTTACTCATTTATAGTTTTACATTTAGTTGTCGTGTGTCTTTTTCTTTGTTCTACCTTAAGTTAGTATTTTATTTATTTATTAGTATATATTTTATTTTTGTTTTTAGTATTTTATTATTCTTTTATAAGTTAATCTTTTTAATTTGCTTTTGCTTTTGATTTTTGATTTTCTTAGTTCATTTACCAAATAATAACAAAGCTTGTAATATCTTGTGTACGTCTTTGCATTAATAAATTCTAATTCTAATTCTAATTATCAAAAACCTATATGAAACTATTCCAAATAGCATTTGCAAATTATTGATGAAACAAGGTAAAAATACTAAATATTAAAAAATTAATTTGTCGTACTTTTTCCGCAGCTATAAAATCATTTTTTCACACTTAAAAAGTGATAAAATTCTCAATACCAAAAAAATATATGTTTTGTTTGTGGTTTTCTAAAAAGTCGTATTATCTCAGAAATCAACCAAATTATTCCAAAAAATACCATGTAAAGTGTGCACTTTTTTCTCGAAGTATGTAGGAAGTTGTTTGAAGTTGGAATTATTGAAGGTAAAATATAACGTAACTAATCCTATACGATTGCGTTTGCTCTCAAATGCCGAATTAAATACACTGTAATGTTTTTTATTGAGAAGAATAAAAAAAACAATCTTATATTCAAAAGATAGCTTCACTATACGACAATCTCTTTCTTTATTATTACTTCATGTGGAACTCTAAAGGAACACTAAACGACATATTCATTTTTTATCACCATGGATCTCAAATCTCGGCTAATTACGCACGTCCACGCATTGGCATTTTAAGAGAAGAAAAGAAAATCTCCCAGCTAATTTGCATGTTAAAAAGTCTTTTCATACGCCGTACGGTGCCCGGGAACTGAATGGTCACAGTCAATTCTAGCAACAACACCTTGCGCTTTGTATACCCCCAACTTTACGATCAAGTTCTGAGAAGCGGGAAAGCAGGCCATCATCACTTACTAGCGAAACACACCTGAAACGTTAAATCGCTGAGCGTATACATAAACATACATGTATATGTACTATAGTCTGACTCAAGAGTTTGTTTTTTTTCTTTAATCGGAATCTCGAGGATGATGGTACGAAAAGAAAACATCTTAACATTCGCTGGTCACATTTACCTTGTGAAAATTTCCAGACCGTAGCATTCTGATTAGAAACAGCAGTTAAAAAAACATATATTGCGCGCGGCTATATTATTTACCCCGCCATCCTAAAAACTTGGGAAAATAAAACAGGAACAGGACGAGCGACAATTTCACGCACTATCGATGTCGTAATTGATCCAATAAGACGGGCTTCCCGTAATTTGAAGCTGTGAAAAGGAAACGAAATGCTGGCCTGGTCGCCACCCACGGATTCGTGCAGAATGTAGGGCACATACATACGTGCCTTCGCATGTTTAAATTGGTTCGCTTCATTTGTAACTGATTGAAGGGCGCACGTGTGACTCCTGCGTTAATTTCTTGCCATGCTGCTGCGATAATAATGATTTCTTTTTGGCAGCTGTAACCTTTGATTTTGCGTTTAATAAGGACTTACGTGTTTCTAAGGACCTTATGATAGATTATAATAAAACTGTGGATTTTATCTATTTCATAAATATATAAGTTATTATTTGTTGTGTAAAGGCCGCTGGTATATACATATATCGATCTTTTTTATATTTCGTTAAGCTTTTTACATTTAATTACCTTATTCTTTCCAACTTATCTTTTAGCTTAACTTTTCAACTTATGTTTTTCGAAAATAAATCCAGCCAAATATGCTCAACAAAAACACGAAAAGTTCATGATTTTAAACGAATCGGAACGAAAGTAGTTATTGCGGTTTACATAAAAGTATTAAACTTATTATAGCACAATTTAGTACTGCAAAAAGGCACATTTTGGACTGAACGTGTGTACCGGGCCTTATAAAGATCCTTTTGGGCAATAATTTAAGTTCAAAGCCTAATTCTAACTAGTCATACTTAATCATCAATTCACTTCATCAATATTACACCGTTCAGTACCGCACCTAGGATTTAGCTTCGGGAGGGGACCATAGGTGTCCCAAGTCCAAGAGGAGTCGGAAAAATAGGACTCTAAGGTTGCGTCCTGCGCCCATCGGAGCATTTAAGGACCGCTATTATAAATTTAAAGGTTTTGATGTATTTCATCGGACTAAAAATATACAGATTAGATTTTATATATAATTTGTAAATTATGTTAAAAAACTGATCTTCTAAGGTGGGGTTGTCCCATTCGCCCCCCCCCCCCCCCCGGTGCACCGCTGCACCGTATGTGCGGTGTTCCACAGGGGTGAATATTAGAACCGCTACTATTCAGCCTGTTCATAAGTGACTTGCCAATAGCAGTACAGGACGTAAATGCTCATCTAAATAATGCAGATGATGTGCAAATTTATTTTAGCCATCCTGTCATTCTAATAGAAGACTACATAGAGTGCATTAACTGTGGTCAACGTGAAATCTGCAACTGGTCCCTTAATAATGGCCTATTATTAAGTGCGGGGAAATCACAAGTTGTAGCATTGCAATTTAATATAAATAATTTTAGATCATTGCCATCTATTACGTTAGACAAACTAGCGCTGCAGTATACTGATAATGTGTATGTGATTGGGGGGTGATTCTCAATTTAAATATGAAAGGCTTTCAAACATCTGTCACAATCTATCCAAAATATATAGTGACCGTGAGCTTCGCCCGCCATTCCTGGCTTTCAACATGAGTTTTACCTACCGAGTGGCGGAGGAGCCGGTGTATGTCGCCCTTCAACTTACGCAGATTGATTGCCGGAGGAAAATCAGAAGATGGTAAACTGTTCCACATTCGCACTGTTCGGGATAAAAAAGCATCACGGAATTTTACAGTACGGCCGAAAGTAATTTGAAGGGTAAAAGGATGCGCGCGGTTTGCAGCACGGGTATTGCTTGCAGGATTTATTCTACAAGAGATTAGACTAGATATTTCATCAGAACATTGACCATACATGTAGCGATAAAGGAGAGAAAGGCTTCCAACATTGCGGCGGTGCTCGAGTGAGTCAAAAACTCAAGAATGCTTAGTGACGGTGAATCAGAAATAAATGCTCCATCAAAAGAAATGGGAGTGATTAAGTTAAGGTCTTGTTTTAATGAAATGAGACATCTTTGGGTCTTAGATGCATTGAATTCGACGCGATTCGCTTTGCCCCAAGCGAAGATATTGTTAAGATCTTTGTTCAATGATCTAATCACCTAATCATTTAGCTTACCATGTGTCATTTTAGGATAATAATTTAAAGAATACTATGGATTTTAGATTGAGTCACATAAAAATGTTAGACACATATAAAAATATTCAATTATCTTCCAAAAGATGTTAAATTGGAAAGAAAAATGAATAACTTTGTAAAATTGAATTATTAATTATGGGACCCAGGTATATCCACTGGCGTAACTAACGCCCCCGTAAGCTCCGCCACGAAATCCTACAAAATTAATATTTTAAAATACCAACGCTGGATTAATAAGCAGCTAGATTCACTCAATTAAAATTCGGTTTCTGAATAAAAATTATATTAACTTTGTAATGATTTCATTATTTCAGTTCCATCTAAACGTGTTCATACCATCATAGGCTTTGAGAAGCTGCAAATACGCTGGCTAGACAGTAGTGATGATACAACAATAAAAAAGTCTTTGTATTTAAACGGAAAAAAAGGTGCGCCTGAAACTGAAGCACTGTAAATTATTTTCTGGGTAATATTTGGCTGAATTCCTTAGACTAGGCTGCATCACAGGTCGTAGATGAGAGAAGAGTATTACTTTAACCTTAGAATATTAGATAAGTAAGCAATGAACGAAAGTTAAAATATGTATAAGATTAAATTTTTTCACGTTGAAAAGAAATTTGAAATTCCCTCAAGCTCCCAACACTGTTGTACGGTGCAGCAGGTGATCACTGATCAGTGGACTCGGGCTCTTACTTTAAGTAATCAGATATTTCCGGCTACTTATGCGGGAACCTTTTTTCCTTTTCGCTTTGGCTTATACTTAAGCGTTTCTTTCAGCCACTAATCGGTTTTTTTTAATGTTCTTTCGTGAGCATATGCTGGGGCTGCCATTGGTTCTTTAACAGGTTTAATGATGAATGTGCAGCACAAAGTAAATCTAAACAGATAAGTTTGACAATCCAGATCTTGGCAGCACTGCTCGTAGAACCCACGAAACTTTTTTATTTTTTTGCTCAACTCTGGGTTGGAGTGAAGGCACTGTTGGGAGATCATGGGAATTCTCCCATATTGTCGAAATTTCTGGCCTGAAAAAAAATTAAAAAAGGAGTAAGGAATAACTCCGTCTCCCCGTACAAAATTATGGGAAACATCATACATCCGAAGTTCAAGAAATAATTCCTCTAAATTGACACAAAAAATTAAATTTTACTGCGCAAGTATGTTAATTTGCGCGGGGCCCCATTCATCCTTAGTTACGCCGCTGGGTATGTGAAATTGATTGAAGTATTTATATGCTTTACTGTAATAGTTACTTATGTACTAAATAAATATCCTAACTATCTATCCTATCTGTCATTACTACGAGGTTCGGAAGCCCGAAGCTTCTTTTCTCATCATTGCAACCAATTAGATCCTGAAAAATTAGAATTTGCTGAAAGAGAAGTATGGTACTCCTAGCACCTTATGTACACACCTGAAAGATTTAGACAAATTAATTGCTAATTAATTTCCAATTTCTTTCTTTATTCACTTCTTATAAATTTCCATTAGCAACAAAATTAATTAATCAACAAATAAATATAACTCATAAAAAAAAAATGTTCCAACTTTCCATATTAAATTGTGCTTAGGTCATATCTAAAGGCCTAACCACAATGTGCAATTGCTTTTCATAATAACAACCCACAATAGGAATAAAACGCCGTTCGTCAAGTTTTAATTCCTTTCGTCAACTGCTGTCTGTACTGCTGTTTGACAGAGCGTGTAAATACTATACAAATGTTAGTGATGCATAAGGAAGCATTCGTGATATTTTCAAGGCTTGCATATGCAAGGTTATGCACATTGTGGTTAAGGCTTAACCGTTAAGCCTTTACAGCTAAAGTTCAGATAAATGTAAAGGCTGAACTACAATAGACATAAATAACTTTACGAAATTGAACGACACTGAGATTTACTTACGAAAAATTGATATTTTTATCCTAAATACATATCACATTCCATAAGGGTTATTATCTAGATATTTAATGTTTTCAATTTTAAAAAGTGGTAAAAACAAAACAAATGGAAGTTGATTTAATTGAAGATTTGTGCTTTCTATTAATTTGCAGTACCATTTTTATTCTATTTTAATTTTTACATTGTACTTTTAATCCTTTAATATTAATTTAATTGTTTGACACATCGCCTTCTTACGCAATGAGCGATTCTTACCGCACCTTTACTGACCGCAATTTGACTTTTAAACTTAACGAAAGTCCCCCGAATTTTAATTAATAATTTGTGTAAGCCTGTTAAATTAAAGGCCGCGTTCGCTTGACGTAAGTAAATGTACTTACGTATACGTCTATTGTAGTTCAGCCTTAAATTATTATAACAAGTGCCGGCGAGCTTCTAACTGTTAGCGTACCTACACTATAAAAAATATTTCCCTAAATTCGGTGGCAACAATTTGTGCCAAAAAGTTTAGGCATATTTCGCTAACTTGACGGAAAACTACACTTTGGGCTTTGGAAATAGTTAAGTTTCACCTATCTATAAGGAGTTTGAATTCAATAGGCTTTAATAAATTTTTTATCGGGAGAAAGGAAATTGTTTACATACATAAAAGTTGGGTGATATTCAATAAATAAACTAAATGCACCATTCAATTAATGTAAATTTTTCGACAAATTTTGCAGAAATATCCGTAAAATTTAGAGAAATTTTTGAATAAATTAAGGGTAAACAAGTGTTTGAACTATATATATTTCCATAGGTATTATGCAATAGTGCATAAATAAGTTGAAAACTTTTACCTTGAGTACGGAGACTTTTAAATTATTATTATTATTATTAATAACGGGGGATGCAGACAGGATTCCTGCCTCCCATCTTGTCACCGCGACCTATAAGATCTTTTGTGACATTATCCCTAAATGCCCTAAGGCGCCCATTCGAACTTAAGGTCTTTGATGAAGCTTATAATATTCTTGGGGACCATTTTTCCGACATCCTCTGGCAGTGAAAATGCCTTTCCTAGATATCTTAGCCTTATGCGGCACAGAGCTTCACAGTCACACAGGACATGTTCAGCGGTTTCATCGTCTTCCATACAGAATCGACAGGTCTCATTATCGACCTTACCCATCTTCTTAGGATGGTATCTAAGTGGGCAATGCCCAGTAAGTAGGCCCGTTATTAGCCTTAGTTGCTTTCTGCTGAGTGTGAGGAATTCTTTTGTCCTCTGTTGCGAATACTTTATAAACTTCTTCGCTTATCTCAGTCCTGAGGTATATGCACACGCCTGCTTTACCTTCCATTCTGGATCCATCCGTGTACCATTTAAGAGATCCTTTTTCAAAGGGTAGATCCCCAGTATGCCAGTGCTGACGGTCTCCCAAGATCACCTTAAATGGTGTTTCAAAGCTATGGCGTTTCGGCATAACGTCTGGAATTGGGTTAGCCATCAGGTCCTCTATGAAATCCTGGAGGACTTTCAAGTGGGCAACCAAATTATTTGTACTCTGGAAGTTTGCCCTTTGTTGCCTAATTGCACCAAGTATGGCCTGCTCCTTAACATGCAAATGTAAGCGTAGCAAGTCCAACATAGCCTCTAAGGCCGCAGTTCAGCAGGTACGCATGGCACCGGTTACTTCTAGACATGTAAGCCGTTGTAGTGAGACTTTTAAATAGTTAGCATAAAAAATTACCTTTGATAAACAGGCATAAGTAGATGCGTATTGAGTAATTCTCCACCGAAAGTAGGAATTCTTTCCAAAGGAACAAGGGAACATTAAATGCACTGTGCTTGATGAACCGTTAAACAAATGTAAATAATAGATGGAAATAAACATAAAGTATAGTGAATTATAAACATAATGAATGATCTTTGCACAATTATTGGTGTCTAAAAATATCTCTTTAATATAGACACAAATACCTCCATTATAGTGGTACTTTTCCTTCAAATTAAGTTTTCCTAAAATAATTCATATTTTTAAAGGAAATAGGTGTAAGAAAAAAGTGATTGAATGAAACAAAAATCTTTAAATAAGCTTATTTGAAACAAAAAACAAAATATAGGTATAAATAGAATTCTACCAGTTAAGTGCCAAACACAATTCGGACGTTTCGATCCGATTCGATCCAACCTATTTCGATCTAACGGATTGCATGAGCACAATTGTTCCGTTCGGTTTCAAACACTTGACTTTAAAATTTTGCCAGATTTTGTCTTTCCGCTTTACATTCCTCCCTGAAAACATTCATTTTTTGTCATATAATTCATGTCTTTTTTTATTTCCTCAACAAAAGCTTTTTCATGCATCTTTCAGTATAAACAAATCTTTACAGATGATTTTTCTAGGTTATGTCATCCGTAAAAGTTGAAATCTGCTCAACTTCTCCGTTTCAATTTGATCCATTTCGGTGTAATGTGTCCAGTTGCACGTATGTCTCATATAAGCAAATTTGACAGTTGTACGAATCGGATCGAAACGGTGGAATTGTGTTGTACCTACTAAATTAAAATGAACATATTATTTTCGAAACAATAATTAACTTCAATAAAGGTTTTCAAACATACGATGTTATATAATTTACAAGCCGTTTCCTATTATTGATGCTATTAGGCTCTTGTAACTATTTAACATTTTTTAAATATTATATCACATTATTTAACAAAAATATTAATTAAAAAAATGTAATTAAATAATTAAAGAATTCACAAATTTCTCATAGGAATTCAACTGGATTTCAATTTGAAGAAAAATTATTGATTCGCGCACGTCTTAACCGCACAAAGGTCAGAATAAAAGTGTACAGTGAACAGATGCGCGTACTTCATCGCGTCTTAACAAGATAATGTGCCTTGTATTTGGGGTATTTTTACTAAAGTGAAGGGTACAATTAACTTAACTAATGAAATTGGACTGAAAATGGACTGTACACATGTGGGTATATAGGTATATTATTCTATTCCGTTTGCATAAATATGACCTATAGGTAGGGAGCTTTCACTACACTGAAGGGCTTATCAACTTAGCTAATGATAGTTTCTATTCTATGTATGAATATAATGAAAGTTTTCCATTCGATGGAGGTATGTTATATCTGCCGAATGTAAATAAGCCTAAAATGAGAAGTATACCTCGTTTGTATGGAAGCTACAGTTGTACTCGTATATGTAGAAAACGTACTATTTTAATGCACTTTTGGTTGATACAAATATCTTTTGAGGACTTCATGACCAAGCTTGACCCTGGTTATTCTGCAGAGCCTGATTGGATACCCCTCATTATCTTAAAAAACTGCAGTGAAACCCATTCTTACCCTTTAACATTTTTGTTTAATCTATCAGTGCGGCTTGGTAAATTTCCTAAGTTATGGAAAGAGTCGTTTATTGTCCCAATCTTCAAGTCCGGTAAAACTGTGCTTGTTACCAACTATCGTTCTATTGTTAAATTGTCTTGTATTCCCAAACTGTTTGAAGCTTCTTTAAATGAATTCTTTGATTTTCATTGTAGTAGAGCTCTTAATCCTGATCAGGATGGTTTTATGAAGGGAAGGTCAACAACAAGAAATTTGCTCCGGTTTACATCTACCTGTATCGAATGTTTTGAGCGTGGTTGCGAAATTCACTGTATTTATACAGACCTTAGCAACGCTTTTGAGTTTTGACAAGCTTCCTTACTCTGTTTTGTTATTTAAACTGAGATCTTTAGGTTTACCAATTTGATTGTTGATATCTGGTTATCATCCTGCCTTAACGATAGCAAACTTAGCATTCAGTTCCGTTCTGCTCATGTCTGAAGAAATAACGGCTTAATCCGCTGATCCACAGGGTAGTCACTTAGGTCCCCTTCTCTTCATGTTATTCATGAATGATGTTTTCAATGTAGTTACCAAATCTGATTGGCTAATATACGCAGATGATCTAAAACTATATAAATCTATCGACTCGCATTGCGACTGTCTCAAATTGCAAGATGACCTGGACAGACATGTTGAATGGTGTGAAAAGAGTTCTCTCATTTTAAACGTTGATAAATGTAGGGTAACAATTTTCTCTCGTAAGCGAGTACCTTCGAGTGTTGTCTATACTATGAATGGGCTATTACTTTCGAAAGTTGATAAAATATGTAACTTGGGAAACTCTCCTTTAACTTTCACATAAATCGCATCGTTAATAGGGCAAACTTAATGTTTGTCTTTGTATAGCGCTGGGCAAAAGAATTAGATGATATCTACATTACTAAAATTCTTTTTACCACTCTTGTTAGACCCATTTTGGAATATGCCAGTCCTGTCTGGTCTCCCTCTTACAAAAATCACTCCGATCGTAATGAGGGCGTGCAAAGGAGATTCTTACCTTTTGCTCTAAAAGGTTTCGAATGGTGGGATAGACTTCATCTTCCTCCTTATAACGAAAGATTAAATTTCAAATACCTTCCTACTCTGGAGACTCGTAGAAAAATTTATAATATAAGCTTTGTATTTCAACTTGTGAAGGCATCGACATGCTTTTGATGCTTGAGAAAATTAATTTCAATTCACGATCTCGACACTTGCGATCTAAAGACTTTATTTATTTGTGTTCCCATCACACCAAATATGGACTTTCAGCCTATGACTAGGATATGCTGTACTTTTAATTAGAATTTCCATTCAATAGATTTTAATATTAATAAAACTCAATTTCGAAAAATTAAAAAAAATAAATCGGCGTACGCTTCACAAACTCGAACTTGTGCGCTAGTTGACCTGTTTTTATCTGGCTTGTGAGCTAAATTTCCTCTGATATGAGGACGGTGTCTTTGCAACTTTATTTAAATTTTTGCTCATTTTTTAGGTATCCGATTACAAATAAATGTTCATACACATACAAAGGTTTTATATGTTTATAACGAACAGCGATTGTAAAAGGAAGTTAAAGATTTTCCAGCAAGAAAACGAGATTACCTGTAGATTACTGCAAGCAAAAAGCAAATAACATTCCCAAATATGTCCTCAAATTTGGAAAGAGTTTTTCAATAGCGTTTTCATATAGAAAGAAGTTGTTGCTTAAAACGATTTAGGCAACAAAATGTATCATAAATCGTTCGGTGGAACAAATCAAAATTCTTTTAATAGGATTGAAGAAACCAATCAAAATGCCCTTAATGTAAGCAGATCACTTTGTTGACCCTTTTGCCACCTATTTTAAGGAATTTTTAAAAGACCCACTAAATAAAGAGCCATATATAAATAAAAAAGAAAAAAATTATTATTATTAAAAAATATGAAAATAGTAAAACCCATTTATAATATTTCACATGAGTTCGGTTTCGGCTCTATGGAAACTTCGATTTACTTCACCAACATTAAGACTCGTAAGAGAACATGGTTTAATTAAAACATTTCAATAACTGTTTTCCGATCAGCTTTTGTCTTTTTTGATCGATCGATGTTAAATCTTTTTGAGCGATTTTGGTTTTGTAAAAAGCACCTAATATCATAGATGGCACAAAGACTAGATGTTGCATGGTATACTAGAGCAGACTATACAGATTGTTAAATGGGTAGTGCATTCTGGAATGGACCATAACGTGTTTTAGAGCGTGCCGAAAATGTTTTTATAGTGGCAGTTTTATATACATTTTATCGACTTCATCAATACTTCAGACATGAAAAAATATGACTCATTCAACGTATACATCATTTCAAATGTTGTGGTCCATTCCGGAATGGACCACCCAGCCATATAAATTTTGTATGCGATATCTACATAGCTCGTGCGCCATCTATGCCAATATTTACGTGGAGGTTACGTCGTATCGATGTGAATTGGTAATGAAGTAGACAATATGAGTAAATTGAATGAAATCTCTAATTTACGTTAATTTTCCATGATTTTTACAAATTAGATCATAATAATTTATGTGCAAGTTTATTTAGTATGCGTGTATATTTTTCTTATTAGGATATGGCTATAATTTTAAGCTCATAATTGAACGAGAACATTATATTCCATTGAAACTTAATAAAATATGGAAATAATGGATTTTGTCAAAGAAAATCTACGACTTTACACTTAGATTGTATTACTCGTATAATAAGTATAACTCGGGATATCCCAGATACTTCCTTCATTGGACATTAAAATCTGACTGGCCACATATAATAATATAGATGAAAGATTTTCTATTAGAAACTGGTACTTACAAATGTATGATTACCTCAAAGGTCGCAAAGAAATATTCAATAGTATAGATAAGCACCAGAAATCAAAAAATAAATTTATATGGCACAAAAGCTATCGACGCAGCAAAAAAAGAAGAAGGAACTCCAAAACCCTTTAAAGAAAATAAACCATTAATTTGTAAGAGTAAAACTTTTATACAGGGTGATTCTCTGGTGGCGTTCCCGTTGGAGGAAGCCCAAAAAGATGTGTGGGACTGTCCCATAATCTTATTTATTTAGCAGAGAAGGGGGGCAAATATTCGTAACATTAGGTCTGTTCACGTACTCGAATTTGTGTGAATCACTGACATGTATATAAATGGACTGCTTGTTGAACCAAAAATGCATGAAAACAAATGGCACCACTTTCATATTCCTGTCTCTTTCCGTGAGAGCATACTTTCCCACTGAACTGTAACGATTAGGAACGAGAAATCGCTTGTAAAAATCCTTGTAAAAAATACTTTCTTCGACTCATAATTAAAATTTAACGATACAAATTGTCCCAAATACTTTTGTGGTAAATTCGGCAAATCCCACGGATATGCATATAAGTTAATTCGCAAAATTTAAATATAGCGCCAATTTACGACAGTTGGTAGCATTGACAGTGAGAGCATACTTTCTGAAATCAAAATTGGTGCCACATGAAACAGGAGATCAAGCAGTCCATTTATAGATATATATGTCAGTGGTGTGAATGTATTAAAATATTTTCACCCAAAAGCACCCAAACTCTGTTCACGTATACTCAGAAAATTGGGGAACATATGTAGTAGGCGTCACACTTCCCCTTCAATAAAGTTTTAGCCCAAATCCACCCAAGAAAAAACTCGGGGTAACTGTGTAAAAACTGTCAAGCACATTAAAATTTGAAATCGAGAATTGTCAGAAGCTTAAATTGTCAAAGGTAAAATGGAAAAGGCGGCAGAATTTACAAATGATGTGCACTGTTTACCTGGGTCTTATAAAAATCTACAAAATAGTAAGTAAAATGAATAGATATGCTATGTTTAGCATTTTACTTTCAAATTAACACACAAAAGTTGTTCATGTACTTTCCAAATTTGATAGCTTCCCCTCCTGCACATTTTCACACAAAAAAGCCCAAGAACGAAAACACCTGAGAAGTACGTTCACACACCTATTGTATGACCCTAAAAATCAGCTGTTTCCGAGGAACAAAGCAAGATAAGGGGTTTTGTTTTTAATAATAAGTAGTATTAAATAGTGCTGAATAAAGTAAATACTTTTATAACGGCTTATATTTTCTTCTCTCTTTTTAAAATTTTATAATGCTGGAATTAAATTTATTTATCTACAATCAAGCTTTATTTGACAAAAATTTAATACAAAATTCATTTAAATTGAATGTTCAAAATATCTACCCTTCTTGGTCCATAGGTAGGTTTGGTTAGAGAAGGGTGTCGCTAAAATGAATTTTAGCCTGCTTCACTTAGACCATTGTGCCACATACATTCATTGAAATATATCCTTCTACGGATATTCTGAGATCCACCCTGTTTCCATAAGTAATCTCAGGATACATCTAAGTTCTCTCAGTGCCGACAACAAGTGGGTATCCAATATTCGAACTGATTCGATTTCTTCAGAAACTTTACACTTTCGACAGAAAGCGTTCGACTCTAGACACAGTCTACTAGCATAGCCCATAGGTAACCTATGGGCCTAATAACCCGTTATCACCCGGTTTCATAGTTTTGTAATTCAATTTTGTAACTCAGTTCTCTTAATGCTACAAAAACTTTCCTTGCATTTTTATTTTCATCTCGTCTTTAGTAGAAGGATACTGAAAGTTAACGATTTCCTTAATTTGCCTCCAGAGGAAAAAGTCCGTAGCAGTTGGATCAAGAGATCTAGCAGGGAATTGAGCAAAACTACATCGGCCTATCCACTTATTGGGAAATGTATTATTTATTTATTTACAACCATATTCGACTCCGAGTATTTAGCGGAACATTTTCTAGCAAACTTATCAAGTCGTTGCTTAACAAATTAATAAATGCTCTGGCATTTAGTGTGTGGAATTAATACTAAATGACAGCCAATAATCCCAGCGCTAATATTAATATTCCAATGGATGGTGTTCGTTATCAATGGATTTGTTTCGCTCCATTAATTATTATTTTATTACCGAGTTTAATGCAACTATAAACATAGTATTTTGAATGAGCATAGGTAGCATAGCATCTGCAAACAATCATTCAAAAAATTTAAAATACATCGCGAAATCATTTCCTGTGAGCTCTTGATGTAAAGAGATAGAGATGATATCTTTGCTTTTTTAATACCCTTATTACTTATAGTTGCTATAGATGCTATAGTCACGTGCATTATCACGTGTTGCAACTAACACATCCGATTCAATTTCAACTAGTACGCCCATACCAACAGAATTATTTCCAAGCAAAATTCTATTGAAGTATTGATGATTGATGGGATCTTGTCTGAATATGTAGTACATTTTCACTGTATTCTACTTCTATTTCAGCCAATCTTCGAAACACACTTCGGGAAAATTGCTTTCCTTCTAGATGTGGTCTGAAATAAAGATTCACAGCTTGTTATTCATTTTTGTGACATATGAAGAGACTACAAGATATGTAAGTTATTGGTATTTAAGTCGCGACGCCACTTGGTCCAACTTTTCAATATGTAGCGGTAGAGGCATATGCTATAAAAATTTAAAAGGTTAGTCAAGAACTATGAGCAATTTTGTCTGCGTCGCCAAGTCCAAGACTCGGAATATTAAATGTGGCATAACTTCTACTCATGGCTCGAAATATAAAATTTCGACATTCATTTTAATAATAAAAAATATAATTTTTATCATCGGACTGGGACCCAGCATAATCAAGTTTATAGAGCAGACTGAGGAACAATTATTAGTGACCTTGGATGTCCTCGATGACTTTTTAGATTCTTAGTTACGTACATATCACAATAGTTTCGTTTTTATTCTGAGAGGTACTTTCGAATCATCCTGTGGATAGTAGGTACTTAATAAGTAAACCATTTTTAAAATATGATTTTCGAGATATTTTTCTGAGAAATTGTTGGAGATGAGAAGATTGCTTTGTCCATTGTTTACGTTATCGTAGGTTACAGACAGTTGAATAAACAAATGTTTGAAGCAGTGTTTTTTTGGATGAAATTTTCCAGTTTTGTACATATATTTGTTGTAAAACATAAGCTTATGTATGTACATTAGAAAGATCTTTTTCGTTTCCAAAAATTTTAAAACCTCTCTCCATATCCTTCTCACAATTCCGGAATTAAATTATAGCATTTTTCCCATATTAACCATTTTTTCCTGAAATAAATTAATTATCATGTCCTTTCTTGTGTACCCCTAGTAACCACAATTCCGATGTCCTCAGATTTTCCAAACTATACTACAAAAATACTGGACGGAGTTCCAATATTTATCCAAAAAAATTCCAACACAGAAGGATGTCTTTACTTTACCTTTACCTTTACCATTCCTAGGAAAATCTAGCGATTTTTCATAGAAATTTTATATGAGATAAGAATTGAAAAAGCAGTGGACAATTTTGGACAATATTTAAAACTGTTCTTTGAATTGTCCATTATTTTTCTGAGGAATTCCGTATATGACAACATATGCAGAAAGTGTGAAAATACTGCAGAAAAAGTAGAGCTTAAAATCCTCACTTTGCCCAAAAAAATCTCCATACTCTTTCCTTGATTGTAAAAACAGCGGACAACTATGGGACAACATTTTTGGTAAATTTACTCTTTTTATTTTATCAACTTTTCCCTTTTTATTTGTTGGAAAAAGTGTGACTTAACTGTGGAACTGAAAGATTTGAATATGCTATGGATATTGTTCAGAATAAATCTGCACTATATCCAGGCGTTATCCAATGAAATTTCAATGTTTTATTGTTTCTAGGAAATTCCGTTTGGTTTTGCTATGGAATTGAATGGCGTCGTGAAATCACATGCATTTAGTGTTGCGTTCTTGTGAGTGAAGTGAATTTCGTATTAGGATCAAATTTCGCAAATAGACGAAAACAATGGTAAGCAAATTGCTTTAAATTTAGTATTATACATATATATATGTATATACAGGGTGTCCCCGAATGTGGTCTGGCACCCGAAGGCTACGGATAGTCCATGCTTAGACAAACAAAAAATTGTATGTATGAGGGGAAGAGGAAATCGTAACGGTTTCCGAGATAACGGGACTTTAAGATATTTGGGTATATTTTAATATATCACCCTGTAACCTCTGAACGTTACATCCTATGATGATTTACTTTTAGAACTTTGCGTGGACTACAACAAGGGATAGATAGATGCGCAAAATATATTTCGCAAAAGCCTATGTAGATTAAAAGGTTCCGTAAGGAAAGAAGTGAACAGAAGAACAATAAAGTATGACATAAATTTAGTTATTTTATTACTTTTAAGACTAATAACTTTTTCGTTCATAGAGAAACTGGAGGAAAACCACGCAGCTCTGAATAAATTTAAGAATTTTCTTTCTTTCTAGTTATAATTGAATTGTTTTTTTTTTTTGAAAGGATTTCTTATAAATATAAATAAATTATATTTTGTTTACAATAATATATTTAAAATGCTTTTTATTTATTGTAGAAGGGAGAAATTCTGAACATTCTGATTTCTGAAGAATTTCTGTGGAATAATTCTACAGAATATCCATCCGAGCAAAACCTCCATAGAGTATCCGTGGAATAAAATCCCCTAAATTTCCAAAGACATTGTTCTTATGATTTCTGGAAAATTTCTGTGGAGTAATTCTGCACAATATCCAAACAAACTCTCTATAGAATATCCGCGGAAAATATCCGCAACTTTCCAAAGACATTGTCTTCATTATTTCTGAAGAAATTTCTTGGAATAATGATGAACTGATTCTTCGGACACGAAAATTTCCTAAGAACATCTGTTGAACGTGTCGTAGGGCTTGGTTAATAGGGACATTTGACTCTTTGATTCTAATTAAACATTTATTTACAGTTTCCCGACTTCAAATTAAAAAAAAAGCTTTTGAACAAAACTTTAATAGCATTTTAAAAAGGTTGTCAATAATGTGTTTCAGAAAAAGTTATAGGTATGTAGGTACCAAGTTTTGAAATTTGATATTTAATTCTGAAGGACGGAGCCGTACGGAGATGGCTCTAAAATCTTTTGAAATGTAAAAGTGTTATCTATTCACCACCAAGGACGTTGTCACATTTTATTAATGAGAAGAAAATTTATTTCTTATATTTTTGTAAATGATAAAAATAATAATTTTGTAATGGATAAGCTCTGCCGGTTTTACGGACATATTTTTCTGTCAATATAACTTTCCATTATTTAAAAATGGCGAACAAGTATCAAATGTTAAAAGAAAAAGGAAAAACTGCCCTTTTATCCATTTTAAGATATATTTGTACCAAATACGTATTGTGAATCATAAAAAGCAGAAAATGTGTTTTTCCAAACAAAACAAAACACAAATTTCCCATTTCTTCTTTTAGCCTTTTCCACAAATAATATACAAATTCGTTTTTCAAGTAGACTAAGGCAAACACGATAATTTTCTACCTTCTTCCTATACCTACACACTAAGCTCAATAACTGTAATTGTACGTTAGGGCTGGACATAATTCATGCATACCACCGACAACGTCATCTCCCAAATAATGTGTGAATTACAATGTACCTACGTAAATTATTCCTGATAAGAATTATTTCTGAGCAGGACATGGCAGGTTCCTTTGTTCTGATCACGTCCACTTCATCAAACCATCGATTAATACAAAAGATCAGCCGCATAGACGTGATTGTGCTATACCCGCATCCTCAACGCCGCTGTTTCCTGGACTTAAATTTCCTTGATACAGTAGGTACCTACTATATAGATACTCTAGCTGATAAGTTTTATACTCATCACTTCTTTATCAAGACGATCTCCTTTGATTGACAATTTTATCGGTTATAGTTGCATGGGAAATTATTTCTAGCACTCCTCGAGTTGGACTGGTGAGATATGAGATTTGAAATGAAACTTACCTTTACTAGGAGTTTCTGGCGGTTGAAAATATTTAAATACTTTGGCGCTCCACGATCTTTTCTATTACAAACAAAAACAATTTTTTGAACAATAATTAATTCATTGGACACTTGACAAGAACCAACACTTAATTCATCACAATATTTCACAGATTCTTGCATGGAAAAACAGCAAGAGAAACAACTTTTTTGGCTAATCACATTTGGTTCAATGGCAGTGAAAACACACAGATGGATAAAATACGAACAGCGATTTATTTCGCGGCACGTTAAGTTCCTTGAACTTCCGTTCACTAAACAACGGAAAAACAAACTTCCGATCTGAAAAGTAGTAAAGCTTGAACGTAAATGGAATTGGGAAAACGAGCGCGCCAGTCCTGGATGCTTTCCAATAAGAGTGGAACTCACAGCAAAGACGAAACAAGGCGCGACTCAGTCTGCACTCTATATTTCAGCTGGGAAATGATCCAATGAGAGGGGTGGAATGCAGCCTCATCGTCATCATCATCATCTTCAATTCATATATGAACGTTGGGATTTCAGTCTCAGGTTCAGCGCGCGAACAGCGGTTCTATATGCGGATGTAAGCATAAGCATATATAAAACGAAAGCAATCCAGCCACTTTAAGGGGCCCTCTGCTCTGACTGACGATGATGATGATGATGATGATGATGACGACGACGACGTAGACGACGACGACGGCACCAAAGTGTTAACCCCCTTACTGGCATCTTTGTTCAGTTGTTTTTAGTAACGAGGCGATCAATGAAACAGGAGACGACAAGAATGAAATCCAACACTGGACGACACTTAAAATATATTGTTCGCTTTTATTTTCAATGCGTCCAAGACGGTCCAGTCCGCATCTACAGTTGGTCTTGGCTCAAGTAGAGCCCATGGTCCTCGTCCGTCACATTTGTTACTAGAGACACAACAAATATTTAATTACTTGGTCAAAAACGAACTGAAAATACGAGCTATGTTCACGGCCAATAAATTATTTTTGTTTCGGTTGTTCTCGTTCAGAGACGGTCAGTCATAACCGAGTGCGAGTGTTATGTGAACGGTGTATATGGATTTATGGAACCTCCAGAATCGAGACTCGGACCAGCATAGTTCAACATAAAAATAGTGCGCAGCTGCTAATGATCCTTAAAACAATTTGTTTTCTTTTTTTTTTATAAAAGAGCTTTTGAGATGTTATTATCAAAAGGAATTTATCGATTTACTTATTCCTTAAAAAAAAAAAAATTTTAAATACCTATGTCTAATTGATAGCGGATTCGTTGGTCCTTGACAAACATGGGAATTGTTTTTATGACTGTGATATAAAATATGTACTGAACCCAAAGACTTACAAGATACCTGATGATATAAGGTTTCATGGTCCTTGTTGATGAGTCGATGCTACCAGCACCTATCTATTATGAAATTTAGTGAAACTATGATTTATTTATTTATTTAGAAATAGTAGAAACCAGTAGTATATTGAACAATTAAATGCTACCGTGTATAAATTAAGTCGAATTCAAATGACAAACACTAGAACATAGAAGAAGAAAGTTTAAAGAAGTGAATGTTAAGAGGATAAATAATAATTTTTTTTATTTATATAGGCTCTTTATTTTTGGCTCTTTTTTGTGTCTCTTTTAAATATTCCTTAAAACTAATTGGGAAAAGGCACAAAATTGTAAAAAAGACACTAGCTAAACTAACTTATAAACAGTCAAAAGGGACAATTAAAAACAGTTAAAACTATTAATACAACAAAAATGACACACAAACTGGAAAACAAACAAGACAAACTTTTTAAAAGAGACTAAAAACGGACACAAGAATTTTGAAAAAGATCTAAAGTTTAACCAAAAATTTAGAACCAATTTTGACAATTAGGTAAGTGGTAGTTCCAAGGAGTTCCAAACTTCCAAAATAAACTAATAAAAATGTCCCTAAACGAGCAAATTTCAACAAAACATTTTGCAATTTAGCACCGAGACCGAAACCGAATTAAAACCTTAATAGCCGAACGAATGAAATAAATTACCCGATACCGTTATAGAGTTCCGCGAGGGCAGCCTGTAGTATCATAGACCTCTACAAACTGCCCTCATCATCCCTCCAGCTTAAGGCACTTTCAATTTATTCCACTTTAAAACAACATTTTTGTTCCAATGATTAATAAAATCCAGAGAAATAGGATAAACTAAGAATTTTACTGAGAAAATAGTTATATTTATTGCAGATTCTTAAGAAAAACATAACTTTTATGTTTTATCGGCCGAAAAATTCGTCCGATAAATCATAAAAGTTGTGTTTTCTTAAAAAATCTAAGATAAATATACTATTTTATTAGTAAAATTATTAGTTTATCCTATTTCCCATGATTTTATTAATCATTGAAGCAAAAAACTTGTTTTAAAGTGGAATAAATTGAGTTTTTCGGTTTACATTTTTTCGATTCTTGTGTTTGATGTGAAAGTGCCTTTAGCATCTCTAACAGAGTGCTTGTCCTTCCCACAGCACTTGCAACGATTCCTAAGCGGGGAGAAGCCCCGTGGACTAGTGTTGCAAATGCTGTGGCCTGCTATCACCAGCGAAAGACAAGAGCTCCGTCCTGCACTGACGATAGTGGTTGCCATGTGCAGTTGAATGTGTCTGCGGTCGTTGCCAGATATTCAAGACGTATACGTCTCTTCAATCTGCCATTGAAGTGGCGCTTAAGTGCTTGTGCGTGGTGTTGCGGGTCAGTGCTCTGATTCCTATCTGTGACTCTCATGTAGTACAAGTGAATTGTAGATTTGGTCAGTGTCAACACAAAGCTAAACAAACAGCTCACCCGACTACTAACCTCCCCCTAACCCCCATAGAAACGATGTCCTAGTAATGCCGAAATTCGGGTGGATCAACTGACACATATCGCGCACGAGTTCTGGGCAAGTGGATGCACAAGACTGTGATGCAGCAATTTGAATGCTACATCAGCATCTTTGTAACTAGAAGGATAACTGTAGACTACTCTGCAAGTTATCCCTCCCATCACGCCCATATTCACCCCGAGGTGTGTACGCCATCTATTGTATCCTGTATACTCCGGAGGTCTTATGGACATAAGCATGTCGCGGAGCACACCTGTTGTACGTCTGCTGAAAGGTGTGTGAGGTGGTCTGTTCAAAACGAAAGCATCTTCCAACTTAGTGCCAGGGTCACTGGTCCCAAGTTGGCGAAATCTCTCCCGCGCAGAAGCAGCCAGGTCGTGTAGTTATGCAGTGTTAGTGTTTATTCGACAGTTTCCAGAGATATCAATAATATCTCCGAAAACCGTCAGTGTATGCGTGTCAGCTTCAAAACCTCGAGCATTACTGAATACTGAATCTATTAATTCGGGATTAAACCTGATTGGAATCGACGCGAATTGCGTGTACCGTAGAGCATTCCACTTAAGGTGAAATGCTGGCCTGATTCTGCCCCAGATCTGAATCGTTGAGATTAGATCCTGTGGCCAGTCACAAGGATAGGGTGGTCGACAGAGAGCAGGTAGTAATACTCCCCTATGCCGAACCCTCCCAGTACATTCACCCACAGTTGAGAAATCAAGCTGTCTCTCTGACAAAACACTCTTTGGAATGCACGCACTTGGAGACACCTTGATTTCACAACCAAGTTAGTGAGACCTAATCCACCTATCTTGACTGGCAGACAGAGCGTGCTTTCAGCAACCCATCGAATGTTAAGAGGATAAATAATAATAATAATAATAACTAATGAGAAATATAATATAGAAGAAGAAATACAAAAATACATTAAATGTTTATGTACTTGGTCTGATCTCATCGGAAAGGAGTCTTTTTAAATGTCAGAAAAGTCAAGTGAAATATTTCCAAGTCTTTACTGGATCCCTTCTTGAATTCTACAGGAAGGACATTTTTCTTTCTCTGAGTGATTACCTAGAAAAATGGAAATTATGGACCTGAATATATCGCTTAATTCCCTTTGTTTTTCCACAATTGTGATCATGAACTCTCACGCCACAATTCTTTCCGGCATTCGTGGATGAGAGTCGTATACAGTGTTGGATCCAGGGGGGTAATGACCCTTCTCCCCTAAAAAAATTAAAGTAAAAATATTATTGTATGCATGTGATCTATGTATGTGTTTAAGTT
This sequence comes from Dioctria linearis, assembly GCA_963930735.1. Taxonomy (NCBI): domain Eukaryota; kingdom Metazoa; phylum Arthropoda; class Insecta; order Diptera; family Asilidae; genus Dioctria; species Dioctria linearis. Next base: position 210,062,450 of record OZ005741.1, on the reverse strand, counting down.
TTTCTCACAATTTCAGCTTTGGATCCCAACTTTGGGTGATCCAAAACCCTCGAGAAACACTTCCCAAGTCACTACCAGATCCGAGCCCTAACTAAGTTGGTCCTAACTCTTAGCATTCTAAAATATTTGCAGGTCCATAGAAATACACTGCAGAAACTGGGCTCACTTTTATATAGCGTTCTCTTTTGGTCTAAGCATCAAGTACCAACTGAAAGAGAACTGGAAACAACAAATAATTAAGTGAGCTCGTCGAAATAAATTTTTTTAAATTAATTATTTGGGTTAATTAGTGATAAAAAGTGTTTTACCAAAGGCAATATATTCAAAAATACTCAACGGAAATTCGAAAAGTTTTATTTAAATCACTTTTCAACTTCCCGCCAATGGTTTTTTCAATGTTGGGACCGACGTAAGAGCTATTTTTTGACACACAAAAATTGTACTCGCTTGAAATAGCATATTGAGCAGTCCATATACCTATATATGTGCCAGTATGTAAAACTAAGAAAAGTTTGGTTTAGTGTTCCTGTTTAACTTGCTTCGTTCTTTCCAACCGGTCGGTCTATTTGAGTACCTTATTTCAACCATTAAACTCCACTAGGGGGCTCAAACTGTTACTTCCACGGTTCCAAACTTTCATATTCGACGGATCTTGCATTGCTCAACAAAAACAAACTCGAATCTGGAACTCGTTGCCTATCACATGCAGACAGCTAACTCGCTCGGAAATTTTAAACGACTCCTGAAGTCCTTTCTTAGGTTGAGATTAGCTCGCGATGACCTGTACGCGCAGCTTTTTTTCTTTTTCTGTTTTTCTTTTCTAATCTATCATTTTATTATTTTTGCAAATATCTTTTTGAAATCTGTTTAATATTATGTTTAATAAATACGTATCTTCGATATTTTAATAACTATATTAGCTTAATTTAAGTTAGGTTTAGTTTCATTTTCTTTCGATACTTTGAAAAAAATTGTCAATCTTTTAGTATCAGCTCCCAGGAAATAAATGAATTGAATTGAATTGACTTGGTGGCATGTCCTCTGATGCTACATCCTAAACCAACCTATGACATGGCGGGCAACAAATTTTGAAAATAGCGGAGGAATGGACCAAAATCGACCGCATGCCAATAGAGGGCTCCAGGAGAGAGTAATGGGAGAATAAAAAGCCTTTACAGCCTCATTGTTACGTTACTGTTCATTCCTAAAAGTACTTTTCAAAAGAAAATTTAATCGAGATAAACTCTTTATGTTATTCAAGAATGCAAGCCAGGGGAATATAAGCAATAGTACCAATTTCAAGTAGTTATTCCAAGTAACACTTCAATCCTAAAGTTAATCTCAGATTTTTACCAACAATTCAATAAACAGAAGACCCCTTTTTCAGTACTCAAGAACAGCACACTTGCGACATACAATTAATAATTAATATTAATTAAAGCAATTGTGCACATTAGTGGTTCGATCCTAAAGTTATTTTCCAAATAAAATCAATAAAAATAGTTTTTTAACAAATCAGACAACCAGAAGGCAAAACAAATGGCAACAACTTACATAGATCGCGTTGATGTGGATCCAACGCAGAGGCGGCTCCGAAGTGTTCCGTAATGCCACTGTTACTTTAATATAGAAAAGAGATATTTTGATTGGGTGCTTTTTTTTCGTGGAACCTATAATTCCTAGCGAACCTAGCCTGTATTAAGCTATTTTGCATCTAAAGCTAGTTTTCCAAGTGGTTAATATCCCCTGTGTAGAACCAGTTTGATAAAAAATCCTTGACAATATTCCATTTATCGTCTTTCATCGTCGCTGCAGCCTTGTGTACTTCCTATAGGAGTACAATTTTATGACATCTCGGTCTGGATCTGATGTAGCAAATACTTGCAGTGGATCTCCCATTTCAATTTAAAGATATAAACAAATATTTCTTACTGGTGAATGATTGAATACTGCTGAAGAGGATACGTCCACCTTTATTGTGTTTGACACCAATATCAATAAAACTTTTGCGTGATTACTTCGTTGTCTCCCTACTGTCAGGATTTCCACAGAAAGCAACTGTATATATGTCAAGAAATACTAATGCTATATGTATCAGCAGTATTGAAAACAGGATAGTCGCCGTCATTCACCGACCAAAAGAAAATCCGAAAATGCCGCCTCCCTAGCATAAATGGGGCTCGCACTTTTCGCGATTTAATTATCCCAAAAAAATGTATATGCCTGACTAAAATTTGTTCTGCTATGTATTGTATAGATTATCTGCTGGCATTTTTTCTTTCAATTAATCAACTTGTCGCACCGATTTAATAATTCTCGCTCGGTTTTTTCTCAACACAAAAAATAGTCGGGTGTTGCTCTACCTCCCAGAGGCAAAAAAAAACCCACTCTTCTTCTTTCTTCTCTAAACTCAAAGTCGTAGGCAAAGCCTTTCCTCCTGCTTTTCTTACCTCGATCGGCCCTTTTTCATTCTTCCGGCCAGATGTCATTAGCACCTTCAACTGAACTGTATCACTATCAGCCAGACGTCAGTGATACAGTATGATGGAACATTGCAGAGTACTGAACTATATGGCGGCGAATATTTTACTGTGAGCCATATGTCAGTGATGTAGTACGGTGGAACACAGCAGCGTACTGAACTGTGTATGCTACGGCCTTAACAATATTTACCAATTCTCTTATACAGCTACATCTAGTCGCCTAATTCGTATTGTATTAGATAGCGTTACATCTGAATCTCACCTATAAATCCCGGTATACCCAAGGGCTCTGTTATCTCTCCATTTCTTTTCCTTATTTTCATTAACGACCTGATTTCCCATACTTTCAATCCTATTAATGGTTTTGCTGATGAGAGTGCCCTTGATTTCGCTTACTCCTTTAACACACTTGCGGACTCCAGAGAGAATGCCTTATATGTCTAACGAGATCGCATATTAGATCATTGCATAACAAACTTGACAATATCCTCGCTTGGGGCAAAGCGAATCGCGTCGAATTCAACGCGCCTAAGACCCAACGCTGTCTCACCTCTTTAAAACAAGATCACCCCTTTACCACTCCCCATTTGATGGAGCATTAATTTCCGATTCGTGACGGCACTCTTGGCATTATTAATATTTCCAGTAAATTAAACACGACAGATCACATCTTCTCCGTTGCCAAAGAAGCATCGAAATGTCTTGGATTTCTGAAGAAGGTATAAGAAATATTTCAACCCTTCGAATCTAGCGCTCCTCTACAAGTTCTATATCAGAATGGAATGCAATTCTCACATCTAGGACGTGGCTGGTCGTACAACCTTAGCTTCATTGGATATTGTCCAAAAGAGAGCCTGCAAGCTCATTGATGATTTGGTAGCAATAGCAACTTATCATATCGACTCACTCGAGCACTGCCGCAATGTTGGATGTCTTTCTCTCCTATATCGCTACAAGCATGGCCAATGTTCGGATGAAATATCTAGTCTGATCCCTTTTAGATTAATTTCTGCACGCAATACTCAATACGCGCGCTGCAAGCCGCGCACATCCGGAGACGAGAAATCCCAAGCACGGAGGGTACTAACCTGCTAGAGCATCTCATCAAAACCTTCCTGTCCTCTTAATTAAGCGCATCAGGTCTAGGTGAGGTAAGCTTTCAGCTCAACCACAGATAGGAGGGCAGACCCAAGCGTATCCAGCCTACTCCGGGCAAAGGTAGGATAAGCACACAAAAAGTATTCGATTGTCTCAAGATCTCCTTCCAGGCAGGACAGACATTCAGGGGTTATAATTTGCAAAGGTTCGAGGGTGACATATAAAAGCACCTCCGCCACTTTCCTAATGGTTCCTGCTTAACTGTCTCTTGCATCATAGGGTATCCCCTTGGCCTTCGCTTTAAAAAAAAATTGGAAAAAATAAAATACTGCATATACTACTTTATCGATAAAACTTATCTGTGCGCAACTATGAAATGATAGAAAGAAACTATCACTCTTAAATTCCTAAAATGTTTTAAAAACACGCACAAATCAGAAACTATTCCCTTTAATTCATAATATAAAAATAAACGGAACCGGAACGGTTCCTTCGCGTTTCCAAAGTGTAACAAATAAAGGGAACAAGAACGGCACTATATCTTTCAATTCAATTCAATGTAGAAAGAAAGAAGGCATCAATATGGAACTGTTCCTATTAGTTCCCAAAACCAAAAATAATAGAGAATAATCTGAGTACTATGCCTTCTTTAAATTTAATAAAACAATATATAAAATTTTAAAAAGATAGAACAAAAGAACATCAAAGCCGCCAATTAGACAATGTTACCCTAAAGTTGTTAGGTACTTGTTTCAAAAAGCCAATGCCTAAAAATGTTTTTCTGATTTTGAACGGTTGCTACCGCAAAACCAATATATTGTAAAAAATAATCTACATAAAAAAAGCTTTTAATAAAATATATTTTAAAATAATATATGCGTGACTTTCGAATTTATGTACAGAAAGGATTCTAGGTTAATGCGGGAAGCGGGGTTGATTTTTCTTTTAACAGTTTTAGCATAATGTTTTGCATTTAAATTTTATATGTTTAACCGTGGAATAAGTTTTTCCAACATCGTATGAAATTTTTTTTACATGGAAGTACTTACATTAAAGTGCGATAATCTTTTAAACTACTTATCTCAAAGTGCGATAATCTTTTAAACTACTTATCTCAAAGAAGAAGAAAATTACACTAAATTAATATGCATAGATAGGTATGTCAAATAGATTATGTACCGTTGTATGAGTTTTTTGCGAAAATTAATGAGTAATGAGAAAAAGATGTTTTGTGGGCCTTAGATTCCTTTTAGATATGGAGTGTATGGGGTTATACGACCCGGTGATCCAGTTTATTTTAAGAAAAAATCATATGGTTGTTTAAGCCATTGTTTATTTTCCAGAAAATATTCCGATATTTCGGTCTTTGGTTTAGACCATTATCAAGGCTAACAAAGATAGAAATCAAAAAAGTTAATTATGCAAACAAATTCTTATTAATGTAAGTGATTTACCTAAAAATTGGTATGTCAAGTTTACTTAAATGGGTTGTTACAAACCTTATGTCACAGATTAAAAGAAAAAAAAACAAGTTTGAAAACGAAAAAATAGAGACAGAAAACCGCACTCCAAAGAATATCACATAATTAATAATAATATTATAATTTTTAGCAAATTCAAACATTTTAAAAAGGGTGGGGGGGTTTGACAGGTAGGGGAAACAAGAAAATGTGGATGAGCTATTTTGCTATTCCTTACTGTGAAAAAATCATCCAAATTGGTGATGGTCGGGTGCGATAGTATCGCGCCGCCAAATGAAGCGAAACATCAATTCCAGCGCACAGTGAGAAACATTAATATCGGCGCCCGCCGGCGTGAACGTGTTAAAAGCATAAAAATTATTTTTTTACTTATTAGATCATTTTAGATAATTACGTAGTTAGGTATATCTAAAGTGCCCTAAAATATAAAACGTTTATTTTTCATTTTTATACCCTAGATGAAATCTATAGGGTATACTAAGTTTCTCATTCCGTTTGTAACGCACAAAAATAATGATGGATTGGACACCCCCGCATAAAATTAAAAGTTATTTTGATTTTTGCATGTCCGTCTGTCCGTCCGTCCGTGCGCACGATAACTCGAGAACGCGTTCACTTAGAAAGCTGAAATTTTGTACACGGACATTTAAAAAAAAAGTAAAATTAAGTTCGAAAATGAGACAAATCGGGCAACTCCTTCGTGGGGTTGCCATGCAAAAATTTCGTTTTCCACTATATATTTGGTCACTACCTGAGAACACGTCGTCATAGAAAGCTGAAATTTGGTACATTGTGTTTTCATAGTAATAGCAAATAAAATTTCAAAAATGGACTAAATCGGGCAACCCCTTCTTGGTGTTGCCATATAAAAATGTTGGTTTTTTACATATACTTTGAAAACGATCAGTCCTAGACATTTTTATTGTACTAAAAGCTTCTTCAGAATAAGTAATCCTATAAAATTGGTTATACTAATTTTTTCTATCCGACGAGCCGTTCCAGAAATATATGCTATAAACCAATGCAAAAAATCAAAATTTCTCAAATGAGTGAAATTTCATACGGGCATTCATCTAGGGTATCATAAGAGTTGGTCTTAGAACAATTCTAGCTTTTTCTCTTGTTTTTTTTTAGTTGTATATTTTGCCCGGCAAAAAAGACCTAACAAGTTTTCTTTACCCCTGTGGCAGTTGTTTTTGATTGAAACAAGCTATCCATCGCCCTTACTCGAATTTGATTCCTGGCTACTCAGCTAGTTTCAAATGCGACGGCTGAGAGAATGTTTTCCACATTAAAGAGGTTGAAATCGTGGCTCACGATTCCACAGGACGACTGACAGGACTCGTTCTGCTAAGCGTTCATCGAAATGTTAAAATTGAAATGAATGAATTAATTTCTCACTTCACAGCAAGAAGCTAAAGACTAAATTCAATTCTGTAATTTTTCCTTTGAATAGGGTTAAGAGACATGCTGTCAAACATAACATGACAGAGCTCATTGAGTTCACGCTAATTCTCGGTTATTCTTTCGTCTCTGGAGGGTGTTAGCCTATTATATTAAACCCCTCCCATTCATGATTTATATATACGGCCTTGTATGTAGGTATGTACGTTATTTTGGGTATCGACTGAAATAAAGTCACTTACTCTGGGTATCGAAATAGTAAATATCCATAAAAATAATTTTTGTTTTTTTTTTGTATGGACTGAAACAAATTCTCTTGTTCCGGGTAATGATTAGATCAAGGAAGTACAAACTTTTACTTCGGGTATCGACCGAAGTAAATTCTAATCATAGCCGAAAAGTCAAATTACCGATTACAACCTGGTGACGTAATTTTAATAATTTCAATTTTGATTTGAATTTTGCTATAACTAGTAGGTATACTAATTCTATACTAGTATCTATAGATACACATATGCCACGTTTCTTTTGAAAGTGATGCAAGTCCATCTTTTTTACAATGAAGTATTTAAATATGTATTTCAGTTTAAATAAATTTAAAAACAAAATAATTTAAAAATAATTTAATTTTTGTGTTTTAACGTTTGTGTTTTCTGAAGTTAAGGATAGTTTTAATTATGACATTAATTATATTTATTAAAAATGTCTAAAGAAAATAGAAATACTATACTTGCACCACTTTCACAATACACGGCTCACATAATAATTTATTTAGATTCATAAATTTATTAGTAAAAATTAGTTAGCCATAATTTAGTTACATTAGTGCATATCTTATATTCAAAGGTCGATATGCAGTCTGTTACCGGAATGACTGGTTTATCCTAGGTTTGACCAAAGCCCTCGGGCAAACCATGAATTATGTTTCGATTTCGGCCTTTGACTGAAGTATTCTTAGTCAAACCTAGAAGTGCCTAACTTTTCAGTCAAATGTCGAAAGTAAAATAATCTTTTTCGGGGTTTGCCTATAGTCAATCCTAGAAGCGACTGGCAGACTTGGTCAAACGTTGATCTGAACATGTTTAAACAGATTTATACGACTCTTGCGGTGTTCCGATAAATTATTTTGTCATTTCATGTGTGTACATTGAGCGTGCGGGAGTGTAAGATTAAAGATGAGTGAATCAAACAGTGTTGTTAGTGAAAACGTGAATAAAGAAGCTTTAAAAGTGAAGTTTAAAGAGAAAATTTCTAATTTGAATAAAGATATTTATTCATTTCATATAAAAAATAAACAGATGTATGAGCAGATTATCTGCGAGGTAGAATCAACTAAAGTAGCTATAAAGAAAACGTCTTTACAGTATCGCAGTCTCAAACGCTACGACGTTGTGTGCCTTGGGGACGAAAAAAAATTGATTAAGCCATTATCAGATACAAAAATAAATACAATACTACATTACAGACGACGATTTATTCGATGTGATTGAAGGTTCTCAGCAGGAATGTGATCATGGTGGTAGAGATCTCATAATAAAAGCCTTGAATAAAAAGTATGCAAATGTCACAAAAGAGTGCGTAAAAAGAGTCACATTAAAAAGGGGCTAGTCGTTAAACCGTTATTTAAAGAGATTCACGAACGGGGACAAGCAGACCTTATAGATATGCAAACGTGTCGTGATCGTGATTACAAATATATTTTAAAGTATCAAGATCATTTGACAAAATTTTTGATTCTACGTCCCCTACACACAAAAACAGCAGAGAAAGTAACTCACATTCTCCTTGATATTTTTTGTACTTTGGGTGCGCTTTCTGTGCTTCAATCAGACAACAGACGAGAGTTCTCCAACCGTGTTGTAGAATAGTTAAAAGTCATGTGGTCCGAATTGTCCATAGTGCATGGCAAACCGCGTCATTCTCAAAGTAAGGGAAGCGTTGAGCGTACGAATCATCACATCACAGCAAATATTGTTCGCCTGGATGGAAGATAATAAAATTAATCATTGATTCTATTAACTGCAGAAAAATTGCGAATACCATCATGGCATACAACGATCACCGTTTGAAGTTATGTTTACCGAGTATAATGTAACATAACACAACATAATGTGATATGATATCCTAACTATATATATAATATTATATATGCGAAAATAAATAAACTTAACATTTAATGAATTTCTAGGACGAAAAGCTCATGTTGGAATTCAAACACTGCCAGATTCGATAAAAAAAGGTTCTCCAGATAGAGGAAGAGTTAGAAAACGCTATTAATTCATCTGGTGAGAAGCAAAATGATACTGATGATAGGTACTAGCAAGTAGCAACTTTCTCATTAAGTGCTGGAATTTTGGATTTACTTAATTATTCATTTCAATAATGTTTCTTTCATAACTTTGTGCAGACTATCAACATTTGATTTAGTAGTACTCTCATAAGAATGTATTTCATGTATTTTCAAATGTTTAATTGCTATTTACATGTAATCTGGTTTAGCTAAGTTCTTAAGTAATATGAATTTTATTTTTGCTCAAAGAAATGAAATGGAAATACCTGCACCGTCGTCGTAAACAGTGAAAGAAGATACTTCAATCGGAGAAAAACCTGAGGATCACCATATGGACAAAGTTCCTGGGCCGTTGTCACTAAGAGAGGAAGTAAATTCGTCCACAGTTAAGATTAGTTCTTCAGATGTGGTTTGATGTATTTGCCAAAAAGAGAGCTCTGGCGCACATACGTGCATAATTTGTAATCAGGTCGTGCATGTTGTTTGCGCTGACAGCACACTTGGTGCAGACTATGAAGGCTTCGGAAGTAAAGTCACATCCATGCGTTGTGCACAGACAGAAAATATAAAAATAAATAAAGAAAAGGTGATTGAAGGTTTTTAAGCTCAGGATAATGTTATGAAACAATTAACCGAAAAAAAAATTTCCGCCAATCGCGATTGGAAAAACTGTAACCATACCTATTTCCAGGTTCGATAGAGCCAAAGGAGATGCTCGAAATGTTTTGGGTATCATACAAGATAAAACAATTGATGGTTTATATAGAGTAGGGACGAAACACGGAACAATAAACACACTTTTTTCGAGGAATCAAATAAAATAATGCAAAGAGAATTTTCTTAATTTCGAAGATGTGCTCGACGTTCTCTAGGAGGAATCAGTGCAAAAGATTCTAAATTTGTCAGCCAAGGCTTCATAAAATGCCACTACAATAAAAAATGCTCTTCAAAATTATGTAAAAGTAAAAGATGTAAAGTATTGTGCAATTCTAAATGTCATAATGCCCCACCATGTCCGAATAAAGACTAATTTTTATTTTAATTACGTCGATATTAAAACAATAAACATTAAAATTTAAAAATGTTGTTTTATTAAAACTAATCTAACAAACTAAGACATTCTAATACCTAATTAAAGTTTGACTGATCAAACATCGATTCATAAAATTGAGTTGATTCTCAATAAGGTGTATGTGGGGTTGAGAAGGTTATGGCTCTCGGCGAGTATTCTGAACACTAATATGAGGCTAAAATTAGTGATTACACTGATTATGCCTTATTTCACATTTGGAAGTCATATATTTCCTAGCTTGTACAGCGAGTATAGGCGTAAGATGGATTTATGGCTGTGAAGGTTTGACCATGTTTCTCCGTTTTTTAACACGTTACTTGGTTGCTCGCTGAGTACATATCTTAAGCGGAGAATAATTCTTCTTCTATTCAAAATATTAAAGAGCAATCAACCAGAATATCTTAGAGAATTTTTCCAGCTCTCTTCTTCGCCACGTACTCATAATATTGTAATTCCGCGATTCAGTATATTAGTTATGGAACGTTCTTTCTCTGTTCAGGCTGCCCGTCTTTGGAATAGTCTACCTGTAAGCGCTCAGAGGGCACAAACTGTCGATGCATTTAAGACTCTCATTGAAACTCACACTTAACGTCGATTTTCTTCCAATATTACGGAAAATATTTGATATTTCTTGGATAGTTTCCTGTCGCGCGGTTAGTACAACTTTGTAAATTATTGTTTTCTAGCTATTTTTAGCTTGTTTTGTCTTTTAGTTTTAAGTTTATCTCTTTAGTGTTTTTCCTTTATTCCTTAGTTTTTTATATATATTTATTTATTTATATTTATTTTTCTGGCTTTGATTTGATTCATATTTAACTTATTCATGATTTTTTTGGATTTTATTATTATTATTTTTTTTTGTCTTAACTTAATTTTGTATTCTTTTATTACTACTGTACTATTGAAAGATTGTAGTCTTGTGTACATATGCCATAGCTAAAATATTGTTATTATTATTTCAAAAGACGTATTAGTTAAATCACAATATAAAATTATTAATTTTTTCGTAGGAATAACGAAACTGTTTGTTTGTTTTTAAGAATATGATTTATTATATTAGCGAATTTATGCAATTAATAAGTTCAACAAACAAATTGATACATTTTGTTAATATGCTGTAACCTCACAATTTTCTTATTAACGAATTACATTAGTTGATATGATTAATATAATTCACCCATAAGTTTAAATTTTAAATCACTGCATTATTAATAATTATTTTTATACCCTAGATGAAATCTCACAGGTCATACTGAATTTATCATTTCGCGCTAGTAACGCATATTGCCAATAAAGAAAAAATGGATTGGACACCCACACATAATATTGATTTATTAATTGGTATTTTGATTTTTGCATGTCCGTCCGCTTGTCCGTCTATCGCCTGTCGATAACTCGAGAACGCCTTTACTTAGAGAGTTAAAATTCTGGCATATATAGCATTTTCGAAAAAATAATAAATATAATTTCGAAAATGAAATAAATCTTGAAACCCGTGGTGTTGTCATACAAAAATTACACTATTTTACTTTATTGGAAAGAGGAAGATTCGGAATTTACGATTCTAAAATTTTACCCCCCCCCCCCGAACCGGTTTTACTGGTGAGGGGTTAAGATTATACTCTTTGAAGGCGCGAAGCTGTGGACGGCGTCAACCAGAAACAAATGCAAATATTTCTTGCAGTATGCCAAATGAAAGACATATACATATAATAGGTGTTAAATTTACATCCAACAATATCAAGTTTTCCCCCACAAAAAGCAATTGGAAATCTATGAACCGGAAATATAGGTAATATCAAAGAGCAAGAAAAAGGGGCTTCGAACTCGTCTTTAGTGCGATAAGGCGATTAAATTTACAAAAAAACAAAACTGGAGCCCCCACCCGTCAACCATCCGATTTGACATGTGGGATGTTTAATTAAAGCCCACGCCGAGCTCTATCAAATGGCGTTATTCACTTTTCAACCCGTTATACTTCATATGGTCTTTGTTTTCCCTCTAAAACTTCAATAAATTTGACCTGATAATCACTTTTCACTTTATCGCACCAATACCTGCATACCTGCATCATCACGGATGGTCTTAGAGAAAAACCTTTCATTTAAAAAATAAGGTAACAAAATTTCCCATTATTGGATCGCGATTACGAAACTTTTTCTATTTATACAATTTATATATTCCACAGTCGTTAACTGTAAATTTTTACATTTTTTTTCAAGGCGAAAACGGCAAAAATAGCCATGAAAAGAGGTTGTTTTACTATTATTAACTTTTCTCCTATAATACCATATGCCGAATCGGAAAACTAATTTCATACGTAATTAGAGGACATAATTTATATGCGATATAATCCTACCCACAAACTTTTACGTGCATATTTAACATTTTTATACATGCTCTTCTTGTGTGCTAGAAGACAACCAAGCTGGTCAGAATACGCCACGAAAAACCGACGTTTCCCCAAATATTTTTTTTTAACCGTTGCTAAATATCTAAGATACCTTAGTTGATATCTAACCTATTTATCGTATCTGAGGATGCTGAGGATGCTACGGGCAAATTTATCACACTGTTTCCAAAATAAAAAATTTCTTTCAACGTTTGTTATTAATTTGGAGAATTTTAAATAATATATTAAATATGTATTACTCAAAGAAAGCATATCCGAAAGTAGAATGTTCATTTTAGGAGTAACATGAACAGATATGATAGATGTCTTAAAAGATGCTTTCTGATACTCTGAATATATTTTATTAACAATATTAATAAAATAAATTTCTTCTACGTATTATAACGAATAACTAGCTGAAGCGAACACTGACAAGAGAAAAGTTACAATTAGTCTAAGGCCAGTAATATTATACCCTAAATGAAAATAAGATTTAAATAAATAAAATCCCAAAGCTCGGTATGGCAACACCAAGAAGGGGTTCGTCCATTTTTGAACTTGTATTTGAAATTTTTATGAAAATATCGTGTACAACATTTGGACTCTCCAAGTGGACCCGGACTGAGGCAATGTCCAAATATATAGTGAAAGCCAAAGTTTTATATGGCAACACTAAGAAGGGTTACCCGATTTAGTCCATTTTTGAAATTTTATTGGGATCACCATCTACCAAATTTCAGCTCTCCATGTAAAGTGTTCTTGGGCAGTGCCAAAATATAATAGTCAAAAACGAAGTTTTGTATGGCAGCACTGCGAAGGAGTTACCTGATATGTCTCATTTTCACACTTTAACCAACATTTTTTTGAACGCGTATTATTGTGAAAATAGACGGACGGACAGACAGACAAACTGACAGGCAGACGGGCATCAAAAAATCAAAATAACTTTTAATAGTATGCGTGGGTATCCAACTCAATTTGCTCTACCAGCATTATTTCTGTCCGTTACAAACGGAATGACAAACTTAGTATGACCTATAGATAAAAACCTTTCAGTAATTGGATGTATTTTGAGCGAGTTACGACAGCTAACAACATTCTAACGGTATTATTTCCCGTAATACAAAAAAGAGCAAGCGAAATGCATAGCCCACTAATGTAATCCATAACACCGAACAGCAATGTAGCCAGCAAGCAGGATGATACACGGATAATTCACGCATCATATTCCGTCGAAGATAACTTTTGTTGCGGAAGATTATCTATCATCTTCTATATGGTGGAAGTCACTCACTTCGCGAATGAATGTATTCCGAATGGAATACTTCTAGGGAATTTGAAAGCAATACTTCTTGATTAATTACTTTCGTATTATCTAGGGAGCACGAAAGCAATACCTGTAGAAGATAAGAGAAATATATCGTTTAAGAATCACGTTGAAGTATCAATGAGCATTGCCTGCAAGAGAGGAAAGTGATATGTCTCGATAATATCGCCATGGTAATAAAAGGAATTAAATTATTTTTAAATATTTACAACTTTATAAATGAAAGGATATATGAAGGAAACTTCACTATAATTTACTCCGAACGCTTATTAAACCAGAATGAACAGACCTAAATTTTCAGGTAACGCATCTTCTTCATTGAAAATAAACAAAAACCGGTTTGCGCCCTTGGTTATCGCCCTCTTGTCGTCTGGATGAAAAAAAGGTAAAACTGAAATTGGAAGCAACCGAATTCATATCATCTAATTATTGCTTAAGCAACTTAAAAGCACTTTTCATACATTTGTATTGCTCAAATATTCCGAAGATGATAACTGGAAGATGTCCTCCAATTATCGTGCTGATAAGTTTTTATCTCAATGCTTGTTGGGTAAGAAGTTATCTAAAATCCACATTTACAGACACCAATATCCCTAAAAATTCAAAAATTATAAGGACGCTAACGCACTTCTCTCCGCAATGAGACATTATCTGGGTTCTTTTGTGTACCTTGCTCTAGAACTTCCATATACTGGAGAGAACAAATTGTTCTGTCGATTGAAGCGAACTATTTGTAGTGTTCGCTTCATTTATAAATCTTCTATGAAAATGTGCGAGGCATTCTTTTGTGTATCTTTTTTTCTGTGTTGTTCTGCAGACACAACAGAACATAGCTAATACCTACACAACATCAACGGTAACACAAGCTAGGATACGGATGCACTTAGAGAAATAAAATGGAAATAAGTCGTATATTTTATTCTACTAATACATTTACAATTTTTTTATTAAACTTTAGCTTTTAATTTACGCAATAATCGTTTCTTTACTTTTTTCGAATTACATAAATTAGAACAACTTGGCTGAAATGAATATAGCATTTGAGTTCACATACTGAACAATAATTTCAGTCCTTGGGCCTAAGAAAAGAAATGGGTTAGCCCGCTAACAATTTTTATTGATAGTTTTTTTTTAGAAATTTCCAGAAAAGGTTTCATGTTTCGACAGAATTTTTATTCATACTTGAGTTATTTCTTCGAGCAATAAACTAATGGAATAGGCATGTGTATGAGGTACGTACCTTGTTTGACCATTTTGTACTTTCCTTGTCAGATTTCAAAGTGTGAGCTTGATACTTTGATACTTTTGTTTACGTTCTATTCCGTGGAATTTATTTTTTTTTAATCCGACTAATTGACGTAGTAGGATAAAGGAAGAGAGGAAAAGTGCCTAATTTACTTGGATTTTCATATTTTACAGATTCCCAACGGATATAAATATTTATTTTTTCCATCAGTTTCTACCCAAACAAAATTCTCAAAGAGTTTGCCCAATGAGAACATATAAGTTTCGTATATATATTTATAACTAGGCGAATTTGAAATAGATTGCTGCTATTTGTATCATACTTGTGCTTTAATAATATTTCAAATTTCCCGCCGTTAATTAGCATGACGATTGCATATGCCGAGAAATACTCTCGACTTAACTAGTGAAAGTGGGTACGCTGTATCATGATTCAGTTTAACTCCATTAAGTTTCCTACATGAAAATTTATTTTCAAATACAATAGTAAGTAGGTACTTTCAATTTTATTCTGGGTCAGCTGTAATAATGCATACAAATTCTAAGGAAAAAATTTTTAGTAAATTTTTAAGAAAAAAATTAGGGCTTCGTTAAGTGGCAAACACATTTTTATTTTTTTTTGTCTGATTAACTAAATACATATTATGCAGAAAAAATGTGTTTTGCACTGAGTCAAAGCAAGCAAATGTAATTTTGTTGAATTCGGTATAAGTAGAGGCATTTTATACGTAACAATGGTATTATCGATTTTTTTTATTGATTAATAAATGGAAAGCATAGGATTCCGGACATTCCTCATTCAAGTATCCGAATGACAGTATAATTGTTTTTAAAAAAGGCTATGCTCAAATAATAAGAATGAGTGCGCCGATAATGCAGTATAATTGCAACTTTAATTATTTTTGTTGCATTTCCGGTTGTTGAAGCAACTATTTCGGGGAAGCTCTCAAGACAGAGAGACCATGGATAGGAGTTCTGGAGCTTGTTTCAAATTCGCAATCTTGTACCAATATGTAGTTATCCGTATCACCCAAAAAAAATTGCGAATACATCAAAATATTTACCAATTATATACCAAGAGTTTCTTGGTATATAATTGGTAAATAAAGAATTGTAAATGCTTCTACGCCTGTCAGTATGCACCTCAAAAGGTGCTTTTGCTGTATGCAAGATTGCGAAAGCAAGCGGCACTATTCCAGGTTTTCATCCAAGGTATGTAAATCTTACAAAGTCGAGAGATTATAATTTGTACACCCCACATGAAATTATAGGTAGGTACTAAGTTTGTCATTCCGTTTGTAAACATAGAAATAATTACGGTAGAGAAAAGTAGATTGGACACCCACGCATAGTATTAAAAGTCATTTTGATTTTTGTGTGTCTGTCTGTGCATCTGTTCGTCTGTCTGGTCGTCTACCTGTCCGTCCGCTCGATAACTCGAGAACACATTCACATGAAGAGCTCAAATTTCGTACAAGGCACCCCTTCTGAGTGTTGTCATACAAAACTTTGGTTTTTCACTATACAGGGTGTTTCCCACTAGGGGGTTGATAGAGCGGGAGGTGATAGTACTCACCTAGATGAACCAAAAATTGTAAGGCAGTGGGAGGGGGGCATATCAAGCGTTTAGGAGTTACAGGAGTTACACCCTGTATCTTAAAAACTACAGGGCGCACGGTCACAGTTAAGAGCTCATTGTATACAAATCAAATTAATGTTTTCAAAATCTTGCACACATTTTTTCTCTTAATCCCGATATTTATTTTCATATTTCACGACTAGGCAAGCAGGGAAGCCGAAACCGCTGAGTTCTTGCAATTATTCGTTCTTTGGCTGTACTTGCAAGTAAGTGCGGACGGACGGACATGCAAAAGTCGAAATGTTTCAAGTTTCATGATTCACGTAAAGGAGGATTTATACGTTATGATGGCATGGACTTTTTCCAGATATTGTGAAGGAGATAGCTTATTCAAATTTAAATGTTACCAAAGCAATCTCACTGCAATACCCCACACGTACACTCCTCACTAGTTTTTATGGCAAAAATCGCAAACTGTCAAACAGTCAAATTGTGAAAATGGAATACCTATTTCCAAAGAGCTTCGAAAAAGACCACTTCAACGAATTTGTGGATGCGCTGCTTCCTGTTTCTAGACTTTCTTTTCCCCAAAAAAGTATTTATAAATCTCGCTACGTCTAAAACTTACAAAAAAAATTTACAATATAATCTTCCTACTGGTATGCCGTACATTTTCCCTGCTTGTAATTTTAATGTAATTTCAATGAAAATTTTACCTCAATAAAATACTCTAGCATATTCAAAACATTTCTGATGTGCGAAACAATATCTTTTGTTAAAATTTATAATTTTCTTAAATACGCAAACCAAAAAATGCTTAGGCGTTATTACCCTAAATATGCTATTTGTACACATGCAAATAAATTTCGCTAAAGTTTGTAATTTTGTTTGCTTATCGAACTATTAAAAGAAAGTAAATATTGCATTAATGTTTACCACCCACCCACCGCCCCTCACACACAACTCATCATACAATACGATGCCAGACAGAATTTGTTCGGACCGTCTACAACCACCAATAATGCACACGAATTCTGAAAAAATTGGTCCATTTCAATTCTAAGAAATAAATCAATTCTTTCCTAAATTGAGCACAAATTCATACCGGCCTGAGACAAAAATTCGCGCTGATGTACCTAGGCCTACGCTCATAAAATTTTTTAGCTAACAAGCCCAAACATTAAGCAACCAACCAAATCAATCCAGCTTCCACGAAGCCAAAGCTACCCACACCCAATATTCTTCAGCCACCAATAATCCACACGAATTCTGAAGAAATATTCTCGATTTAAATTCTAAGAAAAAATTCATTTTTTGCCTATATTGAAAAAATTGTTTGGTTCGTCATACCCATAATATATTTAGCCGAGATCAGTGAGTTATTGAGGTTTGCTATGAGCTCTTCTCATACATCACTTTCTTAGTACTAGCGTCGATATCTGGCTATTTCTTGTCTGTGATTATATTTTATAGCATAATTATTTTTATGAAAATTAAAAGATTTCGATTTTTTTAAATTCATAATGGAATGGAACCCTAAATGAAATGGGTTTTTGGATTTACCAATGGTCGAGATACCCTGCTAACAACTGATTACTTTTATACACTAGAATTTGCAAGTGATATTTTAATCAGTGGTTCAAGATCTATTAATATTCTAAGTCCAGTTACGGTATTCGTGAAATACATAAATTTTTTATATGCCTCACCTCATTTTCTTTGATGGACTTTTATATATGTGTATATTCTCCAAAAGTAACTTTCCTCTTAGACATCCGTTGAGACATTCGAAAATTACGCTTGTGTGGCTCACTAAACGAGGTATGCATAAATAATCGGACGATATTATGTTTTTTTCGATCGATTGAGAAAATTAAACAAATGTAAAACATGTCATTTTCTAGGGAACCTCCGCGAATTCTACTGTTTTTCCAACGAAAAAAAGTGCGCAAGTCGCGATTTTTCATTGACGGTTAAACAAAAATTTTATTTTATCGAAAAAATTATACTTTTCCGACTCCTAAATTAATAATTTTGAAAAAAAGGAACAAAGTTTAAAAATCTATATGGTCATTTTATTATAAAATTAGTGCTTTATACCAAGTCTTTTCCACTATATTTTTGGTCAACAAATATCACTTAAAAGGATTTTGCTTGATTTGCATTCAATTTTTTTCTTTGAGTCTAAGAACGAAACGGTAAAGATCACCTTTTGATTTGAAAGAAAATAAGAAGAGATGGTTATTGCAAAAAAAAACCTTTCAGTCAAATTTAAAATCCCGTTATCTGTGGAATTCTAATCACACAATTTTTCCTTTATGTGATGACTTCGCTTAAGTTTCATTTCATGCGTATGGTCAAAGAGATCGTACGTAAGCACACAATTATAGAGTAAACGTATGCTTATGCATTATTGTTTTTAGGAGCCTTATGCATGACTCTGATCCTTTTATGTACATTTGCATCTCTTATTAGTTTATTATCTGCTACCAGCTTTAATGACAAAACCATAAACAAATATAAATTTAACAAAGAATTCGAACAAAAGTTGTAAACAGAGAACGACAGAATGGAATTGATCGTTACTGTGTTCCGGTTAATATCAGGCTGAAGATCGCCGCAATTAGCAACGTACGTAAGCAGAGCAATTTTTGAAACCAAACGAGGCATTGAGGTATCTTTTGCTGAGAGAAAATATGGAAATTTTTATATTTGCAGAGAAGTTCTTGTAAATCTCAAGATTATTCATATTCAAGATAAACCATAGCAAACAAAACAAAAGAATGCGTATCCTATCCTTTTAAATCGAAATTAATTTTCTGCTTTTGAACAGACAAATCCATAAAAACAATGTGATATATGTATGTATGTACATATGTATATACATAATATCAATTTTGTTTTTTATGATATTGCCAAAACTGAGGGAATACCCTACGATGCTGTATCAAAGCATTCGAAGGAAAGGAGGCATGGGTAGGGAATTGAAAATTATGGGGGTTGAGTCAAGGGAGTGATGGAGTTTATTTCACTTCAATATTTCTTACATATAAGGGGAAGGGGGACAGTGGATGGCAAACCGGTCCACATTCGTACTGTTTTGTTTATGAAAGATTCACGGAATCTCAAGACACGGTCAAATTTGACTATAAAGATGCGGGTTTCAAGCTCGAGTTATATATTACATCGGGCTATATGTATATATTAAACGATTACTTTAAACTATTTTGATGCATTGTAACACCGCAAATGACGATTGAGGATTTTTTCAAATGTAAGAAGTAAAAAAGCTAGATTTGGTCTAAGACCGATTCTTATGATTCCCGAGATGAATGCTCCTGTGTAATTTCGTTTCGAATAGTCATATGAAAAGTGCTTTTTTGCATATAGTATTTTTAGAACGGTTCGTCTGATAGTAAATATAATTATATCCAATTTTATAAGATTTTATATTCTGAAGAGTTTTTCAGTACAATAAAAACATCTAGGACTGATAGTCAAATATCTAGGACTGATAGTCAAACATCTAGGACTGATAGTCTTCACAGTATACGTTAAAAGCTCGAATTTTTGTATGGCAACACCAACAACGGGTTGCCCGATTTAGTCCATTTTTGAAATTTCATTTACTTTTATGAAAATATAATCGATCGATCAATACATTTTAAGATAGTATCGAAGTTTTAAAAATTTGACCGCGGAAAGAAAATTGTCAGACTGTATCGATACTTGATTAGCGTATCAGTTAAAGCTCAACTAATGCGTTTTTCCCTCGCTTAATACTTGAATAATAAATATTATCAATTAAAAGAAACAAAGAATGACGTTGAGTATACGAAATTCCACAGTTAATATGAAACTATGTATATATGAAAATTATACCTACATACATTTAATTGATTAATTTTATTATATAACTACTTTAAACAAGGTACAACTATCGTCTTTTTATGGGAGGAGGGGGGGGGGGGTCCACCTCATGGATTTGCCCCTGATTGGTCCACTCATGTACCATACTTTAAAAACCACCCTCAACAAATTATTTAATTTATTTTACTATAAATCTTCGAAACAGCTGACTTTTGAATCTTCGACAGGGGAAGAGAATTATTTATTACACCCCCTGATGAAATCATAGAGTATACTAATAAGTTTGCCATTCCGTTTGTAACACATAGAAATAATTGTAGAGTAAAATGGATTGGACACATATGCATAATATTAAAAGTTATTGTGATTTTTACATGTCCGTCTGTCCGTCCGTCCGTCCGTCCGCACTATAACTCGAGAATCTGTTCACCCAGAGAATTGAAAAAATTAAGTTCGAAAATAATTCAAATCCGGCAACTTCTTCGTAGGGTTGCCATACATAAATTTCATTTTTCAGTATATATTTGGATACTATAAAATCTTTTGTGACATTATCTCTAAGTATCTATCTAAGTAAGATTCTGATCTTTTGTCGTACTTTGCCTTGCATTACGTAGCATGAACTAAAAATGATACTTCACATTACAAATTCAAAAATATTATTTCGAATTTAAAGTTTTAGGTTTAAGTTTTGAAAAATAGCCTTTTATACTTTTCCTCAACCTAAAATGAAATTAAATCCTGGAGGCAATGTAAAGATATGACAAATATTAGAATGGTAAGAAATCGCTTGTATTTCACTTTCCCTCAACGAATGTAACTAGTTGCATGCACAAATCTATGTATATAAAGCAAGTAAAAAAGCTAGAATTTGTCTAATATACAGGGAATAGAGACATTGGAGAGTAGAATAAATAAGGGAAAGCTGGATTTTTGCATGATCTTTCTTGATATCAAAAGTCCCCATCGATACATTGTGCCGCTAAAAAAGTTACGCGGGGTCAAAGGTCACACAAAAACTGGTTTTCCCGAAAATTTAGTTAGCGGTGACTTTTATTGAAAAAAAGTTGCTTAAAAAATTACATGCCACTTTTTTTCGTAAGACTTACGGTTTTCGGGAACATTCGATTTAGAAAGCTGTAACGTTTATGTTTCTTTTATGATATGTACACTCTTTTCCCCACCACCTTTGAGATGGATGCGTTTTTTTTAGTGTTGTCCCCAATAGGCGTAATCCACGTCTATTTGTGATTGAAAAATGTTGAAGTATTAAAGAAAATAAACAAGTTATCAATTTGTTTTTTTTTAATCGAAAAATTATTATTTATAAAAAAAATTATAAAAACAAAAGGATTTTCTTTTTTTTTTATAAAAAGATTAATTAGTTTTTTTATTATTATTATTTGTTTGATTAAAAAAAATTCATTTTAATAACAACAATTATTATAAAATGGTTATAGAATTAATTTTTTATTGATCAGAGCAATTATGGTTCTTCTTCAGATCCCATTTCAGTTTCCATCTATCTGAATGGCATGACTAATGGCAGTGCATTTTAGATTACAGCAATCCAGTGCAGATCACCGATTTCTTTAAATTATTTCTTCTAAAAAATATGTCAGTGAACTTGGAATTTCGTCATTCAAATTCTCGAACATTTTACTAGGAGGAGGATAATTTTCATTATTTACTACTACCGATCTAATGACTTCTCGAATAATAGCTGCCGGTGTTTTTAAAATTCGAAGACGGTCTTTTGCGTCATTAAGTTTTCTGTTGTCTTACGATGATTTTTGTAAAATACCATATTGTTCGTCAGTGAAACAAATAATAGTTAAAAATTAAAGAAGTACTTTTTTGCGTAATAATTATTTTTTACCATATTTTGTAACAAGCTTACTCTTGTCATCTGGAACATAATCCTTGCACACCTCTTTTAATTCGTTTAAATTGAACTGATATTCATCATTATTTTCAATAAATGAATATATTTGTTCCATCGCTATAATGATACTTTACTATCTTCAGCACGACCAAGCCTTACTATCCGTGCCGTGGTAGACTTCATAAAATGATTAAAACAAGATTTTTTAAACGAAAAGCGTGTTTCACTGGAACGCATTCTGCTGTGATGTGGACTCGTAGATGTCGATGTGTTTGCTTCATATCGCTGTCTTTTTGAAGCCAATATGCTTGACTTCCGCGTATAATCTTTACGACACTCTACATGAAATACCACAGAACTAGCATTCCGTAAACATTCATCTTTTCCATCCTCTCTTTCAACACTTCACTGTATCATCGTATCAAGTCTAATTCTAATACCATTTCACGTATTACGCATCGCTATAGCAATGTTATTATTGGAGGTGACTACAATGTAAATTTGCTTCACACTAATCTTCCCACTGAAAGTATTCGATCTGTAATTCAAGGTCGTCAAAAATTCCGAGAACATATGAGGGAAATCCGACCTGGAGCAACAAGCCAAATGTCTTTATCCTTAAGAACCTCTACACTTGCACGAACGTTTTTGTTCGTACAGACGCTGTCAGAGCTCTATTGAAACCCCCATACACTGGACCTCATCGAGTGATTCGAAGATTAGATGACTACGTTTTCATCATAGAAATAAATGGAAAGGAGACATCCATCTCTTCCGAGCGCATCAAATCCGCCTTCATTAACAGAGATGACAATTTTCTGAATCAGCAACCATCAGAACAACAATCAAGGAGTAATTGGAGTCAACCTTTACGCAAAACGAGCAAAATCAACAATCATCGGAACAGCAATCAAGGGATATTTGGACTCAACCTTTAGGCACTTACTCCAGGATTCGTAACAAATTAAATTGTATTAACTTTTCAACACCTGACCTCGTCACTGAGGAGGGAGTGCTTGTGGCGGCATGCTTATTTGCCGATAATTCTACTTATGGCAGTACCGTCGTAAAAACATGAATTAATCATCTTTGACGGTTTAGCTGATGTTCGCACTTGTTCATTCTATCGCTTTCATTTTGGACCGAACATTAGCGTCTAAAACATTGTAGCTCTTAAAGCCTTTTTGTTAAATTAATATTAATAAATATTTATAGTGGTGTTATTTAAATACTCTTTGTTTTATTGTTCATATCAGTGCTGAATACCCACAATACTGTACCGTATAACTTTTTAAATCGAATTTTCTCGAAAACTGTTAGTCTTACGAAAAAAATCAATACCATATTTTTTGTATGTAATTTTCTAAGCTACGAATTTGATAACTACTATTTTTTCAATAAAAGTCACCGTTAATTAAATTTTCGCGAAAAACCATATTTTGTAACCTTTTACCGCGCGTAACATTTTTAGCGCCACATGTATCGGTGGGTACTTTTCGTATATTGTTTAGAACTACGAAAGGAAGGTTCATGCAAAAATCCAGGTTTTCGGGAATATTTCCGAAGTTTAACCTTTTTTTGTCTTTATTCCCTGAACTATAAGATCAATTCTTACGATACCATATGCGCAAGTTTGATTTTTGAAATGGGCTTTGAATATATCTATAGAACGGTTCGTCGAACAGCAAAAATGATTATAACCAATTTTATAGAATTTCATACTCTGAAGTACTTTTCAGCTCATTAAAACCGTATACCTAATATGGAACTCCTCCGCCCAGGTAGCTGAAAAATGCCGCATACGGTTGGTTCTTCTTCTATTTGTACAACGGAAATAAAAAAATATTTGCGAATTGAAGTATACAAATGAATAAATGTGGATTTCTTTTAAAAAAGCACGATCTCTTATCATAAACACAATCCAAAATTTTATGAAAGACGCCAAAAAGGGTAATCAATTTGTAGTTGTAGGTATGTAGTTTTTCCACATACAAAACCATCCAAGGAAGTCGTTCATAACATTCTAGAAGACTAGTTCGTGAACAAAACGGACTCGGCTGGATATGCAGTGGACCTTTTTCTAATATACAAGCAAACTACATACATACATCTGTTGCTTACAGACCAAAATGTATCGATATCCTCTTACTGCTGATTGAGTGACAAACTTAAGTCGCACTTGTCGGAGATCAGCAATTTTTGTAACGAAAATAACATCATTCTATACGCTCTTCTGCCCAACACGACCCACATACTTCAGTCGGCAGATTTCAGCGTTTTAAACCGCTAAAAGGTAGGTACGCATAAAATATTGGAGATGTTTGTTGTTTGAAATTGTCATTGTCATATTGAAAAATGAAAACTTGCTCACAACCATCAAAAACGTATTTCGAAAATGAAATATTTTTCCTTTCAATCCTGATCCTATTCAAAGTGGGTACAAAATAAATTGGAAAGGTTGCAGAGGGAAACGGTTTAAATGTCCACATCTTTGATTAAGGAAGTAATTGGGGTGATCTTGTCAATAATGGAGTTTATATGAGAATGGTCTTATTTTGAAGCAGTTCTCTGAGACAAATAATAATAATACAGATTTGATTGAGGAAAAGGAGACATAATATGAGTATAAGTACTTTACGGTAATATAAACGACGATCTGAAGATCGGTGTCCTCGTGTCTCCCCCTAAAAAAGGTAAAGCTTACAGGCTCAAAGTCCCCTACTTCGATCTCTTCATAGCTTGAAAAGCTATCGTCACAAAAAATAAATAAGAACATCGCAATGAAGAAAGATGAAAGAAAGGCTAAGAAAACAGTGAATTGGCAAAGGAATGAATTAATGTGAATCATGTAAAGAGGAGCTAATAAGCAACACGGCAGATGATATATTATAAAAGTATGGGTGCGACTCCTGTCTTCGCCATAGTAAGTAAACGCACCAATTCGCGTCCATTTAAAGAAATGTCATCGCTACAAGAAAGGATTTTAGTAGAATTTAATAACTGTCGATGTTTAAACTTTTGTAGTACAATAGTAAGCAATGTCTTCCTGGCTAAAGTCTTCGCCATTTCGATGGCAGCGAAGATAGCCCTTGATTTGCAAATCAAGGGGAAGGACATCAGTCTGCTTTGATGGCTCTGGGTGGCCCTCGAAAAACATCTAGAAGTTACTGGGGGAGTGCAGGTCGTCTGTGGATAAGTTGTGTATCCACATCAAGGTGTCCCTTCTGTGAGATCCTGGTCATATAGAGATCATGAGCTAGCTAGGGCTGGCTCTGATTCTCCGTTCGTCGGACCGGAACCCGCCGTAGGCGTTGCCATCTCGAGTTCCTCATCAGAGCGGATGTTCATAGGAAGCATCAGCAGAGATGGGCGAAGCTGAGTTCTTGCAGGTGCAAAAAACTGTTTCTTGATGGGACCTATAGGAAAATCTCTGATTTTCTCATGGGGCTCGGAAGCAAACAATGTAGAACTGTGGTTGGCATCATCACCGGTCACAGCTCGTTTCACGCTTATCTAACAAGGATGGAGGTTGTTGACAGCCCTGATTGTCTGCCCTGCCCGGAAGGAGAGCCTGAGACAACCGAACACTTTTCGTGTTCTTGTCCGGCCCTCGCCCGGAGCAAGCTGGATACTCTAAGGTCTGCCCTTCTATCTGTAGATGAGCTGAAAAACATTCCTCACCAAGGATCTGATGCGCTTCATTAAGAGGACAGGAAGGTTTTGGTGAATGGGCTTCTAGCAGGACAGCACAATGGGCCGCCATGGCTTCCGTGCTGGGGATGGAATCTCCTGTCCACTGCCTCAAAATAAAATTTTAAAAAAAGCTATAAATTTATTTTTTAGTTTAAATTAAAAACTCAAAACATTTATCTTGTCTGCATAATTATTGAAAATATCAGTGTATGGTTAAATAAACAGTTTACGTCCGGTCAAAGCCAGGGTAAAAAAAGTTATAAAAACTGCTTTAAGAAGGGGGGTGCTTGTTAAATTACTGTTGCTTTGAAAAAATACGACTTTATTAATTGTTTCGTTATTCCCGATTTGATAAAATTGTTGTGATAAGATTCATAGTAACATAAGATTCTTTAGATTTAGCAACTTTTAAATTAAATTAAATTAAAAGAAACAAATCAAAAAGGATTTATATAACAATGGTATTCAAAGCTTTATAAATTAAAATAATAAAGCAAATACATTCTCCCCTCCGCTTCTATTATGGATTGAAAGTTTTTATCTGGTCGTCTAATATGGGTTGTATTAGATGACGTCACATCTGCTTCTCCCCCTATATATACCGGTGTGCCCCAGGGCTCTCGTATCTCTCCGTCTTTCTTCTTAATTTTCATTAATTATTTGTTTTCCCTTACTTTCAACATTATGCACAGTTTTACCGACAACAGCACCTTGATTTTGCTTACTCCTTTGATAATATTATAAACTCTGGTAGGAATACTGCATATGCCAAAAGAGTATGCATGATTGGATCATTAAATAACGATCTTGACAATATTCTCGCTTGACTCAAAGTGAATAGCGTGTGCGTCGTCTGTGTGGAAAAATGAGCTTAGCTCCAATGTTAAATGGGACTTATGGCCGTCAACAAAAATGATAACAGGTTTTTGAATTTGTTCCTAAATTAACCACGTATCTCAAGGGTTATTACCATTTTACCCCTGGCCCATTTTTGAAGGATGAGTCGTGCCATCGTCTTGCTCAATTTTTTTAGTAGGAACTTAATCGAAACACATATTTGGCTAATTACATTTCTTAACTAATTTTTTCTTCAGGTTTCCGTGAAAATACTTTGTGTTCCAGACTTTCCTACGCCTTCAGGATCCCTTCCACACTCAGAAAAATTCATTATTAAAATTAAACAAAAAACGTGTTGCGTCAAACACAAAAAATTTTTATTCTCAACAATGATAAATTTTATAAGACGGTACCACTTTCGTTATTTAGATAAAACAACGTTGTAGTCAATTTTTTGGTTGGTTTACTATGTTTGCGTTGCAAAAATTACAATATTTAGTTGCTTGGCAATAAGTTTTGGTGGTAAAATAACAACTTTTAATTGTTAGTTCAATATGTTTCATGGTAAATCTACAGTGTCATATGTTTGTTCCAACTATTTATTTTGTTCAACTGAATAATGCTCGTCTTAAGAAAATTCCATATTCGGATTAATTCTTTAGTGTTTACTTTACCATGTTCGTGTTTATTTTACCACTTTATTATATATAGCCAAAAGGGATGAATAAAAACTGCGGGGTGAATAGAAACAAAATTTTAAATAAAAATAAATATATACATAAATTAAAAAAAAACATTTTGTTTGATATTATATTCTCCATCTTTTTGTTTCAAAATCGTAATGGATAATATAATATCAATCGAAAATATTTAGTGATTCATATATATTTATTTTTATTTAAAGTTCAAAGTTTTGTTTCTATTTACCCACAGTCTCTATTCAACCCATTTCATTCATACTCTTTGCTTTATTATTATAATTTTATATTCAGAAGTTTCACTCAGCTGTAAAGAAGGACCAAACGGCTGGCTAGTGATAATTGTCATTCATGAATTTGATAAAATACTCATTTATCAAATTTTTAGATTTATTACTTTAATCTAAGTTTTCTTAAATAAAAATTGAAGAAAACCATATGACCTACTTAATAACAATAAGAAAAATAAATAAAACACTATACTTATAGAATTACACATTTTATTTAAACATAATTCACAAAAATTCATAGTCAACGAAACTAAAAGTGCTTAAGTTTTACATATGTTTTACCATTAGGAGATGGATAAATTTGAATAGGTGGTCTATCGAAAAGTGTTATATTGAAAAAAAAATATTCATCTTTTTCCTTTAAAACTTGATATGATTGAAAATGTATACAATATGGAGAAAGTAATAAATGCTTACATAATATGATATTAAAAGCACTTGAATAGCATACAGTTCAACATTATCTCCATTTGAAATGTTTCAATATTGACCTTTATTGGATAAAATTTTACGGAAAGTTATAAAATCATAGAAAAAGCTATCTTTTAAAGTCAAAAAATAGTTCGAATTACTTAATTCAGAGTAAAAGCAAAAGTTTGTAAAAGAAATTTTAGATTTTGATTTTTCAGTTATCTCAGAAATTATTCCAATTTCTCTCACCGGGTTACTACAAAATGTTAAAGAAGATTTTGTGGCTAAAGAAAGTGGTAAGTTTTTAAGAGACGTTATGTTATTACAGTAGCTTTTTAAAACTTTATGTTTCGATTCTTATCGAAAACACCATATATGATGTAGCGATCCAATCCTTTTCATTACGAGAGGATAATAGATCATAAAATGGAACTTAGCTTTTAAAGTTTCGTTGAATAATTGGATGTATAGTGAGTGATGAGCGGAAATGAGTGTGGCAAGTTTTAACAAATCTGAGTCTTTAAAACTCGATTTCAATACAATGTCTAAAATTTGAATAAGCAACACTACTAACTCCCAGTAACGGTTACCTTGGGGAATAAGATCACTGAATTTTAAAGGAAGAACATAGGTAGAAGTCCATATTTCCCTAGCAGACATATTAAATTTGCTTTTATAGAAATGTTCCATCTTAATAGGAGAACAGTTTCCTGCTTCTGTTTCTCCATAGTTGAAGAGTAGGTAAGGTTCCGTTATTCAAAGTGTCTAAGGTAAAAAAATTTTCCTGAACTATAAACTGCAATAAAAGCTTACTAATAACATACTGACAAACCCCTTCAAAGAGATCATGCATTACATCAATCGAACAATTTTCTACAACGTGGAATGTTAGAATTTCATTGAAAAATAGACTCTTCAGCGATCCCCGTGTTTGTTATGCTTTTACTTAGCTCTGGGTGACGTAATATATCAGAATTGTATTTTTTATTGTTCTGTAAAACTCAATTTTATCACTAACTTTTGATTGAATATCAGATTTTGAGCAATTACAAGTTCGGCAAGGGTAATTTGAATTAAAGCACTTGTTATCGTATTTAATTCAAGGTTGTCACCTAATACTAAACCCAAAATTAAATATATCTGTTGTAATTTACCTGATTTTAATTTTATCGTAACACCCTTTTCTTCCAGGATTTATGTTTCATGAAGAAGTCGATGTTATATAATTTATACCAAACCGTTTATGCTCACCAACATGAGAGCCTAATGAATGCATGGTTTGACTCAAAATCGTCAAAATATAAGAAAAATGGGAATGCAGTATTACTCTTCTCCTCAGGAAGTAAAGAAAGTTTCTGTTTCAATAGTTCACTGTAGTTACATATAGAATATCATTTTGAAATTTCTTTTAATTCTTCAACGTAATTTTTCATTGCTTTAAACACTTCTGGTAATTCAAAAAATTTTCCCAATTGGAATTGATAAATAAAGGCCAGTACTCATGCGCTTCCAAGGAGCCATCAACTGTCAAGAAGTGACAGCTAGTTTCCTAGTTATGACGTCATTCATACAGCATCTTTAATTGGACATTTTTGCGTCAAAATTACAAAAACCGGCTTATTTCGAAAACTACGCAACCGATCCGGGTCTGGTTTTTTGCATCTGAAAGCCAGTACTGATACGCGTCCGATGAGCCATCAACTTTCAAAAAGTGACAGCAAGCTACTTAGTTATGACGTCATTCATACAGCACCTTTAATTGGACATTTTTGTGTCAAAATTACAACACCCGGCTTATCTCGAAAACTACGTAACTGATCCCGGTCCGGCTTTTTGCATCTGAAAGCCAGTTGTACTGCCCGTAGTTAGAGCGTACATGCAATAAATGAAAGGTGTAGTGAAATTTATGCCACTGGTATAAAGCTAGTGGTTTTTATCTGTTTATTCACTGCACTAAATGTTTCAAGTTCAATAAATACTAAAACTTGAGAACTGCAAGATATATATATATATATATATTGTAATATAAAAAGCTGAAACCAATGTTTATTAAATGATTAAGATATAAATTTTATTTACACAACTCTAGCAATTGACTTGTACTCACCTGATCGATATATAGCAGCTGATTTACTTGACCTTTTATTTGACTGTGGTGTGGGATGAGGATATTCTTTATTGCAGTCGATACCCGCAATAAAGTGGAGCTGTTAGGAATTGTCTTATTACAGTCGAAACCCGCAATAAGACTCTTTATTACAGTCGATACCCGCAGCAAAGTGTTTTGTGTTAGTGATTTTCTTACTACAGTCGAGACCCGCAGCAAGAATCTTTATTACAGTCGAGACCCGCAATAAAGTGTTTGTGCTAGTAATTGTCTTACTACAGTCGATACCCGCAGTAAGACTCTTTATTACAGTCGATACCCGCAATAAAGTGGTTTTGTTAGTAATTGTCTTATTACAGTCGAGACCCGCAATAAGACTCTTTTCTTTATTACAGTCGAGACCCGCAATAAAGTGGTGTGAGTTAGTAGATTTCTTATTACAGTCGAGACCCGCCATAAAGTTATTTGTTAGTAATATATTATCTCAGTCGAGACCCGAGATAATATTCTTTAAGTCAGTCGAGACCCGACTTAAAGTGAATGTTAGTATATATCTTAACTTCAGTCGAGACCCGAAGAAAGATTCTTTATTTCCGTCGAGACCAGATATAAAGTGTATTGTTAGTAATATTTTTTATTGCAGTCGCTACCCACAATAAAAAAAACCTTTAATTTAATCGCTATCTAAAACAAACTCCTTAATCCAGTCGGTACCCAGAATAAGAATATTTTATTTTAGCTGTCAATCAAACCAAGTATTTAATTTAGTAATAAAATATACACTAGGAAAAATCACTAGGAAGGAATAAAATCGCCAAGTTATTCACTGCACTGCTAAATCACAAAAGAGAGCGAATCAAGTCAAACTGCTGTTTATATAGCCCTTGCTTGCACACGACACCAATGATGGAGTAGCAGAGGCGCATGATCACAAGAATTGGCCGTGATTCTGTAATTTTACGGTACTAGAGATAAAATATGCATAGCAACGAACAAAAATGCATAGTAACAAGAAATTTAAAGCAACCCATTCTGCTGTGTTAAATTGAATTCTGTATATTTGCAAAAAATGTTATCTCTATCACGTAGAGAAGAAATTCCCGTTCGATAGTAGTTATACTGATGATAGAGTTGCAAATTGATCTGCTTAATCTGATTGTATTTGTGCCATGCATTGTATGCTACATGACAACACATACTTTGGTTAGATGCTGTACATATTTTTGGGAAAATTTGTAATTAGATTGAATTTGTTTTGCTTTTAGAACTCAATTTTAGCATGGTAGTTTTGTATATGTTCTTTTTCAGCAATTGTTTTTAGCACGAATCTAATTGCTTCAATCATATGATAAGAATTCTAATTTGATCTGCTCAATGAGGCTATATTGTTGTATTGTATTTGTGCAATGTGTTAGGTAGATGACAAATACATGGCTTTTTTAGGTTGTGTATCTGTTTTTTGATTAAGAGTAATCAAATTAGATTTAATTTTCCTAAAAATTTGATGCTTTGTTTTCAGGATGTTTTCCTTTTTAAGTATTCGGTGAAACGAAAATATATTCGAACCGATTTAATTCGAACACCAGTACTCATGCAAATCCAACGAGCCGTCAAGAGTCAAGATGTGACAGCTAGTTACTTAGTTATGACGTCATTCATACAGCAACTTTAAATGACAAATAATTATTTTTTATAAGAATTTAAATCCTTAATTAAAACTAAAATATCTGGGAAAACCATTTCTGAGGTATCCATTTCAAAAAAGTATTTCTGAATGAAAATCCAAACAAATTTGGATGTTTTCGGATATTTTAAATTTAGAACAAAAAATACCTTAAAGCATGTGTCGAGTGCGTCCAATAGAGATTCAAATTTATATTTTATATTGTCGTAATAGACCATAAAGGTGTTGTCACTGATATTTAATACAATAAGTGGCTGAAGAGTTTGTCCTCTTTCCTTCAATTTCAGCGAAGTTTATCAATTGATGGATAAATGTTGTTAGTTGTCGTAACCTTCAGTAATAGCGAATGCTGAGAATCTTTAATAGTTGACTTCAAAATTGGTCTTATTTTTTTTGGGAGCAGTAGCCGATGTTATAGTTGTACTTGTTGCAGTTGTAGTTACAGTGCCTTATAGCAATTTATATTATGTATTTTTTTTAAACAATACCAGTAAAAGCTCAGATCTTAGAACATATATCATATATATATTTATGTTCTAAGGCTCAGATGAATGCTTAAGTAATGGCCACCTTTTAACAACACATGAAGTTTTAGTTGTGTTGCATATTAGTTTTCTTCTTTTGCGGAAAGTTTTTTCCACTTAAATTTTACTTCGTCCCAGGGTTCGTGGTATAACTGAAGCCATTTTATGTCATCTGAAACGTTTCAAAAAAAATGTATTGAGTAATAATCTAAAAAACGTATTTTACATGCATTTTACCTTCAAGTATTATCCACATCCAAGCTTTCAGGCAATTCACTACTATTGTTTTGTAGTATAATTGCTTTAGCGGTTAGACCAATTTTCGAAAATCTCCTTTTTGTGTTATAATAGCGACTGCAAAGGCGGCCACCAGGACTTTCATTTGATCCGTATCTTGGCTTTATACAATATATATTCTAATATAAGTTGAGTGAGGTCTCGACCGCATTGATTAAGATCAAAGGATGGATGCTCGGGCTATCGGTCTTTCTTTTGGACAACAAACTACAGATTGGTGTCTAAAAACTTTTTTTTTATTAATATGCCACAACGTTTAGCGGGTGAACACTCCGCGTCTTCAGGTGGTCTTATCTATAAAGTAACAATAGTAAGCTTTTGCCAAAATTTACAATGTTTGATTAAATATTTAGTTACCAGCTATAAACCCAACCTCCCAAATAATAATGACATTGATGCGCTAACTGACACCACACAACACGAAAGATCCAAGATATATCGTAGTGTCAGATATATTCCAGGTCTGTCTGAATAATTGAAAAAGATAGTTAGTGCAAAAAATGACCGGATCTGTCCTGCCTTCAAGGCTGACAAAACCATTAGATGCTGTTTCAGCCGGGTAAAGGATAGGACAGATAAAGAACATTCTACAGACCTGGTTTATAATATTCCATGCATGGGTTATGTGGGTACCACCAGCCGATTTCTCAAAAATCGGTTAGCAGGTCATAAGTCTGATATTAAAAATAAACAGACTAACAAGACTGCGTTATCCAGCCACTGTGTTGAGGCAAACCATTTCCCAGATTTTAATAATACAACAATTTTATGTAGGGAGAAAAATATTAACAAGAGGATGTGCCTGGAGGCCTTGCATATATATTCCACAGCTAATACAATGAACCGCAAAACAGACATTGACAACATACATTCGGTATACTGCTCACTTCTAAACTAACCCATGATCAAGGTCATTCAAATTGTACACACATATACGTATATATATGTGTGTACATGTTACTATCCAACAATATTCCCTCTTCGGGTCATAAAATAACGACAAATCGCGCAATGTGGATGCTGTTTTCATCTTCCTAGACGTGAGATCTAATGTTGGTCTCAAATGTGTTTTTGTTTTTAAAAAGTAGTGAGTTTTTTCTTTCCAGTTTTTGTGTATATGTAAAATAATTTATTTAATTACAGTATTCTTCAGTAAATGTCTAATTTATTATTGGATCGCTTCATGTTAAAAATTTTTAATATTATTCATGTTCCGTAAGTAGTACAAACATTGTAAATTTTGGCAAAAGCTTACTATTGTTACTTTATAGATAAGACCACCTGAAGACGCGGAGTGTTCACCCGCGAAACGTTGTGGCATATTATTAAAAAAAAAGTTTTTAGACACCAATCTGTAGTTTGTTGTCCAAAAGAAAGACCGATAGCCCGAGCATCCATCCTTTGATTCTAATATAAGTAATAAGAAAAAATTATATATTAATTTTATAAATTGTAGAATAAACTTGAAATACCCTGTCATCATTAAAACGATCTTCAGTTAATTCTGAAATATTGAGGAAATCCTTCCTCGATAGTGTTTGATTTTTCCTTATGTACCAGCTTATTATAGCCTCAATCAGAATATTTCTTGAAGTTTCCCCAAGAGTTTTGTTTTTGTTAAAGTCATTAATTACAAAGTGACCAGTTGGGTATGATTCTAGGATCGTTTCTATATCCTTTAAATAAGATTGATTTTTTTCGATTATATTAATATTTTAGTTTTTATGTGCAGGTCTAGACACTGGGGATGATCCAGGTGAATAAGGAGAAGTTTCCAAAAGTCTTAAATTTCGATACAAAAATTAATCGCAGCAATGCTTTTAGTTTGATGCGATTTTCACCTTAACCTCAAGGTTTTTGTTTGTTTACATTTGTAATCGGGTGCTATAGCTCCACAGGAGTGTCGAAGTTTACTATAATATGTAAGTATCAATATTGTAATCACTTAAAATGCGAAGTAAAAGAAATTATTTATTTTTACAGCAAACGAAGAAATTATGGCAGGGCCACAGATTATTGGCAGCAATGAAGAAGTGGAAAGCGCGGGTACGTAAATTATATTATGAGCAATAACACAATTTTAGAACATTTTGAATGATTTTTACAGATTTTCATGAAAGGTACGTAGTAATCGTAGACTTCACACATGAAGTCGAAGGTCGACTATGGCTCTGGTATACTGAAATAGCTCAGTATCATGATAGGAGTAAGATCGCCAGAGCTTGGGAGGAATTGACCACACAATTTCCTGGTAATGAACAAAACAATTAATCTTACAATGCACAATAATAAAAATAATGATAGGTTTAGGTGATCTACGGCAGAGCCGCAACCAAAGGGCCAAAACGAGCACTTCGGGATGGTGGCGTTCAGGCTGAATAGCTTCACTGCAGGAAAGGTATCAAGTGCTCAAATGGACATTATGGAGGTTCTATCCAGTATAGAAAACGAGTAAATTAGTGATAATAAGTGCACATTATTATTAACAACGTGATCAACTTTTGAAGTACAAACATGTGATGAAATAATGTGTTCTTTTTCTATTTATAATATGATTAGTTGTAAGCATGAAGTAACTGTTAATTTTTTTTAAGTAAAACCAAAACTATCGTGAAACTAATCAATTTATTTTTTATTTATTTTGTCCTTTCTTTACAACTGCTTCCATTGAAAGCTCTGTGCACCTTCATTCATATAAAAATCGCTAAGCAAGTTAGCCAAGTCGGCTCCTCCAAGCATTGGGGTATTGCTGCTGCCACCTATCACATCAGACAGTCCTTCAGTGAATTGCAGATTGTCGTCTTCAGGAAATTCTGTTGCTTCAGAGGGAAGCCAATTATGTAGTCATACCGCTGCTTTCACAACCCTCCCAACGTTTTTCACTTTCAATTGTATAGGCTTTCGAAATATTTGGAACCTCTGCACCAATATTCCGAAGGACCTCTCAACGCATTGTCGAGCGTGCGAGATTCGCAAATTAAATACTTTTTTGCGGATTGGAAAGCGCTCCGCGTAAGGAATATGGACGAGCAATATGACGTCCCCTAGGAAATGCGGCATCTCCCATAAGAAAATATGGGAACGGGAATTCCCTATCGCCATACTTCCGAGGTATTGGATCTGTGGAAAGAAAAACAAACACCATTGTATTAATGGTTCACGATTTTACAATAATAATCAAGATTCAACTCACTTAAATCCTTTCGCAATCAGCATACCTAATGACGATGCCTTCAGAACTCCGCCGCGCCGTCACTTTGTTTCCCGAAGGGACCAATGTCGCAGTATAGAAATTTGGCGGATGCATCAGCTACAGCCAGTAAAACTATGCTGAACGTCTTTTTGTAGTTATAGAAGTTCGAACTGGACTTCGGAGGAGTCTAAGACGATGACATACAGAATTTAAATTATTAGTGGAGTTGAAATCTTACCTGAATTACTACATGCTTCCCTTCAATAGCACCGCAATGCAATTTGGCATATTCCATTTGCGTTCGAACTCCTCAGCAACTCGCGAGAATGTTTCGTCATCAAAAGCAGGTAAGACAACTGGTGAAAGACACTCCCAAATATGCACAGTCTTTCTTCAACGCTTATTGCTCCATAGTCAGCCCCATTATTTTTAACAAGAAGAGGCGCAGTCAGCGCCACCAAGTTATTGAACTGTGCGGGAGTCATCCGTAAGAAGTTCTTAAAATGGTATTCATCCGCAATTATGAACTCCTGAACTGCTGTATGGTAAAATCCTTGAATAGAGCGATGCAGAAAACAAGGCCGCACATTAATTGTCCTCTTATAACTTTTCCGCTTAGGCGCCTTCGATGTGGAAAGCTCCAGGAGATTTTTTTTTTTCAAAAGTACTACTAATAGTGCTGCTTTTAATTCCATCTGTCTATCCATTATAAAAACTTTTGTATTTCGAGATTCACAATAATATTTACTTTAATGCGCAAAACCAAAGCAAATTAACTTGTAGATAGCTGTCAATTTTAAACACCTCTGTCAACCTTATGAACGTATCGCGCGATAAAAACCAGTCGCAAATAGAGATAGATCTATAGAAAGAGCAGGACGTCACCAAAATAACTCATTAAATAAGAATAAAATACATAACTGTGGGAATTGATACACTTAAAATTTAAATTTATTTAGACAAAATGCTGCAGGGACTTATTAGCTATATAAGTGAAAACTAGCAAGCTGTGTGATAAACTCTTAACAAAACTGTATTACTTTGGAGAAGAAAAAAACGGTTTCTAGCTCTAATCACAAAAAGGCACTTCTACTACTTTTCCACTGAGTCCCTCTGCATCACTCACAAATTAAATATTAACGAGTTACCGCCACAAAATTATTAAACTGACAATAAGTACAAGCCAGAACCGTTTACTGTACTGTATATTTGCACAGACCACGCATCCAATCCTTTTGTATAACTTCTTCGATGTTCATTTATTTTAAAATGCGTAATCATTAGATTTTAAACACGAACCTGGTTTAGTTGAATGACTTTCGTTGGTTGTGAAATGCTGGTTAGTGTTCATTGGTTAAAGCATAGCTTTACTCTGAACAAGGATTTGTTTAATAGACCACGGTTATTCATGGCTTCAAAGTTTTTCTTACAATGGAATTGTAAATCAACAACCATTTCGTGTTGGATTCAACATTGAAAATGTTCAAATTCAATTATTTCAGTATCTCTGTGAATTTTTTTCATATGAAAACTTTTTGTGTTTAAAATCAAACATGTCAACGGTTTTGTTTCTGAAATTTTCCTTATTTAATAAAAATATTTTTATAGCTACAACGAAACGTGTTTGATTTAAGCAAGCTTATTTTTCTCAGAGACAATTTATCCTGCAATGATGTTTTTGGAATATTGTAATTGATACTGCTCTAATAGAACATTTCAATGTCAAATGTCTGACAGTGCTATATTTTCAGTTGTAGCAGTAAAAATTAATGAGACTAATTAATAAAATTCAGCCTCTCGGCCGCAATTTGGGGCGATGAAAAACTTTAAGCTCTAATTTGCGGCCACCAGTATACGCAAACTGACTCATGAATTTTAAATTTCAAACAATATTTTTACGCTATTAGTCAGCGAACCCATACTAACGTGCCCTGCGTAGAGTTCCGCGTCGCACTTTTACTCTTGTTCATATGGTTTATTGGGATGCGTATGCATCCCCGTAATGTAATCACTCTACTGAGATCCCTGAAATCTTTTTAAAATAAGAGATCTTTTTAAAATAACACGACCAAGGTGTGCCAAATGTACTCTACCACGCTAATGGGCTGCTTTGTGGGCACTATACACATGTACATTCAACAATCAGGGTTTTCGATCGCATTTTGTTAACATTCGGCCGTTCTACGAATTGTCGACTTCGACAACTGCACATTACTCACACGACATACTTTAAGAAGCAATTTCTACGTTCAATATTTGTTAGAATTAAACTAAGATTACAGAAAGAAAAGAACAACACACACAAAAAGAAAAAGGAAAATTCTACTACATATATTTTTTTCATGCTTTAGTGGCCAGTACTCCTGAGCCGCCGTCGGCCAGTACTCCTGTCTTAACCTGTGACCAGTACTCCTGAATCACTGTCGGCCAGTAGTCCTGAACCGATATTTGTTTTAAATTTTGGAAAGCACTCCTGAACCAATCAATGCTATAATCAAAAGCTTTTTTTTCCAAATTCCAAATAATTTAAACTTTAGCTCATCTTCCGACTCAACGATCTGCTCTTCCAAATCTTCGTCGCCAAATTGAAAATCTTGTAGACTACACCACGGTCTCATCTTATCGGCTGGGTAAACCGACTGGAATGGTTTGTTTGTCACCTGATGATTAGGTGGGTCAATGATCTCATATCGATCTTTCTCCAGGATTTTTTTCACTACGTAAGATTCCTTAAAACGCTGTAAGTGTTTCTGCGTTTCCTGTTGCTCCGCGTTCGAACGGATAAGAATTAGATCTCCGACGTTATATTTGCTGGGCTCACGATGACCAAGATTGAATTTTTCTGTCTGCGTCTTCCTAGTGTCATTCATTTCTTCTGCGATCTTCTGTCTCAACTGTGGCAAAGGAATTTCTTCTTCTTCATCTGAGATATCGTCGTATAAAGCTGCTGTCAACTGATTCTTCAGTATGCTTTTTGGTTCATAACCAAGTATAATACATTATGCGGACTGATTTTGGTAATTCTATGTGGTAACGAATTAAGACCCAGTTGTATTGGTTGCAATGCTTATCACAATCGCGGCCATCGACTTTTTCCGTCATACTAGCAATCGCTGTTTTGATAGTGTGAAAATATCTTTCAATTTGTCCGTTTCCTCTGGGTGTTCTGACAGCAGTTTTTATGTGTTTTATAAAATTATCTCGGCAAAACTCTTGGAAAGCTCCTGCTGTAAATGAAGTCACTCGATCCGTTATAATTTGATGTGGTAATCCGAAATATTGCGAAGTGTCTTCTAATGTCCGAACAACGTACACGGTCCTGGTATTCTTTACCGCTCTGCCTATGATGAACTTGGTGAATGAGTCTATTAAGTCGATAAGATGTGTGTTTCCTTTACTTTTTCTTGTATATGGTCCTAGGCGGTCCATGTTTACAGAAAGGTTGCGGATGTATCTCTCTAGTGAACTGTGTTCTGTGAGATTCATCCTTAAATCTTTTGTTATGTAGGCATTCCAGGCAACTATTGATGTATTTCTTGATTATCACTCGCATTTTCGGAAACCAATAGTCTTATTCTACGGCTTCAATTATTCTTTCTAATGGGGGATGACCTAAATTATTGTCGTTTGATTGCTTGATTTTCCATCTAACTCCTCGTGGCACAACAAACTTAGACCCTTTGGATGTTTTCTTGAAAAGACGTTCTCCTTTCATCTGGTATTCCTTATAGATGTTGACTTTTGTTTTTATTTACGGTTGTACCATTAGGTATGTTTTTGAGTTTTATAACTGGATCCTGGAATTGTAATTCATCAACCCAATCTCTTTCTTCTACGCCGATTACCATCATCTTATTCCCTACTTCCTCTAATTCTGCTTCCCTTATGGTCGCGGCTCTGCTCATTGCATCCACATGTGTCATCTTCTGACTAGCTCGATCATATCAAGTTCGAACTCTTGAATACGATGCCACGATCTAGCAATTCGTGGGACTAGATTCCACTTCTGAATTTTATTACCCTATTAGTCAGCGAACCCACTAACGTGCACTGCGTAGAATTCCGCGTCACAAGGTATGCCACATGTACTCTACCACGCTAATGGGCTGCTTTGTGGGCACTATATACATATACATTCAACGATCAGGGATTTCGATCGCATTTTGTTAACAATATTAAATTTATTTCATATATAACTACATATTTGAAAAGCTTTCTCATGAAATAATAAGTAAAAAATCTAGAATTCTTATGATACCCTAGAATCTAGATGAATGCCTGTATGTAATTTTGTATGGTCTGCTCTCTGTGCAAGTATGAATTTGAAGTAGTTTTTCGCATATATTTCTAAAACGGTTCGTCGGACAGAAAAATGGTCATAACCAATTTCATAGGATTTCAGATTATAAAGAACTTTTAAGTACATTAAAACCATCTAGGACTGATCGATCGTTTTCTCAGGCAATGTCCAAATATATAGTGGAAAACAAAATTTGTGTATGGCAACCCCAAAAAGAAGTTGCCCGATTTGTCTCATTTTCGAACTTAATTTTACTTTTTTTTTTAAAGTCCGTATACAAAATTTCAGTCCTCTAAATATACGCGTTCTCGAGTTATCATGCGCCAGGCGGACAGACAGACGGACGGACGGACATACATGGGTGTCCAATCCATTTTGCTCTACCATAATTATTTCTAGGTGTTACAAACGGAATGACAATCTTAGTATACCCCATAGATTTAATTTAGGGTATAAAAGGTAGCCCCTTTACCTTTTAAACTCATAGCACTACATTGAAAAAAAAACATGTTTAATTGCATTTGAGCATTATTTACATGTCCACTCCTAATTGAACCAAAGAACATACAATTCAACTTCTGTTATGTTTTTTGATTGAACTCTGATAACTGAAATTTAACTGAACGATCCTTTTGCACACTTTAGGGATAGCACATACATAGACGAACATGAGGATATACAAATATCTGCATTTTAAGGAAAATACGTCGTTTTATGGCATGCTATAAAATGAATTGCACGTAAATTGGATAGTGGACGCAAATTGGTGCACTTACCTTAAATGATTTTTTTCGACAATTGCATGAATTTTCTTTAAATTGTGTTCTGTTTTTTTTGTTTTTTTTTTTTTTTAAGAATACCTATAGATATAAGAGAAACGTTCTCGAAAGTGAGAACTAAAGACTGTCTCAAATAGGATTTATATTATAATAGGTTCCTAAACAGTAGATATAACCACCTACTTTGGTACCTACCTATATTGAAATTATTTTCATAGGTACCTACATTATTTTATTCGAAAGCATATTTTTATAATTACAAATTGCTTCTTTTATACATTTATACCTATCGATCTTAGAATTTTATATTACCTATATATATATA
Organism: Dioctria linearis; assembly: GCA_963930735.1. Lineage (NCBI taxonomy): Eukaryota > Metazoa > Arthropoda > Insecta > Diptera > Asilidae > Dioctria > Dioctria linearis. The sequence continues at coordinate 210,021,186 of OZ005741.1, read as the reverse complement.
TACCTACATTTTACATATTTTTAAGGTATCAATCACCTACCTACCCCTCTAAGCCTCCAATAATTACCTATGTTCAGTTTATTTTTTAGAAATTCCTAAATGTTTGCATTATCTCTAACTACACAATAAAATTCCACTTTGATTGCATTCCTACAGGGCGTTTCGTTCCAGGTCCACACCACGCACTTAACACTTTTTCTGCCCCATTCTAATACGATCAGAATAGATTAAACTAACCAAGCGGAACGGAAGCTATTTGTATTAGACTTTCATTATCCCTTCGTGCAATTCTAATTATATATACATATAAAATTCCACTTACTATTTACTAATCGAGCCAGTCTACCAGCTGCCTTTTGTGAATAAAATAAAAATGAAACATGTACATGTCAGTACAGTGCAGTAGCAATACGGGTGCAAGAAGAGATGGCACCGATGGCAAAACCCGACCCAACGCAACAGCAACCGCACACAAAAACAAAATGGGCGGGTTTTAGTTCCCATCGAGAAAATATTTCCAATTGAAAGAAATGGATGGAAGTAGGTATGTATCCAGTGGAATGTAAATGAAATTTGGAACTGAACTGAAAGCCAATGGATGTGGTGTGGGAAAGTTTAGAAGTAATTTTGTTACTTGGTGCTTAAAAAAATTAAGAAAACAATTTTTTTTTCATTTTCGCTCTTTTTACGATTATATTCAAGGGTGAAGGGATGCAATTAAATCCGTTTTAGTAATCTTTTAAAGATTTTGATATGAGTTTTGCTCGATACGGACCAGGAAAGTGATCAGTAACCTGGCATAAAGTTTTTCGTCTAATTTTAGCTAGGTAATAATGATGAAATTGAATGGAACCTCTAGTTACGTATATACTTATGATCACAGTAGATCTACGCTCTTTTCTTTACAGAGAAGCCTACTAAATTTTTTTTTGCTAATGTCGATTTCGCTGGGACCATTTCAGTGTTGCTCTTTTTCTTCCAGTGGAGCACTGAAGCAAAGATAACCTAATAAGAATATAGGAATCAGCCAAACAAAATGGAAAGTTTTTCGTGTTTCTTAGAATGAAACAAGTATCTAATCTAATGTCATATACTTTCGTCTTTTACATGAATGTGGAAAAGAATTTGAAAATGTATCATTTGCCATTTTGTGTCGTTGTATGCAATCTGCGTTTTCACATTTCTTAACTTTGTTCATAAAAGTTTTAAAGAGAGTTTTATTTTTTTTTCTTTCTTTTCTTGCCGTGTAACTTTTAAATGTAAAACACTCGGAAATCTAGCCTGATTTTCGCGCGTATACAGGGGGTCATGACCACCCCCCCTTCCCAATCAAGCGTGCCGCCTAACCTTCGCGGAGATGTGAGTAGTAATAGTGGATTAGGTATAATAAAAATTCGCTCGTAGCTCTTCGTCTTTTAAACGTGTACAAATTTTTTAGAATTTTCTTGCCTTTTTATATAGTGTCGAAAAGTTATCTATCATACCTATCACAGGATTGTAAGTAATTTTAGCATACATATTTATTATAGTATATTTGATTGTTTAGAAAATGGCACGTAATGCTTAGCAGCCCAGTTACTAGTGAGTAGACATGTTTTTTGCAACTCCGACTAATCGATTGCGTTTGTGTACTGACATTTTTAGTGGTTTTTTTATTTCCGTATAATTATATTCTGTGAAATAATTACAGTGGTTGCCGGAAGCACTTGTTATATTTCGTAATAGAACAGATTAATTGCGTTGAATTATTATATTCAATTTATTCTCTGAACTTGGTGTACTGTACTGTCCACTATGACTGATACCGAAAGGGGGGCGAAGAGCGGAAAAAATTCTGATGTCAGAGCATCAGTGAGTACTAGGAGCACAATTAAGAGTACGAGTGGAGGACACAATGATGACATGGAAGAACTCCTATCTAAACTAGAACTGAGGCTAGTTAAACGTTTCGGTAGTTCTCTTAAAAATTTGGAAACGAAGTCAAAGTTAACCTAACGACAAGTTAAGAAGCTGTAGAGCAAAATTTGAAAATTTCTGGTGTTTTTTAGAATGAAACAAGTAATTTCATATACTTTCGTCTTTTGCATTAATGGGGGAAAAGAACTTTGCTATGCATTATGGTAGTGCAACTGAGACAACGAGTTAAAAACAAAAATCGAGAGAACGTAGGATTACCCGAACGACAAAATCTTATTAAATCCCTCAAAATCCTTTCAACCTATTCATAATAATGTAAATCAGGTCACACTAGACTACCTCCCATTTTTAAGGCAATGATAAATTTAGCTTTGGCCCAGATGCTGAAAGGAGATGTAAAATTCGTCTCGAATGAAATTATCATTTTTTCCGAAAATATCAGAGAATCCATTATCCAGCAAGAATTTCTCCTACTTAATCTCTTCAAAGCAAAACGAATGTAAACAGAAGCACGTGCTGCTCAATTAGCATAGAAATTACACAACAAACATTGGCCATCCTATAAAAAAAATTGGCCGATTCTCTCAATTTTTCAGTAAAAACCGGTTTTCACAAAAGCGCGGGAGCATTTTATGAGAGTAAAACGTGAAAACTCCGCCCCTTCTCATTTCTTTCCGGAAATGAAACATTTGCCATTCTGTTTCGTTATATGCAAATTGCGCTTTCACATTTTTTATCTTTATTCATAAAAGTTTTAAAGAGAGTTTGATTTTTTTTTTTTCTTCCTTTTCTTGCCGTGTGCATTTTAAAAGTAAAACACTCTCAAAACTCGCCAGCTTCCTAACTTAAGTCATTACGTGAACTTTGATTAAACTAAGCCAAATGGATGGATTTGCTTCTGATAGTAAGGTGTATGTAAATGAAAGCCTGAGCCTGATTCTTAAAAAACACTCAATACTAAAGGCTGCGATCCAGATGCGTACAGAAGGAAAGCTGCACTCTGTGATGACTAGAAATGGATTTGTGTATGTTAGGCGAACAATGGATGGACATCTCGATAAAATAATGGATCACAGCCAGCTGCCTCGTGATGTTGTTTGTAGTTGATCGGTTCGAGGTACATTTAAAATTAGTCATTTTCTTAAAAATTTGGTACTTAGGTACTCTCAAATTTCATTTGTTTACTTTAGCATTTTAGAATTATTTTTTTTTTAATTTTTATTTTCTCTTCTACTTTAATTTTTTTTCACCTCTACGATTACGTTTTACTTTAATTATGTACTAGAGCATAGTTCAACTAGATGTATTCGGTACTTACTTGCACTCTTGTGCCTGGAATTGGATGCATTGGCGGATGCACCTGCGGCGTGTAAATATGGATCATCATAATAGTGGTGTTACGTGCAATGTGGGAGTTTTTCTGAACATTATGTGTAAACGTTTTAGTAGTCTGAATATTTGTGTACTAAACGCTAGGAGTATCCGGAATAAAGTTGATGAATTGCGACTGATCTTCGGGGGCTCTGATGTACACGTTCTACTAGTTAGTGAAACTTGGCTTCACGATTAAATTCCTTCTTCTACCGTGATAATCCCGGGTTACAGATTATTTAGAAACGATCGTGCTGACAGAGTGGGTGGCGGTGTTGCTATATTCGTCAAAGACTCTATAGGTTCCAAGTTAATACACTATTCTACTACCGATTCTATCGAATTATGTAGGGGCAGATAAATGCATTATATGCTCTGCATATTGTCCGCTTAATGCATTCAACCTTAGCGATGTTGATGAATTTGGAAATACTCTCACTAAACTGTCACATCGGTACCCCAATGTAATTGTTGGTGGCGATTTTAATATAAATATATTATCCCAGAGTACTCGGTCTTGTGGCTTCCTCTCATCCCTATCATCCTTTCAGTTGAATTTAGTCAACTCTGAGCCAACTTATTTCTTTACATCTAATCCATCTCTACTTGACTGTTTACTAACATCGGTTCCAAGCCGTGCTCTATTTCATTGTCAACTCAATCTCATAAGTACTATGGATCACGATACTCTGTTCTTGTGCTATGATATGAACTTTACGCAGTCAACAAATGAGCACAATTCTATGTTTCGTGACTTCAGGAGCATACCGCTGGACGTCCTGGTTGAAGAGGCTGCAGCTCTTCCGTGGACAGAAATCTTTGTGACAGCAACGCCTAATGAGCAATTAGAGCTATTTTACCGGTTAACAAATTACCTTTTCGACAAATATGCTCCTCTTCGTAATAGAAAGGTGGGCAATAGTGTCTGTCCCTGGTACTCAGGGAGGATTAGAACTCTGATAAATGAACGTGATTTCGTCTTACGCCAATACAAAAGACTGAAAACAATTCAATCCCTTGCACTGTATAAAAAGGCTGGTAACAACGTTACCTGTGGTATTCGTAATGCTAAGGTCAAAGTTAAACCCTAATCTACCATCTAAGATCTTGTGGAAAAATCTGAAAGAAGCCAGAGTATGAAAATAGCAACTGTGAATGCCACTTTAGTGCAGATGAGCTCAAAAGCTTTTTTAGTTCTAATCCAGGTAACTCAGTTATTTCTTCTGATGTTTCCACGGTCTCAACCCATAATGGTCGTGACCTATCTATCCTGTCGTTAAGTTCTGACACACACAGCATTTTGTATTTCGGTCAGTTAGCGTGGATGAAATGATACTGGTTATGGCTAACATAAGATCAGAGGCAGTGGGTTCAGACAAGTTGTATCCTCGTTTTATTAAACATCTTCTACCAAGCGTCTGCCCATATCTACTGCATATTTTTAACACATGTCTCATGTCCTCAGTCCCCAGTCATGGAAGCGTGCTAATGTTTTGGCTTTCGCGAAGAATTCCAGACCTACTGATATAACGGACTACAGACCCATGAGTATTTTATGCTATCTTGCCAAAGTGCTCGAAAGATTAATGTATATGCAGATAATTGAATATCTAGAGAGTAATCATTTGCTCAATTCTTTTCAGTCTGGTTTCCGTGCACAGTACTATTGAAAATTACTACGGATATTAGGGCCGCGCTGGATAGAAATGAACTCTGCATATTAGTGATGTTAGAATTTAGCAAAGCCCTTGATTGCGTCAATCACGAGAAATTACTCGTGAAACTCTCCTCGCTTTTTCGGTTCTCTTCCTCTACCGTACGAGTAGTGGAAAGCTTCCTAACAAATCGGCTACAATTTGTAAAGGTCGGCAATGACCATTCGGGCACTTTTATAGTAAATCGTGGTGTTCCCCAGGGCTCCGTTCTGGGTCCACTGTTTAGGTTATACATTAACGATCTACCTTGCTATGTTGAGGATGCGAGTGTCCATTTATATGCTGATGATGTGCAGCTGTACTTTGGGAGACCTATTAGATTAATGAATGACTGTGTTGAACGTATTAACCTGGATTTAGTGAGAGTCTACAATTGGTCCTTAGACAATGATCTCACGCTGGATCCTGGCAAATCTAAGTGTCTAGCTTTTACTCTGAGCTCTACGAATGCTTGTGATTTTCCGCCCGTGCTATTGAATGGTATCAGTTTAAGGTATGAGGGCAAAGCCTCCATTTTAGGAGTGATGCTTGAAACACGAGTGAAATACTGTGAATATGTCACTGTCATTCTGAGGGGGATCTATGCCGGACTTCGCACACTTTGGTTGTCTGCTGACATTCTGGATACCGAAATTCGCTTAGAGCTGGTTCGTAGTTTATTATTACCTCATTTTACGTATGGTAGCGTAATCTTTCCCACGTTGGATAGTAACGAGGTTATAGGTTGCTTTTAACGATTGTATACGATTTGTCTACAAATTAAGCAGATTTGATCATGTCACACTGTATAGAAACACACTGATTGGGTGTTCACTACGTGTTCATTTACTGAAAATTGCGCTAATTCTATTCTACAAGTTGAGATGTTATAATAAGGCCGAGTACTTAAGCTGTCACTTGCAGCCATTACACTCTTCGCGGTCCCACGGATTCTTGGTCCCGCGTTTTGTGCACTTAGTCATGAAGAACTGCTACTTTGTACGATTTATTCGTGCTTGGAACTCACTTCCTCGGTCAGTTCAGGGTGCGCACTCCGTCAATGTATTCAGGAAGTCTTTAAATATCAATTTTCACAATATTTTATATTGTTTGGATTTTTTGATGGCACTTGTTTAAATTTCATCATGATTGATTGAAAACACTTGTTAACTTTTAAAATATTTATTAAAAAAAGAAAAAGGTCTTTTTATACGAGTGCGACGCGTTTCGCCCTATCGAGGCATCATCAGGCTATCGACTGAATATTCTCGCCGGTTACAAAAATTTTTGGGTTTAAAAGTGGACTATTGTTCATAAAATCTAGCTGATCATTAACTATGTTTAGCCCAATATATTTGGCTTTTTTTATTTCAAAAATTTCTGCCCTAGTCAAGATTTCTCCTCCGTCAATATTATGTAAAATTTTAATGCTGTTTGAATTTATGCTATGTTTATTTTCTTTTAAGTGTTTGGATATAGCAGTAGTTTTTTCTGTAAAAACACATTACAAAATTGCATCTTAAATCATAAAATAAAACCAAAAATTGATGCACTAGAAAAAAGCGGGGTATATCAAATTAAATGTAATGATTGTTCTGGAATTTATGTAGGTAAAACGAAGCGAACTCTAAAGATTAGATTAACTGAACATATTGCGGGAGCTCGAAATATGATGCCACAGTCTGCTATATCCAAACACTTAAAAGAAAATAAACATAGCATAAATTCAAACAGCATTAAAATTTTAGATAAAATTTTTTTAAATAAAAAAAGCAAATATGTATTGCTCGGCGTTTTGCTCGGCGTTTGACGACGACGACCATGCCGGCGTCGGCGTTGTTAATGTAATCCAGCCATTTGTACCATCTTTGCACGAGAAAGAAAATCTGGATATGAATCCTTAATGTCTGTCCACTCTGAGATCGACATTAAAGTGGATAATATTATCGCCAGGCTTTCCAAATCAAACTTGGGTGATATCTAACTTAAATATGATAAAAAAACTAAAAGCGACTACTTCCGACTTTTTTCTCCCCTCGAACATTTTAGTTGAACTGGTGGAGCATTGTTGTACCGAAGATCGCATTTGGATCTCCTACCGTGGGCACTGTAGTAGGGTACACCTCGATAATAGGGTATGAAGAAGCTATGTGCTCGCATGCACGATACCACTGTGAAATAAATATGATATTTCGCGACTTTGTGGGTACTGTTAATGTACGGTGATGACTTGATGATAGGTCATGTACAAAGAATTTATGTGCACATGCAATGTTAATAGTAAGAAAGTCTCAAACATAGCTCCGGGCAAGGGGTGAAGACGTTCGAAGTTGATAGATTGAAGGCCGAAATACAATGATGCCGACACGACATTTACGACGACAAATTAAATGTTGACCTAATGGCAATACCATGTAGCTATACACAATGGCGCCGACCGATTTTGTCGCCGTAACCAGAGTTGGGAATAATTCAACTTTTGTTTGTTTGTTTTTGTTAATAATTTAATAATTTTGTTTTTTATAATAATTGATTTTAAGGACTTATGCTTTTCTAGTATGTTTTTCTTGCAGTCATCAAATAGTATTCTAATATTAGGTAAAATTAGTTCTTTTTTCTTTATTAATTAAAGAAATTTTGGCCGGCCGGTATTTACATAATAATTTTAAATAAAATTTTATTCATGGCTGGCCGTGGTAGGAAATGGAAGTTCTGTTTCTTTTCGTGTCCAGCTACTGAAATTTGTATAGAATTTTATAAATAGGAACCCTAAAATTGCTTTTAAAGGAAGGCATAGGTAATTGTTATTAAGACGTATCGTCAGAGGCTATACAGAGCAGGAAGCACCACAGAAGTTGATTCAGAAAAGTAAAGAGAAGAAAGTATCAAGAAGAAAAATCAGCCAAATTTACAGAATTCGTAGATCTACGCTACAAGAAAAACTTAAGGGAAACTTTGGACCGTCAACTGCTCTCACAGAAGCGGAGGAGGAAAGAATTGTTGATTGGGGGACCCAACTTCGGTTGCTGCTTTCCACTTGGCTCTATAAAGACTTAGTTGGTATTGTCCAACAAATTGTAAATGATGACCAAAGAAAAACACCTTTCAAAGGAGGTCGACCGGTTGTCTTGGAAATTGTTTTGGATACAGGAAACTTCCGCTTGTGGACTGCTTCCATTAAAACCAGATGCAGAATTCAATCGAAACCTGAACAAGCAAGACAAAAAACCATTTCTGAAAATGTACCGTGTAAAACATTTGATTTAGTAATTGAAGCCATTAACGAAGTGAGAGAGCAGTTAGAAATCATTTGGAAAGTTTCTTCAGATGCTATAATTAACATTTGCACAAAAAAAACAAAAACTAGTCTTGGTCTAAGACCAATTCTTATGATACCATAGCTGAATACCGGTATGTAATTTCGTATAGTCACCTCTCTGTGCAAGTTTGATTATTGAAGGAGTTTTTCGTATATATTTCCAGGACGGTTCGTCGGACAGTAAAAATGTCTATGACCAATTTCATAAAATTTTGTATTCTGAAGAACTTTTCAGTACAACAAAAGACGTCTAGGACTAATCGTTTTCACAGTAAGCATAAAAAACCTAAATTTTTGTATGGCAACACCCAGAAAGCGTTCCCCGATTTAGCTCATTTTTAATTATATTTACTATTTCTATAGAAAAGCAAAAACAAAATTTCAGCTCTCTACGTTGACGCGCTCACAGGCAGTGTGCAAATATATAATGGAAAACGAAATTTTTTATGGCAACCCCACGAAAGAGTTACCCTATTTTCCCATTTTCGAACTTAATTTTACTTTTTCTGTAAAAGGTCGTGTGCAAAATCTCAGCACTCTAAGTGAACGCGCGGACAGACTTATATGCAAAAATCAAATAACTTTTAATATCGTGCTTAGGTTGGTTTACTAGCATTATTTTTGTGCGTTACAAACGGAATGACAAACTTAGTATACCCTATGCTTTCATTTAGGGCAAAGCTTCATAAACTATGAGTCGTAAACCCAAATGGGGTCGATTAACGAAATCTTGGAGGGTTTAATAAATTTAATTTTACAACTTTTTGTGCAATTTCTAATTTTATATTTTTGTATGTTTTTAAACAAATTCTAAAACAATATTTTTTTCGTATGTATATATATTGTTACCTAATCAATAAATCATCATCATTATCATTATCATATATGGGGACATGCGTGAAAATCACAATCATAAATGGGGTCGTGAATGTAAAAAGTTTAAAAAAACCCTGATCTAGGGAGTAAAAAGAAGAATAACAAAATAATTTCAAATGTGAAATGTCATTTGATTTCGATGCGTTAGAAGAAGAATGGCGTCTTATGCAAAGTCACTATTATTTGAAGTATGCTGAAACTCTATTTTTATACGCTATCATAGGGTATACTAAGATTTTCATTCCGTTCCATTTGTAACGCATAGAAATAACGATGATAGAACAGAATGGATTAGACACCCAAGCATAATATTAAAAGTTATTTTGATTTTTGCATGTCCGTCCCGTCCGCACAATAACTCGAAAAAGCGAAGCAAGGAAGAAATTATTTAAATCAGTTTCGACAAAGCAATGCAGCTTCGATCAACGTCGAGAAAGAATTTTTCTTTCATGTGATACAGAGAATACAAGGTATTCTCATTAAATTTTGGCACATGAGCTGTGACGAAATTTCGTCCAGTAATGCAGGGCCGTAGATAGGGGATGGCATAAATTTGCAGTGTCCTACTTTAAAGAAACAGTGCAGTACCTTAAAAATTGCCAACTTATTCCGTATTCTGCGGCGATATCACGTCATAAAAGTCATCGCAGCGAGTCTGTGTGATCGGCAACACTGACCAGTCAGCCACTACTCGGCCACTTCTTACTGTCTTGAATGAAGGTAAGACTATAGGTCGACTACTTGAACAGTTTTGGTCAGCAAATTTGACTGTTATATAAGAGTCGTATAAGAAAATTATTCTCTGATTTTGAAGACTCCAGATAAAATGAAAAATGGAAAATTCAATGATATTGCAAAAATTGTTGACATCAAAGGCGTTATGTTAAACATGGACGTTCGATTGGCAAAGATAGTAGCAAGAAAATATTTTGTGTAAGGTTTTATGAAGGCTTCCGCAGTGTTATGGTGCCATATAAAATTAACTCCATCAAAAAATGAAGCTGCAGACTACTACAATTTCAAAGGTATTTATTCGACATATTTTATTTGCCGCGGTTGACTACAGATACCGATTTATGTATCTTAATATCGGGGCTCCTGGGAGAGCTAATGATTCCACAATATGCGAAAACTCTTCTTTAAAAAGACATCATGTGGAGAATTCTGTATTTAAATGATTTGCAAAAAAACCTGGCTGGCGTTAGTGTTCCAGTTTTATTAATTGCAGACTCGGCATTCAAATTATCAGAAATCGTCATGAAGCCATTTCCATTCACTTTTGGTCAATGCCATGACCAGAAGAAATTCAACTGTCGTCTGTCAAAATGTAGACGTGTTGTGCAGAACGCCTTCGGGCATTTAAAAGCCCAATTTAGAGGAATAGGTAACTGCCTTTAAGTTAAAGTGGAAAATGCTCCAACTATTATAAAAGCATGTTGTATTTTGCATAATATTAATAAATAAATAAATAAATAAATAAATAAATTTTTAATATATTGCATGATATTTTCAATACTAAAGTTTTGAATTCTGTTTTTTATTTCTGCTGCTTGAGCTCTATGCTATGTTCTTTTTCCAACGTACATTTCGTTTTTGATATAACATGAGAATTTCTTTTCGTAAATCTCAAATCAAGGGAATGTTATTGCCAAACATTTAAGAAACATTTTAGTTCCTGCTCACTTGAAATTTTTCTTTTGACATCTGTTTTTGGACACATTTCATATGAAAACAAAATTTCATCTTCCTCAATACGTTTTACTATATTTTATTGCAAATATTCATTAAATTATCTGCTAAATGAAAGAAAATAAAAATACGTTTATAATTTATAATTAAATATTGTGAATTTACAAGTTTTTAAAGATTTTTTATGGACAGGATTGAAGTTATTTCGAAGCTAGGCACTCGTCTAGAAACAGGAAGCATTTTCATTAATGAACGAACAGCTAGCACTCTATATTTTTTTGGATTGAGCATCCCCAGTTCATCTATTTCGTTTTTATTTTCCAAATAGATAAGTAATCTCACAATATTGGTTCGCATTTTGTACGTACGCCAAACTTTCTCAAGTCAAAGGACCAATCAAACGACTGTGAAGTCCACACATATTACAATACATTTGTCACTTCAACTAGACAAGTGTCAAATATTAAATGTCAGAAAGAGGTTCGTGTATTAAATGATTATGGTTTGTAACTATAGGGTCACATTGCATTAAACTGCTATACCGCGTACATTTTTCGTGATTTCAATATTAATTTCCAATGTACTACATACTGAGTGTACACCGAGCGTATATCGAGCTTTCTCTCAGTATATAGCGCAAATTTCATTATTGAAATTGCAAATCTGTCTCCGGTATCAGTCTCTATTATTCTTTAATAAGGAATATGCTCGAATATGCTAGTCAGGTTCGGAGTCCTTCTTATTCCTCTTTTAGTGCACACATTGAGGCTGGCCAGCGCAAATTCACTAGAGTTTTGTTATATAAAGTGGAGAATACCAATCTAGAGTATCATGAAAGATTATAGCTAAATACAACTTAATAACACTGGAAAGTAGCAGAAACTACTTGGATAGAACCTTTCTATATAATATTTTAAATGGTCGAGTATATTGTCATGCATTAGTCTGTAATATTGAGTTGAACATTCCTCCGTGCAAGTCGAGATTCCAGGCCCTCTTCAGACTTCCTTGCTTGAAGAAGTAATAATAAGGAGAAATCACCTGTCTACAGAATTACTAAATCGAAGATATCTTTAACACTAGTCCTTTGCCTTTTAAAAAATTAATACTCCGCGAGGTCGGTTATTAACACTTTTTCTTGACTTAATATCTGCTGCTCTGCCTTACTTATTTCCTAAGTCCTTAGCAGTAGATAGTTGTCTTACTTTTTTCTATATTTTTTTCTTATCGTCTAGTTTTAAGTTCATTCACGCTCTTTATATTTTAGATTTGCTTTTTCTTTCTTTCTCTTTTCACATTTTGCTTTTAGTTTTATTTATTTAGTTATAAGTTGATTTTCTCCATTTACTTCTTAACATTATTACAACTTTTCTGTTTACTATCTTTTTAACTTTCAAAATAAGTAACTAAATCAATTTTATTGGTCTTAGACCAATTATAACTTTTTCTCTTGTTAATGTTAAAAATGCCCAAGGTGAAAAAAATGTTTCCCAATTTGGAAAAATTTATTAGTCCGCAGGTCGGGAAAGAAGTTTTTCGCAAGTCAGTCTTATTAAAACCAGAAATTCTCAACGTAGAATTGTTGTAAAACAAAAAATTGTACGAACATTTTTATTTATATCATAAACAAGGAAAAAAGCTAAAATTAGTCTAAGACGAGTTTTTACGATAACCTCCTAGATAAAATCATAACACAACCTTCTATGTATTACAGGGCGTGAAGTGAAATTTAGAAATTTTGTGTATGTGTGAAGTAGTGCTGTTTTCCCTCCATACTGTCTGACGATTATATTCACTTGATTCAGGTCCGATTTTTGTTTGCATTTTCGAGCTTTTGATCTTTCCCGCTGGCCTTCAGTCATGGAAATGGCAGGTGGCCTCACGAAATATTTTCGTTTGTGTTCTCACGGAAGCATGTCCTTGTTAGCCAACTGGCTGGACAGAGTGATAAGTCTGTGAGATGACTTTTTGGCATTTTAGTTAACTAGTTGACCAGACTCATGGCTTTGCCCAATTGGAAGGTTAGTTAGATATTGCGGTCGGCCGAAGAGGAAGGAAAGAGTTGTTAGAGGATGGAAGTGATGTTGGAGATCTTCAGTATTAAGGAACTGGCATACTGCTAACTGCCTGGTTGAAAAATCTCTAGCGGCATTCTCAGTCGTTGACATCTCCAACCCGATATTTCTAAGATTTCGTTAAAAATTTAAATTAAAATTAAAATTTTTCATGCACACATCTACACTACTTATCTGTACCTGTTTAATTTCTGACGTCAGTTTTTGAGAGAGTGGATTTGGAAGAGAGTTGACTCTTGGAGAGAGGGGGAGAAAAATTCATAGAAACTTTTCGATTTGTTTTTGGTATATTTTGAGCTTAGCTCATCGGGAATCACATGATTTTTTTATATTGCTTTTGAGAGAATTTAAGTTTAGATCACTGTGAATTTTCACTGAAAAATTTTTCGGCGTTGTATGGTTACAAGTTGTTTGTTCTAGTCATTGAACATTTTTGCTGGTATATATTCCATTATCGATCTTGAAATTAAGCATTGCCCTTCAACGGCTTCGGTAATTTGACTTGAGGATAAGTATAAAGTACACCCAGTGTGAATTTTTTTTGCGACATCGATTTTTGTGAATTTTTCGAATATAATGTAATTGTCCCAGTACGGTACGATTAAGTTACAACACTGAAGTTGCCCAACGACCTTGAGTTTGAATATCCGCCTTCAGCTAATCTTTTCAATTGTGAATTTTAAGTCCTTATCCTAGTCTCAACAATACTTGTCTGTCTTTTCCCGGATTTCGTAACTTCTGCACAAACGACAGAATTATTCAGACTTTGGCCATCCGGGCTATACGATCACTCTTATTATTCCCTGTTGAGACTGTTAATTGTGTAAAATGGCTACCATGCGAACACCACCTCCTGTGATTGAAGTCTCAGTGCATATAACAGACCAGTTCTCCATCTGTCAAGATGGAGACTAGTCCGTCAAACGAAAACATGTGACAACTATCTGTGGGCGTGTGCTCCACAAGGTATGTTTGCAAGCGTGGATAGAAGAGCAAGTCAATTGCGCCAATTGCAGATATGCACTTACGCAACAAGACTTCACAGCATATACTGGTGCGATACCGAAGCGACATTCCACTCGGCATGGTAATCTTTCTCAGCAACTTCCACAATCAGGTCGCGAGTCATTATCTTCTTGGTTACGTTCAGCACCTAGATCGCATAGCAGTTCAAGAAGGAATAGTTTATCACCTGTACCTTTGGTACATACAGAGATCGCTCAAAGTATGAACTCGCTGCGGACAGAGATAACAGATGCTCGTCAACGAGTCTCTGCCGTTATTCAACAGGCAGACATCTCTCGTACAGCACCACTTTTTGGAGAGCGTATCATTTCTCTCAGACATATCATGCACCCCCTAGGGGTGCCATCTACAGCAGCATTTGCTTGTCGTCCACACAATCGAGTCCAAAATAATTCTTGGCACAGACGCTCAGGCGATGGAACCTGGCGTATAGTGGAAATAACTCCGAACTGTCAGTGGATGAATTTATTTTTCGAGTAGAAGCGCTCACCTACTCCGTTCTAGAAGGAGATTTTGACTTCCTTGTTAAGAATATGCTAATGTGGTTGACAGGACCAGGACTGGTACTGGCTTCTATGGGAGTGTGTTAAGACTGAGTTATCTGTCGAATGAGGAGTACTCAAGATTGACTTGAAGATCAGAGTGCAACTGATGTCACGAAAACAATGGTGTGGCCATATACCACCACTATTTGGTGCAGCTGCGTGTCCAATAACAAAACCCTATGCCAGACCTGTAATTCCTAAAAATTGTAAAGTCTAACTTACTGCCTGAGATTCAGGAAAAGATCTGTTTACACCCAACTAATACCATTGGGCAGCTACGCGCTTTAGTCACCCAAATTCAGGCTACACAGCATCGAATTGCGACTGCGCGCAACTGGAGCATAATCAAGAATCAAAGGGTAAGCGAAATCGAGGACTCCCAAGACTTTAATTCGGATTTGTTAGTACTATCCGGGTGTGACACTAATATAGCAGACGTGTCAGCCATCTCAAACAGACAAGCAAGGGCATCTGTACCAAGACTGTTTCCAAGAAAGACAACGCATGTTGTTCTACGGAGGTGGACAGACACAAGGTTGTCTTTTAACCAAACTATAGGCATTGTCTACAGGAAAACGAGAAGCGGGTCGGGAATCACAACACCTTTCCTCGACCGAGTGCGACATCTCAGATGTCAACAACTCCAACTACTCTAGCTCAACCGCTGAACCGGAACATCAGTCTGCTCAATCCACAGACTTCATTGATGAACCAATAGACTGTCCGTTGATATCATTCAGTGACTCTGGTGAGGGATTGTTGCCTCTAACAGTCAAACGAATAATAGTAATCCTTTGGCAGTAAACCTGATTGATTTCTCTGCGGATTCTCAAGCTCCCGTTTCCACCAATAGGGAGCCCACGACACTTCCGATCCGAATCCGATTGCAACCTCTTCGGATGATGTTACTGAGAGGGAGGTTCAGTCTCCTGCTTACACCAATATGAGGCGGCCACCAGACTCTGTGATGACGAGTAGCCGTGAGCCTGTCTTGTATCCGTTGACGCCATAACATGTGCATCTGCAAAACTACAACCAGGCGCGAGACTGCATTTTCTACTCGGTGGCAGTGCTGGTAGGAATTATGATCCCAGATCTGGACCTTAATAGAACAAAGCAACGATCAACTTTTCGGTGGCGCGAATACTGCCGACAAATCAACACTGAATGAAAGAAACTGACCCACATTTCAGTGTTGATGCCAGATGATATTCGGCCGTATGCCGAAGTGAAGCTACTCGGGCGAACTGAGACTGGGTTGCTTGATAGTGGTGCTACTGTCAGCATCCTAGGCAAGGGAGCTGTGGACAAGCATGCTGACGTGACGCAGACGTCGAATGGGAAGTATCGCACTCAAGTGGAGGTAGCTAATAATGCCATGACTAATGTCCATTTTCATGTGGACTTGGAAGTCACTTTCCGTGGTGAGCCCAAAAACGTGCATTTTTACGTGGTTCCTGGGCTCACACAAGCACTATATCTGGAAATAGACTTCTGGCGACTTTTCAGCTTAACTGCAGATGTCCTAAATATAGTTGCGGAAGTGATGCCCAGCCAATTAGTTGCCTCTGACACTGACTATCATGTTCTTTCGAATCAGGAAATTCAACGTCTAGGGGCCACTAAACAGCGTTTTCCTTCCTTCGCCTCTTTGGGCTTAGGAAAAACATACGTGGTCACTCACAGGATCGAAACGAATGATACTGCCGATAAAACAGAGGTTTTATCCAATTTCACCAGCCGTGCAGAGTTTGATTGACGCCGAATTAGAGCGAATGCTGTTGCTGTGTGTGATAGAGGAGAGCCAGAGTCCTTGGAGCTCTCCAGTTGCTCTGGTGAGGAAGCCTGGGAAGCTTCGGCTTTGTTTTGACGCCAGGAAAGTCAACTCCGTTACTAAGACGGACGCTATCCGTTGACGCAGATAGACGCACTTCTGAGTCTACTTCCTCCGGCAAAGTACATTACAAGCCTGGACCTCAAAGATACTTTCTGGGAGATCCTACTACACAGTGATTCCACAGAGAAGACTTTTACAGTACCTGGTCATCCTCTCTATCAGTACACAGTGATACCATTCGGCCTATATGCAACGCTCCACAAACTATGTGTCATCTCGTCTATCTAGACGATTAATTAATCTTGTCATCAGACTTTCACTCTCATTTCGTTCTACTAGTCCGCGTAGCCGACTGTTTGAAGAAAGCTGGCCTCATTATCAACGTAGAGAAGAGTAAGCTCTGTATTACAGAGACAAAATACTTGGATTTCATTGTTGGGAAAGGAGGAATAAGGACAGACCCTGATAAAATCTCACCCATAGTCGACTACCCGTCACTTAAAAATGTTCGGGAAGTCCGACGCCTATTAGGAATGGCGGGATGGTGTCGTTGATTTATTCCGAACTATGCTGATATGACTGCCTCCATAACTGACACTCTTAATAATCCTAGTCAGTTCCAATGGACACCTGAAGCTCAGACGTCTCTGAAACAGTTGATGCAGAGACTTACTACTGCTCCATTGCTAGTGAGTCCGGATTTCACGAAACCGTTCGTTATCCAGTGCGATGCGAGTCAAAAAGGTATTGAGGGAGTGCTGTTGCAACTAGACGATGGCCACGAGAAGCCGATAGCCTACGTCTCGAAAAAGTTGAATTCAGCACAAAGGAACTACACCGTCACAGAGCAAGAATGCTTAGCAGCAATGCTAAGTGCACAAAAGTTCCGAATCTTCATTGAACTCGCCGGTAGACTTGCTCGGTGGAGTCTGGAGCTTCCAAAGTTTAATTCTTCGTGAAAAATCTTTAATTCTTTCTGAAAAAAGATTTAATTAAATCTGAAAATGCTATATTATCCGTGAGAGTCCAATCCATTTTGCTCTACCAGCATTGTTTCTATGCATTACAAACGGAATGACAAACTTATGGGGTATAGTAAGTATTCATCATCTGGGATATAATAAACGTCGCGTTATATAAATCATTTGATTTAACGTTTCGAAATAATAGTGAAAGCATATAAGTTTAAAACATATTATAAAGGACATTTATAGGTACAATGTTGTCTGAAAATATATATTATATATTGAGTACGTTTAGATCGCAGCTATTTAGGACTAGTTTTACGTAAGTCGAATTACGTAGTACTAATCTTGCTGCTGTTTAGTCCGCTCGTATTAAAGCTTTGACAGGTGTCAAAATTGTCAGATCTGCCTGCTATTTCAGGAGAAAAATGAAAAATAATATATTGAGTTTGTTTGTACACCGCATGCTCCAGAAAATGGAGCATAGAAGAAAATTTAAAATCAGAATGAGGAAATACTGCTATTTATATTACTAAATACCCAAGATAAAACATGCAAATTTTCAGGCTAATGGCAAAACATTATAAGATAATCTGCAACAATTATTTATTAATTATGTATAAGGGCGTCACTATTTACAAACAGCCTCGCATTACCTTATGCGACGTAATGTCTCTATTTAATACTAATTTTTGTAGGTTAATACCGCATCAGAAACCGAATTAAAGTAGGACTAGTTTTTCGTAATACGGCATGTTTAGACCACTTAATATTGTACTACGTAAGTCGAACTACGTAATAAGTCCTAAATGGCACGGTCTAAACGGGCTCATTGTTACGCGCAACAAAGCGACACAAGCGACATCTGTTGGAATTGAAAGCAAATTTAAGTTAGTGACATCTTAGTAAACTTTGGATTCGAGGAATAGAATTTACGGGAAGGTTCTAGGATAAATTGTAGAGTATAAAAATAGATCGCTTCTCACATCGAGGAGGCGAGTCTTATTTCAGACAGAAAAGTGAATGAAGTAAACTATTTGGCTTGCGATAATTAGAAGTACAGTACTAGCGATCACTATAAAAAGTTGATTTGATAATTGTTTGTAAATGTTATAAAAGTAAACAGTGAAGTTAAATAAAGGAACAACATTTGAATGACAGTTGAAATTTTGTGTTTTAAATAACTAACTAAGGCCACGCTCGTAACAATATATATCTTATCTATATTAAACACATTTGTACGCCAAGTCATCGGATATTTATTTGAGTTTACTAACGGCCAGAGCGTGGCTTGTGGCATGTGACCGCGAATGTAACTTTGGCAATACATTTACATTGCTTCAGACGCTTGCATCCAGTGGCTGTGGCTTGTGGTCGTGCATGTATTTTGGGCCTCAGACTCAGACAGCCAAACTCCGCTCCTAGTTGTGTCCTCTCAAGGCTTTGGTCTGGAGCTGTTACTTGAAACTAAAGCTACTGTCTAGGTGCAGTAAAGTAACGTTGTTTTGGGACCCTGGAAACGAAGGACTTGACGGTAATGAAAAAGCGGACGAACTCGTCAAAACTGGAGCCGACAGTCCGTATACTGGTCCCCACCCGACATTTGTCCTATTAAAAAGCCACTTTAGGGGTAACTGCTTAAATGGGACAGCAGTCAACTGGATCTCCTCTGGCGTAGCGCTCCCGGTATGACACAGGCAATGGAATTCTTCACTCTAGACGCACCAACTAATTGGTCTTAGCAGACAATCGCTCAGGTTGTTTTCTAACGCAGTCGCTGGACATGATCCCTTCCACCAGATTGTGAAGAAGATAGGCAAATTCAGCAGTTAACTGTGTCGACTGTGCGAAGAGGAAGATGAAACCTAGATGCATGTTATATGTGAGTGTCCAGCGCTTGCAGTTTTAAGGTTGCAAATCACTGGAAAAACACTTATCGCTCCAAATAAGGATTACAATCTAACCTCAAGCGCAATAATCGAGCTCGTAAAACTTTACTTTAGGACAAGGCACAAAAGATCAACTATGGTCGTAGTATCCGCATGGTCCTAGCGGCCTAGTCGCCCCTACTCTTAACTGGGCAGAAGGCAGAAGGATTGAAAATATTTTCTATCAATGCGAGGATTATCCAACATAAAATCTCGGAAATCAGTAATTGATTGCTAAACAATGAGATTCATGTATTCTTTGTGACTGAAACTTGATTGAATGATAGTACTCTAACCGTGATTGTATCCATTCTTGGCTTTAGTTTATTCCGTAATGAAAGAAATAATCGTATCGGAGAAGGTGTGGCGTTATATGTATTGTTACGTACAACAAAAAGAGGAAAGTGGTGACATCTACCGGAAATGGAGAGTAAACAACTTCAGGTTCGGAGAATCGATGATGGAACCTTCGGGAAGGTTCAGGAATAGAATATTCAAGAAGCTTCTGGAATAGAATACTCCAGAATAATCTGGAGAGTTTCTAGGGTATAAATATAACAGTTGTCACCGCCAGAAGAAAGAGTCGTGTCTTAGACGTTGCAGTGTTAACAATCGAAAGTGTTGTATTTGGATTGCGATAATTTTTTAATAACGTTTACGTCAGTGGTAATGTCAAAGTTAACCTAAAGACAAGTTAAGGAGCTGTAGAGCAAAATTGGAAAATTTCTGGTGTTTTTTAGAATGAAACAAGTAATTTCATATACTTTCGTCTTTTGCATTAATGGGGGAAAAGAACTTGGCTTGCACTATTGTAGTGCAACTGAGACAACGAGTTAAAAACAAATATCGAGAGAACGTAGGGTTACCCGAACGACAAAATCTTATTAAATCCCTCAAAATCCTTTCAACCTATTCATAATAATGTACATCGGGTCACACTACCTCCCATTTTTAAGAAAAAGATAAATTTCGCTTTGGCTCAGATGCTGAAAGGAGATGTAAAATTCCTCTCAAATAAAATTCTCATTTTTCCCGAAAATATCAGAGAATCCATCATTGAGTTCTCCCACTTAATCTCTTCATAGCAAACCGAATGTAAATAGAAACACGTGCTGTTCAAATATCATAGGATTACAGCAACAACATGTTTCCATTTACAGCAACAAAATGTGACCAAAACATTGTCAATATTTTATGAAAACCGGTTTTACAAAAGCGCGGCGCGGGAACATTTTATGAGAGTAAAACGTAAAAACTCCGCCGCTTCTCATTAATTTACGAAAATGAAACATTTGCCATTCTGTTTCGTTGCATGCAACTTGCGCTTTTACATTTTTTATCTTTATTCATAAAAGTTTTAAAGAGAGTTTGATTTTTTTTTCGATTTTTTTTCTTTCTTTCTTCCTTTTCTTGCCCTGTGCATTTTAAATGTAAAACACTCGGAAATCTCGCCTGCTTCCTAAGCCTAACTTGTCATTAGGTTGTCACCACCAAAAAAAGAGTCTTGTGTTAGACGTCGTAGTGCTAACAAGCGAAAGTAATAAACGGGCGAAAGTGTTGTAATTGGATTGCGATAATTGAAAGTACACTATTAGCGATAATTAAAGTTGAGTTGAGAAAATTGAAGGTTTATGAATTTTGTATGATGAAAGTGAAATAAAGAACTTGTATATTAAATATTTAATATTGTGTTTTAAATAACGAATCAAAGGCCACGCTCGCAACAATATTATGCGTGGGTTTCCAATCCATTTTGCTCTATCAGCATTATTTCTAGGTGTTACAAACAGAATGACAATGACTATATACTTCATCTAGCGTATAAAAATCACTGCACAACGACTGCAAATTAATTTTTTTTTTAATTAAACCTTAATTATTAGCAGTATTTAAATAATTTACATGAGCTGAATTACTTCGCGTTATGGAGGTATTTGTAGTAAGTGCATACTTTGGTCCCTATAGGATACTTAAGCATATACCATATGTGGGAGTACCAGTACATGGACTTGTACTTGAAAGTTTTCAAGTACCAATATCGGGACTTTTACTTGTGCCAGGTACTGGCATTAGTACTTAAATACTAATGTACTTGAGTACTTTACAGGTCTGGTGTAGAGTAAATTTTCATTTTACAGTGGTCCCTTATGTAAAACAGATATTCCGCCATTACATCTTAATACCTATTCTACCTGTTCTAAACAAAGTCACAAACCTTAAAGCGGGGATAACGGATGACATGAAAAGTTGTGAAAATGTTAACCTGATGCTAAGCAAAATGTATGCGGCTTTTCGGAGGGTTTTGCTAGAGTTTTGATATTAGGATGAAATTGGCCAGGGAGCTCATAATACCTCATTTTACTTACGGTAGCTTGATCTACATGAACATAGGCAGTAACTGTATGCGCAGGGTAGTTGTAGCTTTTACCGATTGCGTTAGGCTGCACTTTTACCTGGGGGTTACACGAGATGCTACAGCTTGCATGCAAGCCTCCTTTCCATCGCGATCTTAAACTTGACAACAGAAGGTAGTTCGGTTGATTTATTATCATCTTGCATGCAAGTTCATTAGGCATTGAGACGTCAAATCTTGCGTATATTGGAAAATTATACCAAAAAAAGAAGCAGCAGAATTATAAAAACCCAAGAAAAAATGAAGAAAAAGGTGATGGTAAATGATGTAATGGTAATGATCCCAGAAAATCTCATTTTCCCAGTATAAATTTATTAATTTCTGTCAAACATTTATTTTCCGTCATCTTGAAAACTGTATAATGTCAAATTACTATCACCTCATCCGCCAAGATTTTTCATCATGTAAGTTCGTTGAAAGTTGAGCTGCCAGCATGGCAGTAGGGATTACACGTGCAAGAAGTATGGCAATGCAAGTTGCATGCAAGCTGTACTATCTCGTGTAACCCCCGGGGTAGTCTACACAGATATGATCATGTTTGGCCTTTTAAATTCAGGCTAATTATTAGGTTGCTTCATTGATACTTATTTAAAACGTAAAACACTCGTATTTATTCATAATTTAATTTACAACCAAATAAACCTGAATATCTCAAAGAAGATATGTACATATGTAAAATTCTTATATCTTCTTGCTCTATCAGCGCTTTCAAGGAATGTATGAGATCGGTTACGATATAGAAACAACATGCTAATTTATTTATTTTACTGTTTCTCCCAACTAAAGTTTTAGTTTAGTTAGGATAAGAATATTTACTAATGAAAAATTCATAGTTATTAGATGTAAATTGAGTATTATGAACTTAATAGACAATATAGAGTTTCTTTTGCTTTTTGTAAGCTTTCATCTCATCGGACTTATTTTTCTTGCATATAGGTACATGTGGTCACTTTTCTACTAACCTTCTTGTTTTAGTACGGTAAAAGATTGTAAATCGAGTGTAAATAAATTTTACAAAATAATGAAACTTATATAGGGTAAAACCACCTATTAGCGGCCAGACCCAATTTACGGCCACATGCGCAAGAATATAAACACAAATTCTATTCAGATTACTCTTAAAAACACTTTACGGTTTCATGGGAAAACAAACATATCACGTTTTCAGACTACTTAAATTTAAAAAGTTTGGTTCAATGGTGTTTGTACATTTGTCATTTATTCCATGTCACTCAGTCAAGCGAAGTGGTTGAAAGTGTGTAAGTCTGCTTTCAGTGTCATTGAGGAATAGGTTACTTTTTTCGCTGGTTAGTCGGATGTTTCACAGTTCGAAACGGTTATGAAAATATATAACTTTAGTATAGTTTGAAAAAACACAAAACGTGAAAAAACTAAATTTTATTGTTTAAATAATTGTGAAATTTTCATGGCCGGTATTAGGCTCATAGATAAACGACAAAAACCATTTATTAACCACAAATGGCCGGGTTTTGGTTTTTTGTTAGCTAAAAACGGCCACGATAATTTATTAGAAAAAAGTTAATTTTAAACCTTAACCTACCAACTTTAATTTTCTTATAGCAAGGAAAGCATAACAAATAATTTTTTTTATCATATTTAAAAGATAAAACGCTTGTATAAATACTTTAAACAGATGCAAGACAGGTAAAGAAACCACTAATGGCGCTGTCTAATATAAGGTCTTAAATTAATTTTTTCCCAATAAATGATAAGTTGATTCACAAGAATTAACACATTATGTAAAGAAAAAGATTAAAAAAAATACATTCGAAACAACTGCATTGTTCTAAATTTTGAAAAAAAAAATGGCCGTTATTAGGTATAGGAAATTGCCCTAAATCTAATTAGTGGACAACCGTTAAATTTGAACGAAAAGGCTGAGTTTATTTGAACTACTGCTAAATGAGAAGAGTGCATTTAAAAAAAATTACGTTTTTCAAGCTGAAAACGGCCCTAAGTTGATTCGGAGTGGAACAATTTCAATTAGAGAAACAGGTCGGAAATTTAATATCCCTCGAACTATTCTCCAGGATAAATTAAATGGCAAACTTCCAGAGCCGATTTCAACACCTGGCCCTTCTACAGTTTTAACAGCTGCGGAAGAACGTAAAATTGTAGATTGGTGCAAGAATCAACATCCCATCAACAACGATGAACTCCTCGACACAGTTCAAAAGGACAAGAGGAAAACTCCATTTACAAATAGTCGGCCAAGCACAAAATGGTTTCAACTATTTTTAAAAAGACACCCTGAAATAGCCTGTAGAGTTCCAGAGGGTATGTTACCGAAATAATGATAAGGGCATGGTTTAATAAATTGAAAGCCTACCTAACTGAAATAAATGCAGAGGACGTATTGGTAGATCCCTGAAGAATATTAAACGGCTACGAAAGTGGATTTAGCCTATGCCCTAAAACAGGAAAAGTACTGGCTCCCAAAGGATGCCGAAATGTTTACCAAATCAAAAGCAACGAAAAAGAGACCATAACGGTTTTATTAACCTTCACAGCTAACGGAGAAATAGTTACACCTCTCGTCGTATACCCGTATGTATATGTACGTATCCCAAAAGAAGTTGCGAATAGTGTCCTTCCTCCTGGTATATCGGTTTGTCCGACTCTGGGAAGATGAAAGGGAATGTTTTCTTCGAGTATGTCGCTAATAGGCTTAACAACTAGTTAATTCAAAATGGCGTACAAAAACCAGTGGCCATAAATCACACTTAACTCTAGAATTAAGTGAATACTGTAGCAATAATGGCATCATTTTATACGCCTTACCACCCAATACAACGCATATCATGCAGCCTGCAGATGTGAGTATCTTTAAGCCATTAACGAATGAATGGAAGAAAATCGTTAGGACATGGCAAAGGCATTCCGGTTCAATAGAAAACGTTACTAAAGTAACCTTTTGTCCACTACTGGATTCCACTATCTTACAGATAAAATCGTTGCCAAAAATCATTCGCAATGGCTTCCGTAAATGCGGTCTCTACCCATTCGACCCTAACGCCATTGATTTCACAAAATGTGTAAGGGATAACGTGGATAAATTGAGCAAAGTTCAGGTAGAAATTCAGACACATTGCAGCAACCAAACCGGTATGATATTGCGGCTGAAG
The DNA here is from genome assembly GCA_963930735.1 of Dioctria linearis. Taxonomy (NCBI): domain Eukaryota; kingdom Metazoa; phylum Arthropoda; class Insecta; order Diptera; family Asilidae; genus Dioctria; species Dioctria linearis. The sequence continues at coordinate 209,996,385 of OZ005741.1, read as the reverse complement.
TAGTTGAATTAATAAGAGCTGGACTGGAATCTAAGGGCATTGATACCGATGAAGTACTTGAAGAAATTATAAAGGCCAAAATTCACCACGAAGGCGAAGAAATCTCAGTAATTGAATCGCTTATTGCAGACTCTTTTGAAGACCTAGAGACAGGGATGTACGACATTGTCGAAGAATTGGAGCCAGGTAACTGCGATCTTGAGCCGGATGGTAGTCTCGTTAAAGATCTGCATTTTTCAAGTGCCAACTTTCATATGGGCAATGAGGACAACATCGCTGTTGATCTCGGTAATTACCTTGTGAGCAGCGAAAACGACATCACAATTGATTCCACCGTTGTTGATGAAAGGATGCCTAAGGATAGCACTGATTTTCCTCCTTCCACTAAATTACAGTCTAGAGATTGTTCGCCCAGTATTGATAAACATTTGGTAATGCCTTGCAGTAGCCACATTTTTTCAAAGCAGCAGTTTATCAAAAGGGTTAAGTTTCCAAGCGCTGAATCTTCCCTAGAGTGGCGACAAATAATGTATAAAAATGACTCTGAAGAAAAAGAAAAGGCTGACGCAAGCAAGAAATGAAAAGAAGAAAGACTGAAAAGGAAGTGCTATAAAATCGAGGCGCAATCAAAAAAGCGTCAAAAACTGTCGGTTGCGATAACTGTGCGAATTGGACCATTTGAAGTGCACCAACTTAAGTTCTTATGATCATCTCTTTTTTAATGTGACGACTGTGGGTGGATATTTGATAAATTCCTAATCTATGACTGAATTGCTAAATTAGGTAAAAAAACTGGATTGCCTTTTTTCGTTTTTCAACAAACGAACTGTAATTTTTATGTTCATTTTTTTATTTACTTTAAACTACATACAATATCTATTAAATATAGAAATTTGTTAAAAAAGTAAGATTTTAATATTTGTTACCTTTGTGGCCATTTTTTCTAACCTTTCTGTTGGCCGGGATTTGGTTAAATTGGTTGCCGGAGACTGGTTTTTCTTGGCCTGAGACTGGTAAAAGGTAGTTTTTTTTTTAATTCTATTTATAAAGTATTTATTGATAAGTAGAAGAAAAAAAATACTTTTTAAATTGCTCACAAACGTTCAAATTCACCTAAATAAAATCTCACTGTAATTATGTAACTCTCAATGCAGTAGTACACTGTATTAAATCGGAAGTAACTCTTAAGTGGCCGGTAATTGGTGCAATTACCCTACATAGTGTACATAGAGAACAAAGGTAAGTTATGTTTTAATTCTTCTTTATATTATACTTAGTGTCAAAGATAGACGTCCTTTCTGTTTTGAAAATATTCATATATATTTTTAAAATGTTCTGGATATTGTGGAAGGACGGAAAATAATTTGACCGTTCAGGACATCCTTGAGGATTCTAAAATAATAAATGGCAATGAGAAGTGGTATAGGAGTTTTTTGAACTATTTACAAATAATCGTGGTCGTCTTTAGCCAAGTGGGGGCCATGGGCAGGATATGGGAGCCCGCTAAGAGAAATTATTTTCTAAAATACTGTGGGTTGCAACAGGAATAATAACGTAAAGTGAGACCAATCGCGCACTGGAGACTCTTTGTCACGTAGCTGTTTTGTCACCACCGTCAATTCCATTACGCTCTAATGTTAATGCGCGGATGAAGTGACGTAATAGCAACGTGACTTTGTGGTTCATTTGGCCAACAACTTTTGGGCGACGAAACTATCACCGCACCTTCAGTTTTATATGAATTTGCACGCACTGATAACATTTTTGTCGCCGTTTGACTCCCATTGTTTTGGGAGACGTTGTGGAGGAAAAAACTTACGCATTTTTTTTTTAAATATCTGCTGCAACGATAGTGTCAGAGGAAGCTATAAATAATGCAGTATTATTACAAGAAGTACAAATGAGACCACCCCAATACAACAAAAATTTGAAGGAATAATCTGATAGCAATTTGAAGATAAGAATGTGGGAAGAAATATCCATGAAAGTGTTTACAGACCTTAGAGTTACAGCAAATCTCTCTTCGGGTTCAATTGATGATCGCATACTGATACTTTGATATGTTATAGCAGGTCTCAAAATCTGTATAGTAGTAAATTATCAAATTTTTCAACACTCATACGGAAATGTCAAAGAAATTTTTTTTCAAGATATAATCGTAGTTCATCAAACATTAAGTGAAATTTTCCTTTAAGTAGGATTTCGCTCCGAATTGGAAGGACCCAATAGCGTTTCTTTCCTTGATATTTTCAATATACTTATGAAGAATGAAGAATGATATAAAACACAAATTTTTGGGTGACAATTACTCATTCTGTGCATAATAAACTAGGCCGTGGCGACTGGATGGCGACAGTGACCAAAAATGTTCGTGACAAAAAGTCTATAGTGCGCTTTAGGTCTAACATGAACCAACAGTATAAAAATGTTCGCTGCTTACCAAATTGAGTTTGGCTATTGAAAGTATACCATGAAAACATGCCGGAAATTTAAAAAAAACTGGGGCTGCAAAAGCAGTCACCATACGTTACTTTGTATGAAAATTTGTTGCCATGTATAGAATTTCGAATAAATCCCACGGTCTATTTTCAGTAGCCAAACTCTAACAGCTAAACTATAGCTTGTAATACATAACCAGGTTGTCTTACTGGTTGAAGAATTGGTCATCGGTTGATCTACAATCGCAGGAGCTAGGGGGCCCATGGATCGCGGGGCCCTGGGTCCGGCCCCATGCGTAAAGATGGCACTGCAAATAATATTACAGTTACTGATCCAGGTAAGGTGATTATCAAGTTGTACTAATACAAGTACATCTGATTTCGATGATAACGTATTTTACAGACGATTCTGTTCAAGATCCTAATTACTCAAGCAAATAATTTTCGAGTTCGCCAGTAAGCGAGTTACTAGATTAGTTTCAAAATACTGAAAAGTTAGAAGCGTGAGAAAATGATGAAAACTAGAAAGAGGACGACTGTACCAAATCTTTTGGCAAGCGCCGTAATTGCCATATTATATGGAACGGCACGGTGAAGGCAAAAGCCGTGCACTTAAATATGTTTTGGCTTATTGCATTTCTTTAAAGAGAGAGTTGTTAGTTGTAATATGAAGATCTTAAAAAACAACAACAAAATAAATACCTTCTAGTTACATATTTCTATGCTGTAGCAAATTTCAAAATAAATCAAATGAGTATTATTATTATTCCGGAGATTCGACCTCTAAGCACTGCGTCTGATCTTATATTTATTCAAATACACGTTTCTATGGGTTTCTGGGTTTCTGCTTGAAAAACCGTTCCGTCGGCGCCTTCTGTTACTTGCAATACGATCGATAGACTCCCACACCCACCATGCTTTCTTTCTTACATCCGACTGTGTCCCAGATAAGTGATCCACGGGGTGTTTACGGTCCATTATTCTTCCAGTTTTGGCGATCTTCTATTACCACCACAAAGCGGCGCCCAAAACTAGGAGCCTTGGCATTGTGCCGGTGAATTTGAAGGCTATTGAATCATTTTGAATGACCTACAAGTCTCAGTTTTCCTGGAGCTGGGAATTAGAATCTTAGCACTATGAGTAACATCCTTTTTATACCCTAGATGAAATCTATAGGGTATACTAAGTTTATCATTCCGTTTGTAACTCCTCGAAATACTGATCGTAGAGCAAAATGGATTGGACACCCACGCATAATATTAAAAGTTATTTTGATTTTTGCAAGTCCGTCCGTCTGGCCGTCTGTGCGCACGATAACTCGAGAACGAGTATATTTAGAGAGCTAAAATTTCGTACACAGACTTTAAAAAAAAAAAGTAAAATTAAGTTTGAAAATGAGACAAATCCGGCAACTCCTTCGTGGGGTTGCCATACAAAAATTTCGTTTTCCACTATATATTTGAACACTGCCTTAGAACGAGTCGACGTAGAGAGCTAAAATTTGATACATGGTGTTTTCATTGTACTAGCAAATAAAATTTCAAAATGGACTAAATCGGGCAACTCCTTCTTGGTTTCTTTAGGTTTTTTACGTATACTTTGAAAACGATCAGTCCAAGAAATTTTTATTGCACTAAAAACTCCTTCAGAATACGAAATCCTTTAAAATTGGTTATAATCATTTTTTCTGTCCGACAAACCGTTTTAGAAATATATGCGAAAAACCACTTCAAAAATCAAACTTGGACAGAAAGGTGACAATACGAAATTTCATAAGGGCATTCATCTAGGGTATCATTACTTGTTAATGAAACGATCTCCTCTACATCTTTCAGTTCTAAGACTGATGTGGGAAAAGTCCTCATAGTATCTTTTATTTCTTGTAATTAGGCTTTGTAGTTTTTATAATTTTATTTGTACTGTTATTTGTTTTGGTCCACCATGAGGCCACCGTAGATAATTATGGGCCTACCGATAGCGGTATAGGACCAATAAACCATTTTCGCATTCAAACCCCTTTTTTTTTGTATAGTCTTTGACGTGTACAGAAAGCTGCTGTGGCTGCTGGTTCCACGTGAGTGTCTTACCTTTTGCCATACACAACATCAAATGATTTGAAAAGTATGAAAAATTGCTTGAAAAATCCTTCAAAGAGGCACTAAGTTCAAAGTAAAACTCAAGCTCGGCGCAATTTTCTGTAAATTTTTAGTGATATCGAAATTCAAGTGTTTTTAATAAAGCAAAGCCGCCCATATTCGCAACAGATCTTAATTCTGGCAAAAACATAGTGGAGTCTGGATGCTCGGGGTAGATCTGGGCTATTCTCAATTTTTGCAGTAGCTGACGCCGCATCAGCGCCCTGTCGCCATCTTGACAATCTGGATATTTACAGAAAAAAGTGAATAATATCTAATAATTGTGGACAACTTACAGTTGGCTAACAGAGATACACGAATTAGCCATTGGCTATACCTACTCTGTGGATCATCTTAGACCGGCTGCGCTGCGACACTCAGCGTGTGATATTAAACCTTAACAAGCAACTAATATTTATCTAATGTGTAAAATTTATTGGATTTGTGATACTCCCAGCTCGGGCAAATACAGGGTGGCAGTGTATCTAGCTGAAGATATAGTTATACCAAAAAGCTGACTAGCAGCTTTACTACTTTTGATAATTGTTGCATAAATTAGCAGGACATCAAATTGTAACAAGCAACTATTATTGGATTTGGGATACTCCCAGCTAGGGCAAAGAACTTATTACTTTTCAAATTGCTGCATATTAGCAGGACATCAAATTTTAGCAAGCAAGTAATACCGGATTTGTGATACTCCCAGCTCAGGCAAAGACTGGGCGGCAGTGTATCAAGCTGAAGACATAGTTATACCAACAATCAGACTCGCAGCTTTTGCACCTTTCGCTGAAAACTAATTAAGTTGAAAAGTAATTAAGAAAACTAATTAAGTCGACAAATCTCAACTCTACAGCTAAGTATCTTAAAGCTAAGTAATATACATTATTTAAGAGTCTTAAAGCTAAGTAATAGTGATCACTTTCGTTCACTGAATAGATTCTTCCTTACATACTCAGGCCGGATCATATCTGGGTGGAGTTCTTAACGACGGATTTGTTCTTGCATGTTTCTTAGCTCATAGCAATTACATACATTGGTATATTGTTTATATTCTTTATATATACATATATTCTATTATTATCGGCGCTGCAATATTTTGAAACGGTCCGTAAGACTCGCATATTTTAAATTGTCAGCTGAAGGCGATTACACTTATAGTTCTGGTCTTCTTGCTTATATTAAACACTTATCGTTATATGCGCATATAATATATATTTTTAAATTTTAATATTAGATTTGTAAATTAGATTACTGCAGGATTCTGAGATTAAGTGGGCGCATAGCCTCAGACATATACCCAACTTTTATATTGAGGATTGGTCCGCTCCATTGCTTTAGTGGGAGTGTGAGGCTAAGCTCCTGGCCTCTGACTGGTCCGGCTAGCGGTCTACCGAAGTATACTATATACGGCTGCCTTCTGCGGCCTGCTCTGACTAAAATTCAGTACGTTTTTTTACACTATAATTGGAACTAGACGGTTTAAAATCTAGGCTGTGTCGGACCCATTTACTTTCGTCATTATTATCAACGTTTGGTCACTTGTGAGCTCATCGTTTGGGCTTGTCAAAATCTGTTTGTCGACAGAGTGAAATTAAAAATTGTTCAAATTCACTGACAGGTCAATTTGTTCCTTCGAACATATACGATATCGGGATATTTTTTGGGGAGGCACTGGTGAATGTACCCAGAGGCGCAGTCACCACGTAATGTCCAGCATCTCCACCAGGTCTGCAACGGCGCGTAACGTGTCACATATATCTAAAGTCCCTAAGAGAGGGACTATTTCAACGCCCTCACGCTCTCAGATAGGTTCAAGTGATAAGGTAAAAGGCCAAAAGCCAACAAAAAAGAGGAGGGTACCCAACGCTAAAGCAGGTTTAAAAGCGACAATTGGAAAGGTCCCAGAGCTTGACACCAACGTAAACGCTACTTGGACAGATCCGAATTGGAGCTTCTGCGTAAAGCCCTTTCCCTTAAGCGTAACAACTTATTAATTGGTGTTGCCACACGTAATAGGAACATTTTTATTAAGCGTCAACACCCTAACTGTTCTGTTGATACCGTGTGCGAAAGATTTTCGTCTGAGTTAGCTGAGCAATTATCCAGCTTAACAACACCAGACAATCACTAAATGCATCACATCCTGCCTTCCCGTTCAGCTCTCCAGGACTTTCTGACCCCCATAATTTCAATGTTCTTTCCTTTAACGCCCGATCAATCCTGAAAAATTTTGGAGACATCAAACATGCCGCGCTGCTGAGCAAAGCCATCGCCCTCCTGATCTGCCTCTATGGGGGTTTCCAAAAGCTTCACTCTGAACATCAAGCTTGCGAATGACTTCATCCGAGGTGGTTGACTTGACAGGATAAAGCCATGAAAATTTGGTGAATGCATCAATAACGACAAAGAGGTATTTGTAGTTAGTTCCTTGCTGTGGAGTTCAGCGGTCCTAAATGATCTATATGATAGGTGTGGAGCGGCTGGTCTATTTTCTCTATCGGGTTCAAGATACCTTCCGGCTTTCCAGTTTTTCTAGCTGCGAGTATGCATGCAACACTATTTTGTATCACCTGTTGTATTTTCTTTGCCAAATTCGGTATATAGTATTCTTGACGTGCTTTCATTTCCGTCTTCCGGGCGTTTATATGACCTTGCTCATGCATATTCAACAAAATTGCCTTTTGCAACGTTTTGGGAACAACAAGCAGATTATTACCATCTACGAACTTATATAGAATGTCATTCTTCAGCAGAAAATTTTCGTATGCTCCTTGTTGTAATCATCTTGTGATAAGCTGGCAAAGCTAATCATTTTTTTTCTCCCTTGATACGCAACAAAATTTCTGTATCAACTGTAAGTATTGAAGGATACCTGCTTAAGGCATCGACATGACGCATCGCAGATCCAGATCTATGGATAACTTTGCAGTCAAATTCTTCTAAGAGCAGCGCCCATCTTGCAACCCTGCTGTTTACTTCTCTCCTTCGCACTGTTAGTTCAAACGCTTTACAGTCAGTGTAAATAATGAACTTCAATCCAGGTAAATAGCGGCGTAACTTCTTAAGAGACTTAACAATTGCGAGGACTTCCAGATCATAACTTGAGTACTTCTGCTCGGCTTCCGTGCTTTTGAAACTGATGTAGAATACTGGATGAAACTTTCCTGTGTCGCGATACTTTTGAAGGAGTACAGCACCACATCCTACCTTACTAGCATCAGTGTGCAACTCCGTTTCCAGCTGGGGGTGAAATAATTTCAAGACTGGCTCTGCAGATAACCGTTCTTTTAAAATCTTAAAAGCTCCTTGTTGTGTCAAGCCAAATTGAAAAGCAACATCTTTTCGTATAAGATCAGTTAGAGGTTTCGCAATCGTAGAATACTCAGGTACGAATTTTCGGATGAATCCAGTTAGTCCGAGAAAACTTTGGACATCCTTCACATTTCGAGGTGTGGGGAAGTTCTGAACTGCAGCTATTTTATCTTTCGACGGTCGTATGTTACCTTGCTCAACTATATGTCCCAGGAATTCAACACTTCTTTTTAAAAATTTATATTTAGACCACTTGATCAGTAAACCGAGTCCTTCAGCAAGCGATAGCGTTTTTTTTCAGCTTCGGTTGATGCGGAGATGATTAGGTCATCCATCCATGTAGAGTAGCAACGTTTTGTCTCTTATTAGCGGCTGGAAGATAGTATTTACAAATCTTTGAAAAACAGCTGGTGAGTTACACAGACCGAAAGGGACTTTATTAAATTCAAATTGTCCGTCATGTCTTCCATAACTGGCAGAGGGTACCTGTCTTTGATGATTTGCCGATTTAATTTCCTGTAATCGATGCACAGTCTATAACTACCATCCTTTTTCTTTGCAAGAGCAACGGGACTAGCATAGTTGGAGCAACTAGGACGTATTACATCATCCTTTAACCATTCATCCATCTGTTGACTGACTACTTCCTTTTCTTTTGGAGCGAGCCTTCGCGGTTTGAAATAGACAGGAGAAGCATTGTCCTCTAGATGAATATTCATTTTGATACACGACTCTTTAGGTTTCCTTGGGGAATATTGAGTGATGAGTTGTTTGAATTCTTGTCTAAACACAATATTGTCTACTCCAGCTAGACTTTCATGCTCACATTCTTCAATCAGCTGCACCACATCCATCTTTTCCAAAAAACAGGATTCTTCTTGGGACTGAACTTCCTTAACTTTACTTAGGGTCAATTTTCCGTCTTCTATACTCAGCTTAGCTAGCTTAATAACATCTAGCCCTATTATCGGTTCCAGGCACTGTGGTGACATATGCCCGCACTTTCCACAATTGAAACATTTCGTACCCTTATTTTTGTCTGGACAGTTTGCAGTTAAATGAGATTTAGACCCGCAATTATAACATCTTTTCATACCTTGTGGACTTTTTTCTGTACACTGGCTGCTGTTTGAGCCTTTTTTGTGTGTTGTTGTGTCTCGTAAGCTTTGATCTTTTCTTTTAACTCACCCAACGTCTTGGCTTCATATAACGTGATTTTATTCTGCGCTTCATCCGCGATTCCAGCAATGACGAATGCTACCAGCGACTGCTCGTCTACTGTTCCCCGAGTGGCAATATGCTTCATAGCATAAATGTATTCTAAAAATGATTCATTTGGTTTTTTCCTCCTTTCTTCCAGCATATGGTGAACACTCAGACTCGTCGGGGTATCTTCAAATTCCTTTTATCAATATCGCTTCAAGCAAATCCCAACTATGCACACCTGATTCTGCTTCAACTGCTAACCTAGCAGCACCTCTCAACAGCCTTCTACAATAAAGATATTTTTGAATGTCATTCCACTGGCATACTTCAGCGATATCTTTAAAATCTTTGAGCCATGACTTGACACTTTTGCCGGATTCTCCGTTAAAGGTCTCTAAGGACTCCTCCACGTCTTTTAATACGAATGTGTTTTCTTTCATCTCGGTTTGCGCACCGCTTGCGTTCGTCATAGATGAATGATCTTCTAGCTTTGGTTCGGATATGCTTTGATTTTCAGTACTAGTACTTTCAGCGGTTAGTTCTCCGTGCGTGCTTTCCTTAAAAATTCCCAGGATACGATCGATCGCGTGATTTTCCCCACGATTAGAAAAGCCACGAAGCTCCCGTTCTCGAAAAATTTCTTGCAGCGCGTTTTCTTCCATAGAAAATTATATTATATCAAGAAAAAATTCAGCACATTCTTCATTCTTTTATTCGTCACTTTCAATTAGGATGCATAACAAAATTAAAATTAATTCTTTTTTCTTGCGCGAAATTTTTATATCGAGTATAACAAACGAATAAGATAGTCTTTGGTTTCTTCGTTCTCTTCAAACTATTGTGCGAATCGAAATTTACTGTACTACAGCATGAAATTGATTCAAATAAATTGTCCGTTAATCCGACCCGTTTTTACTGTAACGCACTGCTTATAATTTAATTGTCTCTCTAAAATTTTTTAAAACTCCAATATTTTGGAAATAATTGTTCATGTAGTTTGTTAGTATTAATAGAAAAAATGGTAAGATCTGACCTTATGTGTGCTTTATCCTCTTTACCAGGTTTAAAAAAATGTCTTCTTTAAACTTCACTTCCACCTCTCGAATACTTTCTATTATTTTACCCAATTTAATTTAATCTGATCTTTATTTATTCCGTTTAATCCCACTTCTGACACCATAAAGTCTGTGGGATCGATTAAAGGGGTTTTTGAAAAGAAAGACTTCGATGTTCTTTTTTAAAACAATAACGAAATTCACTTTTATTGAATATTAAATGGCTATCCTAATGGCTTTAACTTTAACTTTAACTTCAAGCTATTATCGAATTTAATGTTTAAATTAATTTAATTAATAAACGCATTAGCCGGCACAATAATTAAATGAACACACTCTATTATTTTGCGGCACAACAGCGGAAAAAAAAACAGCAGAAACAGCGGCGATCGACGGCAGACTGATAAGAATCAAAAGCGACGGCAATGAATATCGAATCGAACATTTTCAGCATAGCGGTAGTCTATTGTCTGGAATTTTTGCTGTTGAAAATTTTGTGCAGCTGCGATACGAAAAATTATCGAGTCAAATATGATTTGCAGCGTATTGCGGGATCGTTGAGATTTCTTTTATTGAATGTCAGCGTCGAGAAGATCCCGCATATATGTGATGATCATGCTTGCATAATTGTTCAGACCTGATTGCTTTCCGGGCAACGAACATTGTATTAATTCATGCAGCGCTAGCTTAGATATTTATATTATATTATATTATATTATTGTTCTTTTTTCTAGTCTTCACAGAGTCTATAACACTGTCTTCTTGACACAACTAAACAGAACGTAACATATACACATGTTCCGCCAATTTGAATTTGTTAAATGAAAATTAAAAACAAACCAATATTGAGTGTGTTTACCGACAACAAAAAGGACTATAAGGTCAATACAAAACTCATCACCGACGTAATGTCGGTTGTCTGTCTCTTTTATCGCTACTTCTATGGTCATTGCTCTGACGAAATTTCTAGCCTGATCCCTTGTAGAACTCCTCCTATGCGCACCACACGAGCTCATTCTCATACCCTTGAAATCATATTAGGCCGTACCGTGAAATTCCGTGAATCCTTCATAACCAGAACAGTACGAATGAATGTGGAACAGTCTGCCATCCTCTGCCTGCCCCCCCCCCCCCTCCCAGCTATGAGCCACAAACATTCAAGCGTAACGCGCACCATCACCTCCTTGTCTCAACCCAAAATCACTGTGAATAGAAAATTACAGTCACTGCCACGGTGTACAGAAAACAAGATATGTCAAACATTGAAATATCTTCTGTCATATTGTATCTCGAACGTATGTGACATAGACCTTGTCTTGTGTTTACCGTGGTCTATTGCCTTTCACTTTCTTGTACAATCACTCCGATGGCTGAGGAAAAAATAACGAGCATCATTCCGTACGATTAGTGCGATTGTGCGAAGCGAGAATGTCACTACTCTTGTGAGTGTCAAGTCGTGTTTGCACTTCCAATGATTTGAATTAATTAGGGCATTGGGGCTTATCTTTGGCCCTAGCTAGATTTCGTTGTTTTCTCTTGCGCTCTTCTTAGATTATTGGCTTTGGTTTGTCCACATTGCGTGATGTATTCTAATCTTCGCGCATCTGCTGCCCACATCAGCTGTATCATGTCATTTCACGAGAGTTTGTTAATTTGGGTGGGACTGAGAAGGAATAAAGATTAGATAGGAAGTTTAGGACTGGTAAGTTCCTAGGTTAGCAACTTTTATCGGAGACACTTCCGATTTATTGAAGAGTTTATTTGGGACTACCCTCTGAACCATTCACCTTTGGTATCATAGAAGCTTATTCTATCATCGTAGAGGTAGATGTTTCTAGTTTCGGGCTTTGCCAACAGCAAGGGTGATAATTACTTGAAATTCGCTGGTTTGAGAAGAACGGGCAAGTCGCTTATGAGTGGATTGGGACACAGAGATTTTTTGAACTTGTTTGCTCGATAGTTCAAACACATACTCCTTGATGGGAATGATATTGGCTAATTCGTAAACCGCTTCATTACGAAACTATTTTCTATCGGATCTTCTATGGAGTCCTGTTCAAGCTCTAAGAATCTTCCTTTCAAGTTGTCTAAGGCGTTCCCAATTAAGTGCAGGAAATTGAATGCCATACAGGAAAGCAGTAGTTAATGACAGGCCTTGCTGTAAGTTGCTTGTACAGCAGAATTTGTGTTCTAGTTGAGAATCCATTCCGGACGTAAATTATTGGGCTGAGCAGGCTGTAAGCGAAATCGGCTGCGTTGTGACTGCATGTAATGCTTTTGACATATATTTACAGCCTTACGCACCATTATCGAAACAATGATTGTCGAGATTTTTGACTAGCCAAAACTGTGTCTTCACCATTGCCGAAAGCCTTACTGAAACTAAAATTTATTTAAATTTCTCTAATACGGTATGAACTAATGACTAATGTAGACGGAGCCCTTACCGAAATCTGGGTTACGGTTCGGTACGTAAGATTAGACGGGTCAGTACGAGGTGCGCTTTGAGATACCTCAAAATGTCCGTCATTATTACATCAGTCAACTTGATTCCTTGCAGACTTACAATCGCTGGAACAAATCTTTGACAAAATATGTAAAGTAACAACTACACACAGCCTTATAACATAATAATAGTCAGTAAAAATGCGTGCTAAGCGAATTTTGAGTTGCACCCATTCTTGCACCCAACCATCATCCTACCTACAACTTGCGTGAGGCAGAAGCAACATACTGATTCGTCTAAATAGACTCTTACCAAATTCAAACTATTAGTGACAATAGTAACTTATTTAACTGAATTGACATTGAGTTTAGTATCTTTTAAGGAATATGTAATTGTGGAAGAAGGCAGAGAAAATGAAAAGCATTAATTTTTGTATTGGTTTTTATAAGAGCCTTTTAAAATAAATTTTTTAGTATAATACTGGTGCAAAGCATTCGGACAAATTTTCAGTTGAACAACAAAGATATAAACGAATACTGAAATATCGGTAATTTCAGTTGGTCATGATGCAAACGTAGTAAATGGCAGTTTACATTTGACAACGACAACACCCGCAGCACTTTTGACAACTTTAATCACTGATTCCAGCTGACGGCAATTCAATACTCACTATTGCTTATTTTCCCGTTGATTCTCCTCGTATTTCCTTTGTACTTAAGATTTTACACACTTATTCGTACAAGTCAAATCTAGTTCTCAAATAACCCTCCTAGTAATATTAGACAAAAATGATTCAATACCTTTGGGTTATAAAAACAAAATAGCTTTTAAGGCTCCAACAATTGTAATATTATAACTAAAAATTACAGACTTCAGAAAATCAGAAAAACGTAGCACTAAGACCTAATTATCAATCATTGCATTTAAAAGCTTACTGACCCAAGACACACTTTAAATACAGAAACGATAGCTTGAAAGTGTGAATTGGATCAGTTGATCATGGTAGGCATTTAAATATTACGATAGATTTTAGTACCTTAGTACTTCACAGTACAAATAATTAAATTGGTCTCATTTTAGTGAATTCTTGTAAGATCTTCCACAATTTTTATTACGTCATCTACGCTTGCGTCCTGTTTGACGCCACTTACACTTATCTAGAAAAAAAAGACGGAAGTATATTAAATTTTTTTTTTTTTATAAAAAAAAAATAATAATTTCACAAACCTCTAGTCCTGCCACGGTTTCTTTCATCTTTTCTCTACTTAAATCTAAGAAGCTTTCAATTAAATCTCCATCTATAAAGCCCTCACAAGGCTCTGTTTTTTGGTTAGTATGATAGCTTCTCCAAAACGCATGATCAATTTTTCCAACTGATTTTATCGTATGCGTTAATCTTTCCTCGAGACTATGTAAAAAGTCGAAAAATTCTTGAGGTATCTGTGTCACAATTCCAATAGCTCCATTTACAGTTCCATACAAGACGCAGCCTTGTGTCGGTGTTGTTCTTTCTCCCACATTTTGCATTACTAAAGATCCATGACGAAAAACATTGATTATATCACCTAAATGAAATCTAGCAACTTCTGGCAGTAGTTGGCGCTCTTCGTCCGTTGTAGCAGCACTAAAACAATATTTTAACCATAAAAAAAAATTTATTTATAAAGCCATAATATATTTTACCTATCTTTTTGACAAACAAATAAATTACAGAAAGTTTCGGAGCCCAAGAAAGTATCATCATCCAATATTTCAACCGCCCGCATCCACTTAGGATCGCAGTCTCTCGCTATTTCCACAAAAATACCTTCCATTTGTTTATGTTGGAGTAATGTTATCGAGCGCATTAAGTCTCCTACTAGGATGAAATCACCTGTAAATAAACATTATGAGTACCCTACTCCAAGCTTAGAAGCCCTTTTCATTTGGATGTGTACCTAATTCAAGCTAATTAAAAAAAAAGCAATTTTAAGATTACCAGAGCCTATTAAAGTTATCAAATTTAAGGATGAAACATGCGTATGAGGTGAAATCCTACATTCGCCAACAATATAAAAACGCGTTTGGTTAAATTATATTATTAACAAATTCAATTGATGTAGGTTGTCAGCTCAATTGTAAGCATGAGTTGTGCTACTATGCTGCAGCCTTTAAAGACAATCCACATTCATTGAATTTATTGCCCCTACGATATATGTATGTATTTATAAGTTATATGATTTTTAGAATTACCCTTAGCCTTTAAATATAAAGCAGTGATATTGTTTTGTATGTTGCATTCCATACGAAGCTCCTTCTCATTGGTCCATTCATACAGTCGAACAAAACTATTTATTCCAGCAAGCACTTTGCCGTTAAACTCCACTAAAGTATAACAGGATCCATCGATTTTAGTTTCAGCGACTTGTGTTAATTTTCCATCGGCATAGTGGAATATTATTATTCTTCCAAGCTAAATAGAAAATTAAAATTTTAGTTATTGCATATTTTTCATTATCGAAAGTTCAGGGTTTTATTATTTAGAGCCAAAATGTACAAACGCGTTAAAATGCAGGTCAAGGTTACAAGTTTATGGTGATTTTCTTTCAACATAAATGACAGCCGGGTGTAAACCAGGGACCGAAAGAAATATTTGAAGTCTGGTTTTAACACTTTCTTCTGACTAAATAACAGTCTTACCTTAAGTTTTATACTTCTCTCTCGACTTAACATTTAAAAATGAGTTTTATTTTTTCCTCATACGTAAAGCTAGAAAATGCGGCTTTAAAACTGTTAAAAAAGACCCACAATTTACTGTGGGTCTGCGATTCCTGTGGGTAATCCCCAGCACATACTTTTTTCGACACGCTCGCGTTGTACAAGGGTGACCTGGACAATCTTAAGAGCATGGTGGTTGACCTAGCGGACAAGGTTAACCTCAATGGTCAGTTTATTGAGCAAAAAATGGTTGACTGCCCAATTTCAACTGTCGTTGACAGCCCTCAACAAGCAAAATTGGACCATACAATCCTGTTTCTAACAGAAAAAAAAAGAAACGTATAAAAAGCCCGAGGTTTGCCGAGAGATTCAGCCCGGAAAATCCTAAATTCCCTTTAGGGAATGGTAGTGGTACCTCTTTGAAAGCAGTACCAAAACCTTCGAGTATTTTCGTCGCACGGCTCTCTCCAGAAACGTTCTGTGATGACATATTGAAGTATCTGTGCCAGCAGATGTGCAGGGTAAGTTATTAGATTCTTTATTTTGATCCTCCGGTGCTTTTACTAAATTATTTGTACCTTCTGGGCGCTAGCTTAGAAATGCAGCTATAATAATCTTAAGTTGCTTTTACTGAAACTTGACTGTATCATGATTTTTGTGATGCTAAAATCTGAGACCATTCTTATCAAATTAAAAAAAAACAACAGACTGACTGATTCTGAAACTCGTAGCGGTGGTACACTCCTCGCATACAAAAACTATTATAATTGTAGCCAAATTGAGATTCCCAGTTTTTCCAAAATTTTCGATACTGGACTTATAGCTTCTAAGCTGTTTCTTAAAACACCACTTATACCAGTTAACGCATCAAACATATCGCAGGCGCTAAGTAAGCTTTTTATCATGCCTCGGATGCACCAACCAGACCCTGAAATTCTTTATTTCCTTCTTCACAGCTGCACCGTGGAACTTAGCCGACGCTGAACTTTTTCCTCCACGCTATAGCCCCGATAGACGTAAGGTAGTTAAGTTAAATTTAGTCTTATAATTTTTGTCGGTGAATTAAGGTTTAAAAGTAAAAGTTTTTTTTTTTTAACAAATATGTATGTATATATACATAATATATATAGAATATAGGCTTTGTATTAAATAAGAACAAATGTATTGCAAAGTAAACTTACACTTAACTTAAACCTAATTTTCAATATTTCCAATTTTATTTACACATTGAAATGAACACACATAGTAGCAACACTTTTAAATCGAGTACATATTTTTGGTTACCACATAGAGAAATGATTATGCTTAGTTTAAGAAACCTGTATGTAAGGAAAATTTCCCTTAGACTTATTCCTTTAAAGACCCCATGCTGGTCTAAGGGACCAGTTTTTTTCTACTGACGCAGGCAACTTATTAGTTGAACGTAGCCCAGTTACAATGTCTACTCTTGACAAATATCACCCCCTACTAATTACATATTGCGTTGAATCCAAAAACTTTACAAATTGTGACAAAACATTACTTCTTCAGTTTTAGAAATTCTAACTTTTCGGAACTTGCCAGTAGATTTACCTCTATTAATTTCAACGTATTACTGTCTAGCAATAGTCTTGGCGAAGACGTTTCTAAATATTGCATAATTCTTTTCGATTTATTTTCCTTTCATGTTCCTCGCGAGCGTCAGCGGTTATCTAAAACATCGCCATCGTTCAATAAAGAACTGAATCGTCCTAAAACAATAAATTGTGGAAAAGTTATTTGAGGGAAAAGGACACTATAAGTCACAACAACTCCTTCTCCTATAATGAGTTCAAAGAACTTTCCTCTACACTTTATGATAAATATATTCTAAACATGCGTGCCAAATTGTTTAGTAACCCACGTATCTCTATAAGTTTATTAATATGAAGAAAAACGGACAACTATCCCAATACCATGAGGTACAACTGCTGCTAGTGATGATTCGTCTGAAATTTGCAATATGTTTGCTTCATGTTTTGAGAATGTATTTTTCTCGTCAAATCTCCAATTTCGATATAACAATTTTATTCATATGAATGACTTTCATTAACTATCCCCAAAAACTAAAACAAAGGATGCAACCGGTTTAAAGCATTTACACAAGAAATACGCTCTGTTGTAATGTTTTTGAATTCAATATGTCATCACACAACGTTTGTGGAGAGAATCGGCTGACGAAAACACTCGAAGGTTTTGGTACTGTTCTCAAAGATGCACCAATACCATTCCCTTAAAGGTACTCACAAGATGAATTATTCGTTACAGTGGATTCAGTGAAGCATTGGCTCACAGGGTTACATGCGACCACACCAGCAGAAGACGGACCCTGACTAACAGGAATTGACGAATTCTGCAGGCTGAATCCAACTGTCGGTAAAACCGCCTGCTTTTTATTCGGGTTTTTCTTCGTTTTTATCTAGTTAAGCTTTTTAGCATGATGCCTAGGTATTTTACACTATTCTTTAGCTTCAAGCCTGTGGAGCCAATAGAGGGCAGATTCAATCTAGTAAAAAGGCGTAGATCGGTTTTAAGTGCATTGATGCACAGTCCGAGATTCGTAGTTCCATCCATTCCCCATTCGGGTGAGTGTTAGCAAGAGATCATCCGTAGTAAGTACCCATTATAAAGGTGATAAGATACCGCCTTGAAGGATGCCCCTATGGACTCTTTTCACTCTGGTTACCCCGCCTAGATCGACAAAGACAGTTCTATTGTTCAACACGTGTGCGATCCAGTACATAAGCAACTGGTTCGCTTCATATTTTGTTAGCATTTCAATTAACTTATGTAGAAGTGCATTATTGTAGGCACATTCTATACCAAAGAAAACAGCCAGAATAAAGTGTTTAAAATTGAAGTCCTTTTCAATTGAATGAATAACCTCTAAAGTTGCTTCTGGGAATGGAGCACCCTAATTTCCAGTCGCAAGTGCGTCTTTGTGTTTTGAGCAAGAAGGAAGTCAATCTTATTGGCCTATATGCCTTGGCAGTTGAGTAATTAACCCGGCCAACCTTGGGAATCAACACAACCCTGACCTCTTGCCACAGCTTGATACATGCCCCAAAGAGGTGGGCTAGATTGTCGATCAATAAATCATCCTAGTTTTGAAGTAAATCTGGAAAATGCCGTCTTTACCAGGGGAAGTGTTTGAACGAATTCACTGCCCATTTTACCGACGCTTCCGTGATCCGTGATGAAAGACGCGTATCTATCCCGGGCACAGTCTCATAATTGAAAACTTCCAAAAATACCTCAAAAGAAGAGACACGCACTCTGTCACTTTTTGTGAGAAGTTCGGATTGGTTGAGCATCTTGGACAGACATCGTTTGAGGATTGACACCTCAGTACCACCATCTTTTCTTTATAATCTGCGGATCGAATACTTGTACGCACAGCGTTTTGGTAAACCGACCACTCGTTTGCGACATTTTGTACAGCCTACGCACCACTTTACGTTAATCTCCTAGTTAATGAAAAAGGATTACTACTCTTTTTCTAAGATTTAAACTGCAAATTTAGTGGCTTATTGTGGAGAATAATTTAATTATTATATTGCCAATGAAAATTCTGACTACGACATTAAAACCCTACACCGGGCGAAAATATACTTCCTTTTTGACAAAATTTCAAATGTTACCGTAGCCGCAAAGGTCTTTCACAAAAGTTCAGAAAAATATTCGAACTTCACAGATATTCTGTGCACGACGTAAATCATAATAAATATGTCCAATTAAATTTAATTTCTTCATCCAAACTTCAATTAAATTAAATTTTTATTTAAAAATTAATAATCAATTAGGGATAATTTTTGGAATGATAACAAAGAAAAATTACCTTTGGTTCTGGTTCATCATGGCACACTAAAGCTGTAGCAACTACATAGTATGTATTTTGGTCTTCTCCAAGTTTCGCTGACATTAATGATATTATGAACTCCGATTGACTAAATTGATGAGCATGTAAAACTTCAAAGGTATTTTGATCAATAATTAGTAAATTATTCGTCTCAACTTCTTGACCTATTTCAGCGTTACTTGCCGAAGTGCCAGCACCTGGCTTTGCAAGGGAATTGCTAGATACTGTAACATTTTGCGTTTGAGTTGACGCACTGGGTCTTGACGGGATTAGGCCAGCAGCTTCTTGAACATCCATTCTTATTGTTGATATAGCAAAAGTTTGAGAGCTTTCTTGATAAGCGATTCTCCTTGGACTTTCCCCTAATGGTACAGTTCTTATATGTAATTTTTGTATTTCATCGATAGTGCCCAAAATAACCGAATTTTTTGTAGCCAAAGCCAAGCTATCAGGATAAGCTTCAGCGTTCAGAGAGCACATGTGATTAACTTCCTTCAAATTTACATTCGAGAATACTAATTTGTGATTAGATGAGTAGATCACAGTTGGCCTGTCTGAGCAAGCAAACACATTTACAGTCGAGAAAGATTTAAAAGTTTTTAGAATTGTTGGCTGTGTCCCAAGAGTTACTTTCTTTTTATCAGATAAGGACCCATCTAATTTATTAAGTGCAAAATAGAACATAGAGCCATCCCCAAGAGCACAGAGCAAATAATTAATTCCCTCAAACATAGTCATCAAAATAGATCGTGGTATTATTTCTGGAAAGAATTACATAAAAATTTAATAAATTTCAATAGTAAAACATTTAGAAAATATACCTCCACCCAACTTTTCTATGTACATTGTCTCTAAATTAGGCAAAGACAGAATTACAGCAGAAATATCTGTCCAAAGACCAACAGCAACGAGATCTGATTTAGCCTTTTTGTCATCTAAAGGTGTTATATCAAGACAAGCTACTTCATACTCTAAAAGTTTGTGAGATTTTTCAATCAGTTCTCCATCATGTATCTCAATGTAATAAATATCACAAGCAGAAGCGCAGACTAACTGATTCAAATTACATGCGACGACACCAATGCGTCTATCACCAGGTGGCTTCCATTCACTTACCATACTGCGATTGTTTGCTTTAACAAGTCGAGCAGTCAAAGGAGTAACTTGAATTATCTAAGTACAAAATTCTTAAGTTAAACTGCAGTGCTTATAATAATTCATCAAACCTGATCATATTCAACATTTCCACAGTAAAATGTTTGTTGATCACTTAAAAAACCTGGTATTTCAGTTTCTTCCACCTCCTCTCCAGTCAATGCCAATATTCTGGTATGTCCAACAAAAGCTAATACTAGTGTATTTTCGTACAAACTATCATCAATTCCGACCTTCAATGACCACATTCCTTTGATTCCAGGTAAATCTATGCAAGCATGTTCTTGAATGCCAATTCCAATTCTAAAATAAAAATTTAATTAATATCTTTAGAATCAAAATAATATGTAATTACCTGATGATCCTTAATGAGCCCTCCTTAAAATTTCCAGAGCAAGTTATTATCTGTCCCTGTCCTTGACGATCTAAATCCACCACACATAAATCAAGAATAGGACCAAGATTAGTAAATGTTTCCATGGGAATAACGTAAGAACCACTCTCATTGACTGTCGTGCTTAATTTTACAAGTTGAGAGTCACCATGTCTTGAACCAATAAACAAAACTCCATTATCCAGATATGTAATGCATTCCGGAATGGATATTTCACCTAAAAATTTTAATACAAATTATCTGCAAAAAGGTAAGCAATAGATGCTTTATTGATAGTAAGACGCGATTTTCGGATTGAATACGAAACCATTACTAGAAATAGCAAAATAAAAATGTAAATTCTCTTCAACCCAACAGCCTTTTTTTATGGCAATAAATTACTGAAATATATTTTTTATGAATGTAAGAATAAAACAAAAAATCTGACTATAAATAAAAATCGATCGCAAAAAGAATCATTTGATCGCACACCTCTTTGATTTTGTTGCAGCATCTTTTGATTTGCTGTTCTATTCGCTATATGACTTGGCATAGTTGAGCCGACTGTGATCAAAATAAAATGAATTTGCTAAAAGCTTCCACGAAATATACTTTAACTATTATTTCCTAGATTTATGTAAATACATATTATGTAGGTCGACCACACATACTGGTGAAGCACTACAGGATTCCTCATACATTCTTCATGCAGTTTACTAAACACAAATTTTTATTAAAAAAAATCACAAAGAATGGATAAGGAATGCTGTAACGCCGCTTCAGACTCTGTCCGGTTTCACATATATATTTTATAACGTTACCTAAGAGTTCCACTTTTAAATCTTTTACAGAAAGATTTCCCTTCGAATTCTCTTCAGTTTCTAGGAAAAGCATGAAAAGTTGGCCGCCCATATTTCCAAGCAAATACCGAAGTCCTTTACTATCAACGCGAGCATAACAGTTGATCGTGCTTTGCTAAAACAAGGATTTTATTAAAAATTGTTTAATCAAATTATACCTTCCAAGCGGTACTTTAAAAATAGAAGGTGCCACAGCAACATAAGTACTTCCATCGTGATATACTATTGACTCTCGGCCGATTACAATTGCTCCTCCTAACGGTGTTGGAACTGGTATTAGCATTGTAGCCTCTGTCTCGACGTTATCTTGTCTCCAAGCAATTTTCATAAATTCTTTATCTCTAAGATTTATCTCGTGTGTTTTAACATGTCTTCCGTCATTGTCTTTATGGATAACAATTATAGTCG
Source organism: Dioctria linearis (assembly GCA_963930735.1). NCBI lineage: Eukaryota > Metazoa > Arthropoda > Insecta > Diptera > Asilidae > Dioctria > Dioctria linearis. The sequence continues at coordinate 209,974,420 of OZ005741.1, read as the reverse complement.
GATTCACGCATCCATATAAAAATTCCACGTCATATACTTGATGCTCGTCCATTCTAAGCAAAATTTATAGCATATTTTAGAGGACACTTTTAATTTTATAACTTATCAAACTATTCATACGCACAGAAACTATTTGAATATCTAAGCTCCAAAAATATAAATCACAATATAATCTCATTGGAAGATCTTGTTTCCATTTCATTCATCTAGAAATAATTCCTGTCACTTTACAACAAATCTATTAATCTGATTTGTCACTGATTAAAAAATCTTAGAATATATAAGAAACAGGACTGCTTATAAGCTAATTTAAGTGAAGCCAGACATATATTTGTGTTGAATTTAAGTTCTATAGTGTGAGAGCACAGTGCACATATAAACAGCTAGCAGGATTCATGAAGGTGACGGCAAGTTAGCAAGTCAGCAGACATTTTGTTGTTTTCACGACAAAATTCATCACTCAACTCAGTAAATGCCGCTTCTCTACTGATAAGGCATGTGAAAAGCCATAAATTATTATTAGTTCCTTTTTTATATTATTAAGCCAAGCTCAGGGGATACCCTATGCTGCAAAGCACAGCACGGCAGGATGGAGATAGGGAAAGGATTAGGGGACATGAGTAGAGTGGCCGAGGTGCTGATGTATGTCATCCTTAAACTTTCGCAGATTGTATGCCGGAGGAAGACAGAGGAACAGGAAGACTGTTCCACATTCGCACAGTTCGGGATAAAAAAGCATCACGGACTTTTACTGTACGGCCGAAAGTAATTTGAAGGGTAAAAGGATTGCGTGATTTGATCGAGAGTATTGCATGCAGGAATCATTCTAATTGATAATTGTATATCAGAACCAGCTTCACACAAGCTCGCTGCATGGACACGTTTAATAAATAAAGGGTCAACAATACATGCGTTTCATCACTTAGTCGGTGTTAGTATTAGTATGTTAAACTAAACATAAGCCAAACACCGGATGAAATGATATGCAATGCGACATAGAAACAGAGAACTAAGTATTATATAGACGTTTTTTATAACATGCTTAGAAACGTCAACGACAAAATGCTCAGCCTTAGTATTAACAGTAATGTACATGCGATTAATGGGTTCGTACATGCAAAAGTTGGATCTTGCTGAGTTAACATGCAACATAGGTAGTCTTCTCAAATTGTGTCCACTATCGCGGAAAGAGATTTTACTAAGTAACAGCGGAGAATCAACATTTGCGTTTATTAGTTGATGCACAAACGTTACATCGGCAACCATGCGATGTTTTTGAAGCGAGTGCATATTCAAAAGCTTCAAGCGATCCTCGTGAGGTGGAAGAATTAATGAATTATTGAAGGGTAGGAGTCTGAGAGCAAATCGTAAAAAGTTTCTCTGAACAGACTCGATGCGTGTGTACCGTAAAATGGAGACCAGTACTGGCTAGCGTATTCAAGAAGTGGTCTAACAAATCAAGTGTACAAACGCAATGTTACAGTAGGATTGGTAAACTCTCGGGACCAACGTTTTATAAAACCCAGCATAGAACTACTCTTTGATACCATATAGTTTATATGAGAGTCACAGACAGAGTCCACACGGCGAATCGAGGAATCCGAGAACTCATAACCATAAGTGATTGGTGTCTGAAACCTATAAGAAGTCATAACCTCAGATTTGTCGATATTGAGTACCAAATTATTGCTCTCGCACCAATTGTAAAATTTTTGAAGGTCACCCTGTACCTTTTCACAATCGTGAACAGATTTAATCTGAGCGAAAAGCTTAACATCGTCAGCATAAATCAAGACCTTACAGTACCTCACCACAAAGACAATGTCGTCAATAGACAGAATAAAGAACAACGGGCCCAACTGACTCTCTTGAGGTACGCCAGACGAACCCTTCAAGACTCTTAGAGATGGAATGACGGAATAAGATTTGATATGTTCTGTTATCTAAATAAGACTCTGTCCATTTTAGAAATGTTGGCGGAAACCCATACTGTTCCATTTTAAAGAATATCACGGAGTGAGATAACTTGTCGAAGGCTTTACTAAAGTCTGTATAAATACAATCCGTCTGGTAGCCTTTTGCAAACCCGCTAATGGTATCCGAGACAAATTCCAACAAATTAGTGGTTGTAGATCTGCCCGAAATAAACCCATGTTGGTTCGAATAATTTGGGCATACAAGATAATTTTGCAATAGGCCTATAGTTAGAAATTTCACTTTAACTATCTTTTTTGTGAATAGGTATGATGAAGGAGTTTTTCCATAGATGAGGGAAACAACCACTATCGAGCGATTTTTGAAATATTATTTTAAGTGGCGCTGCCAGGGCAAGGCAGCACGACTTCAAAAAGGCTGGAGGGATCCCATCAGGACCCGTTGTAAAGTCATTTGAAAACCCATTAATATGATCGAGTATATCCTCTTGTGTAATTGTAGGAATAGTGATTGAAACGTTATGAGAATCGTTCATATGCCTAAAATTGTTATGTCGAGGATAGAAATTTGATGAAGAAAAAGCATTGTCGAAAAAAGAAGCAAATATATTGCAAATTTCAGACGAAACATCACTAGCACAATCCTTATACCTCATGGTATAGTTGTCAGTTTTTTTCATCATAAAGTGAAGAGGAAAGTTCTTTGAACTCATTATAGGATGTGAGGAAGTTGTTATGACTTATAATGTCTTTGTCCCTGATATAACCTTTCCACAATTTGTTCTTTCTGTTTTTAAGACGTTTCAGTTCTTTATTGAGCCATGGCGAAGATGTTTTAGAGAACCGCTGTCGCTCGCGGGGAACATGAGATGAAAATAAATTGAAAAGAATTATGTAAAATTTAGAAATGTCTTCGTCAACTTTATTGCTAGACAGTAATGTGTTGAAATCAATAGAGGTAAGGCTACTGGAGAGTTCCGAAAAGTTAGCCTTTCTAAAATTGAAGAAGTATTACGTTTCGTGACAATTTGTAATGTTTTCGGTTTCAAAGCAATATGTAATTAGTAGAGGGGGGTGATATTTGTCAATATTAGACATTAAAACTGGGTTCGACTAACAAGTTACCCGTGTCAGTAGAGAAAACCTGATTTGGCTGAGACCAAGAGATGAGATAGTGTCTAGGAATAGTGATTCCCTTGTTGATAAGTTATTATGAGGAAGAGAGTCATCGTCATCTTCATTTAGTACCCAATGTATATTGTGTAAGTTAAAATCACCAATAAGTAGAAATTCGTCAAGAGGTTGCATTATGCCAAGAATAAAATTAGATATTGAAGTTAGTAGGTCGTAACTATTTTGACCTTTGTCATCAACAATGTTTATGTTTATCAGACTAGATATTTCATCAGAATATTAACCATGCATGTAGCGATAAAAAAGCAAAAGGCATCTAACACTGCAGCGATGCTCGAGCGAGTCGATATGACAAGTTATTGCCACATCACCAGGTTCTCTTCTGAACAATATAATGAAGCTAAGGCTGTGCGACCAGCCCCGGCTCATATATAGGAATTGTATTCCATTCTAGATCTGATGTAGGACTTGTAGAGGAGCGCTAGATTTGACGGGCTGAAATATTTCTTACACCTTTTCAGAAATCCAAGACATTTCGATACTTCTTTGGCAACAGAGAAGATGTTGAAGTGGTTTTTCGCATATATTTCTATAATTTCGTCAGACAGTAAAAATTATTGTAACCAATTTCATGGGATTTCATATTCTGAAGAGCTTTTCTGTACAATAAAAACGTCTAGGACTAATTATTCTTACTTACACGTATACGTAAAAAACATAAATTTGTATATGGCAACCCGATAAGGGGTTGCCCGATTTAGCCAATTTTTTAAATTATATTTACAATTTTTATGAAAACTAGATAGTGCTCAAATACATAGTGAACTGAACTTTATTTTTTTTAGGAAGTGTTCAAAATTTCAGCACTCTAAGGGCCGTAAACACCAATCAGAATAATCCGTATTCACGTGTAATGCACAAACATCAACCAAGATTACTCGCGATTCAATCCATCGTATTTTATCCGAGATTTTCCGGGGGTAAAATTTTTATTGGAGGATTATTCCGAATAAGTGACGGATGAGCAAAATTTGAATTTAAGTGACAATTACAGCAGACAACAAAGAAAAGCACGTTTCCGTAGCAACGATATTTCGGTTAGATGCACTAATCTTAAAAAAAAAATGAAAATTAAATTAATTTTGTTCATTATATTGCTTATTCAACATTTCTTATTTTAAAACATAATACTCTTTTATTTCGACATACCGAAAATATCCGAAAGTAATGCCACATAAGCAAAAGGCTCATTGTATTCCACGAGTTGGTGTTTATGACAAAAGCAAGCAGGATTATTCTCGGATAGGAATAATCTTTACACAGGAAATAGGATTATCCTTGTTGGTGTTTACGGCCCTAAGTGAATGCGTTCTCGAGTTATCGTGAGGACGGATGGATGGACGGACGGACAGACAGACAGACAGACGGACGGATGGACATGCAAAAATCAAAATAACTTTTAATATGAGCGGATGTCCAATCATTTTGCTCTACCATCATTATTTCTATGCGTTACAAACGGAACGGCAAAGGAACCTTCCTCCCACTGAGTGAGTATGCCCTATGATGTCATCATCGACTAGGGTATACAAACTGAGGCCATCCCTACATCAACTCGAGCCATTGTTGATTTTATATTGGAGCGTGGCGTTACTGGCTTTTGTTCTACTAGACCAGTCCTTGTATATTATTATGTAGTTTGTCTATGGCAATACCTTTCGCTAGTACAATTGCATTGCTTCGAAAACTCCTTATTTTTTCTTCTTCTATTTATCACTACATATGAAGCTATCTTCTGCTACATATATGGTGATGGGAACAATAATTTCTGTTCGCGTGGTGGAATCCTTATAAGAATGCTCCTGCGTCCGTCCTTTCATCTGTCTGTCACAAACCTTTTTTTTTATAGACGATGTGACGTAGCAATTTGAAATTTGGCAGATTGTTAAGTCTTTGTGACAAGTTCAAGGTATCCAAAACAAAAATTTCAAAATATTTGCTGAATTGGTTATAAAGATATAGCCCCCTCCCTTCCGCTGATCTTTTAATTTCTAAAACTAAAATTGTGATATTAGCTCTGTTTAATGAGCTGCTCTAAAGCAGAAAAAGCAGAAAATCGTGTGTCATGAATTCAGAGCACTGTTCTAAAGTACTATAATGTGAACTGAAGTGTGTTTCATTAGTCCGCTCTAAAGTGAACTGGAGTCATCTAGAACAGGATGTTCTGCTTTAACTTTTTCGAAGGAGTAACTTAGAGCAGGCATTTGCCAACTATAAATTGTGTTGACAGTTCTGATTCAAATAATTGCGATTTTTTTTTTTTTTTGAAAAAATAAATTTCTTCACTATTCACTTGAAATAATTACTGTATTTTGAGTGTGAAAAAAGGTTTCTTTACTTTAATCTTGTATTAATTTAAACGATTGTGTTTTTTGGTGACAGATCTCAGAAAATTTCAGAAAAGTGTTTCATGAGTTTTCTACTCCTTTCTGCTTTACTTTTATTTTGACAGTTAACCTAAGGTGAACTGCCCTCCTCTGCTCAAAGTTGCTCTGAACTGTTTTCGACTTCATTAAACAGACCTAATAAGTAGGCACTGAGTCTTAAGTAACAGAAAATGACCGCTTTTTGGGGTTCCGTACCCAAAGGGTAACAACGGGGACCCTATTACTAAGACTTCGCTGTCCGTCCATCCGGCACCAGGTTGTATCTCATGAACCGTAATAGGTAAACATTTGAAATTTTCACAGACTGTGTATTTTTATTGGCGATATAACAACAAATAATAAAAATAAAATAGAATTAAAGATTAAAGGGGGCCCTCATACAAGAAACGTAATTTTTCCGGCGTTTTTTTCCTCGTTTTATTCTCATTCATTATTATTATCATATTATTTTTTCACATGACGCCTACTCTCATTTGAAAAAATAAATAAAAAGTACATAGCGTTAAATTTTGTACGATGGTACAGAGCCATTCGTGCGCGAGTCCTACTCGTACTTGGCCACACACTTTTTAAGGTCGCAAATTAAAGAATAGAATCTAGAAAATATTTGATTACACGCCTTATGCAAGGCGCTTGAGCTGCAGTCTAAAATCTTAAACAAATAACAATGTATTTCTTTCAGCTCTTTCGTTTCTCGATGTGCAACTGCCTTTCATTAATATTTGCAAATTTTTTTTTTTACTGCCCCACTTTACTTTGGTAAAAGCTTACTTTCTGACGATCAAGACTCCGTGCAAAAAATATACATTATAAGAGTATGTATATAATATTTATGGGTTAGAAGATCATCTTGTGGCAAGTCTTAGATAGCCCATATTAAAAGAACTGGTAGACAAGTTAGTTTTGATTTGTTTACCTGAATTTTAGATGCCTGCTTTAAAAATTATCAGCTATTTTCTATTTGCCCGTCAGTTCTTTTTAAGGTCTACAATTTAAAATTTCACATTACAAAAAATATCCATTGGTTCCTATAAAAAATTTACAATTTACCAAGTTATGTCGATTTTAATCATAAATTTTTGGACAGAATCTCAATTTGTATATGCACTTATGAATAGTTTAATTAGTTAAAAATTATGTGATTATAGTTAATTATAATTACCTTAAGCTAGTTGCTTTTAACTCACTTGTATCTTTATCAAGTGGTATGATAGTAAATACGCCAACATACAAGCACATGCCAATTACACGCGCTTTTGGATCAATTACTGCCATTATTCCGCTTTCAGAAGGCTTTCCAACTTGATCATATACATTTCCATGGGCTTTTGTAATAATATTTATATCCTCACCATTCATTTTGCACTCCAGTATCATTGCATTGTGGCGATGAGTGAGTATAAAAATTAAATCCTTTTTTGAATCCTAATTTTGTGACGAGAAACAGTGGAACTTATTAATAATTAAGATTTTTACACAATTTTTATTACCGTTGGTCTAAAATGTTTCATAACTGCTATTTGCCCATATATATTAACTTCTTTTAGAGGCCGGAGCCCTTCTGGAGTAACCAAATAAATATCGATTTGAGAATTCTTTGCTACAATCAAATTTAAATCTGTATGTGACGTGAAATTTCCTGAAATAAATTTAGGTATATTAACTTCACATGATATATTAAACGATATTATTAATATCAAATCAAAAAAGGATTTATTTGTGTATTCCTGCTTAAGTTATACCATCGATAGCACAAGAACTAGATGTCGCATGCAATACCAGAGCAAATAAGTATACACATTTTATATGGCTGGGTGGTTCATTCTGGAATGGACCATAACATTTGGAATTATGGATAAGTCGAGTGATCCATATTATCTCATATCTGCCGTGTTGAGGACAAATAAATAAAAAACTACTGTTAAAGAAACATTTGCTCTCGCCATGCTCTACAGCATTTTGTGGTCCATTCCAGAACGCACTACCCATTTCACAATCTGTATGCTCTGCAATGCTCTTGTTCCATCTATGGTTATACGTACAGTTTTAAAGCTTTTAGTGCCGAGTGAAAAATTAAGGTTTTGCATAAGATAATATATATATAATATAATGTACAGAACTAAACAAGGACTTAATGATTAGGATATTTCATTATTTGTAGAAAATTGTGTAAGTAATATTTATTAAAGATGAAAAAAAAAGATTTTTTGAAAAGTTTCACTTTTTAATTAGTAATTATAAGCAAAACACATTGTAATTCTGACATAGTGTAATATAGAATATATAATATAAAACATAAACAGCGTATATAACAAAATATATATATTTCAAATATTTTAAAAGAATAAGTCATAATTCAATCACGGTATCATTCACATGAGCAAGTGATGAGTGTATATAGCATTTGTGTAAATTTGTATTGTTATTTAGTTTCTTTTATATTATTTATTCATCATACAAGGATAAGAAGGAATGGCCGACTTATCATCTATCAATTGGCTGCTCTCGTCCTTAAAATATAGAGAGTGCAGGATAAGCCGAATTTAGCGTAGTCAAATTCTGGTTGTGTTAGCATCTGTTGCCGCTGCAATGAAAGCTCAGTACAGCCGTGTAGTAGAGTCAATATAGAGAGCGGGGCAACAAGATTATGATTGAAAATACTGCAGTTGCTCCCACTGAAAATGCTCTTAGTCGTGCTCTTATTCGCTGCTACGGCGTCAAGATACCCAGGGAGACTCTCAGCTGTCACAAACGTAAACAAATCTTCATTAAACAAATATTTCATCGTTTTTGTTATTACTTTCAATTTAATTTAATATGAAAATGTGTATAAAGTACACAAAATAATATTTTATAACTATACTTGCCTAAAAAATGATTTCCTACTTACTCAATTTGTTGCAAATTAGGAAAATTCGTTTGACAGTTGAAAATACATATGACTCTTTCTTCAATATAATTCTGACCTACTTCACGATACCCTGAAAAAATCCACGTACTTGCACACTTGCTGTGGTCTCTATATTCTAAACTTTTAAAGTAAACTAAAAAATAGCTAAAAACTTCAAAAATAACTAAAAACCGGCGGGACCTATCAAAGCTGACACTGGGAATTTTTACTTGACGATTGTTGTCTAGTTAAATCAAGTAATAAATTGCACGGAGGAGAAAAGTGATGTCAACAATTTCTCTCTCAATTTTCGAGTACGCGAACGCCTTCGAGTAAAAACTTACAAATTTTTTTACAAGTTTGTACTATCAAGCTAGTACGCGACGTGACATTTTTATACCCTAGATTAAATCTATAGGGTATACCAAGTTTGTCATTCCGTTTGTAACACCTCGAAATAATTATGGTAGAGCAAAATGGATTGGACACCCATGCATAATATTAAAAGTTATTTTGATTTTTGCATGTCCGCGTTCACTTAGAGGCTGACCTACTTCACGATACCCTGAAAAAAGCCACACTCATGCACACGAATTTTACAGGTATCAACACTTCCTATTGTCTCTATATACTAAGGTCTATACCGATCGTTCACTCTACCAAATTTTGACAGTAAACGACTATGCCCCTCTAAACATTTAAGAGTAAACATTGCGAACAGCATTTTCACAAATACACCCAAGGCCCTATAGTACATGAACACTGTTGTATAATCGTTTCATCATTTATCGATGATTAATTTCAAAACGTTTTTCTAAAACTTTTTAATGTTACATATTAACCCATATGTAAATAAAATAAAAGCATTTTACGTGCACTGATCAATGCCCGGTTGTCGTTGTCTTCGAAATACTGAAAATATGTACCGAATATCAATCGTAATGATAATTGATAATGCTCCTTGTCATGCTGACATTGAAGAAGTATTCCAAGAAGATGAATTTCTTAATAATCACCTATTAGAACTCGCACCATATAGCCCAATGTTAAATACAATTGAATATGCTTGATAAAACCTAAAATCTGGAGTCAAAAGCGACTTGACTATTCAAATGCCGCAAATCCTAGCTGGTGAAGGCAAATCAAATTTGACGCAGACCGAGTTCCGTCTACTACGGCTAGAAAATATAAGTCGCGCAAATATAACGACGATGATTACTGTTCCTAATTGCAACCGACACGTCGCTCATATTCAACAATTTATACCGAACGCGATAAATATGAATGATATGACCTTTTAATTAATACAGTAATTCGGAACTGTAATCATCTTCGTTGTATTTTCGCGAATTATATTTTCTAACCGAGTTGCGTCTACTATGGCTCCCGGTCTGGATAATGTTACCTTTGGTACGCTGAAGCAGGCACCTCCTGCCTGGCTGGACAGAGCTAAAGGGCTGTACGACCTTGTCCTTCGACTCGGAAAATTTCCACAGGTTTGGAAACTAGCTGAGATCGTACCAATACCAAAGGGCAACGCCAGAACTCCTCATCCAGCCGACACCGGACCCATATCACTCCTACCCACCATATCAAAAATCCTCGAAAAAATGATGAGAAGCAGGCGGCCCTGGATCCTAGAGCAGGAGCTGCTGCCTACAGTTGTGAGCTACAGACCTGGAAGAGGGACCCAATCCGTCCTCCAGGAACTGCATACAGTAGCATACAGTAGTGCTCTCCATCGACCTGGAAAAGGCTTTCGACAGAAGTCCCAAAAGGTCCGTCCTCAGACAGCTGAGCCAATGGAAAATGGGCAAGAATTTCGTTGACACGGTAAATTCCTTCCTATAAAATAGGAGCATCAGAATAAGAGTTGGCGGTAGGTTCTCAAACCAACACCGCCTCCACAGCGTGCTTCCGCAAGGATCCCCGCTCTCAGTACAACTCTTTAACAAGTACATACACTCACTATCTGTGACGCTCAACGAAATTCCGAACCTGTTTTACTACATATACGCTGAGGTCCCGTTCGTAAACCACGTGCTAAACAGAACCTTGAGAGCCATCTCGGTTTGGGCCGACATGAACGGGGCCAAGATCGCCACACAAAAACTGGAAGCACTTCATGTCTGTCGAAGACGAAAATGCAAAGAGCAAGCCTTTTCCGGGGACAACAACAACATCCCACCCCAGAACAAACTCAAAATCGTGGGACTTACCTTCTCCAAAACCTCAATTGGAACAACCAATACAAGGACGCAGAGCAATCAATAAGACAGAGAAACAATCTCCTCAAAATCATCTGTAGGAGAAACACAGGACCACCTCTCGAAACGTCAATCAAGATTGCGAAGCAGCTAGTCCTAGGCAAAATGAACTACTGCCGCAGCATCTACGGCTATACAAGCAAAAGAAATACTCGCAAAATCCAGACGGCTTTAAACGCTACGGCCAGAATCTCTCTTGGAGCTCTACGCACAACCCCCATCCTTAGCCTCCTCATCGAAACCGGCTTCCCCACTGTCCTCCAACGCAGGGAGGAGTTAGCTGGAAACATTTTTTTTAAAATCCACTCATCACCCCAATTCCCCTCTCCGCATGCTAGTCTTAGACATCCTCAGCACTAATCTCATCCCAACAAGAGGCACCTGCTCTAGTCTAATAAGAGTGATCGCCGGGGTTCCGAACTCACTCAAAACTGCCCTCTTCACTCCACAAAACCTTCACCCAACGGTGCACTGCCCGCCTTGGAGAACTCCGAGAGGAAAAATACACACGTACAAACACAGATACAAAGACCTAAACAATACAAGCAAAAACAAACTACATATAGACACCTACCAGCGGATTAACGCAAACAGAAGCATATACACCGACGCCTCCAAAGATGAAGACAATGTGGGCATAGCTCTCTTCTCTAACAGTGGTGGCCAGCTACTCTCCACCACCTACAAACTACCCGAATGGTGCGATGTCTTTACGGCGGAACTGACAGCTATCTGGGAGGCTGCTGGATGGGCCTCCAAACAGGACGGCACGTCCGCCATTTTCTCAGCCTGGTGCCCGGCTCACATAGGTATCGCAGGCAATGAGGAAGCTGACAGGCTAGCAAAAGCGCGCTTCTAGCAGACACCACCACTCTCACCCCACCTGGCTATAAAGCCATCAAGGCTTACGCCAGAAAACTAACAAAAAGAGAACGCAACTTTGAGTGGAACACCTCAACCTCCTTCCTAGCTAGCCACCACAAAACGGTGGACAAACCACATATGACAGAAATGTCTAGAGCCAAGATGGTCTCAGTTGCAAGGCTGAGACCTTGTCACTTCCTTCCAGTCAAAAGACATCTCCTCTCAAGGCAGCCGTGTTCCTCTTGCCCTTACTGCCAAAACACAGAATTTCCAGCCACCCATTTGCTACAACAGTGCAGCGAACTTAAACAGATACTACATGACGCACTGGGAACCACAAAAACACCCACAGACCTCCTCACCTACAATGAAGAGGATACGGACGTACTTCTCGCTGCACTCTCCACTTACTTAAATAACGCTAGCATGCCAACCAGACTCTAAAAACAGCGTACGCACAAATACAACCTTCACCACATATCACACACAAACCAAACAAATGAATTACCCTGCTCTTAATCTGTTTCTAACTCCATATACACTCATCTTCATAATTTTTTTCAAACAATTATACACTATAAATTAGATAAAAAGCAATGTACTTTCCCTCTTTCTTTTTTTTTTGCTCCTGTTTACTTGTCATATTAGTCGGTTCTTACATCCATGTTACAACTAGGTTAATTTACACTTTTTAGAGTAAGCAAAAAACTTATAAATATGAATTGTACTGTAGAGAATAATATAATATAAGAAACAAGCCCAACAAAAAAAGCAGGATTATATAGGTTAGATCACTAAGTTAAACACTAAGTAAAAAAAAAAAAACAAAATGTAAAATATAGATAATAATCCTTCGCTAGTTAGATGAGCCAAACCTAAAAATAGCATACCTGAATTGTAGGAAAAGAAAAAGAAAATTAATAAGCAGAATGTAGTATCTTTTATAATTTTTAAAGAAAAACCTGGGAGCAGTCGTGTGACTTTGACTCCACTGGAGCGGCTATTAACAGCTCAGACTCCGAGATAAAATGGGGGTATGAATAGTAGGAGCAGCTGTACCGCTTAGTACTCCTATGTGGAATAATACACGACGGTTTGTAACTTTCTCGATAAATCAAGAGAACTGAATGAATTCTATTTATTGATCGTTCTTAGCCTATATATACATAATTAGTAACCTATGGTACCCTATTCTTACTATTCTAAATCTAATCCTTGACTTGCTTTCTTCGCACTTTAGATGCCTGGAGGTATTGTTTTGCCTTACCTATGGCTTGTTGAAGTCTGTATTCCATCTCTTTACTATACAGGTCATAATTATACACGGGATCTGGTCTATCAATTGTGAGTTCTGAAGGTAGGTCTATATTTTTGGCAAATATGAGTTCGAATGGTGTGTAGCCATGTACGGTGTTTGGTGTGGTGTTGTAGCAGAATGCGTAATATGGAATCCATGTATCCCAATCGTCTCTATTGTCATTAACAAAACATCTGAGATATTCATTTAGGCACTTGTGGTTTCTTTCTAGTGCTCCGATCGTTTCGGGATGTGCGGCGGTCGCGAACAGTTGTTTTATTTTCAGTATATTACATACTTCCGCAAAGACCTGGTTTTTGTATTCCGTTCCTAGATCAGTTTTAATTTTGCTCATAGGTCCGTATGTTAGTATGAACCCATTCACTATGGCTCTTGCTATGGAATTTGCTTCCTTGTCCTTTGTGGGTATTATTACTATATACTTGCTTAGATCGCATTGCATTGTTACTGCGTATCTGTTATCGTTGGTGGTTTTTGTAAATGGGCCGACTGTGTCAATGGATACAATGTCGAAAACTTTTGTTGGTGTTGTAGTTATTTCCATATGCTCTTTATTATGCTTTTGGTGCTTATTTTTCGCACAAAGCTCGCATCTGTTTATATATTTCGCTATTGTTTTCCTCATTTTCTTCCATTTGTACATTTCCTTCAGCTTTTTATACAGTCTTGATTGACCCAGATGTCCTCCTGTAGGTGTGGAGTGATAGTTATGTAGGATTTCGTTTATTTTCGTTGTTTCTGATATGTACCGTTGCGGTTTGAAAATTTTAACGTTTATATTTTTTAATACTTTGTTTCCTAGGATTTTAAATGCGGTTAAATTAATTATTTTAAATATCTCGCTTTCTGCAGAAAGTTTCAGAGTCTTGGTCTGAAATTGTTTATATATATCATTATCCAATACTTCGAGTACCTGCTCTAGTGCGGGCTCTACTGGTTGGTTGTTTTTTATATTTATATACCGCTTATATTTTATTTCATACTTGTGCACTATATTTATTTCTATTTGTGTTTCTTTATTACTGCAGTTCTCAATTTTTACTTTTAGTTCAGGTAATTTGGCTATCTTTGTTGGAGATGGTATCTCCCAAACGCGCAGTTGATCAGGCTGCGGGACTATAGGAGTATTTTTCATTTCATCGGACATTATGTTTTGTTCTTTTTGTTTTTTCATTGCTCGGGTTTGGACGCGTCGGACATTTATTTCCTTCAAATCATTAATGTCAAGTTGTATTCTTGATAACGCGTCGGGTCCGTTATTTCCTTTTCCTTTAATGTATTTGACTTCGAAATCGAATTCCTCTAAATCTAACCTCATTCGTGTTAGTTTAGATGATGGGTTTTTCATGCCAAAAAGATATGTTAAGGGTCGATGGTCTGTTCTTATTGTGAATTTTCTGCCATAAACATAAGGCTTAAAATGTATAATTGCCCAATGTATTGCTGCGAGTTCCTTTTCAATTACTGACTTATTTTTTTTCTCCGGCAGTAAATGTTTTACTAGCGTATGCGATTGGGTGTTCTGTTCCGTCGACACTTTGTGATAAGATTGCTCCACATGCAGCATTCGAGGCGTCTGTGGAAATGGTGAATTGGGTTTTGAAATCAGGGTGCTGCAGTATTATTGGGGATATCAAACTTGATTTGAGAGCATCGAAAGATTTTTGTTGGATTTCTGCCCATTCGAATTTTGTGTTTTTCCGGAGTAGTTTGTTTAACGGTAGTGCTATTTCTGCAAAGTTGGGGATGAAACGGCGGTAATAATTACAGAATGCTACGAATCGTCTGACTTCGTCGGCGTTTTTTGGGATAGGATAATTTTTAACTACCTCGTATTTTGAACTGTCTGGGCTTATGCCTTGTGCTGATATTCGATGTCCAAGATAGGTGACTTCGGTTTGGAAAAATTTGCATTTTTCAGGATTTAATTTGAGATTACGCTCTCGTAATCTGTTAAATACTGTTTGCAAGTTTTTTATATGGTGTGACTGTGAACATCCGACGACTATGATGTCGTCAATGTACAGAAAGGCTATTTCCGGTGGTAGACCCGTCATGGCGATGGTCATCATCCTTTGGAAACTATTTGGACTTATATTAAGTCCGAAAGGAAGTCGTGTATACTGGTAGTGACCTTGGTTAGTTGAAAAAGCTGTGAACTTTCTAGAAGATTCCTCTAATGGTATTTGGTGGAATCCGGACATAAGGTCAAGTGTAGAGAAGTATTTGGCTCGGCCCATTTGGTCGAGTATCTCTTCTATACGC
The DNA here is from genome assembly GCA_963930735.1 of Dioctria linearis. Taxonomy (NCBI): domain Eukaryota; kingdom Metazoa; phylum Arthropoda; class Insecta; order Diptera; family Asilidae; genus Dioctria; species Dioctria linearis. The sequence continues at coordinate 209,959,301 of OZ005741.1, read as the reverse complement.
GGTAAGGGAAATTTATCTGCCAGAACTTTTTTATTAAGATTCCTAAAATCAACTACTAAACGCCATTTTTTATTTTGGTTGTTGGATTTTTTGGGTACTAGTAGTATTGGAGAATTAAAGTGAGAAACAGAGTTCTCTATTATTCCGTCTACTAGCATTTTGTCTACCTGCCTATTAATCTCGGTTTTGTGTGCTTCTGGTATTCGGTAGTTTCTTGTGTATACTGCTCTATTATCAGTTAGTTCTATATTTTGTTTGTAGAAGTTATTGGTTGTTAGAGGTTCACTTTCTAACGCAAATATGTCTTCATATTCTCGGCATAATTCTTCGAATTGAAGTTTGGCGTAGTTTGGAATGCTGTTTAAGTTTAATTTGGAGATAACTTGTTCTGTTCTTTTTGATTTTATTGTGTCTGTATTAATGACGTTAAAGTCTGAGAGGTGTTGTGTTATTATGTCGGAATGTTGTAGTGTGGTGGTTTTGTTTGTAGTGTTTAGTATCCTGACTAGTGGGTAATTTTGTGAAGTTACTGATCCTGCAATGAATATGCCTGGGTGGATTTCTTGTCCAATGATTACCATATCATTGGCACCTTCTTGTTTTTTAACCTTGAACTTTCTTATTATTTCACATCGGGGTGGTATGATAATAGAATTTTCGGATGGACCATTCAGTATTGGGATCTCTGCCGAACTTTCAGGTGTGTTTAATGTAAGGGTCCACGTATCATAATCGATAGTGGTCTTGAATTTTGTTAGGAAATCTAGTCCTAAAATTGCATCAGCCCCGAGGGAGAAATCATCTTCTACTATCTGGAATAAATGTTCGACCGCAAACTGGTCGTTAAAATGTAATTTTGTGTATGTTGCCCCAATCGACTGCCTCTTAGTATCCGTAACCCCTTGGATAATACAAGTGTTTTTAGGATAGTAAAGTTGGTCTTTATTAATTTTTCCCCTCTTGAATATGGATATTTCTGCCCCTGTGTCTACAATCAGAGTACATACTGACCCGCACATGTCGACATACGCTTTAATAAAGTTTGTTAAGGATAGGTTTAGGCAATGTATTCTTGGCTTGAATTCGTCGCAGCCCCCAACCGTGTTGTTTCTTCCTCTGGTTGGGGGGCTTGATATTCCCCCGATTCGAAGTAGTTTACATTTCTTCTTTGATTATAGGTATTATTATTATTTGCTCGCAGATTATTCTGGTAGCGACTACTGTTATTTGGTGCAGCATCACCGAAATATCTTTTATCGCGGTGGTTATATTGATTTCGTGGGTGGTTTTGTCTATTATTGGCTGCCATATTTCTATTGTACTGTTGTTTGGGCCAGCGCTCCCTGTTCCTGTTAAAATTATTTTGATTGTTGAACCCTTGCGTATTATTATAATGAAACTTTCTTGATGGGTTGGTATTATAATGCAGGACACTGCTTGGCTGCGGCTTATCTACTGCTATTGCCTTCGCTGCTAATTCTGAAAGTGTTCCTAGGCTACTAGCTTTTAGTATAATCGCTGTTTCTGTATTGGCAACATTGTTCATAAATGACTGTATTGAAAATTTTTCGGCCAATTTTTCAGCTGCTTCTCCAGCTGCTACTTTCTCTGTTATAAAGGCTCTAGTCAGCTGGCCTGATAGATTTTCTATCTGATTGGAAAAGTCTGCAAGTTTTCTGTTACCTTGCTGGCATGATCGCAGTTGTGCCAGAATAGCATCTGACGATAATTTTGCCGAAAATTTTTCTTTTAATTTGGCTTTGATCGTTGATACTGTATTTGTGCCCTCCGATATTACGTACTTGGCTTTTCCAGTTATACGTGTCTTGATGAATTTGATCATGATGGTTTTATGTTCGTTTGCTGTTAACTCGTCTAGTAGTTCCATAGACTCGATAAAAGAATCAGTTTCATCCAGCTTTCCATCGTAGGGTTGTATGAGCGATGTAGCTGTTTTTATGTCAAAACCCATCTTTGTTTGTTTTTGTGTATTTATGTTTTCTAAGATTTTGTTTGCTATACTTTCAATTTCTTCGTAGATAACTTTTATCTTCAATATTGTTTCGACGTCCGCTTGTTTAAGTGCGTTTTCTTTTGCCTTGGCACAGAGTTGATTTGTTAACTTTTCTTTCTCTTGCAGAGTTTTCTCAGAATATGGACGGTTTTTACTTTTCTTAAAATTGTCCAGAATATTTTCTAGTTCGTCCTTAATCTTTATAAGTGCTTCCATTTATCAGACGGTTGATATGTTTAATTTTGCTGGGGTACTGAGGTATCTTTTCCTTAAACCCCTCCTATGATCTTTGTACAGTATGTATACAAATTCAATGATTTTAATTGCAACCAATATGCATAAAATTATTATTATCTGATTATTCTCGACCGAAACTGTATCCTCTATAATTAGATTATTAACAATTTCCCCGTTGTTATCTGAAGTTTTGGATTGCGTTTTACCCATTACTGAAAATGTTTCGCTTATTTCCAACAACGTCAAGCAAACAGCAAAAGAAAAAAAATTTTTTTTTTTTTTTTTTTTTTTTTTTTTTTTTTTTTTTTTACATATTAATTATTTAATTATTATTATACCTTTATACTACGCTACTTCTACTTTATATTTTAAAAAAAATAAATTTTAAATTAGATCATTAAACCCTTATCTCTTCCTTTTGATGACGTTCAGTTGTTTTTTTGTCAATATTATTAGTTTGTTGTATTTTTCCCGTTCCTCCTCAGTTGCTGCTAACTCGACAAGTACCTTGTAATTTTGAAGTTCCTGTGCAATTTTTTGTCTCTTGCCTCCTCTTTTTCGTGGTTTTGTCTCCTGAGTTTTTACACTGCTTGTGTTTCTGCTTCTATACTCCTCGATGGTGATTCTTTTTGGACCCGCTTCGTATGGTGGAGGATTTTCGTTGTCCAGCCTTGATTTGGGGATGTACGGCGTCGGCTTCTTATTTACTGGATACAGTGTTATGCCTTCTATATTCCTCTCTGGTATCTTCTTAGTTTCTTCAATAGTCTTGAAAATGTGATTGAAGATGGCATCTATCTCGTTCATACTAAAATTTCTTCTGATTGGTACTGGTAGTGGATGTAGTCGTCTTCGCAGTTTTTTGGTGGTTGTTACTATGTCACCGTATAAGTTTCTATTATTTATGAAAATTCCCAGCTGCACTTTTGATGATGATATTATGGTCTGCAGATTCGCAAAGTTACAAATTTCGCAGTTTCTACGATGTCACGGTCGCCATGTAGTATCTTTTATAATTTTTAAAGAAAAACCTGGGAGCAGTCGTGTGACTTTGACTCCACTGGAGCGGCTATTAACAGCTCAGACTCCGAGATAAAATGGGGGTATGAATAGTAGGAGCAGCTGTACCGCTTAGTACTCCTATGTGGAATAATACACGACGGTTTGTAACTTTCTCGATAAATCAAGAGAACTGAATGAATTCTATTTATTGATCGTTCTTAGCCTATATATACATAATTAGTAACCTATGGTACCCTATTCTTACTATTCTAAATGCTGACGCTGGGCGAGTAAACAATGTGCATAAAATTATGATGACATGCATTTACGCGTGAAACCCCTTGACGATGAATCGTTTGGGTCAGTGGTGCAATCGCTTGCTTGTTGCAAATAAATGTATGTCATTATTATCATCAATTATTTTCGATTATGAATGGTGTTGTAATAAATTTGTGCTGATTAATTTTAGCGTTTTACATTTGTTGTGAAATTTGTGTTTACAGCTTTTTAGTGTTGTTTGTATTTATGGTATTAAATGTATATCACAAGAATGTCATTCTCTAAAAAAAAAAAAATTATAAAACATAAAGTAAGAGTAGAACACAGGCAAATAATACACAAACTAAACAAATGAAAACAACTCCGTTCCATAGTACTGAAGTTGCCCAGATGGCCAAGTAGCCGTGGGCCTTACAACATTAGTTAGATTTTAAGCATAGCCTTAAGTTTTAGGTTAGGAAAAAGCAACTAATGTTTTTAATAAATAAATAAATAAGTTCCGAGCTAAGAAAGTGTACAGTTGAAAAAGAAAAAACAAAATTGAATTGCGTAAAATTGAAATAATTAAAGTTGAATTGTGTGAATTGATGAATGTGGTACAAGAATAAAAAGAAATAATAAAATTTTAATTATGTGAATTGGACACTGATTAATTTATTTGTGAAGCGTTATATAAAGCCCCACATCCCCTTTTCTCGCGGTGTATACAATCCAAACACCACAACACTATCATCACAGCGTAATAAAAACGTAATGAAAGCGTATCTCCCTCCCTCTAAGCATTTTAGAGTGTACACCTAAAGTGAATCAAAAACGTAAACTTTGCGAACAGCTGTAACATTCTAATCACAGCGAAACAAAAACGTATTGAAAGCGTACACCTCTGGATTTATTGACCAGTGTTTCTTAGAACCTGATAGCTGTTTTGAATATGTTTATTTGTCTGTGACTCTTAGAATAACAAAACACCGCATTAATTTTTATTTATTCAAATGTTGAAGTGTCAACTTATTATTATTGCACTTTTGTTAGTTTACTAAGCAATTATTGTACTCTATCGATAATTCCAATTATCTATTTTCTACTCGATGTACCTAATGTTGTAATGTAACGTAAGCTGAGGTTCATGAAATTGAAAATGAAATTTATTGGATAAAATCCTGTATACATTACAATAAATTGATATTTATTTTTCACTATATCTGTTATGCTCCTCTTAAATCTAGTCATATTTGTTTCGTTCTTGCATATATCTGGTAATTCATTATACATTTTTAGTCCTAGTTTTTAGTGTACTAGTTTTTTATATTTAACCACTTTGAAAACATTTATATTTCTTTATTGATAGTTTGTAACCTCATGTACATATTCAACAAAGTCCACTAAATAATCAGGTAACATAATTAAATTTTTAATTTTTTAATTTTAAAATAAACATTAGAACCTTGAAGCAGAACCTTCGATACACAGTCATCCAGATTAAGTCACGCAGCATGTCAGAAATTCTTTCAAATCTGGTTCTCTGTAATAATATTCGCATAGCCCGGTTTTGCGGTTTTTGCAACCTGCGAACTTCTCCAGCGTTACAGCAATAAATAATAGTTGCGCAATAATCCATATGGGAAGTATAATTGTGCTATATATACAAATTGTAGTATCTCTGTCCATTTTTTTCTTATTCTTCTTAATAAACCAATCTTTTTTGCTATTTTCGCGCATATTAAGTCGATGTGGGAAGAGAATTTCAATTTGTTATCAACCATTAGTCCCAGATACTTGATTATATCTACCTGGGTAATATCTTTGTCATTTAATTTTAGTCTTATTCTGTTAACATTATTTAGCATTCGACACATTTTTTATTCATGTCCATCCATTGTGTTACTCCATTTAGTTCCTCTTGCATTATTCTTTGACATTGTTGCATGTCTTTCCCGACTACGTATAATAGTGTGTCGTCTGCGAATAATACTATTTTTGCATTTTTGAGAGTATTTGGAAAAACATTTATTGGTACATATATAGTATAAAGAGAATAGTAAATAAAATTGTACCCTGTCACACTGTGTTAACGGTAAGCGGGTTTGATTTATTCTTATCTAATTTTTGATATCTCAGTGCGGTCATGATAAATACGACTTGAACCAATCGTTTTCGGTTCCTCTCACTCCGCACTTTCTTAGTTTTTTCATGATTATTTGCCTGCTGATTGTTTCAAACGCACGCTTTAAATCAAGAAAAACGTAAAACAGCCACTATTGTATTACCATCATCTATGAAGGTTTTCCATTCCATAACTATGTAATTTAATTGCGTTTCACAAGAGTGTTGCTTCCTAAACCCTGATTGATGCTTATTAATAATTTTGTTTTCCTCCAAATATGCTTCTAGTTGCATTTGCACTACTTCCTCTATACATTTCTCAATAATAGGCATACTGTTTATTGGGCGTATATTTTCACATTTGTTTGTTCCCCTGATTTTTGGTACAGGCGTAATCAAGGATTCTTCCAAGTTACTTGGAAAAACGATTTCCTATTATATTCTTATTAAGATTTGTGATGCTATCAAATAAATTAAAATAGAAAAATCTGTTGTTTTCTTCAAAAGCCATTGAATCCACATGCAAAACGTTTCGTAAACTAATTTTCATTACGAAAAAAAAAAAAATCAAACATTTTAGAGTAAAGTTTGCGAAATATAATGTCAACTACCACTACACTGACAGTCTACGTTTCTCAGTTTCATTTCTCTTTGCCCTGATCATTCGTTTCTGATTCGCAATCACAACACCAAAGCGTTTCTTTTGTGTACACTTCTATGCAGGCATGTTTACATTTTCGCTACGTTTTTGTTTCGCTTTGCTTGAAGGTGCTTGACCAAGGTATATAGAACATGGTATTCCCAATACGAACCACGTTCCTCCATTAGTGACGAAATATCGTGAAAATGTATAAGAAATCACGGTACAGAGAACACAATAATCTCTCTCCCCTCTCTGTCTTTCCTATAAAAATGTATATACATTAATCACAGAATTACATAGCAGGCTATCAGCCGCTATATGTCAAAATTTTAATATGAATACTTGCCTTCTATATACCTTGGACTACGACTATCGTTCACTTCGCACTTTGAATGTACCAAATAGTCGACAACGTTCGACTACGCTCAGGAATGATGTGGCCTTTACCATTCTAAAAGATTTTCCACCTTCTGCCAATCCTGAGTTTAATTACATCTGGATTAGGTTCAAACTTCACAGGCACATCATCTACTTTTGCTTCCTTTATCGCAGCCCAAATATGTCTGATGACGACACGGTATCCGCATTTGACAATATCTCCAACAATATTGATCATTTGTTTTCTGTCTCCCCCTCTTCCGAAATCGTCCTGGCAGACGATTTTAATGTCCATAACATACCGTGGCTCAGACATTCTTCTACCACAAGTCCTGCAGGCCGATTCGTTGAACTATTTTGTGAATCTTTCAATTTGCATCAGCTAGTGGATGCACCGACGAGAATCCCTGATGCAGCTGGAGATAGGGCCAATTTACTAGATTTGTTTCTGTCATCTCACCCTGACAAATATTCTATCTCAGTCGGCTCCCCTCTTGGTAATTCAGACCACTGTCTAATCACGGCTCAATTTATCACCTCATCTCTGCGCCGCCCTACTTCTCCACCTACAAGTAGGCTTCTCTGGCACTATAAGAACGCTGATTGGGAAAGTCTCAATCAGTATCTTAGAGATATAGATTGGTCGGTCTGTTTTGCTTCGAGGGATGCTGATGAATGCACATTAGAACTTAGTAACATACTAAGTCTAGGCATGCGTGAATATATTCCGTATTCTTACAGCAGATCTCAACAACAGCAAAATCGCTCTTGGTTTAACGATAAGTGCAACCAAGCTATAAAAGCGAAAGAGTCTGCTTTTCGCGCCTATCAAGTGCATCCTTGTCCAGAACTGAAAGAAATCTACAAGACTGCACGGAACACCTGCAAGTCCATTATCCAGAGAGAAAAATTTCTTTTTGACCAGAATGTTAGACAAAGAATCTTGGCAAGCCGCAAAGGTAGTAAAGGTTTCTGGTCCCTGGTCAAAACCATCAGGAACAACTTCAGCAGTTCCTCTATACCTTCACTACTTAATAATGGTGAAGTGGTTGTTGACTCCCTAGATAAAGCTAATATTTTGGCTGGTAGATTCGCATCAAATTCTTTTCTTCCACCCACTTCACAGGCACCTGTCGTGCATCCCCCGTGCGGACGTGTACAAGAGCCAATACACATCCGTACGAGAGATTTTTTTAAGGTCCTTTATGGTATCAACGTCTCTAAAGCCGCAGGCCCTGATGGTTTCTCGCCCCTATTAATTAAAAGCTGTGCCTCATCCTTGGCTAAACCTCTGCGCAAACTATTCTACCTGTCCTATTCGACAGGAAAATATCCAACTGCTTGGAAACTAGCTCACGTTCAGCCTATTCCCAAGAAAGGAGAGGGTAGCGATCCCTCAAATTATCGACCAATTGCAATCACTTCGATTCTTTCAAAGGTTTTTGAATCTATCATTAACTCCAAATTAATGAAGTATCTGGAAACCAATCAGCTTATCAACGATCGCCAATACGGCTTCCAGCACGGTCGCTCATCTGGAGACTTGCTGACTTTTCTTACGGAACGTTGGAATCGTAGTCTTCACAATTTTGGTGAGTCCAAAATCGTTGCTCTAGATATTTCAAAGGCCTTTGATAGAGTCTGGCATCCAGCCCTTTTAGCCAAACTCAAAGCACTTGGTCTTTCCCCTCCTCTTCTATTATGGATTGAAAGTTTTTTATCTAGTCGCCAAATACGTGTAGTATTAGATGGCGTTATATCTGAACCTCATCCTATTAATGCCGGTGTCCCCCAGGGCTCTGTTATTTCTCCGACTCTATTTCTAATCTTCATTAATGATCTGCTTTCCCTTACTTTCAATCCTATCCATAGCTTTGCTGATGACAGTACCCTTGATTTCGCATACTCCCTTGACACCCTTGCGGATTCCAGAGGGAACGCCACATGTGTTAAACGAGACTGCATGATTAGATCTTTGAATAACGATCTTGACAATATTCTCGCTTGGGGCAAAGTGAATCGCGTCGAATTCAATGCATCTAAGACCCAAAGCTGTCTCATCTCATTAAAACAAGACCATCACTTAACTACTCCCGTTTCGTTTGATGGTGAATTAATTTCTGATTCACCGTCACTAAGCTTTCTTGGCATTAATATTTCCAGTAAGTTAAGCTGGACAGATCACATCTTCTCGGTTGCCAAAGAAGCATCAAAATGTCTTGGTTTTTTGAAAAGGTGTAAGAAATATTTCAGCCCATCAAATATAGCGCTCCTCTACAAGTCCTACATCAGACCTAGAATGGAATACAATTCCCATATCTGGGCCGGGGCTGTCGCACAGCCTTAGCTTCATTGGATATTGTCCAAAAGAGAGCCTGCAAGCTCATTGGCGATGTGGCAATTACTCGTCATATCGACTCGCTCGAGCACCGTCGCAATGTTGGATGCCTTTCGCTCCTTTATCGCTATATGCATGGTCAATGTTCTGATGAAATATCTAGTCTGATCCCTTGTAGAATAGTTCCTGCACGCAATACTCGCGCTGCATCCCGCGCTCATCCCTTTACCCTTCAAATTACCTTCGGGCGTACACTAAAATTCCGTGATGCTTTCTTATCCCGAACTGTGCGAATGTGGAACAGTCTACCATCTTCTGTCTTTCCTCCGGCATACAACCTGCGAAAGTTTAAGGGCGACATACATCGGCACCTCCGCCGCACTCCTCATATCCCTTAATCCTTTCCCTATCTCCTTCCTGCCACGCGGTGCTTTGCATCATAGGGTATCCCCTGAGCTTGGCTTAATAATATATAAAAAAAAAGGAGGATAGTCGATCATAGTCGATTTGACAGAACTACACTACGACAAAGACTACGCTACCAATGTGGCAGTGGCCCAATTTGAATTTCAAAAAATGTCTCCCTTCAAAATGTCATATTTCATTCACTGACATATAATAAGAATGGACTGAGCCATCCTATCTAATTCCTATAGTCAAAAATGGCACAAATTTTGGCTAAAATCTATTTGCCTCTTTCAATCTCAAAATGTACGCTGAACTGTAATCAATGTTGGAAACAATTAATTGGAATACATTGGAATTGACATAAAAATTTAGACAAATACATTGTTTATATACGCCTATCTCTTACAAGCACAATAAATAATATTTGACATCAAATCTGCAAAGGAACACATTTTTCACTAATAATTAATAGTTAATTAAAACAAATTTAACTTCCTGATTTCATTACTGATATGACGAAACAAATACGGACACAGCAGACTAACCAATTTCGCGGAGTGGCTTAGGTTTTCGCCCGATATGCCGTTTCCTTATTAGTTATTTATTCAATGCGCTCAATGGGTCTGACTGTCATTGAAATGCCTACACACGTACACTGTATTCGCACGATATTCCGCTTCCTTATTAGTTATTTATTCAATGACCAAATCAGAAAAACTGGAAGATGTTGGCTTTTCACGTCATCAAGATGCCCTTCATGAAAACAATACAGCCTGGATAAATTCAAGTTTTCGCAAGGCTACTTTTTCAATCAAACTAGCTGTAATTTACAATAAATGTATTCAAGTTTAGCAATTGGCATGTTTTCAAATATAACATAAAAACCGATTCTCGATTCTCAATTGTGCTGTGTGAAACCTTTCAAAAATTACAATGTTTCAATACAAATTCAAATAAGAATTATTCAGGAAATTACTCTACGCAAGTGTTGGAGGATCTTCGATTTCCACAAATTTTTTCTGGAGGGAGCTTACAGATGTATCGGATAAATGAGCGGCTCACTACTCAAATCGATTAACTCCATAAAAAAAAGCCAACCATTGATACATTTTTATACATTTCTTGTGAAAAAAATATTTTTTATTCAATGGCTATAAAAATGTTGTCATGTAGTCTCTCATGACGTTAAATGGTCGTTGAATAATAAATATGTTATTTTCACAAGTAAAAATGTATTAATGTTTCCACCTGTTCTTTTATGGAGTTAATCGATGCAGTGAGCGGCTCAAATCTCGCAACACAATTTGGACCTCTATAGCCTACATAATACTAAACCAGTCTTCTTCGTTCGATGGGTATAACATCTATGAATTATAAATAAAATATATGCGAGTGTTAAGTTAAAACTCTTGTGCATATTTTCAACCTCAAATCTTTGGATTCTTCTAATAGGTACAGCCATTTGTCAAGAGCGAATAAACAGTTTGTTTTTCGCCTGAAATTTGTTTGTTAATTCGTTTAAGTCTTCTTTGTTATAATACATATTTAGTTTTTATCTTTGATAAATTTTTTTCTTCTTAAAGCCTCGAATACCTTTTCTGGCAGCACTTTTCCGGAGATAATTATATTTAAATAGTCTAAAATGCCCAGTAACAAGTAACAACTGGACCGTCAACATCAGCTAGGACTACTGCGAGGCCAAGTTTTATAGATTTGTACTTTTGCACGTTGATAAAACTGTTTATCGTTGCTTCTACAACTAATTGCACATTTTTAAACTGAATTCGATTGAGAATATGCTTTTATATATGATATATAAATTTTGAGTTAAATTTCCAAATAAATGCACAACCAAACCACAATATTCGCTTTTTTTTTCTTTTTTACTAACATTTTGATGTTTGCATCACTAACATTTTGATGTTTGCAAAATAATTGGAATGCTTTACCAAATGAAATTTATCTCCTCATGACGTTGTAACACAAAAATCTTCTCTAAAATCGATCATACCTTGTTATCTTTATATCAAAATTTTTTCATTTACGCCAATAGTTCACTTAGCATTTATGTTCACTCATACATACTCCATGTAAGCCCAGATTACACCGATTACATACTGATTCACGCACAAGGATATATCGTCTTTGGCACATTTCGCAAGTGTACTCAAAGACGATAATCGTTGCTTGGCATTATAAGGGTTAAGCACTACGAAAGTGTAGCGTAGAATTACAATAAAGCAAAATAAACAATTAAATCTCTATAGAGGGGATAAATAATGGAGAAGAGATCTATCTCAATACCTGTAACAAATTTCTACAAGTATGTATAACATAAAATATATATATTAATAATAATAATAGATTAATAGTTATTGGTAGAAATACAGAGAAGGCTGCCTTTTTGACTTCACAGAGACGTTGAATATCCGGTGTAACTTTTGTGCATCAACTCCTTAATGTGAATATTGATTCTCTCCTGCTACTTAGCAAAATCTCTTTCAGTGATAGTGCGCACAATTTGAGAAGGTTACCTCTGTTGCATGTATGTATGAACCCATCAATCGCATGCATTGTTGCTAATATTAAGGCTGAGCATTTTATCGTTGACATTTCCAAGCGTGTTTTAAAAAAACGTCTATATAATACTTAATTTTCTGTTTCCATGTCGCATTGCATGTCATCTCATTCGGTGTTTGGTACTAACACCGACTAAGTGATGAAACGCATGTATTGTTGACCGTTTATTTATTAAACGTGTTCATGCAGCGAGCTTGTGTTAAGCTGGTTCTGATAGTCAATAAAAACTCACAATGCAATCTTCATAAAGGTGATTAATAAAAAAAAAACGATCAGAGGATAAGATCCTGTACACAAATTTGGATCACATAAAAATACTGTAGATTAATATACAAAATCAAATTCAAAAATTCTTTATTACAAGCCCTGGCATAAGCGCCGCGTAAATTGCTACAGCAATTGGGATTTTAAGATAATAATAAGTAGTAAGATAATGAGTACATTGTTGAAATAAGGATATACTAAGTATGCTAAGGTATACTAAGATAATTAAGCTAATTAAGATTAGAATAGAAAATCACAGCGAGTAAGACATTTGGAATTGCCGGTTTAATACAAAGTTGTTCAGCAAACTAACAAAGGAACGATGCACAGACTCATTGCGGTAGAAGGTAGATTAGGATAATGAATACATACAATAGAGAGCTTAATGTAAAGCCCAAAATGCAGACTAACAAAGATAAGACATAAAAGTAGCAGTAAAAAATGTCAGTACAAAAATAGTTAGCGAATCATGTAGGAACAACGACCATAAATTGTGAATAATGGAACTACATGGACTCTACACGTATTCAAACACTGGATCAGTTATATTACTCTAAGTAATAACATCCTCTTCGAGTCGAAATGGAAATTGCAATATTAAATTAGCAGAAATGTTTATCAAATTAAGGACGCACAATACGAAATCGGCAGCATTCATATTTTTGTTATTAGATGGCTTTGATACGATTTTTTTTGGCCATGCTCTAAAAGCATTTAGATATGTTAATATTTTCGCCTTTTCCACAAATAAATATTATTACATTTTACATGAAAACAAGTCTCAACCTAACCACAACAAAAATATTCTTACCGGTAGTACATGCAATTACAGCAGTCGGCTTCTGAGCAGTCACAACGTAATGATGGGACATTTTTGCACAATCCTAATAAATAAATTTATAAGATATTCCCAGCTAGTTTTTCTAATAAAATGCAATCATATAAAATCTCCAACAAAACCAAATATACCGTGCCCGTAGCGCGTTTCGAGACTTCTTTTATGGATGACAGCTGTCATTTTCCAAGCATTACGGCGATCTTTATAAAAAATTAGATATTATACATAAGGCCTGAAACACAATATGATACAGTGCAGTGTTGGAGCAGTGCCACAGTATTCTACAGTAGCCTAACAGAATATACTGTGGCAGTAAGTTTACATCCGGGAATATCACCGATTTTCTCTCTATTCTGTAGTATTTAACAAATGTCAACTGATGCAGTGTGAAGTGTTTTAGAAATTAGCCTGAACGATGAAGTGCAGTGTATGTGAATTGCTACATGATCTTACATGAGCCTAAATTTCAATGCAGTGTAGTGCACTGCACTGCATCGTATTGAGTTTCAGGCTTAAATCAGAAGCACATCCAAGCAAGCCTCAGGCCTCCTCGCAGCTCGCATCAAGGCTTTCGTCAGAGAATTGAAAACAAAATGACATCATCGCCTTTGTGCTGTCATTGTAATTTTGATAGTATTTACGTCAATTCCTTTACATTCTGAACAGAAATCATTTATTATCGGTCTTTCATAATGTTGATTATAAATTCTTATTCTTATTCGCTAAATATTGACAGAACAAAATTTAAAAAAAAGAAATCCAATGACAGAAGTAGGCCTGAGAGAGAAATATTTCCAACATTGGCTTGGTTTTGTGTTGCCTCATTTAAAAACCCGTATTGAAAATTTTGGCAACGCCTCGAGGCCTGGATGTGTATTACCCGGGGGTTAGACGTAATAGTACAGCTTGCATGGAAGCTACACTGCCATAGTTCTTGCACGTGTAACCTCTACTGCAATGCTGGCAGCTCAGCTTTCAGCCAACTTGCATGATGAAAAACCATGGCAGCTGAGTTGATAGTAATTTGACATTATACAGTTTTCAAGATGGCGGAAAAGAAATGTTTGAGAGAAATTGATTAATTTATACTGGGAAATGAGATTTTCTGGGATCATTTGCATTAAATCATTTACCAACACCTTCCTCTTCATTTTTTTTCTTTGGTTTTTATCTGTCTTCTACTGACAAAATGCCATACGCAACGATTACACGAGTCAATAGAGCTGACGGACAGTCCTGATTTCGTCTGTCAAATTTACTGACAAAAAACGATTTGCGTTCTATCAATTGACCAGTCTGTTCATAATAAAATGTCGTCAAGCAGTGCAAACATTCCTCTTCTATATGCATATCAAACAATTTCTTCATTAATCCGTCTCTATTCTCTACAAAATAAACAATAAAATGTATGTTAAGCACTTTTCAGTCATTTCCCACTCAAAAGAGAGCATGTCAGGAATATAAACACAAATATCCACTAGCATCTACCCTATAATATCAATCTCCGCCATCTTAATTGTACGTTTGACAGTTTATTGACTAGTCAGTACCACTGACTTATAACAATGGACTGAGCGATTTGCTATTTCATGTGCCACAAAAAATATTGTGTTTCTGTATATCACCGTTAGAGCACCCTTTAAAACGATTACATAAAAAACATGTAAAACTCAACCAATCAGATGAAATTTTACACCCATAAATCGAATTTAATTAAAAAAATATATTTTCTTGTGTCCAAGTAATATTTTAATCGATTATAAGGAATTAAACTCATTCCGATTTTAATTTTCAAAAGTTATTCTTAACTGAATCCTGCTTATGGGCTAGAGAGACGGAGCATGGTAAACACTATCTTTACCTTATTCCTTCTGCGGTGATTGGATCTGTAGCCAACATAAAAACATCAAATGGCATAAGCAAACGTTCCAGAATGCAATATTTTGTGTTGGTAGCTCCACCTCTGCCATAGGGCGAAAGAGAGAACTATAAAACTTGTGCCATGCTTTCCTATAGGAAAATGACAATACGCTCAGTCCATTGTTATAAGTCAGTGGTCCGTACTGACTCGTCAGAAATCTTGTCAGTACAGACTGGTCAGTAAAAAAGAGTAGTCAGTAGGGGTTTACACGAGCCTGTGTAAGTGTCAATCGCTGTCAGAGTCAGTTCTACTGACTCGTGTAATCCCCGGGATAGCAACGCCAAGGTCAAACCCAAACGAGAACTTTTTAAGGAAGGAAGGAAACAAACTCTTGCAAATAACAAACGCAGTCAGAGTTAAAGCTAACTAAAAAATTACAAACTGAAAATGTTTCGTTTTTGTTATTTTTCCTACAGTTCCCTCTAATATTTAGCTGTGAAAAACTTGCAGGAACTTTGAAATTTCTTAAGGCCAATTAAGAATCGAATGCATCTCGATGCATAGTGGAAAGATGGTGCCGGCCAATTCACAATCGGCACAGCAAGTATTATAATAAACCATGATACAAAGATAAGAAGGTATGGCCGATTCGAGAGGAACTTTTTGGGTTACTACGTCATGCGGACACAAATGTCATTGCGAATGACAAAAGTAATTTTCAAATTGTAATCTTGTATGTCAGCTTATCATGCAACAGGTAGCAAAATAACTGTCTCATGCAGTTGAAACGATAATTCGAGAAAAAAAGTGAGAGAATATGTTTTATTCATCTGAAATTGGAAAGCTACAATTATTATATTTAATATAATAGGTATTAAAACGCTTGATATACGATAGCATTTTCATTTTCTTTTCTAATACTGAAGTGTATTCAAAGGTTGTCATGTATATTTCCTTTCCATTTTTATCAAAGAAGTGAACATTTATACCATTTGGCAGCATAAATAATTTTGTAGTATCATTGAACATCGCACCCATTCCTTCGCCAAACAGTTGTTATCCAAAGCCGTACTTGCAGTTATAATCAACCCATTTGGATATCCAGAAAACAGGCTACGCTGCAGAATCGGTGTTCTTTCTCATCTCGTAGATTGCCGGCAAGTTGAACAGGATTAGTGTTTATAGTTTGTTAATTGCTCATATAAATTAATTACTTCTTACCTGTACCCGTAATTATTTTTAAGCACCTGTATTGAAGGTGTCAAGGCACTTTCACATTAAACACAAGAATCGAAAAAAATGTAAACCGAAAAACTCTTCCACTTTAAAAGAAGATTTTTGCTCCAATGATTAATAAAATCATGGGAAATAGGATAAACTAATAGTTTTACTAATAGAATAGTATATTTATCTTAGAATTTTTAAGAAAACACAACTTTTATGATTTATCGGACGAATTTTTCCGCCGAAAAAGTTTTTCGGCCGGTAAAACATAAAAGTTGTGTTTTTCTTCAAAATTCTTAGTTTATCCTATTTCTCTGGATTTTATTAATCATTCGAACAAAAATCTTGTTTTAAAGTGGAATAAATTGAGTTTTTCGGTTTACATTTTTCTGTTCTTGTTTTTGATGTGAAAGTGCCTTAAAGGCATCCTGCAAGTTATTCTCTAAAAAAGTTGAGTCCAGTGTATCGTTCACTGCGATTACATTTATTTCAATTAAAGTTGTTCTCCTGCTTCCTTTGCTCTCAAGATTCTCCAACAGATCAGGACATTGTGCCATTGTCAACTCAAACTTAAGAAGTTGTCCGATTGTTGGCCGTTTTTCGGGATTAGACTGCGACATTACAATTATTGTTTCAACTTGACACAACGACAGATTTCACTGAATGGCAATAGTCGCCACATGACGTGAGCATGCAATTGACAGAAAAGTCGGCCATACCTTGTTAATATTTGTATCATGCTTTTATTCTATAGGCTGGATTACATTAAAAGCGCCGACGTCGGCGTGGTCGTCGTTTTATGTCAAAAATATTTAGAGACAGTACTGAATGTATGAATTGCATTACATTACTCACGCCGGCGTGGTCGTCGACCCATTTCTAATCCTAAATTTAACGCTGGCGCTCCATTGCTGCCAATATGCAGGATCTAAATTTATTATGAAAAAACATGACAAAATGAAACAATATTTAAATTTCTAAAAATAAATGATTTTATATTGAAAGAATGTGGACTTGAAGGAAAAGAAAATATATTTTTTATTATTATTTAAAATTTTAATGCAAACCGGCAGAGATTACAAGCAAACTCAACTGTAACCCCCTGTCTACACTGGCCATGAAAAATTGCTTACCATATTTTATGGTAAAACCCATCTTGGAAAAAAAAATTTGGTGTGGGCAACTTATGTTATGACATTTCATTTTTGGTTGGCCGAAAAAGACTGCGATCAGAAGATTGATTGCATTAAAGAATTTGGAGCTCGCCGAGTTAGAAAAGATGAAAAAAATAAGAAAACGAATATGCACCTTTATAGTTCCACAAGCCCTCATTTAGTCAGTAAAAATTAATTAATTTAATTAATTCCGAACGCGTTAGCTTAATTTCAGCCATTTTGATGATAAACGTCAGATTTATGGTAAGCAATTTTCTTGGCAATATATGGTAGGCAATATGGTATACCATATATTGCATACCATGGATTATTGCCATGTCTACACGGTCTACACTGGCAATTCCGTAGCAATAACATATTGTATACCATAATTTATGGCCAGTGTAGACTGCGGGTAAAATGTAAGGGAAATTAAGATACGGCGCTGCCGCCGAGTGTTAATGTAAAAGCTGAAACAGATTACACTTTAGTGCGCGGCGCGACAACGCGGCAAAATGTTAGAGAATATGTGTTTCCTATTGTGCAACACCGTAACCCCCGGAATATAATACAAGCCATGAAGTCGCCGAACGCACCGACACAATAAAATGCCTTAACGTGCCGGGTACAGCATGCAGTAAGTGCTCACTCTCACTGCTTTTTGTATACTCGTCATGGAGGAAAAACTAAAATTTCATCTTAAACAGGTCCTAAAGCCAAAAACTGTCGCTCCCACAGCAAAATGAAGTTAAAACAAATTGCAGCCAAATATGTTTTCTTTCTAATAGTTTTAAAAAAATATAGCATGTAGAACAAATATACGGAAATTATAGCGTTTGAACGAAATACAAGCAACTTTTATATGAAAAACTCCTTCAGTAAGACAAGGCAAGAAGACGGTGGATGTCGCCTGCTGACCGGCCCGCTGCTCTCTTTTTTCGACTTTGTTCATGGCTTGTATCTTGCGGGGGTTACGGCATCACGCATTGAACGCGGCGAAAAATTTTGCCGCGTAGGCATTTCTAATCCTAAATTTGCTGCTCACTTTTAGTGGTACCAACAAAAAAATTATGTTTGGGGTAGGCAACTTCTCATGAAAATCTGTAGTACCAATATAAGAGGGCTGTATCTACACTGCTGCCCTCTTATTGCAATCTGTGACACAGCGCGGCGGAACAATTTCACCGTTCATTTTGGCGCGATGTCGCGCCGCGCACTAAAGTGTAATCTGTTTCAGCCTTTACTTGCCCGGCGTTTGACGACAACGACGACGACCACGCCGGCGTGGGCGTTGTAATGTAATCCAGCCATATATACTTTGCAACAAGCGTGCCACATGAAACAGGTGATCAGTCAATCCATTTATATACATGTCAGTGCTCCAGCAACATTTTGCCGTGTTGTTGCGCCGCGCACAGTGCAATCTGTTTCAGCTTGTTTCTTTGACCTTATATGTTTTTTTATTTGATATAATAAGTTGTTTCTATGTTTTAAGGTTTTTCATTTTTATTAACTTTTATTAAAAGATATGCTGTCGTCCTTGTTACAACATAGATTTGCAATGGACAGCATTTTGCAGTAAATTTCTATAAATGCGTATAAATTGTGAAAAATATGAATAAAATATTTAAGCAAAACGATGTACGTTTTACGTTTGGAAAGATTTTTAAAAGCCGAGTTGGCGTCTTGCAAAAATGTACAAAATTTTACGGAACTAAAGGAATTGCATCATCACTTCAACCCAGGCGAGTAGTAGTTACTGGTTTAGGAGCTATAACACCACTTGGAAATGATGTAGAATCTTCTTGGAATTGTTTAGTTAGGGGCGAATGTTCTATAAATGAATTAAAAGGAGACTCATATAGTACTTTGCCATGTAGAGTAGCTGCTCAAGTAAACAGGAGCTCTTTGGACCTAGAAAATTTGTATACGAAAACCGAGATGAAAACAATGAGCACAGCTACCTTATTTGCACTTACCGCGGCAAAACAAGCTCTTCAGTCGGCTGGCCTCGATCCAATATCAGATGATATCAGGGATAACGTTGGAGTTTGTATAGGAATGGGAATGTTTGATTTGTCCGACGTCTATAATTCGCATCAAGCATTTGCTAAAAGCTATAATCGTCTCAGCCCCTACTTTATTCCTCGTATCTTACCAAATATGGGTAGTGGGCAAATAAGTATTAAATATGGTGCCAGAGGACCGAATCATTCTGTCTCTACAGCTTGTGCGACTGGAGCTCACGCTATAGGGGATGCTTTTAGATTCATTAAACACAATGATGCTGACGTTATGATATGCGGTAGTGGTGAAGCTTGCATTGATCCCCTAGCTATTGCAGGTTTCTGTAGATTACGAGCGTTAAGTACATCTTATAATTATGATCCAAAAAAGGCATCTAGACCGTTTGACACTGCTAGAGATGGCTTTGTGATGGGCGAAGGAGCAGCTGTTTTGATTTTAGAAGAGTTATCCCATGCAATTAAACGAGGTGCAAGGATTCATGGTGAAATACTTGGGTATGGTTTATCTGGCGATGCTCACCACATGACATCTCCAAGCTCCGATGGAAGTGGAGCGCGTCTAGCGATGTTACGTGCACTTAAAGAAGCCAAACTTAATGTAGACGATATCTATTACATTAACGCACATGCAACTTCCACGCCTACTGGAGATATAATCGAAGCGAAAGCGATTGAAAGTATATTTGAGTCTAAAATTGGAGATATCGTAGTTACTTCAACAAAAGGGGCACATGGCCATCTTCTTGGAGCATCTGGGAACTTAGAAGCACTTTTTACAATTTTATCATGTAGAGAAAATGTAATTCCACCATCAATTAACATAGATAAACTTGCCGAAGAGGTTAATTTTTCCGTTGCAAATGTAGCTGAACAGTGGAAGAAGACTGGTAGGAGAATAGCCCTAAAAAATTCATTTGGTTTTGGAGGTACCAATGCATGTCTTTGCATTGCAAATTACGTTGATTAAGCAAAGTTCCAAATGTTTTAAGATCAAGGCGGAAATTTAATATTTTCTTATTGTTAATAAAATAGTTCAGGTATTATAATAAAAAGGAATAAATAAAACTTATTACAAACAGAACCAATCAGAATGTTTTATTATAGCGAGTGCACATCAAAACACTCAATAATCCAAGATATTATATAAACTAAATATTTAAACTCGAAGCAAAAATAACGCAAGTGATCAACTAAGTGTTTTTTTTATAATTTATTTGGAAAACTTTCGTAAAAATGTATACGAATAAGTTAATTGAATTGTGAACACAAGTAGGAAATAGATTAATACAAATTTGTCGTCTGCAAACAAACCTTTTTGTTTCTTTTTACAAATACCTTTTAGGATCCTAAAAATACCTTTTACGCTAAACGATAAAACTACATTTATAAAACACGATTTTATTGCTAATCAGCTTACTTTAAAATTTATGTTTGAAGAAATCCTTATGTTTATAGAAAAATCTACCTTTTAATATCTGTGAAATAAAAATGTCTGTACAATTTGGGAAATTAATTAAGCTAAAATATATACTACGTATCGATTAGAGCTATTTACCTCTGTGGACAATATACATAACATTTTTCTGAGATTTGCATAATGTAGAAGACGGTA
Source organism: Dioctria linearis (assembly GCA_963930735.1). Taxonomy (NCBI): domain Eukaryota; kingdom Metazoa; phylum Arthropoda; class Insecta; order Diptera; family Asilidae; genus Dioctria; species Dioctria linearis. The sequence goes on along the minus strand of OZ005741.1, from coordinate 209,938,339 downwards.
TGCAATGCAGCATGCAATCCGTTCATCAAAAATTGGCAATTTAGTTAGCATACGATAATCACATGAATAAAGGATTGAGTCGGTATGAAAATACCTTCTTCTCTTAAAGTGGTAAAATAAATTACTTGAGAAAAAAATTACAATAGTATCTTTTAGTAATTAATATAGCACACTCCTTTGTGTTGTTGTGTTGTTTGACGTTCATTTATGTATATTGCGAACGGTACATTAAAAATAATATTACGAAGTAAATACAGCTTTGGGAAGTTAGTCCTTCACACATCCTTTGACTTTTTATGTATGGGCTTAGTTCAGCAGCGCATCCATTGTGTATGGATGCGGTTGGTGATCGGGTCAGTCTAGTATCACAACCTGTAAATCATTTGGAGGAGCAGAGAAAGTAGGTAATTTTGAAGGTAGATTTCTCCAGGGTTTACGTGCGGCACGTCTTAATTCCACTATAGAGTACGTTTTTCTTGTTTTCCTAAAATCAATTTGCTGTAAGTTCATAGAAATTTCAAATTTTATTTTATTTACCTGCTGGATTCTGTTGCTCTGAAATATACGTCGTCAGGAGCATCCATCCAACTGATTACTTGCTTTCTACCGGAGCCAGTCCTTGCCATTTGTGCGATTTTTGGCTTGCCATTTAACTAGCAAATGTACAAATATTTCCATTTGGGGGACAACATTTAAAAAAATATATTTCTTACGTGATGTCTGGGTAGGGGTTGACCTGCAGCAGCAGCAGCTGCCATCATAGCAGCATACTGCTCTGGACTAGGACGATGTGATGGCATTGGATCTTTATTTGGTCGTTTTGCTGGTGGTCCAACTAACACAGGATCTAAATGAGTTCAAGGGAAGATATTAACGTTTAATGCATAAAATTATACTTTGAAATTGATTATTAAATATAATTCCTTAAAAATTGTACTGAAACAATTCGAAAATTCCTCCAATACAATGTATCATTGCATTCAGTAGAATTTTGTATGCTATTTGAGGGAAATATTACAGCTCCCAAATAATATCTGTATCTCCTTTAAACTTTATTTATTTAATGCTGTATTGAGCAACCTAAACTAGAAAAGCTAATATATAGATAATATCAAAATCTCGATAACTTATTCAATACCTTCACCATAAATAGATGTGCAATCCCAATGTAAAATTGTGAAAACTTTCTTCTACGAAAGCTGGGTCTTCTAATAATAACTTCTGACAACTTCTGTAATTTCTTGAAGGGCAAGAAGCGAAACTCTTAGCTCTCTATTGGATCATGTTCTTTATGATATCCATGATCTTCAAGTTTATGGAACCTTTTCAAGCTCTAATCCAAAGGTACCTCCACAATGGCTGGTTTGCACTGATTTGTTGTTATTGTCGCGTCATGTCATGGCAAATCCAGTAATATTTTCATCCAAGCCGATCCATTATTTCCGCGCTAGCAAACAGCCAGATTGTTGAAAAGCTTTATGCAGATCTCATTGTACTTCTTTATTCATATTATTCGCAGTGATCAACCTTTATACAATCAGATTTGATAATTACGGTAACAGAATTTTCCCAATTCATCCAATAAGAAGCAAATAAGCTTGAATTCATTTATATTTTGCTTAATTTTGTTAAATTCATGGCTCAGATAATCTGGATCCTATATGTTACGAGATCATGTTAAAATTAAAAAATTAACAAAAACCCTATTAATTTCATAATACAATTCCCACTTTCTGCAACTGCTAATGATTACGAAATTAAAATGTTTAAAGGTCTTCATAGTTACTGTGGCTTCAGAACTGGCGTGGAGTCGCTATCGATGCAGATCCATTTTTCGACTTACCGAAGGTAAAGGACGAGCAGGAATTAGAAATTCACCACCTAAGTCTTAGGTAAAATATCTTCAACAAACTCGAGTTGCAGTGTCTGTTTTTGAAGATTACTGAATTTGACGAAGAATGCAGTGGAAACAATAAAAGAGGACAACATTAAATATCTTGAAAATAATAATAGACTTATATTACGTAGATCATGTCAATCGCCTACAAATTTCTGCTGAGAATATATGATAAAAACTGAAGAAAAGATAAAACGAGAATTACTGAGAGCTTATTACAAACAACACTTCTATTGTTAGGATTATTTGGTAAGTTTGAAAACTAAGTATTTATTTAGTTGGGTAGACACTAGTGAGAATGTGATGTTGAGAAGTTTACTCTTCGTTATAGTCTGTGGAGTGAGCTAAGTAGAGAAGTCGCGATTAATTGTGATCGTGTTGAGTGTGAACGAGGGAGAAAGGCAAGTGTATTTTTATAACCTAGATGAAATCATAGGCAAAGTTGTATGATATTCAAGTAAATTGTTACTTATTACATGTCCTTATACTGGAAATAAATCTACCAAAAAAAGTGAGTATTTATACTTGTACTTAAAATGTTTCGAGTATCAGAGTTTCCAAGTACTTTCCACTTTGCTTATTATGAGGATTTTTTCAACATTTATTATTGGAGTATATGGGCGAAAATAAAGTAGTATAGTATATGAGACGGATTTGAAAGACTGATATGTAGGTTACGTATAATTATGTGAAATGGTATTCATTGATTAATAAAAAGTTTTTATGTACCTACACGCGTCTTAATAATTATAGTAAACTAGAAAATACTTAAAGGGTGAAAATTTACAGGTATTTACTTGTAATTATTGGTTTTTATAAATTTAGTACCCATTTATAAAAATCACTAATTGCAAGCAAGTACTCGTAAATTATCGAGTAAGAGCTAAAAAACTTGACCTTAGACTAAATATTTTTTTTAGTATAAGTACACAGAGTATACTAAGTTTGTCTCTCCGTTTGTAACACATAGAAATAATAATGGTAGAGCAAAGTGCATAATATTATTGATTTTTACATGTCCGTCTGTCCGCACAATAACTCGAGAACGCGTTAACTTAGTGAGCTGAAATTTTGCACACGTACTTTCGTAGGGTTGTTATACCAAAAATTCGTTTAACTATATATTTGGACACTGCCTGAGAACGCGTCAACATAGAGCTGAAATTTTGTACACGGCGTTTTCATAAGAATAGTAAATAAAATTTCAAAAATGGGCTAAATCGGACAAATCCTTGTGCCATATCAAAATTTAGGATTTGTACGTATAATGTGAAAAAGATCAGTCGTAGATGTTTTTATTGTACTGAAAAGTTCTTCAGAATATGAAATCGTATGAAGTTGGTTAAATTCATTTTTGTTGTCCGACGAACCGTTCTATATGAAAAACCGCCATATCAACAGTTTCGGAGTTACAAGGTGATTAGGAAAATATTCTAGGTTATCACACAACATCCTGTATCTAAAAAAGTTCAGGGTGTACAGTCACCGGTCAACAGCTTATTGTATGCCGAACTTCATTGCCTATCCATCGACTCCTTTCAGGAGTTAAAGAGGTGGCTTACCAATGTTTCTAGAATAATCAGCAGTCACCAGTCTGATCGCCAGAGTTCACCTTGAGAAAAGGCTGAGAGTAGCAAGAAATGTGTAAGCATAAACACTATAATACAAAAATGTTGCAGGCATATGGTATAGAGCTCAATTTTCTAAAATGGAATTGAGTATCTAAAACTCCATAGTGTTTCACACCCAACAAATCTTCTTAGGAAAACCCTCAATTTTTTCTTAGAAATTTATTGGATTTTTTTCATTAGAATTTGTATGCATCACAGATAACAAAATGGAACATGTTCTAAAAAGAAACTCGGGTTTGTGTACCGTCGGACGATACGGATGATACGTTTTTGATATATTATTTTATATCGAATATAGTGCAATCTGATACACTCGACAGCAAAACTGTTTTTTGTGTTGCTGTCGCTGTCGAGCAATCTGGATCAGGCTTCAGTCTTATAAATAGTCCAGTCAAATAAGCCGAAAAAATGCAAAAGATCGTATTTCAGGCTGCAATTTGGAGTGTTGGTGTAGGGTGGTCCTGGGAGTATTGTCACAAAAATGCGGCGTCCCAGGGCCAAAACAAAGGGGTGAAAGATAATAAAAACACCCCCAAACGCGTGATAATCTATTTACCATGCGTGTGGACCGGAAGTGGTAAAATTTTTAAAAAATTTGAAAATGCCATTTTATTCAGAATATGATTCTAAATAAAAAAGTCCAGGGTGACCAACCCCTATCTCGTAAGAGCGCGACAGGGACAGCGAAAGAAGCTAAGGGTGGACACATCGCTATATCCACGAACATGTGTCTGTTTTTTTCAATTCTGCAACATTTTGGTTCAGGAGCTAGCAACCAAGAGAAGCGTGAATGTTTCGTTGGAGGAGCAGAAGAACGGGGGGCCTATTCTTGAATAACGAATGGTTTTAACGTATTCGTTATATAACGAATGGTTGATAACGAATCGTATACACCGTTCGTATTCTTGAACCTCATCGTTATAAAGTCGAAGTGGTGAAAAAGTTTTTCAACATAACGAGTGTGGTAAGATTAGATCTGTCAATTTACAAATTGAATAATGTCAGCTGTTTCATGTTTTAAAGTAAATTTGTAAAAAATGGCTAACTACAGTGAGTTGTCATTATTGTTTACGTCTCAAATCGTTAAAGAATCTATGGACTATCAATTACGTCGATCGTTAATCAATTCCTGCACCCTTAATTCAACGCTAAATAGAAAAATATTGCAGGAGGATCTCCACCAGTGCCATGCAAATGTTTTTTATCCGCCACAGATTTTCCTTTCACCACACATTTTAAATCCTACCAACTCTGGAAATTTTCTATTAGCTTTGTTTAATATAATATCATAATAAAACTTTTCTGGTTCTTTTGAGCTCCGGGTATGGAATTTAATACTGATTTTATTTTGCCACAATTCCGTGGCATCTTTTGAATTGAAAAAGTTATCGTATTTACCAAATTTCAGTTTCAGGTTTTCCTCTAAAAACTCAATTAGTTTAGTTTTTTGAGCATATGAAATTTTCGCACATCTTTGATCTCCCATTATCACTCGTAAAGTAGCAGCTGATTCACTCTTCGTTTGGCATAACGAATGGTTGAACCCATTCGTTAAATAACGAAGGGTTTGCGTTCGGTATATAACGAATGCGGATTTCAAGAATACGATTCCGAATGGTTTTGACAGTATAACGAATACGGAATCTGTCTTCGTTATGTTATTCAAGAATAGGGCCCCGGGTGGAGTGAAGAATGTTATCGGATAATATGTTGCACAATATTTGCGTTCATGTTTTACTGTCGTGACGTGTTTGGAACATTTTTGTTTTTTTCTTAGAAATTTTAGTTGGTTGTGCAAAGCGAGACGAGATATGATGACTTTTGCCTTAGAATTCTTACTTTTTAGTTCATTATGTCTGCAGTTTTACACACTCGATGTTTTTTAGGGTTTTAGATAACTGCGATTGCGTAAGCGTGGGAAAAAATAAGCAGAGGATTGTGTGCATTTCTTGTTTGTTTTTAATTTTTGAAATGTTTCTTGACGGAAGGGGTAGGATATGGGATTGCAGGATACACGGGAAGAATGGGATGTAATATATTAATGATATTAAATGTGGGTATTTAGAAACTTAGTTTTACAGTTTACTTGTGGTTGTTAGTGGTGTTCCACGAATAGTTGTCAACCGCCCAGCTATGGACAGGTCTCGGTTAGACAAGCAATATTGAAATGCTAAGAAGGGGAGGGGTGGTAAGGTGCGTTGCGGGGGGGGGGTAGTCCTAACAATTCGGGTGAAAGTTGTATACTTCAAATTTTATGAACTAATATAACTACTGAGCAAAACACCATAATAAAAATACTTTTATCTCAGATGATAGACTTTCCAATTTCTAGCCACCTATCTAAGTCAGCTTCGAGCACAATTAGAATAATTTTGAACAATTTTCACCCCAAAATACTTTCTTGCAATATTTGGAAACCTCAGAGTATTATAGGTCATCAATTGTTCCTCACATGTACCTATAGTTGCTGCGGGGGATGTGGTTGAATATTTATTGGAACGCTTGGGCGGTTTAGTCTGAGCTGAAAGGCATCTTAATAGGATATTTTGTTCAGAAGTTATAGTGTGATTGATTCATAACATTTGAAGGTACCCCCTCCTATCCCAAATATTTAGGATTTACTACCCCTTGCAAACAATTTTTTGCTTTTCTAACTGAGACATAGCTTGTCAACAATTTATAGAACACCCTGAGTGCAGCTCATAGTCTTAAATTGCTCTTAATATTATCTTATTTGCTCTTTAGTATATGTATTCTAGTTGTCTGATCTGGTTTCCACCCATTCATAATAATGAATGAAATGAGTTTATTGTTTATTTTTCTGATTTATTAATCTTTAATATCATACTGCCCAACGCTCTACGTAGCTAAAAATGCCTGGTACATGAAACAAATGATTTTTAATTTGATTTGATTTTTTGATTTGAAAATGGTAAGAGACATTCATTGCAGTAAATCATATTGGAAATTAGTAAAACTTTTTTTTTGTTACTTTTAAAAAAGAAATGATCTGCAAATTTTACATTACTACTTTGATTTGTCAGTAACAAATTTTTAAATAATGTAACGCTTCTATTTTTAACCATATAAATATCCCAGATCCCACCCATCTAGTCTATACCATTAATATATTACATCCCATTCTTCCCGTGTATCCTGCAATCCCATATCCTGCCCCTTCCGTCAAGAAACATTACAAAAATTAAAAACAAACAAGAAATGCACACAATCCTCTCTGCTTATTTTTTCCCACGCTTACGCAATCGCAGTTATCTAAAACCCTAAAAAACATCGAGTTTGTAAAACTGCAGACATAATGAACTAAAAAGTAAGAATTCTAAGGCAAAAGTCATCATATCTCGTCTCGCTTTGCACAACCCAACCACAATTTCTAAGAAAAAATCAAAAATGTTCCAAACACGTCACGACAGTAAAACATGAACGCAAATATTGTGCAACATATAATCCGATAACATTCTTCACTCCACCCATTTTTCTGCTCCTCCAACGAAACATTCACGCTTCGCTTGGTTGCTAGCTCCTGAACCAAAATGTTGCAGAATTGAAAAAAACCGGACACATGTTCGTGGATATAGCGATGTGTTCACCATTAGCTTCTTTCGCTGTCCCTGTCGCGCTCTTACGAGATAGGAGTTGGTCACCCTGGACTTTTTTATTTAGAATCATATTTTGAATAAAATGGCATTTTCAAATTTTTTAAAAATTTTACCACTTCCGGTCCACACGCATGGTAAATAGATTATCACGCGTTTGGGGGTGTTTTTATTATCTTTCACCCCTTTGTTTTGGCCCTGGGACGCCGCATTTTTGTGACAATACTCCCAGGACCACCCTACACCAACTCTCCAAATTGCAGCCTGAAAGGAATTAAATACGATCTTTTGCATTTTTTCGGCTTATTTGACTGGACTAAAGCATCATTTCCACTTATACAAATTTTCTTACCCGACAAGTTTTGAAACAAGTTGGCAACATTCTGTCTAAGCGGAAACGCTATATGAAAGTTCAGACACATGTTGGCAACTTGTTCGATGTCGGTTGTAAAAATTCGCAGAATTTGTTGGGTGGATTTGTTCATTTAAGTGGAAACGCTCATTTGTTGTGTTGGCTAAACTAGTGGAAGGCAATGGAGTAGAATGTGAGAAGTTAAGCCAACAAGTTCGCGAGAATTTATTTAAATGGAAACACTTGTAAGTTTAAGCTAACATGTCGGCTCCCAACAAGTACACATCATGTTGCCGAACAAGTTGGCACAATTTGTATAAGTGGAAACGAGGCTTAAGAAGCATATGGAAAGAATATGTTTTTTCAATATATGTAGTCAGAGAGCATGTTCTGATATCCTGTGGAGCATATCGAGAAAATGAATGTTCTGTTATCTGGGATTTTTAGCGATCGACAACGGACACATGAAAGTGTTGTATCTGGAAATAACTAACCACTAAATGAATAAAAATTCCGTCGAAACATTTTCTGTAAATTTCTAAGAAGAAATGAATGCTTATTGCTTAACTAGCGTCTGCGCTTATAAAAATTATTAACGGCCCAAGCACCTGTTGTCGGCCAAATGTATACAAATTCTGAAAAAAAATATCCAATAAATTTCAAGGAAAAAATTGAGGCCTCTCTACCTACGTCGAGACATCGTTGATTTTATATTAGAGCGAGGCATTTCCGTCGGTCGCCAATACTGCATACAAATTCTAAAGAAAATATTTCCATTAAGCTTCTAAGAGAAAATTTAGGGCTTCTCTACATCAGGTCCAGGCTGTGGTGCTCCTGGTTATTAGAGGCCGTGTACAATTCGAAGTTTTAATAATTTCTCAACAGAGATGGAATCTCGGAGATTCCACATTATTTTTCACTAAGGCGGCTTAAGGGCGGTAGGAATTAGGTCAAGGAATTTTTCCACTTATTTCTTACAGTAAAATTGACATTAGGTCAAGAAATTTTTGACAATTTGGATTTGTCAATTGTGTGATATTTCTGACAATAAAGAAATAATAAAGAAAGTGAAGAAATGGATAATTCCCAATGAAAAATGAAGATAAACGTAAAACAATTTTTATTCGTCCATTTGTCATTTTAAAATTGATTCACCTCTTGCGAAATCGCCGTTCCTTCGTTCAATTTTTCAATTATTCCACCTACGTCGAAATTCCTTACAGAAATAAGTGTATCGGTACTTATTTCTTCAAGAAATATTGACATAAATAGATTTTTCGACAAGAACGACATCTTTTTGTCAATCGAGAAGTAGAGTTTTTCTGTTCGAATTACTTTTCTCTAGCATACTGCTCCAAGGAATCGGCAAAGAAAAAAATTCCTTGAGCATTCCATGACACTTTTTTACATAGTTTTTGTATAGGAACAAAAATTCCTTGGCTCTAGCATACCGGGCTTTACACATCGAAAAACGAAAACGAACGAATGAACAGTTCCACGCCGAAAATTCATTCATGCTTAAACGCTTTTAAGGGCGGGCTAGAGCCAAAGCAAGGAATTAGGTCAAGGAATTTTTACACTTATTTCTTAAAGTAAAATTGACATTAGGTCAAGAAAATTTTTGACAATTTGGATTTGTCAATTATGTGATATTTTTGACAATAATGAAAGTGAAGAAATGGATAATTCCCAATGAAAAATTAAGATACACGTAAAACAATTTTTATTCGTCCATTTGTCATTTTTAAAATTGATTCACCTCTTACAAAATCGCTTAGAATATACAGGGTGTTTCCCCTTAGGAGGTCCATAGAGCGGGAGGTGATAGTACTCACCTAGACGAACCAAAAATTGTATGGCAGGGGGGGGGCAATATCAACCCAGGGTGATTCATAAAAAAAGCTAGGTTTTCACAAAACACCCTGTACATTAAAAACTACAGGGCGTATGGTCACAGTTAAGGGACTCACTGTATGCAGAACTTCATGACCTTTCCAACGACAGCTCAACCAGCCCCGTACCCCTCTCCACTCAGAAGTTATGAAGGTCTAAACTAAAAATTTCGGATTTTCTTTCCTTTTTTTTACTTTGACCTCTATTATTTTTGCAAAAAGGTCGTTAACATAACTTTTTTTTATAAAAACTGTAAACTGCAGACTCTCCTCTTTAAGTTGACCTATTACATCCTATGTGTTAACTGTAGCCGTTAAACAGTTATTAACTCATAACTTATTCAGGTCACACCGAAAAAAGACGATATTTTTTTAAAATGACGTGCTAAGGGAACAAATTATCGTTGAGAATAGGTTTGAAAATAGGTTTGAGAATAGGTTTAAAGCTAATAACTCTTAAAGGGCTTCAGATAGCACATTGGGTGTAATAGGTCATATTAAAGAGGAGAGTCCACAGTTTACATTTTTTATAAAAAAAAGTTATGTTAACGACCTTTTTGCAAAAATAATAGAGGTCAAAGTAAAAAAAAGGAAAGAAAATCCGAAATTTTTAGTTTAGACCTTCATAACTTCTGAGGGGTGGGGGTACGGGGCTGGTTGAGCCGTCGTTGGAAAGGCCATGAAGTTCTGCATACAGTGAGTCCTTAACTGTGAACATACCCCCTGTAGTTTTTAATATACAGGGTGTTTTGTGAAAACCTAGCTTTTTTTTATGAATCACCCTGTAACTCCTAAACGGTTGATATTGCCCCCCCCCCCCCTGCCATAAAATTTTTGGTTCGTCTAGGTGAGTGCTATCACCTCCCGCTCTATGGACCTCCTAAGGGGAAACACCCTGTATAGCAAACAGGAATGGTTGAATCGTGTAAAATTCGTGTACATGAGCGTAATTTGCTTAAAATATAGAGCAAACAGGAATGGTGATAAGCCAGATTTTGCGTAATGAATTCCTGGTTGTGTTGGTAGTCCATTTTTACATGTATTTACACGCCATCCCTATTCTAAACAACTTGTCAATTTGCAAAAAGTAAACAAAGGTTTTGTGCGGAGCATCTGTGGTAAAAAATTTTCTTTTTCTACTTTATTCTGAAACAATTCACATAATTAATTTATATAAATCTTTGCTTCTATTAACAAAAAAGATAATTTAGGTAGTGCAGTTGCCTCAAACAGGATTCCCTAGTTTATAATCCAATTTATATTTGCAAGCACTGACCGAACACTTCATTTCTGTTTTTTTAATTGATATGAAGATTTTAACAGGCACTAGTGGCACTATAACTTTGCACTAAATAAAGTACAAAGATAAATAGTCTTGAAAAGAATTGATTCGGTATTTTTGTTAAATTTCACAAAAGAATTTTATGTTGACCAAATCTGCTCACAAAACAAAAGCACATTTGACAATTAATCTACAGCTTTGACAATTTCTCCATCCAGCATCTCACTTACTCCTATGTCTAGTCTCTTGCTCTTGACAAATTACGCCAGGGGCCGGCAATATATTAAAAGAATTAAGTAAAAAACAAGTGAAAAAGCTAGAATTGGTCTTAGACCAATTCTTATGATACCCCATTTGAGCAATTTTGATTTTTTGCATTGGTTTCTCACATATATTTCTAGAATGGCTCGTCGGACAGAAAAAATGATTATAACCAATTTTATAGGATTTCTTATTCTGAAGAAGTTTTTAGTACTACAATAAAAATGTCTAGGACTGATCGTTTTCAAAGTATATGTAAAAAACCAAAATTATTATATGCAACACCAAGAAGGGGCTGCCCGATTTAGCCCATTTTTGAAATTTTATTTGCTATTAGTATGAAAACACAGCGTACCAGATTTCAGCTTTCTATGTGTTCAAATATATCGTGGAAAACGAAATTTTTGTATGGCAACCCCACGAAGGAGTTGCCCGATTTGTCTCATTTTCGAAATTAATTTTACTTTTTTTTTTAATGTCCGTGTATAAAATTTCAGCTTTCTAGGTGAACGCGTTGTCGAGTTATCGTGCGCACAGACAGACAGACAGACAGACAGACGGACGGACATGCAAAAATCAAAATAACTTTTAATATTATGCGTGGGTGTCCAATTCATTTTGCTCTACCATCATTATTTCGAGGTGTTACAAACGGAATGACAAACTTAGTATACCCCTATAGATTTCATCTAGGGTATAAAAACGTCATTTTCAAAAAATTGTATTTCGGGAACGGAGCAACCGATTTATCTGATTCAAATGCCAAATGAAGCTTAATGCTTTATATTTTTTATAAAAAAATATACCAGCACAGGAAAAAAAACATTTTTGTTAATAATAGTATTTAGTACTGAGGACTACTAGCACTTGTTTTCTATTTTTATTTTAAAGATATAAGCCTTATCAATCAATGTACAAAAAATTGTGATGGTGTTCGGTTTCGATGTAGGTACAAAAAATTGAGATGGTGTTCGGTTTCGTTTTTGCGATATGAATTTTTAAAGCCATTATATACCCAAAGTAACGCACGTTTTCTGCCTTTAGGGGAATGTAGCGTTGTTTTTTTCTACTGGGGACCTGCAGCATCTTTTTATACCCTAGAGGAAAACATCGGGTATAGGTACTAAATTTGTCATTCCGTTTGTAACGCACAGAAATAATGCTAGTAGAGAAACATCCACGCATAAAATAAAGTTATTTTGATTCTTGCATGTCCGTCCGTCCTCACGATAACTGGAGAGCGCGTTGTCTTAGACAGCGTCACCTTCGTAGAGTTGCCATATAAAGTTTCTCTTTTTACTATATATTTGGTGGACACGCCTAAGAACGAGTGGACATAGAGAGCTGAAATTTGGTACATGCTGTTTTCATAGCAATAGTAAATTAAATTTTAAAAATGGACTAATTCGGGCACACCTTTTTGGTGTTGCCGTATAAAAATTTTGGTTTTTTGTTTTTTTTTTTTACTGAAAAGGTTTTTAAAATATAAAATCGTATGAAATTTGTTATAATCATTTTTGCTGTCCGACGAACCGTTCTAAAAATATATGCGAAAAACCACTTCAAGAATCAAACTTTCACAGATGGGTCATCATACGAAATTATATACAGGAATTCATCTAGGGTATCATAGGAATTGGCCTTTTAGACACATTTTAGCTTTTTTACTTGTTTGTATTTTATTTTGGACCTATACGCCTTTCTAAGTCAGGCTGAATAAATTCCTCGGAATTTCCGTGCTTGTAGCGCCTAGATTTGATGAGCAAAGCAAATCAACTTCAAGACTAAGCAAGCTCAAAGCCCCCTCTTGACGGTTGGATGGCCCTACAACTTTCTGAAGCGGCTGGCTGTATAGTACTATATATTGTTTTTGTTTTTCATATATTAAGCTAGCAAATACAACACACTTTTTTAGCAACTCCAACACCATATTCAGATTCGCACGATTAACTAAATTGGCATTAACAATCCGAAATGTATTACTGCCTTGGATTTTTAGTTTCCTTTTTCTTTTTAAGAAAATTGGATAAACGATAAGCTTAATTGCTATGAATAACGTATTTCGGATCTTTACTTTATTTTACACTTTGGATTGATACTACTCGTTCGGATAAAACATGTAAGCTGCGAAGTACTGAATTGCAAGTTGCTCAATATGAAAATGTGCTCGCAGGCCCAAAATCCCAGATATCGGACCATAGGCTAGGTACATTTAAATCAACGAATATTACTAGTCTGTATGGAAAGCAATAATAAAATTTACGAAATTAATTTCCGAACACAAAAAACAAGACTATACCCTTCGGCTTCAATATGGTAGACATGTTTCCTATGTCAATACATCATTGATTATGTACTGCTGATAGTCAAGATATATACAGCGAGTACTGCTTCTGCGTGTGGCACTAAATCGAAAGCTTTGTATGAAAGCTTACGCTACTACTGCATAGTTAAATTTTGGAAGCACGGAATCGAGAGCTTTATTTTCTACCATTCAGCCTAGCCTTAATATAGAGATTATGTGGTAGGAGAAGTAATATTATTCGTAAGTGGACATACCCAGTAAAGATGATAATAACTTTGTTTTTTGCTCTTTCCTTATTGGATTGCATATGTTGATCAGAACGACAGGTTTTTTTCATATCCACTGCCTAAGTTTAAAATTTCTTCTAAAATATTTCTTTACACTTGGGGCTGCTACTTATTATACACGATCAAAGTTTTGCCTGTCTATGATTATGACTTAATACAACTTTCAATGTCTTCGAAGCAGACGTGGACAGTTATACGTATCTGCCATAGAGAAAACAGTATCAGAGTAGAAAACTATGTGAGAATTTTGCCACAGAGCGTTTGCTCAAGTGGCCCTAATCTACTTCTTATAGCACATGGCTAGTCTGAAAGTAACACATACAGAGCTCATTCGATTGTGTTAAGCGATCACAGTACACACAATATAATACATACTGAATGTATGCACGAACACTGCACTGTGTGACATGCATACGATCCGAGCAGAGTAAAGTGTTCTGCTATAATGCAAGTCTTAGGCCGTGACACATTAAAAGCAGAAAGCAGCGACAGAAGCAGAATTTTTTTCTGAAACCATGCAACTGTTCGAGCACTAACAAATTGAAAGCAGAGACAGCGGCAGCAGCAGAAGCAGAACTTGAAAGTTGATCAAATCTAAAAAGTTGTGCTTCTGCTCAGTACTGCCAATATAAAGAGAGCTAAAATTTGTATTTCATTGTTGGCGTCCTTTCTTTTAAAATTGTCAAAGAGATTGATGCGAGAAAAACAAAATTTCTATGGAGGACAAAATAATTAATTTTGTTAGATATAACAAATTAACATTAAATTCTTGAAAATTATAACACCTGACATTTGTAGTTGACAAGTATCTGTTTTCTGCTTCTGCTTTCAATGTGGTTGGCAAAGCAGAAATGTAAAATTTCTGCTTCTGCCTCTGCTTTCTGCTTTTAATGTGTCACGGCCTTTACTTGTACACTTTATCATGTATAAAATAGGGTTCCACTACTTCTATTTTCATTGTCTGTCTTTGATGTATATCATACCTCAATATACTATGTATTATAATACATGGTGTTTACCCCATGGTGGTCAGTAGAGATGGAGGTGATAGTACTCACCTAGCCAAACAAAAAATTGTATGCAGGCAGCTAGTTTTTCACAAAACACCCTGTATTTAAAAAAAGTGCAGGGCGTACGGTCACAGTTAAGAGCTCATTGTCATTGTATGCAGCGCTTCATGGCCTTTCCAACAACTGCTCAACCAGCCCAGTACTCCTATCATCTCAGGAATTATTGTGGTCTAAACTAAAAATGTCGGATTTTCTTACCTTCTTTTCTTACTTTGACCTCTATTTGTTTTTGCAAAAAGGTAATTAACATAACTTTTTTTATAAAAACTATAGACTCTCCTCTTTAATTTGACCTATGTGCTACCAGCAGCCGTTAAGGAGTTATTAGCTCACAATCTATTCAGGTCATACCTTAGCTAATATTTTTTTTAAATGACGTGTCACTAAGGGAACAAATTATCTTTCAGAATAGGTTAAAAGCTAATAACTCTGTAACGGCTTCATATACCGCATAGATTGTACTAGGTCAACTTAGTCTACAGTTTACAGTTTTTATACAAAAAAAAATGTTAATAAGCATTTTGATAAAAAAAAAAAATCCACAAGAACTCCTGAGATGAGAGAAGTATCGGGCTGGTTGAGCAGTTGTTGGAAGGGCCATGAAGTTCTGCATACAATGAGCTCTATGCCGACTGTGACCGTACGCCGTACTTTTTAAGATGCAGGGTTTTGGGAAAAACTATCTTTTTTCTTAATCACCCTGTAACTTCGTAACGGTTTATATGCCCCCCCCCCCCGGCATACAATGTTTTGTTTGCCTAGGTGAATACTATCCCCTCCTGCTCTGCTGACCACCATGGAGTACACAATCTGTGTATACTCTATAAACTATACTATGTAATTATTAAGTTCCCACTACTTCTATAACTTGCTTTGCTGTAATGTATATCATTCTTTAATATACTATGGATATTTTAAGTACACACTACTCCTATTCTTATATTGCTTGTTTTTGTATAATGTAAACCTACATACTATGTAACCTCTATGATGTGCCTAACGCTTTGCATGCCTTTGGCTTGGGTACTCAAATGCTTAAATGTTCACAAATGTTTGGACAACAATTTAAAACTAATACATACAATACGATGATCCTAGAAGATTTAATACTCCATATTTTCTAATAAATTTCCATTTTGGCAAACTGTCTCCTAACCTAATTTGCCATGTTATTGTCGTCCTTCCACCCGTGTCCATGGTAAGGCTTCACTTCGCTCTATTTCACTATTCAAAATACGACAGTGAAGGTAACGCGCTACAAGTTACTCTCAGCCGACTCAATGAACGCAGAAGATAGTAAAAGGCAATGTTTATCTATCATTTTTCGGACTCAGTGAATGCACGATAGCGTTTGGTAGTGACAAATAGTCACTTTTTGCAGGTTGTCCTGCTGTCGATGAATGCACGCATTCTCTAATCAGCCTTTCACCAAAACGCACCTCTTGAATGAAAATAAACTTGATAACATAGATAATTAGATACATTAGATAATGAATGTAATGCGGCAGGAAGTTGAAATTCGTTCAGCCTTTACGCGACCGAAGCTAAGCTAAAGTTTGGTCCACACCAAACGAACATTTATTCGTCGAACGTTCGCTACGAGAACAAATAATTATTTCACTTGAAATGGAATAATTAATTGTTATTAATGAAAATTGTTTTACAATCACAATTTTGTTTGGTATGGGCAAGGCTTAATATGAATTATCACATTATAAAACACGGACGCGAAATGAGCTGTAGCTTAGCTTCAAGTTTTTGTACGCACCATGGTACTGAGAATACATTCTCTGTACCGTGGTAGGCTATATGCAGTGTATCTCACCGACGATAAACTTTCAAAAGGTGACAGTTGAGGTCGAGGTAAGCAATAAATAGTAGTTTATGTGGAGGGGGACTTTTCCTTTCATTTTATAATAATTTCTGAATTGTACACCTAATGATGGTTTGAAATTTTTTAGATATTGGTTGAAGCTTTAAAATATGGACCATAGCTTTTCCTCACACCCGCTTCGAAGTTATGGCTGAAAAAATTAAAAATTATTTTTCTTCACTTTTCAGTAGTTTGTTCTAAGCTGTTCTACTGTATGTATATTGTGATATGGTTCATAGGAACCCCTTTGGAGTCCGTTACCTGTAGCTGCGTTGCGTGATATTCTATTTGATTTTTAATACCTATGATACATATAGGGTAAATTTGTCTGGTTAGTTAAATTAGCCTGCTTTCAGTCGGTGTGTGTCACCAAATACCAAATAACAAGCGATTTATTTCCGAGTATTCTATATCCTCACAAATTGCTGGGTAATTGCAATTACCCAGATAACAGCGCCAACTGGTAGTCGCTAGAAATATAAAATCTGTGTAAGCACATATTCAGCGATAAAGACAGTGACAAACAAAACCCAAAGTGGAAATGAAAAGTGACAATTCGAAAATTATCATCTGAATCGCCTGCTGACGCTTCACTTGAATTAACACAATAATACATCCATCACATATATCACGGCTCTCCAATTAACTAGATAATTCAATTACCCTGAAGCAAGTACCCAGTTGAAGTTACCCTATGTGTATCATAAGCATTAATTAATAAAATAAAAATCCTAACTAAACACAACAAACGAGGTATTTTATCGAAAAGCTATTATCCCGATTTTTGATTCACTCGAAGAAATTGCGATATGCATATTTATCAGTAATTTGATGTAGCTTCATAAAACTTCTGTAATAAGCGATACGGGAGCAAGGCAGGTAGATCAAGCAAATCATTTTTTTCCTTTCTAGGACATTGCTTGTACATTATGCTCTGATGACTGCAGACAGCATTAAATAAGAAACTACCAAACCGAATTTATCCAATTTTTGACAAATATTAGCCTGCCATTCTGCCTTGATCCTTATGATGCGAATTTTTTTATCTGGGAACATTATACTGACTGAGACTTTTCATTAATGTATGTAAAACTTATGATGGGATAAGTTCGAAAATATCAGTTGTATATCTGAATATTATGAATCTTTTTAACCGGCAATAACAAAGTTAAGGTTGCCACTGGGACTGGGGTGGGACTCTGGCATACGACAAATCGCTTCAAACGAAATCGTTTACTTGTACCGAATGCTTACGGCCAACTCTCACTATTACGAAAATTGTGTCTCAAAATTTATAAAAACTTCACTCGCCATTTCTGTGCCTGATGGCATCAAGTTCACAATTTATTCCTACGAGTAAGGAACTAAAGTTCGTGTACTTCAGTGAGGCATTTCGGTTATTGGCAAATACTAAGGAGATGAGCGAGAAAAAAAAAACTAACTGCTGGAATCAACTGAGTTCTGCAAAGTTTTCTTGTTTCAAATTTTCAAATAGGGTTGTATTAGAAACTAGTTTTATTTTTTTGCTTTATATCTTTTTGAAAACGAAGTCCTACTACCTCAATGACAAATATTTGTTTTTGTAAGATACTTCGTAAAACGTTATTTCCTTTCTTTTAGTTCTTTGTTCGTAGCTTCAGTTGACCACGTAAAACGCATTTATACAATATAACCATTAAATTTTGTGTTCGTGCAAGTAAGCGAAAACGCTTGAGACGATTTGTCGTGTGCCAGAATACCACCCTTTGTGTTGCCAGAAAAACACTGTTAAGGAAAACGATTGCATATTGCGATAATTATCCTGAAGTTACTTCAAATGAACACACCGCAAAGCACGTCCAATCTTGTATTAAGGAAAACGCTCTGATTTTACTTCACTATCATCGAAGATTGAACATAAAAGCAAAGTACTTACTGTCAATTCCATTAAGCTCTTCATACGATCGTTTCTTTATGGTTGATGATGTATTTATAAGATATTTTTCTTGTTCCATTTGTTTGTTTGGTACCCTCTCATAAAGAAGACTTCCATCCGGAGCTTTAGGTGGTTTTGGGAATGCAACCTTTTCAGGTTTTGGTAAATTTTCCTTTGGAGTTAATATCAACCAATCATGTGAACCAGATCCAGGAGAGCCTAATCGGTTTGCAATTTTTGTGACACTTCCGCGATCCTTCTTTTTAAAAAGTAGCAATCGTTTAATGTCTGATTGAGACTTTCCAACTAATTGAATAGAAACTGTAGAAAATATTATGAGTAATGCTCCACAAAAACCAAAAACAATATTAATTTTACATTCTTGTTTGACTGCCTGGACATTTATGAGAAATGACGATTGACGGGCTGCTTTACGTGACTTAATTAGATTTCTACAGAGAATACGTGAAAGCTTCGTTGCTGGTGTCGTATGTAAATAAAATGCTGTTCTAGTTTTCATTATAGGTCTTGGCGATCCTGATCGAATGGCAATTCCATGAGCCTGAGCATAATGTCTAGCTAAATGTGTTTTTAATTTGAATTCCTTACCACAACTTACTATTGAGCATCTGAAATAAAAGACAAAGAAATAGTGTTTATGTTAATTTCTCATTTAATAAACTTTGTCCTACCTATGTTGTTGTCTATTAGATATCTCACTTAGGGAATCATCATCCAAGTCATTGCTAATTTTCTTTTTGAGAATATCTATATCATTCTCCGTTAATCTTGTTTGGACTTTAAGACCTCCATACTTTTTCCAATAGTTCCAGCAAGTTTGACATAATCGACAGTTCATGTGCGACGGACCCCACAGATACCACTAAAAATAGAATTCTTTAGGCATTAGTTTTTAATAATGAATTCTAAGACTAAGAGTTTTAATTGCTTTCTAATTTAAACGAAGGCAACAAAATTTCATCGCAAAGACTGATGATCTGTTTTCCAAAACGAACTTACTTGTGCAGAGGTGACAGATGTGCAAGATTCACAAGGCTTCCCATTTACAATAGTTGCAGCAATCTCTGTATTACCATTTGGGGTACCATTAAAAATTCCTTTCGTATTATTAGATATCGCCGGATTAGATTTTGTGTAATTGGGAATGTAAACCTGTTTCAGTTTTGATTCTGCTTCCACAGCTTTTACGCGTTTTTGTTGAACGTACCGATCAGTAGTTTTCCACATATAATAGTACTCAACAATGTTTTTTAAAGTTTTCCATGGAAGCTACAAGGAAGATACATGAAAATGTTTCTTATATCAATATTATGTTCATACTTACAAAATCCTGTCTAATATCATTAAAGTCTTTACCATACTTGTCAAGAGCTTCTTCAAACAAATTAGCTTCTGAAGCGCTCCACTCTTCCATTTCATCTCGACATAAGACGGGTCCACTAGAAGGTACCAAGGAGCACATTGCTTCTTCAATATTATAATTATGTCTATGTAATGTGTCCATTGCGTGAAACTAATGAATTAATATTGTTATAATTTAATAAATTTATCTGTTTTCATTACAAGTATATAGTTACCAAAGTTATGTCACGACTAGCTGCTGCCGCAGACATATGAAGTGATGGCTGTTTAACAGAACTACTACAATCTAATGCTCTAGCAAATGTGCCTATAGATCGTGAAACTACTAAGAATTGATCTATTTTTCTATCTGTTAAAGAATGATTTGGTGTCCACACTAAAGTTTCTAAATGTTCAAGATTTCGTTCATCTGTTTCATCCTCTCTCAGAAAAGCTGTTATTTCGGTCTGATATTTGCTACCTACTCTTATTTCTCCTTTGTCGGCTAAAAGAGTTTTCTGATTGGGATCAAAGACTAAACAATAAAAAAACATGTCCTAAAAATAAAATGTTAGTAACAATATTAAAAATGTATGTTTTAAGCTAAAATTCGGAAATTTACGACTCACGTCTTTGTTAAGATAACTAGTAAGGGATTCTGTTTCATTGAGTAGTGTTACAGAACACTTTCCTCTTATATGTGTGGCGGGCAACGTTTCGACCTGTCTTGATAAAAATAGCTCTCTATGTTTTACTTGATGTCGTTGTTTTGGTGTTAATAGTTCATGCTTTTCAAAACAGAATCCTACAGATCCGTTGGGACTGATTCGATCTTCTTCTAGTGAGGCTGAAATTGTCGGATTGTTGTATAATTCAGAATGCAATAAAATAATGAAAATTAAGAAAAATAATTTACTTTTTGTTGAATTGGGGCGTACATCTTACACCAACAATGCTTTCTTATCTTCTTTTCGTTAAAATTGAGAGTTTGGATCGTTCGAGTCGTTTGTTACCTAATTACTAGGGTTTAAACCTCGAGCGAAACAATATTATTATTGGTCTTTAAATTATCACAACAAAAGGAATGAAGGAAAGTATAATTCTCCAATAGTGGAGAATAAACAGGTGAAATTTTGCTACTTCTACATTAATGCAGCTGTCCACTGCATGCATGTACTTTTTAATTAGAATTTCAATTCCCAAAGGCATCTTTCTGCTTAGAATAAAGAGAACACAGGAAGTGCTGAATGCTGATATATATAAAATTTGTGCGTGAGCGTGTGCTTTATCAGGTTATTAGAAGCAAGACAGAACACATTTGAGGAAGAAAGATGTACATATGTGCTGTTTAAATTGATAGCACTTATTAAGGGCGTTTTAATGTAAAGACAGCTTGTTAGAATATTATCGATGGGCAAAAAAAAAACAATAAAAAAAAGTTATTTATTTATTTTGCCCCGTCAAAACTCCAATAATTTGCAATGCCTTCACCATAAATACAATTTCATTATGTATTTATTTTCTAAATCACTTTCCTTCTCATTTTTACTTCATTTCGTTGCGCGTTACGTTTCAAATTTATCTTAATGTTAAACTTACGAGATAAGTTTGAACATTCTAAACTTTCATTTGCGTGTACAAAAATGTTCTTAAAAATTTACTAAAACAATTTTTTTTAATCGATTTCAGACTCATATTTATTTTATATATTTTATTTATGATAAGCAACTAAGGCTGTTGGACCCATTGTATAAAAACATTGTTACTTAAGCAAATAATATGATTGGGTAATGATCAAAAAATAAAAAGAAAAATATACTAAGATTAACTAACTTAAATTGAAATTCTAATTATGCCGACAAAATACACTCGATCAGTATACATCAGCTGCTGCTCGAAAAGATGTAAAAACGAATTTTTACAGAAATGACAACTGGGGGTGCAGGTGCACTACCTATTGTCACGCCAGACGAGCCGTGTGAGATGGGTTTATATTTTTCAATACACAAAATAGGAGACCAGCACGACCTGTTAAGACTTCCAGTTGTGAGACATTCAGAAAATCAAGAAGGTGCGATTTAAATGCCATCAAACTAAGCGAGGAGTGAGCGAAACTCAATCGGTTCCAGATTAGAGCTGAAATTGGATCCGGATTTGCTAACATCCGGAAACCCGGATCTGCAAACTATCCGATTCCTGAAATCCGAACTATCCGGATCCCAAATAAGCAAAAGAGGTTCAAAATTGCATCCAGATTGCAATGCTTCATTGAGAAAATACAAATTTCATGATATGATATGCAATCTGGAGAAAGTTTTGAAACTTTTTTACTTAGTCTGATCCGGATACCCGGATTTGAAGAATCGGATCCTAATTATTCCGGATAATCTGCATAGCAAATTATCCAGATACTTTCAGCTCTATTCCAGATAGGAATAACACGAACAAAGAAAGAGTTTTTCAGAACATTGGATGAATGACGAGGGATAACTAGATTAAGTGGGAAACGTGGGGACCTAACAAACTTTAATGTGGAAAATATGTATTGTGGCGTATGCGATTTAATTAATTTAAACAAAAAGATGAGATTGCGGAGCATAAACACCCAGATTAAGAACCCACCCTGGAAGACCCTACACATACCTGATAACTGAATTGAAGGAAATACGTAGTCTGTCAATGTTACCTACGGAAGTCCCAGTATATAGTTCCGCCCCATAGATGAAGTGGGAAAACAACAAGGCGTGGGCCAGCTTCTTCCTTATAAACGTCGGCAGATACATATAATACTGTAAAGTTTGCGAGGACCGAAACCTACGATTAAAGTATTAATATGAAGCGATAAGGATTTGGTTTCATCTAAGATGAAACCGAGGCTGGGCACTCTGTTACAAAAGGGTATAGTAACCCCATTAAGGAAGATAGGATCAAGGAGGTGCTTGATTGGATAACCCAAAAAGGCAATTGATTGAGACTTAGCTGGATTTAGAGCTAATTTATTGCCCAAAGCCCAGGAAAAAACAGGGAAAAGGTTGGCATTAATATCTGCGACACTTTGACCTATGCAAAGATATGAACCACAGGGAGCCTAACTGCAGCTGGGAGATCATTAATGAACAGGGTAAATAATAGATCCGGGTTGCCCGAGGGTCCTGTTGCCAAAACATTTTTTTTCCTTACAAAATGTGATCTTTTAGTAGACCCATTTGAAATCCAGTCCTGCAAATTGCCGTTTCACTCGAGTTGCGTACCCGTAAACGAAATTAGACCGAAATGAAGACATTTTTCACTTAAAATTTCGTTCGGTCTGCTTTGTACAGGGGTTTTCGACTTGCTCGAGGTGCATACTAGCCTTAGAGGAAAAGCTTTTAGAAAAATTGCTGCATTAACAACCAAACATCTAAAGAGCTGCAGTGATCACAGAACAAAATTGACTCCGCGCCATGTAAATTTCGTTACTGCCGTCTTTTTTTTATCTCTCTCAGTAGAACCCTCTTCGGTAAAATCGTGGTGATGGACCATAAACCCCTTACGTGGCTAATGAGTTTTAAAAAATCTAATTCCGAGTAAGTTAGAAGGCGTCTTAAGCTTTAATACGACTATGAGACCGGAAATAAAGAGGGAAACCAAAACAATAACGCCGATGCATTGAGCTGGATTAGAGTTTCCAAAAAGAAAATAGTTAAACTAAACGCTAATGAAACAGAAATTTAATAATAATCTCCAAACGCCTGTTCAATGAATTCAACCTCAATAAGTTTACGACAAGAGACCTTTAGTACCCCACCGACACCTTCAAGACCATTCGTTGCATAGAAATTTTCACTGACGTAATTGACAATGACGAGCACGATAAAATAGGTCTGTTCGCGTACTCAGTTTTGGGACAATGCATTGCAATGAATTTGCACGAACTTACCCAATTTCCGTTCCCGTACTTTCTCGTGCACACAAAATTACACGAGCTTTGCATATGTCACAGCTTCCCCTCTTGCATGAATTTACCCGAAGTTTTTAGTTACTGCAATCAATTCTTGCAAGGAAAATTGACAGCTGTCGTAAGAAAAGTGCAATTTGTAACCTCAAAATTCTTAAATCTTCCGAAAAGTTTTTAAAACAATAAAATAATAACAATAAAACAATTTCAACAATATTTTTCAATTCTTAATTGCAATAGAAAACTAAAACAATTAAATATTCTAAATGACATTTCACTCTTCTTCTTGTTTTTCACGAAGCTGCATGAAAAGACTTTATTGAATTATTATTCAAGGCTACTATTCCAAAAATTATCATGAGAGGAATACAAGAAATACTAAATCACTTGAAGAGACAATAGTAGTATTGTCTCTTCCCTTTCATGTTGAACAATACAGACCATAAATAACTGCGATATTTGCTAAACTTATTTCAATATGGATAATTGATTATTGACAGTTGGCCGGATTTATGGATGGGATGAATTTATTAAGTTTTTTTTAATTGGTTTATATTGTAAATTTGTATTTATTTTTGCAGGAAAGCCTTCATAGAATTATATGTATGTACATTAGGGTGGCCCAAAAAACAAAAGTGTTAAAATGTCTAAATGCTCATACAGAATTTGTTAGCTAATGTAATTTTAAGCTTCTATGCAAAATTTCAGTGAAATTCATTAATGTTTAGAGGTCGCTCAATTCGTAAAAAGTGTTTTTTTTTTGCTTTTTTGGATTTTCAGCAAAACTTTCAACATTTTGGGTCATAACTTTTTAATTTGATAATATTTTTTCTTTGTTCTTTTTTTTAATTAAAAGGAACTTATTGCAGTGAAAGTCGTTTTAAATATTAAATTCTTCTATTTTTTATAAATTTTTCAAAACGAAAATTCGGGCCCGGAGCTCCAATTTTTTGATTTCGCGCCAGTTTTTTTGTAAGGAAAGGTGGCACGCGGGTGTACTTTTTCTACTATAATGTAATCTACAATTGATTATCTTCTAAACAACTGCAACTTCAGGGGGTCACGTAGTGTATGAACTGTTCTCAAAATGCGATTTTCCAAGGTGAAGCATTTTTACAAATTACAAAGAATATATAGAATTTTTTATTGTAGCAAAATTATTTATGCAAAAAAACAAGAGACAAGTTACAATTTGTCTTAAGACCAATAATATTGTACCCTAGATAAACACAAACGTTAAACAAAGTGAAAACCAGTAGTTCTGTATGGCAACACCAAGAAGGATTGCCGGATTTAGCTCATTTTTGAATGTTTTTTTTTACTATTTTTATGGAAATGCTGTCTACAAAATTCTAAAAATTCTTATGGAAACGCCATTTGAGCGCTCCACGTCATCGCGTACTCAGGCAGTGACCAAATATATAGTGAAAAACCAAAGTTTTGTATGGCAACACGAAGAAGAGGCAGCCCGATTTAGTACATTTTTGAAATTTTATTTACTATTATTATGTGAACACTATGTACAAAGTTTCACTGCTCTACGTTAACGCGTCCCATGTTCGAAATTAAATTTGTATTATTTTTAAAAAGTCCGTGTGCAAAATTTCAGCACTCTAAGTGAACGCGCTCTCAAGCTATCGTGCGGACGGACAATCAGACGGAGAATCAGATAGGCCGACAGACAAAAAAAAGGACAGGCGGACATGCAAAAATCAAAATAACTTTTAATATTATGTGTGGTGTGTATGTCGATACATTTATGGATCGGCACATCTTTGTAATTTCTAAAAAGGATTCACCTTCGAAAATCGCATTTTGAGAACAGTTCATACACAATATGACCCCCTTAAGTTGTAGCTGTTTGGAAGATAATCGATTGTAGATTACATTGTAATAAAAAAGTACACCCGCGTGCCACTTTTCCTTTAAAAAAAACTGGCCCGAAGTAAAAAAATTGCAGTTCCGGGTCCGCATTTTAGTTTTGAAAAATTTGTAAAACATAGAAGACGTTACTTTTTTAAAACGACTTTCACTGCATAACTTCATAACTAACAAATTAAAGGGAACTTAATTTAAAAAAAGAATCAAGAAAAAATATCAAATGAAAAAATTATGACAGAAAAGTTGAAACAGTTTTCCTGAAAGTCCAAAAAAGCTAAAAAAAACACTATTTTCGATTTGAACGACCTCCAAACATTAATGAATTTCACTGAAATTTTGCATAAAGTTTACATTAGCTAACAAATGCTGAATGAGCATTTAGACATTTTGACACTTGCACATCCATACATAGAACAAGAACAACTCCCAAGTTATTATGAAATTTCTAAATTATACATAATAACGTAATATTTTATTTTGCTAATTTTTTATATAATGAGGATATTGTGTATTACCTATAGATGGGTCTAACACAGCTTGAGCTGCCTGCTCTTCGCCTACTGGTGTTCGTAGCCATGTTTTCTTTAATTTCGTTGCCAAAGGTGAGTCTTCCGCTGTTGCCACTAGAAATGAAGAAAAATATTATGACAAATCATATATGTAATAATAATGATTTGCAAAAATTAAACAAATTTACTTAATTTAAAAATGCTTAGAGAAAAAACACTCCTATTAATACTTCTAAAATTAATCAAAACTAATACTATGCAGATATACAACTACTTGAAACCCAAGATAAATTTGAATTTATGAACACTAAAAAAAATCGGTTAGAATTTCGGCTGGGAAAATTGAGGTATAAATGATACTCCAGTTCAGACGATTTGCTTCATACATTTTTAGACCTAAATCATACTTTTCGAGATAACTTCACTTCAAGATTTGTTAGTATATTTTGATATACCACTCTGTAGTTTACGAACTATGAATCTAGTTATGAACGTAGTTAAAACCTTATTCAATCAATCCAGCGCTTAAACCCTCTACTTCCTTCCCGTTGAAAAATTAGAAGCCCTTTAATTTGAAAAATCTGATTTTTATCAGTTTTTTCCCAGCAGAGGCGCTGATAAATACATGAGAGGAGTTTTCGAATTCCCAAGCTCACCATTATAATAATGAAAGGAACGGATAAAGCAGTCTATATACATATATATGTATATATGTATGTACATACCTACATACAATGTAGATACGTCAGTGACTATAGGTCTAGTAAATTTGAAGCCAATTCAAATATGTACGCATGTTGGTACCACTGACAATATCATTTCAATCAATTTACCTATTATATTCAAATCTTAGAGCATATAACTAAGAAAAGCGCGATAAACCCGAAAAATTCAGGTAGAATTCTGATTATGTATTCGTTATGCTAATGAAAGTAGTAAATCTGAAATATTTTTGAAGGGGTTAGGAGTAATTGTTTAGAATAAACCAAAACTGTGAACTGCCACTGACACATTAAAAAATATATATATATATTTTGAACAGGTTTCTATCAAAGAAGTTAATCTTTTGCACGTATTTCCAGAAAAGTTTTATAGCTTAAGGCCCATTCAGACACGGCACAAATAGAGACTCTCTTCCCTTCCCTCGTAGGTTCAAATGCTTACTTGCGACAAGTTGAAAATCTAGAGCGTCCACACTTTTAACTTCAATTTTATGTGAATTTTGAACATGGCGGATGGTGTAAATTGTCAGATGAACTAGATTTGTGGAAGCTGTGTTAAAGTTTGTATTCCTCAAAATGAGTAAAGAGGTTGATCCAAAAAATGAAATATCTGAAGTGAAGGACGAAATTGAGGACACATTAAACGAAAGAGAAAATAAACATTTTTGGGTACGAAAATGGATAAACCGAAGATCTGAATTAGGTGCTTTTAGTATGTACTCTTCTTAAAAAATTAATTCTTGAAGATAGACAGTTCCGTTTCAGCAATACTCCCGCAAAAGTATTTGACGAATGTGAACATGAACTTGCTCATATGTAGCAATCTAATTGTGCAAGTAACTTGCCGAGTCTGAATTAGAGCTGAAAATTGGATCCGGATTTTCTAATATCCGAATACCAGGATCTGCAAACTATCCGATTCCTGAAATCTGAATCCGAACTATCCAGATCCAAACTATTCGGATCTAGATCCAGACTAAGCAAAAGAGGTTCAATATTTCATTCAAATTGCTTGCTAAATTTCCATATTCCCAATGAAACATTGCAATCTGGAGGAAATTTTGATCCTTTTTTGCTTAGTCTGGATCCGGATAATCCGGATTTGAGGAATCGGATCCTAATTATTCCGGATAGCAAATTATCCGGATACTTTCAGCTCTAGTCTGAATGGCCTTATATTTCAGAATTGCAACTTTCGTAAAAAACGGATTATTTTGGCGACTATTTAAAGAGCACCGGACAGCACAATTCATTATTGAACTTTTCACATGTTTATTAACTTAAGTCCAAGGCTTAAACACAAAATTGTCACTTTAAATGTTGTATTTAAAAATAATCCAAACAACTGAACAATTTTAAGTTTTTAATTAAAAAACGAAGAAAATTCAAATACCTACCTTTTAACAAAACGAATCTGACGTTTAAGCGAGAAATACAGTGCTAGCTTTCCCAACTTCGACCTCAGTATAACTCAGTATAACCTTGTTAACTCTGCTAACTTTTGCAATTCATAATACTAGCTTTGGCAGCTTCTAATTGAGAGCAGTTAATTGGGCTGTTAGCTTGAGAATTCCAGTTATTTTTTAATAATTTACTACAGAAGGAATAAGTTTTAAAGTATTTAAACAAATCTTTCCGTAAAGAATGCTTGCACCAAAAGGTTGCCTGTCAAAGCTGGCAAAGTTACAATAGAGTAGAAAATAGACCTAAGCCCAACTACAAACGAGGGCTTCTTGACGCCTACTTTACTAGCAGCGGCAAGATAAGCCCGACGGACGGTGTCGAGTTCTGCAGAACGGCACCTACAAGACGGAAAGGAAGAAGTTATAAAATGGGAGGTCTGTTCGTTTAATCCCGTTAAGGCATCAGGGGTGGATGGACTGAGACCCATTACGCTTCAGAAGCCACTAAGATATATTATTAAATGGCTAGTGCCGATTTTTAAAAGCTGCCTGAGGCTTGGGTTTTTGCCTAGGGCCTGGCAGGAGGTGAGGGAAGTTTTCATTCCTAAGGCAAACAGAACGGGCCACATCGAGGCAAAGGACTTTAGACCTATCAGCCTCTCCTCATTTATGCTTAATGTCTGGGAGAGACTAATAGAGGTACACATAAGAAGTGTATGGCAGGGCGGCAGTGATAGTCAGCATGCCATAAAAAAGGTAGATCGGTAGAGTCGGCATTACACGCAGTGGTCTCCGTTGTTGAGAAATCCAAAGAATATGGGGAGTACACTGTAGGTGCTTTCCTGGATATTGAAGGAGCTTTCAATAACGTGAAGACGGAGTGGGGACTGGGTCTATGTGACTGGATCAACTCAATGCTTCTCAGCAGAAAGATTAGGATGAAATCCTCATCAAGTTAGACGCAGACAACATATGCATCCTATAAATGGAAAATTTCTCTCTATTAGTGAAAGGCTCGAGTATGCGCTGTTTAAGCTGGATAACTGGGCCAATAATAGTGGATTCAGGGTAAACCCTTCGAACACGAAGCTGGTGCTTTTTACAAGAAGGAGGCGGGTGCAGTTTCAGACATCCACTGCTGGGTGGAGGGGATCTTACTCTCTCCAGCGAAGCAAAGTAACTGGGAATCATAATTGATTCCAAGCTGAGCTGGAAGGCCAGCTTGGAAGAACGTGTTAAGAAGGTCTGTGTGGCCTTCTACACGTGCAAGAGAATTTTTGGTGGTAACTGATGACTAAAACCCAGGGTGGTACAGTGGATATACACAGCCATAGTTCGGCCGATCCTCTGCTACGGAGCCCACGGTCTGGTGGACGACACTGACGAGGAAATGTAACCTGGATGTGCTGTCAAAATCCAGAGGGTCGCTTGCTTGGGAATATTCAATTCAATTCAATTCAATTTATTTATCCTAGGCCATAGCAAAATAAGATATAATAATCTTCTAATAAACAAAAAGGACATTTGATAGCTAATTCAAAATTAAAGTTAATGATAAAAAAAAAAATGGGTAGAGAATGTAAAAAAAAATTGTTGTAGAGTCGAGATCGGAGGAACAGTTACATATAAAGTATATGCGGTTTATGAAATTAGATTGTCGGGAGGGATATATTGGGTAATAAGCTTCCGAAAGACTCCCATCGAGCGCGTTCCCTGGAAAATCAGCAGGAAGTGAGTTCCACACACGAACTGTTCGAACGAAGGAGCTCTCCAAAATGGAATGTCTTTGTCGAGGTATCAGAATGTTCACATTTCTAGAAGATTGCATGAATACAAGCTCACTATACAAGTAGGGGGGATTTTTTGAGTAAATAAGTTCATAGAGGAATATTAAAGCCTTGCGAGCCAAATGAACATTCAATGACCAGTCAAGTAGAGCGTGCCGATGTGGAGAAACATGGTCAAAGTGTTGGAACCCGAAAACAAATCGCGTACACTCGTTGAAAGCAACATTGATCTTTCTTCGACAGTGTGCCTACATGTGGAAAAATCACGCTGCCACTGGGAAAATAAGGCATGAGTAGTGCTTTGACAAACTTCAAGCGTAATGACCTCGTGAGGATACTAGCCGATAGCCAGAGTCTGCGGAGACCAGTATAAATACGACGAACGACACTATTGATTTGGTTACAGCAAGTCATCGAGGCATTGAAATGAAATCCCAGGTTCCTCACCGAATCAGTATATCGCAAGATCTTCGAATATAAAAAGATTGGAGGAAGATCATTAGCATCCACAGTCCCTCTAAAAATCGCCATCGATTGGGATTTATCAGGATTAAGTACCAAATGATTCTCCCAACTAAATCGGAATTGATGCGGTCTGCACAATTGTCCATGAGGCCAATTGGGCGTGCCAAATATAGCTGAACATCATCCGCATACAAGTGAATACTTCAATCCTCAATAACATCAGGGAGGTCCTTAATGTAAGTACAGAACAATACTGGACCAAGTATGGATCACTGGGGGATGCCACATGTTAACGACAGTGCATTAGATATAGAGCCGCCGACCTTGACCTGTTGGGATCTATCCGACAGGAAAGAATAAATTAAGCTAACCGCAGACGAAGAAAAATTAAACTTATCTGACAACTTAGACAGTAATTTAGCATGGCTAACGCTATCAAAAGTCTTAAAGAAGTCCAGCAAGGCCAACAGGCACAAATTATTATTGCCAAAGCCCTGCGAATATCAGTCGATACTTTTAGGAGAGCGGTTTCACAACTATGAGCGGCGCGAATACCCGATTGACAGTTGGTTAAGTAATTATTACTCTGAAGATATTCGATTATTTGAAGGGACATGATTTTTTCAAGAACTCTAGAACTCTGCAGGGGAACTTTTCTTAGCTATAGGAATCGCAGTAGCGATTTTCCAGAGAGGGAGAAACTCATATGTGGTAAGACAAGTGTTGAATAGATGTAAGAGCGGAGTAAGAATCCAGGGCAGAATATATTTTATGAATTTGGGGGGGATTTCATCCGGTCCGATAGTATGCGATTTAATAGAAAGAAAAGCCTTCATAATTTCGTCAGCACCAACACAGTTAAAGCTGAAGCCATCTGACCCTGTTTGAAAACTACCAGGTGTATCATAGACTGATGAAATCTCAGCGTTAGAGGACTGCGATGAAATGAAATGAGTGTTTAGTGCATCTGGATTAACATCGCAACCTGCATATTCTTTCCCAAAAACAGCAGCCTTTTTCAAATTATTCCAGAGTTTTTTGGGTGGGAGGTCCATATTAAACTTTAAACGGAAGTAATGACGTTTAGCAGCTTGAATCCTAAAGTTCATTCTATTTCGCATAGTTGTATAGCGTCTGTGATTATCTTCAGTTCTGAGACGTAAGTATTTATGATAAAGGAAATTTTGCTCGTTTATCATTATGTTGATTTCGTGAGAAAACCATGGGCAGCCACAATGTTTAAAAGTACGAATGCGCACCGGTGCATATTTGTCAAGTAAATCGAAGATGATTGAATTAAAGGAGCATAATTTGTCATTAATTGTAGGCTGGTGAAAAAATTTATCCCATGATAAAAATAAGCATTCCTGTTGTAAAGCGTCCACATTAATGTTATCGAGGTCACGATAGGCAAGTCTTGGCAGCTCTCCTTGCGCAATGCGAAAATTCGTAAGTGATAAAAAGCATATCGTGATCAAGTATCGATGGAGGGGTAATCTGTTGATGCAAAAGAACCGATTTACTATCCGAAACAAGGAACAAGTAAAGTTAAGAAGGGTTAGAAGTATTAAAGTAAGTGGGTAAACAATTAACAGTGCTCAGAAGTAATGATTGCGTCAAGTTCTTGAAAGTCACTGCCCGCGGATTAGTTAAAAGGAGATTGACATTGAAGTCACCACCTATAATCACATTTGGGTAAGTGTTTGTTAGGTGCGAAATGATTTCTTCAAACTCTGAGGCGGATTCAATATTAAAACAATCGGGTGGACAATATACAGCTGACAAAAATACACTTATCTTTTAAACTACTCACTTCAACACAAATAAACTCCAAATTGCATATGTGAGATCTATAAATTACTCTCGACTTTAGTTCCTCACTAACATATATAACATCCTCAAATCTCTATCGTTACGATAAGACCTATATCCGGAGATGGAGACCAAAGAAGATTGAATTGACGAATGAAACCACCATGAATGTCGGAACCTACAAAAATCTCACGAAACTAGTCAATTTTGGGCTTAAGGCTTCTGGCATTAAAATGAACAACATTCAGGCCTCGAGCACGTTGGCACAGAAAATTCAGAAGCACTCCAACGCTGTTAGATGATAACAAACCACTATTTGCTGGCATGGCACAGTGAACGGCCGAGGGGATCTCTCAGACAGCTGACCACCAAAACAATCAAATGGCCAACGAATAGGTACATATTATAATATGCCTGCACATATGACAATGGCACCGATCTCAACTCTTTACAAAACCAATTAATTACAAAGCAAGTACAAATGAGTAATTTCAGAATAAGAGATAGAACTAAACAAGAAGTGAAAATACGAGAATATCCATTTACATTAAAAGTAAAATAAATAGAAAAAAAAACTCTACGCCACAGGAATTGAGTCTTATCATACTGAGTATAAATTTCATGATTACACAATTAATTGCAGTCCCTATCATCATAGATGTATATCCAATTTATCAAGTTTAGGCTCCCGAATTGGTATACTCGATTGTGTTATCAGTTATTCGTAGCGATGTACCATCTCGCTCAGTTCACAAATTTTACGCCATTTCTGAAGAATGCAGAGTACAGGAGGTTACTGTCCAGGAGTTTGGCGGCAATTAACGCTGTCAGGGTTAGACCGGCGGGTGGACAGAGAGGAGTTTTGGGCATTCCATTATACTCCCGAAGATAGACTGCAGTGATTGCAGGAAAGAAACTGACTATTACCTTTCCCAACTTTTGGTGGGGGTGATAATGTATTGATGCCAACCAGGGGCCAGATTCTGTAACTCGAAGAGTTTGGGTGGGGGTTTGGGAGATGATAATTTTCGTTTTCCCCGATTAAAACTCCCCAACTCTCCATTCGCGATGGGGAGAAGAAAACGTGAGAAGTATCGAAATATTGAACGACGGCTAACTCTGTGTGGGAGAGTGGTAGAGCATTGGAGTTTTTTCCTATGAATTTAGGATTTCTGGGGAGGGGCTTTTGGAGACGAGAGGTTGCACCCCCCCCCCCCTTATTGGGGGTTGACCAAACTTTAATACGATCCGCGAAAAGTGCCTATTTCAGAGATAAATTAAATACCAATCTTCCTCCTAAAACCTTATGGAGGAATATCCGCAACTGGGTGTATTCAGGAAGCATTTAATATTGATCCAAATGAGCTCAATAAATCTCAGGCACCTAGCGTCAGTCCCATGATAGATGACTTCTCTGCTGTTTTGCCTTTTGCTGCGTTGATGAAGTTGAAGTGTTATCAGCATTACATGTAATTAAGTCAAATGCTGTAGGATCGGACGAGTTACCACCTAGACTCCTTAAAGTAATTGCTCCGGAAATATTACGAATTCTTGCGCATATATTTAATTACTGTCTTACAGCTTCACAGTTTCCTGCGCGCTATAAGCAGGCTCTTGTTGTTCTTATTCCAAAGAAGTCTTCTGCCTTACATATGGGAGAGTGTCGTCCAATCAGTCTGCTTTGCTTTCTAAGTAAAATTCTTGAAAAGCTGATGTATTTGCAAATCATGAATTACATAACTAGATATTCTATGTTATCAACTTTTCAATCAGGATTTCGCCTTCTCATAGTTGTGAGACTGCATTATTGAAGGTAACTTCTGATATACATGAGTCCCTAGATGAGGACTGCCTTACATTACTTGTCTTGCTAGACTTTAGCAAAGCTTTTGACTCCATAAATCACTCACATTTAATAACAAAATTATCAAGTCAGTTCTTATTGTCTTCGTTTGCTTTTAAGCTGATAAATAACTTTTTGCAAGGACGTAGTCAAATTATTCGAATCAAGAATAACAATTCAAGCCAGAGTTCCTGAGCTGCGGCGTACCCCAGGGATCCATACTGGGGCCTCTACTGTTCAATTTATATATTAATTGATCTTCCTGACGTAGTGCTGGATGCTTCTGTACATCTCTATGCGGGTGACGTGCAAAATTATCTCAACAAACCAATAGGATTAATGAAGGACTGTGTATGTCGACTTAATGACGATCTCCAACGCATTCAGTAGTGGTCATTACAAAATAGTTTACCACTTAATCCAAGTAAATCAAACTGCCTAGCAATTTACAGAAATTGCATTGACTCAAGTATGCTTCCTACCATTCTATTAAACAGGGTAACACTTATAGGGATTCTGTCATGAATTTGGGCGTTGAACTTAATTCGAAGTTCTCGTGTTGCAATCACATTAAAAGGACATTAGAGAAAATATATGGCTGTTTGAGACAACTCTGGCTCAACTCTAGTATCCTCTCGCTTAGTTTGCGTCAGTGTTTGGTTAAAACATTAGTTATTCCACATTTTACATTCGCCAGCATAATCTTTCCAGTTCTTTCTAGTCTGCCGGAGAAAAATACTCGTAGCATTCAATGATGTGATTAAATATATTTACAAATTACCTGGAAATAGCCACATATCATTGTATGCAAGCTCTCTTTTGGGTTGAAATTTAGAGATTCAGCAGCCTGAAATTTCTGCACAAGATTATTTACCTTAAGCATCCAATGTACTTATTTGAGAAGCTACAGTTCCTGCAATTGACCATACATGAAAACCTTTTGATTCCTCGATGCAGGAGTCAATATGGTAAGCGCTATTTCTTCGTTTACTTTGCTCAGAGGTGGAATCCGCAGGCAAGCAACATTCAGCGTACGGCTTCCAACAGTAACTTTTGTATGCTTATTAAACAAACAAGCCTTTCTGTTTAGTAATGGTGATGCACATTTGGAATCTTTGTTGTTGTTTTTTTTCTCTTTCTCTTATACGCGATTTTTAGTTTTTTTTTCTACTTAAATTACATGATCATATCTTTTGTTCTTTATTTTCGTTTTGTTTTTTTTCTTCTCTATTTTGCATTGCTTAGTTGTAGTTGTTTTGTAGTAACGACGAATTTTATTTAACCACTGCACTTTGTCCAGTCTAAGATCTTTGTACCTAGCCAAATAAAGAATTTTTATCTATCACCGTCTCCATTTACGCATTATCCGAATAAACAAGGAAAAAGCAAGAATTGGTCTAAGACCAATTCTTATGATACCCTAGAGATGAATGCCACACATATTCCACGATAAATAAAGACACTTTTGGATACCTGCAATCAGTGGAATCGCCAGGTTTAGTGAGCCCCGTTGTTAAATATCTTGCTTCCAGTTGAAAAACAAAGCACAACTTTATAGTCTCAGATTATCTACAATTTTGGTTCTCTTACTTTTTAGCATAGAATTAATATGTTTATTATTTATAGCTCGTCAGACAGTAAAAGCGTTTATTATAAAACTTGTGGAACATGAAAAATCTACAATTTTACGTAAACAATGTTTCGTTACAAGTAGACACCAAAATTTCAATAGTAGATTGCTTTCGGAGCGAAGGAGTTCGTTTGGATAAATCAGAAGTGCCTGAACTCTAATCGGCAAGTGTGAAGTCAGGAATAAAAGAACAGCAACGTAAGTTGCTAGGAGTTGATAGTATGTACAGAACATGATACTTAACTTTCAGCGATAATAAATGGACTACAACAGCTTCTCGCCACAGCAAAACTACCTTTTGTTTTTCAGAAACTTTCATACCATAGTCTTCTTCTAGTAAGCCAATCCCATCCAACTTGTGCTTACCTTTTATCCATGGAATCTAAATACTCAATTTTAGGTTTCCACAATCATCACTGCTTTTGAGTGGGAAGGAAGGATGGTGGATGGATGAGTCATTGTAGGAAAGTTAGCTGGGGTGGATAGGTAGAGATTATGTGTGTGTGGGAGGGTTGATCGTAGGGGTGTGAGAGAGATTTACATTATACCCATAAACCCCTACCACACTAAAATTCATTCCACAGGCCACCAACCCAAAAAATCTGATATCCATCAGTCTCCCTCCCCTTTAACAACAGCAAGTTCTTACGAAGATTTTTAGGAAAATTATAAAAATATCTCATATCTTGATCAGCTCTAAATCTTACTTTTGAGATTCGTTTAGACAAAGTACGTGTGCACATAAACTTTGTATATACACATGTATAGTTTAGGTTCATGCTTCAAAAAGAAACCTACACTTGGAATTAACGTTCGCGTGTACGTATAGCTCAATACACACCTGAAAACAGCTCTAGCTTTTACTTGACAAAAAAAAATCAAAATTCCAAAAGGTTTAAGACTGGCCATTTTCTCGGTATACGTGAAAAAGTGGAAATTTTGAAGTGGAACCCTACGAAGGACTTGGCCGTTTTAGTCTAGTTTTGAATATAGATCTATAGTTTTTATGTCAGCTCTCAACGCACTAAAGTTATTGTACCGATAGACAAACAGAGGGCCAAATATTTTAAATAGTGTACTATAATTTTATCTAAGTCATAAAAATCAAAGACTGTCACTGTTTTACGACAAATAATGCACTAATATACAAAATCTTATTTTCCTTTAGTCTGTCGTTTATAAAAGTCCTTTTTGCCTTTACGAGCAACGTCGTAGTCAGATTTTCAAGAGACAAAGACCTAAAGACTAAATGATTTTCTTCTTCCAGATCTTTGCTTAATTTAGTCTCTAAACAAAGTAAGTGACTGATATAAATTCAAAATCAAGCTTACTTTACTTTTGAATAGGAAAAAAGGGCAGTCTTATTACATGAGATTAATCGGTCAATAATTGTAAATGTAAAAATTAAAATTATATAACATATATATGACAAACAAACAAACAACTTTCAATGGTCAGTACCATTATATTATGCTGGAAAAACAATGTTTCACATATACCCCAGAGAGTAAAATTATAGCAGGTCAAGTCCTATGACCGCGAGTGGCCAATTATACATTACTCGATGCCAATCCATTCATTCCATTCTGTACATTCTGATCAAGTTTCAATTTTTTAATATCACAAAAGTACAATAAGTACCCTTCGAAACGAATATACTTACTTTGATGTTTATCTGCCAGTTGAACTAGAGGATTGGGCAAATCTCTTCTGCGATAAAAGCACATTACCTTTGCTTCTACGTTGCCAGAAGAAGTTTTATTTAATTCTTCTATGCGCCGTATCAAATAGGGAGATGAAGAAGATGTTTCGAAATAAACATAATCTGAAAAAAATAAAAAAAATTAAAAGAGCACGCAAAATTTTGAATATTTTTATGTATGTACGGACGTTATCACAGACAAATTATAAGTTTTTTATATCATTGTTTTGATTTAACGGAAAATAAACAAACACTATATAAGCATTCATTAGCCGCTCCTACCATAACCTTCCAAGGTCGAGAAAAATATTACTTTATTTATACAAAATGAGTTTTATTAAAATAAGATTCGAATCCGTCGTTATTGAAAATATTGCATTTTTTTCCTTTTTTTGTTTGCAGCTTGGATCTGACAAGCATAAATAGGTTTCTTTAGGGTAGAAATCTTCATTCCATTCGTGCACAATTGAGCTTATTATATCAATTAGATCGTCAAGGAATATCCTAGTATTAATGAGTACGTTTAGATCGCAGCTATTTAGGATTAGTTTTACGTAAGTCGAATTACGTAGTACTAATCCTGCTGCTGTTTAGTCCGCTCGTATTAAAGCTTTGACAGTTGTCAAAATTGTCAGATCTGCCTGCTATTTCAGGAGAAAAATGAAAAATAATATATTGAGTTTGTTTGTACACCGCATGCACAAGAAAATGGGGCATAGAAGAAAATTTAAAATCAGAATGAGGAAATACTGCTATTTATATTACTAAATACCCAAGATAAAACATGCAAATTTTCAGGCTAATGGCAAAACATTATAAGATAATCTGCAACAATTATTTATTAATTATGTATAAGGGCGTCACTATTTACAAACAGCCTCGCATTACCTTATGTGACGTAATATCTCCATTTAATACTAATTTTTGTAGGTCAATACCGCATCAGAAACCGAATTAAAGTAGGACTAGTTTTTCGTAATACGGCATGTTTAGACCACTTAATATTAGTACTACGTAAGTCGAACTACGTAATACTAGTCCTAAATGGCACGGTCTAAACGGGCTCAATGACAATCTAATGGCTGGATCGGCCATGTAAGAGCTGGCATTTGACAACTGTAAATTGTGTTGACA
Organism: Dioctria linearis; assembly: GCA_963930735.1. Classification (NCBI taxonomy): domain Eukaryota; kingdom Metazoa; phylum Arthropoda; class Insecta; order Diptera; family Asilidae; genus Dioctria; species Dioctria linearis. Next base: position 209,899,773 of record OZ005741.1, on the reverse strand, counting down.
GTTCTATTCAAATTGCATTTTTTGTAGAAAAAAAATTCTAGACTTCTAATGGAATAATTTAAATAATAATTGTTTTTGTGTGTTGAAAAAAGGTTTCTTTACATCAATCATGCATTAATTCAAACAATTGTGTATTTGGTGACAAATCTGTTCCTTTTTGCTCTACTTTTAATTTGACAATTAACGTAAAGGCACTTTCACATCAAAACCGAAAACCGAAAAACCCAATTTATTCCACTTTAACACAAGTTTTTTGCTCTAATGATTAATAAAATCATGGGAAATAGGATAAACTAATAATTTTACTAATAAAATAGATTATTTATCTCAGATTTTTAAGAAAAACACAACTTTTATCTTTTTTCGGCCGAAAAAGGAATTTCGGTTGCTTCTGTCAATTTCTTTTCGGTTTCCACATGTGGAACGTTTCGGGCCGAAAAATTTTTTCGGTCGTCACTTTTGTGTTTACATTGAAAATTATAATATTTTATTTTATTATTTATTATATTATTATAATATGGATAGGGATTTCGAAGTAAAATTAAAATAAGTTTTATGTATGAGCTCTCATCATACAACTTTTATGATAATTACATGTTACTTCTATTTAACCGAAAAAAAGTTGTCGGTTTTTGATGTGAAAGCAAAAGCGAATTTTCGGTGTAGAACTTATCGGTTTTCGGTTTTAATGTGAAAGGTCTTTAATAGTGAATTCTTTTCTGAACTTGGAATCACTCCCGCACCAGAACAGTGCTGACACCATTCCTGTTCGGAGCTTAGATCATGTTATATGATCTAAGGTTCGGAGCTGTCAAATGTGAAATTGGCAATTCCGGTGTGTGTTCGGTGGGGTTATTCAATGGTTAGAAAGAACCAAATAATATTACGACAGCGACGCACTATGGAGAACAGTACAGTTACGGAAAATTGGCACTATAGTGATAAAAACCGTTTCCACATTATCTTCCTCTTAAGTATCCGTCGAGTCTTCATTTAAAATATTTAATGCCAATAATAAATCTTTTTTATTAGGCATATTGTTATAATAATAATATAAATATATAATAAATATAATAATAATGTTTTTCCACACACAAATTATAAAAAATTCAAAACAAACGCTCTAATGTTTTTTCTACACACAAAAATAATAAAAATCCAAACAAATGTTGTAAGACTGTTCTTTCCAAACACAAATTACAATAAACTAATAGTGAATTCTTTTCTGCTACTCGTTGTAAGCACTGCCACCGAATCTGTCATTTTCGTACTCTTTTCTTCCCACCACACCAGTAGCAAAACCAAACGCGCAATCTTTTCTACTTCTGTTATTTTTGGTGCTGCACCTATTTGCAAATTTCTACTCCCAAATTTTTTCCGGTGTCGGGTGTTGACTGGGGTTTGAAGTTTGTTTTATTGTTTTGATTGAGCGGGATTTTCGTGTTATTTGTTGTGGAAAAATTAATTACATCGTTTTTGTTTTAGTTTATTGTAATTTGTGTTTACGAAGAATAGTCTTACATTTGTTTTGATTTTTATTATTTTTGTGTGTGAAAAAAACATTAGAGCGTTTGTTTTGAATTTTTTATAATTTGTGTGTGGAAAAACATTATTAAACAATATGCCTAATAAAAAAGATTTATTATTGGCATTAAATATTTTAAATGAAGACTCGACGGATACTTCAGAGGAAGATAATGTGGAAACGTTTTTATCACTAGTGCCAATTTTCCGTAACTGTACTGTTCTTCAGAGTGCGTCCGCGTCGTAATATTGTTTGGTTCTTTCTAACCATTGAATAACCCCACCGTCACCACCGAACACACACCGGAATTGCCAATTTCACATTTGACAGCTCCGAACAGGAATGGTGTCAGCACTGTTCTGGTGCGGGTGTGATTCCAAGTTCAGAAAAGAGTTCACTATAAAACAAAAACGATGTAATTAATTTTTCCACAACAAATAACACAAAAATCCCGCTCAATCAAAACAATAAAACAAACTTCAAACCTCAGTCAACATCCGACACCGGAAAAAATTTGGGAGTAGAAATTTGCAACCAGGGGCAGCACCAAAAATAACAGAGGTAGAAAAAATTGCGCGTTTGGGTTTGCTGCTGGTGTGGTGGGAAGAAAAGAGTACGAAAATGACAGATTCGGTGGCAGTGCTTACACTGAGTAGCAGAAAAGAATTCACTATTAGTTGAGCTGCTCTGCTCTGAGCTTTGTTAAGCCCGGTACGCTAGAGCCAAGGAATTAGGTCAGGGAATTTTTCCACTTATTTCTTAAAAAAAATTTGACATTAGGTCAAGGAATTTTTGACAATTTGGATTTGTCAATCGTGTGATATTTCTGACAATAAAGAAATAATAAAGAAAGTGAAGAAATGGATAATTTCCAATGAAAAATTAAGATACACGTAAAACAATTTTTATTCGTCCATTTGTCATTTTAAAATTGATACACCTCTTGCAAAATCGCCGTTCCTTCGTTCAAATTTTCAATTATTCCACCACCGTCAAAATTCCTTACAGAAATAAGTGTATCGGTACTTATTTCTTCAAGAAATATTGACATAAATGGATTTTTCGTAAAAGAGCGGCATCTTTTTGTCAATCGGGAAGTAGAGTTTTTCTGTTCGAATTACTTTTCTCTAGCGTACTACCTCAAGGAATCGGTTAAGAAAAAAATTCCTTGAGCATTCCATGACACTTTTTTTTACATAGTTTTTGTATAGGAACAAAAATTCCTTGGCTCTAGCGTACCGGGCTTTAGCCTTAGAATATATACTTAGCAAACAGGAATGGTTGAATCATGTAAAATTCGTGTACATGAGCGTAATTTGTCAAGAGCAGGAGACTATACATAGGAGTAAGTGAGATGCTGGATGGAGAAATTGTCAAAGCTATTCATTGTCAAATGTGCTTTTGTTTTGTGAGCAGATTTGGTCAACATAAAATTCTTTCGTGAAATTTAACAAAAATACCGAATCAATTCTTTTCAAGACTATTTATCTTTGTACTTTATTTAGTGCAAAGTTATAGTGCCACTAGTGCCTGTTAAAATCTTCATATCAATTAAAAAAACAGAAATGAAGTGTTCGGTCAGTGCTTGCAAATATAAATTGGATTATAAACTAGGGAATCCTGTTTGAGGCAACTGCACTACCTAAATTATCTTTTTTGTTAATAGAAGCAAAGATTTATATAAATTAATTATGTGAATTGTTTCAGAATAAAGTAGAAAAAGAAAATTTTTTACCACAGATGCTCCGCACAAAACCTTTGTTTACTTTTTGCAAATTGACAAGTTGTTTAGAATAGGGATGGCGTGTAAATACATGTAAAAATGGACTACCAACACAACCAGGAATTCATTACGCAAAATCTGGCTTATCACCATTCCTGTTTGCTCTATATTCTAAGTTGTCAGCTGAAACACATTTAATAAATGATATAGATGATAGTGGTGAAATCGAAATATATGGAATTATGAAGTTTTGAAAAAAGTGGAAATAAACAAAGATATGTGGTGATTGGTAGTAAGGTTGGCGATACACGATTTCAAAATTAACGTCGTTGTGCTATAATATTGATCACCACAAGCCAGTAAGAGATTATTTTGTGATAACTTTGCTACATTAATGGAAGAGTTGGGTGAAATGCAAGAGGATTTTGTGTTGGTTGGTGACTTCAATATAAATTTGCTTGAAGAGGAAACATATAGAGAAGAACTGAACGTTTGGAGACTTTGCATGCAACCAGTGAATAGATCAACCAACTAGAATTACTCAGAATACGCGAATATTAATAAAACTGAATGGAAATTTAGTGAACATGAAACTATTGAGAAATTATTACGCTGAAATAACCGATATTAAGCAAATTAGTACTTGAAATGTAACAAAGAAAGTTATAGTTAAGTTAGACTTGAGTCCGATCAAAAGTATAAGTAAGGTTGAAAGCGTAAACAACTAAGTTGAAATTTTTTCAAAGGAAATAAGAAGAATTACGGTAAGTTTCGTGGTAAAATGACAGGTATGTGAAAGAAAGAATGATTGGTTCAATGATTACTTGGTAAAATAAAACATATAGGAAAGCAACTCTGTTGCAAGAAGAGTCATTGGGAGCGGTATAGGAATTTCGTAATATATACAATATTAAACTAAAAAAGCTAAAGCAAATAGCATCAAACCGGAAAACGACGAACACCCATGACCCAAAATCAATGTGGAAAGTAATAAAACCACTAGTATTGAAGCAAGGTAGAACAAATAAAGGAAGTTAGATTCAGGATTGAGATATTTCAAAATGAAAGGAAAATAATGGAGGAGTTCAATGACTTCTTTATCAGCAGTATACATGATTCTATAGCGCCAATGAAATACGAAAATGCAAGTTGTAATATTGAAAGCGAGTTTTGTTTGACTTAGTGAGCTATCAAGATGGATACAACATACTGGGGAAAATAAATCAGAAACGAGGTTTCAATCGTATTAGTGCTAAAATGATTAAAGTTGGAGAAGAAACCACTATAAATGCACTAATGGATATTATAAATACATCATTTAAAAATGGACTTTTTCCAGAAGCCTGGAAGGAATCTGTAATCGTACCAATACCAAAGGTGGGGAAAACAAAAAATTGCGAGGAATTTAGGCCTGTGAATATACTACCTACGGAGGAGAAAGTTTTAGAGAAAGCCACACAAATACAGTTTGCACGATATCTACAATCAAATAATATCAATCAGGATTTAGATCTACCCATTCATGCGAATCTACTTTAACTGGGTTGACCGTGAAATGGAAAGAAGAAATTGATAAGGGAGACATGGCTGTAGCTGTGTTTCTTGACTTGAAAAGAGCCTTCGAAACCATCGATAGACATATTTTCAAGAATAAACTCAAAACAATTAAGATTTGCGGAAAAGAGTTAAAGTGGTTTCAGAGTTTTTTGGATGATCGTACACAAAGGACCAAGGTGGATAATAAATTTCAAATAATAATGTAAATCGGCTAGGAGTACCGCAAGGATCAGTGCTAGCAACACTTCTTTTTATAGTATGTATGTATATATAAATGATATTTTGTGCGTGCTAAGGAATTCCGAAATAAGACTTTTTGCAGACGATACATTAATTTTTATTTCGGGAAAGAGCGTAAATGAATATGCTGTAAAGTTGATTGAAGACTTAGGAAAACTGAATGTGTGGTTAACAATGAATCAACTTAAGCTGAATGTTACAAAAACTAAATGTGTGGTTCTAAATTCGGATGAAAAAGTTAATGTTTTATGGATAATGTATTGATTGAACAAGTGAATGCGATGAAATACTTAGGTGTTATTATTGATGCAAAACTTAACTTCGAAGCTCATTTGGACTATGATGTGCAAAAATAGCTAAAAAGGTTGAATTTATGAAAAGAATATGAAAGAAATTATCTATGGAAAGTGCAATTAATATTCATAATAACATAATTATGCCACATTTCGACTATTGCCAATCAATTCTCTTTATCCCTACGTAGGAACAGATGGCAAGGTTACAGAAATTACAAGACAGGGCAATGAAGATCATATTATGTTGCCATAAAGGAACACCAATTAGTACAATGTTAAATAAAAGAACATAAAAGAACACCAATTAGTACAATGTTAAATACTCTCAAATAGATGTCTGTTAATCAGCGAACGCTTTTTAATGTAATTAAAATGGTGGTCGAAATGAAAAATAATCTTTGCCAGAGTATTTATGCCGGGAGCTCGAGTATGTAGCGGATATGCAACCTTATCAATTGCGCAACTTGGAAGATTTCAGGTTGGAACGACTAGGGCTCAAAATACAGTAATATAAAAAAGGACTTCAATTATATAATAGTATACAAAGTGATTGCAAAAATGAAAACAATTTTAAGTTTTTTGAAAAGAAAATTGTAGAATTTATACGTAAACGTTATCCGGTTCGATAGTATAAAAAAATAAGGAAGAAAGGTACATTATTAATACTATTATTATCATAAAGTATGATTTATTGCTAATGATTTTTTTTATTTATTTATTATTTTTTTCGAAATTACGAAACCCTGTTTTCACTATCTTTTTCGTAATTTCTTTGACAGTTCACTGCTATTTTCCTTGTTCTAAAAACAAAACACGAGCAGGCATTATAGCTATGAACCGCTGTCGGCCATTTTGAATCGAATAAAATGCCAATGTTCCAGAAATTTGGTATGCGTTCGGAGAAAAATAGGTAATTTCGATGGTAGTTTTGTAGAAATTACGTTGAAATGACCTGAAAAATGTATGGGAAAGTGTATAATTTTGAGCTGATTTCGACGATTTCATCGAAATTACGTAATTTCGACCTAGTGAAAACGTACTATAAGCTTTCCAAGCCTAGGCGTACACTCTGCACTTTTTACAGGTGAGGCATTCGGGGGGAGGAAAACTTCCGAAATGCCAAGTTTCGAACTGCAGCACGAGCAGCATACCAATACTACAGAAAAGGAAATTGATTCGGCAATTTTGAATTTGTGAAATTACTGATCGGACGGCTGTTCAGTTCGTTACCTGTGTTTTGAGGTGATATTATAATAAATTAATTATCACTACGTGCTGGGAATTTCTGATAAAGTTATTATTTATATCAGAAACTGTAACTTGTTTGAACACGCACACAATTAACCTCGGTATTCGTATAAAAAACTACAGCGCAGCAAAATTATTGTGATGACAAATGTGGGCACAAGTACGTGTACGACGACCTCAACGAATGTCGAACCATCCCTGAGCTCCCCCATGTCACTGTATAGGGCGTCATAGGTAAAACTTTTACAGAATTCCGAGTGGAGAGTTATGTGTGAAAAGAACTCTCATAGCCACAACTCCCGTGTTAGTGAATCCACCCCTTGGAGATCGCTTCCATTTTCACCTGCAAATGAAGGGGGTGGAAGGTTTAATAAGGCTTTCATGGCTGCTGTGGGACAGGTATTTATGGCACTAGGCTGCTGTAGGACAGGTATTAATAGCACCAGTTATTCTTAGACAAGCAAGCCGCTGGATTTCTTTTAATTAGTTTTTGCCCTTCATGCGGGGGCCGCATAGGTGACCTTGGCCTGAACAATCGTGGTGTACATCCAATACATCATTCTTAGCTTCAGACCCGATGTTTTGCCAATAACGCGTCGACACGAGTATAGAGCTCCTACCGCTCTTTCGGTCACTCTGGACAGATGCGAATTCCAGGTAAGTTTCTTATCAGGAGTGACCCGCAGAAATTTGACTTCATCCGAAAATATCTATTCTGTATTATCAAGAAGTGGACCTAATAGTGAAAGCTTCGTTCTTATCATGAATGGAACGATAACATTTTGTTGGGGTTCATATATGATGATGGTATTTATTTAGTAAATAACTATTACAGTACCGCATACATAACAGAACCGTTATCGTTCCGTTTACGAGAAGAACGAAGCTTTCACTTACGACTTTACTTCTTGATAATACGAAATTGATAACAAAAATACGCTAAGTCCAATTGAGCCATATTTCTGAAAACTTGAACCAACATTTTCACAAAACTAGAAAATTAGAGTTAGGTATCTTGCTTTTGCAGTAAGCCGACGTTAACCGACAATACCGTCAAAATTGCAGTAATATGACAGAAATATGTTCGATGGACTCCACTGCCAGAAAAAGTGCAACACTGAAATGGTCCCAGCGAAATCGACATAAATTACTCCTTCGAGAAAGATAGACCAAAAATCTTGTTCTAGGTTACTTCAATTCAGTTTAGAGCTCTAAATTCATTAAACACGGTTTTCTGCTCTTCTAGAGTAACCTAGACCTCATTAAACAGTCCTAATATGTATTTGGAACACCGAGAAAATATCCAGTGCAAAGTAGGGGAAGTCAGTGCAAGCCTAGTGTTGCACTTCTGCTATAAAAGTTGTCCCATCGAACATTTAAACATAAACATAAACATAAACATTTTCAGCTCTTGTTGCACTGAAGTCCCATCAAAACCGACATAAATCACTATAATCTCGTTTTTGTGAATTTATTCAATGTCCAACTGAATTCATCAAATAGAGAACGTTGACAAAGGATTTACATTGAATGTTATAAAGGAAATTAATTCTAGCAATTGCATAATATACCAATTTATAATAAATAATATTTTATATATATGGTATGGCATTTTTCTCGTTTGTTAATAACAAAAATTTTGAATTCAAAATAATTTCACATCTAATGTTTTTCAGCAAAAAGAACCGTATCAACTAACTTTTAACAAAACAGAAAATATGCACATTCTTCGGACTAAATCTAGTTTCTAGTTTCATCAAGTAATTTACTTCATTTACTTTTCAATTTTAAATTTGGTGCTTGAACTCATTCTTTACATCATATATATATAAATATACCTATATATTTTCAAAGGTTTTTGTGTGGAAGACGCGTTTAGGATTCTAGAAACCTTATCAATAAGTGCCAAGTCAGACTTGACTCTTCCAAATTGTCAGTGTTATGCTAATAAGATAAATATTCACCATAACAGATTTTGTTTTACAATAATATAGACTATGGTATCAAAAATATGCATCTGAAAATCTGAAATTCTCTCAGGAGTCAGGAACCCTGATTTTCTGATTCCTGACAGCAGTCACCATAATCACCTCAGACTTCCCACAAAATTTACCCATGCGATTGACACGTACTTTAGAAACATGAAATTTTTTAGGTAATCTAGCACCAAATAAGTATTAAAAAATGCATTTAAGAAACCAGTAAAAGTAAATAAAAAGTTTTCACAAACGCAATTAAAAGCAATAACTAGAAGTAACGAATAAATTTTTCTTCCAAATTTTTGGCAGGTCTCAAACCTCACCTCCGACACGGTACATGTTTGTTGCCATTTTTCTGCGATAATTATATTTTACTTGTAACTGCACTAGTTCACTTTAGCTATTAAAAGCAACTAATATAGATATTCTCTGACATTTAATCACGTATTTATCTTGTATTATGTTGTTATTATTACAAGACGCGTCCCACTCGCGGCCATCTTAAAAGTTAACTAGATAATTTCCCCAGTTTTCTTGAAGGCTGCGCGAAATACCAATGCGACGACCATTGGGTGAAATTTCAAGTCTTGAATGTTGTAAGCTGGTAGAACTAAACACATTTAACTATCTTACTGCAGATGGCACTACTTTCGCTGGAATTTCCATCAGAAACTCACTGTTGCATATATACGTTCATAGAAATACACTTTCGGTCTGAATACAATACAAAAATGTTTTCTTGAAAGACACTGGCCAAGGCCAGGCCACGTCCTTAAACGGTGGGCAAATAGATCTACAGTGGTTACTTAATTACCCAAATAATAATCCCAAGTGCCAACAGAGAGAGAAATGTAAACAACAACAAAATAAGTGGGTTCTTCGAAATAAATGTTTTTAAATTAATTATTTACTATTTTACAAAAGAAGAAATTTCAAAGGTTGCCAATTCTACTGCAAGCAAAGAGTTCCGGCCATTTTCAGATTGTTAAATTTCTGATCGGACGGCTGTAATTATTTACCTGCGATTTGAGGTGAAAATATAATAATTAAATTCTTATTACGTGCTGTGAATTTGTGATACAGTTAATATTTATATCAAATACTTAGTTCGACATTATGGGATATCTCCGACTTTATGGTATATCTCGCGTGTATTTTATCACAAGCATGAAAGAATTAAGAAGAAGACGTTAAGCTGTCAACAGCCGGCATTTTGTGTGAAAATTTACTTTTCGAGATGAGATTTGTCTGCTGCCTATACGTTTTAACTTTTGTGAGTATTAAATTTATACTTATTTACTGAAGACTCGACTGGATCCATTTAAAATTATAAAATAAGTGCAATTTTCACATTATAATATTAATTAAGTAAAGCGAATGGATTCATATACGCAATATCATTTTTCAATGTTTTTAGTAAAGTGGGGTTAAGTGATGGGAACTTTCACTGGAAGTTTTCCCAGTGATATTTGATATGAGTTTTTTTTAAGTTAATATCTATTTGAGAAAATGACCATTGTCACTAACTAATTTTACTATAGAAATAAAAGGATTTCAAATAATCAATTAAGGGTGCAAATTATAGATAGGGTAAAAGACCCAATATCCGGACAGAAAGCGGTAAAGATAAATTCAAAAATTTATCAAAAATTTTCTACGTGTAAAATCTTAGGATATCATTCAAATTTTAAGATACTTCTAAGCACACGCGCAAAGACATATACTAAATCTATTTATAAAAAATAAAAATAAAATTAACGAAATTTATATTTATGGAATAACTTATAGCCCTGACAAAAATCGCTTTCCAGTTAAATCTAAACTTTTATAAAGATTTTTGTAATTACACTAGTGACAAACAAACTTATGAAGTGCACGTAAAACTAGAGAAATCCAGTCCAGTCTTTAAAAGCCATTAACACTACAAACAAGGAATAACCGCGCATCCGATATGCTCTTAAAATCTCGCAATATTGTTAGGTAAACTATAATATATAAATGTACTTCTTGTGTGATTTGGCTTGACGATTTATGATTGAATTAAATAAATTGTAAAAAAAAAGAATAGAAAAAGAACTAAGAAAAAAATAACAGTTCTCAAATTTATTTATTGGAAACTCTCGATTTATTCCGTTATTCTTTTCGAGATTTTCGCTTTTTAGTACCATCTATATTTTGGGAAGCTATATCCTCAACCTCTTCTTCAATTTCTTCAACTCGGGCATCTCCCTGTTGTTTTGGTTCTCCTTCTTCTTATTCTTTTTCGACGACTAGTTCTTTCTCTATTATTATCATCATCATTCTCAGTACTTTCTACTTCTAAATCTGATTTTTTGCTTTTAGGACTACTTTCTTCTTTTTTATCTACATCTTCTTCTTCTGATGATGATTCTTCTGCATATTTTTCATCAGTCTTTGGAGCTTCTTCGGTAGTTGGCTCATCATCAGGACTAGGTTCATCTGTTTTCTTTGCTTTTGCTGCTTTCTCCTTTTCTTTTTCTTTTTCCTTGTTCGCACAGCATACCATATAAAAAGCAAAAGTTAGCGGGGTTCCTACTATGACTATATATACTGCCCCCCTTGATAATTTGGATTTTCAATTAGTGGTGCACGCCATTTACCTTTGTATTCTGGATTAGAAATTAATGGAGCTTTCCATGGTCCACAGCCAACAACTTTTTCACAAACTGGATTCTCAATAAGTGGCGGTTCCCATTCTCCATCAATATCATTTTCCCAATCATCAGGTTTTCTTGCATTTGGATCGGAATTCATTTCAGATTCATCATCTAACCATCCATCAGGTTTTACAGCAGTTGGATCTGGAATTCGCGGAGGTGTTTCTTCATCCCAATCTTCTGGTTTCGTTGAATCTGGATCGGGAATCTTCTCACGCTCATCCCAATTTTCTGGTTTCTTATCTGTTGGATCATCAATTTCCTTAGAAGGATTAACAGGTGGAGTAAAATCATTGAGAAGAGATCCTTCATTTAAAATTCTATGATCAACAAGTATTTGGAAAGTGTTGTCGGGATTAACAACTAACTGATAAAGATATGGGAGTTTATCTTTAAATGGTTCATCCAACCTTTCTTTTGGTTTACGACAATGCTTCTCAGAAACTGTTCCGTTTATAGGATTCACATGCCGGAATATGAAATGAAGCTTGACATCATTACCACATTTATCTGGTCCAAACATAATAGTATAAGGTGTTTTATCGTTGAACTTTGTTAGATCTTCAGTTTCTCTACCTTTTGACAAAAGTTTTATATACGAACCACCACAATCTTGTCCGTCCTGCATGGTAACCTCATACTGCACAATTAAAGGTTTGTCGTCAAATGTAAATGGTTTATTGAGTTTAGCTTCAATAGCTGCATGTTTTGCTTTTGATTTTAGCACAAGACCATAATCATTTCTCCAAACTAACTTTTTAGGAATCTCGATTTTCCATTCTCCATCATATTTTGCTATTTCTTCTGCTATATCATCTTTCATAGCTTTTGATTTTATCTTTTTTTTAGAATTCTTCTTTACTGTCAAAATGATCCGCAAAAAAGAATTTTCCTGGTTCTGCTATGGGACTTTCATAATTTTGTATCTCTTCATCTTCAGACTCTACTGATATTCTGCTTGTATCTCTTCTCAGACAGCATCTAGCTGGTATTAGAGTTTGTTATTCCGTTTGTAACGCACAGAAATAACGCTGGTAGAGCAAAATGGGTTGGACATCCACGCATAATATTAAAAGTTATTTTGATTTTTGCATGTCCGTTCGTCCGTCTGTCCGTCCGCACGATAACTCGAGAACGCGTGTACTTAGAGAGCTGAATTTTTGTACACGGGCTTTTAATAAAAAAAGTAAATTAACGGGCCAAATCGGGCAACCCCTTCTTGTTGTTGCCTTATAAAAATTTAGGTTTTTCACATATATTGTGCAAACTATCAGTCCTAGTCGTTTCTATTGTACTGAAAATGATAAGACATCTTATCACTAAAAAAAATTAAAAATTTTAAATGCTACTGACAGTGCCTTGCAAAATGTACGAAATTTATGAGGGTGTCATTAAAATCAATATAACAAGTAAAAAAGCTAAAATTGGTCTAAGACCAATTCTTACGAGACCCTAGATGAATGCCCGTATATAATTTCGTATGGTCATCCATCTGTGCATGTTGGGTTTTTGAGTTAGTTTTTCACAAATATTTCTATATTCTATTTTTATATTCTGCAGAGCTTTTCAGAACAATAGAAACATCTAGGACTAATCATTTTCACAGTACATATAGTTAAAAAACCAACATTTTTATATGGCAACACCAAGAACGGGTTGCCCGATTTAGCCCATTTTTGAAATTGTATTTACTATTTCTATGAAAACGCCGTGTACAAAATTTCGGCTCTCTACGTTTACACATTCTCAGGCAGTGCCCAAATATATGGTGAAAAACGAAATTTTTGTATGGCAATCGCACGAAGGAGTTACCCGATTTGTCTCATTTTCGAACTTAATTTTACTTTTTTTTTTAAAGCCCGTATGCAAAATTTCACCTCTCTGAGTGAATGCGTTCTCGAGTTATCGTGAGGACAGACAGACAGACGGACATGCAAAAATCAAAATAATTTTTAATTTTAAGCATGAGTGTCCAATCCATTTTGCTCTACCAGCATTTTTTCTGTGCGTTACAAACGGAATGACAAACTTAGTATGCCCTATGATTTCATCTAGGGTATAAAAATGGTTAAATGATGTTATCTCCCCGACCGCTATAATGAAGGGTTGATATAATTTCTTATGTTGTTGAGTTTTAGTTGTAATATTATTCTCGGCCTGTAATTAACTTCAGACCTGTAATTAATTTTACCAGCTCATTATTACCAGTATTACTTAGATAGTTTCTACTGCAATGAGTCTGTTCATTGCGCCTTTGTTATTTGTCTAAATTTCTATACTCAATCGATATTATGCTATTGGGCCCTATTCTGTTGGTAAAATTTTATCATTTATGTTATTTTATGCCTTAAAATAAAATAATTCCCCAAAATCCTATTCTGTCCCAGAAATTTTATTTTATTTTATGCATCGTAACATAAAATATTTCCTGTTATAGAGCATAACATAAAAGATACTAAGGGCGTGTATCTTTTTTCCGCTCCGTAGATTGAACAGATGTTTTAGAACGCTCAGAGCACTCTGGAAAAAAGATACAAATCCGGAGTGTTCTGGTAGTTTTTTTTATATATTGGCACCACTTATGATTTGTGAAATATCTATTCATAATACAAAATTCTTTATAAAAATAAATAAATAATAATAAAGTTGTAAAAATAAGTAAGGGGCGAAGGATCGGAAGGAAAGATCGAATTTAAAAAAGTATTCACATTTTCAATAGGATTTTTTCGCGCTCTATTGGTATTACTGACAGATCTACGATCAGTTAGAGCACTCTGAGCAATAATAAAGATACACGTTCAGAGCGCTCAGAGTACTCTGAAAGTAAATAAAGATACAAGAAATCGGTGTTCAGAGCGCTCGGAGTGCTCTGAGCAGAATAAAGATACACGCCCTAAGCAACACATTTTAAAGGTATTTTGACACATTTTATGAAAATGACATACAACATTGGTGATGTGAAAGTAGTTTTAATTAAAAGCTAAAATGTCCAACGTGCTAAGAATTACAATTTTGTCGGAAATTGTGGAAATACGTACTGATTATAAAAATAAATAGATAATGAAATTTGTCTAAAAGCTTTAATTTTACACAGAAGAGATCATAGCGAAATCTGCGATATCTTCGCCATTTCAGCGATCCATTTGAGTTGCCCAACTATGGTTTCTAAAGTTGCTTTGGCTAGTATGGTTGCAGTTCAAATATTTATCGAAAAACAGGGGACTCATGTCAGAAGGACATCCATTCCATTCACTTTGAGATTCCTAAGTGATTTGCATTTCAACGGACATGGTTCGCATCAAACTCCAGTCGGAGGTTGTCATATTTTAAAAGTGCCTTGAAACATTTCCAATTAAGAAAATAATTGCTCTCATATATGATTATTGTGATAGTGGGCGATTTGATAGAGTTTCACGGAAATGTAAACCGATCAGCTGTTCAGAAAGTAATAGAAATCATAGTGGAATGTACTAAATATTTTATGTTACGTGTCCGTAACCCCCTGTCTACACTGGCCATGAAAAATTGCTTACCATATTTTATGGTAATGTACTACTTGGAAAAAAAAATTTTTGGGTGGGCAAATTATGTTATGCCATTTCATTTTTGGTTGGCCGATGGCGTTATCAAGACCAAAAAAGACTGCGATCAGAAGATTGATTGCATTAAAGAATTTGGAGCTTACTGAGTTAGAAGAGATGCAAAAATTACGTAAACGAATAAGCACCGTTATAGTTCCACAAGCAATCATTTAGTCCGTAAAAATTAAATAATTTAATTAGTTCCGAACGCGTTAACTTCATTTCAGCCATTTTGATGATAAACGTCAAATTTATTGAAAGCAATTTTCTTGGCAATATATGGTAGGCAATATGGTACACCATATATTGCATAACATGGATTATTGCCATGACTACACGGTCTACACTGGCAATTCCGTAGCAATAACATATTGTATACCATAATTTATGGCCAGTGTAGACGGGGGGGGGGGGGTAAAAGAATCCCTAAAATAATTTTATGGCACTTTGACAGAATGCGACTTTTTAAAATATTTTATTTTCATTTTATGAAGAAGAAATTTTATCATCACCAAATAACATAAAATATTATTTTATAAAAAATTACAGAATTGGGCCCATTATCTATTTTATATTCGATGTACATACCTAACGTTGTAACGTAGCATAAGCTGAGGTTCTTCAATTTAATAAATGCTTTTCTATTTTATTCTAGTCGAAATATAGATTGGATGACTCCCAACTAATACGTAAATATTTTATGGTTAAATGCTTTGCAAATTGTCACGAGATTTTAGAAAAAAAATTAACGATGGAAACAAACGGCAAGTAAACATTTTAATTATATGTGAGCATTTTAAAAAATTAGAAGCTTGGAATTTGAAATTTATTGTCCTTAGGAAATAAATTCCAAATTTTATCTTCCGTGGTGATAACACCACCGAACACAGATGTAGATGATGAGAGTATGATTGAATATTACCTCGATTCTGATGAGGAACACCTAAATGTGGAAAGTATAACGGATCCTCATTCTTCCAAACAAGATTTTGACATTGAAATTGAAAAATTTGCCGATGCCGTGCTCACTCGCGACCCTTATGGGACTGTCAAAGTATGGACTACAAAAATAGGATTGCTAGACCACGTTTGTGGAAGGAAGACGCCGCACAAATCGGTAAGTGTGCGAGTGCAATATGTTTCCAAACGTTTGTGATTTGAAAAGTTAATTTTAATTTGCAGGATATGATCCCAACAAGTACACAGAGGTCCGGAAAAAATGGGACAATGTTAGAAATTGTTATCTCCGGTCTAAAAAAGACACCCCAAGTGGCTCGTGCTGCACCATAAAAGACTATAAGTACGGTCGGCTTCGGAAGTAAGTGAATTCAACTAAAAAATACCCAATAATAGGTATAGTATTATGTCCATTTTCTAGAGCAATGACAACATTGACAACAACAGATGAAAGCACATCGAGCCCATTTTACGAGTATTACGACACGCCAAAAAAACTGTATTCTACCAAAGGTATGAGTAATTTATAATTACAAAAAAAGTGTTTTCGGCCATTGAAGTTAAAATAATTAAATTAATATGAAGCAAACAGACTGCAATTGAAGAGGAGAAACTTAATATAAAAAAACGAGCTTTACATGTATTAGAAGGAGGGGCGATTATGGACCGAAATACAGCGGAAGATAGTTTCGGGAAATATGTGGCAGCGGAATTGGTGAAGTTGCCAGAAGTCGAAAGAACTGAAGCGCAATTCGACATCACCAGAATACTTTTAGAGGCTAAGAAAAATCATTTCGTATTCTTAAATAATAATAAAAAAAATAAAAATAAAAAAACAAGAAGACAAACAATATTCAGGTGACAGCAAATGAGGCGAAATTACTTAAATTGAATTGAATTGATCGAAAATAGAGTTTATCAAGTGTAAAGCCTAGTATTGTGCTCATTCCGCGGATAAATTTTGTATGGAAATTTAGCGGTGAAATTTGGTTGCGAAATATTTAACCACATCGCTGGAAAAAATGGTATTGTGTTTTATCAGCTAAAAGTTTGTTTAGTTTTGACAAGTAGATGGCAGTAATTACCACAAACATATATTTAGCATCAGATTTATACGCTCAATACCTTTTTTCCACGCTAAAATTTTGACGTTTGAAGTTGAAAGAAATTGGAATACAAGAGAGCAGTGTATTTTTCTTATTTTTTCTGATAGAATAATTCCGGCTTCATTTAGACAATTCTTTTGAAAAGAAATAAGAATAGTAAGTATAAATATAATATTCCTTACTATTTCGAGATTGGGTAATTGCAATAGCAATCTAAAAGAACACGAAATAATATCACAAAAGCACGACAGCTGATTGTCAAAAGTAGCCACCTATAGTTCAAAACAATGAAAAATTTTAGCCGTAAAAAAGGTCCCTGTTCGATTGCAGCGAAATATTTATCTGCTAAATGAACACAATACCGGGTTTAATGAAAAAAAAGATTGTTTTGTACGGCCCACACACGCATGTTCGATGAACCCTCTAAATAATTATACAAAGCGCCCTTTAAGTTTAAGTACCAATCTTTATTTTCAAGTAGTGACATAAAATTCTTCTTCTTCTTACGTCTAATGGTCGGATAATCAAAACTTCACAGAGGCTGTTACAGTTAGGTCTCAATGACTACACTAACAGGTGCCTACAACTCGGCCATCCTGACATTTGATCGTCACGATCAACATTCTTTACGAACATAAGGCATAATTTGTATCTGAATACATCCTAACATAAGTACATTCACAACGACAACATAAGCAACACATAAACATAAGCAAACCCGTCATAAGTTTACAGTAACATAAGAACATAAACAATTTTGGCATAAGTATTCACATAAATAAGCATTACCATAAATCTTGTGCGGCATCGTCAGCTGGATTCACGTTTCACAAGTTTTCTTAATTTTTTAAACAAAAGAATTATTTCACAAACCTATCGATAATAACAACTCACATCAATCATCGATTATGACTTTACATAACTTGTCAAAGTAACAAATTGTTTACCAAATAATAGATTGCCTGTAATCATAAGTAATTTAGTTTTTCATAAACTTCAAAATATAATTGCTACAGAACCTTGAAGTTCTAATAAAGTTTTAGTTCATGCAAACTTGTATATAATTTCTTAAACATATAAGGTTGTTAGGTTATAATACATGTGCTTTGTATAATACAGTTAGGTACTTATTCAGCTTTGCTAGGCCTTGAACTTATATAATACTTAAGTCTTGTAACGTCATAGACACCTTCAAATGGTTTCTGCATGACCTGAAACCCATCAACATCCTTCAAAAGATACCTATCATTACCAAGAATTTTATTAATTTTATAAGGTTCCTTATACCTTGGAATGAGTTTTTTATTTGTACCCGGCGTTGTGTCTACATTTGTTACCATAACTAAATCTCCTAATTCGTATTGTTCAGGTATTTTACGCTTCTTATCAAAACTAGTTTTGTTATATTCTTGTACTTTTCTAATTTTCTCGACAGCTTTAGTTCGAATATCTTCAAGAGTATCTATCTCGTCTAAGTTCGGATCATCTATTAGCGACAACAAGTCATCGCACTGAGGATTCCGCTGATTAATGCCAAACAACAAATTACAGTGAGTCGTGCCTACTGAACGATTTATTGAATTATTGATAGCGAACTCGACTTCAGATAAAACACGGTCCCAATATATTCTTTTTGCAGGATTAATCAATTTAGATATCATCGTGCCTAAGTCTCTATTAATCCGTTCGACCTGACCATTCGATTTTGGGTTTCCAGCAGCAACTAAGATATGCTGGACGGAATTTTTACACAAAAAACGTTTAAACTCAGAAGAAGTAAATGCTGACCCTCTATCGGAGACCAACTTAAGTGGTCTATTATAGACATTAAAATATTTATTCAAACTCGCTATAGCTTCTGAAATATTTGTTGTACGTGACAAACTTTGTAAATCCGTCAATGACTAAGAAAATAAATTTCTTCCCTTGGGGAGTAACTTCCAGGGGACCAAAATGATCGATATGAACCATGTAGAATGGCTTATCGCCTTTCGGTATAGAATGTAAAAATCCTTCCCGTTTGCCATGGTTAATATTGTATACGATACATTTAAGACAATTCTGCACATACTCTTTAATGACCTTTTTCAAATTGGGGAACCAATATGACCTTGTTATAATTTCATAAACCTTATCGCTGCCCACGTGACCGCATAAATCGTGACTATTTCTAAGAACATGTATTTGCATGTTTTCTGGCACTTATAACAAAAGTTTCTTTTTATTGATCTTTCGATAAACTAAATTTTCACGAAGCTCATACAAAGGCGAGTGCATATTTACTAGATCACATTTAAGATTTTTGATAGTAAGATCTTCGTTTTGACAAATTGTTAATTGTTGGTGAAATGTACTGTCTTGTAATATAAATATGTTAGATGAACGACTTAAAAAATCAACATGTTGTATTTTAGAACCTGGGCGATGCTTGCATCACAATGAAGCTCAGTATCGTCATGTGGCGAATATATCGCTAGCAGAGGCGATTCCATCAACTTCTGCTTAAGAGTATCAAAGCATTCAATTCAATTGGTGTGGCAATACGTGAAAAGTTACAAACAAACTTTCTAAAATAAGAGCATAAGCCCAGAAAACTACGTAATTCGTTACAATTATTGGGAATCTTAAAATCGCGTATTGATTCTAACTTACGTGGATTGGGTTTTATTCCATTTTCATCAATCAAGTATCCCAAATACTCAATTTTACTAAATAAAAATTTGCACTTGTCCCAACGAAGTTCACGATGATTCACTTTAATTAATGTAAAAACCTGCATAAGAATAGATAAATGGTCTTCTAAAGATTCTGTCGCAACCATAATATCGTCCATATAAATTTGTACTTGACCATTCCTAATCATATTACCGAACACTTCATTTACGAATCTTTGAAATACTGAAGGGGCGTTTTTCAAACCAAATGGCATTCGTAAGTACTCGAACTGACCTATAGGAGTGACAAAACTCGTATACTTTATAGAATTCACATCTACTAAAATGTGATGGAATCCGTTCTTTAGGTCTAAACTTGTAAATAATTTCTTTTTGTCCATATGGCCAATAAGATCTTCGATGAGTGGTAATGGATAATTATCCCTTTCTGTAATTTTATTTATTTCTCTATAATCTACACACATTCTGTACTCATTGTTTTTCTTTTTCATGAGAATAATAGGTGATGAGAATGGAGAGATACTAGGCCTAATGATATTTCTCTCAAGTAAATCGCTTATTATTTTGTCAACCTCTTCTTTCTCGAATACCGATAACCTTCGTGGAGAACAACAAACAACTTTTTCTTTTGTTAGTTTAATTGTCATCTCACATTTATTTACAGGTTCCACCGGACGTTTTACTCTGATATACGACTGATTGAAAACTGTTAAAAACTTTTGTTTGTCCTCGTGTGACAGTAACGGACTTAGAGTCAACTCAATAACATCAAAATATTTTTCTTCGCTGGCATCTAAATCAATATTAAGTAATTCGCTGTTAAAATACTCATTTGAATATTTTATTTCTTTACCTCCAACAAATAATTTGGAATCACTTTTATTAAGAAAGTCTCTTCCCAGAATACAAGGAGAACACATCGTTTCGTCAGGTACAACATAAAATGTCAGATCATAATTTCTATTGTCTATAGATATATTATTTTTGAAGATGCCTATAATGTCTAGTTTACAATTATTGATTCCAAAATAATCTACACATTCATTATTATTTTTAATTAAGAAATGAGGAAAATATTTCCTTTTAATTAAACTGATAGGACTACCTGAATCAATTATTGTTTTTAATTTAACCTTAAATCTAAAATTACCGGCATCGTTTCCAAAGTTTATTATAATTTCCTCACAGATTGTTTTGTTAACGAGGCTTGTACCAGAGTTGCAAATAAACTTGACTTCATTTAGCTTTCTACCAATCTCCGGACAGTTACGAATAATATGACCTTCTTTGCCACATTTGTAACAAGTTCCACGAGCTCGTTTTGGTCTGACCTTAGAATATAGAGAATACAGGAAGTGTGATAAGCCAAATTTGGCGTAGTCAAATTCTGGTTGTGTTAGAATCTGTTGCCGCTGTAGTGAAAGCTCAGTACAGCCGCATAGTAGAATCAATATAGAGAGCGGGACAACAAGATATATGGTTGAAAATATTGCGTTTGCTCCCATCGAAAATATTCTTATTCACTGTCACTACGCCAACATACTCAGGGAATTTCACAGCTGTCACAAACGTAAACAAATCTCGGTGAGGGATGGATTTTTTCGCTATTTCATCGCTTTTGTAATGAATTTTTAATTTAATTTAATATACAAAGGTGTGTAAAGTACACAAAATAATATTTTATAACTATACTTACCTAAAAAATGATTTCCCACGTCGTTCCTTGGTGTTGTTGTGGCAATTTTTTACCGAACACTTCATTCTGAAATTACATGAACATCACTTAAAAATTTATCACTATAATTTCAACAGATAATTACTTACACTATTTGCTTTGTTTAGCACTATTTTTAAGTCACTTTTCACAAGTTTTAAGTTATATTTGAATTAGTGCAAATCTTTCGCAAATTAAACAAACTTTGTTTGACAGCTAAACATAGATTTGTCTCTTTCTTCAATATAATGCTGAGCTACTTCACGGCATGCCGAAAAATCCACGCTCATGCACACGAATTTTACAGGTATCAACACTTCCTGTTGTCTCTATATTCTAAGGGTCTGACACATGCTGTTGCCAAATGACCCGGTTCATTGCAGTTAAAGCACCTAGATTTTATAGAATAACTTGTATATATTTTTTTTCAATTTTACCTTTGTCCTGCTTATTACTTGGTTGACTCGTATGTTGGTCTTTAAAACTTGCTGACTTAACATTTTCGAAACATTTCAGATGATCTAAAAGGTCTGTTAATGATGTAAACTTCTGTAGCCCCAATATCTGTTCAATTTTCGGATCTCCAATACCTCTGATTATATACTTCAAAAGAGCATGTTCGCTTAAATTTTCGTGCTTCGCCAAATTTTTCATCACAAAAATATAATCTTCATAAGATTCGCCATATCTTTTCTTTCTGGTTGATAAAGTGTAATGAATATCAACCTCGTCCTTAATGCAATAACAGGATTTCAGAATTTCGGTTTTGAACTGCTGCCAACTTAAAATTTCTTCACTGAGACTATCTCGCCATAGTCTTGCTGTACCTTTGACATTCAATCATGCGTAATGCAATAATGTTTCATCCTTCCAACTATACACACTACTTAGAACTTCAAGTTTCTTAATCCATATATCTGAAGGTAAACACTTTTCATTCCTAGGATCAAATTGTGGAATAATTTCTGAAACTTCCGTTGAATGTAACAATTTTTCTCTCCTATTACTTATTTGCTTATTTTCACCGTCATTAGCATAAATCCTTTCTTTTTTTAATTCAATTATTTTGCGCCCTCTCTCTAATAAAGCTTTTTCTAATTGTATTAATTTGTTCTAGTATTTTATTTCATCATATGTCATAACACATTTGATTCGGCCATTTTGTTCGGAATCATCTTGCGCGTCACTACTACCAGTAGATCCTGTCTCTGACTCACGTGGTTTTGCAACACCGCTGCTTGCCTCACAATCAATAAAAACGTGGTGTCTCAATCGTTTCACAAAATCACTTTTTTTCCAGACGTCGACAATTTTGACTCCCTCAGTCGAATCTGCAGTTCCTTTTTTTTTAATTTTCCAAGCCATCTTTGGGCGCCATTTTCCACACAATCATAAAGTGTTCCCTCTTTTTTTTTTAAAGCACAACACCAACTGTTAACTTTATTGCAAATGATCTTTTTATCCCATTTCTGAAAAATTGTAGGGCCCACACATGGATGTTCGATGAACCCTCTAAATAATTATACAAAGCGCCCTTTAAGGGCAAGTCAAGAATCGGCCACTGTAACCGATTTTCTTCAAACTTTGCGAATTAGTTACAATTCGCTCGCAAATCACAAATATCAAATTAATTTTTCCCGCAAACTTATACTTTCCGAGATATTTCACTTTAAAATCACGAACTTTGCACTGCACAACTGAATGCAATTTGATAATAAATATTCTTCTTCTTCTTTTAAGTAGCAAGGAAATACTCTTATTGTTGGGTATATACATACCTCCCAACATTCGGGTATCCAGCATTGCGTTTTTTTAATCATTACGAGTATTCAATTGATGTGCAGTAAGCAGCATTTAGTTAGAATGGAATAGAAAAACATATGTGCAGTAAGCAGCATTTAGTTAGAATGGAATAGAAAAACATTTCTTTAATAAATGTTTTTCTATTCCATTCTAACTAAATGCTGCTTACTGCACATCAATTGAATACTCGTAATGATTAAAAAAAACGCAATGCTATTATTGGGAGGTATGTATATACCCAACAATAAGAGCATTTCCTTGCTACTTAAAAGAAGAAGAAGAATATTTATTATCAAATTGCATTGAATTGTGCAGTGCAAAGTTCGTGATTTTAAAGTGAAATATCTCCGAAAGTATAAGTTTGCGGGAAAAATTAATTTGATATTTGTGATTTGCGAGCGAATTGTAACTAATTCGCAAAGTTTGAAGAAAATCGGTTACAGTGGCCGATTCTTGACTTGTTCCCCTTTAAGTTTAAGTACCAATCTTTATTTTCAAGTAACGCTACAATACAATAAGAAACTAAAACCGACTCCATCTGCAGATGCCAACTTATCTACCTCTAACGTCACACACCTAGTGACATAAAATTCTTCTTCTTCTTACGTCTAATGGTCGGATAACCAACACTTCACAGAGGCTTACAGTTAGGTCTCAATGACTACACTAACAGGTGCCTACAGTTTTATTTATTTTTTATATTTAAATTTTTTTTATCAAAAGTTACACAGAATTTTTTCTTAGGATCAAATATTTATTTATTTATCATCAACAGGTTGTGCCAACCGACTTATGAAGAAAAATAAATTCAAAAAGGAAGCAAAAAAAAACTGGTAAAAAAGCTAGAATTGGTTTAAGACCAATTCTTATGATACTCTAGGCCTAGATGAACACCCGTATGTAATTTCAAGTTTGGTCGTTTAAGTAGTTTTTTGCATATATTTCTAGAACGGTTCGTCGGACGGACGGACGGACGGGCAGACAGACGGACATGCAAAAATCAAAATAACTTTTTATATTATGCGTGGGTGTCCAACCCATTTTTCTCTACTAGCATTATTTCTGTGCGTTACAAACGGAATGACAAACGTAGTATACTCTATGATTTCATCTAGGGTATAAAAACGAGCTTTACATATATTAAACGGAGGGGCGATAATGGAACGAAATACAGCGGAAGATAGATTCGGGAAATATGTGGCAGCGGAATTGTTGAAGTTGTCAGAGGTTATAAGAACTGAAGCCCAATTCGACATTACCAGGGTACTTTTAGAGCCTAAGAAAAAATCGTTTTAATTTTATTGTGTTTATTCTTTATTCTAACATAATAATAAAAAATAAAATAAAAATAAGAGTATACATGGTTTCATTCCGTCCATTTCAACTTCAAATTATTAACGAATAATTAGATCTTACTTAATTGCCATGGAACAGCTCCTGCAGAAAGGAAATAATCGGCGAACTTGTCGCGAACTTCCCGAGCATTTTTCGAGTGGTTATATGAAGTTGTGCTAAACGTGACGAAATTGTTTGTGTGCCTCCTCCATGTACCTGGGATAATAGATCCGTCTGGTCTTTCAGAGTCAGCTAGGCCAGGAGTTATATAGGGCTGATCATCTTGTTGGTCCCGCAACCAATTGTGCAGACACGTACACGCTGCCACGATGTATTCGACTAGGTCCACCGAAGCATCTATTGGTCTCCTGAATATCCTCCACTTTGCTGCCATAATTCCGAAAGAATTTTCAACAATACGTCTGGCTCTACTTAACCTATAGTTGAAAATTCTTTCTCTCACTGACATATTTTTCCGATTGTAAGGCTTCATCATATTTTTTGTGAGTGCAAATGCATCGTCACCCACTAGTACATAAGGCATGTCCTGATGGTCGGTCGATATGTCCCGTGGAGCTGGAAATCTATAATGTCATATTTAAATTGAATGCTCTTTCAAAATATACTTCATACTCACGAAATTATGCCGGCCGTCGTTTGCTTTCCAAATTCGCTGTTTCGGAAAATGCCTCCATCACTTTGGCGTCCTGCTGCGCCAATGTCACACATTATAAAAGAATAGTCGTAGTTGGCAATGGCTAAAAGAACTATAGAGTGTGCTTTTTTGTAGTTGAAGAACATGGATCCTGATCTTGAAGGTGCCTGAGACATAAATTTTAAACATAAAAATCGTTGAAAATTGTATATACATATTACGATATTGCAAGTATATGTATATGATGCTGTTAAAATACCTGGATAGTGATATGCTTTCCATCACTTGCCCCCATACAGTTGGGAAAATCCCAGATATTACTGAAGCAAATAGCTATCTTTTTGCAGTACTCCGGAGTAAGGTTTGGGAAAACTGTCCCCTTCAAATTCTGCCAAATCTCAAATGTCGTTTCCTTAATTATTCGGTGCACAGAGGTTCGTGAACATAAATAGTTGTACGACATACTCGCCTGAGAGTCTCCAGAAGCCAGAAATCTGAAAACATAATCTCAATTTTAGCCAGGCTTGCGGAGGGCTTTGTACTCACTTTATCGTTAATGCAACTCTTTCTTGAGCTGATATTGGACTCCTTATAACAGTTTCTTTGGTAATTGAAGGGCCAACGATTTTCAATAATTCTTCAAATTGCTGAAAATTCATCCACATGTAATTTCTAAATAAAACTTTGTCCTCGCCAGCCAGCCTTTTAACCAATTTTTCATACTGTCCCGACTTTTCGCGGTCTTTGTAGATTTCACGCGTCCACTTTTTCCTTCTTTTGCTGGGAGGCTCATCACCTTCTGAATCCGAATCGGAGTCGAAGAACAACATTTTTATTAGTTCTGAATTTATATTAATTTTTAAAAAACTGTAATCGGACATCGCACTTAGAAAAATTTTTTTAAAGTGACATATCGCCATAATTTGGTGGGGGATAAGATTTCAGCTATAAAAACGTATTCTTTCATAAAAACATAAAAAACATAAAACATTTATTTATTTGAGTGCCCGTGCCAAAGGCACGCCAAGCGCTGGGCACATCATAGCGAGTTACATAGTAGATAAATACATTATTAGCAAACCAACTTAAAGAAATTATAGAGATATGTAGATACATGTCATTTTTTTATAGCGAAAGGAAGGAAAAATTGTGAGAAGGGAAAAATTTGTAGATGAAGCACAGGACCAAGACGAGGTGGGGGAATCGAACCCACGACCCCTGGGTTGATAGTCAGCGCGCTTACCAACTGAGCTACCGAGGCCTCACTTTTGGAACAGTTTCACATTTCACTTTCTCGCTCTAAATCTCTGCTAGATTAAAATGTCGCAGTAATGGAAATCCGCCTTTAGTTTCTACTGCAATGAGTTTGTTCGTTGCTCCTTTGTTAGTTTTCTTAACAATTTGATTCTACTGCTTGTACCAACTATCTATTACTTATTCGATGTACCTAACGTTGTAACGTAGCGTAAGCTGAGGTTCTTCAATAAATATTTTTCTATTCTATTCTATTCTATTCTAAATAATTTTCGAATATATGTTATGACTATTATTACCATGTTTACATGCAGAATTGAAAGATCGAGTCGAGATTGAGTTGAGTTTTCGGCTCGTATTTTTGAGCACGCAGGGTTGAGATATTGAGTTAAAAACGGGTCCAACTATAGTTGAAGTGACAGTCAAACATAATATTGTTGCGAGCGTGGCCTTTGGTTCGTTATTTAAAACACAATATTAAATAATTAATATATAAGTTCTTTATAACACTTAAATCATATAAAATTCACAATTCCTTAATTAATCAACTCAACTCTAATTATCGCTAACACTGTACTTTCAATTATCTCAATCTAATTACACACTATCGCTTCTTTATTACTTTCGCTTTTTAACACTGCAACGTCTAAGACAAGACTCTTTTTCTGGCGATGACAACTGTTATATTTATACCCTAGAAACGCTCCGGATTATTCTGGAGTGTTCTATTCCAAAAGCTTTTTGACTATTCTATTTGTTCTATTCCTGAACTTTCCTGTAATAATAATCGATTCTCCGAACCTAAAGTCGTTTACTCTCCATTGCCAGTAGATGTCACCAGTTGTCTCTTTCTATTGCACGTAACACTGCCCCCTTCTTAAATTTGTTCGTCCCGAACAGGTGGTCCACGGTCTTGATGCTTGTAGTATTGACACAAGCGATCCAGATGGACGATTTTTCGTTTGCCTCCTGTACCACGTTGAATCCTGTATACTACGTCATTTATTCTAGTTACTACTGAATACGGTCCCTCCCACTGTTGTCGTGATTTTGGAGAGCATCCCTTACGTCGGTTCGGGTTGTATAGCCAAACAAGATCACCTTCATTGAATCCTGCTGAATTCGCACGTAAGTCATAGCGGGTCCTCATCCGATGGGTACTTACTGCTAATTTCGCCCCCGTAGCCCCTTGTACATCAGCTGTCCGTTTCAATGGGCTCTGACATTACACTTATACATTTCCTTTCTGCTGCTACGTGGCGGCCCTTTGTAAAAAGCACACACAGTGCATCTGCGACACCACTTCTCTACATCCTCCCGCATATGTAGCCAATAAAACTTTTCTCGTATTTTAGAAATTGTTTTATTCACTCCCAAATGTTCTCCAGATGCTCCACGATGCATTTTGCCTAGAACATCGTTGACCTTTGATGCCGGCACGACTATTTGCATTCGGAACGATTTACCGTTAGGTGCTTCCCACTTGCGTTTTAATATGCCGCATTCAACATGAAGAGAATTCCATTAAGCCCAGTAGCTTTTCAGCTTTTCACTCATCCTCGAAATATCCTTCTATTCTGGTTTTTCTATGTTTGCTTTCCAAGCAAGAATAGGTGAAATGTCCGGATCTTCTCGTTGTGCTGTTCGCAGGTCCTCGTTGTCCCAACCTGTAGATGGTTCCACGGATACCAACTGTATAGTAGCTGTTTTCTCATAGCCGTAATGCTTACATTTAGGTTCGCATGGACGTTGTACAAAGGCGTTTGAATTTCCATGGATACGTCCTTTTCTGTGTTGGCTCTCAAAGTCATAAGGTTGGATTCTAGTCTCCCTAAGAATAGTTTGCTCTCTAGCTCGCCAACTTGTACATTCTTCTATCAATTTCTTTTCTGTTGGTTCCTTTCGACGGTGTTTCCTGCAGTCGCTTTGAAGGTGTCCCAATTTATTACAATCCCAACATCGAAGAACACTACGTGAAGTGGTGCTCAGTGATAACTGCAATCTATTGCAAGTCTGCTGCTCAGCTCGATATCTTTGCAATTCCACTTTCCTCTCTTCATCTAGAGATTCCACTCGTCGGCGTTTTCTGCAGTCTATTTGTAGGTGTCCTAGTCTATTACAATTCCAGCATGGAAAGATACCACGCAGAGGTGAGCACTGGGATGACTGCATTCTATTACAAGTACATTCGTCCACCGAAATGTCTCACATTCGTACTGCACTCCGCGAAGCTTGTCTGGCGGATTCATACACTAATGCATAGGCTAGTGCTTCTGCTGTAGATTTCCTTCCTGCCAGCCTTAACGCTTGTTGTAAACTTTGATCTGCAATAGCGTTCACAAATGCCTCCGTCGCCACTTCATTGAGAAAATCCGCATTCACGCTGGAGTATGAAAGATGCGCTAATCTTTCTACATCTGCCTGCAGTTGTTGTAGTGATTCGCCATGTTTTTGAATCCTGTTGCGCAACTGTAGGCAATATACTTGCTGCATGTGTTCATCTCCGTAACGTAATTCTATCGCCTGTACTAATGAAGAGTAATTACGTTGATTTTCAATCGGTACAGTTTGCTAACAAGTTTGCTACAAGTGCTAACACCAGAGCTATAGCTTTGTCTTCATCATTCCATAAATTTACCTCTGAAGCTGCCTCGAATTGTCTCTTGAAGATATGGCACGAATTTTGTCCATCAAATATTGGAGCTTTCATTCTACCTGCTCCGGATATTTCAGCTGCTACGTTTAGAGGCTGACGATGCTTTATTCTTTCCAGATCTGCTTTAACGTTTTCAAGTAGCTCCGTGACTTTTTGTTGAACTTTCGAAACCTTTTGTTGAAATTCTTGCTCAATTCCTTCAATTTACAAATTTTGTTCTTCTAAAGAACTTTTTAGAAAATTTTTCTGATCCTCCAAACGAGTTTCTAGACAATTCTCCAGAGAACTCTTTTGTTCGTCCAAGCGCGTTTCCATAGATTTCTTCTGCTCATCTAACCGGGATTCCAGAGAATTCTTTTGTTCCTCAAAAGCATTCTTTTGCTCATCTAAACGGGATTCCAGAGAAATCTTTTGTTCAACAAAAGCATTCTTTTGTTGGTCCATAGATTTTTTCTGCTCATCTAAACGGGATTCCAGAGATCTCTTTTGTTTCTCAAGAGAATTGCTTGTTTCCTCAAAAGCATTTTTCATCTGCAGAGCTAATGAAAGCTCCAATTTACTCATTAAAGTGCCCAAAACTTGTTCCATGTTCATCACAGACTTTTCTTTCGCTTCAGTTTCTTCCAAGTTATCTTCGAAAACAAATGTCTCAGGATTCTGTCCTTCTTCTATCAAAGCTTGTCTCAGTCGCTCGACGAGAACATTCTTTGGACCTGTCGTTTGCAACGACCGGTTCCCTAACTCCACTTTCAAATCCTGTATCCGAAGCTCCTCCAGTTTGCGCCCCATTATTTTAATAATTCTCTTACAGAAGAATATAAATTATTTTCCAGAACTTTCACAATTTAACACAATTTCTCAAAATTAATCACACTTTTAATTTTTAAGTCAATTGCCACCACTTTATTTCGCAAATTTATTTCACTTCTGACACCAGTTGTTGCGAGCGTGGCCTTTGGTTCGTTATTTAAAACACAATATTAAATAATTAATATATAAGTTCTTTATTACACTTAAATCATATAAAATTCACAATTCCTTAATTAATCAACTCAACTCTAATTATCGCTAACACTGTACTTTCAATTATCGCAATCTAATTACACACTATCGCTTCTTTATTACTTTCGCTTTTTAACACTGCAACGTCTAAAACAATACTCTTTTTCTGGCGATGACAACTGTTATATTTATACCCTAGAAACGCTCCGGATTATTCTGGAGTGCTCTATTCCAAAAGCTTCTTGACTATTCTATTTGTTCTATTCCTGAACTTTCCTGTAATAATAATCAATTCTCCGAACCTGAAGTCGTTTACTATCCATTGCCAGTAGATGTCACCAGTTGTCTCTTTCTATTGCACGTAACAATATTATTTATGGTATTTTTTGTGATGAAGATATGAAAGTTATAAATTTTGTTTAAATAAACAAAATAATTTCACAATAAATACACAGCATACCAACACTTTCGAGTAAAGAATGAATAAAATAAATACCAACTGTAAGCTGCCAACTCGACTACTCAATCCGCGTTTATGGGACACCATTTCGACTCGACTACGCCAGCCAAGCGTGGTCGAGTCGAGGAGTCGAGTGGATCCAATTTCAACTCGAGCCGCGTATACATGGAGTTGAACCCGAGTTGAACCAGGGTTCAACCCTGCATGTAAACATGGTAATTATTAGGGCATAGCAAATGCTGCGACGCGATAATGTCGTCGTCAGAAAGTAGAGCAAATTTCTAAAAGTGTCGTTGCGCAGTACGACATTTGAGTTTGACAGTTCTTGTGTTGGTACATTTCACGTACTTTTCTTTTAAAACTGGCATAACTGCATATAAGCTCTAACTTAACTTATACTTATTCTTAAAAAATGTACATACAAATGACATCACAAAAAAGCAAAACTCAACTCAACTGTCTTGAAATGCCGACGATAATGTCACATTCATTGAATTACGTCTGCGACAAACGACGACGCCAATTTATTGTCGCATTTGTATTTCAGGCTTTAAAAAGGCTGAACAGATTACACTTTAGTGCGCGGCGCGACATCGCGGCAAAATGAACGATGAAATTGTTCCGCCGCGCTGTGTCACAGATTGCAATAAGAGCGCAGCAGTGTAGATACAACGCTCTTATATTGGTACTACAGATTTTCATGAGAAGTTGCCTACCCCAAACATAATTTTTTTGTTGGTACCACTGAAAGTGAGCAGCAAATTTAGGATTAGAAATGACTACGCGGCAAAAATTTTCGCCGCGCTGTCGCGCCGCGTTCAATGCGTGATGCACAATAGGAAACACATGTTCTCTAACATTTTGCCGCGTTGTCGCGCCGCGCACTAAAGTGTAATCTGTTTCAGCCTAAAGTCGAACAAACAAATTAAAAAATGGCAGTACTAAACTGTCATCTGCCAGGCTTTGCATGTGTTTTATATTTATATACGTATAGAATTAAACAGAAGTGTCATGTCAATTACAATTTTTAAGACTCAAACCACTCAAATCTGACCAACATTGCGAGAGTGACGTGGCTGGAGGGATCGCATAAAGGTAAGTAGTTTTTTTGTATTAAAATAAATAGACCGACACCTAAATAGATATAATTGAAGAATGACGACGTACGAAGAATTCATTCAGCAAAATGAAGATCGAGACGGCATTCGTCTTACTTGGAATGTTTGGCCCTCAAGTAGAATTGATGCTAGTAGACTGGTTGTACCTCTAGCCTGTTTGTATCAACCGATTAAAGATCGCCCTGATCTTCCTCCAATACAATATGAACCTGTAATCTGTACTCGAGGTACTTGTCGAGCGATTCTGAACCCTCTGTGCCAAGTGGATTACCGAGCAAAATTATGGGTGTGCAATTTTTGTTTTCAACGAAATCCGGTAAGTAAAAATCAAATTGTATTTCAAATTTTGGTAAATTCTCAATTTTATTCAGTTTCCTCCGCAATATGCGGCTATATCGGAGCAACACCAGCCTGCTGAGCTAATCCCGAGTTTTAGTACTATTGAATATACTATAACTAGAGCTTCATGTATGCCTCCAGTTTTTCTTTTCTTGGTGGATACTTGCATGGATGAGGAAGAACTAGGAGCACTTAAAGATTCATTGCAAATGTCACTAAGTCTGCTGCCACCAAATGCACTGGTTGGTTTGGTAACTTTCGGAAAAATGATACAAGTTCATGAATTGGGGTCGGAAGGTTGCTCAAAAAGCTATGTTTTTCGAGGAACAAAGGATCTCACCGCCAAACAAGTCCAAGATATGTTAGGAATTGGAAGAGGAGTACCTTCTGCAAATATTGGGCAACATCAGGCAAGGACACCAAATAGTCCTCCTGCACCCCCCGCATCTCGTTTTTTACAACCAGTAAGTAAATGTGATATGGCTCTCACTGATCTTCTCAGCGAATTACAGAAAGATCCTTGGCCAGTTCCTCAAGGAAAACGTTACTTGCGATCTACTGGAGCAGCTTTATCAATTGCTGTTGGTCTGCTTGAATGCACGTATCCAAACACTGGAGCTAGATTAATGTTGTTTGTTGGTGGTTCATGCTCACAAGGACCTGGTCAAGTTGTTGATGATGAACTTAAACATCCAATAAGGTCTCACCACGATATACAAAAGGACAATGTAAAATATATGAAGAAAGCTATTAAACATTATGATGCTCTTGCTCTACGTTCAGCTACAAATGGACACTGTATCGATATATACTCCTGTGCATTAGATCAGACTGGCTTGTTAGAAATGAAGCAATGCTGTAACTCTACGGGAGGTCATATGGTAATGGGAGATTCATTCAACTCTTCTCTATTCAAGCAAACCTTCCAGAGGGTATTTGCACGTGATCAGAAAGGAGACTTGAAAATGGCTTTTAATGGAAATTTGGAAGTGAAGTGCTCACGCGAGCTGAAAATATGTGGCGGGATTGGCTCCTGCGTATCACTAAATGTAAAAAATTCATCTGTTTCGGATACAGAAGTTGGAATGGGAAATACTGTCCAGTGGAAGCTTTGCACTCTGAATCCTAGTTCTACCATGGCTTTCTTTTTCGAAGTTGTTAATCAGCACGCCGCTCCAATTCCTCAAGGTGGAAGAGGATGCCTTCAATTTATTACGCAGTATCAACATTCTAGTGGACAGAGACGAATTCGTGTAACGACTCTTGCTAGGAAGTAAAGGCCTTATAAACTATAACTGTTTCAAGGAAGTAATTAACTTTATTTCAGTTGGGCTGATGCTTCTTCAAATATTCATCATATTAGTGCTGGGTTTGATCAAGAGGCAGCAGCTGTTGTGATGTCTAGAATGGTTGTATATCGAGCCGAAACAGATGATGGTCCTGATGTGCTTAGATGGGTTGACAGACAATTAATTAAATTGGTATGGCAACAATATACCTAGTTTAATTTTAGAAACCCGACTAAACTTTACCATTTTTTTTTATTAAAAAGTGTCAAAAGTTTGGTGAATATAATAAAGACGATCCCAATAGCTTCAGATTAGCAGAAAATTTTAGTCTCTATCCACAATTTATGTACCATCTGAGAAGATCACAATTTCTTCAAGTCTTTAATAATTCACCTGATGAGACTACATTTTATAGGTAATAATATTCTGGTGTTATTTGCATTATGTATTACCAAAAGTATAATTGTAGGCATATGCTTATGAGGGAAGATCTAACACAATCGCTGATTATGATACAACCAATTTTATATAGTTATTCATTCAACGGACCTCCTGAACCTGTCCTCTTAGATACATCTTCAATTCAACCGGATCGAATACTTCTCATGGACACTTTCTTCCAAATTCTCATCTACCATGGAGAGACAATTGCTCAATGGAGAGCACTCAAGTATCAAGATATGCCAGAGTATGAAAATTTTAAACAATTACTTCAGGTGAGCCCGAGGTCAATTTTTTTTTTTTTTTTTTTTTTTTTTAATTTTATATACTTCACTTAGGCGCCTGTTGATGATGCGCAAGAAATATTGCAAACAAGATTTCCCATGCCTCGTTATATAGATACAGAACATGGAGGATCCCAGGCTCGCTTCTTGTTATCAAAAGTAAATCCATCACAAACACATAACAATATGTACGCGTATGGACAGGTAAGCGAATGTTTATTTAAAATTATTTGATTATTAATTTGTTTTTCTTTTGTCCGATAATTTTTATGTCCAGCCCACGATCGGCGCCGCAGCGGTATATAAATTTTATTTTAATATTCCTTGCTTTGGGTTTTGGTACAATCTTTGCAAATTTGGTTATTGTTTTAGAATTGGGGAAATGGTCTATCTCTACACTCTTTCTTATGTAATTACTAGAAAAAGCAACAATTTACTAACAAATTGAATTGTAGAATACTTGGGGCTTACTTTATCCTACTCAGCTTGGCCATCTCCTATACACATAATATAGCTAAAGTAGATTATGCCAGCATATATAAAGTCGAAAATAAGTACATTTCATTATGGCAATGAAAAAGAAAATTTTACATTTGGATGAATTACAAAGTTGACCGTTAAATATTAGCAATACAAATATAGTATATTCGCATATTCGTCATTATTCGACGCCTTGTATATGCTCGCATAATAAGCTCAGTGGTTAGGCCTTAAGGTTTCCATCTATATAGGCAAATGTTTTGCAGCACGAAATTACCATTACCTTTGTGTGTAGAAATATATAGTGGCCACAAGTGCCAACTTGCTAACTTCTCCATAAGCGAACTGGTATTTAGAAGTTCTGTTGGAAGCTGCAGAGTGGAGAGTGCTATAAACCGTATTCAAATATAATATTATAATTTTTTGTGCTTAAATACAGCTTCTTAAAATGCATCTTTGAGAAAAATTAACAATATTGTAAAATTTTAGCTATATCATCTATGGAGAAGTTAACAAAATAGCACAATTGAACATAATATTTTTTTATACAGAAAGCCATACTTTTTGTTATCGAACATATGAACCTAAACTTCTAAATTTTTAATAATTAATAATCAATATTATGAAGAAAGAAAAATATTGCCAGTCTTGAGGAAAAATGTTAAAAAATTCGGTAGCACACAAAGCACTATTTCTTGTTGGAACAGGAAATTTATAACGTTGCTTTGTAGAAATCTGTGGTATCAGTAAGATGTTTATCTTTTACTTATTGTTGGTAAAATTCTTTTAAGCAATTAATTGCTATTAACAAGAAAAATCAGATAGAAACGAGAAATAAGCTAGTTCCTTTCATAATTAATGGAAAGAAATAACCGTATTCATAAAATATGCAGAACATATATGTATGTATTGTAGATTTTCATTTCCTATCCTTTATAGTTCATTTAATGGAGCTTTATTTGTTAATTGTATTTTTTTTATGACCTATGTATAAGCGTCACTTCTGGTATTGGAACTTACAACTTTATCTGCATATAGCTTTGATTGAGTAAACTGAATGCTTACTTTGACCAAAAATTAAAACAATACATTTTAGTTTTGTAAGAATATTTAAGAAATTATAAATCGTAACCAACTCGACAACAATTTACCGCCTATATTTCCAAAACAAGACTGTGCTGATTCTACCTCTCAATACTTTCATATCCTGAACTATACATTAAAAATGCTGTCGAGGTTGCTAATTATTCTTACCCTATCATAAATTAATCTAGCTACCCTGCAGCTAAGCCTGGAGCCGGCACATATAAGCTGTCATATAATGTGTATTCTATCTACATCTGCCCTTAATACATTTCTTAAGAATTTCTTCTAGTTTAAACTGTCGGTTTATTGTTCGAGCCGCCGAGAAGGTTTCTGAGACCTTGAATTTTTTTTTTTTATTATGATCACGCCAGATCGTTACAACTCGGCCAACCTATGATCCACTGTCCGCAGTGATCGATCAGCTTAACCGTCAGCATTGGAATACACTGATGCGGTAGTTTTAAGATCAGGAGCTTCCTCCCATCTCGTCCCCATTTCTTCTGACGACTACATGGTCAAGAGTATAAATTTCAAAAACAACCGCTAAAATCAGACAAAAAAAAACCACGAAGGTCAACAAAAAACAACCACACTAAGGTCAAAGCCATATTTATTAGTCATCTTTGTACATTACTGCAATTAGTAAGATCAAGACTAAGTTTATTCGTCATCCATATAACATTCTTCTTCTTCATCATCTCCATCATCTCCATCCGATTCTAGCCCTATGTCAGTTAGGACGCACCACGGCTTGTGTTCTCTGCTGAATGAGCCGACTTATAGGGCTTCTGAGTAATCTGCGTTACTGGTGTATCCACTATCACATACCTGCCGTTCCCCAATATGGCCTTCACTTCGTATGGACCTTTGAATCGCGGGTGTAGTTTACGGGGCTGGACGGTCATGGAGGACTTTATTAAGACAAATTCCCTTCAGCATACTTCCGCGGAGGTTTACAACTTTGATTGTGTCTAGCAGCTTGTTTTGTTTTATTTTTGTCAATCAGCTTCTTTGTTTCTTGCCGAATCTCCTGTAAGTTCACCGTTGCGTCCTTCTCGGTCCAATCATTCATAATAAGTGTTAGGTTATTGTCAATTCTGTATCTAGGAGTATAACCCATCAGTATTTTGTGAGGTGAACTTTTCGTAGTCGAATGTTTCGTGCTGTTTAAGGCGATTTGCATCTTATGTACGTTCTTGTCCCAATCTTTACCATTTTTGTCCTGAGCCATCGTAGTTATGGATAATTTAAACGTGCGAAAAAAATATCGTTCCACCTGAATTAGCACGAGGGGTTTTCACTGCAGTTAACGTGTATCGAATTATATTATCCTTGCAATATTCTCGAATTCCTGCGAAGTGAACGCTGTACCTCTGTCCGAAACGATGTATGTTGGTAGTCCAAAGTATTGAGATACTTCATCGAGCATTCTGATGACACTTCTTGTAGCAGTGTTTCGTGTTGGTTTAAATACAGCAAACTTGGTGAACGCATCTACTAAACCGATAACATATTGATTTCCGGACTTGCTCTTTGGGAATGGGCTAAAGTGAACAGTGTAGAATGGTATAGTAATACCTCGTCGGCATGTATCGTATACCTACATTCATCTGTTCCTCTTTGATTATAGATTATAGTAATTATCGGTTTCATGTTGGGAAATCAGAAGTTCGTGCGGATATCGTCCAGAGTACGTTGAATGTCCTCTATCGTCGTGCATAGACTGTATGATTCGCCATTTTATTCCTGTCGGTACAGCAAACTTATTTCCGCTATCGGTTTTCTTATATAATCGTCCAGTTTGTATGCACTAGTTTCCTTTAATTCCATCCTTGTTTGGGCGGTTATTTAATTCACCTTCGAAGACCTTAGTTATTTCCTTAAGATGAGGATCGTGCATTTCCAAGGTGGCTACCCATTCTTCTAAGTCTGTGCTGACAATCCAAATGTTTCCACCTACTGTTTCACTATCTATTCCGGATTCGTGAGGGGCTCGACTTAGAGCATCAGCATGCGCTAACTGTTTTCCTGGTCTAAATATTAAATCGAAATCGTACTCTTGAATTTTAAGCCACCAGCGAGCAATTCTTGGCAGAAGATTTCGTTTCTTTTGGGTCATTCTCAATGAGTTACAGTCAGTTAAAATTCGGAATTTTCGATGCAATAGATAATATTTGAATCGTTCCAAACTCTCCATCACGGCTAGAGCTTCGAGCTCGTAGCTATGGTATTTTGACTCCCTCTCGGTTGTTGCACGGCTAAAATATGAAACGGCATGTAATTTCTTATCCTGTGCGTCAATCTGCAACAATATTCCCGCCAATCCGTTACTACTACCGTCGGTATGCAATTCTTGTTTGGCATTTATATGAAATAGTGTAAGAACTGGCCTTTCGGTTAATATTGTCTTCAAATTCTGGAATGCTTGTTCCTCGGCATCGCCCCATACAAAGACTGAGTCCTTTTTCAATAGTTTGTTGAGTGGAACCGCGATATTTGCAAAAAAATTTACGAACCGTCTAAAGTACCCGGGTAGTCCTAAGAATTGTCGGATTTCTTTGTTAACTGCATCATTTTTTTTTGTTCCAGGTTAACTCCTTCACTTGTAATTTCGTGACCAAAAAATTCTAGTTTCGTTTGCAAGAATCTGCATTTTTCTGCATTCAATGTCAGTCCCGTCTTGCGTACTTCGGTCAAGAACTGTTTGAGTATCTCTACATTCCTGGCGATGTCTTCTGTTGCAATAAGGACATCGTCCATGTGCAGTATAACTGAGCCAAGTTTCAATGGTTGAATTAGCTTGGCCATCAATCTCATAAACGTCGCAGGTGATTTGGTCAATCCAAATGGGACCCGCGTAAATTCAAAATGTCCTTCTGGCGTGTTTAAAGTTCCCTCTATGTTAAGGACAGGGAATTGCTCTCGTTGCGTAATAGCATTTAGTTGCCTGTAGTCCACACACTCTATATTCAGCATTCTTCTTTGGGCGTATTCTGACGTCGAATGGCATATAATTTCTTCAGCTAGGAGCCCATTCACCACACTGTTTAGAGTAGATTTTAACCCATACGGGACTTTATATTGTCGACATTTTATCACTTTATTTTCTTTTATTTTAATGCTCATTTTCACAAAAATTTTGTTCCGTACTTTATGATTAAATTAGTAGTGTTATGTACGGAAACTAATCTATAATATAAGACAGGCGTGCCTTGGCTCGTTTATTCGTTTGGCAGATTGGAGGCGGTGTAAAGAATTAAACTCCACTTTTCTCATATAATATGTATGCGCGTGTGTCGCGTGTGGTACGTGACGTGCGTGGTTTATTCTCTATAAAAATAATACATTCAGTTCTCTATAACTAATACATTGAGTAATTCACTTTAAGTTACTTTATTTGGTGCCTTCAATGGCTTAAGCTTATACTATAAATGCACGTTCAATATTTATCCCGTACTAGTTCGATATTTGGCAGAGAAATCACTTCCCTCGCTTTTCTCTTCTTCTTTGTTCCTTCTGTTTAATACGGCCGTCCAGGCTCTCGCCGCCAATTACTAACTTCGCGCTCGTTCCCACGACATTCCGCCCCCCTGTGAATTGCCACGGCTCCAGTACCAGGATCTTCCAGTGGTAGTGGTACAGGATCCGAAAATTCACGACTGACAACATCTAGTACTGCGAGCTTTGAGACAGGCTTCCTCAGTATTGAAGTTGCTGATTTAACTGCAGCAGTCCGAACCTGACCGTCTGGGCCAGGAAAGGTTTCAACGACTCTCCCTCTTTGCCATTTAATTCTGATCATTGTCACATATTATTACCAAATCTCCAGTTTTGATTGGTTCTACCCTCTCGTGCCATTTCGTCCGCCGCGTCAATGTTGGCAAGTACTCCTGGATCCATCTTTTCCAAAAGCGGTTCTTCAGCTGTTGAGCGATTCGCCATTGCTTACGCAATGACCATAACTTGTCGTCACACGAACCTGGCGTTTGGGATGAGTTCATCGTACCAATAAGAAAGTGATTCGGTGCAAGTGGTTCTTCTTCATCACTCGATACCGGTAAATGTGTTAGTGGTCGACTGTTGACAATACATTCGGGCTCTATTAGTAAACTGCGAAGTGTTTCTACCCGTGGAGCCTGTTCATGGAGAGTGCAGGTTAGAACTCTTTTAACTGATTGGACCAGGCGTTCCCAGCAGCCTCCAGCATGAGGAGTTCCTGGGAAATTAAAGATCCACTCAATACCTTGATTTGATAATTCAGCTTGGATCTTGTCGTTATCGAAGTCATCAATCGCAGTTGGTAACTCTCGTTTTGCACCCACAAAATTTGTTCCATTATCACTTCTTATCCTACTTGGTATTCCGCGGCGATTAACGAAGTTGCGAATGCATAATAGACAGGCATCTGTTGATAGGTCGGCTGCTAATTCAAGATGTACCGCTCGAACGGTCAGACAGGTGAACAATGCTACCCAACGTTTTTCTTTACGGCGCCCGACACTTACATAAAAGGGTCCAAAGTAATCGAGGCCTGTGTATGTAAATGGGCGGATATAGGATGTTACTCTATCCTTTGGTAGCTGTCCCATCAGGGGAATTTTTGGCATCACTGATTTGTTCTTACATACCTGACAGTTTTTTGCCGTACGTTTTACCAGAGATCGTAGGTCAGGAATCCAAAAGCGTTGACGAATTTCATTCACAGTTGCTTCTTGGTTTTGGTGAAACAGTTTATTATGGTAGTATGTGACAATTAGTTGCGTTAGGGAGTGTCCTTTTGACAAAATGATTGGCCTCTACATTGTTATTGGAACAGATGTAGCTGCATCGATTCTACCTGAGATTCTAAGGAGTCTTCCTTCTCCTAAGACACCCGTGAGTCGGTACGGGGAACTTGATTTATCAATGGTTTCACCATTGATGAGTAACTTTATTTCGTCGGCAAAGTCCTCAAACTGTGCTTGATGACACAGTAAGTGCTCAGCATTTTGTAATTCCAGTACTGTTAGTTCTCTGTTGACGGCGGAATACCTTTTCGGTTGACAGTTATTAATAAACCTTAAACACCAGGCTGTTATCCGTTTTAGTCTGCAATAGTCGGAAAATTTAGTCAAATCTATAATGCAGCTATTGCCTACCAACTGGTTGAATAGCACATGTTTTGCTCGGAGCTCTTCTTCGCACTCGTGACCGGAAATCTGTTGTGGAGTATTTGGCCAGAGTTTCTCTTCGCTTTGTAGAAACTTTGGACCATTCACCCATCTACTTCGTGGGTCGAAACGAGCTGGATACTTGGCTCTTGTCGCATCATCTGCTGCATTCTGTTTACTAGGTATCCAGCGCCATTCAGACGTTTTGGAACTCTCTAGAATTTCAGCTATTCTGTGGGCTACGGTTTGTAGCGTCGGTGATCAGAGTGGATCCAGTTGATGACTGTCGACGAATCACACCAAAAATATCTATTACTGACTATTCCATCATGGGTTTCTATTATATTGTTACATAATCGTATACCAAGTACCGCTGACTGTAGCTCTAGGCGTGGCACTGACAAGTGTTTTAATGGTGCACATCTTGTTTTGCCATTTACGAAGGCTATCTGGATACCATTGGCTGACTGAATTCTGAAATAGCATACTGTGATATACATTTAATACCATAAATACAAACAACACTAAAAAGCTGTAAACACAAATTTCACAACAAATGTAAAACGCTAAAATTAATCAGCACAAATTTATTACAACACCATTCATAATCGAAAATAATTGATGATAATAATGACATACATTTATTTGCAACAAGCAAGCGATTGCACCACTGACCCAAACGATTCATCGTCAAGGGGTTTCACGCGTAAATGCATGTCATCATAATTTTATGCACATTGCTTACTCGCCCAGCGTCAGCATTTAGAATAGTAAGAATAGGGTACCATAGGTTACTAATTATGTATATATAGGCTAAGAACGATCAATAAATTGAATTCATTCAGTTCTCTTGATTTATCGAGAAAGTTACAAACCGTCGTGTATTATTCCACATAGGAGTACTAAGCTGTACAGCTGCTCCTACTATTCATACCCCCATTTTATCTCGGAGTCTGAGCTGTTAATAGCCGCTCCAGTGGAGTCAAAGTCACACGACTGCTCCCAGGTTTTTCTTTAAAAATTATAAAAGATACTACATGGCGACCGTGACATCGTAGAAACTGCGAAATTTGTAACTTTGCGAATCTGCAGACCATAATATCATCATCAAAAGTGCAGCTGGGAATTTTCATAAATAATAGAAACTTATACGGTGACATAGTAACAACCACCAAAAAACTGCGAAGACGACTACATCCACTACCAGTACCAATCAGAAGAAATTTTAGTATGAACGAGATAGATGCCATCTTCAATCACATTTTCAAGACTATTGAAGAAACTAAGAAGATACCAGAGAGGAATATAGAAGGCATAACACTGTATCCAGTAAATAAGAAGCCGACGCCGTACATCCCCAAATCAAGGCTGGACAACGAAAATCCTCCACCATACGAAGCGGGTCCAAAAAGAATCACCATCGAGGAGTATAGAAGCAGAAACACAAGCAGTGTAAAAACTCAGGAGACAAAACCACGAAAAAGAGGAGGCAAGAGACAAAAAATTGCACAGGAACTTCAAAATTACAAGGTACTTGTCGAGTTAGCAGCAACTGAGGAGGAACGGGAAAAATACAACAAACTAATAATATTGACAAAAAAACAACTGAACGTCATCAAAAGGAAGAGATAAGGGTTTAATGATCTAATTTAAAATTTATTTTTTTTAAAATATAAAGTAGAAGTAGCGTAGTATAAAGGTATAATAATAATTAAATAATTAATATGTAAAAAAAAAAAAAAAAAAAAAAAAAAAAAAAAAAAAAAAAAAAAAAAATTTTTTCTTTTGCTGTTTGCTTGACGTTGTTGGAAATAAGCGAAACATTTTCAGTAATGGGTAAAACGCAATCCAAAACTTCAGATAACAACGGGGAAATTGTTAATAATCTAATTATAGAGGATACAGTTTCGGTCGAGAATAATCAGATAATAATAATTTTATGCATATTGGTTGCAATTAAAATCATTGAATTTGTATACATACTGTACAAAGATCATAGGAGGGGTTTAAGGAAAAGATACCTCAGTACCCCAGCAAAATTAAACATATCAACCGTCTGATAAATGGAAGCACTTATAAAGATTAAGGACGAACTAGAAAATATTCTGGACAATTTTAAGAAAAGTAAAAACCGTCCTTATTCTGAGAAAACTCTGCAAGAGAAAGAAAAGTTAACAAATCAACTCTGTGCCAAGGCAAAAGAAAACGCACTTAAACAAGCGGACGTCGAAACAATATTGAAGATAAAAGTTATCTACGAAGAAATTGAAAGTATAGCAAACAAAATCTTAGAAAACATAAATACACAAAAACAAACAAAGATGGGTTTTGACATAAAAACAGCTACATCGCTCATACAACCCTACGATGGAAAGCTGGATGAAACTGATTCTTTTATCGAGTCTATGGAACTACTAGACGAGTTAACAGCAAACGAACATAAAACCATCATGATCAAATTCATCAAGACACGTATAACTGGAAAAGCCAAGTACGTAATATCGGAGGGCACAAATACAGTATCAACGATCAAAGCCAAATTAAAAGAAAAATTTTCGGCAAAATTATCGTCAGATGCTATTCTGGCACAACTGCGATCATGCCAGCAAGGTAACAGAAAACTTGCAGACTTTTCCAATCAGATAGAAAATCTATCAGGCCAGCTGACTAGAGCCTTTATAACAGAGAAAGTAGCAGCTGGAGAAGCAGCTGAAAAATTGGCCGAAAAATTTTCAATACAGTCATTTATGAACAATGTTGCCAATACAGAAACAGCGATTATACTAAAAGCTAGTAGCCTAGGAACACTTTCAGAATTAGCAGCGAAGGCAATAGCAGTAGATAAGCCGCAGCCAAGCAGTGTCCTGCATTATAATACCAACCCATCAAGAAAGTTTCATTATAATAATACGCAAGGGTTCAACAATCAAAATAATTTTAACAGGAACAGGGAGCGCTGGCCCAAACAACAGTACAATAGAAATATGGCAGCCAATAATAGACAAAACCACCCACGAAATCAATATAACCACCGCGATAAAAGATATTTCGGTGACGCTGCACCAAATAACAGTAGTCGCTACCAGAATAATCTGCGAGCAAATAATAATAATACCTATAATCAAAGAAGAAATGTAAACTACTTCGAATCGGGGGAATATCAAGCCCCCCAACCAGAGGAAGAAACAACACGGTTGGGGGCTGCGACGAATTCAAGCCAAGAATACATTGCCTAAACCTATCCTTAACAAACTTTATTAAAGCGTATGTCGACATGTGCGGGTCAGTATGTACTCTGATTGTAGACACAGGGGCAGAAATATCCATATTCAAGAGGGGAAAAATTAATAAAGACCAACTTTACTATCCTAAAAACACTTGTATTATCCAAGGGGTTACGGATACTAAGAGGCAGTCGATTGGGGCAACATACACAAAACTACATTTTAACGACCAGTTTGCGGTCGAACATTTATTCCAGATAGTAGAAGATGATTTCTCCCTCGGGGCTGATGCAATTTTAGGACTAGATTTCCTAACAAAATTCAAGACCACTATCGATTATGATACGTGGACCCTTACATTAAACACACCTGAAAGTTCGGCAGAGATCCCAATACTGAATGGTCCATCCGAAAATTCTATTATCATACCACCCCGATGTGAAATAATAAGAAAGTTCAAGGTTAAAAAACAAGAAGGTGCCAATGATATGGTAATCATTGGACAAGAAATCCACCCAGGCATATTCATTGCAGGATCAGTAACTTCACAAAATTACCCACTAGTCAGGATACTAAACACTACAAACAAAACCACCACACTACAACATTCCGACATAATAACACAACACCTCTCAGACTTTAACGTCATTAATACAGACACAATAAAATCAAAAAGAACAGAACAAGTTATCTCCAAATTAAACTTAAACAGCATTCCAAACTACGCCAAACTTCAATTCGAAGAATTATGCCGAGAATATGAAGACATATTTGCGTTAGAAAGTGAACCTCTAACAACCAATAACTTCTACAAACAAAATATAGAACTAACTGATAATAGAGCAGTATACACAAAAAACTACCGAATACCAGAAGCACACAAAACCGAGATTAATAGGCA
The DNA here is from genome assembly GCA_963930735.1 of Dioctria linearis. NCBI lineage: Eukaryota > Metazoa > Arthropoda > Insecta > Diptera > Asilidae > Dioctria > Dioctria linearis. Next base: position 209,855,017 of record OZ005741.1, on the reverse strand, counting down.
GGTAGACAAAATGCTAGTAGACGGAATAATAGAGAACTCTGTTTCTCACTTTAATTCTCCAATACTACTAGTACCCAAAAAATCCAACAACCAAAATAAAAAATGGCGTTTAGTAGTTGATTTTAGGAATCTTAATAAAAAAGTTCTGGCAGATAAATTTCCCTTACCGCGTATAGAAGAGATACTCGACCAAATGGGCCGAGCCAAATACTTCTCTACACTTGACCTTATGTCCGGATTCCACCAAATACCATTAGAGGAATCTTCTAGAAAGTTCACAGCTTTTTCAACTAACCAAGGTCACTACCAGTATACACGACTTCCTTTCGGACTTAATATAAGTCCAAATAGTTTCCAAAGGATGATGACCATCGCCATGACGGGTCTACCACCGGAAATAGCCTTTCTGTACATTGACGACATCATAGTCGTCGGATGTTCACAGTCACACCATATAAAAAACTTGCAAACAGTATTTAACAGATTACGAGAGCGTAATCTCAAATTAAATCCTGAAAAATGCAAATTTTTCCAAACCGAAGTCACCTATCTTGGACATCGAATATCAGCACAAGGCATAAGCCCAGACAGTTCAAAATACGAGGTAGTTAAAAATTATCCTATCCCAAAAAACGCCGACGAAGTCAGACGATTCGTAGCATTCTGTAATTATTACCGCCGTTTCATCCCCAACTTTGCAGAAATAGCACTACCGTTAAACAAACTACTCCGGAAAAACACAAAATTCGAATGGGCAGAAATCCAACAAAAATCTTTCGATGCTCTCAAATCAAGTTTGATATCCCCAATAATACTGCAGCACCCTGATTTCAAAACCCAATTCACCATTTCCACAGACGCCTCGAATGCTGCATGTGGAGCAATCTTATCACAAAGTGTCGACGGAACAGAACACCCAATCGCATACGCTAGTAAAACATTTACTGCCGGAGAAAAAAATAAGTCAGTAATTGAAAAGGAACTCGCAGCAATACATTGGGCAATTATACATTTTAAGCCTTATGTTTATGGCAGAAAATTCACAATAAGAACAGACCATCGACCCTTAACATATCTTTTTGGCATGAAAAACCCATCATCTAAACTAACACGAATGAGGTTAGATTTAGAGGAATTCGATTTCGAAGTCAAATACATTAAAGGAAAAGGAAATAACGGACCCGACGCGTTATCAAGAATACAACTTGACATTAATGATTTGAAGGAAATAAATGTCCGACGCGTCCAAACCCGAGCAATGAAAAAACAAAAAGAACAAAACATAATGTCCGATGAAATGAAAAATACTCCTATAGTCCCGCAGCCTGATCAACTGCGCGTTTGGGAGATACCATCTCCAACAAAGATAGCCAAATTACCTGAACTAAAAGTAAAAATTGAGAACTGCAGTAATAAAGAAACACAAATAGAAATAAATATAGTGCACAAGTATGAAATAAAATATAAGCGGTATATAAATATAAAAAACAACCAACCAGTAGAGCCCGCACTAGAGCAGGTACTCGAAGTATTGGATAATGATATATATAAACAATTTCAGACCAAGACTCTGAAACTTTCTGCAGAAAGCGAGATATTTAAAATAATTAATTTAACCGCATTTAAAATCCTAGGAAACAAAGTATTAAAAAATATAAACGTTAAAATTTTCAAACCGCAACGGTACATATCAGAAACAACGAAAATAAACGAAATCCTACATAACTATCACTCCACACCTACAGGAGGACATCTGGGTCAATCAAGACTGTATAAAAAGCTGAAGGAAATGTACAAATGGAAGAAAATGAGGAAAACAATAGCGAAATATATAAACAGATGCGAGCTTTGTGCGAAAAATAAGCACCAAAAGCATAATAAAGAGCATATGGAAATAACTACAACACCAACAAAAGTTTTCGACATTGTATCCATTGACACAGTCGGCCCATTTACAAAAACCACCAACGATAACAGATACGCAGTAACAATGCAATGCGATCTAAGCAAGTATATAGTAATAATACCCACAAAGGACAAGGAAGCAAATTCCATAGCAAGAGCCATAGTGAATGGGTTCATACTAACATACGGACCTATGAGCAAAATTAAAACTGATCTAGGAACGGAATACAAAAACCAGGTCTTTGCGGAAGTATGTAATATACTGAAAATAAAACAACTGTTCGCGACCGCCGCACATCCCGAAACGATCGGAGCACTAGAAAGAAACCACAAGTGCCTAAATGAATATCTCAGATGTTTTGTTAATGACAATAGAGACGATTGGGATACATGGATTCCATATTACGCATTCTGCTACAACACCACACCAAACACCGTACATGGCTACACACCATTCGAACTCATATTTGCCAAAAATATAGACCTACCTTCAGAACTCACAATTGATAGACCAGATCCCGTGTATAATTATGACCTGTATAGTAAAGAGATGAAATACAGACTTCAACAAGCCATAGGTAAGGCAAAACAATACCTCCAGGCATCTAAAGTGCGAAGAAAGCAAGTCAAGGATGCTAATTGCAAACCAATATCAATCAAAGTAGGCGACAAAGTACTAATGACAGTACAAAATAGACGAAAACTAGATCCTCTATACAACGGACCTTATATAATTAAATCAATAGACAACGTAAATTGCATTATCGAAGATATAAATAAGAACAAAATCAAAATACATAAGAATAGGCTAAGAAAGATAGAAAATTAAAAATTATGTACTATTATTCTAACTATCTCTAGCATGTTAAATTAGATTACACACCGGTGTAGACAAATAAGAATTATTGTAATCAACTAGATAAGTAAACGTAAACAATAAAGATCCCAATTACTAATGCCATTGAGCAATTAAGAGCTATAATAATAAACTATATATAAGTAGGTATATGTAAATACGACTAGGAATTAAGACTCATTATAATCAGCTACATACAAAAACATACCATATGAACTATTAGTATACATAAGCGATAAAATGCTTCATTGCGGCGAGCAAACAATTAAGGTTTAACGTAAACAAACTATAAAAAAAAAAAAAAAAAAAAAAAAAAAAAAAAAAAAAAAAAAAAAAAAAAAAAAAAAAAAAAAAAAAAAAAAAAAAAAAAAAAAAAAAAAAAAATTTATGTAAACACAAATTTTTTTTTCCCTAAGGGGGAAAGGTGTGATATACATTTAATACCATAAATACAAACAACACTAAAAAGCTGTAAACACAAATTTCACAACAAATGTAAAACGCTAAAATTAATCAGCACAAATTTATTACAACACCATTCATAATCGAAAATAATTGATGATAATAATGACATACATTTATTTGCAACAAGCAAGCGATTGCACCACTGACCCAAACGATTCATCGTCAAGGGGTTTCACGCGTAAATGCATGTCATCATAATTTTATGCACATTGCTTACTCGCCCAGCGTCAGCATTTAGAATAGTAAGAATAGGGTACCATAGGTTACTAATTATGTATATATAGGCTAAGAACGATCAATAAATTGAATTCATTCAGTTCTCTTGATTTATCGAGAAAGTTACAAACCGTCGTGTATTATTCCACATAGGAGTACTAAGCTGTACAGCTGCTCCTACTATTCATACCCCCATTTTATCTCGGAGTCTGAGCTGTTAATAGCCGCTCCAGTGGAGTCAAAGTCACACGACTGCTCCCAGGTTTTTCTTTAAAAATTATAAAAGATACTACAATACGGCGGCAAAAGCATTCTCACTGGCGTCGACGAACGTGTGTAGTTGGACATCTGTAGCGATGGACAAGTGGGATGAGTAACATCTTGACAAACGAAATTCTTTCACGGATTCCAGTTCCTTTTGCCACTGTAACCACGATTTATAAATGTCATCAGGGAGTGGCTGATTCCAACCGATGCCATCTTTCCAAACCTTTTGTAGCATAACCTTGGAGTGTATCATGAAGTTTGCCAGCAGTCCGAACGGATCAAATACAGACATGGACATGCTTAAAAGTTCCCGTTTGGTAGGTCGTCTTTTACCCGCAAGCACGTCCTTATCTACTCGGTGAAACTTCAGCTGAAACTTCAATGTGTCATCCTTTGTTGTCCCAGTACATTCCCAATATTTTTTCCGTACCAGCTGAGGATTCCATGTTCATGCTGACCGGATGTTCTGGTGTCTTGTTATGGCCATTCAAAGTTTCAGCCACGATGTCGGTATTTGAAACAAAGTCTTTTAACTCAAATCCTCCTAGGTTATGAATTTGTTTCACGGATGATAATACTTCAATCGCTTCAGCGATGTCGTCAAAGCTATCGACAAAGTCATCGACGTAGTGATGTTTAATAATTGCTTTAACTGCTCTTGGGTACTTTTCGATGAAGTCCGCGGCGTTTTTATTTTTTATGAAATGAGCTGAGCATGGTGAGCAAGTTGCACCAAATGTCATTACCTCCATCGTGTACACCCCTGGCGGCTTTAAGGTGTTTCCATCCCTCCATAGAAACCGTTGTTCATCTCTATCTTGAGGTTGAATCAAGATTTGATGAAACATTTCTCTGATATCAGCGCACACTGCTATCTTTCTCTTACGAACGTTGTATAATACTGTTGTAAGAGACTGACACTGATCTGGTCCCTTAATTAGTTCAGTGAGGTACTATTCACTGTCGCAGCTGCATCAAACACTAGCCGCAACTTCTCAGGCTTGTTCGGATTTCGTACCGCGAAGTGTGGTAAGAACCATGTTTTCGGACCTCTTTTGTTAGCTTCGACATCTGTGAGTTTTCTGGCATAACCTCTGTTTAAGTAGTTTGAAATGATTTCACTGTAGCTGGCTGCGTAATTTGGGTCCTTTTTCATTTTATTTTCAATACCCTCAAGTCTTCTTTTGGCCATATCGTAGCTATCTGGAAGTACGACGTCTTAGTTTTTCCAAAGGAGACCGATTTGGAACTTGTTCCCCACTCGAACGGTAGTCTCATCAAGAATTCGTCGAGCTTGCATGTCAAGATCTGATTTCAAGTTTATTTCACTCTTTTTTACTCCAAAATTTTCCGTGGAGAAATATTCCTCGAAGAGCTGATGCAGGTGATCGCTGTTTTCACTTGCTGCTTCCTTAGTATGAAGAACAATGGTGTTGTCGTGGCCATCAAATTTGTTAGTACTATTTTGTCCATAAACAATCCACCCTAATTTCGTTCGAACTATGACTGGGCCGCTTGACGAATGTTGGATGGAACGATTTGGGAGACCGAGATGACAGTTGTCTATTCCTATTAGTAATTTAGGACTCACATTATTGTATTCACTTATTGGCAGATCTTTTAAGCCCTGATATTTGCTGTATATCACTGAAAGTTTCAACGTTTAAGATGGTAGGCTAATGTTTTTGACGGTTCTCACGTTGTTTATAGCAAACCTTTTGGCTCTGGGTTTATTTTGACTTATTTCTAGATTAGCCAGCGTGGATAGTTCTGTTGTCCTCTTGTTGCCAAACCATTGCAACGTAAGCGGCTCTACCCTTCCATTTATTTTTAATTGTTTAGCTAGGCTTTCATCCATTAGTGTTATAGAAGAACCTTCATCTATCAGAGCGTATGTTTCCACTTCTGTGTTCGGCCCAAACAAGCGCACAGGCAGAATTTTAAATAACAATTCCACTGGCTTCTCCATTGGCCTTTCGGTATAGCAATTAAGTACTGAATGTGTAATATCAGGCTTGTCTTCCTTTGTTACTCCATAGTTCTTCGTAACTATTGGCTTTGGTTCTATTGTCTTTGGCTTTTGTTCTATTTTTTCCTCATGAAGCAGAGGATGATGAATCCGTTGGCAGCCATCTAATTTACATGCGCCTTTTATTTATGTCCGGGTGTTATGCCCTAACTTTAGGCAACCGAAACAAAGTCTTTTTTCTTTGGCTTTACACCATCGTTGGCTAACGTTTAAATTGAGAAAAGAGAAACATTCAGTTATAGAATGGGACTTTTCACACATACTGCAGCCTAACTGCAATTGTTTCTGGCTGTGATCATGTGTATGGAGGACCACATTTTTCGGCTTAGTTCGCTTGTCACTTTGACTTTGATAAGTTGACGGTGTAGCCGTGACAAGGCTTACTAATTTGGACAATTGATTTAACCAATCACTAAAGTTTTTTACAGTTGCATAAGGCTGGATATTTATCGCATACTGTGCCCACTCGAGCCTTTTACTCATAGGTAATTTGGCAATTAACTCTTCCATTAAAGTCGGGTTACCTAAATGTTGTTGGCTGTTGGTTGTTTCCAAAAAAGTCGCAAGATTTCTTACCTTAATAGCAAATGGTATCAATAAATCTAGTCTACTTTCTTGTATTGGCGAAATGTCTTTAACTTTACCTATCTGACTTCTAACAAGACGGTCAGGTCGACCAAACATAAATTCTAGTTGAGACATAACTTCTTCCACATTATTTGGATGAATTAGTAATGACTCTACACTTTCCTTTGCTTCACCTTTGAGGCATTTTTGTAGTCGAAATGTATTCTCGAGGTTGCTGAGCCCATAAGCAATTGTTGACTGGCGATATGTTGTAGAAAACATAGGCCATTCCTCCGGCTTACCGCTGAATTCTGGCAAGTCGTGCAACTTTCGACGGTTTTCATATCCATTTTGGCTTAATGGAGTTTGAAGTGGCGATATAATTGGCAGTATGTTGCTATTAACTGGCATTGACAGTTGACCAGTTTGACTATAATATGGCATATAAGGAGAATTGACTGGAACTGACGAAGTACGTTGTGAAGACTGCCCTTGAAATGATGACTGACTACTTGCAGGCGGCAAGTAGATTGCTTTGGTGTTTGGCAAACTAGGCTGTTGGACTGTAGAGTTGATAGTTTGTGATTGAGCTGTACTCAACGGCAGTGTGGAGGACAGAGACCCTAGTTGCACTGTTCCGGCATGTGAACTGGCACCTATTTCTGTAGATGACACAGAGGATGATATTAAATTGGTTAATTTTATTCGTTCTGCCTTTTCAGAAACGACTTCAGCTTGTGCAGCTTCAAGTTTTTTATTTAATTCCAACATTTGGCTGATCAAGTTGTTCAGAAGTAACCGTGTGTCACTTTCGTTGTCATGACTGCCTACAATTGTTTGATTTAAACTAGTATCCAATGTATCTGGAGTATCCTCCAGGGTTTTGGCTCCGTTTTCAGACATGTTTGACTGGTGTTCCTCAGTATAGGAACTGAATATATTTGAAGGTAAAGATGTTACCTGGTAGCTACTTAAATAGCTTGGGAGTTGGCCTTGATTTGACCTGCAACTTCTCCTAGGTTCGCCTTCGACTTCTCATTGGCCTTGGCTGTCCGAGGATTGTTGCGGCTGGTTTGTTAGTTGGGACTTTAGTGGCATAAAGGAGCAAATAAAAGAATAAAGTTGTTATGTACGGAAACTAATCTATAATATAAGGCAGGCGTGCCTTGGCTCGTTTATTCGTTTGGAAGATTGGAGGCGGTGTAAAGAATTAAACTCCACTTTTCTCATATAATATGTATGCGCGTGTGTCGCGTGTGGTACGTGACGTGCGTGGTTTATTCTCTATAAAAATAATACATTCAGTTCTCTATAACTAATACATTGAGTAATTCACTTTAAGTTACTTTATTTGGTGCCTTCAATGGCTTAAGCTTATACTATAAATGCACGTTCAATATTTATCCCGTACTAGTTCGATATTTGGCAGAGAAATCACTTCCCTCGCTTTTCTCTTCTTCTTCTTTGTCCCTTCTGTTTAATACGGCCGTCCAGGTTCTCGCCGCCAATTACTAACTTCGCGCTCGTTCCCACGACAAGAAGCATGATCGAAATTCGTTGACTAAGCTCACCAGCGTAGTCTTATCCTTAGTAGGAACTTCTTCGCAGATATTCAGCTCTGATGCGTCTACAAATTGTCGTACTTCCATCAAATCATCCCCTTCCTTACCCGTTTCGTTCATATAATCGTTTTCAACGCCTTCCGTAGTATTTTTATTGGATTCATTTTTTCACTATCTTTATTCCGAGTCGATCTAAGAAATTTTTACTCACTATTATGGGAGTTGACTGGGCGTCGTTTGGCACGACCAATAAGGTTATCTGCTCTTGAACCTTATCTATTTTGCCTAACACCTTGCACTTGCTTCCTCCGCGACCTCTCTACTATCCATAGATTTTCTGCAACTACTCCTGATTTTATGATGGTGACGTCGCTACCTAAATACAAAAAGGCTAGTATTGGCACATCGTCCACTAGTATCTCTGGATAATATTCCTTCTCCTCTGCTTTTATTTTTGCCTTGATTTTACCGACATTTTTGTTCATATTTGGGCAATTTCTTGCGTAATGATCACCCTGCTTACATATATAGCAAAACCTTTTTTTTAAATCTACTGTACATACCTTAGATGTGGCCGATGCCATTACACTTGAAACATCTGAGAATATCCCTGTCACTACCTGTATGAGCCAGTTTCTGGTTGTTAACTCTTTGCTTGGTGTATTGGTCTAACTCTAGAACTATTTCGTAGTTTTTGGTGTGGCTGGTACAAATCTTTTGAAGATGTTGGTCGTTTAAAGTTAGCCTGATGTAATGACTCTCTAGTTTTCGATGCATTCTTCCCTTCGTCTTCCTGCTCATGATTTCCATTATTATGGAAGAATCATCCTAGTCATTGGGGAAACTTTTCACTAACTCAATTTTAAATAAGTTCCACGTTTTTAAATCTGCTTGTCGGCTCTGATACCAATACTTAGCTGCGCCCTGTAAACAAAGCGATGAATAAAAGAGTGTTGTTTTGTCATCCCATAAATAAATCTGTTTCAGTGCTTCCATACTCCTTATCCATTCTGCTGCTGTGGTTATGCTCCCGCTCGCTGGATCAAATGATTCGACCATCTCTCTTATTTCTGCAATTCCCATTTTGAAAGACGCAACATTTTTTTCCTGCCAATCTTCAATTTCCCAGGAAACACTGTTTTGCTAACTCAAGTTGGAGACTTCCTCAACACGTTTCACTAGAGCACTATTTTCCTTCCTTAACTCTTCAATATTTTTTCTTAATCTATCAATTACTTCGTCCGTATTCTTGGACGACACTTCTTCATCTTCACTTTCCATTTCACACTACCTTCACTAATTATTTTAATTAAGGATTGATATGCTATACTTATACTAGGCACTTAAACTAATTTCCCACAGGAATTAAAGCAATCCTTGCTGTTCAATAATTTGCACTATACAGTATTCACAGTATCGTTGGATATACAAGTAAACACTCACTTATTCGCACAATTAAATACAGCTCTCACTGTTCAATATCTTCACTGTATCAGTACCCACGCAAATGTCACTATGACTCAGTAATCGCGAGAGCAAAATTTATTCACGAAAGGATAATAGCTCAATCGCGTATGAATTCAACCCCACACTTGAATTTGTAAGAATATTTAAGAATTTATAAATCGTCACCAACTCGATGGCCCGCCCGACAACAACTTACCGCCTATACTTCCAAAACAAGACTGTGCTGATTCTACCTCTCAATATATTTCATATCCTAAACTATACATTAAAAATGCTGTTGATGTTGCTAATTATTCTTACCCTATCATAAATTAATCTAGCTACCCTGCAGCTAAGCCTGGAACTGGCACATATAACCTGTCATATAATGTGTATTCTATCTACATCTACCCTTAATACATTTCTTAAGAATTTCTTCTAGTTTAAACTGTCGGTTTATTGTTCGAGCCGCCGAGAAGGTTTCTGAGACCTTGAATTTTTTTTTTTTATTACGATCACGCCAGATCGTTACAACTCGGCCAACCTATGATCCACTGTCCGCAGTGATCGATCAGCTTAATTCATCATAAAGGTAGCTCTTAACCGTCAGCATTGGAATACACTGATGCGGTAGTTTTAAGATCAGGAGCTCCCTCCCATCTCGTCCCCATTTCTTCTGACGACTACATGGGATTTGTTTGACGTCGATCGTTACAGATTTATATATTCTTAATATTTAGTCCCTTTACTCCTACTCTGTATAATCTTGTCTAATGCCTATTTACAGTATCGAATGAAGTCTATAATAATTGTTAATGCTTTCCCAAATATAGTTTCTGTTCCTCCATGGATCGTCAAGATTGTTAATAACCTTTTTCTGTAATCTCCTATGGATTGAAAGTTTTCTATCTGGTCACCTAATTCGAGTTTTATTAGACGGCCTGTGTGCCCCAGGGCCTTATACTGTATTTTTTAAGATACAGGGTGTTTTGTGAAAACCTAGCATAATTTCTGAATCACCCTGTAACTTCAAAATGGCTGCTATGACACCCCCCCCCCCCCCCCATACATTTTTTTGTTTGTCTAGGTGGGTACTATCGCCTCCCGCTCTATGGACCACCATGGAGGAAACACCCTGTATAATAGTGAAACCAGGTACATTCCGCGACAAGAAGATCCGACACCCCTGAAATTTTTCCGATTCTCTGAACTAATGAGTCATATTGTAAAATTCGTTTACCTGTTGAAAAGAACCTTTATTAAGAAACCTACGAGTTAATCATTTTACTAATCGATTCATTCTTTCAAGAATTTTTCTAGATTTTTGTAAAACTGGTGCGACAAAAGATACGACAGGGGAGGTAGCCTGGTGTTCAAATAGTCAACAGGCTTACAAGTGTTATCAGTATTTTTTCTGTGAAGACAAATAGAACAAGAGTACAGACAAATGTACGCAACGTACAACGTGTTATACAAGACCCACAGCATCTTAAACGGAAAAAACTAGTCGATTAACAAGAAATATGTAGCAAACAGAATGAAGTTTACACAACACATCTTAGATGGAAAAATCGGTGGAAACAAGTAATTTTTATTCATGAAAATAGATTTGCATTGGATGGGCCAGATGGATGGAGTTATTATTTCCACGATTTACGGAAAGATGAACACTACAATAAACGAAGACAAATGGGAGGTAGTGTTGTAATGATTTGGGCTGCTAATGGCTGCAACTGAAAGACCAATATGCCGTTTATAAAGAGAAAATAAACAGCAAACACTACTTTGAATTATTGAACGAGGAAATACCGAACAATGCGGAAAACATTATATTTTCCAACAAGATAATGGGCCCTATTCTGTAATTTTTCATAAAATAATATTTTATGTTATTTTATAGCGAAAAAATCCCTTCTTCATAAAATGAAAATAAAATATTTTAAAAATTCGTATTCTGTCGTGGTTCCATAAAATTATTTTATGAATTCTTTTATGAACACGTAACATAAAATATTTATTACATTCCGCTATGTTTTCTATTACTTTTTGAACAGCTGGTCAATTGACATTTGCGTGATACTCTATCAAATCACCCACTAAATAATCATTTATGAAAGCAGCAGCTTTCTTAATAGCTCTTGAGATACTTTGGGTGTAAAAGTGCTAAAATATGATAACTCCTGACTGGAGTGTGACACGAACCATGTCCGTAGAAATGCAAAGCAGCAGAAAGACATCCATTCCGTTCAATTTTAGATTCCTAACTCAAAGTGAACGGAATAGATGTATTTCCGGTATGAGGCTATAGTTACTCTTATAAGTATTTGAATTTGTTTTCTTAAAACGAAACATTTTGGGTATAAATTAGAATTATCCATAAGTTTGCAAAATTAGTTTACAAACCACAATATAAGAAGTTTATTAATTATCCAGCCGAAAGATCTTTTGCAGCATAAGGTTGGGCAACTCACATAGATCGTAGGAATCGCGAAGATCGTATCCTATGATCTCTTCTGCATAAAATTAAAACCTAGGCAAATATAATTAACTTTTTATATTTTACCATACCGCACCAGTGCAAATTTCCACAATTTCTGTACTTTTTATGTATGGCGGTGGACATTTTAGTTTTTAATTAAAACAATTTTCGCACAACAAATGTTAATTGACGCATGTCATTTTCATAAAGTGTGTCAAAATACCTCTAAAATGTGCTGCTTAGGATCTTTTATGTTATGCTCAATAACAGGAAATATTTTATGTTATGATGCGTAAAATAAAATAAAATTTCTGGTACAGAATAGGATTTTAGGGAAATATTTTATTTTAAGGCATAACATAACATAAAATGATAAAATTTTACCGACAGAATAGGGCCCAATGTTACCGCCAGAATAGGGCCCAATGTAACAGTACACACAGCACGCGCAGTAAAGGACTTTTTCGTCGCGTCCTCGAATGGCCGGCAAAATCACCAGACCTCAACAGATGTCTGGGTACAATTAGCACGGGCAATATATCGAGGTAACAAACAGTATACAACAGTGGGCGAGCTGAAAAAATCAACTACAACTGCTTGGGCTTTACTTCCTCGAAAATATATAAAAAATCTATATAAATCTATACCTAACCGAATGTTAGAAATAATAAAAAACAATGGAAAAACACATTAATTATTAAATAAGTATTTTATATATTTTTTTCACACATCACTTGGTTTAATTTTAAATTTCTTACCATGTCGTATCTTTTTGTCGCACCAGTTTTTCAATAAATGAAGAAAATTCATGGAAAAATTAATCAATTGGTAAAAACATCACTCTTATAGATTTCTTAATAAAGAATCTTTACAACAGGCAAACAAATTTTACCACAAGTTTCATCAGTTCAGAGAATCGGAAAAATTTCAGTGATGTATCTTTTTGTCGAGGAGTGGTGTATGTCTATCTTTTGCATGCTTATTTTTTTATATTATATAATCAAAAGAAGGTTTCTGTGTAAATTATTTTCAAGAACATAGTAGAAGATAATTTTTAGGAAAGTATTGTCAAATGTGCTGAATGAGTCTTGACACAGAATTGCCAAAGAATTTTTAGTCCATTCTTATTATATGGTTGTGCCTTGCCCTGTTTTCCAATTTAATTTCCAGAGAGGTGCAAATTTTCTACTGCTTTCAATAGTATATTTTGTAAATGTGCAGTATATATACTAGCCCAATATGTTAATTTAATATTTGGAGTTGGTGTTTACAAAATTCTTTTAAAAATTTTTTATAATTTTTATTTTATTATTACAGGATGGCGGAGCACCTGTTCTCACGGATGACGTATCCCTTCAAGTTTTTATGGAGCATTTGAAAAAATTAGCGGTATCATCTACAACATAATTATAATTTATTTCAATAAAATGTTACAATTCAACTTGAAGCTCTTTGCCAATTATTTTAAGCTGGAAACTTTATTACCAGCCTTTTATCAACATCAATTGTACCCATAGAATTACAAAAGTCTGTGAACAAAATTTGATTTGTGGCAGTTTTATCAGCTTCTCCCATCATTATATCGACAATTCGCAAAATATCGTAGTATTCCAATTGATCGGAATACATTCTGTGTACAATATCAAATAGTTCATCTTTTGTTATTCTGCCATCTTTATTAATATCGTACATCTTGAAAAGCACTAAAAAGAGATATTTATTAATAGACGAGTGACAAATTCATTAGAGTAAAAATCTAAAAATCACAATGACGGACAAAATTAATTAAAAACATAAGCATATAATTAATAATCACAAAACTTATAAATATCGTAAAATGAGCAAATTTGACTTGTGTAACTATATATACATAGATACAGTATATTGAAACTTGGTATCAATTTTTTAGCGGTCAACAATGATGCATACATACATACAAACAACAACAACAATAACTATTTATTTTAAGTATAAATAGATTTTTGTACAAAGTGAATTGGGGAAAAATAATACTAAGATTAAGAATAAAAAATAAGCAAACAAAAAAATTAGATAATAAAAAGGAAATAATGATAAATAAGAATAACAGCAAAATAAAATAAATTACAATAAAAGTAAATAAATAAATAAAATACAGTAAAAAGAGAATAATATTGTAAAGAGTGTAGCGAATTAGTCTCTTCGCTACTTGGTTAAAAGTCAATTTCATTGCCTTAAGCAGTTCATGTTCCTCACTAGCTTCATTAAAAAGTTCCATGCAATTCCCTTATTAACTTTCCTGCTTCAGCACAAATTTGAAACGCGCTTTCTGGAACACGACTCGAGTGATTTTTTTTTTATTTGTACACGCGATTTTGTGTTATACCCTTATAAGGTTAGATTCTGGAGTCAAAGTCTAAAAATTTTTCCATGACGTGGGGGACGCTGACATGCGATTGGTGGAGTTGGGTTCGGGCACGGGAATTAACCGAAGAGACTGTGAGGAAAAGTTTTGATGGTGACTAAAAGAAAGGGAAGGAGAGAGGGGGGGGGATGTGAGGATGGATTTTGGAGTGGTTCGGGAGGTTGGAAGAAAAGAAAAGATGAGAGAAGTAAAACAACTTTTGGTGAGCCAAGAAGATTTTTTTTAAAAAATTAATAGAGGAATTTTTTTTTTTTTTTGATTTTTGAGTTCGGAGTTTATTTATAAAAATATTAGTTTGGATCCTGAAAATTTTAATCAGTCCTGAAAATTTTAATCAGTGAAACAAACAGTTTTGTTTATTAAAAATAATATTAGTTTGAGTCCTGAAAATTTTAATCAGGTATTTTTTTTTCAATTGGAATTATCGTTGTTAAACAAGTGAAATAAACAGGAGGTTATTTATAAAAATATTAGTTTGGATCCTGAAAATTTTAATCAGGTATTTTTTCATTTGGAATTATCGTTTCTAAAACAAACAATAGTGAAACAAACAGTTTTGTTTATTAAAAATAATATTAGTTTGAGTCCTGAAAATTTTAATCAGGTATTTTTCAATTGGAATTATCGTTGTTAAACAAGTGAAATAAACAGGAGGTTATTTATAAAAATATTAGTTTGGATCCTGAAAATTTTAATCAGTGAAACATACAGTTTTGTTTATTAAAAATAATATTAGTTTGAGTCCTGAAAATTTTAATCAGGTATTTTTTCATTTGGAATTATCGTGTATAAAACAGATAAGGGAAACAACCAGTTTTATTTATAAAAATTTTATTTTATTTTTGTCCTGTAAAATAAAGCAGGCGTATATTTGTGAATTTTTGTCCTGTAAAATAAAGCAGGCGTATATTTGTGAATTTTTGTCCTGTAAAATAAAGCAGGCGTATATTTGTGAATTTTTGTCCTGTAAAATAAATCAGGGGTATATTTGTGAATTTTCAGTTCTGAGAATATTGGTGATCCATACAGTAATATCATTAAAAAAAAAAAAAAAAATTTTTTTTATCAGGTATTATTAATGAATTTTCGTTCCTAAAGGAAAATAAAGATTTTTTTTTTGTATAAATAAAAATCCTGTTGATGATTTTATTTTTCAATTCTGGTTGTTTGTTCGTTCTTAGTTCTGCCAAGTGAGAGTTTTTTTTTTATCCAATCGTCATATTGGTCCTGTAACTAAAGGCAGGCTGTAGGATTGTAACACGGCTGTCAGCGTGATCATCGGGTCAGGATGGTTTCAAGTAAGTTCCGTTGTTTTGTACGTAAAAAAAATTGTCCGTCCGTCCGTCCGTTATAAAAGTCCAAGTGCAGTCCGTGTAGTTGGCTATTATTCCAGTCCGTCTGTCCGTCTGAGTATATATTTTTTTTTATTATTGACACAGTAAACTAGCATCCGAGGGATGAGGACGACAAGAACCCGCCCAAGCCGGCTGATCGCTAGCGGCGAAATACTGTGTCGTCGTCCTCACTAGTCCTAAGGATGATTTTGCAGCAAGAGTTGTCAACTGCAGCTGCTGTCTATATCAGTTCAAAGTTGATATGGGTAGTGCTGTCAGAAAGCTTCTCTCTGTTACAAATGGCGCCCAAATATTCTTCTTCCTTTTGTTCTTTTAAAATTATCGGTTCTGATGGTTTTCTTTCATATTTCAACCATCGTAATAAATTCAGTTTTGTTAAATATATGTGCTTTCCGCGGACGTTAACTCGCCGTGAGTGTGGCCCACCTGTGTAGAGTGATCCTTTTTGGTCTCCGTAGAGTCTTGAACTCTCGTGAGGTTACCCTTTTCACTTTCGTCAGAGCGGTAGTTCTGCATTAACACGGGGTTTTGGTGTTTAGCTTTAAAGTTTGTTTTCGTATACATTTCCTGCTCGATGGTCTTGCTGACTGCTTCGGCTTTTGGTTATTGACTAATATACCTTCAGTATAATTTAGTCGTTGTGTTATTGTTAAAGTGCTTCCCTGTTTGGTGGAAAGAGAACTTTGTGCGTGAGTCGCACCGTCAGAAGCTAACGCTTCGGTTCTTGAAAACCGGACAGACAACCACTTGACTTCAGTTAGTTTTTTTTTATTTTGTCAATGAGACCAGAGTCTTTTTAGCAAGTTGATGAACGGTGTTCATCTGTTTGATCTAATGTCCTTGTTGAGGGGATTGTGGTTGGGTTGATTAAGTTGCCACTACATTTTTTTTTCTCTTCTCTTCTTTGCTTCCGATGTTGTAACTCATCTAGTTTTCATGTGATAAATGCTCCGTTTTCGGTGAAGTGTATGTTGTATGCGAAGCATACTAGTTTTGAGCTTTTGTTCCATACACTGCTGCGGGTTCCAGACAGGAGACAGTATTTGTTGTAGTATTCTTCTTGTTTCTTTATAGGGCATTGTAGTATAATTGCCATTTCGTATCGTATTAGCACATTCTCGCTACTGCTCCTGGTCTGAGTACTGGTAGTCACCGAGAGTATGACCATTTTTTTTTTCTTCAAGTTATTATGCTTCGGGCTCTTCGACGAATTGATGACGGAAGTTCACCGGTTGAATTATTTCTTTGTCGAGGAGGCTGGACCAGAAAACTTTGTTCAGGGGTTTTTTTTTTTTTGAGATAGAGAGAGATATATTAGTTACGACAGATGGTCGTTTAGTTTGTTTGTGTGTGTACGCGCGGACGGGTGGTTGCTTGAATCGCCTCCTTGTGCCAACCCCCCCCCCCCCCCTTCCTCGTTAATTATCCTTATATATATATACCACCATAAACTGTTGTATTTTGCTGGACAGTGTCCAGACATTCATTGAAGTTTTTTTGTTAGTTATTTCATCATCGTATAGTTCTTTCTCGTAAAATTTTTATTCGTTTAGAAATGAATTTCTCACTACTATCTATAGACGATTTGGAGATAGAATTCCAAATTCGGGACATCTCGGGCTTAGAGCCGGATGCTCTTAACATACTGTCGCAAAGGTACAGAGCAGAGAATTCTGACAATTCTTTGGTACCTACTATGTCACATAATTATAACAATCCTAAATCAGAATGTCAGATTCTGACAAATCGTGTTGAAAGATTACAAAAAGATTTACTCGAGCATCCACCTACTACAGTGGTGGAGCAAGAGCAATTTCATACTCTGATTTTGCACTTATTGGGTCGATCCCAGCGCATATATAATTCTTCTCCGCTAGTTAGAGGAAACGCTGAGAAGCTTATGGTTACTCTAAGAGACCGTTTAAACTTTCTTAATTCCTTTAAGATCTTCTTAATATTGATCGGATGCCTCAGGGAGCTTGTGGGGGAAAGGCACCTAGTTGCTCTGGAGCTATTCCAAAAATTAAATCTGTTGTCGTGACTGGAAAGTCAAGTTATAACGTACAGTTTACTAGTCCACAAAGTTCATTGAACGGTGAAGATTTCATGGGCTTTGAGAATCCATGGGATTCACCAACGGTATCTGCTGATCAAGTTATGGATACAGTTCATACTTCTCTATTTGTAGCAAATCCTAAACGGATTTCGAATGGTCCACCGTTGAAGCCAGTCACTCGCTTCACAAGAATTGCTCCCGCCCATACGGCGGTAGATGCTCTCATTACTCATCAAGGTAATGAACGTTCTTTTGTGGGAAATTTATCTGCTCGTTCACATGAAGTGCCAGTACCGCCTTTGGTCCAGGTCCAGCAAGTTCCTGAGCCCTCAAACGCCCCTTCATTTTCTTTTACTAATCGAAGGGGTAGTCCTACACGGAGTCCCATTTTTAGGTGGAAGTTGGTGTTCGATGGAGCAGCTTCCGGTTTGGATGTTTCGGAATTTATTTTTTCGGCTGGAATCCTTGGCGCACTTGGAAAGAGTATCAGGAGATGGTTTATGTGCGGGATTCCATGCTCTAGTTTCCGGTAAAGCAGCCAATTGGTATTGGCTTTTCTTGCGTCTCAACCCAAATCACACATGGGAAAATTTGCGATCTGCATTACTCCGAGAATTTCGAAGTCAAGATACTGATTATGAAATTCGAAAATTGATTGAGAGTCGTAAACAGGGACATCGAGAGTCCTTTAGTGATTTCCGTCTTGCAGTTCATGCTATGGTAACCAAAATGGTTCATCCTATTCCTGAAAGGGAATTAATTGAAATTCTTCGTCGAAACATGAAGGCCTCATTACAAGAGGTTCTGTTGCTTCGTCCGATTGACAACATTCTTGACTTACGCGATTTATGTAATCAGTACGAAAAGCTTTGGTCTGAAATTGGTGCTCCTAGAGAGCCAATCATACGCAAATCTGTCCATGAACTTTATTCCGATGGTACGTTAATAAAAAACAGTCCAATTGTTTACTCCGGTAATGATGTGGAGGCGTTTCAGCCTGATTTGAGAGCTACAGCAGGTCCTCCAGTTCCATTCAAATCGTATTCGGGACCGCAAACTCCTCGTCGTTTAAAATGTTGGAATTGTGAAAGAGAAGGACATTCTTATCATGATTGTTCTTTGAGTCCACAACGTATTTTTTGTTATGGCTGTGGTGCTGTTGGTGTAATTAAGCCACGTTGTCCTGCTTGCTTGTCGGGAAACCAGAGGTGGAGTCGGAATCCTATGGAGACATCCCGAATTTTAACTCCTACTCAGGTCTCCAGGCGAAATACCGAGGAAGCAGCTTCAAATACCGAGCCGATGCAGAATCGCTAGGTTTTCATAATAACAATCCATGCTATATCAATTGTACTAACGACGTTACGCCTTGTGATAATAAGACCTCACATTCTACGCGTGTTCAGACTTCAAATATATCCAGTTTTAAGATGACAAATTCAAATGTGACAACTTTTTCTAATGTATCAACAATGCAAGGGCTTTATAAAAATTTAGATGTTCAAGTTAATGATGACTTGTCTACTAATGTTGAGTTCACTGATAGTAACAATTGTAGTTGTACTTCGTCCAATGAGGACATTTAATTTATTTCATCTGATTCTGAGACCAACAATGATGTTGACCTTAAAGTTTTACCTGTCAGTGATTCACCTTTTTCCAGAACAGCTCAACGAACACACAAATATCGTAGCTTGCGAAAAAACATAAAAGCTGAAGTGGCGGAAACTATTGTCTCCACTGATTTTGATCCTCGACCTTATGCCGACGTATTTATAAAAGGAAAAAAAATCAGGGGACTGCTTGATAGCGGTGCCAGTGTAAGTGTTCTTGGTTCTGGAGCAGATAAATTTCTGAGTACATTGGGAATTTCATTTCATGCATTGCCTACTAGCATCTCTACGGCAGATGGTCAACAACAGCAGGTTTTGGGTCATATTAGAGTCCTTGTAAAATTCGGAGAGAAGACTCGGTTAATGCGACTACATATTGTTCCTACTCTTCAGCAACCTCTTTACTTGGGAATAGATTTTTGGAGAACTTTTGGTCTTGCTCCTGTTATGATCAGTGAGTTGTATGCCTTGTCCAATCCGCCTCCAGTTTGTTCGCAACGACACATTCTGTCTGAGGAAGATTCCAAAAAATTAAACACAGTGATGGATACTTTTCCTTCTTTTAGCAATCAGGGCCTTGGCCGCACGAAATTGGTGGAGCACGAGATAGACGTCGGAACTACTAGGCCTATCAAACAAAGATATTATGCAGTGTCCCCTGCAGTTCAAAGGTCTTTGTATGATGAGCTTGACCGTATGTTGTCATTGGGAGTTATTGAGGAAAGCCAGAGTTCCTGGTCGTCCCCGGTCACCTTAGTGAAAAAGCAAAACGGGAAAGTTCGACTCTGCCTTGATGCCCGGAAATTGAATGAGGTCACGGTACCAGATGCTTTTCCTTTGCCTCTTATTGATGGCTTACTTAGTCGACTACAGGATACAAATTTCATCACAGCAATTGATTTGAAGGACGCCTTTTGGCAAATTCCTCTTGCTGTTGATTCAAGGGACAAAACCGCATTCGCCGTGCCCGGCCGTCCTTTGTACCATTTTACGGTCCTACCTTTCGGTCTGTGCAATGCTCCACAGACTATGTGCAGATTAATGTGTAAAGTAATACCACATCAGTTGCATGACCAAGTATCCGTTTACTTGGAAGTACGAAAAGCTTTGGTCTGAAATTGGTGCTCCTAGAGAGCCAATCATACGCAAATCTGTCCATGAACTTTATTCCGATGGTACGTTAATAAAAAACAGTCCAATTGTTTACTCCGGTAATGATGTGGAGGCGTTTCAGCCTGATTTGAGAGCTACAGCAGGTCCTCCAGTTCCATTCAAATCGTATTCGGGACCGCAAACTCCTCGTCGTTTAAAATGTTGGAATTGTGAAAGAGAAGGACATTCTTATCATGATTGTTCTTTGAGTCCACAACGTATTTTTTGTTATGGCTGTGGTGCTGTTGGTGTAATTAAGCCACGTTGTCCTGCTTGCTTGTCGGGAAACCAGAGGTGGAGTCGGAATCCTATGGAGACATCCCGAATTTTAACTCCTACTCAGGTCTCCAGGCGAAATACCGAGGAAGCAGCTTCAAATACCGAGCCGATGCAGAATCGCTAGGTTTTCATAATAACAATCCATGCTATATCAATTGTACTAACGACGTTACGCCTTGTGATAATAAGACCTCACATTCTACGCGTGTTCAGACTTCAAATATATCCAGTTTTAAGATGACAAATTCAAATGTGACAACTTCTTCTAATGTATCAACAATGCAAGGGCTTTATAAAAATTTAGATGTTCAAGTTAATGATGACTTGTCTACTAATGTTGAGTTCACTGATAGTAACAATTGTAGTTGTACTTCGTCCAATGAGGACATTTAATTTATTTCATCTGATTCTGAGACCAACAATGATGTTGACCTTAAAGTTTTACCTGTCAGTGATTCACCTTTTTCCAGAACAGCTCAACGAACACACAAATATCGTAGCTTGCGAAAAAACATAAAAGCTGAAGTGGCGGAAACTATTGTCTCCACTGATTTTGATCCTCGACCTTATGCCGACGTATTTATAAAAGGAAAAAAAATCAGGGGACTGCTTGATAGCGGTGCCAGTGTAAGTGTTCTTGGTTCTGGAGCAGATAAATTTCTGAGTACATTGGGAATTTCATTTCATGCATTGCCTACTAGCATCTCTACGGCAGATGGTCAACAACAGCAGGTTTTGGGTCATATTAGAGTCCTTGTAAAATTCGGAGAGAAGACTCGGTTAATGCGACTACATATTGTTCCTACTCTTCAGCAACCTCTTTACTTGGGAATAGATTTTTGGAGAACTTTTGGTCTTGCTCCTGTTATGATCAGTGAGTTGTATGCCTTGTCCAATCCGCCTCCAGTTTGTTCGCAACGACACATTCTGTCTGAGGAAGATTCCAAAAAATTAAACACAGTGATGGATACTTTTCCTTCTTTTAGCAATCAGGGCCTTGGCCGCACGAAATTGGTGGAGCACGAGATAGACGTCGGAACTGCTAGGCCTATCAAACAAAGATATTATGCAGTGTCCCCTGCAGTTCAAAGGTCTTTGTATGATGAGCTTGACCGTATGTTGTCATTGGGAGTTATTGAGGAAAGCCAGAGTTCCTGGTCGTCCCCGGTCACCTTAGTGAAAAAGCAAAACGGGAAAGTTCGACTCTGCCTTGATGCCCGGAAATTGAATGAGGTCACGGTACCAGATGCTTTTCCTTTGCCTCTTATTGATGGCTTACTTAGTCGACTACAGGATACAAATTTCATCACAGCAATTGATTTGAAGGACGCCTTTTGGCAAATTCCTCTTGCTGTTGATTCAAGGGACAAAACCGCATTCGCCGTGCCCGGCCGTCCTTTGTACCATTTTACGGTCCTACCTTTCGGTCTGTGCAATGCTCCACAGACTATGTGCAGATTAATGTGTAAAGTAATACCACATCAGTTGCATGACCAAGTATCCGTTTACTTGGACGATTTGTTAATTACTTCTTCTACATTTGATGAACATGTGAAACTACTTTCAATAGTGGCTGACTTGCTTCGCAACGCAGGGCTTACCATCAATGTAGAAAAGAGTAAATTTTGCATGCGTGAAGTGAAATATCTCGGTTTCGTAGTTGGTGATGGTTGCTTAAAGGCTGATCCTGAGAAAGTCATTGCTATTTCAAACTTCCCAAGACCTACTGTCAAAAAGGTCCGCAGTTTCTTGGGAGTTTGCGGTTGGTATAGGCGGTTTATACCACAGTTCGCTACTATTGCTAGCCCTATTACAAATCTTCTGAAGAAAAATGTTAAATTTGTGTGGAATGAAAAGGCTGAGGAAGCTTTTACAAGACTTAAAGAATGCTTAATTACTGCTCCGGTACTGACAAATCCTGATTTTTCGAGACCTTTCTTTATTCAGTGTGACGCAAGTAGCACAGGTATTGGTAGCGTGTTGTTCCAGCGTGATGATGGTGGAGAGGAACATCCTATTGCGTTCATGTCTCAGAAGTTAAATGCTGCACAACGCAATTATAGTATTACCGAATTGGAATGCTTAGCAGCAGTCCTGAGTGTGAAGCGTTTTCGACCCTATGTTGAGGGATTGGAATTTACCATCATCACTGATCATGCGAGTCTTCAATGGCTTATGAACCAGCGCGATTTGTGTGGCAGACTTGCACGATGGAGCCTCAAGCTTCAATCATTTAACTTTCATATTGAGTATCGGAAGGGTAAGGATAACGTGGTGGCTGATGCTTTATCCAGAGTCTTTATGGACGAATCGTTAGATAATGAAATCAGTGATGAAGGTACTAATGAGTTTAGAGTGGAACCAGTTGTTGAATCTATCGATTTGTAATCTCCGGCGTTTCTGAGTAAAACTTATGTGGAAAGATTGGAAAAGGTCACTTCTGCAGTAAATCCCGTATCAAATCTCCAAGTTAAAGATGGTCGTTTGTATATTTCTTTTAATTCTCCAAAATTTTGCATATCTTCCAATTGCGTTAGGTGGAAATTATGGGTTCCGGACGAATTGTCTGCTATTTTAATAGAGCAAGAACACAAGCCTCCCACTTCTTCTCATTTTGGGTTTGGTAAAACGCTAGAAAAATTAAGGCGTTTTTATTATTGGCCAAACATGACTTCTGATGTACGTCAGTACGTCAACGCTTGTGAAACCTGTAAATTGATTAAGCCATTCAATTTCTCTTCCAAACCTCCGTTGGGGGAGAAACGTTCAACTGACTTACCCTGGCAGCGAATTTTCATTGACTTTCTTGGCCCTTATCCACGTAGCCTCAACGGCAATAAATATATATTTCTGGTAGTAGATCACCTTTCAAAATTCGTTTTGATCAAAGCTCTTCCGGAGGCAACCACTACTCGAGTAATACGTTTTCTGGAACAAGAAGTATTCCATGTGTTCGGGGTTCCCGAGTTTTTGCACTCAGATAATGGAAGTCAGTTTACTGCTAAGTTGTTCTCACAGTTGCTGGAAAAGTATGGAGTCACGCATACCTTTTCTCCATCGTACTCTCCTCAATCAAATGCTTCTGAGAGGGTCAATCAGTCAATACTGGCAGCCATCCGTGCGTATGTGGGAACCGATCATCGAAGGTGGGATGAGCACTTGAGTGAAATTGGATATGCCATCCGAAGTGTCGTTCATGAGTCAACCAAGTGTTCACCTTATTTTCAAATGTTTGGGAGACATCCGTTAGTGCATGGCAGTTCGTATAAACTTATTCGAGAATGCACAAATATCTCAGACGGTGTCTTGGAGCATGTTCCTGTTAATCAGCAACTTCAATTGGTTCGAGAAGAAGTTAAGATCAATCTCTCCAAAGCAAGAAATACTCGGAGAAATATAATCTTCGTACTAAAGCTCGAATCTTCACCATTGGTCAAACGGTATTTGTTCGGAACCATGTCCAGAGTAATGCAGTGAATCGGTTTACTTCAAAGTTCGCGTCTAAATTTGTGGAGGCTAAAGTTGTTGAACGTGTTGGAAAGGTGTCATATCGTCTTGAGACTCCAAGAGGCGTTCCTCTCGGGGTGTTCCACGCGCAAGACTTGAAGTCATAAATTACCGGATAATTTTTTTTTGTATGTTACGCCTCTGCACTTACGGGTGTAGAGGAAATTCAAAAATTGTTTTTTTTGTCTACAGCTCTAACCCCTTTTGGGTTATCTTTAAGGTAGATATGTTGCTATCCTGTCTTTCCTTCCTACCTTTTTTCTGACGAGATTTAGTTTATGCGGTGGTAGTTTCCGACATGTAAAGGATTGGTTCGGAATCACCAATGACAAGCCCTAGCTTATAACTGGTGCCTTACAATAAAAGTAGAGGTACCCAACCCCGTCAACAAAATAAAATTTTTCCTGCCTGCGGTGATGCCCCAAGGGTGGAGTTTTGTACTAGCATCACGTTGTTATTGTTACAAAAAAAAAAAAAAAAAAAAAAAAAAAAAAAAACAAAAAAAAAAAAAAAAACCTATTCTGTCTCCAGTTCTTTCCTTTTCTTGTACCACCTGGGCCGTCATTCAGGGTTCTTGGTTTGATTCAGGGATTTTCCTGGAGTCCTTTTGTTGTATTTGTGGAGCCCGGCTTGAGACTCTTTGGTGGGTTGTCCCCACGTTGGGCGTTTTCAGTTTTCTTAGTATCAGTTTTCTCAGTGCGGAGCCCGGCTTTGAGACTCTTATCTATGTGGGTCGTCCCCACGCTGTAGCGAATTAGTCTCTTCGCTACTTGGTTAAAAGTCAATTTCATTGCCTTAAGCAGTTCATGTTCCTCACTAGCTTCATTAAAAAGTTCCATGCAATTCCCTTATTAACTTTCCTGCTTCAGCACAAATTTGAAACGCGCTTTCTGGAACACGACTCGAGTGATTTTTTTTTTATTTGTACACGCGATTTTGTGTTATACCCTTATAAGGTTAGATTCTGGAGTCAAAGTCTAAAAATTTTTCTATGACGTGGGGGACGCTGACATGCGATTGGTGGAGTTGGAAGAGACTGTGAGGAAAAGTTTTGATGGTGACTAAAAGAAAGGGAAGGAGAGAGGGGGGGGGGATGTGAGGATGGATTTTGGAGTGGTTCGAGAGGTTGGAAGAAAAGAAAAGATGAGAGAAGTAAAACAACTTTTGGTGAGCCAAGAAGATTTTTTTTAAAAAATTAATAGAGGAATTTTTTTTTTTTTTTGATTTTTGAGTTCGGAGTTTATTTATAAAAATATTAGTTTGGATCCTGAAAATTATAATCAGTCCTGAAAATTTTAATCAGTGAAACAAACAGTTTTGTTTATTAAAAATAATATTAGTTTGAGTCCTGAAAATTTTAATCAGGTATTTTTTTTTCAATTGGAATTATCGTTGTTAAACAAGTGAAATAAACAGGAGGTTATTTATAAAAATATTAGTTTGGATCCTGAAAATTTTAATCAGGTATTTTTTCATTTGGAATTATCGTTTCTAAAACAAACAATAGTGAAACAAACAGTTTTGTTTATTAAAAATAATATTAGTTTGAGTCCTGAAAATTTTAATCAGGTATTTTTCAATTGGAATTATCGTTGTTAAACAAGTGAAATAAACAGGAGGTTATTTATAAAAATATTAGTTTGGATCCTGAAAATTTTAATCAGTGAAACATACAGTTTTGTTTATTAAAAATAATATTAGTTTGAGTCCTGAAAATTTTAATCAGGTATTTTTTCATTTGGAATTATCGTGTATAAAACAGATAAGGGAAACAACCAGTTTTATTTATAAAAATTTTATTTTATTTTTGTCCTGTAAAATAAAGCAGGCGTATATTTGTGAATTTTTGTCCTGTAAAATAAAGCAGGCGTATATTTGTGAATTTTTGTCCTGTAAAATAAAGCAGGCGTATATTTGTGAATTTTTGTCCTGTAAAATAAATCAGGGGTATATTTGTGAATTTTCAGTTCTGAGAATATTGGTGATCCATACAGTAATATCATTAAAAAAAAAAAAAAAAAAAAAAAAAAAGAGAAATTTTTTTTTATCAGGTATTATTAATGAATTTTCGTTCCTAAAGGAAAATAAAGATTTTTTTTTTTGTATAAATAAAAATCCTGTTGATGATTTTATTTTTCAATTCTGGTTGTTTGTTCGTTCTTAGTTCTGCCAAGTGAGAGTTTTTTTTTTATCCAATCGTCATATTGGTCCTGTAACTAAAGGCAGGCTTGTAGGATTGGTTTTCTTGGTCAAGGCCACCAAAGGTTGGAAGGAAGATCGCAGTTTGTTTTGTTTTGTTTTGTTTTTTTCTTATAGTGTAAGAATGTGGTAAGAAAATTGGTTTTCAGTGAGAGAGGGGGGGAAGGTGACATGATGAGGTAAGGAGTGGGATTTGTTGTTGCCGCTGGCGCATACACACTAGGGGATCAAACCATAAAACAAAAACTTGTCATCTGCGGTTTGATCATGGGGAGGATGGGAGCGTAGGGCTCAATGGCGATGACAAGGGACTCTGCTAATATCGGGAGTCCATCCATCTCTCTCTCTCAGTGGTTTCCGTACTAGATGGTCTCCTTCTAAAGAAGAGAAAGATTTTTTTTTTGTAACACGGCTGTCAGCGTGATCATCGGGTCAGGATGGTTTCAAGTAAGTTCCGTTGTTTTGTACGTAAAAAAATTGTCCGTCCGTCCGTCCGTTATAAAAGTCCAAGTGCAGTCCGTGTAGTTGGCTATTATTCCAGTCCGTCTGTCCGTCTGAGTATATATATTTTTTTATTATTGACACAGTAAGCTAGCATCCGAGGGATGAGGACGACAAGAACCCGCCCAAGCCGGCTGATCGCTAGCGGCGAAATACTGTGTCGTCGTCCTCACTAGTCCTAAGGATGATTTTGCAGCAAGAGTTGTCAACTGCAGCTGCTGTCTATATCAGTTCAAAGTTGATATGGGTAGTGCTGTCAGAAAGCTTCTCTCTGTTACAAGAGATAATAAAAAAGATATAGACTGAAAATTGGGAAACACTCAGATTGCGTGATTTTAACAAATATTTGATGACTTTGTAAGCTTTGCAAAAGTTCTAACGAGATTCGTGCATTGAACATCATATTTTAAAAGATTCCATTTGTGAATGCTTTGAAAAAAGTAAGAACGCTGTCCGTACCGCGACCTGCACCGAAGGATCAAGAGTCTCTTAACTCTAATCGATAGCAAGATCAGTTTTCTCGAAAAGATACGATGGCTTCGATTATATATTAGTTTATGTAGAACTTTTAATCTGCGTTGGTTAAGTAATCTGCTAGAGGGCAACCAAACAATAATCATAAAGGACTAAAGGCGAAAACCCAATGAACGCGGCAGGCGTCGCGTCGCTTTGACAGTTCAATAGAATATACGTGTTCGTGCTGGCCAAATGGCTGCCGCGCTTGCCGAATTGGACGCGAAAGTAGAGCAATGTTCTACTTTTAACGCGCGGCAGACGCTTTGACAGTTCTTTTGATTGATTTTAAGCTGTTTATATGCTTATTAAGCTGCAAATTCAAGAACTGCCACATATAATAACTCTGATATATCCACTATTTCACTTTTAAATATCACTTTTTCTTTTTATAAATAAATCTTAAGAGTACCAACGCAACGCGTCCATTGGGCCTTGCTCAGATCCTACACGCGTCTGCCGCGGAGATCTGTCAAAGCGACGCGACGCCTGCCGCGTGCATTGGGCTTTCACCTTAATGCCGTATTCACTATGCAGAGTGGAGTAGAGCAGAGTAGTGTGGTAACTGACATCCTTTTTTTCGCACAGTAGTGCATATAGCTATCTCTGTTTGGCTCAGAGTAGCGCAGAGTGGAGCTGCATGAAAATAGATTCTATTCTAATTACACGCTGGCATTTCCGAAAACTTACAAACTGGAATTTCGAAACTACTAGCATGTAGATGGCGTGAAAAAAGCTCCATACTTCTTTTTATCATAACTAATATGTTTTAACGTTATTTTCTGATATAATATTTTTTATGAATGCTAATAAAAACAAGGGGTATTTTTTTTTCAAACTTCATGATTTAAAAACCAAAAAAATTGCGTTAATTTTTATCTAGTCTCGAAGCAATCTGATGGTTCAACACGTGTATTCTTTTTCGAATTTATTATTTTGACAACGACAAGCATGCTGATTTGGCGTGGCTATGGCATTTTGTTATATTAATTTCAAAGTTCGTTGTTGAGTTTTCGTTGTTATGGCGATTTGTTACGTTTAATTTCCAAGTTAGAATATCACTCTGCGCTGTATTGTGAACAACTTCGCTCTGGACTCAAAGCTCACTTTGCATTGTGAATGCGGCATAAGACTGGATCCTTAATTAGAATAGATTTAAGGAGTTCAAAAGATTTTTGCTGTTCGGTGCCCAAAATGGACGGTGGATCTTTCTTTGTTTTAAGAAGTTGAGTTAACGGCACTCGATTTCCAAGAAATACAATTTACTTCGAAAGGAAATTGCATATTAATAATCGAAAAGTTGATCTGGTTGCTCGTATTATACCCAGCAATTCGCGCAATAGTAACAATTCCTCGGAAATGATTGGTATGATAATTTCATCGACGTATCAAATCACCTTTTCCTTCATTCGCCGTACAAGTTCTTGGTTTAATTCTTGAAAATACGACGGAGCATTAATAAGTCCAAATGGTACGCAGTTGAACCTTCAAGGAGAGAGCTAACACTGCGTCTACACATGGCATATCTGTTGCCATCGCCATCGCCATAATTTATGATATGAACTGTCAAATATTATTGGGATGGGCAATTCATGGCGCATATTTTCATTTGAAGAAATGGCATCGAATAGAGTAAAGCTATGTATTCGTGCAATAAAGTGCTTAGAAGATTTAGAGAAATTAGAGGAAATACAAGATGAAAGTGAAAGTAATGAGAGGAAAATGTGGTTAATCCGGTTTTAATAAAACGAGATAAATTTGAAATAGTTGAGAACATTTTAACCTGACACATTTTGAACGGCCCTAACTATAGTCAAAAGCTTGTAATAAAAATAATCAAAACTGCTTAATTTTTCCCTTGACGTTAACTTTACTGTGATCATGTCAAATATATGGCCATCGCGATGACCAGCGTGATGGCCTGCCATAATTGCATTCCATGGAGTTTGCCATGAGTTTTGCCATAAGAAATGGCATGGCTAAAGCGTCTAAACTGTCCATGCCATATGGAAATGGCAATGGCCATGGCATGTGTAGACGCTGTGTTAAGGAGGCGACATGTGATGAAAAAAGCGTAGCAACTTTCGTTCTTCTTCTTGTTTTTGTGAGGTGTCAGAGGCGGCGTTAAAAATTGTTGATGCCTTAAATATCACAACAAATTAATGGCGCGAAAATTCAAACACATTTCTTAGAAACTCCGCACAATCTTCCGCACCACCCACTGATAAGTATATAAACGGACTGACTGATCTCCTTTTTTATGTGGCACCAGTTTTGATTTCAGAAAGTATGCTCTCACTGACGATATATTTAAATTATTTGCCAATTTACTTATATGCATGTCAGTGGAATTTACCGAATTTACCACACAAGTATTTTTAAAGCATTTTCCTCAACAGGGCTTGTTGTATCTAAATCTTCGAGCACATATAACTCTTTTTTATATTACTGACACTTAGTCCAATAGTCATTAACCATTTCCTATAAAAAGTAAATTATCCATTTGTAACTACGTCTCTGCGCC
Organism: Dioctria linearis; assembly: GCA_963930735.1. Taxonomy (NCBI): domain Eukaryota; kingdom Metazoa; phylum Arthropoda; class Insecta; order Diptera; family Asilidae; genus Dioctria; species Dioctria linearis. The sequence continues at coordinate 209,825,122 of OZ005741.1, read as the reverse complement.
AAACACACTTCGCGGCTCTTTGTTTACATAAAAGTGACAAACACCCTGCCAAAATCAAGATGGCGAAAATTTTTCGCTACGCTACCATACATATACTTACTATGAGATGTCGTCTCCTTTAGTTCTCTCCTCAAAGGTTGAACTCAAAATGTCCCTGATGTGTAACAAAAGCTGCAAATTTCTTACATTTTTCTTCGATTGGTATTTGATAAAAACCTGACGTCATGTCCAGTATCGCAAAATATTCGTTTCCCGCGAGTGATGAAAGTTGTTCTTCGACATCATTGCAAATGGTCGCTTTTCGGTGGTAGCATTTAGTTCGTGATAATCGACACACATTTGATCTTCGCCATTTTGTTTCTTTACTAGAATAATGGGTTCCGCATATTGCGAATCGCTTCGTCGTATAACTCGGCTCTGAAGCAAATCATCGACGATTTTCTCAATTGCTTCTCTTTTTGCGAATGGAATACGATATGGTCTTTTGTTGATTGGCTTCGAACTTTTCAGTTTCGAATATGTAACAGGCTTATTTTCGTTCACCGTCCTGTTTATACGGTTTACACACGGTAGGTATATGGATTAACAGGTGTGCTCTATCTAGTCCATCACTAGTTGAAAAATTTTCAAGGAAATGTGTGGAACATTTTTTGCTACCTTTTACTGCACAATTAACCAATTTAAAAGATTTCTTTTGCTTAACTTCTATTAAGTATGCACTGAAACTCAACTCGATTTATTCGCTTACGATTTCTTCACAGCTGTCAAAATTTTTTCAAATGATGGCCAAAGAAGTTTTTTGAATGTGTCCTTCCGAAAGCTTCAACCTATTAATTTTTTTAGCATTCACGTCCCAGGGGCCGGATTCTGTAACACGGAGAATTTGGGAATCTGCGAGATGAGAATTTCGTTTTCTTAGAATTCCTAATTCCCTAATTCTCCATTCCCAAATTACTAACATGGTTGGAGAATTACGGAAAACGTAAGAAATGTGAAAAAGTGCGAATCGCCTGGGACGATTAAGGGTATCACTTTTCGTTGTAGAGGGTTGAGCTTTTTTTCATATTTAAGGTACATCTGTCTATTACCTTCCAATGTCGAAATAAATTGAAATTTCTTTTTTGTAGGGGTAGTTTTTGAGGGATGTAGGAGGATAGGTTCTCTCGAGTTTTTCCGGGATAACGAGAGGATAACGAGAGAATGGAGAGAAGAAGGAGAATATATGTGGTATAAAAAAAAAATGGGAGCTCAAGGCGAACAAGATAGGTGGACTAAATGGGGCGGGGAGATTGTGGGGTAGAAATGGGAGCTGATTAACGGGAAAAAAAATAAAGACAATATCAAGAGATGCGATAGTTCGCAGGGGTAAGCTCAGGATCTGTAAGCCCAATAAAAAAAAAAAGAATTCACTTTGGTAATTAGGTATGCATGGGTATTATAGGCTATATTTTATTTCGATTAACGGTAATTTGCAGATTTGAGGGGCCTCGGCGGTAAATTTTGTTGTCACAATATTCACGGGCGCCTAACTCTGTGTGGGAGGGCTGTAGAGTATTGGGGTTTTTTCTGATGGATTAAAGGTTTAGAGTACAAAATCATAGGTGAACATTTTTGGCGGGAGGGTGTTTTAGGGGTTGGGGGTCGTACCACCCCTCATAGGTGGTTGTTAAAACTACGCCATGTTTGGTATCAAATTAAAGAGGGAGGAGAGGGTAATCAACAAAAAATAGAGCTTTCCGATAATAGACCAGTGTATACTAAAAACTACCGATTACCGGAAGCTTATAAATATGAAATTAATCGGCAAGTAGAAAAGATGCTGACAGATAGAGTTATAGAAAATTCGGTTTCACAATTTAACTCCCCCATACTACTCGTGCCCAAAAAATCCACAAACGAGGAGAAAAAGTGGCGATTGGTAGTTGATTTTCGAAATTTAAATAAAAAAGTCCTTGCTGACAAATTCCCACTACCTCGGTTAGAAGATATACTGGACCAAATGGGTCGGGCTAAATACTTCTCTACATTAGATCTCATGTCAGGGTTTCATCAAATACCACTAGATGAACACTCTAGGAAACTCACTGCTTTTTCTACCAACCAAGGCCACTACCAATATACTCGACTCAGTTTCGGACTTAATATAAGTCCAAATAGTTTTCAGAGAATGATGGCCATTGCTATGGCCGGACTAACCCCAGAAGTAGCCTTCCTATATATCGACGATATAATAGTAATAGGGTGTTCTCAAGCGCACCATCTCAAAAATCTAATAGCAGTATTCAAAAGACTCAGGGAGAGAAATCTCAAATTCAACCCCGAGAAATGCAAATTTTTTCAAACTGAGGTCACGTACCTAGGTCACCAAATATCTGCGCAAGGCATCTAACCAGATAGCTCGAAATACAAAGCCATCAAAAATTACCTAGTCCCCAAGAGCACGGACGACATTCGACACTTCGTCGCCTTTTGTAATTATTACAGGCGTTTCGTCCCTAACTTTGCGAGCATCGCACTACCATTGAACAAATTGCTCCGTAAGAATACTAAATTTGACTGGTCAGATACCCACCAAAAGGCAATCGAAACTCTAATACATATACTAATGTCCCCAGCAATATTACAACATCCTAATTTAAAAAAAAACATTCATAATTTCAACGGATGCATCAAAAGATGCGTGCGGGGCAATATTGGCACAGAACATTGATGGGAAAGAGCTCCCGGTGGCATATGCCAGCAAAACGTTCACACATGGAGAGAGAAATAAATCGACAATAGAAAATGAACTAGCAGCCATACAGTGGGCATTAACATATTTCAAGCCCTACGTTTATGGCAGAAAATTCTTGGTACGAACAGACCACCGACCACTTGCATATTTATTTGGGATGAAAAACCCTTCGTCCAAACTAACACGAATGAGATTGGATCTAGAGGAATTTGATTTTGAAATACACTACGTTAAAGGAAAAGAAAACGTCGGACCAGATGCACTATCTAGAATAAAAATAGATATAAACGACCTAAAAGATATTAGTATTCTGCAAATACAAACACGTGCAATGAAAAAGCAGATAAAACAAGACACAACGGTGACTCAAACTATAAATAGCCCAATAACTGCCCAGCCTGATCACCTGCGTATGTTAGAGGCAATTTCACCAACCGAAGTGGAAGATTTACCGGAAATACAATTTAAAGATCACAACTCAAACAAGGAAAAGATAGAAATAAATATAGTGCACAACAATAATATATTATATAAGCGGTACATAGAGATGAAACGAAACCAATCAGTAGAACCAGCATTAGAGCAGGTATTCGAAATATTGGAAGATGATTATAATAAACAATTTCAGACCAAGGCTCTGAAACTTTCTGCAGAAAGTCAAATATTTAATTTAATTAATATAACCGCACTTAAAAACCTAGGTAACAGAGTATTGAGAAACGTAAAAATAAAAATATTTAAACCGCAAAGGTACATAACAAATAAACAAGAAATACAGGAAATATTGAATAATTTCCACTCAACACCTACCGGAGGACATCTAGAACAATCAAGACTGTACAATAAACTAAAAATATGTATAGATGGAATAAGATGAGAAAAACTATAGCAAAATACATACATAATTGCGAACTGTGTGCGAAAAACAAACACCAAAAGCATAACAAAGAACCCATGCAGATTACAACAACACCAGTAAACACGTTTGACATAGTATCCATAGACACAGTCGGACCATTTACCAAAACATCAATCGGCAATAGGTACGCAGTAGCAATGCAATGTGACTTAAGTAAATATATCGTAATAATCCCCACAAAAGACAAAGAAGCAAATAGCATCGCCCAAGCAATAATTAACGAATTTGTACTAACCTACGGACCAATGAACAAAATCAAGACGGACCTCGGAACAGAGTACAGAAATCAAATTTTTTCTGAAATTTGTACTAACTAAACAGCTTTTTGCAACAGCCGCGCATCCAGAGACAATTGGAGCTCTGGAAAGAAACCACAAATGTCTGAATGAATACCTGAGGTGCTTCGTGAACGACAATAAAGACAATTGGTATACATGGATACCTCACTACACATTTTGTTACAATACCACCCCAAACACCGTGCATGGATACACGCCCTTCGAATTAGTATTCGCTAAAACAGTTAGTATACCATCGGAACTAATTATCAATAAACCAGAGCCCATCTATAACTATGATCTATACAGCAAAGAAATGAAATTCAGGCTACAAAAAACCTTGAGTAAAACAATATTTAGAGTTCTCAAAAGAACAAAGAAAACAAGTTAACGACATTAATGTTAACCCATTGTCGCTAAAAGTAAACGACAAAGTATTACTTCAAATACGAAATAGAAAAAAACTAGACCCAACGGATCCTACACTATAACAAAAATTGATAATGTAAATTGTAATATAAAAGACATTAACGGAAAAATAAGTAAGGTACATAAAAATAGACAAGAGAATATATAGGAACGTAATTAGGTACAGTGAAATAAGCAAACATGCATATAAAATAAAATTACTAGCTAATAAAGTTATAATACCTTACCCATAAGTAATAAAACAAAAACAAAAAAAAACTTTCACCACTCATATTTTTTTTTCAGTCATTGTAAGTAAAAAATAGCATAGACCATAGATAATATAACAATAGGCTAATATAGCAATATGCTAATATACCAATATATTAATATACGCTAATAACTAGAAGAAATTAGTATTTAAGAGGTTGACACTATGGGCCGTAAACATCAACCAGAATAATCCATATTCACGTATAATGCACAAACACCAACCAAGATTACTCGCGATTTAATCCATCGTATTACACCGGTGTAATATTTTATCCGAGATTTTCCGGGGGTAAAATTTCTATACGAGGATTATTCCGAATAGGTGACAGATGAGCAAAATTTGAATTTAAGTGACAATTAGAGCAGACAACAAAGAATAGAACATCTCCATGGCAACGATATTTCGGTTAGATGCACTGATCTTAAGTTCCTTCTCTACTAAAAATTTTTTTTTTAATATGTAAAAAAAAAAATGGAAATTAAATTAATTTTGTTCATTATATTGCTTATTCAACATTTCTTATTTTAAAATATAATACTTTTTTATTTCGACATACCGAAAATATCCGAAAGTAATGCCACATAAACAAAAAACTCGTCGTTTTACACGAGTTGATGTTTACGACCAAATCAAGCAGGATTATTCTCGGATAGGAATAATCTTTACACAGGAAATAGGATTATCCTCGTTGGTGTTTACGGCCCTATGAGTACGTTTAGACCGCAGCTATTTAGGACTAGTTTTACGTAAATCGAATTACGTAGTACTAATCCTGCTGCTGTTTAGTCCGCTCGTATTAAAGCTTTGACAGTTGTCAAAATTGTCAGATCTGCCTGCTATTTCAGGAGAAAAATGAAAAATAATATACTGAGTTTGTTTGTACACCGCATGAACAAGAAAATGGAGCATAGAAGAAAATTTAGTCAGAATGAGGTAATACTGCTATTTATATTACTAACTACCCAAGATAAAACATGCAAATTTTCAGGCTAATGGCAAAACATTATAAGATAATCTGCAACAATTATTTATTAATTATGTATAAGGGCATCACTATTCACAAACAGCCTCGCATTACCTTATGTGACGTTATGTCTCCATTTAATACTAATTTTTGTAGGTCAATACCGCATCAGAAACCGAATTAAAGTAGGACTAGTTTTTCGTAATACGGCATGTTTAGACCACTTAATATTAGTACTACGTAAGTCGAACTACGTAAAACTAGTCCTAAATGGCACGGTCTAAACGGGCTCAATGACATGACAATACATATGCAAAACAAAGTTTGCGTTTACGCTGCATAACAATTTTTTTTTTGCTTTAACAAAAAAAAAAATCTTTTTAAAAGGGGAAAGGTATAATACGCACGAAAATACCCCAAAAGCACAAGCATAGAAGTTGCATAAACTTCCATAATCGCGGTGAGTAAGTAAGTTCAATAACACATGTATGTAGGTAGCATAATGAGCAATCGCTACCTGCCTCAAGTGAGGTCAGCGACTTGCATATGCATAAACTCAAATGTGAATTGACTCACCGACCTACCTAACTGCCTTCTGCATGTAAAAGGTAAAACAAACAAAAGACGATGATAAACTGACCTCTGTTTGTTTTAGCACAAATTACAAAGTAGCAGCAAGGTATGAATGAAATCGTAAAGGTGGAAAAGTGCAACGCAAGCTTTGTTTATTGAATTGTAAATTATCGATGTCAATTGGTTCTCATGCAATTATTGTAAAATAAGCATTTTAAGCATGGGAACCAACTTAGGTCAACCAGGTAATTTTGAATATAAATAAGATAAGAAATGGTAAAATAAAGTCACTTTAGGGGACAAAATGCAGATGCGATTTCATCCTACACGCAAGCTTTACCGTGTATATTTAAAAAAAAATCCATATTTCTCTGTATCTCTTCTGTACTGGGGCCGAATTCACTAACTCGGAGAGTTTGGGAGATAAGAATTTTCGTTTTCCCCGGTTAAAACTCCATATACATATCTCCATTAGAGATTCTCTAACATACTTGAGGAGTTAAAGAAAACGTGAGAAGTATCGAAATATTGTGCGCACAGAACGTACCCAAACCGACAAGAAAAGTCTTTCCTGTCACTTTTTGGCGGCTGTCAGAAGAACGTCTGAGAGTTTGATTGAAAAAAGTTTTTCTTGGTGGAAAGTTTGATAAAAGCGATCATTGAAAAAGCCACAAAAGTGGACCAAAAATAATCATCCAATAAAAACCCGTACGAGAAATTACAGAAAAGGGTCCAGAAATAGAAAGGATTGTTGCAATAATCTCCAGCAAAGTGGTCGTCTCACCCAATCAATTTTCATTACCATTCGCCAACGGGCGTTGTGAAAGTTTTTCATTAAAAGACATCCACCACAAGCATTAAATAAATTCAACGGAGGATTCATCCATAGTGGCCAGCTCGGCGTCACGACAGTAGTGCTAAAGACTACATTTGGATGTCCCCAAATAATTATAGCTTGGAGCTTGAAACAAAAGCATATCACGTCGCTAATGCTACAAAAATCAAGAGGCCTTATAAATTCGATGGCCTCTAGCGTTGGCATCACTTGCAAGAGCATCTAATCTGAATCAGCACCTGGAAAAATGTCGTTCGACTTCTGTAAATTTAGCTAAGGAACGTTACTTTGAAGAATTTGTGTCATACATCATAATTAATTAATTGAATAATGTTTTTGTAGATCCATATGATATTAGCCGAGTAACTAGTTTAACCATTTGGGAACATAATATCCTTAACTTTGCTTTAAACCACATTCCAGCAACGTCTAATGAAGCGCTTGCTCACGGCGGATGACATGGACATGTAAGTACTATTTCTCTTAAAAAAATCTGATTATTAAACATGACCCAGATTGGTTAAACAGGAAGACACCATACAATTTAGTGCCAATAACACAAATTAGTTTTTATTTAAAACATTTTTTTCCAATTAAACTTAATACTGGTGTTTTCGCAAACCATATTTGGATGAATATTTAGAAAAGAAAATATATTGTTGAATATATCTTGCAAGTTAGATATCTATTGTGTGAACACATAATATATTCTCGAAATAAATCTTTAGACGATAGATCTCATAAAAAAAAGCATCACAGCTTTTGAAGTTAATTTTTTTGCTCAAAGTAAATATTTTTGCTCGAACAAATATAAAAATGGAATCTCAAAACTTGTTCATGAAAATTAACGATAGATATTATAGAAACGCCATTTACATCAATTAATTCTTTTATTTTCGTATTCAAATCATTTTTACAATAAAATTCAAAAGTTTATGACAATTTAAGTAAGTTTAAAAATATTTTTTCAAAAGAAAGAAAAAGGAAAAAAAAAATTACGAATCAAAACATTGGACAATTCCTGCCAAATTCAATGTAACTTGAAACTCATGTGCTGAGAATACATGCAATTTGGTAAATTCAGAATTTCGCAACATGAAGAAAATTTTTATTTTGACTTTAGTACAGTTTTCAAATAAATCCTCAGGACAGTAACCAGTACATTGAAGTAACTAATTATTTTGTTACTTAATATTTTTAAATTATTTTTTTGACTTTAATATTTAATTTTTGTAAGTGGGGACGTTTTTTTTATATAATTATGAATTTAGCTTTACCCGTTTGTGATTCATTTTGAACTGTATTTATATTTTAACAAGTATCTAATATTCGCCATAATTATTTTTCTTATTTATTTAAATGATATTGATAAAAACTGAAATATGTAGGAATATTTTTCATGCTTTATTAAAGAAAATTTTTATATGAAGAAAAAGCGGAGACTTTGATTGGGTCAGGCCAAGATTTTTTATTGTGATAGAGAGTTAAGGTGAACAGTAATAGAAGTAAAATAAATATAGGAATATTGTTGCACTAAAGAAATCCTACAACGGTATGGCGCCGTAGAGTTGCTAATTTCCTCCTTCTCTCTCCTGGAGCCCTCCTTACAATGAAGGTTGACTAGGTCCGCTACTACTCTCTCCTTTTCAGGTCAACAAAGGGATACTGATATACTTACGGCCCTCAGTATCATTGGGTGGATGGGGCCTGGCGGCAAAGAAGGCATGAGATCTGCACCTTCACTAAGGTAAGGGTAAGAAGTGTAAGGGCCCCTTCAGGGCTGGAGTGTGTGCTACGGCTTTTGTCTGTCAGGCACGATGATTTTTTTCTGTTATGGCTGGTGGCAGCGGCAGGCTTTTTGGTTAACCCCCCCCCCCCCCCCCCCCCCCCCCCCTATAACTCTCCCGCAATAGCCGCGGTGCTAGCGTGCCGGCCTGCAATCAACGTGATCTGTCAGCTCATGCTGACAGCTGGGACTTCACGTCCAAAATAAATCACTCGCACACTTCCATAACAAACGTGCATATTAAAAATTTTTATAGCATCTCTTCTGTACTGGAAGACGACCAAATTGAACATTTTCGCGTGAATTACAGTTTTTAGCGGGTACCTTGAGACACCAAAATCCTTATTTGTCTGTAAGTATTGCAAGGATTTCCATAATTTGTTTTTGTAAATATAGCCAGGATATGTAGTAAATACATAAATCAATTTGAAAATCCTAGGTACATTGGTACCTTCACGAAGGACAATAAAAGCAGACAATACTGTCAGTTGAGAAATATTTTTCTGACTTCTCCATAACTAACACAGCTGAGAATTTTGCCGAGTTGAATAGAGAGTTTGGTAAATCTCAATACAAATTCCACGAGTTTCAGAATTCCGAGTGGAGAGTTAAGTGGCAAAAGAACTCTCATCTCCACAACTCCACAACTCTCCGAGTTAGTGAATCCATATTTCTCTATAAGTATGGCATGCATTTCCATAATTTGTTTTTTAAATATAGCCAGGATATGCAGTGAGTACATAACTCAATTTGAAATTCCTAGGTACCTAGATACCTTCACAAAACGCAACAAAAACAGACAATACAATTTTTCCACTTACTTTTTCACTTGCAAAACACCGGAGATTTAACAAGTGGAATTGAGAATTCGGGAATTCTCTACTTAATTCTCCGGTGTTTTGCAAGTGGAAAAGTAAGTGGAAAAATTGTATATTTAAAAAAACAAATTATGGAAATGCATGCCATACTTACAGATAAATATGAATTTTGGTGTCTCAAGGTACCCGCTAAAAATTATAAATCGCGCGAAAATGATCAATTTGGTCGTCTTTCAGTACAGAAGAGATGCTGTAAAATTTTTACATATACACGGTAAAGCTTGCGTGTAGGATGAAATCGCATCTGCATTTTGTCCCCTAATTAAATATGTAATTTTTGAATCCATTAAACGGTTTTGGAGATAACTATAAAAGAAGTGTAGCAGTTCTTTTTAAGGTGAAAAAATTACCGTTTTTGGTACAAAAATGGACATTTTCATCTCATCATTGCGAAGAACTGGTAAGTCCTGGAAATTCACTTCCCATGATAAAAATGTTCACAACGGAGTACTAATGTATGTGAAACAAAGAACGGAAGAAATATATGCAAAATATGGGAACTGGGGGGTATATGACCCTAGTGCAAAAAAAAAACGTTTTTCGGCGGTCAAAAGTCAGCTATCACGTTAAAACGTTCAAAGACAAACTACACCACTCGATTACCCTCTCCTCCCTCTTTAATTTGGTACCAAACATGGCGTAGTTTGGACAACCCCTTATGAGGAGTGGTACGATCCCCAACCCGTAAAACACCCACCCCCAAAAATTGTTCACCTATGGTTTTGTACTCTAAACCCTTAATCCTTCAGAAAAAAACCCGCAATACTCTACAGCCCTCCCACACAGAGTTAGGAGCCCGTGGATATTGCGACAACAAAATTTACCGCCGAGGCCCCTCAAATCTGCAAATTACCGTTAATCGAAATAAAATATATCCTATAATACCCATGCAAACCTAATTACCAAAGTGAATTCTTTTTTTTTTTATTGGGCTTACAGATCCTGAGCTTACCCCTGCGAATTATCGCATCTCCTGATATTGTCTTTACTTTTTTTTTTATTCCCGTTAATCAGCTCCCATTTCTACCCCGCACTCTCCCCGCCCCATTTCCTCCACCTATCTTGTTCGCCCTGAGCTCCCATTATTTTTATACCACATACATTCTCCTTCTCTCCATTCTCGGGTTTTTTCGGGATAACGGCTCCATGAATTTAACTCCACACGAAATAGCTCCGCACTCAAAAAATGCAATAAGTCCGCATAGATTGCGGTGTTATTTCATAATGCAATAAGTCCGCAAAATTAAAATGGAAATAGTTCCGCACGTGTCAATTAAAATGGAAATAAGTCCACAAGAGAAGTAGCAATAAAGCCGCATTTGTGAATATTTCTTAATTTTGCGGACTTATTTCCAAATGTAAAATGACTAAAAATGGAAATAAGTTCGCAAATTTAAACTAATGTAATTGTAATGTCTTTTCGCTCCGTTTCATGGCCCGGTGAGTCTGCGCCGCGTCGCGTTTTTGGCGAGCCGCGCCACGCTTCCGTGGTGCTGCTGTCGGGCCAAGCAATCTGAGCGCCGCTCCGGTTGCTTGGCTCGACGTGGCACTCTGGAAGCGTGGCGCGGCTCATATTTTCCCATCTTAGCGATCGTATAAAGCAATTTTTACTTTCGTTTTTCAGATTAATTTTAAATTATGAATTTAAATTTGAAGCAAATAGCTTATTACATTTTAATTTACACATTGAAAGTTATTCCTTATGAAAAAAAACTTGGATTGCATCCTCAACAACTGCTCTGCAATATGGACAAAGATAATTATATTCGTTATCCGCAACTGCTTGAGCTTGGATTGTTAATTGACATTCATTGCATATTTTAAAATGTCGGCAAGGCAAGAGAACCATATTCGTTGGATTAACGAAGCAAACACTGCACTTATTTTCAATTGCTTGTGATTCGCACAAGCTTTCGGGCACAGATTCATCTTCGGTACCAGTTGAATATGAATAAGATTCAGCATTTCTTTCATCGTCATGGTTAATAAATCGTCATCAAGTAGATCAAAAGTCATAAATATTTTATTTTATTTGTAGCCTATTTAAAAATGAAATCATTTACCATGTTTACATGCAGGGTTGAACCCTGATTCAACTCGGGTTCAACTCCATGTATACGCGGCTCGAGTTGAAATTGGATCCACTCGACTCCTCGACTCGACCACGCTTGGCTGGCGTAGTCGAGTCGAACTGGTGTCCCATAAACGCGGATTGAGTAGTCGAGTAGGCAGCTTACAGTTGGTATTTATTTTGTTCATTCTTTACTCGAAAGTGTTGGTATGCTGTGTATTTACTGTGAGTTTATTTTGTTTATTTAAACAAAATTTATAACTTTTATATCTTCATCACAAAAAATACCAACTCAACTCAATATCTCAACCCTGCGTGCTCAAAAACACGAGTCGAAAACTCAACTCAATCTCGACTCGATCTTTCAATTCTGCATGTAAATATGGTAATTGTGTAATTTTTCACTCTCAACAGATTCGCTTACTTACTTAAGCAAATCATTGACGTGATCTTCCCACATTCCAATAAGTAGTTTGCTTCCCTAATTTTCTCGTTCCTTCCAACAACTATACTTTTCTCTTTTCTGCTCCAGAAGATCCACCACTTTCCACAAGTGTCTCAAATCTTTTGCTTTTATGAAATTCCTCCTCTCTAATTTTTTGGACAAATTTTAAAAAATTTCCCATTTTTCACAACAAAAAATCCGCAAAATTTCCTATCTGATTTTGCGGATTTATTTCATAATGCACTAAGTCCGCAAAACTTAAAATGCAATAATTCCGCAAAAAAAAATTTCGCCAGACTTGCGGACTTATTGCATTTTTTTAGTGCGGAGTTATTTCTTGCGGAGTTAATTCATGGAGCCGAGAACCTACCCTCCTACATCCCTCAAAAACTACCCTTGCAAAAAAGAAATTTCAATTTATTACGACATTGGAAGGTAATGAACAGATGTACTTTAAATTTGAAAAAAAGTGCAACCCTCTACAACAAAAAGTGATACCCTCAGACGATTCGAACTTTTTCACATTTCTTACGTTTTCCCTAATTCTCCAACCATGTTAGTGAATTGGAAATGGAGAATTAGGGAATTAGGAATTCTAAGCCATAGCCCACACAGGGGAGGATATTGGCACTTTTTACGGGCGAGAAGTATTCGAGGGAGGAAAAATTCCGAAATGCCAAGTTTCGATCGGGAGTACGGGCAGCATACCAATGCTGAAATTTCTGAAATTTCTCATTGGACGGCTGTACAGATGTTTATTTGCGATTTGAGGTGATAATATAATAATTTAATAATCACGTGTTGTGAATTTGTGATACAGTTATTGTTTATATCAAAAACTGTGACTTAATTGAACACGCACACAATTAATTTCGGTAATCATATAAGGAACTACGCGAAGGAACATTATTGTTATGGCACGTCTAAGCCAAATTCCGTCCTCCTATAAAATGTTCTCGTCTGGGTTGGGCCAAAGGGTTAATGAGGTTTATGGATAATCATCGCAGTGCGTCTTCCTTAATCTCATAAGAGGCCTTCAAAACTGCTTCCTGAGAGCAGTGGTACGACGTTGACGTTTGCTTGTGACTATTTATGGTATTCAATTTTATGAAGTTGATTAAATAAGCCAATATTCTCTCTTTTATTCTCACTTTTATTAACCAAATTTTCAGATTATTTCTAACCATTCTAAACTTCACATCAAAAATGAGAAATGCTTTACTTCGCACAATAGTGGACAAATACACAGATTCGTGGAAAATTAGATGACATCACCTCTTGTTACACTTCTGCTAAAGCTCATGAAATAATCTTCTATAGGGCTTCCAAACGATGGTTCTGGAAGTACTTTAGTTCCTTACTCACGTCTTTGCTTATTTTTCTGGATAGATCAGTGTATGTGCTTCTAAAGACCTATCGAATAATGTATAGAGAGCGCTGGTTTTTCGTTCCAATGGATTCTTACTCTTTCCATTCGGTTTACACACGTACTGCGACTATCCGTGTGAGAACGATTGCATATAACGCACACAATGTTACTTATCAGTGCGAGAACGATTACTATGCTTCTTGGGTGATATGTATTAAGAACAACATTTATTGGGCCCTATTCTGTCGGTAAAATTTTATCATTTTATGTTATGTTATGCCTTAAAATAAAATATTTCCCTAAAATGCTATTCTGTACCAGAAATTTTATTTTATTTTACGCATCATAACATAAAATATTTCCTGTTATTGAGCATAACATAAAAGATCCTAAGCAGCACATTTTAAAGGTATTTTGACACATTTTATGAAAATGACATGCGTCAATTAGCATTTGTTGTGCGAAAATTGTTTTAATTAAAAACTGAAATGTCCACCGCCATACATAAAAAGTACAATTTTTGTCAGAAATTGTAGAAATTTGCACTGGTGCGGTATGGTAAAATATAAAAAGTTAATTATATTTGCCTAGGTTTTAATTTTATGCAGAAGAGATCATAGGATACGATATCTTTGCGATTCGTACGATCCATGTGAGTTGCCCAATCTTATGCTTCAAAAGTTCTTTCGGCTGAATAATTAATAAACTTTTTATATTATGATTTGTAAACTAATTTTGCAAACTTATGAATAATGCTAATTTATATCCAAAAATGTTCGTTTTAAGAAAACAAATTCAAATACTTATAGAAAACTAGAGACTCATACCGGAAAGACGACCATTCTGTTTACTTTGAGTTAGGAATCTAAAAGTGAACGGAATGGATGTCTTTCTGCTGCTTTGCATTTCTACGGACATGGTTCGTATCAAACTCCAATCAAGAGTTGTCATATTTTAGCACTTTTACACCCAAAGTATCTCAAGCTGCTTTCACAAATGATTATTTAGTGGGTGATTTGATAGAGTATCACGCAAATGTCAATTGAACGGCTGTTCAAAAAGTAATAGAAAACATAGCGGAATGTACTAAATATTTTATGTTACGTGTTCATAAAAGAATTCATAAAATAATTTTATGGAACCACAACAGAATACGAATTTTTAAAATATTTTATTTTCATTTTATGAAGAAGGGATTTTTTCGCCATAAAATAACATAAAATATTATTTTATGAAAAATTACAGAATAGGGCCCATTATGTATTCTGTTTTATTAAATTAGCGTAACATGACTACGTAAGCAAAGAATTGTTTTCTCTCTTTCCTCTGCCTGGGTCTCTTGTTTGTTTTTGGAAGGTAAATTACAAGGTCATGGGAGGCTGTGGACGGCACAAGGATCATAATATCTGATCCTTACGATTAACTTAAGGTGGGCCGGTGTGTGGTTTTTTCTTTCAATTTTAGATCTCCGTTCAGACCATCAGGCACGAATTTCTTTTCGTCTATGGTGACTGTTATGGTCGTAGCAGATTGCACATAGCAATATGCTACCTATACTGATGCGTGTAGGCCGGCCTCGTTAAATAAGAACGAAAACCAGACGTACCCCGACGAAGCAATGTGTCGTCAACCTCAGCATGACATGCTGAAGTGACAAGGAAGAAGAAGAAACTTTTCTCTGTCGTGTCAGATCTTCGCAGTGGAAACAGCAAGGAGTGAACGACAAGGAAAATTCTCGTAACATCGGCGAAGAAACGAAATCTGTAAGTAAGTTTAGTATATTTCTCCATCCACACGTTAACATATTTTCGATTAGGAAGAAAATTTCCCGCATTACCCTAAAAATTATATTCAAGACTCCTCCACGGAACCTGCGAAACCTGAGCAACTGCTTGGAGGCGACATAGTGCCATAGGTTGCGGACTGCTTGTGAAATAATCGAAAACCTCAAAGATCGCCTCGATAAATTGGTTGTTAATCAATCTGATACTGACTACTATCGTCCGTAGGCGTTGCTCTAAAGATAAATAAAAAGAAAAAACACTTACCAGTAGTGGTAATCCTGGAAGCCCGTGTGTCCTGACTGGGAGTTCCCCTAATAATTACGCTAAAGAATATGTAGTCAGACGGTCATTGATGACACGTAATTACCGTGACTCCTCCTCCCGGAAATATTAAAAAAAAAAAAAAAAAATTCTTTGGGCTAAATTAACGTCCTGTCGTATGTGCATACTGAAAGTAAGACGAATTAAGGCGGTATCACCAACGGAGATGTTCCCGCTGAGAGAAAACAAAAGACAAACCACTCGTGAATTGGGCAGAAGTTCATTGACATCCGTCAGGCGACAGGAGCAAGTCATCCAGCCAATCGTTTTTCTATGCAGAGTTTATTTGATTAAGTACCAGCAATGCGCTATAGTTCGGTAGGACTAATTTAATTTGTATGATTGTAAGTGTGATCTGTAGGTAGGACATAAAACCTGCATGAATGTACTTCTTTTGCAATTGTCATCAAAATTCCTATATATATACAGATTGAATTCAATGGCAGGGTGACACCTCACGGGGCGCCTCAGCGAGGGAACATCCTCAACAAAAACTGTAAGTGTTTTCATTCAATCATAACTTGTTCATAACAAAACTTTTGATTACATTGCCTACACGAATGAATTTCGGGCTTTAATTTTGTTAGTATACTCAAAGTAAATTTTAGATTTATATCTCAAATTACATATAATATTCTTAAAAACTTTTGATTACATTGCCTACACAAATGAATTTCAGGCTTTAATTTTGTTAGTATAATCAAAGTAAATTTTAGATTTATATTTCAAATTACATATAATATTCTTAAATATAAAGAACGTAATACTTCCGAGTTTGGAGGAAATGTATCTAGCTAGAGATAGTCGTCTTAGGTTGATAATAATCTTTCCATTTCCCTCTATTTTAGTATATATATATATATATTTTGATATAATTAGGAGATAGGTACTTCTACAGAGATTATGTTGTGTTTTTTTTTGAGGATACCTTCCGTTCATTTGTACCCCATGTTAGAGTTGTACCAGACAAAGAATAACAATTGAGTGTTTTATGAGGACACACCTTCTACATCTCTCTTATCGGATATTGGTTTTTTTTGCGAATATATATTTAGTAACTAATCATCTATCCTCAAACTGACAGATGTACCTAAAATATTAATAGTATATTTAGACAGCTAGGCACTTAATTAAGTTTGCTATCCTACTACTGAATTAACATGAACGTGTTGTAATAGTCCATTGCTGGGTGAATACATTTTGTAACGTAATTATGAAGTGGTAAATACTTTTATTTCTCCCCTCACTATCCTGGCGTCCTCTCATCCAAGGGTCGTGTAGGTTCGCCTCGTATCTCTTTCGCAGGTCAACAAGGGACTTGGAAATAGTGCCCCCCAAGTCAAAGGGAGGATGGGGCATGGCAATGAAAGAAGCTGATGGGAGCCACTGGGCCTGAAACACTGACATATAATAAGAATGGACTGAGCCATCCTATCTAATTCCTATAGTTAAAAATGGCACAAATTTTTGCTAAAATCTATTTGTCTCTTTCAAGCTCAAAATGTACACTGAACTGTAATTTTGGAAACAGTATGGCTGTATTACCTGGAATGCATTGAAATTGACATAAAAATTCAGACAAATATATTGTTTTTAAACGTCTATCTCTTACAAGCTCAAGGAAACTTGACAACAAATCTGCAGAGGAGCACATTTTTCAGTAATATTACAAATGAGTTTTTGGGTTAATTAAAACAAGTTTAACTTTCTAAATAATTTTAATTTAACGCAATACTATTTTATAACATCTTTACTGTTTCCAATCGACAAATAATAATAAATTATGAATCGGTGTGCAATTGTACGAAATAAAGGGTTTTCACAGCCCGTTCAATATTTGTGCCATTTTTGAAGCATGAACGCTCAGTCCATTCTTATTATATGTCAGTGGGTTCAATGCATAGGTATGGATTTTTAGACAAATAATTTTAGAAAAGTGCAATAAATCAGAACAATAATCTTCTTCTTGTTCCTCTTTGCCGTTTTCATAATGCAGGATTTATATTATGATGACATGCATTTTTTACAGAAATTGTGAGGGAGATAGTTAATTATATTACAATAACTCACACGTACGATCCCCACGAACTAACGCCGATGAAGATAATTCCAGTCCGGTTCGTGTTTACATGACGGATTATCTCAAAAGCGGAATAATTCTAGCAAATTATAAAGGAAAACGACCACTGCAGTGAATCTGTTGACGCACTGCTCCCTGCTTGTGGTTGGAAAACAACTTCCGAAATAACTTCAATATTTTCTATAAAGAAATAATTAAAAACTTTCAATTTCGCAATATTTAATTAAAAATTAAAAGCTTACTTTTATTTCCTTCGATTTTGCCAAATAATTTAACTTGACAGCCATGATAGGCATATGCTATAAAATTATAATAACAACAACAATATGGAAGCACGAGTAGTCCAAATTGACAAATTAGGGTTGCCAACAACAATGTATTAGTTTCAGTAACTATAAAAGCTCCCTATGATTGCGGTCTTTTTATGGTTCCGGACACGCAAATAGTGACAAATCGACGCCCGGAAAAAATTCAGGACGCGTTTGCTTCTCTCGTCATGTTATGGTAGTATGTTGAGTGATTGGCTTGGACGTGAAGTCCAGACTGCCAGCATGAGCTGACAGATCACTCGACGGACAGCGTTGAGTGCAGGGCGGCACACTAGCTCGCCTCGGCTATTGGCGGAGAGTGGGGAGTTTCCACGAAAAACCTGCCGCTGCTGTCTGCCATAATAAAAAAAAATCGTGCCTATTTAACAAAACGCTGGCACACATTCAGTCCTGAAGGGACCTTTACGTCACTTACCTATATCCAAATTGAAGGCGCAGATGGTCAGCCTTCATTGCACGCCCCAACCACCCATCTGACTCTGAGGGCAATTATTTTCAGAGTCCCTTTCCTCATGCCATCTTCTTTATAATTCTGGCAAATCTCTAGCGGCGGACATCGAACAGTCACAAGAACGAGATCTCACTTTTGCTTATTACAACTTTTACATAAAGCGCAACTTTATGTAATTGTCCGTGTTGTAAAAATGTTGATTTCTCGCCAATATAATTTTTCACAGCATATAAGCGGCAACTTGCTGCTGCTGGAATTTGGTTGCCTCCTTTTTGCAAATTTTCTCCTGCTAATAAGGGGAATATTTTTACTATTTGAAATTTGGAAACTAGTAGTGACAAAAAATCTCTTGGACTTACGTGCGGGGTTGATTCGTTGCCCGATGCCTGCGGAAAAGTGTCGATTCATTCGATTCACCTTTTTACTTACTTCACGGTGTGAACGTTTGACAAGACAGAGATGATTGTCTTCTTCTTCTCCTTCAGCAAGTCAGAGCTTTTTCGAGCGGGTGCGTGCGGAGTGTCGGTATGGCAGCCGGTCGGCATACGTGCTGCAGCATTCCTCCGTGTAGCATATTGCTATATGCAGTACGCTACTACCATAACAGTCAGTCATAAATAAATCTCCGCATGCGATGTACTATCTCCCTCACAATTTCTGTAAAAAATGATAAAAAATGCACGTCTTCATAATATAAATCCTTCTTAACCGGCAGAAATGAAAATGTTCAAGTACTGAAGTTGCATCTACATGAATTTTTTTCAAGTAAATCGAACAAAATTTTGTTATTTATTTGACTCAAGTATACTCAAGTCAATGTGCGTTTACACGATATTTTGATTACTTGATCTCTACTTGAAGAATACTTATTAAAATTTTTAAAATTTCAAGTAGTGATTGTCTAATATTCCTTCATTCGGTAATTTTGACATTTCATAATTGATGATAGCAAAATGCTCAGTTTATACAGGGTGTACCCGTCCAAGTGTTTATAACCCGGAGAAGCTTTATTAAGATTTGAGGGGAGGGTGGGAGGGATGGAGTACAAGCATGTGGAGGTTTTCGGCTTTGTGTTACTGAACACTGTAGTTCGTAGCCTGTAGGAAGGATACAATCTAGAGTCGAGTATAGAGCATTTGTAGGAAACCGCTTTCTCTTTACAACTAGTCCCTCCTATGCCCTGGCCAAAGTTATTTTGTGTTACAGTTAAAATTTTGGATTCCCTACCTCTTTTTTGATAGAAATCGGACATTTTTCGTAAAAACACCAGGTAACATGAATGTTTTTTCATAAAATTTATGAGACTGTGTAATCCGCTACCAACTTTCTTGTGAAGCATGTGCCATTAGTATTTTGTTACTCATCAAAGCAAGTTCCAATTTTGCATTTTGTCCCTGTGGTATAACTAAAGTCGACTATAGTTTTATACAAAATACATTCAAGTGAAAAAACTTGTTATGGTACTATTTCGAGCGAGTTGCTTTGGACGTGAAGTCCATCCTGTCAGCATGAGCTGACAGCTCACACCCATGATCGGCGATAGCACAGGGCGGCACGCTGGCACCTCGACTAGTGCGGGAGAGTTTAGGGGGGTTAACCAAAACCTGCCGCCGGTCCCGAACCATAAAACAAACAAAAAATCGTGCCTGTACAAAAACCACAAGCACCACATCCGGCCCTGAAAGGACCCTTACACCACTTACTTTGCTTTCTTGAAGGCGCAGATGGCCTGCCTTTACTGCTGTGCCCCATCCACCCTTATGACACTGAGCGCAGGACGTTATTTTTCAGTGTCCCTATATGACCTGTAAGACGAGGAGCGGAGTAGTGAACCTCAGTCAATCATGCCAAGAGAAGAGGACTCCAAGAGAGTGAAGGAGAGAAATGAGAAACTTCAAAGCTTCATTACGTTATAATATCGACTTTATTAATTAATGCGAATACCGGGCTCTATTGTTTGTGTAACGAAACTTCCTAATCAAGCTTAAACAGAACGAAAGTTCATACAACCGGGCACATGGACAGCTCTACATTTTCTTTTCTTTCAGTTTTAACAATGTCATTTAGATAAGTTAGCAAGATAAATGCGGCACGCGTTAATCATTAAATTGGAGTACACAATCTGAAGGATGCTAATTTGCAAAGGTATACCCATGCCTTTGCAACTACTTGAGGTAAAATGAACGGGTACTACGTGAGTTAAAACTATGCTACTTGCCCTAGGATATTTCTCTATGAAGGTACCGCGAAAATGGATTTATGTTTATAACCGTATGACGAATATCAATTGATTATCACTCATTCATTCGAATAAAGTACACAAATATCACGTGCTATCCTATGTACTAATGTTCGTTCCCTACATTTTAAGTTTGTCGGTTCCTGTTTCATACTACCTGTTGGTTCTAATAATTCAAAACGTGAACATGTCGTGTTCTAAGCTAAGCCTTAATATTCCATTTCTAAATTTATGTAGTTAATTTGGTGCAATATAGAAATATCTTAGCATTAATTTTCAATTCAAAAAGCACTTGCACATATCGTCTTGTACACTAGACCTTAATATTCCATTCCTAATTTAAGTAGTTAATTAGTTGCAATATAGAAATATCTTACAATTATTCTTCAATTCGGAATTTAAATAAAGATAAAAAGTCAAAATTATTTTTGGTTCTAGTCTACTTTTAAATATTTAATTTCTAAACTCGATTATTTAGCTGGTTAAAATGTTTTGATTTGAATGGTATACCGACTTGCTTGACGATTTGGTGGATCCTTCTGTCGCAGCGTGCTGAAACTTTTGCACATAGCGCTTCCAGCGTTGATCTTTAAAACAGCGCAATCTTTTGCCAAATTGTGACGTCGTTTGCTCGGTCGGTCGGGATTTGCTCGGGCGCCAATACGGTCGTCGGTGGAAAACGTCAAATTTTTGGCTGGGTAGCTGCAATGGAGTTCAGGGCTAAATGACAACGCTGGTTTCTCGTGTATATGTTTGATTCTTTATTGCTTCTTGTGGCTGTGTTCCTGTTACAAATGTGAGATGTGGGTTCGTAGACTACTTAGCGTTCCGTTACACACGTACAGGCCGAGTGGCTTCCGTTTTATCACACGTACAACCCCTCAGCGTTCCGTTCTTCACGTACTTACTCGGCAGCAAAGAGTCTAGGATGGCTTTCCGTTGCACACGTACAGGCTGAGTGGCTTCCGTTGTATCACACGTACAACTCCTCAGCGTTCCGTTCTTCACGTACTCACTCGGCAGCAAAGAGTCTAGGACGGTTTTCCGTTGCACACGTACAGGCTGAGTGGCTTCCGTTGTATCACACGTACAACCACACAGCTTTCCGTTTTTCACGTCCTGGCTTTGACAGGAGTAAGGCGGTCGGATGGCTTTCCGTTGCATACGTACAGGCTGAGTGGCTTCCGTTGTATCACACGTACAACCAATCAACTTTCCGTTCTTCACGTACTTGCTCGGACTTAAGGGTGTGGGTATGGATTCCGTTTTAGCACACGTACTACCGTCGGATTGCGTTCTGCATGTTTAAATGCTTTCCGGGCAAGCCAGTTCGGCATTTAAACGTTGGGGATAGGTGGGGATTCGGGTACTGGAAGAGGTGTCTTTGCCTGAGTATTATGCCTCTACTTATATGTTATTTTCAAATTCTAATTGTGAATTATATATAAACCAAAATTTTACATGAACAAAAATTAATCGTCTCTATAAAGATTTCCCCTACAATATAGTTCGTTACATCTCCCCCTCTGTTCGTAAGAAATTTCATTGCAAACAAATTTCTACTTTATCTAAAACTCAAAAATTTTTACCTTCTTTTTTTATTATTTTTTTTTTTATAAATCCAAAATAGCTAAATTCAAGAATAAACAAAACGAGATTCAGTAACTAAGTACTCTAATTCTATCTCTTAATTTATACCAAGTTCTTCATACAAAAAAATATATAGGTTTAAATATAATTCAATAACAAGAGATAAACAAAATTCATGAAAGACAAAAAGAAAAAAAATTAGACTTCAGCATCTATCATAACCTACGCTAACTTATATCTACTTTTCGGCTCTATTGTGTCTTGGTTCTTTTTCGGGTACCATCTGGCATCTTGACTGGGTGGGTTCTCCTGCGTTTCTTTGCCTGGGTAAGTTTGGCGGGCCTCTGCGGACTTGTCTGAGTGCTATGGCTGACTGCTATGGTGCAAGGGATGGTAGCTTGATGTATAATTTTCTTCATTGTGGGGAAGTGTGCTGTATTCGTAATGGTTGAATCTGGAGCACGTATAGGCTGGATGTCCCTCTTATTGGCTGGTATCAAGGAATGTTTCTTCTTACTGGACTGTATGTCCCTCTTACTGGCTGGTATCACGGGAGATTTCTTCGTACTGGGCTTCGGCACGGTCTTCGAGTCGACGACTGATCGATTGGTGAGGCTGATTAAGGCC